>JAKNDB010000110.1:1461037-2922074 GCA_024305405.1 Dirofilaria immitis
TCTTAGTGGATGTTATAACAATTTTTTTCAACAACATATGCAAACTAAAATTAAAACAAAAAGAAAAAAAAATAATACAGGTAATTTGTTACTTCGATCGATTCGCTGCTGCTGTTGAATATGGCTTCGATTTTGAGATCAAATTTTTGGCTCATTTCTTTTACGTTCGAAAGTTGCTTACTCATTTTTTCTATATTGGTGATACTTGGCAAATTATCATGACTGATTACTGGATTACATTTCCGATAAAACTCGAGTAATTCCATAGTTTCATTCGACATATATTCCCGAAGAAAATGACTACTGTCTGCGCAAAAGTCAACGAATGCCTTGAAAAAAATTGAAATTTCATGTTTTAAATTTAGAAATAAGTTTCAGAACCAATTTTTGATAAAAAAAATTCTTCGAAACGCAAGAAATCGAAGAACAAGAAAATTTACAAACCATAGAAGCTGGAAATATGGCAGCTAGCAATAGCCATCCAACAATAAAAATCGCAAAACCAAGCCCAGAAAATACCACTGCGCCTTTTCTCGATTGACGGCAAAATGCGACGACACCGGCAAAAAGTACAATAAGCATAATCGAAAGTAAAGTTGCACATAGAATCCATCTATAAATGATAAAATAATATTTTATTGAAAAAAGGAAAATGTTGTAAAATTTTTCATTTAGATATTTGAATTTATTTTCAATTAATCAATTCAGCAACAATTTAATCTGAAGATACGGATATTCACAATTAAAATAAGTCAATATGAAGTTGTAATATAATTTTTCAAATAATCTTTTACCTTTCCAGTTCAATTCGTTGCGTATAAAGTGAACTACGCTGAACAAACAAATTTCCTGATAACACTTTTCTGAGAAAGGCCAGATCTGTGTTCAGTGAATCGATTTTTGTGACATAGAATTCAGTGTTGTTATAAATTCATGTAAAGCCTAAAATAATGAAAATAATAATAATAACAATAATGATGATAATAATGATCAGGAAAAAGCTTGCAACATTTTCTTAACTATTGAGAAATTTAGTCCTTTGAATATTTTTGAGGGGAAAATTAGATACAATTCATAGATTAACCGTTTTGTTTAAGCTAATCGTTTTTTCGCTGCACTTTCTACAGCTGTTGATAATGTATCGATTTGTTTAATAGTTTTCAAACAATGATCGTTCAACAAAATCGACTGAAAATTAAAAAATCGAAAAGAACGAAAGACATGCAACTTTACGATAATAGGTAATGATTAATGATTTTTTCTTATTCTCTGAACAGACAATGCTATCAAACGAATTACCTGAACTTTTGGTCAGGTTTGAAAAATCATAAGAAAAGTTCGACATATGTAAATGAGAACACTTTAACTAAACGACGAGCAATAATGAATTTTGTGAATTTAGCCAAATATTTAATGACAATTGTTAAAAGTTAATAATTTAAAGCTAGATCATTCTATCCGAAATAGATTATTATTACTCTGATCCAAAAACATTTATGAAATAATTAATATAGGAAGGAGATGAGAGTTCCCAAGGAAAAAAGGAAAGAAACTGAGGTCAGAATGGCGAGATTGAGAGGGAAAACGAAATAAGTAATTCTATAAATAAATATCAGTTTGAAATAATCAAGATACAGATACAGAAAATTCATATTTCACTAGCGTTCTTTAAAAAAATTTTAAATAAAGCAAACTTGTGAATCAGCAAGCAATAAATTCCGCGAAATATCTTCGGCACTGATAATTGAATTCATTATATTGCGATTCAAATGTTCGTTTCCAAATAAGCATATTCCAAGACAAAAGCTGAACTTTGCATAATTATAAATATTTAATTTGGATTAAAAGATTACTTATTTAAAGTTAAACGTAAAAAAAACACACGTGAAATATCATACAAAATTTTAACGTTAATTTATTATAAATATTATGAAAATCTTACAAGCATATAATGCTAATAATGAATAATACGAGAGAAAATTGCCGAACTCTTCGTCTGGACTTCACATTTGTGTCCTGCCTGGTGCAACATTGACAAATCCATGTCATGGTAATTGTCAATAACAATGCTGCACCAATGATGAGGATGATACCAGCAAATACAAACAATGACTGAAATTTGATTTAATATTTAAATTATTTTATCCTGTTCCTCAAGGATATTTTTCTTTTCAATAAAATGATGTTAATTTTATGAAAGATAAAAAGTTATAATATGATATAGAGGAATGAAATAATTCGAATTGTGATTTCAAATATAGTAATAATTGAAATATGTGATTAATCACTCTTTGAAATTCTCCGAAATGGGAAATTTCAATTTATTTATCTAAGTGGAACAGAAATTGATTTTTTTTTCAAATGATCTCTAGTCTAGTTTAGTGCTTAGCAAATTGCATCGAATCTTTTAACGATAAATGTCTTTTTTGTCTATTATGTTTGGAAGTTGGGAAAAAAAGAAGCCCTTTAAATCGCAAATGAATCCATCCATTCATATTTACATTGCGGAAGAGAAACTATCGAAAAAGAACTGAGCCACTGATCAAAAATAATATTTATAAATTGCGAAAAAAATTTCTTCCGAATGAAAGAACTATTTTGAATACTTTTTAGAAATATTAAATGCAATGGAATCATTACTATTTCTACAAGAAGAATCAATACAAATCAGTGAACAATAATTACTGAATCGAAATTATGTATTTGTATTTAAATTTATAATAATAAGTTCATGTTTGCATATAAATAATAAGCAAACAAACATAAGTTTAAGTAAATTTGAATAAATTAATCATTGCTCTTCAATTAATAACAAGAAGGGAAAGGAAAAAAGTATATTATATTAACGTGCCAGTTAATATAATCTAATACTTTACTCAATTTGACGTGACTGTTAAATTCTGAATATAAATATAAAACTTAAAGCTTACTTTTCCAATTTTTTAAATATAATACACTCTATCAAAATATAAAAAAGTTCGTATCATTGAAAAGTTATTAGCAAAAATATATTAGCTGGAATTTCACCAAAAGAAAAAACAATGAATTTCACCAAAACTCACCAAAAAATTTGTCAAATTGAAAATTTGCACAAGATTTTAGAATTCACTAAATTTCCAATCTCTTTTTTTTCAGTAAGTACAAAATAATTAATCGTTTTATTAAATTCGTTGTAATTGGAGTTTGAGAGAATTAATCGGAGATATATTCCAATCGTTATAATTCATTTTGGATTTATTAAGTTTATTTATAAAAACAAAACTAAAATTTCACGTTTTTCGCAAATTTTAACAAATTGGACCAAAAATCATTTTTAATATATTCCTATTCGTCTTTTTTTTTTGGTTTAACAAAGTAAAATATTCGAATGGCATCGATCGTTGCGTACCATTCAGTGGAGCGCTTTCAACCGTTGAAAATGAATTTTGAGGCCAGAATGGAAATTGATGAGAGAAAATATATGATATTTCAAGAGGTAGATCGCCATTTCGGAATTCTGATTCATCGATTCCGATAACAATATACATTAATTCTATTTTTATTTAGTAACTCCAAAAATCATATCATAGATCCCCGGAAATTAAAACGATATGACATTTCGATAATTTTATTTTTTCAAATCCTTTTTCCACTAATTATTACAAATATTAAAACGTTTTTTTAAATGATATGAATAAAATTGTTGAAATTTTTAAATGACTCATTTTTGATAATTTTAGGAAATTTTATTGTGAATCAGAAATTGTTCGAAGATGATAACAGTATGGAAGTAATCCCAAGTTGAACAACAAATAGAACCTCATCAGGTTGTATGTATAAAAATAGAAATGATGTATTTAGAGAAAAATTATAAAGATAGTTACCGAAAGAAATGGAAGCACCTAGAAATATGTAAACTAAAGCATCTGAAGTTATTTCATTTTTAGTAGTTACATAACTTGATTCAAATCAATCGGAGAAAAGAGAGAGAGAGAGAAAAAAAAGAATTAATGAATTTGATAGAAAACTAATTGACTAAAAACTAACATAATCTTATTGATTCTTAACTTTGAACAATGTAAAATGATATACTTAAGAATCTGAATTTTTAGAATATGTTATGCGCATACAAGTCCAAACTTTACAGTGTATAAATTACCTGCACATAAGAGCTGTCAAATTGTAGAGTAAATATTTTTGATGCAGGTTGAAAATCGAAAGTGAAACGTGGAATGCTACGAAGTATCTTGATTAGAACTTCAGAAGCCATAATTTGCGCGATATCAAAGATCATGTGTTATGCAAAAATGGCAACTGTTCGGTGTCAAACATTGTGCTGGGGGTTAAAGGTATGAATGACGATGATATTGTTGATTGCTACACCTGCAAAAGAGAATCATCAAATACTGCAGTGATCCAAATAATCGATACGTCGATTTTATGATACAATCATTCCAATCACTGGTACAGAAAAGGATGGAAAGAAAATGGGAAATGAAATATTAATGTTTAAAGCAACAAATCAGCTCAAAGGAAAGAATAAAAAGAAAAGCAAACATTTTATTTTCCATCACCATACCGTAGAACATATAAAAATAAACAAAACCTTAAAATTCAAAAATAATATTAAGTAAGATAATATGAAAACAGTAAAAAAATCTTAACAACAAAAACTAAATTGAAATTTGATAACCATAAACTTTTTTCATAAATTTCATGAAACAATGAAACATTTTTTCAATGTCAGAAACTAAGTATGCATTTTGGAAAATGAAATAACAAAATTATTTTAAATGAAATTTATTATGCTTCCTTCATTTGTGTAATCATAAAATAAACATAGGAGCATAGCGAATTTGTTAGATACTGAAAATTTACTTATTCCCTACTAACTGGAAATTGGAAATGTCTTTTTTTTTTTCGAATATCATCTACAAAGCATACATCAAATTGGAACAATTCATGTGAAGGTACTGATTCTTAAAGAATCGAGGGCTAGCCGGCTAAACATAAACCAGGAATATAAGCTATCATTACTAGCCTATGTCGGTAATTTAATATAGTTTTTAACTTATCTATCTAGAAGCTTAGTTCTAAATAATAATATTTAGAAGTTATGAATAGGAAATGATCAAATTTCAGTTAATAATTAATTGGTTTTGATGATGATGATGATGTTGTGATAATATCGCGATGATGTTGATGATAATAAATAATAGAAGGGTGAAGGAAAAGGGGTTATTTTAGTTGAAATTCAATAGGAAAGATAAAAATGAAGGTGGACATGATTGATGGCTATTCAATTACATGCTTTATAAGGGAAGATAGAAAAGAATTTGGTCATATGTGATAGAAAAAGAGTTGAGGATAAGATATCGTTAAAAGATAAAATAAAATACGAAAAGTGTATAAATGATTAAATGCTCCTCTTCTCATCATACAATTAACGCATACAGCTGGAATGAAATAATTCAATATTTATTAAAGATGGAGCGAAGTGCAAAATTATCAAAAGAGAAAGCTTAAGAAATATCCTGGAACTCTGATGGAACTTCACTTTATTCAGCTCTTTGAAAAATTCATACATAAATTTTTTTTCATTTTTATCAGATAACGATATTTCTCGGGTATTTTGTTTCCCATTGTATTAAATGATAACATTGTTTAAAAAAGCTTAGTGGCTTAAATTTTTGATGCATAGATCCTTTTTTTGCAATCCTCTGGCTATACGAAGAGAAATAATTCATCGCTCGACTTTGACAATTGTCTCATTTGGCATATTGGTTGTGGAAGGTGCCAACCATATGTGCATCTATTATTAACTATCACTATTGTCCATAATCTGTCTATCGACTGCAAATCAGACTAAAAATTGAATTTTATCAAATTACACAATGTAATGTTTTAGATTGGCTTATCGATTTCCCGGAAAAATTCGTAAATATCAAAAAAGGTGAAGTTTAGAAAGACAGAAATTAAATCAATAACTGGAAAAGTAAATTCGAAACTCAAACGGGCCGAAAGGAGACAAACTGTTGGATTCAAAAAATCGATAATCCACAAAACTTACGAAACTGAAATGCTTAAGAAAATGAATGAATTTTAAATGATCCAATATATAATATGAATAATAAATAATTATTTTTTCATACACCAAACACAAAATCATCATTTTTCACATTTCCTTTTATAATAAATAGAAATTAACTTAGAAATAGAAGGATGGATTGCAAAATTGATAAACATATCATCATCTTTTATATCTGATATAACATCGGAGTGAAATTTTAGGTATAAGTAAAAAATCTTTAAGCTAGCAGATGAAAAAAACAGCAAAGAAAGGTACGCTAAAGTCAAAAGTCAAGTACCGCTAGTGCAAAAGTCAAGTACCGCCATCTTTTTTCTTCCTTATGATCTTCAACTTACTTTTTTATTATCAGTTGTTTTTTTTAATGTTGTTTAATGGATTTTTAATATCGAGTTGGCCCTAAATTAAACTTAAACGAATTTCCAAAAAATAAGCCCCAATACAAACCAACAACATTAAAAAAACCCAAAGAAAATAATATGAGAATAATAATTATGAACATAATAACAACAAAAAACATAAGAATTTCCAGGGTTTGGAAAAATATAATTTTGAAAATAAATAATTAGCCTAAAAACCTTTTGTTTGGAAAACAAAAATACCAAAAATAATACTAAAAAGCCAAAAAAAATCATAAAACACCATCGTCCAATCAAAACGAAATTCTTCAAACTTAAACTATTATAACAAAAAAATTAAATCATATTTAACAAAAATATACAAATTAAAGTCAAAAAAATATAACTCTGTAAAGAAGCAAAAACAATTCAATAGGAACTAACAACAACAACGAAAAAAGAATAAAAAACCAAAATCCAAAAAAGTAAACATCAAAAAATGACCAATCAAAAAAATAATACTAATACGCAAAGTTAAAGCTACATCACTTATCAAAAAACTTAATAAATGAGAAAAAACATAATCAAACTAGACAACTAATCTCATGAATGATCCCTCTCAAAAATACCAAAAAACTATCCATAGATAAAGTTAAACAATAAAAATAAAATAATATCTAATCTAAGAATGGCAATGTAATAATAATATTAATTGCAAACGACCAAATAAGCTTATATATAACTCAAACATAGGTTTCATTTAATGCCATAACCGAATATGGCTTTGTTAGGTGTTCAAGACCAACTGGCCATATTATTCATCATTGATGAAGAATACAACATACATATATTTCTTTATCATTCCTAATCGTATTTAAATGTTACAATGTCGTAATATATTGCACCATAATGTTGTAAAATTAAATTGAATTTGAGAAAGCTGTGAACTGTCAGATAATGTTATCAGCTTTGTTAGCAACTGTTCCAAATTTTGCTCAATATTTTACAATTATTGTCCTTTAATTTGAAAATTCGAAAAATTTTGCTTATTTCAAACGCGGCAAATGAAATGAGTGCAAAAGATGTTGTAAAATATTGATTTTATAAGTGGAATGTTTGAAAACAAATGCTTAAAAGTAGTCCATAATTGGAATTAAAATTTATGGCAACTATTTATTGAGGAATGAAGAAATAGAAAACAAAATTGTCTAAATGACTAAATATTTAAAATGGAGAAAACCAATCAAATACGACAAAAGCAACTTGACAAAGGAAGTATGAATATTTACGCATTAAGTTGTCTTCAGACTATTAATTTATGACTTTCTTAATTTATTGTTCTTAAAAGCCTCATAATCAAAGATTTTTTCGTTACGAAAAAAAAAAAGGAAATTAGGAAATTTCAAAATTCGTATAGTACAGCAAAAGAAAATTGACTCATTTATTTCATTATTCGGTAAGGGAAAAATTCTCACTGATATCTGATTTAGATAGTTTTGTAACGTCGATGTTATTTTAGCACCCGAAATGAACAAATGATCAAAATGTTAGCACATAATTTAAAAGTAATCCATGAGAAAACAACAACATTGGAATTAAAATTTATGGTAACTGTGATGGTAGCCATGGATACCGCTTTACGACTGGACGGATATCCCGCAGATAGCGATGACCTTGGTATATTTCATATATTTAGTTTTGTAGGCAAACCAAATGAGTTAATAGATTAATTGTATGTTTCGAAATCAGCATAAACTATCCTTATCAGAAATAATCAAGAGGTTAATTTTATTTCTCAAAATTAGCATAAATTATCATTATCAGAAGCAATATTTTCACTTACCACTTTAACTTGTAATAACTGTCAAAAAAAGCAGAAACTTGAATCAACGACAACAGACATTATTACGAAGAGGAAAAGAAAATGGAGAAAGAGGAAAGAGGATGATGAAGAGGCGGAGGAGAAAGAAGAGAAGGAAGAAGAGGCGGAGGCGGACGAGGAGAAGGAGGAAGAAGGGAGGAGCAGGAGGAGGAGTAGGAGGAGGAGACAGGATTGAAAAGGGAGAAGGAAGACGGAAAAATAAAGACGGATTTATGGTGCGCAAGGCGCAGGCGGAGGAGCGTTTGACGGAGACATACAAATTCATTTCTTATTGAACGTGTGTTCCTTTGGCAAAAAGAGAAGCAATGTTTCCTCTCTCTCTGTCTCTCTCTCTCTTCTCTCCTTTAGAAATAACACAAAATTGATTGTAAAAGGGAAAGAGAGAGCTGAGAAGGGATGACAAGAAAAATTCTTTCCGCTGGTAAATAAATAACATCGGTGTAGCGAAGCCCGAGAATTGCCTTTTGAGTCCACGTTTTACAGGATAGAAGAAAAGGAAGGAGGGAAAAGGGTAATGATGGTAAAATAATTCAAGAAGAAGAAGAAGAAGAAGAAGAAGAAGAAGAAGAAGAAGAAGAAGAAGAAGAAGAAGAAGAAGAAGAAGAAGAAGAAGAAGAAGAAGAAGAAGAAGAAGAAGAAGAAGAAGAAGAAGAAGAAGAAGAAGAAGAAGAAGAAGAAGAAGAAGAAGAAGAAGAAGAAGAAGAAGAAGAAGAAGAAGAAGAAGAAGAAGAAGAAGAAAGAAGAAGAAGAAGAAGAAGAAGAAGAAGAAGAAGAAGAAGAAGAAGAAGAAGAAGAAGAAGAAGAAGAAGAAGAAGAAGAAGAAGAAGAAGAAGAAGAAGAAGAAGAAGAAGAAGAAGAAGAAGAAGAAGAAGAAGAAGAAGAAGAAGAAGAAGAAGAAGAAGAAGAAGAAGAAGAAGAAGAAGAAGAAGAAGAAGAAGAAGAAGAAGAAGAAGAAGAAGAAGAAGAAGAAGAAGAAGAAGAAGAAGAAGAAGAAGAAGAAGAAGAAGAAGAAGAAGAAGAAGAAGAAGAAGAAGAAGAAGAAGAAGAAGAAGAAGAAGAAGAAGAAGAAGAAGAAGAAGAAGAAGAAGAAAGAAGAAGAAGAAGAAGAAGAAGAAGAAGAAGAAGAAGAAGAAGAAGAAGAAGAAGAAGAAGAAGAAGAAGAAGAAGAAGAAGAAGAAGAAGAAGAAGAAGAAGAAGAAGAAGAAGAAGAAGAAGAAGAAGAAGAAGAAGAAGAAGAAGAAGAAGAAGAAGAAGAAAGAAGAAGAAGAAGAAAGAAGAAGAAGAAGAAGAAGAAGAAGAAGAAGAAGAAGAAGAAGAAGAAGAAGAAGAAGAAGAAGAAGAAGAAGAAGAAGAAGAAGAAGAAGAAGAAGAAGAAAGAAGAAGAAGAAGAAGAAGAAGAAGAAGAAGAAGAAGAAGAAGAAGAAGAAGAAGAAGAAAGGAAAAGAAAGAGTTTGGTGGTAAAAGATTATAGTCAACAAGCGTTCTGCTCTATCAGTTATCTATTTATCTCTTCATTGATAAATCGGATCAAATACTAGAAATAGAATTGTAATGTCGCAATGAGAAGAAGTGCTGTGTTAAAGCAAGTAAAACTTACGTTTCATTTAGTTTCTGAAAATTTAAAAAGAATGGAATAAAACAAGGCTTTATTTATAAAACAGGTATTATTAATTAAAAAAGGGAAGATAAGTGATTCATCTGTAATATCTAAATAATTGAATGAAAGATAAAAATCTAAATTTATTTTTGAGCAAAAAGAAATATTATAAATCATTACAAGAGTTACGCGAACATTTCCCTCAATATTTCTCATCATCAGAGTTATCAAGTTCATTTGATCTATTGCTCCTGATAAATGCAACGTTGCTAATGAACTGCATGGTTTAATTTCTTTGCTTATCCATTTTCGAACATTTGGTTTGACTTCCTTCAATTTACTAGGTTAATAATTCACAGCATCATTTCTGTAACTTAAATTTATAGAAAATACATTACCGTGTACCGACTCTAGTTATTTTTTATCATTCTCTAGATAAATTGAAATTTTCAGGACAGCTACTTAGAAAATTACCAATTTATAGTTTAAAACCAGAAATTTCGGACAGTCATTTTCATACGTAAAATTCTAGAAAACTCGTTTTTGTTGTTAAAAATATCATCTCGAGAGCGAGGCTTCTTTTGCTTCTAAAAGTCTTCCACTTCCACTATGTTATCATTCTCAAGAGCGAAACTTCTTTTGTTCCTAAATATCCTTCACTTTCACTGTGTTAACTGAAACTATAATTAAATGTTCAGGAAATGTATTAAAAAGTGAATTCAAATAGTAATTTAAGTTATGACTCTTCATCCGGGAAATTTATCGGTTTTATCACTTTTTTCCATTCTGAACAATTTGTTGCATAAAATAAAAATTCCTAAAAGTTCTAACTTAGGAAAAATTTTAGAATAATTTAGAATTTTAAATTCATAAATTTCTAAAAAAGTAAAAATTTCTAAGAAGTTCGAAGTGAGACGCTTTTAAGAAGTTATCTAAGGAATGTATAAATTAATTATTCATCAGTCGAAGTAATAGGAGAAGAAAAATGAGTATGATTTGAGCGGGAAATATGTTGGTCAACTGTTGTTTAGCTTATGCTCCGGTTACATACATCAAGATCCTATTAAATAAAGATAGGGTTGTACTGAAAGTTAGCACTAAAATTTTTTAGACTTGGAAATTCACATATTCGTTGATTTAAATGTTCAGGACGCAAAAAAAAAAAAAACTAACTGATAACACAAATAATCATTTTCAATGCATTGATAGTTTTAAGCTCAAAATAACCGAAGTATTTAACATCAAATGATCTGAGAGCGCCAATTCTAAATAAGTATTTTGTAATGTTTTTGTGACGACCTCCCATAATTGTTAGTGATAATCAATATATGATTTTAAAATATCAAATTTTTTTTTGATATTAAATATATAAATTAATTTAGCAACTCCTTGTAACCGCTCTCAAATCGCTGAGAAAGACAGAAAGAGAAAGAGGGAGAGAGATAGTCGTGAGAAACGTTATTTTTAATTATTCGAAATATTTGCACCTGTAAAATGAAGTTAATCATTAAAGATTTACATTTAACAAATTAGAAAGTGTAGCAAAAAATTGATAAAAGATCGCACGAATATTGAAGAGGGGTGAGATGTACGAAGGAGAGGTTGAAGATGATGGGATATGTTCGTCCATCGTTGGGACCACGACGCTAAACTGACCATCTGTCATCCTGCAATATACCAAATGTCCACCGATCGATAGGCTACATGCTATTGCATCTTTAGAGGACCGACAAATGAAACCTCAAGTGGATATGATGGACTTATTTGCCATAGTAGAGTGATTATTAGTTAAAGAACTGCTGACCGGTTTCTCTCATTTTGTTTACTTATCAGTTATCATTAAATTCCTTGTTTATTTTTCAACTTTTTCCTTACGTTTGTTTTTCCAGCCTATTCAGTTGGATTTTTTCAACCTACTTACTTACTGCAATATTATATTTTGGAAATTATAAACTTTGACGGATTTAAATTTAAGGTTTAGTAAG
Organism: Dirofilaria immitis; assembly: GCA_024305405.1. NCBI lineage: Eukaryota > Metazoa > Nematoda > Chromadorea > Rhabditida > Onchocercidae > Dirofilaria > Dirofilaria immitis. Next base: position 1,472,907 of record JAKNDB010000110.1, read on the forward strand.
CTTAATTCTCAAGAGACATATGATCATAATAATTCTTAGTGATTCAGTAGAGTCACTGAAATAAGCAACTAATTTCTAAAGATGTTTTGGAAACCTTTGATCAATGTGAAAGATTATTGCTATTATCGAAGTTAGCTGATCAAAAAAATATGATCTGCAGTAAACTGAATTCTCTAAATGACATATGAAATATCAGCTTATGAAAATATTTCTGTTTTGACAATATCAGTAAATAAATAAAGCGTAAGATTGAATAAATAAATGGAAATATTGATGAACGGAAAATTATTAGCTGAAGCATCGGAAGACCCATTATAATGTGAAATATGAAAAAGTAGAGATAGGACCTAAGCTGATAGGACCTAAGCTGAAATTTCCAATTACAAACTAGACCAAATTGATGCCATTTGCATCTGTTGGCTCTTCTCACCACTTTTTAGTCACTGGCCTTATTCTTCTCATCATTTTCTTACACAATATTTAATTAAATATGGCTTGTGTAGAGTATTATCTTAAATATGAATTAATTGTTCATGCCATGCTGTCAACGAAAATTTGATTGCTCGAATTTGATTTTTCAAATTTCACATTTAACTAATTAATCAAAACACAAATCAAAAGTGAAATAAACCCTACGTAAAAAAGTGACTAAAATTTTGGAATATGAATTAAAGCCTAAAAATTAACATTAACGTCGGAATTTCTATAGGAAAATAGAAAAAAAAGAGAAGAAAATAACCAGTTAGTGTCGAGAATAGAATCGGTGATTGTTTATTCCTTATACCTATACTTTTGAGGCGAGAATCATAGCTTGAAATTAATTTTTCTTAGCAACATTGAGATATAAATTGATAAAAAAAGAAGCAAAAATAAACAAATACCAATTGATTCCTAATTTAATTTTGTAAAATTTCAGAAAAAGTGAATTGAATTAGTAATGGAAAAATAAATTATAATGATTTACTCAAGAAGTACTATCGTTTTTCATTTGTTTATCGTACATCGGCATTGCTCAAAAATCCTAATCAAAGTGAAAAATCTAACCGAATGATAAGGAAGGGATGATAACCGCGAGAGAATCATGAGGGAAGGGACAAAGTTTTTATTACATTATATTTGATGAGCAAAGTGCTATTGTTATTGCAAAAAAAAATTAGAAAAAATTTTCTTTTTATTATAATATTTTTTTGAATTGAAAAAATTGAAATCTTGTCTGTAACGGTCCGCAACGTAATTAATAAATCTATCCTCACATTTCCAACAATTTCAAAAAGAAAAAAAACTGAAAAAACTTTCAAAAACCGAAAAACTTTCAGAAATTCGGGAGTATGAAACTAATAAATTAAAGAAATTTGAAAGTATTCAATAGTATTTATTAAAATTAATTAGTTATCTACCAGTTTACGTCCACGCTTATTATTATAAATTTTGCTGAAATATTAAATATTACTCACACCCTTATGTCCATGTTGCCCTAAATACGCGTAGTTCGGATGCGCATCAATTTCACGAAGCCCAATTAAGATCTCTTTTTTAAATCTACATTCGAAATCTTTTATAAATCTTATCAACCAAAGTTATTTAAAGCAATTAAAGTTAAAGTTAGGGCAACAAAAAAACTATATTTAATATGCTTGTCAATCAACAGGAAATTGTGACAAAAAACAAAAATTATTAACAGTTAATGTACAACAGTTTCAAAATTCAAAATTATTCTATATTTTATGAATTCTAAATCGTCTAAACCAAAAATTCTGAACAAATTAACTTGAAATTTATTAAGTATCGGATGGAAGATAGGCTATTAATTAATCGATGCATGAAACAATATTATGACTTGTGCTCTGTAAGTCTGGATTAAAGTAAAGTCAAATAAACCTTGGACATCAAGGAATTTGAATATTAAATGGAAGAAAAGGAATTGAAGAGTCAACAAATGATTGTCGTCCAGTGCTGTGATGGAAAATATACGGTAATTTACCAATCAAATAAATTCATTGAAATTAGGTTGAAATTTATAAGAAATATTTCCATATTCACTGTTGGAAGAAGATAAAGCTTGTGCTGACTAAAATATTCGAAAGTATATTCTTATCAGTCAGTTTTATTCTTAGGTTGAAATTTCGAATTGAAATTTTAAAAATTAAGGATGCTAAGATCATAATTAATTCTACAAAAGAATAATAGTGGAATGATAGCTTTTATTTTCATGCGTACATTCAAATTTACTTCAGACAACGGAAAATTAAATGGAATTTGGAAAAATATTACCTAACAAATCGATTATAAAAACTTTTAATTTCTTGAAATATTGTTAGATATTTCCTAATATGTAACAAGATATAAGATTGTCACATTTCGATAATTCGCTAATGTCATACCTCCGAAATGAGAAAGAACGATCATTATAATTATTATAAGGCAGTCATCATGATTAACCGGTTCATAACTAATTTATATAGGTTTTAAATCCTGCATCTGATTTGATTTGCACCCACTGTCTTAAAATCGACCGAAACAGCAAATAATGAATATATTTATAATGGATAGATAAATGGTTCGATATCTAAACAAATTTCGTAGAAGCGAAGTTAAAATAGAAAATTGTTTTTGGGAGCGATAAAGCGATTCAAAATTAGATTTGAACAAACTGAGAGACATGACTAGCAGATACAATTTGAAATTATATTAATTAAAATTTCTCAGTATCCTCTCATCCGAACCGGAAATTGAAAACAACCCTATTCCAAGCCTATTATATACAACGATTAAATAGCAACCTAACATAACATCATTAGTTCAATGCAATGTTTAATATTTAAGATGAAATTTGCATATTTGCAATTGATTTTGCCACATCTCCTATAAAAACTTTGATATAATGAAATTAGATTAAAATTTTCATGAATATACAAATACAAAAATATTATCTTACCTAAAAATGGATTTCTATTCCAAAGCATAAACAATGTATTTCAATATATATTAATAAACTCAAATATTTTTAAATGAATTTCGTAAAGTGAATTTATAAATAGAGCGTAATAATTTCCAAATTTAGCATCTGCTCATAATCAACTTTCAGGGCTACTATGTATCTATCAACCAATTTTTAATTTCATCAGTTTCCTTTCATCTTTCAATATTTCGACGAAATTGCAACCAATAATACAATGTTATCCAACGACATTTGATCAAGACTTTTTCATCAAACCAAAAAAAAATTCATCAGTGTGAAGCAATTATTTGAATATTCTGAAACTACGGAATAAATTCTCTTACATTCTTATCTCATCTATCCTACCTGCTAATAAAAATATTCGCGAAATGCGGCATTGCAGCATCAAATAGCTGAGACTAACCTCTCAATTAGATAATGGATAATCACTAATTAGAACTTCCATTATTGACTGGAATTTTACCATCTGAAATACTTTTCATTCATCAATATTAATTTATTTTACTGCAGCAAAGCAATATTTTCAATTTATAAGAAGACTGATAGGAAATTTTTACAACTTCTTCAATTATTTATGAATAAGAAATCATCAATCTTTTTTCGTAAGAAGTTTTTTATTAGCACGAAAAAAAAGGAAATAATTTTTTGAAAAGCACGATAAATAGATGTGCATATAACCGGTTCCACACTGTTTCACAGTTTCTTCTGAAAGCACGAAATGTAATCAGTCCATTGAACAATTTATTTTCATCAAAGAAAAGTACATACGGAATTTAAGAATCTTTTATCATTTCATATTTTCTTTTTCTCGCATGGAAATCTGTCTAAAATTACAAAAAGAGGACACTTTTATCGTAGTAAGGCATCATCTCATTAATTTTTCATATTTTTACGAAAGAAAAACGAAAAACAGAATTTTGTATGAAAAAAAAATCGCAAAAGTGCAATTCTTTATAGCATAATTAATAATTAAATTGTTTTATTTAGAGGAAGAACATGAAATTCGAACAATGAAATTTCACTGATAATATTCAACTGATTATTAAATCAGATTTTCCAATTGTCAATATAACATATTATTAATAGTTAATTATTAAAAATTGATAGAATTTTAATTGTTTATTCGAAAATTTTGTGAACGTAAAGATTTTTGTTCTGTCGTCAAAAAATAATGAACACTTCATCACTTATATTACTTTTTAAATTATTTCTCAAAAAAACAAAAATTAGCATTTTGTTTTCTAAATCACCAAATTTTAAAAATTAAATATGATCTTTCACATTAATTTTGCCCTTCTACACATTTCTCATCTCTTATAACAATAAAGAATTATACTTTAATCTTTTAAAATACATTTAACTTAAAGGAATTATCGATAACATAATGATGAATAATGCAAATAGCTTTTCAGGATTATACATTTATTATCTCATACTTTATTCATGTCATATATCCTGAAATGCGCAATAAGAAAGAAAGAAAACAATTCTGAAATTGCAATTCAAAATATCAGCAATAATAAGTTTATTTCATACCTAATTTTGTTGTCCCGTATCATTTCTTTAGCCTTCTAATTCTTGACTCCATTATAGCTTATCAAATAATTATCATCAATTCTTTCACTATTCATTCAATCTCACTTGTTATAAATTGAACGTATTTCTATTATTTTCAATGACCATTATTGGTATCGTAATTAACTGATTAATTGAATATTAATCAGTGTCTTTTTACCATTATATGTTTACGTCATCATTTATTTAACATCGTCTCTAACGAGTAGAGTAATATTACCATGCATACGTGACTAATGTTGCTAGTAATTTCTAGATAAATTCAAGTTTGAAAATTGATCCAGACCAGCATTTGGAATTCGACCTTTTACACCTATTTCTGAGGGACGCAACTATGAAATCTATCATAATCTAGAATGCTTACGTTGCGAAATCCAGGATTTAACCGAATGAATGAAGCGGCCATGCATCCATGACTTTTAAATTTTTATAAAAATAAAAGAAATTCATTGTGATTAACACGGCAGTTTGGAGCGGTGCAGCCTGAAGTGAGGAAGCCAAGGTAGGAGCCACGTGTGGAAGATAGTCAGAAGGAAATAGGTGGCGTTCGTTCTTTTATGTGAACATGATATAATGAATTCTTTTAAGTCTGCAGTTTGGCACGTCAAAATCTAAATAGGCTGGCGTGATTCTTAATTGATGACCATCAATGCTTTGGTATATAATTACTACTGCTTTAATGCAGTGGTGATAAATGAAAAGAAATGTTAAAAACATTGTAAGAGTTAAGATGCTTCAAATCGTGAGCAACATGCCGAAGCTTTCATCTTCATCGCATCAGAAATACCTGTTTTATTCAGATATACATTATCTCAATGAGTTTGCTACTAATAATTCATCATCCCGGATATGGCTCAGTATTAAGCGTATTCGAAATTAGACTAATAATCCTATTTTGTAAAAACTGTGAAAAGTTCCAACGAGTTGGATATAGCTAGTAGCAATTCTTTTTCTTGTTTTACTAGAATATTCCGCAATTTGTTTAATCCGTTTTTGGCATCATTTGTATATAGTGATAAAATCTGCAGACTGGATACTGCAGAAGAAAAATCATCATCAGTCCATAAAAACAACTTCGCAACTTAAAATCTCCGGTACTATTCCCGTCTCAAATAATCAAATAATTAACTATTACTTTTGATTTTCGGTAACTAATGCTAATAAAAGCTTTCGACTTCAGATATCAACTGTTATTTTCAAACTCAAGAAATCAAGCACTACTACCAGTTTTAAATAAGCATTCGCTGTGTTCAATCTCAAATAAAGAACCATAATTTTCGACCTTAAATAAGCAGGACACGAAATCAGCAATCAGTTATTGCGTTTCACTTCAAATATTTAAATTCAATCGTATTATAAATGGCAAGATTCCCCTCGGACTGTTAAGACGGCGCACATGTAAAAAATTCGAATTTTCAGAAGCAAAAAATGCGCGGTGATAACGGTGATAGCAGTTCTGATGAAGACAATTTTAACACGGAAGCAATGTTTGAAGAGCGTTATTGTAATAGAAAGAAAATGAAGGAATATCTACTGAAGTGGAAAGGGTATAGCAGCATGAATAATGTTTCAAAATTGGAAGCTGATTTGGTAGCTTTCTCTTTGATTTTAAGTATCCTTAAATATTTTTCAAGTATTCAAATTATTCCTTGAGAAATATAGTAAATTGAAGAACAAGAATACTTAAAAAAAATTAGACTTATTCATCTTTCTACCCCATATCCTTCTATGATAAAATATTGATATAATAGTTTTGCATTGTTATGAAGAACAGATTTTTTCCAAAAAATCCGGATGTTTCTAAAATGTCTTATGCTTTATTCTTTGCTTTCTGCACAACTGTACTTGATCGTTTATAATATCATAGTAATATCGAGAAAGGCAGTTATATCTTAATTTTATCATTTTAATTATTGGAAATATTTTATCATTACACAAATAACGTCTTCTATAGCTTCAGTTCTACTTCACCTTGGCAATTATGGTACTAGTTACTTCGTTTATTCTTTTCGAGTAGTTTAACTAAAATAAATTTGACAATTCACTTATGCACAATAGTTATAGCTGCATATTTTAAATTGTTTCAATTTTAGGAGTATGATGCGCTGATATCTGACTATAATGTTCATAAAAAGTGAGTCCTTTGAAGACTATTTTTAAGTTCTTTTATGACTGGAAAGTGGAAGAATTGTATTTGGTTTGAGTCTGCTATTAAACCTAAAATTCTCGACAAAGAAACAGTATGAAGTAAAAACTAAATAGGTTAATAAAATACGGAGAAGTACTTAATAGCTTATATTTCAATGAATGTTGTAAATTTTCAAAATCAATATCGAATTGTCTTTACGATTACTTTATTATTTATTATATCAAAGTTTTAATCATCATTTTAGATATAAAGCGACCCGAAAGATTTGGACTAAATTATGAAATAGTGATGTTTCTATGTAATATTGACAATGCAAAGTTACTGAAGTTCTTAGAATATATTCTTGATTAATATCATCATTATAATGGAAGTGCATCAATCTACAATTATTTCAAGTTATCATTGCAGGAAGAAGAAATGGAAGAATTCGAAATCGCAGTCGGGCGTATCTAGTTCAAGCTATTTTGGGGGCCGTGCATATATGGTTCCATGTCATGGCGATCGTGATAATTCCCTGATGCAATTTCACCAGCTAAACCATCTCATCATCAAATTTCATGCAAAGGAGCGAAATATTCCGCCTCTGTGAAAGAAGGGATGGGTGACAATAATCTCGACGCTTCAAACGAAACTGATGACGAATATGATAGTCATTGGCTTAGAAGTTTGTTGTTTATTCGCTTTCAGTATTATTATATTTCTATCAGATATTGCTACACTTCATTCAATTTCTGTTTGTTCAGTAAAGCAGTGCATAGCAGGCTTACTTTTTGGTTGCTTCCATTATTAGATCAAAATGGAATAGAGAGAAAAACCGAAATTTCATTCTCTGTTGAAAATTATGAATAGCACTAACATTAAAATAATTTCTCTCTTATTTTTCAGTGCTTCCATCGCTAGGTCAAAGTGGGATAGAGAAAGGCTGGATTCCAGAAATGATTATGTCAACTTTCGTAAGTTTAATCAACTTTGGCTTTTTGGGAAAGTTCCTGATAAAAAAAAAATAAAAGATGGAAACATGTAAATAGAACAATATAAATAATGTTCATTGAAAATGTGTGGCAAGAATTATTTTCTAAAGCGATTTCATAACAATAATCTTTTACTCTTCCTTTATTTCTTTACTCTTCCTTCCTTTATTTTCCTTTATTTCAATGAAGCACATGAAAGTTAGAAATGATACAGCTTAGTTTTGTAAGTTTAACTCAGATAGTTCATTTATTCCAGCCAACCGACAATGACTTCCCTCTAACCTATGTCGTCAAATATCGACATATGAAGAAGGTCGAGAGAGTGTTGAGTTCGGTTTGCAGGACCTATTGGCCTGATGTAAGATGCATCCTAAATTCCTTTTTTGAAGAGCATTTTCTAAAATATGCCTTATTTAAATATCAATAAACTAAGAGTGATATTTTTAACTTCAGATATACATTAATGAAAAATACGAGTAATACAAAAATTTCTTTACGGTAGAAGTAGCAGATTCATGACCTGGTTCACAAAAGTGAGCAAGACTTTACATCTGACCAATGGTTGTTGATAATGTAAAATAATATCAAATTCCTGAAAACAAAGTTGAACTTTGAAAAAAGTTCAAAAATGAATAATGGAGTCCCTTTTTTAGATGGTGGCTGGTTTATATAAGCGTCGTCTGAATGAAGAGAGTGGGACATCGAATGATGATGATAAGCCAGTGCCTTAAATTTTGGCATCTATTGTAATGATCTTTGGAAAGACCTAATTTTCTATAAAAATTCTCTTTGAATTGTCCTTGTGATATTCTGTTGCCTTAATTATTTTATATACAGCTTCGGATCCGTTAAATCCAGTTATGTTCTAAATTATTGGTACTTCCAACTTTGAATTAGCAATTGTTGTTAATTAATTTTACTGATCTCTGCGACTTTTGTCAATTATTTATCTTCTTCATCGAAAACATTGAGTACCAAAAAAAAATTCATTCACTTAAGTGTTTTGAGCCATCGACAATTTGTATTAGCGGATGGTATGAAAACGATTGGTATTTCTCGTAGCAGTTAAGCGTTTAGATACTTCCGAACGGATAATTTTATGAAAAACGTGTCTTAGTAGGGGTATCAAATAAGCTAACACAGTAGGGACGTATATGAAAATAACAATAAATTTTCATGAGAAACAATAACAGGAAAAGCAAAGTTCAACAGGAACAATAGACGCTGCATAGTCATTTAAAGAAAGTAAAAACATGCCTGAAGAATAATGAAATTTCAGCAAATGCAGAACTTTAGCAAAATATTTGCATGTATAATCAAGAAATTTCACATGGAGAACGATGAGATTTCAGCAAAAACATTCAAAAATGAGAAGAAATAGAGATAGAAATGACCTAAAAATCAGTCGCCTATGAAAGGAATGAAAAGATCATTCCATATCATCCTGTTGACTTTTCCATTCTACTTCAGACTTAATAATTGAGGGCAAAGATTTCATGACATCGATTTGATGAAGCATTAAATTGAGATATGTGTTAATTAATAAGAACAATATTTGCTCATTTTATTTCTATCTACCTTCGTTTTATGTATTGGACAATCTCGAATACTAAATTTAGTAATTTCAAAGGGATTGCGAGAAAAAAAATAGATTTAAGAGTTGAAAGAAATATAGAAAATGAAGTTTAAACAGCAAAATTGATGCCATCATTTCAATAACCCTCATCTCTTAGCCAATTTTCAAGCTTTTACTCGTCCATCGGGAATATTCATCAAATGCAGCATTTTTATACATTTCTGTGGAATTACATTGATCTATTTTCTGCCAAGATAAGTACAGATATTCCATTATGTTGTAAAGACAACAGAGATATTCTATAGACATAAAGAATCGATATGTAAAAGTACAGAATAAAAGAAGGCAAATATGATTAAAAATTTACTCGGGTTCTTTTTAGCAATTTCACTGCATAATGATAGTTTTCATATTTTTCGAAGATGTGCAATTGACTTTTTTAGTAAAATTGTTCTTGATTTCACTTTCATTTGCTGAAATTTGAGATTTTTAGTTTCGCTTGAAAGTATAATACTGTTGAGAAAGGACAGCTAGCTACTAGGTGTCTGTTTTATTTTTTTCAAATCAAACAAAATTCTCGGAATAAAAATCGGAAGAGTGCTTAAATTTTAGTGTTTATATTATTAAAAATTTATTGTGTTGATCATTTCCTAATTGTTAAGGATCTACAATTTCTGAATAACTGTTAACTGCCTATATTTTTTCTCCAGATATATGCGTACGTGAAATATGTTTCGATTCTCATCGTATTTGAATGTAACTGTTACCAACCGACGATGAAAATTAAAATAGATTATAATATGGACGTTGAATTACTATAATGTATGAAAAGATAGCAAACCATCATTCCTTCCAGCAATTAACTCATTTTCTTGGATTATTGGCTTCTTCTTACCAAATACATAATACGAGAGCGGATCAACATTCTCAGCGACACCATTATCATCATCATTACTTTCAATACTGACCCATGTACTAATAGCTGTATCTTCCATTTTTATCAAAAATTTTCAATAATAATGCAAAAGTATAATATTATAATAATTTATTCGAAAATAAACGATTTTTAGGCATTATGAGAGAAATTATAAATCTTTAAATCACTTTACCTGGTCGTCCGGAAGTCTCGTTGATGTTACAAACTTTAAATTTGGTAGCCTTGCTATTTGTAGCGGGATTTATCTGAATTACTACATAAATTTTTAAAACAACTTTCCACACAATACATCAAATATCGTTCAGTTTTCCTCAAATTTTCCAACTTTCAATAAATGCTTACGAAACAGGTATAACTAACGATGGATGACATGCTTCCGGTTTCAACTAAACTTTAAATTTTTGAATGAAAATATGAAATCTGAAATGAAGAACCTCATTGGAGAAATAGACTTCTCCATCGCAGCCCGCTAACTATTTAACAGCATAATTCGCATTAGACTTCTTACTCATAGTTCTGATTACCAAACCACCTATTAGTTCCTATTTACTGTAAGTAATCGTCAGATAGCGTTTCTAAAATGCGATTATTTTAGATTCTAAAATATGGTTATCAGAATATGTTTTACGTTATATCGACGCATATAAAGCTTTCCAAAAAGTTCCCAAATTTCATATTTGATTTTATTAATCGACAACGTGAAATTCATAATACAGGGAAGTAAATGATGGTTTCTTACCAGGATTCCGGAGATTCAATTAATCAATACATCAAATTTCTGATTTATGAGAAATGAGAAAAGATAGCAAAAAAGTTAAACAATAACAAAAAGATTCAGACTTGCAAATCCACTTTAACATACTGGAAAGGAATTACTATTTGTCATCTCTTTTCTTTCCAGCTCTCAAATGCAAATAAACAAAAAGAATGCATGATAAAAAGGAGGATATCGATCTGCATTTAAGTTCATAATAAATGATGCTCAACTTCTTAAGATCAATAAATTGCTAAGCACACAACTTATCATTTCGAATTTATAAACGAATTCCAATGACAGTTTCTCATCGGAAAGTGAATTACCCGCACCAATTTTTCATTACAAAATAATGTATAGTGATGGCTCGATCAATTTCTACAAAGAAAATGAAGAGCAAACATATCGGTAAAAAGTTTTTATCCCCTTCTTTTCAATCGTAAGAAATCCACATAAAAATTGAAATATGATAAATTAATTGAATCCGAAAAATTATTATAAAATTAAGATTTAAATAGCCATAAATGATTTTGGAAATAACATAAAAAAGCGCGTTGCATAATGTTTTTGCTATCGCTTTGTATTATATTGTTCCTATAGCACGATAACTAATTAAAATTTCGTCAATGTGCAACAATTAATAAAACAAAATTGCTTTTTCAATCAGACATTGACCGGAAGTAATAAATGGTAGTACCTTTAGAAATCAATGAAGTTTTTCATCAACGAAATCGAGAACTTTTAGTAGATAACAGTGACTTTCGGATTTAATTGACTTATTACTTCCAGAGAGATATCACGGATGTTAAACCCATTATGCCATCCTTACATTTATCTACTCAGCATAATAAAAAAAGTATCCATAATTTCTCCAATCCAGACATAATCAATTGCTTTGGAGTGTTCGATAAGGAAAAAATTTCTAGGAGAGAGGAGAATTACTCCACAATAATCAAGCCATTTTTAATTAATTTTGGGACTTTCTCAAGTTCTAAAAACTCAAAAGAGCTATCTTTTTTATATGACAATTGCATAAATTCCAGTCAGTATTACACATCTTCAATCCTATCCGATAATTTTATCAAATATAAGAATGCACACAGTTTGCGAAAAAGATAAAATGGTTTGTAGAAGACAAAACAGGATGACATGCACAACCGGTTGATCGACTTCCAGAAATGCAAAGTGCTCACAGTGTGATACGCCATTTTTCGGAATGTCATACAACAACATCTGGCCGTCAAATCCATTTCGTTAAATGTTCGGATTGACCATTTGACTTTTTTTTTTGCGTGTTGTATTGTAAAGATTATTGTTGAGGGTCCCGACTATATATGTAATTGGAAAGGTGTTACAAACGGAATTTTCAAGAACAATTAATCAAACAGTATAAAAATTATCAAAAGTACTTCAGAAAGAAACCACTTAAGCATATAGTTTCGATTATAAATCATTGAAGATTTGGAATGATACGGAAAATATGGAGGCATTGGTCGAAATTTAGGTTGTATTGGAAATAATGTTCGTTTTGATGTAATCTGAAATTATGAATACAGAAAGATAATGGATGGTTCAATTATATTTCCAGATATTATTCAGTAATAACTATCTGGTGATAAAAATAGATCTTTCATTGATAATATATATAAATACTACATCACTCTGTCTATGCCAAATTTCAAACATAAGAACATCTTATGCATATCAATTGAACAGAATGAATGAAATCATTTAAATTTCTGATTTATGGAACTTTTGATGATAATTCCGATTTCAATCTTATTTCGTTATCTTCTGTTTTTAAAAGTATTTAAGTAAGGTGCACCAAAATTTTAGGAAGTATTAGTAGATCACATCTTCAATCACTATTCCAAGACTAATAAAATTGCCCACAATTCTAATGTCATTTTATTATCGATGCTGCATTGAAGTGACACTTTCACATATAATGGTTATCAATGATATGCAAACCACAGCATATTTTTTTGTAATTATTCGTAATTTTTTTAATAAAAGAAGACTTACATAAAAGAATAAAGCGGCAATAGGTTTACCAAGAGCATGGCCAGTAGCTGAATTACTGATGAAGTAAGAGATTTCATCAATAAAGCGTATTACGTCAGCAGTAACATTCACTTGATCGCTTAGAGGAAACTCAGTCTTATATACGATTACAACGTACTGCTGCCGATCTATGCGGAGAGGTAGATAGAATTAGTTTGTTCATTCAATTTTATTAGAATATGAAAAAGACCACGACCTTGAAAATTTTAATGTAATGAAAAAAAAATTCCAAGAATCCGTTTTTTTCGGATAAATTAGGATAAGGTCACTAAGAATGTCTGTCTCAGTAATGAACTGAAATTCAGTCTTATGAAAGCTGAATTATTTAATTATCAAAAGCAGTAAATTCTCTTTGCAGTGTTTTAAAATGATAAATCGATACCACTTGATTCAGTTTTCTGTAATTGACAAACTCCAGAAAACAACTATAAATTCTCAAAGATTAAGTTTGTCAAGTTGAATAGTTCGAACTTTAATTTTCATGTTCCTACTTCGTAACCTTCAAGTTTAATAATAAAATACAGATTATGGATTAGGAGAAGATAACGATTCAACTTTTTAAATGTTTACAAGTATCTTGCGAAAATACAGTCCCATTACTCATATATCCGAAGAAACGATGTTTCGAGCCAGTGATATTTTCAATATTTACTGCAGCGGAACCTGTTGATGGCAAATCATATTCGATGAACAATGCAAGTGGCCTTTTCGTAATATCTGAAGCGTATATTTATTAAAATCTGAAGACAAATGATGCCATATGAATGCACAGAATAATAGAAGAAAATTATTACCAATCAATGAGATAATATGAAGGTATCCTCCAGAAGCTGGGATTATTGATTGAAATTGGAAGGCTCGTATATTGGCAGTTATATAATTAGGATAATTGAGCACTTGTAATTCATCACCCAAATGAACGATTGGTGAAAGGTGTGCCATGTCATAATTACTTATATTTACCTATTAATAATGGTTACATGAGTTCCAATGGTTTTCGTGTCATTTTCTGAATCATGTACCAATAATTGTAATAATGGAAACTTTCATCATTCATGAAGATAATGCTTAATTCAAAATTAACTTATAATCAAGGCCAAGATATAATGTTAGATATATGATGCTATAGAAAAATGTTTCTGTAAATTTTCCGCATTAAACTAACGTAATCGAGAGTGGATAATGGAAGCTGTGGAAATATCTGAGGTGAAAGTTCCAACTCTTCAAACCCTACAAATGATTTAATATTTTCTAATGTTTAAGATTTGAAGAAAAATGTAACTTGAAAAAGTTTCAGTTCATATAATTGTCATTAGTTATTATATTTCATTGCAAATTAATATGTTTATCAAATATCATTCAATTTTGAAACTAAATTAAGAAAATCATACAACTTCCTATTGTCATGTTACTAGCATCACAGCACAAATGGACGACTTCGTCGGTTATAATACCAGATCTGGATAAACGACTACGTCGACAGGCGAAATTTCTCGGACATTGATTACGATCAATAGGATTGCATGGTTTCAGATCCAAATACATTCCATTATCTGGACAGATATATTCTTGAGAAAATGTATCTGCAAATTGCATTATTTAATTAAAACAAACCATGTTAGCCAGGAAAGCATTATTAATTGATTCAGCTATTAATATTGTGTAAGAAGTATGAAAAACAATGGTACGTTATTATTCGAAGTATGCTATTGATATTTAAGCCCTATGACAAAATACAACAAAAGTGTATAAGCTATAGAAGTGGCAACACACTCTATACTTTGACATGGCATCAAAATACCTCTCTTAAAGTTGTAGGTAAATGAAAAGATATTATTATTTGTTAACCGATAAGGATAAAAAGCTCAAAATCATTGAAAGGCAAATTATCAGCTGTGACATCTCTTTGATGGTTGTCATCCTTTACTTCTTTTGATAAGACCAATAAGTCGCTCCATACCTAATAGAATGTATTGAATAAAATGATAGTATAGTCTATGATTTGGATTTTAATCAGAAAATCGTTAAATGGGGCGTACTTGACAAGACTGATTGGCAAATGACACTAGTAAGCACATACTGTAACATAACCTAAAATAAAAATAAATGATTTGCCATTTGAAGACAATCCAATTAATTTATAAATAATATCTTTATAAATTAAAATAAGGACAATATGCATTCCTAAATTTCCCACATTTCTGATTGTCCGATACTACCATATCTAACCTATTCACCATTGTGTATTGCGATGATTGTATAAATAAGGGTATCGAAACAAGAGAAACAGCGAACGCTTCGAAGATTTTGGGCGAACTCCATAATTGGAATAAATCCGAACTACTTGACCTTCTAACAGTGTTTATCAAATGTTTAGAATGTTTGGTGACTTTTCAGCTTCCAACTACTGAAACTTACTGAGTGGTGCGTTTTTCATTCTTAATGAATAGATAATAAATTAAATTCTGAAATCACTTTATTCCCGAGCGCTACGGGAATACTTGTTTTTAAAACTTCATGACGCTAAATTTTACAGAAAACTCGGAGAATTTTCGACGACAAATAAATATTCAAGTTCTCGCAAATTCAGCGTATCTAAGGTTGCAAATACGTATTTATCCGTAACCCACAGAATGACGTTACACTTAGCAATGGGCAGCATGTAAACTTTGGACGTATCGCTACTGTGGATTGTTCGATAATATTTGCTCAACTGTCCATACCATTTTAACAATTCACTGTGTGTTCATTCGGCTTATCTTACTGGTTATTCGACACACCAAATGATTTTTTGAGTCCAATAAATGAATAAAATCTGCGTATATGCTATCCGAAAAGATCAAGTAGTGTAACGGAACAACAAATTGTGGTGAATAATTCATTCCAATTATTAATAACAACTATTGAGCAAAAAAAAGCATCACAGCATATGCAAAACAGTTGCAGGTTTTTAAATGAATCTCTAGATGAGATCACAAACCAAGTTATCTCAAGAAACTTTTTAATTACGGAGAGTTATATTAGCACAATTTGTTCAAGGTCGAATGATTCTTAGAAGCACCTATTGCAGAGGAAAAAATGAAAAAAAACCTAAGTTGCATTGCAACAAATACAACTATTAAGAAACACGTATTCTCAAGTATAATGGAAGAAATTCACATGAGATTTTTAAAATTGATAAAATCTTAAATAAAGACTACGGCATATTTACGAAAACGATGGAACACAATAAAATCTTCCCTTTGGGAAATAATAATTTAAAGTTATAAAACCTGATTCAGTAATAAGCATCCAATTTCTCCAAAAACTCTGATATGTTAAAGTTGTCAATAGTTATAAAGATCAGCAGAATAAACAAACAACAACTACATATATTAAGACTTTCAGGTCAATAATCTAACATACAAATTTAATGGTGTTGTACCAAGCTACTGATTGGCAAGAGCTCGCAGTTGGCGAAGAATTGTATCCAAAAGTTTTTACGATCTTTCTCACGACCTTTGGCAAAAAACTTGATGATTTGCGTTCGAATTCAATCAATCTAGAATTTGAGATATGAAACCACGTAACTACCACGATATTAAAAATAATGGGATTACAAATATCGCCGTAATTCTAGTAGTTGGAGATTTATGCAATAATAAGTAACGGTATTTGCCGTAAAGCAAATTTAAAAAGTTAAAACATCAGTTAATACACACTTTTCTAATAAGACAATCGCATGCGAAGCCTTAACCCTTGAATATTTGCTTTCTTCTTTCCCGTAATCAGCCAAATAAGTTGGCCAGTCAGCTTTCATAACTAAATCAAGAAGTTGTCTCAAACTGGCAAAAGTCATCGCAAGAGTACCATCCTAAAATAAACTAGATTAGAAGTTATTTACACATAATCAGTGGTCAAAAACACTGGTGCATACTTCCAATCCTGCAACAGGACATTGAGAAGCAAATAATTCGCACTGTATTACATCCAAATCGAATTGATCGAGTGCACCAGTGCTTACAGTTTTCAAATCTGTGTTTAGAAGTAACTCCGTTAATCGACTTGCCAAATATTTACAGGTCTGAAACACAACCCATTTAATCGTTTGTATTACTGACTAGTTACAAAGAAAACTTCGTCTGCGTAATATGTTTAGAAATATCAAAATATAATTATTCTATTTCTTCTTGCATTAAAAAGAAGATAACAATTGGTAAAAAGCAAAATTTTAAACTTGATAATAGTTGGGAAAAAAGTGTATAATAAAGATAAAAAGATCTAATTTTAATATCTGTAGGAAACAAAGAATCAGTGCTTTTTTTTCTCAGGTTATAAAAATGCATACCTGCATACAAACATGTCTTGCTAAAAGACTCGGCAAATTACTAAATGAAACGAAAGTTGTTTCCAAAAACTTGATCAAATCTGTGATATAGTCGCTCGCCCGGCCACTTGAACCTGACAGTTCCCAATCGTAATTTGCTAAAATTTTATTAGATTTACAAAAATCATTCAATTAAATTTCAAAGAATAACAATTCCAACTTCAAGTTGGGAAAATTAATCGGAAGTAAAACTAACCAAGATCAAGAAAAGCATCCACTTTGTCACGAAGTGCGTCGTCAATCTGTTGCTCTACTTCGGAACGCGCATCTCTAGAAATCATTAATTCAAAAATAAATTACTCTCTAAACTATTTTCCGCTTGTTTTTTCTTGAAATTCGATAAAGAAACAAACCTAAAAACTTGATCCTTTAATGTAACTAAATGCCCTGCAGTACTACCGGAACCATTACTTGCGTTTGTTAGCTTACTGATGTAATGCTCCAACGAATCACACGTCTTCTCCAGATAACCGATATTAATTGTGATTTGAACAAGCTAAAAATAATGTAAAATAAAACAACTATTCAGTTTATTTTTTACATGAAGGAGTAATATTATAAGTCACTCTTCCTACCTGTATGAGAGTCCGTTTTTGTTAGCTACAAAACTTTTCAAAGAACCCGACCATCGCGCAAGAAGCACATTTGCATAACGGCGTACCGTATCATCCATCTAATGATAAAATAAAAATTGACTGCATTAAGTATGCTTAACATATATTGACAACGTAGTAAAATTTATTTGGAATTTCGAAACTTCTAATATCATTGGAAAGAAAGCTAGATTGGAAGAATATTTTACGGTCTAAAGGTCATCAGATAATGACTGATATCAAAGAAATTTGGAAAACAGTTCAGCCGACCTCAGTGGGAGAAAGTTGTAGATGTTCCATAAATTTCAAACATCCAACAAGATAATTCTTCGCTTGACCATATACTGCTGGTACAAACTTCGAAAACGGAAATACCCGAGGATAAGGTTCCTGAAACACAGAAAACATTTCAATGAAAAAGCTTAATAAGACTTTCAAAATTTGGCGGAAGAAAAATTAATGATGCTAACTAGTACCTGATCCATTCCTCGTCGGTAGAAGGGGAAGCGTGTCACGACTGCTCTGAATGCTTCTTCATCTTTTGCTGTGATTGGCGTATAATTGTCACTTTCAAGATCTCGTTCGAATTGGGCACAATATTCTCGCATCAAAATTTCATTGTACTGATCTCTGAATTAAAGCAAAGATTTCGTTAGAAAAAGAAAAAAAACTGATCAATTTTCACTCGTTTGTATACCTAATTCTCAGAGAAAAATACCTTAAAGTACCTGAAATTTTGAAGCAGAGTGTAAAGAGAACCAATTCCAAATCCATAACTTTTCATTGTCATTGCAAACAACAAAATAACTTTCTTCATCTTCAACATCATCTCAACATCCAAACAACCTCCCTATAGCAAAATTCTTACTTTTTGTTTTTAAACTGATACATTTTAATTAAGATTTACATCGATACGCATACATGTAGATAACGCTTACATAATAAGATCAATATACTGCTATTAGAAACTTACAAAATGAACATTCATGGTAGTTGTAACTTGATGCAGTGCCATCTCCCAAAGCTGATCTTTATAAGCAGCTGTTACCAGACTAGGTTCCGTTTGCATAATGTGATCTTCAACTACGAAAAAGCCAATAATTTCATCCAAATACTTAACATACGAATGCAATGATTCTTGCTAAAATGAAAATTATTCTTATTTGAAAAATGAAAGTTCATTTGTCATCCAAACATACACTAGTACCGCAGAGCTAATAGAATTATCTTTTAAAAATGCGACCTACCAGTTTGCTTGGCGGTCGAATAACAACCACTGCTTGCTCTTTCCGTTGCTTCCTGTAGTAAGCCTCGAAAATTTCTTTTCACCCTACAATGCAAAAGCTTATACAAATATTTAAGCAATTTACAGGAATAAAAGAGACAAAAAAAAAGAAAAACTTAAGCATAACAAATAGCTATGGTCAACCAAGTGGAGAAAAGCCCATATATGGATTTCATACTACAGATAATCAGTACTTACAATGACATTGAAAATTTGACAACATCGATGGATTGGTGTAAAATCTATAAGATCTTGAGCACTAAGCAATTCATCCTCTTCAACGAGGGTATTTGCATCATTTTCGTTGCCCTTTATCATTTTTTCACAACTGAACCATCCGATGAAAGTACTGAAAAGTTTTCAAAAAAGGATCTATTAGTGCTTGAATTAATTTAATTTGACTGGTAAAATGTTCTTACAGAATTCCAGACAGATCATCATACAACCGCTGCTTTGTTAGCATACTAAAATCCCAATAAGTACTTTTCAAAAGCCCCGCTTCACCATATTTATCATGTTTTCAATATTCCTACAGTAATGCGAATTTTTCAAATTAAAAATGCTCCTTCGTCATTTGAATTTTATATTTACATAAATGTAGTAAACATAATGGAAAAATTAACTTACCGATATCACCATTAATAGCGTTCTTTTCGCTTCTTCTTGGAAACGTTTGACACGATCAGCTTCTGTCATTCCAAACGAGTGTTGTTCAGCCGTACACTTTGACGCGTGCTGTCCAATACGTCCTGCAAGTGATCATATATGATCGAATCTACAGATAATAATGTCTTTTCATAAAATGACAACAACAGAAAGAAAGTAAGACCAAATGAATTCGTTTTTTTTTTCATTTCTTAGAAAAAACTAACCGGAAACCTTTCGTATATCTTCTAGAAAATCCGTGAATTCTGAGAATGATTTTTCCTTGATTTGTTCACGAATTGGAAGCAATGATTTCTTCAAAGCTTGTGTAAAACGATAGTTATCAACATGAACCATGTAGGTATGTTCCAGTTCTTCCAATACTTTCAATGCCTGATAAAATCTGCAAATTATTGTCCTGTTCAAGCTCATACTGAGTCCAATAAAATATATTACGAAAATAAAATTCCTATGTTCTTCCACTTTAAATTAAAAGATGAATTAATAATACAAACGCAGAGAAAGAAAAAAACATAACCTCTGGAAAAAAAAAGAAAAAGAAAGAACAGAGCAATGACTAATTACGACTGAAAAAAACTTCTACTTTTTCTGTTGCATATGCTCATTTAGTTTTGCATAATTTTCGAGTACCGGCAAGCAGAGAGAAATATGATCGATAGCTGTGTTTGCATTCCTCTGCAGTTTTCTATAACGCACAATTTCTGCACTACGCTTTCGCAATTCTTTGCTACTTTCCTGGATATTGTGATCTACCGCATTGACTTCATCCTGGAAAATCTTTCACCAAGATTAAATTTCACAATGTTCTGATACATTAGCATGGCAACTGACATATTAATATTCGGGAAATGAAGAAAGAAGCAAAACGTGCAAGTTTTATAATCGTGTCAACATAAACAAGATAAAAGAAAATTACCTTTATTTCTAAACTTCGTGTCTTCAATTGCAACAGCTGTTTCATTGCATCAACATATCCTTGATAATGATAGGAACAAATTCTTTGAATGCTTTTATCATAGTGATATATACGATGCTCTAGAGCACGATGCGAATTTGTGGACGTCACCACAATCATAAATGGCTCTGAATAACCAAAGCTACTCGAAAATCGAAAAAACCATGGCGAGTCTCTATCTTTCAAATTTAGCTTCAAATGGGTAATGGAGGCATAATAAATTAGCAGCTAACCTTAGCACCAAACCAACACTACCCGAATCGGTCGTCTCGAGTTCGTATAAAAAAATTCTTGTTCAGCACTCATTTCCGGATCTAAAAATAAGAATATACGGTTCGGGAACTATACGCCTCGGAGTAAACTTCATACCACTTTTTGATGTCAACTGGATAAAAAATGCATCAAATGACATACACTGTTGATATGAAGTGGAGGCAGTATCGCTACTTCCCGTTCCTGTTTCTTTCGAGGCACTAGCTGCCGATGAACCATCCATATCCAATTTCTGCATGAACACGCAATAACTATCGTATGAATACGGAAAACAGTACGGAACGTATAAATGAGAGTAAAACATATAACACAAATACTAAGACCATGATACCTGTAGAAAACTGTTAGGCAGTAGGAATCCAGCTATATTACGAATTATGATTCTAAACTAAGTTTAACTTCAGTTTTCATGTTTTAGAAATGAATAATCAATGAACCTTCATCATTTCCAGTGTTTTTCAGTTGATGGGTTATTCTTCCAATTTATACCAATATTCTGTAGGCATTCTGAAAGCAATAAATTCTATGAAATATATTTCACTTCAAATTATTGAGCTTAGAATAAATAAATATTCCACGTGAAGAATATCAAAAAGGAACAAATATGTAAAGAGCAGTATATTGCACATGTGCGGAACCTACAATAAAGCAGTATGAGGTTCACGACAGAGAATAAAAGTTTATAAGCATATAAAACTATTGGAATATAAAGTAGTATGGAAAGAGAATTAAATACATAATCGAAACTTCTTGAATCAACATGGCGGAAATAATTTTCAAGAAAGGGACAGCTTCTTTCATTAACTTTCAAAAAATGATAAAATGGAAATTGAAATGCCGGGTTAAATAATCTTCAGGCTAAGCTATCACTGCAGTTCCCTCCACCTAACCTTTTGGAACGGATGGAAGCGAAGGAATCTGACACTAATGCCATTACAACACACATACAACCGGAATAGATCACTACGCCCAATTAAGATGACTCTCCTGGTGCAGCCGATGGCCATCTTTATCGGACGTTACGCTAATCATTTTCCCGCGACGATCCCTTGATTTCAAGGGGAATTATCCCACTAATTTTAAAAATGCGTAGATATTCTCAACGTCTTTTAAGCTAACTGACTAGACCGAAATCTCAGTTGTTTCGACAATTGGAAATCACAACCGTTATCTAGCTAGAAGAAGATAAGAATCATGAAGACGACCACTGATGCTTCATCGGCATCTCCCTAATTCATTCGATTTTGGAAAAGTCACAAATTGTAGGGAATACAACAGTATTTTAGCTTCTCCACAAAGGAATATTTATGAAATGAAAGAGAAGGCACATTTGAGCTATGTCGTATGAAAAAATCCTAAAGCATCCAATTCAATTATGGAAAATTTTGCAAAACTGCATCGGACAATATTCGTTCAAATACGAATCAAGTTTACATATCATGTAGATTGTTTTGAAAGCTCCTGCTCACTTCACTACATATGGAATAAAATGATTGCATAAATTCCTAATGCTCGAGGCTACTATAAACACTGTTGCACAATTTTTTCCCTCAGTATATCAAACTCCACATTGGGTCATTATACAAAGTACCTTCAGCAAGAAAGCACGGAAGTCGCAATAACTAGAAATGAATGTAGCGAGAATTTATCCGCAGTACCCGAGAGCAGATTAGTTTGAAACAGCTCTCAAAATTTTCCAGACCGTTACCCAAAGACCCAAAGAGATATTGTTATTTTAATCAAGTTTTACTTTATGATTAATAGCGTATTCGTCTGTATCACCCGAGTGTTTCATATTAGATATGTGGTAGATTAAGTTAGAATCTATTGCATTTTGCTTTTGTAATAGGTCTTCAATATAGAAATTGCATAATCATTTTATCAACTAAGAATTCACCAAAATATATTTTCTCAAGCTGCATAAATTTTATGCAGCCAAATTCAAAAAGCAATTTTATTTAACACTTAGTTTATCGCCTATTACGGCTTACAACTATACAGCTACACAACTGTACTGCCAGTTGTTACTGTTATCTTATCCATTTTAGCTATTAATTAAAATGCGACATGAGATCATCTTTCGTTGTCGTCTCTACATCCTGCTTTCAGCTGCTTTGACATTCTAAAATTAACACCGATAAAAAGCATAAGACGAGTCAAAGTAACAAAAGCAACATATGATCGATTCCATTTGAGAATTATAGTGGAATTTAAAACTCTGTCACCTCATTACCACAAACTCTTAATTTAATTTCTCGAAAAGCAAAGACACATGCGAATAAGTGATAAATCAAGCAACATGCCTTCAAAATCCAGAAATATCAAACATGTGCCTCATTTGCTCGTATGTTATCCAAAAGATCAAAGACCAGGGTGCCTAAAGTGATATATATATATATAAATCTAATCGAAAAAAAATCTAATCAAATTTCCAGAAAAACAAGTCCTGTTTATTGTGATTATAAAGTCATTTACCGATCGGACATATAACGGCACAAATCCTTTGTATAGAGCAAAAAACCCTCATCTCGACAAATCCGCTTTAAGCAATCATAAGATCCTTTATACCGATGCATCCTGCAATAAACTGCTTTTAGCAATAATATCGTTAAAAATATATTAACTTCGAAAAAAAAATCAAAATTTACGATCTTTTATCATTATTGCGTAACTGAACCATTATTCGTGTCTTCACAACATCCGCTGGAGTAGACACAATAGCAGCAGCCATACCAGAAACAAGACTGGCAATGAAATGTGTGTAATAATTATCCAAATAATCTTTCGTCATCAACCAATGCTTTGTACGATCGTACGTTGCAAGATCTATGAATTAAAACAAAAACTCAAATTTATATTCGAAATCAAAATATTCAGCTGCATATTTTAGATATATTCTATGGGACATGAAATTGATTAAATTATCATATATATCTGATAAATTTATTAGGCTTTTAAAACTACAACATGCTCACACTCACCAGCCATATTCAGTAAAGCTGCGCGTTGAGTATTTGGAAGCCAACCAGTCCATAAGCCCATAAAACCATTGCTTTTGTAGAGTGCAATAAAAACATAATATGAATTCCGAAACCTGAAGCTGACTTCTGTGGAAATTGACAGAGGTAATATGTTGGAGTTTGAAGAAATTCAGAGTGAACATTTTTCATGAAACACCATAAAATTTATAACCGAGGTTGAAGATTGTCCGGTTTCCTCATTCCTTTCGCTTGCATTTGCACTTTGACTAAATCAGTCGGTGATGCGAGAAACTGTGCCACAGCACCTGATATTAAACCACATATGGCCGACTGCCTGAAAAAAATTATTCATTTCTCAAATAATTAATATTTATGAAACTAATTGCAGCAAAATAAATAAGGACAACGCTAAAAATCATCATACCAGACTGGGAAAAGTTTATGTTTTTCCTTATCAAAAATTGCTGATCGCATTGCTTCATAAATACCCATTCGAAATCCCGTATAAACTACAATCAAACATGTATTTATTTATTAAAAAAGATAGAGAAAGATCTTTGATCTGATTATCCTCGAAACTTTGCATAAATGAGCTTAGTTTTCTTGCCAGGCTTTTATTTATCAGCATTTCTTGATGTCATTATAAAAGCTTACTGAAATGTCGATATACCGCAGGAGCAAGTCCACTGAATAGACAGTGAAAGCCTTCATCCTTCACTGAAAAAAAAAAGAAAAACAAAACAGTGGGTGAATTATATGTCAGAAAAAAAAGAAATCATTAACTGAATTGTCGACAGATGAATTACTACAAAATTAAGAAACAAATCGAATAAAAACTTGTAACTAGAATTCTTTTTGGAAAAAAAATTTAATCGTATTGATACATATTTTTTATTTGAAATGAGATGTAGTACAGCAGCAGCACCTATAATTGAGCGAAGCAATCTTACAAATGTGCCATGTGATTCTGGTCGCTCCCGTATACCCCGATACCATTTGCAATCGAGTTTTGACAACGTCCAGCGGATAAGTTACTATAGCAAAAGTGCCGATTATTTTCAAAGCATGAAAAGTTTCGAAAACCTTAATTTGCTACTCAATTTGAACTTAATCCGAAAATCTTCCATTAATATGAAATAAAAGGACCCAGCCACTAGTATATAAAGCTAGTGAATGCTTTACTAAAACCCATTATCCATAGCCTGAATAAATTTTTGAACATCTAGACTTAATAAATTAATGCAGTATTAATAAATTTAACGAGGGCTTCAAACAGTCCAAATAAAACTCAGCATAGTGAGGCCTTGATGAAATCACCATTATTCCTAAACGGATCAGTGTTAGAGTTAGAAAACATACGTCAGAGATAAATTTACGGTAAGCCTAGCAACAATGGACTATGCGTTAACAACTTCATTAAATATGGCAGTATTCTTCATTTATTTTGAAAACTCCCGAAAAAGTTACCACTTTCAGCAACGAATGAAGCACAACATGACAGAAGGTATTTGGAGCCAGCAGCACGCAGTATTAACAATGAATTCATCCTGTGTTCGCTCGAATCCATTAGCTCAACTGGCTGTAAAGTCATAATATTTAACGGTATTTCAACACATCGTTACGTCCACACTAACGCCCAATGCAAATATCCTTCGCATAATACCGTTTCATCAGTGATTTATTCAGCAATTGCTCTAACTGATTAAAACAGCAGTGGGAAAAAACATGAAAGAAATCACTTCAAACATGCAAAAGAATAAAATATCCATAAAAGTTTGAAATTACGTAAAAACTTACTTTTTCGCACAACATCGCGATATTCAGGACGAAAATATTGATAAACACCCACACGCCAGAACACGTTGTTCCCAACGCACAGCCAAATATTTACAAATGGATATCCAACCTTGTCGCAACCTTAATCAACGGGTTCATCACGCAATGTGTAGATCCCGTACTGAAGTTTTCTTGGTTTATCAAGGAAAATGCGAGATTCACCATCTCCTTTATTTTTTGATGTGAGTTTCCGCATAAAGATGTTTTTTTAACTGTAGCAGCATCTCTACTTTTCATACTAGTTGTCAACGGCGATATTATAAAAGGTTAGGAACTGGAAGAATCTCAAGGATGATTCTCCGTCAAATTGAATGTGCTTACTAGTAAAGACAATAAACATGGAAAGATGGATCGAATATTGAAGACTATTTTTTGAAAACTCGTGCAGTACCCTTAAAGCACATATATATGAACCTACAGAGCAAATATAGTGGACAATTTTTATGATTACAATTTCATGAAAACCTTGCTATATCTTGTTATTTTTCAGATTTATCAAATATAAAGAAGCGGGCATATAAACCTTCATCTAGTTGTTCGAGAGAATGCTTAATACTTAAATTTTTTTCAGCTTCAATTAGAAATATGAAAAAATGAAAAACGCAAAACGTTTGATCATGTCAGTGGGACTGATTTTTGTAACTTATTTACTTTGTTGTCGTTCCATTCATCTTCGGTAGCCTTTATGAAGCATTTTCGCATAACACTTCATATATTGGTTAAAAGCGTTTAAGGTGACATTGTGGGATATCTTGTAATCATGCATTATTTGCATCCTATTAATTAAATTTTTATACATGAGTAATACTAATGTAATGCAACAAATTGTAGATTCTTTTCTTGTAGACTAAATGCATACTGTCGTTTTCTGTTTAGTTTAGAAATAATGAATCGATACTACTGTAAGATTTAGAATCGATTTATTAATATATTATGTTATGTGGCATTTCAAAAATAAAATACGCATGCCATTTGTCAGCAGAAAAAATTTTCAGGTAAACTACAATTTGTTGCATTACATTAGCATTACTCATGTATGCATTTAGTCTACAAGAATCTACAATTTGTTGCATTACACATGTCATTCGTTTTAATTCATTTAAAAGAACACCTAATCATTTTCTTATTAATTTGATAATTTCTAACTTGAACATAACAGGTCTCGTAGTGAATTTTACGGCAAGAAGAAAACCAAATTAAATAATTTCTACTTTGAAAGATCTTCGACATTCCCTCCCGTGACATCATTTCATTTTTATAACAAAAGTAGAGTAACGATTGTTCAAGTGTCACAATAATGTTTATCAGTTCGTGTTTGATTTTGGTTAATATCCGGATATACCACTGAACGTCACTGATTCCTTCATACTGTACAGGAATATACCATTGGGATCGATAATCGAATGAATATTTATGTTTCCATTCATGAACTTCGCATTAAAAGCTTCTCATTCATTGTTCTCATTTTTTTGTGATTCTCATTTCTCATTCACAAAGCGTTCAAACGCAGTTATCTTATCTTTGAATTTGAATCTCTGTACATAAATATTTTTCAGTCATTCATTCTCATACAGATCCCATCAAAAGATTTCGAAGTCAAAATAAATAAATTCAAATTAGTTGTACTTAGGAGGGAATGACAGTATGTACAAATAGCAAAAGAAATCAATTGTAACTATTTTTTGCCTTCGATTTTTCAACATTTCTCAAGAAATTTTTCAACATGACTTTTTAAATTGGCTATCCTTTCTACAAACAAATTAGATAATAATTTGTTTGTTAAAAATTGATAAAAATTTCATACCTCGACATTCATAAATATTTTATCATTAATAATAGTTATTATTGGTTGTACATTATTGGTTGTACTTTTTCTGCTTTCTTATCAGAGTAATTTTTCCGCCTTTCTAATATAAGAACTTCTAAGCCGTCATATTTATACACTGTGATAGTTGTGCGGCTACTTAACTTTAAATAACTCTGCAGATCATTTTTTGAAAATCAATATGTCGATATATTTAGGCGAGACAGTAATGTGCGTTTAACGATTATTATACGTTTTCTCTCAGAAATCGAAATCATCGATGTTCTGTAACAATACAGATCATTTCAAGTGCTATTTTTATTGTGAAATTCTCAAATTTAAGGACCTTTTGCTGATTTTAGCAATAGACTACTTGTTGGATTTTCAAGGAAAATAATTCATGAAAGCATAAAATAAGCAAAGAATAGAAACATAAAAGCATTATGAATTTGACGTAGTAAAGCATTTATTTCAGTCCGACTATCGTGACATCATGCATCTTCTAGAATTATTTTGTTTTATTTAGAAAAACTCATTCATTTAGCGGTTCATTTTATTTCGTCACCATTTATTTCGTTTAAATGTTTAAAAAATTATTATCGTAGAAATTTTCCTGTAAAATCCGAATTTTATGGAGTTGATGAATCAGAATCAAGTACTAAATAGTATTTATTAACTGCTTTTTTAAATCAGTTGCTATAGAACTCGTAAATTAATCAAGTCATACTTGGGATTAAAGAGAAATCCTAGTGATTTAAAAAAAAAAAAAAAAAAAAAAAACAAGTTAATGTACCAGATCTTATGGAAAGTTAAAAATCAATCTAGAATTTTGTTAAAATAGCATTAAAAAAATCTATCGAACAACTCGTTCGCTATAAAACGTTAATTTTACATGGATTTCTTTAATTTTTTATGCTCTGTTCAGTTTAGTAAAGGACAAATAGAGCAATTTTTTGTACTCCTGTATTTTCGTCATATTGTGTTGTTACAAGAATTAAAATTATTCTCGTAATTATCTGCATATAAAATCATGGACAAGCTTATCATTAAATCAAAAAAAAAAAAGAATCTTAGCATCAGATATGCTTTATATCATATTATATTACATATTTTATATGAAATAACGAATCACACTATTATTATCGTACGATATATTTATAATACGATATTTCATATGATATCTATTTATCAAGTTTTATTTGTATTGCTAAAAGATATCAATTCTTTTATTTATAAACAAATAGAATTTCATGAATGAATCATAGCTTTTATACGAGTGTACCTTTCTATAAATAGATCAAAGAGAATTTTCGACTTTTTTTTTTCGGAAGGGAATGATGAGAGAAAAGAGATGGGGATGATAGTGGAGTAGCAGAGAAAAAAAAGAAATGAAGAAAAAGAAAAAACGGGTAAATTTGATTTTAGAAAATGATAAGAGTGTGACATTTTGTTGACTAATTATTTTGTTCAGTTTGATTTCTTCAAATTTTGCGTGATTTAATTTATGAGAAACGGAAGATAGTGATAATTTTTGGTTGAAAAATCGAGATTCTTTTAGGAAAAGAGAATGTTTTTATGGGTCTTCGTTACCAGGACATTTCTCGCTTCAAAATGAAAAAATCAAGAAAAAACGCTGTTATAATTACAAAGAATAATTTTCAGGCGAATGTACATAGTGTGCTAAGAATTATGAGAAATCATTAATCAACTGGTCTATCATCCTCCAACTGCATTATACTTCGGGAATATCTTCCCGGTAAATTGTGAGGACACTTTTTTCTGTTGAATGAAAAATATGGCAGGGTTTAGTTCAAATTTCGAACTCACTCATTGATTATCACTTCAACAAAAATATTTTGTAAAAAGACACTGTTAGGACAAGAATAAGAATCGAACAATTTTTAATGAATTTAATATAAACAGAAGGTGATGTATCTCTCCATAGATCATAGAATAGAAAAAAACATTCCAACATAACACATTGATTTTCAAATTTCCGACTTATTTTTATTGCTTAATAAAAAATATTCGCTAATATTTTTGCTTGTTATTTGACACAGACACGTTTTTACCATCAACCATTATATTACAGTATAATATGCATGAAAAAAGGCAGGAATAAGTTTAATATATTCAGCAGAATATTGTTGCAAATCATTTTTCAGAAATTGAAATAAATTAAACTTTGCCTAAATTTTAACTTGCAGTCATCAATTTTGGTCCATTTTTTGCTCCTTTTTCATTCATTTATCAGTTTAAATAGAATTTTGCTGTAAAGAGGTTATTTGTTGAGGAAAAATTAATTCTCATTATCGTTTTGCTATTCATCATTGCTTTTTATTTATTTTTTTTTAACATCACTTTCGATTACATAGAGTAACTTCAAATCAAAATTTTTCGTTGTCATTCAAATGATATATTTGATAACAGCCGCAATCATACTTATTTATTTCGTGTCATTTCTTTATTCGTTACGAAAACGGAAGTGCAATTTTTAACACTTTACAAATATTTCTTTTTTTATGATAATCTCCCGTTATTCGTAATTAAAATCTCGGCAGTTAAATGTGCTATCAGTTAATAATGTTATCATTTTTTCTTCTCTCTCTCTAAAAATTATTTCATTCACGCCCACCCACTTTTTGGTCTTTCTATGCTTCACATGACTTTTTATTCATATAATAATAACCTCGTTTTTCATTCTTGACTGAAATTCATTATATAAGAAAAGAAATTTACATTTTCTGGCCAAAAACAGGAATGTAAAAGCATGACCTGAAATAAGCTAGATACATATGCTGAATAAAATTAAATTAATGCATTGAGTGATCACCCATATTGATTGTTCTGTTTTCAGAAAGAGCATCCAAAAATATCGCTATAAAACGACATTTTCGTTTCCTGAATGCTGAACTTATCTAGTGCATCTTCTGGCTTTTTCTACTTTTAGTTTTCGAACTTATACAAAAGTCCGATTAGCCTATCCGGAATATCATTGAAATCGTTTTTTCTTTCGCAAGGTTTTCTATTGATAGAAGTTTATAAAACGTTAATTTTTCCTACTATTAAAAGAATCGATCGATAAACTTTTGTCTTGTTTCAATGTTGCAAATTAGAAATTAGAGAATTTGATACAGAATTAATTAAAAATCAGAGACAGTTGTGGATTGCTTACTAGAAGATCTATTTGAAATAATATTGTTCGAAAAAGAGAAAATGAGGATAATTTATAAAAATTATGCATAGTTTTTTTGTAAAATTATATCAAATAATTCGATGAACCAAAAAGAAAATGACAAGGGCTCTGTTACTGGTAATTGATTTTATTTAATGATAATGTCAATTTGACTTAATTCAATCAATTTGTTCAATTATTTCAAAAAACTGAATTGAATTCATTTCATTCATACAGAACTGAAATCAGCTCTCGATCAGTATAACAGTAATTAGCAGAGTTGATCACAAAGTATAACTCTAATAATTATAAGAAAAGCAATGGTACTTTCAATCCATTTTTCTTTTCTTATCAAATTAACGATAAATTCAAGTAGAAATGAAATTGAAGTAGATTTTAGGCCCACCCAAGCGCATTCCTTAGACCGTACTTGAAATTTTTTGATTTTTTGATTTCAAATTAAAGGAATTGAGTGAAATGAAATAATTATATGCAAATAATAATTTTTCTTTCTGCGATCAAAAAATTAACTTTATTAAGGGAAAATTAATGATAGACGAAAATCGATATAATGCACTTAAAACATACTAAACTTTTAAATATAACTCCATTTTGGATCTGCTGTTCATTTCAAAAAAATTCCAGAGTCGCATTTTTTGCTTATTATTTATTTTTTTGAGCCAGCAGTTTTTTTTAATTTTCTTTTTGACAGGCATCGATTTCTTCAGTCATTATTAAATTTCTAAGTGAAAATTTCGAAATCTGGAAAGATTGGAAATCAAAAAAATCGCTTAATTTATATTATCCAAGTTTTCGTCTTCTTTCTATGGTAATCGTTTTATATGATGGAAAAATTCTAGGTTTGGAAACTCTCTCATGCAAAGCAAAAAATTTTCTTGTCTAGAAAAAGTTTAATTTTGAAAGCTATTAACATTTTAATGTTACAAATTTCGAAGCTTAAAAAATTGTTAGAACGGTAATTTAATGATTAATTATTCACGGTATATTAAACATGGACAAAATTATTAATTAGTTATCTAAGAACATCAAAAGAAACAATGCCTAAAAATAAGAATTAGAAAAGTTCTTGATATTTTGTTTGAATATTTCATGAATTTCGGATAGAACGAAATTTCCGTTATACGAAAAATCCTAAACTTTTGCAGATCCTTGTTCGAATTATCTGATATTATAAATGTATCGGTTGATCGAATAAAATGACAAAATTGCTATGAAAAAATAATAATCGACTGAATATTGATGATATGTTCATGCATCTCTTGTAATTCCAAATACAATCTATGCATGCACAAATATTTTTATTGTTATGTTCAGCTTATTATTATAGAAGAGTTGATCCATGTATTACCTAGGCAAGCAAGTTTTATGAATGTTAAAGTCATTGTTCAATCAGCGGTTTAAATAAACAAACAAATAAACAACTATTGGTTTCTTCTTTTTTTTTGGTGAGTTATTCGCGTTCAAACAATTGCTATTTCTTAATACAAACAATTTTTTTTTACTTTAATCGACTCATTCTATTTTTGAAGTATGCATCGAAAGTACATATACATACAGGTGCCTCAAGTATTCATATACTTGAAATACCTTTTCAAGTGTCTATTCTTGAAAGCTTGAGCCAATTCATTCATTAAGTATTTCCATCTTCACCTAACATTTTTTCCTTTGAAATCATTTTTATTTCATTAAATAAATATTATTGAAAATGCAGAAATTCTAGTACGCCATCAGAAATCAATCTTTTTAGCTGAATATAATGGTAACTAAATAACTGAATAAAATTTTTAAATCTTTTCTTTATTGTTGTTTTTCAAAGAATTTGCTCGGATTTTTCGACTTTAATGAGCGATTTTGATGAGTGTATTAAATTGAAAAAATATAATCATTTCATCCTTCTTCACCGATTTCTATCTATTTATAACATGCATTTATTTTCTGTTATTGAGAGTTTCAATCGCTTTTAATTTCTTAACTAGGAATAAATATTTGAATTTGGAAAGTTTTAACATGCAATGTTAAAATTAAATTTTAGATGTTTTTGCTTCAGACATTCTTTTTTTGGTGAAAAAATGAAATATGACTACAGACTAAAATGACATACGATATTCCCGACAACTATAACATATGGGAGATCAAATAAACATTTGCTTCTGCAGTGTCAAAATTTTGGATTATTCTGACTTCCGATTTCTAATTTATTAGAATATGTATATATATGAAACATTAAATTTTACGAGCAATACGGCGTCGAAAAAAGTGTGAAATGCACTATCTAAATTTTCTTCAGATTTTTCAGTAATAAAATTTAATTCAAACAAGACCGCCATATCAAGCTACTTCACTCGTTTAAATTAATTTGAAAGAACTAAAATTAGCAAAAACTTACTTCTACTTGATATAGAATTTTAAAATTAACTTTCTTTTCAAATTTAATATCATTAAGAGTCGTTATTTTCCAGTTTCTCGAGGTAATTCATTATCGGTTAATCGAAAATACTATATAGTATCTCGATTTGAATTAGGATAATGATCACTTCATCATATCCGTTATGTTCATTAAGAAATACATTCTGTGAAATTTAAAACACTAATAAAATACGCAGTTCATTTCCGGTGAATTGTTATACGTCATTGCTACCTTTATTTCTCGTTTTCTTCTGCCAATCTTTTATTGTTTGTCTTTCATTCTCTTATCTTTCTAATATTGCAATATTATTTATTCTATTCATTGCTCGGTTTTGATTTTTGGCAATGTTTAATTCATCATTTTGCATACTTAAAAAATGAAAACGACTGTTAAATTTTCTAATTAAATTCATATACAACTCCGATATGCTTCAGTGAATTTGCAATATTCATTTGCATAAAAATAGAAAATAATAAAATGGGCGAAATTGAAAGGAAAAGGAGGAGAGGAAGAAACACGCAATACCTGCTTAACAATACTGGCTTATGATACTTTTCCATCAAGAAAGGAGAGAAAATACTAGAAAAAAGAAAGTGAAATTTTGGAAGTAGCAGAAACAAATTCTGAAAAATGGAATCACTCGTCGTCTAACGACGAATTTGAAAATACGAGAAGGCGGGGATTCATCCTATCCTACATGGAAAACCTTTTACTTTTCTAATTTTCCTTGCTCTTTCCTTTCCTTTCTCTTGATTTTTTCTTCCGCTCAATATAGCCTATAAAAGATTTGTGGAAATTAGGATTCTCAAACAATTGGATCAGACATTTTTGCTTATAGTAGCAGATAGATTAATGGCATATAATTAAGTTTGATGAAATATTTCGTTAGATAATTTATAACTTCTAATGAAATAATACTTATGGATTAAATACAAATATTGTTTATTCAAATTTTTCATCAAAAAAGAAGCAGAAACAAAATATGCATAGGACATTTGAAGAGCCATTTCTCTTGAAATTCCAAGATAAGCATACTTTAGATCATTAAATTATAAAAGAAAAAAATCAATTCTTATTTTCGATTGCATGATTTTTTCAAATTAATTATCAAAATTTTTGAAAGGTATTGTCTAACTTTGTTTACTTTGCTTTCGAACAAATCGTTTTTGCAGTATCTATGCACATTTCAACTTTTTGTCTTCACATTTTTTACGACATTGAACAAACGATACCTTAAATTTTCTATTCATTCTTTTTCTGATCATCTGATGATTGATTGATAAATTGATTTCGTCATTTCGGGTTTTGCAAACTAATGAGATACTGTTAATGATTATTAATCGAATCGAGAATTAGTTACTATCATAATTTCTCTTCTTTTTT
Organism: Dirofilaria immitis; assembly: GCA_024305405.1. Classification (NCBI taxonomy): domain Eukaryota; kingdom Metazoa; phylum Nematoda; class Chromadorea; order Rhabditida; family Onchocercidae; genus Dirofilaria; species Dirofilaria immitis. The sequence continues at coordinate 1,507,637 of JAKNDB010000110.1, forward strand.
TCCAGGATAGAAGAAACAATTACTAGCATATTTTTTTCTTCACTTTTTTTAAATTGAAATCTTATATTGCATGTAAGAAATATCATGCATTAGTTGTTTGCATCATTCTCTTTCAATTACTCATATTACTGTATATTAGAAGACCTTGACATTCATCCTATAATGATATATGCAGTTATCGTCGTTTGCAAATATTTAAGATCTTAATCGTTTAAATTTGCAATTAGTTATCTCGAAACCTCGATTCTTTTATCTAGAACATTGGAGCAATTTTCATGAAATTTTAATATTAAAGACATTTCATGTATGATTCAATATTCTCAACAATAATAGCAAATGAATCAATATCGCAAGAAAAAAGTTTTTATGTAAAGTTGTTTTGTTATGTTTGCTGCTTGCTTAACTCATCAAGTATCCTTTCAAAGAAATGATTCTATTCCAATCATTATGATTCCACATTTACTTCATTTTTTCCTTACATTTTTGAAATTTTCAAAATCTGATATATTGTTTTATCAGTAATTTCCATTATCACAATTGAAACCATTGCTCAAATGTTTAAATGAAAAATTTTAATTCAAATCATTCAGTTATTGTTATATCCTTTGGTGACTTAAATGTACATTCTAATCATTGCTAAAATGTAGCGCAAATATGTGCGGCATATGCAAAAAAAAACAAAGATTTCTCATGATAATTTCATGCTTTTTATTTGAAGCGGAAAATTGTTAAATTAAGCCAAACATCTGGCATCTAATAATAATGTGTGGTGTAAAGAAAGCGATAAACAATAATGGGAAGAATTGGTATAGTGGTCAATTAAATAACATTAATGGTGATTATCGCCTGTCTCAAGTATCCAGTTCTACTACTATAACTGTTTCATCTAGTTGCGGTACATTTAAATATAGGTTAGTTTTTTGTTCTTTTGATAGACTGGATTTATTCTAAATTTAGGATTATTTTTGCAATATAAGAGATGATCATTTAAATCTATTTCTAGAAAAATTTGAAACTTTTTTTCAATTATAGCAATTGCATAGCATCATGTATCGGAAGCGGATCATTTGGCTTCGTTTACCGAGGTGTAGAAAGTGGCACCGGTAAACCGGTAGCGATCAAAAAATGTCTAAAGCAAGCGTGAAACCCGATGAAGTAAACGTAATGAAAGCAGTTAGAAGTGATTATTTGGTCGGTCTCACTGATGCTTGCATGAAAAGCGAGGACGATAGTATGTATATTATCATGGAATTATGCGATATTGATCTGGATTGTCATCTTAAGTACCACACTGTTGACGGCACATTGTCGCCTCATAATCTAAGGTAAAATTCAGCGCTTTTCATAAATTTTGAAATAATTTATTTCGATAATTGAGTCAAATAATTTGTCAAGAGCGAGGATTTATTTAACAATTCTTACCTCTAACACATTTCATGCAGTTTTAGGCGGCTAATAGATAATGTCGTTCGAGGATACAATGCACTTTACGACTGTTGTATCGTACATCGTGATATTAAACCTCAAAATATTTTGATCATATACAGAGAAGAAAACCTTATTGAAATAGCAAAAATTTCCGATTTCGGTATATCCCGAATTCTTAATGAAGAAGAACAAGAATCAATGTCAAATGTTGCTGGTACATTGTATTATATGGCTCCTGAAGTAGGCGCAAATATCTTGCGGACACATGAGTATGGCCATAAAGTTGACATATGGAGTCTTGGATGTGTCTTTTATCAATGTATCATGGGAAAGGTACTAACATTAATTCACATGCCAGTAATTGACCAGATCAGTCTTTTTTCCGTTATTGAAAAATTTTCAAAATTTAGTATTTGTAAATGAACGAAAATTTGCACAAACATCGAAAGCATTTATTTTCAAACTATTATTTCTAAACTGTTTTTGACAGGTTCCATTTGATGAACGAGAATTATGCCGAATGTTTCTCTTCGTAGCTTGCGATAATTATGATGCTTATGATAAACCGGAATTATCTTTCGGTATCGATGAAAATATTACTGGAATGGTAAGTTCTCAGCTGGAAATTGATAGTACCAAGCGAATAACCTCGCACCAGTTGTACAATGAAATATGCAAATGGAATGGAAGCAGGCGATATAGCGACGATAGTTCATATCTGGATGATAGTTTAAGCTACCAAAGTAATTATAGTATGACAGAATTGGATGAAATCAGTTAAATTTGCATTAGTTGCATAATGTTAGATCGCAGATAAATTTTCATTTGATATGTACGTATCATTGATATAAAAAGTGTTTTTTTTCTTTGTAAGAAATATCGTTTTGATCTTACTCGTACTGTATCCTGAAGTTCTCTAATATTGCGTTTCATCATACTAGTTTCTCCTATTTCACTTGCATTTTAACTGATTTATAGAAAAATCATATAACACATAATTCACTATTTCTCTATCATTCGAACCTATGATATGTATATATTTCTCATCAATATTCGTTTTTAAATAATCCTATTTTTCTTTCAGTCACAATAGCAATAAACATGTAAGTGTATCTTCGAAATCTGAATTCTTAACGAAATTCGTAAAATTTGTAAATTTTCGCTCATGCTCGTCTGTTTAGTTACAACGACAGCGAAGTCCATTCTTTTGAATTAATCAAAGTTCTCTTAAATATTTTTGCGTGAACTGAAGTTAATAAATTCTATAGCGTGACCCTGACTGGAAGTTGCAAACAAATGTTGTGAAACAAAAATCTGGTTGCTTTGTCTGTTCATAACAATGGAAATTTGTAATGATCTGTACATATTATAATGTTAAATATTTTTTAAAAACCAATAAAATTTAAAAAACTTAAAGACTGAAATGAATTTGGAAAGTACACATATCAAAAAAAAAAATCACAAGGTACCACAATATGATGGAAGAAGAGTACGAATATAATATTACAACTTCGTCTCATGCAACGACCTTTTCTAATTTAAGGAATGATTTGAGCGTCAATTTTGCCACTGCATATTTTTCAGATAATGGTAGGTTTACATGAAAATATATAATCAAGTCTAATTCAACATACATTATCAAATTTGATGATTTTTCAAGTATTAAGTGTTTAACATAAACTCTTTCGAGGTCAAAGAAAAAAGTAATAGTAAGTGCTAGTCAGGATAATTAATCTTTCGCTAAATCAGTGATCTGCACTTCCGGTATAAAGCCAATAAATTAAAATTTTCGGTGAGGAAACCATCAATAACCTGCCATAGATAGATAATTGCACTGGAGTGTAAAAATCTGGTCCATTCAAAATTAAAATTCTACAATATCAATAAAGAGGATATAGGCTGCTGGAAAAAAATCATTTTGTCGATTTTTCATTCATCAATCAATCCAATTAATTTTGAAAGTTTGCTTCATATTCGTGCGTGATTATAAAAATTTTACGGAAAGTGCTTTTGTTGGGAAACTGAAAACATTTTATAGGTACAAATCAAATACTGTATTTCTAAATAATAATGATTTATCCTTGTAATAGATGCAAATGACTGTCTACAGTTTTAGCAAATCCCATTATAAAAACTATTTCATATGTAATATATTCAGCTAAACATGCTTTTTCTCATCCTAAATGAAACTAATCTAAATATCCTAATCAAATGTTCGATCTTATCTCCTCTAATTACATTTATCATCTCTTTCTAAAAAAACATTTTTTTCACCCTTTTACATAGTTACCTTAATATTAACAAGTCCTTTGTAATACGCCTTTTACAGGGACCAAAAATACAACGCTTAGCTAATGAAAGTAAGCTGGGACAATTGATTCACTGGTTCTAATTCTTGGCATTGTCTGCTCGTTTTATTCAATTATTCGTCTCGGCTTATCGCAGGAATTGCCTTCACAGCTTTTTCTAATAAAGAATAAATATTCATATAACTTTGTCAGGCACACAACTAACTTAGCAATCGAAACTATTCACGACACTTTTAATTATGACTAGCCTTTAAGATTTAATTGGCGGTAAATGTCCTGCTCCTGATTTAGCATAACAAAAGAAATTTCAAATATTACAACTAATTACAACAGTGGCCTAGTGCTTGATAGTTTTGATGTCTAAGATTAGTTTCATTCACTTCATTTCTATTAAAAAAGCAAATCACTGCGCACAAACATATCGGAAATCCTATTAAATTTTTGTGCATTTCAAATTAACATAGAAATTTGGGCGTAATTGAATCGAGGGAAGAATTTAGGCACTATTCAAAAATATAGTTAAAAGAAAACTTCATTCAGTTGAACAGGCTACCAATAACTCATTCCTAATTAATGATTTAGAGATAACTCATTTAAATTCAACTAATGACATAGGAATGTTAGAGAAGAAAGAAAATCAATTAGTGAAGGAGAAAATGATAGCTGTTCACTTATGATTAAAAATAGTGAGATAAGATCAATATCGCAGGACAATACAAAAATTTACTATTTTTTGTAGTCACTAAATTCGTTTATTGCTCACTGGTATGTACCTGAAATACATATTATGAAAATGAAAGGTGAAAAAAGCTAATTTTTATTTCTTTTATCAGGAAAGCCAACCGATGGGCGAATAATAAATAATTGATATTCAAAACTTTTTTGCAATAAGCTGAGAAAAAAAACAACGCTGTAAACCCACTGCTACATAGAGAAATTCAAAAGCTCGGCTCGTCTATTAATTGAAAAGACTTTTGTAACAAACGATGTCAAATTTAAAAAAAAAACTTACTGTATGCCCATCGTATTCAACAAAGTATCCAACTTCCGCAAATTCTAAAAATTAGACTCAAAGAGATCGCTTGTTTCTAAGATTACATCTTAAAGCTCCCAAACTTCTTACAATTGTTAGCTTACTTTGCTTGACTTACATTGAGTTCGTTTTTAGCAATGCTTTATTTGTTGAATAATCTGCCTACTGTTATGAGTATGAAAGAAAAAGAAGGTAAACCTTCCATAACCTTAGAATATGCAAAATAACAAGCCAAATATAAAATATGGATCTTAGTCGCTGGATAAATCGGGAATTTTTACCTTGGATGACTGCTCAATTGTTGAATCTAAAGAGGCGAAATTTTTGACAGCCATCCCAAGAAGCTGCAAGAAAATGTTGTAAGCTCCTCCAGAAAAAATTTCAAAACCTTGGAACTACATGTATACATATAATGTTAGAAATCTGACACTTGGCTGTGGTGCACAATCATTCCCCTAATCAACCTGTTCAAATCATTCTACGGATTTCAAATATATGTTCGGCACAAATATTAATGAGAAGGATATACACAATAGTATACAACTAAGGATTATAAAAGTGTTTACGAAGTTTTTGAAGTCATCAATCTGTCATGATCACAATTTCATTAAAATGATGATTTCAATCCTTCCTATTTCATTTTATTCACTGGATTTTATAAATATTCTTGCTTCTAAGCATGCTTGTATGAAATGAATTCTGCTTACTTTTTGGATAAGATTTGTATGAATATTAATTTGACAAAATACCTCGTTTGAACGAGATGCAGTTTGTATGTGGGAAACAATCAGACCACAATCCTGAATACAATCCTGTATCTTGCCAGGTAAACGAGTGCGACCTTCCAACGGAATATTATTGCTACTCATTATATTCCACACGTGCGGTTCATCTTAACTAAACGCTCTTTAAATCCGCAAAAATAGGCATCTGATATCTCCATCATTGTAATATCCGGAATTGACATTATTTTTAAACTTCAGAAATCTATGCAAAATATCAATCTAGCACCACCTCAAGATCTTCACTCTAAGCTAAGTGAACAATTCAAAAACCAGAACAAGATCTTTGTACATGGAATGTCGCCACCTCTGATCTCTGTAATATAATTACTTGCTACAATTTTGACATTCCAGATAAAAATTCCATGACGTACCTTAGGTTCATATTGTCTAAACAACCAACATGTTAAACATCAAGTAGACGCTTTCGAACAACGACTTCCAGCCATTTCTGAGTAAATAATTTATTTAAACTAATCATCTTTAATAAGCCAGAACAGTTAGACAATTTTGCAATAGAAATTAAGAAAAAACTGATGACATCAACAATTGCAATTTCTTATTATCCTACGAAGACCCCTCATACTTTTTTCTTTCAATTTTCTTTTTCGAGAGATTTTATATAACACGAAACATCGCACCCATAATTTATATTCCATTTCCCCTTTTCAAACACTTTCTTATAATCCCCACTCTCCATTTTGAAAATCATATTAAAGAAACAATCGATGAAAATGTTGACAAAAAACTATCGCAATGAAAGTCTCGCCTATCATTTAACCAGCGTAACAAATCAAACAATTTCTTTTTCAAAGACAGTACCACAATAAATTCTGCGAAACTGAATCATAAAAAGTGAGCCCCATATTTCAAAGATATTTTAGCATTTTTGCACATTCGAATTGTTCATGTATGGTATAAATTCCAGCTTGTCAAAAAACAAAATCACCGGCAGTTCTAACTGAAACAGTATCACAAAGCTAACTTTTCAAAATTTACGATAAAGCAATTAAAAATAGGATTTAAATTAAAACAAATAGCTAGACAAAACAAATCATATTAGAAATATGACTGTGATTTCCATATGTCAAATCGAAATTCCATGGATTAGTAAAACTTCAAGACCCGTATAGTGTGGATTTTTGCTGAAGGAGAACCAGGACAAAAAGTATCCTACAGGAAAATCCAACTACTTCCAAACCGAAGTAAAATAGTAAACAAACATTCACAAATGTTCAAAAAATTGGAAAAATTGGAAAATAAAAATTGGAAAATATTTATCAATGAAACAAGATTGATAGTGCGTGGGTTAAAACTGACGCGAGCATTTCTATATATTAAGCATTTAATGACATGGTAAGATGATGAAAACAAAAAGCGAGATGCTAAAACGACAAAAGAAACAAAAAGTAAATTGCTATTCCAAAAGTGTTTTCTGTTTGGAAATTTGCATAAAATTGAAATTTCAATTTCACCAAAACAGGATAAAAAATAGAAAAACACAAATCCACTAGCCTAAAATGAAAACGATGTATAGTGGAATGATCACAAATGAAACAACATATGGCATCATTTCAGATTTTTCTGGAAAATTGTTCCGTACCGTAATGTAAATAAGATTTTTTCAGGAATGTGGATACGAATTCAAATAAGAAGATGTATCTGATGAATCCAGCTAAATCACTACAAAATTAATAAATAGCTGAAACGAATGTCAACTACACGAACTTGACTGCATTCATACAATGTTTTCTGGCTCTAATATCAAGGTGAATTTTAGACGTCCAGGGAAACAGTCCCTAAATAACATTAAAATTCTGAACCAAACTGTATATCACAAGATTTATATTAGAAAAAAAAGTTGCAAAGGGAATAAAATCCTGGACATCCATTCAAAAGCATTCCCAAGCAATCATGAAACATGGGTCAGTGCCTTAAAAGAAAAAGTGACCAGAAATTGTGCAAAAATAAAAAAACTTTCCGAGTCAATAATAAGCGATAGGAGAGATGGAAATACAAGGAACAATGAACAGACAATCAGTCAATGTAGGAACAACTCTCATAACGTTTCCATAATGGAGAACTTGAAATCTAGTTAAGAATAAATTTGATATATTAAAAATAAAATCAACATCCTATACTGATTGCTTATTCACAAATATGTAACAGTACATTTCAATCTCTTCCAAACATCGTAAACAAAAAAGTATTCTGTTATCGAACTAGAAAAACAATTGCTTATTTGTAGGAAGTCATACAGTTGTTGACCAATGACCACCATGATATATACCTAAAATACGCAAAGATCATAACGGCTAAGAGTTCAATTTAAATTGCAAATATTACATAAACGTAATACTTGGAAAACAGGGCTGTAATGAAATCATATATTTTCAAAGGCATTAAATAATGAACCTGAAATATGTTTAAACATTTGAAAAACTCTCGAGTGACATTTAAATTTACGGCTATAAATTCGTTTTGGTTAACGTGATTTACTGTGAAGGCTGTATGAACATCGAAAATAAAAATCGAACTACTGTGCATAAATTTTTCGGGAAATATACCGTTCTGCGGAATATTAATGAGAAAAGGATAGTGAAAAGAAACACAAAACAATATATTAAAAAGTTTCGAATAAATGGATGTGTATATATGCAAAGGAGAAGAATGAAACCAGAACCACTACATCTTCCTTAAATTAAAAAAAAGTTGATAAAGCAGTGAGCATTAACAATACCAGTGTAAAAGACGAAATGCGAATCCAAGAGCATTTTTTTAAATTCACTTCTTTTTCCTCCCGAACGAGAATAAACCCCTTTTCTTCTTTTTACTCTCTTTCGACTGATTCAGCTGCAAAACTTGACTTGAAATCATGACAGTTATCGTTTACTTGACATACAATGTCTTTAAAATCAATCTGTTCATCATATACTACATGCTTGAGGTCTAGACTTCGCTAAGTATATAATTATTATAGATGATGCAATCAGGAACTCTTTCAACGAATTCTGCTACTTCGTTCTCATATGTATGATAGTACCCGTGCTCATGACATCATAAGCATTGTTTAATTTTTAAAATACAACACCTCACCTCGTCATCAGACAGTGCCGTTTCTGAATTTCGCACTGCAGTATCATTTCCTGAAAGTCCAACAATATTTGCTGATCGGCAGCTTTATGCTGAGGAGTGATATACAGATTGTGTATGCATAACCATGTATTTTCAAAATTCAAGGAATACTATTCAGAATTACTTGGAGTCACAGATGAAAATTTATAAAATTCAGGAAGGACATGAAAGATGTGCATAGATATCGAAATAGTGTACAAAATAACCAAGTAGATATGAAAAAATAATACTTGATTTACACACAAGTAACATATCTGATTATACTGAATGCAACGTATCATATGTTTTAGATCATCCAGAAAAGAGGAAAAAGAAAGGAACTAGAAAAAAACATACTTTTAGAAAACAAATTTTTACGTAATGAAGCAAAACGATCCGATTTACTACGTGAAAACTTTGCTCCTGATGGCAATGTCGTCGGCCGCTCCAGCTGAATCACTTCACCATCAGGCGAATAACCATGCGACGAGCGACCCAAAACAAAAACACAAACAACCATGCGATCACAAAACAAATAATACCTACGACAGCCATAAGATATATGACCAGTTTTACAATCAAATATTCAATCCTATCATATTTTCGTGTATCAGAAAGCTTATTTCGAAAAATCCACCATTAAGCTCTTGTTCTCATTCTTGATGGACAATATGATTCTTTGGAATTCATGATTCTCTCTATTATTCAGCTCCAAAATTTAATAAAATGAAAATTTTGAAGCCGATAGCATATTCGAATATTCACTTTCTCGCTTACCAGAATAAAAAAAATCATGCAGAATGAAAAAATCCATGCAACAATATACAACTGAATTATATATATATACATATATAATTCCCTTGTATTCACAAAAATTATTTAAAAGGATGACTTCCGCAAAACGGCACATTTTGTACATTATTGTGGCATTATATCACCTTATTTTTGAAAATGAAACTCGAAATCATTCCTTCATTCTACGCTAAATCCGAGAAAATTTTTGTCCAAAATAATGAAAACTGAAAGGACATGACAATTACCTTACACTTCCTATCAATATGATATTAGTGCTATCTATACTTTTAAAAACCACAGAAAAAATGCTGGAAAAAGCAAGAAACAAGCACTGACGATAAGGTAGCGTTGAAGATACAAAGGGCGAACTGCGTACAAAACGACTCTGTGGTGAATCAGACTCATCGAAAGTGGTTTCCAACGTAAGACGGCCAACTGCAACCTCATTAAAAATCACCAAATGGCACTTTCTACATTAGAAAACAAGCAAATATTTTCAATAAAATGGCAAAGATGTATATTTCTTCCTCAAGATGAAAGTTGAAATTCTATTCTTCCAGAAAAGTTAAATCCAGGATCAGTAATTTCTCATCACTTTATTTAATAGCACATAATACAGTATTCGTAAGGATGTTAAAATTTCAAAGATTTATAATTTATTACAATGAATAACAGTATGTTGAGTTACATATAATCCAGGTAACTTCGTGTAGGAACTGAATAAATTATTTAGTAATTACAATTAATTTGAAGGTATTGTAAGACTTTCGTCTTTCCAGTATTATTCAGTAATGCTGCTCATTATTATCAATATCAAAAAAAAAGAAAAATTGTCATTACTAAAAATTTATCTAAAAGACGCTATCTTCACTGCACTGCTCTTAGGGAAGAAGCACACAATTATGCGATCATGCGTCCAAAGCACAATGTATAAAACATGCATGGATCTAATCCCAGTAATAACGACTAACCTCTATCAGCAGAAGGCTGCGTAAAGGTGAAGAATGAGTGGCAACAGATACTTCTGTAGCAGCTCCCTCCTCATCAATCGAAGCGGAAGCCATACCACTAAATGTAGGACGTGTACGGTGCTCTCGAGCCGCTTGCATTAAGGATATTGTTTCTGCAATATCGTATTATTAAAACGGAAATCACCAGACTTTGTATCTAGTTGTAGGATGTAATAAGAAATAAGACGAATAAATTCGTTAAAAATATAGGCAATATTTTTTGGTTAAAGTCAAATCGTACATCTAACCATAATCAGATAATAAGATTTTTGAAAAGATTATGTTGCTAGCTACATATCAAATATATAACAGAGAGTACAATAAAACAAAGTCTACCGACGGAGGGACTATCGTTTTCATATAACGGTGGGCTGGATGTCGTACGTTCAGTACTATCAGCAGCAGAACTTGGTCTTGGAGTTTTCGCTTCTACTTCTTTCATATACTTCTGAATATCTTCGTCTGTTTCACTAGCGAACGGATTTGGTGCATACAGCTGTCGATAAACCTGCAAAAACAACCCAGTCAAAGTAAACTTTTCTAGACCATTTGATGCTGTGAATCTGTTCAGGAAAACAAGTGCATATAGACAATGTTTTTATCAACCGTCACAGAGCGATGACTTAATTAATTAGAGAGCTGATGGGTTCTTATCTGCAATTTTTGAAATTCCACTAATTCTCTACTACCTACCTTTAACTGCAATATATTTACCAACAATTTCAAAACATGCCTGAGCATTGTGCTGGTGCTGCCGATCAATTATACCTTTGCTGGCAGTACCGATCATAACCACGCGATCTGTCTGACCCATGTCACTAGTTTCTGCATCCTAAATGATAAGTTCATCTATTTGATAAGAAAAACCGTTCTCAGAAAATTAAAATATTAAAAAAATTAAGACATGTAAAACGACTGTTTAAGACAAGAATTTAAGGAATTGGAACGATCAAATTTTCAAAAATGACAATAAATTTTGAATTTAATAGGCATACAAAATATACCGCCCGTATTTGTGCAATTTCTTCATATGTAACCCCGTCCAAAATTTGCGATTGCGGTCCTGCTGAAGTTGTTCCCAACCGACGATTTTCTTTGATCGCTTTTTGCTTTTCCTTAAATTCCTTGGGATTTGCAGAAAAAGGACTGAACTGGTGTGGCGAAGAGATTTTCACTGGCGTTCCACTTTGAGATGGTGAACTGATATCTTGCACCCACTGAAACGAAACTCATATCGAATTTACTTTTAATTAATCGCAATGTGAAGAAAATATGTCAATTGGCAAAATCAAGAAACAATAAAAATGAAGGTGTAGGCAAAACACTTTATCCATTTATTTAATAAATCAGAAAACAACCATGGCCCACAAAAAATAAAAAATGAAGAAAAGATTCAAATTCAAGAACTGATAATGAATAATGATACCTTCGTAATCCGTTTCGGATTATTGGTTCCTGTTTCTAAGATTTCGATTTTCTGATATGCATTAGGTGAATTCAACCACCGAGATCGTTCCTGTTCCTTACGCAACAGTGCCATCTTATGCGCAGTTACTGACTCATAATCAGATTCATCCACCTAAAATACACAATACATCCAGATCAAGCATTAAAAGTCTCACAGTTAGCAATTACGAGATTTTAATTGTAAGAATAAAAAGTAAATAGCAATCGCATTAAGTAGTCAATCCTTCTATGATCCAAAAAGATTAGGGTATATTACTACATAAAAACCATAAAAATAAGATGAATTTCCTTTAATTCGACAACCCAGAATTACCAAAAAACAAAAAAATTCACTAATCATTACGACTATCATAATGCAAATGAATGAATAATACTGGGATAAGTTTTATACAAGAACATAGCAAGTTAAAATTCTTGGTGCATAAAAAAATTCCATCTTACAGTGCCAATCGATGAGGCACTAGGTGGAACAGCAACATCGTTTTGATTATGTACCGATGAAGGAAGTGTTCTAGAACGAAAAAGAGGTTGCCGATAAATATGACCCGTTCGGTAACCCTAAAAACAGTAGAACATGGAAAGGATGGAAAGAATTGCTTTTAAATTTACTTTAAATTGAAAGAATCTAAAAGCTCATAAATTTGGAAGATAAGTTAAGAGCAACATGAAATTTTGACTTTCATTACTACAATTTCAATTTGATCGTCATACAAATGGCAGCATACCTACCGCATTATCAAGGACACGCATCCATGCCTCCCACTCTAATTCACCAATCCTCCAGTTAATTTGCTTTCCTTCCGCATCTTTTGCACCGTTACGATCGACACCACCCCTGAATAAAAATCATATATAAACTTCTCAAAACTAATTTTAAAGATTAAGTGGAAAACCCACTAAAAAAATCTACCTCCTTTTCGTGCTGTGTTGTACACTCTTTCAACGGCCTTTTCATCAGGTATTACAAGATTCTCGATACCAGCTCTTGCAGCTCTAATCTGAAATGAATTTCTGACTAATCACATTTGTTTTATTGGAATAATGGACAACACTGACAGGATTAAATCGTAAGTGTAAGCAAACCACACAGGATTTGTAAAGATATAAAATTTTACAATACCAAAGATAATTAGTTAAACAAGTTGAATAGTAAAAATGAAGGAGATTCAAATAAACAGAGAAATGAAATGACTAGATACTGGAAATAAAGCGTAATGCACAGTGTAACTAACAACAAGAAATTAACTCGAATTAAGCTTTCATAAACTCCAATTAAATTTAGGAGTTTTAGGAAGACAACAATCATGAAATAACAATCAAACTCATAAGCAAATAAAATTGAATTCAAGATAATTCAAAAATTTGATACCAGTTCTCCATTAACAAGACGATTTATCACATTTAACCATTTCATAAAAATTATTTGAACCTGATGATCGCAGGCTGTAACCAAGTTTCTTATCACATACACTGCTTCTTCCACTGTTTCGCAGCACACCAAATATCCATTCGTGCGTAATATAAAAACCTGAAGTGCATTACTAAGGAATCTACATAAGATGAGTTTTTGAAATCTCGATACCGAAAAACTCAAAAGCATAATAAACAGATTTTGCTATCAAATGATCTTAAAATTGTCCACATTTTCAGCTGTAAGCACAATAATTTATATTTCACTCTTACTTTACAGTGTAAATCAACAAGGGATATAAAATTAAAAGTGATTATGAATACTGAAAAATATGGGAAGTTATGCTCAGATTTAAAATATAACAAACAAAATGTGCTACCAGCACAAAAAAACATGCATCATCAAGTCCAGACGAAAGTTAGCACGTAACTGATACTGAAAAAGAGTAGCGAAAAGAGGAACAAAGAAATAATATCAAAAAAGTCAAAAATATTAAATTATTTAAAAAATCTCTCATATCAAATGGCATCAAAATCAAAAAATGTTCAAACTGCCAATAATAAAAGCAAGATTTCTAAATTCCATCCAGGAGTTAATAATTTTGATTGAAATACGATTAAAGACAAAAACACAACATTCACGACAAAACAGTAGCAAAATACAACCAGTACAGTAAAAAAACTCTACAACGCGAACATAGCATGCATTTAGATAAAGGTTAAACTCAATGTTTATCAAATAAGACTAGTTTATCGATAAACCTTCCCTTGTGGTCTGCAAACACATTTCTACAACATTAGAAAGTAGATGTTACTACCATGAACTTCGGAAGAAAAAACAATTAAGCATGTCTCTTTCAGAATTTATTTATTTTTTTCTATACAGCAAGTTTAGAATGAGATTTTCTGGAAGTTTTTTGATAAAATAACAATTAATTTCAGAACTAATACTATAGAAACATAAATAATCCCATTGTAAAAAATAAACAGGTATTCCAAATTTACTACCACCAATATCTCGTAAAAAACATGAAAAATCAGGCGTGCCTGAGTTTCACAAGCGATGACCGTATTGAAAGCAAGATGGAGGGCATCCTCAACGGATTCACCACATGCTACAAATCCGTGGCTCCGTAATAACATCACCTAAAACTTCTGATCAAACATTTCACACATGAATAAGCAAGCGTTTCATTCAGATTTAAAAAATCGGAAAATTTAGTGCTTAAACAATTACCATTCGTCCAAAAAAACATGCATAATAATGAAGTTACACATCCATTTACAAAACTAGAAAGATATAAGGGACTTAAGATTTTATCCGATTTAACTTAAATTAGTTCGTCGAAATCTGTGACAACTATCATCAGGCTTGAGTATTTCAATAATAAAAAGACAATGACTCATTCATCTTGTCGACAGTAAAAAGGCTTGCCTAGAGCAGAAGTCTCAGAGAGTTGTATCCGGTTTACAGAAATATTCCAAAATAATGCCCCACGATTGGGCGATTCTGACCAATACTTCGCACATAAAATCTTGATTCATTAGAAACAAAAACAACGAAATCTTATAAAACTTACATTTTTATCGCCGAGATCTTTGACGATTGATTCCATTTCAGACTCATCATCCAATATACCCTAGAAATTAATTATTTTGAAATGAAAATAAGTTTCAGGTAGCGCATGCAAAAAGTTCAAACATACCACTAAACTACACATATCTATCTCTTTCACCAAAAATTTTTGAAGAGAAACGAATCTCATTCAAATTCGTGCAAAACAAACGTACCTGGTAGTTGTGATAGCCTACAGGACCAATGATCATTGCTTCCTGAGAAAGTGGTAGAAGACCGCATTTCATTGACGAAATTGCAGAAACAACAGCAGTATGCATATGTAACACGCACCTCACGTCGGGGCGTGCTTTATGAATTGCTGCATGCAACACATAACCTGCCTGACAACACTTAATTATTAATCAACTGAATTTTAACAATATAATTAATAACTGAAACGATAAGAATACAATGTGAACGGAACATTTAAGATGATATTTACTTGATTAATTCCTAATTTAGTGGAACCACGATCAATGATTTCACCATTAACGTTGATTTTTATCAGCGAACTAGCGGTAATTTCATGATACAACAATCCAAACGGGTTTATCAATAGTTCATCTGAATCTGGCAGCTTTAGCTGAAAACCATCCATAAGAAATCTTTATTTTTCTAAAAACGTCATAATATCAATTGTCATTCGATTAATCATTGTTAATGAATACATATTTTAATATATTGCATTATATGCTATAAGGCAACAAAAAGTGATCATTCATATAACATCTTGAAACTCCATCTCATAAGTAAACTTGGCACACAGTCTTCCTGCTTTCTAAATATATTATCAAAAATAAGAAAACAATAATCCTTACAGTGATATGGTTATAAATTCCCTGCGACCACTGAAAAAGATCAACTAAGCGATACAGTGAAGCTAACTTATTCCTGAACAGTTTTCAGTCCGCGTATAATTACCATTTCCTTTGAGATCGGCAATAGGTAACACAGCCCCAACTCCTTATAAATGACCATTTTAAACGAAATGATGTATGAAAAAATATGAATACTATGGAAATTCAAATCAGTAAAAATAAATGTGTCCTACTGTTGTTATTTTTACAACTGTTAAGAATTATAATTTAATTGTATTTCATCATAGAAAAGAGATGTCATGTTTGCAGGATTTACCAATATTATGAAGACTGGATGCTGCAGTTTGGCCATGAGGAAGGGTAAGTTCAGAAAGCCGTTGCAAAGTTTTCAAATGATCCGGATCACTTTTGTGGCTTTCGCTTTCTTGCTTAATTAATTCTTCTAGTTCTCTGCAGAAACTTTTCGATTCTAACACTTCTTGCACCTGTTTTCGCCTTTCCATTTCGGACAAGTCTTCCTGAAAGTAATTACAATATATCCTTCCAAGCAATAATGAATAATTGAGAGAAAAAAATTAGCATCATAAACTCATAGAGAGTTGAAAACATATTCACATACAGAAGCGGATAAATAAGCAAACCACAAATGGCCCTAAAGCAGGCGTTAAACATTTCATTAAATCTAAATCTTTCCAAAATGACACTAATAAGTGTAATAATTTGAGTACAGAAGTCGAAATACGTGCTAAAACTATAACGCCATGGAAAAAGATAACCTTGATCGCTGCTGGCCTTTGCAATTCCTTGATATATTCCGGATCTTCCGGGTCGAAATTGACAAACGTACGTTCAGTCGTTCCATTTGGAGCACCGTTCGTCTTGCTAGGCATAATGCCTTGAAAAAGAAGGATGCAGGAAGATATATTTAAGCGAATTTTAGCAATACGCACTTTATCGATAATGAAAAATGCAATTAGAAACATTATCCATAAGAGATTGAATTCAACTATTACCTGAGCTTGAATTATCAATTCCTAATTAACCAACCCACTAACCACAGTAAATATACGAGAAACATCCACGCAACCCATAGGCTCTGAGAAATTTTGGCAAAATGTACTCTCCTAAATCCTTTGAAGACTCTCACTTTGATAAATGACCAAATCGAAACCACTTCGCAGTTTCTATCATTCTCCTCTACCTCCTCAACAACCACACTATTTTTCTCTGCTGTGATGACTATTATAATGCTCAATTATTCGTAACGTTTCCCATCTCATCAGTCTTTGTATTCTCTTATACATCCACGTTATTTTAATCTACAATTACAACTCTTTCAAATTCTACCTATTTTGCGGAACTGTCCTTTCTCCTTCGATTACTCGTCCGGACGTTTTATTCTCGATTGTGAATGTGATTAAGTCCGGAACAGAAGACTTCTCAAGATCTCGAATTAATTCCATTATCAAAATTGAAAAAATGCAAACATTGCGGCAATAATGAAAGTCTACGCTTAAGTACCCATGTATCATTTTAAATTATTCTATATGTAATTTTGGATCTTGAAATTAAATGACAAATTACTTCTTACATTTTAGTATTGTACAAAGATACATGAAATCATAGCTAAGGATTAGAAATTAAATTCACAGCAGCGGTCTTTTCTATTTCAGTAGTACAGATGCGAGATCTGTGTCAGATGAAATATATCTTGCGTTAGTCTGATACTAATATTTTACAAACAGGCAATAACTCTTCAGGGAATTCCTCATAATATACTCGAAATTTCCAGTGAAATATTTGGTTCATTCTTATCGTTTAAATCAGTCTACTCCATCACATAACAATTTTTAATTGTTGCATCACCTCGAGATATATACGTCCCAGAGGTCAATCGTAATTCATATTTCAAACCATCAAAATTTTAAGCTTTGCACAACCAAATGAGATATTCGCTCTTTCGTATTATTTATGCAATTAGTACTCATAAAAACTTAAGCATTCTCGAGATACCTCAATTATAGGACCATATTTACAAAATGAAGAGACAAAAAATGTTGGACTGAATGTAAATAACGAAAGAGATTTGTAAAAAAAGTGCTAGGAAGTATGAAAAACTGAAAATGATGTACTGGAACCGTTAAGCTCTCTGGAATTCACAAAATTAATCAAACTAAGGTGAGAGCTTTCTGCAAACAAATAAACTGCTTCAAGAAAATGTTATTTACATTTAATAAAAAATAAGTATATTCTCAAATAACGTTTTGAATACTTTGAAATAAATTTATTCATTTAAAAGATATTTTGAAAAGAAAGAGAGAAAAAAACGTCACTATCAGTAATAAAATTAAGTTTTCAGGGAAAATTAGAGTTTAAGAATAATAATAATAATAGTAATCTTATAGTATTGTCGGATGGTATTCAACGAAAGAAGAGAATTAATCAGTCCACATTTAACACTTTTATGTATTCATGATAGAGATGATGGATATGAACTGAATTATTTCAGGTTATATAAGTTTTTCTCTTTAAATTTGCTATAATCGATCTAGGTAATTTTTCAAACATATGAGAATATTAGAACAGATACTCGAACTGTTGTGAAAAAATATTTCATCCGATAAAGTTAGTAATCGATTAATCAACAGAAATGGTTATTAACCACTTAAATTATTTGTGAGGCATTCAATAAATTCTGCTTCATAATCACTATTAATGATATCAAATAATCGTGTAGATAGATAACTCAGGAGAACACCCATCAAACTATTCATCACAGATCTTTAGTAATAATGAAATGTAAAACTTGTAAGGTTTGCTTGAATTTTATTATTACTAAATTTGCCAGAATTTGATGCCTTGAAACTTTTATACTCTAAAATAACTTTTTATTATATTTTCTGAACAATGATTAGATACTGTCTTTTACTTCATGATTACTTCCATTAACTGATGAATTCTACGCTTATGGAGTATCTCTTTTTTTTCTTTTAATCGTTTCTTTTATAGCTTAGAAAATCAAAAAAAAAAAAAACAAACAAGTGCTAAAACTACACTGTACTGATAATGTTAAAACACATATCATTATAATTTTTACCATTAATTAATATATATTAACCAACTGCGGTTAAATATCAGTATATTTATAATTTATGAACTAACGATCTGATGAACATTTTAATTATTGTGAATATATCAAAATAGTATGATAGATTTAAATAAACTAGGCTTACTTATTTGATCATGTTTTTTAAAAACATAGGAAATGGGAATCCAAAGTTCCAAAAATAGAGATAAGCAAGAAGATGCATTGCGACAAATTGTATGTATGTATGTAAACTAAACCATCATCAAAATGATTTGTTTGGAATGGTAGGTTTCAGAAAACAGTAAAAAGATTTAAAGAAGAGTGATAGAATGGTGCACAGTCTGCAATCTAAACAAGCATCATAAGAACATATTGGAAACTTAAGCATTAAGCATATAGAAACAGAGGAAGAAGGCAGGGTGATATTTCAATGGAACAATTTCATAACAGGAATGCTAAATGAATATCTCACTAAAATTCTAATTTATATTCTTGCTGAAAATGAACTACAAGTCGACGAAGATGTTAAAGCCAATCTTGTGATTTAATTAACTTAAATGTCATCAGAAATATTTTCGAAAGCTATCAACCAATAAATAAAGAGGAAAATGAAATATTTGACCAGGTTCATCAAGATTCATTTAAGCATTTCATAAAGCTATCTATTAATAAGGGTAACCAGAAGCAGAACATCATATTGTTCTACTTCTGCTTCCCAACAATAATCGTTGAAATACTCCGGTATCAATAATTAGATCATCCAATGACAGCGATCGAACATTGATTAAGAATTCTTCAAAAATACTATTCGACTTTGTTCAGTTATTATTTCAAGTCTTGTTTTAGAGAATTAGTTGTAGCACGTTGCAACAATATTTATCACTCGTGATTTTGCCAATTCCCGAAAATATTCAATAATACGAAAGCAAAAAAGAATAAAAAAAAACAGGAGTTTCTTTCCCTCTAAAAAACATAAACGAAAAAGCTACAAAATTCCAGAACTACCCAGAAATAACAAATGTTAGGCATTATTCCTTTTCATTCATTTTTTCTAATTCTACCACTTTTAAAGGGTCAAAAAAAAAAACTTCGTTTCCTTGCCAAATAAACTGATTAAAGTTCAGAATCGTTCATTAGAAAGTATGATATACAATACCAAAAATATCAATTCAATTAGATGAATGTCGATCAGCATATTTTCATGAACATATATACAAAAGAAAGAAAGAAAAGAAATTTAAAATGAAAATGGAAAAAAGATAGTAGAAGAGCATCAATTAACCGCCATCACCTCTTTCTTCCTTTGCTTCATTTCTTATTCTTCTCATTTTTACTGCTGACAATATAACCGATCGAAGTTGGACACACTGTTACGTAGTTTTGGACAGCTGCTTGCAAAAATGAATGATTTGGTTCAGGTGATAAACAAGTTCAAAATGTACACAACAAATGACGGTTTTCATCATCACTGTTCTTTTCTCATCGGGATATTCAAATTAAATGATTGAAGGAATAAATTTGAATACAGATTTGATAAAGATAATCGATAACAAATGCATTTAAAGATTTGAGAATAACGTTATAGTTAACAACAAACATATGGATGAGTTTTTCTAAAGATTTTCAAATTGTTAAAAAAAAGATTATGCGGCATTTCTTACATGACGTTTGAACATATATTTAAAACAATCGATAAGATAATTAATATGAAGTTGATAATGGTACGAAATGAAGTAATGGGACGAAATGCTTTTCGATTTCATCACTTTAAAACTAATAAAAATCATTTTTTTTCATTCATTAATTTTTTTCGCCCATTTCGTTTTCAAATATATTTAAACTTTCCGAGCTCAAAAGACTATACAATTTCAAGTGCAAAATGAGCGAAAGAGTTGTTAGCCGAAATTATGATAGAATGATTATTCGATAATCACATCATAAATATTTATAGATAAGAAAGCTTGCATTAAATTTCAATCGATGTCGATCCATCAAATAAAATAATGAAAAAAAGAAAACGAAACAATTTAAGAATATGTAAAATACACCGCTGTAAAACATTGCATAAATACTATTAAAAATTAGATAGCACCTTAAAGATACAGGAAGTAAAATGTTTAATAATTGATAATTGATAAAGTATTGTAAAAAGCAAGGAATTGCAATATTTATTAGCAACAACAACATATGACGCTAAATTTTGCGTTTTGAAAGCTATCATTTTTATGATTCCAATCTCTTTCGCATTGCTTTTTCATGTCTCGAACATCTGAATTAGCTCAAATACAAGCAAACAAGTGTTAGGATATCAGTAAATATATAGTTACCTGATCAGTCGCTAACTTTTCGTCTTTTGAAATTTATTGCATAAATTTCATGACTGAAAATAATAATGAATCTTTAACAAACTTTCCGAATATTCGGCAAAACATTTTATTATATAATTCGCATTTTTAATCAAAAATAAATTTCAGTGTTATCACAGCTAATTGAAACTACAGTTAGTTAAAAAAGATATCAAAATTATCACGTAAAACATATGGAGCTTTATAATAAGCTGAGCTTTATTCTTAATTATTTTTTGATATATGCATGAAAATATATGCATGAAAAACCTTGCTTACGTATTTTAAATATGTGAGCTGTGCGTTAGATCTAACAATTCTGAATTTGACGGAACCAAAGAAACGTGAGAAATTGAAGAATAAAACTCCAGAGAAGATAGATGAAGAAATTAAGGTTCAATTACTCTCATCCAATTATCGATATTCATTATTGTTGTATCAAAAAGTAGAAGAATTCGAATTGTGGAATTCACTTGCTTTTATTTGGTTAATCGACAACTGATACGGTCAATTTCTCGTTTTCTTTCTACAGTTAAAATAGAAATAGTACAGTTATTAAATAATTCATTATGAACCTTCCCGTTGATTGTCGCAAATGTATAGATATATTTGTGTATCTAAATGTTTGTCCGTTTATCCGTCCGTGTTCAATCTCGATCGGATAAATGAAGGGAAGAAGCAAGAGACGATCAACTTCGAAGCGACCGCCTATTTAAATGTGCTTTAGCTGTCTTAACACTGAACACGATCAATAAAATGAAAAATAAAAGCTCCTCATTTTCAATCTTTCCACTATGGAAATGAGAAAAAAGTTTGCTGGAAGAGTATCGGTTGATTGAAGGGGTTGGGGAAAGATGCGAAAGTGAAGTATAAACTAAACAGATAGCAATAACCCTTAAAAGACTGTCCAGCAATCGCATCATATTACATAATTAGTTGATTAATTAACTGGCTCTATTCGTTCGCATTAAACACTATTATGTTTCATCATATTACGTTGGAACTTGAAATGATAAGGTAATAACATGCAATGGTAAGAAAAATATTGAAGTTATAATGATACAATCAGTGCTTATCTTCAATGACTGATTGATGATGCATGGTTTGTAGGATTAAATGGGATTTTCAAAAGATTCTTTTGGTAAAAATTTTCTTTCTCCTTTTTCCTTTGCAATAACTTTTATAAGCGGAATTAATCACTGCTTTTTTGAATTTATAAATTCTACATATTCATATTTTTATTATTTCCCTAATTTAATAACCCATCTACTTCTCTTCCTTATTAATTTCATCTCAACGTTTGCTTCAAATTACGTAATATTTCGAAAAATATTATTTTTGTCAACATCTATAGTAAATCATATGAAACGACTTTCGTGACATATTCCCTTAAGAATGAATATGACTGGTATCTGAAAAATTTTTCAAAATGGCAAAATTTATGGGCATCTTCATGGATTAATTGAATTTCAAGAAATTCAAAATTTCCGTTTGTACTTTTTGATAGATAAGATGAATTTTTAAAATCGACGAATTTTTGAGAAGATAAGGAAATTGCTTAGAACAGATGTTGAGGTTTATCACTGTTTCGTCTTATCCCAAAAAAATATTTTTTTGGGATAAGATAATTGAAGCTGATAATACATGGATTTTGAATAATTTACCGATTCTTGCTAATAATATTGTCGAAAATACAACAACAAATCCCATATTTCATAAAAATTTATCTAAATAAATGCTCGTGCTCGGAAAAAATATTGTTCAAAGAGATGATAGAAAAGGAATTATTAAATAACATTCATATAAGTAGCTTATATTCTAATATTTGAAGAATAATATAAGAAATTTCTAAACTTTTACTAAGAAAAATTCCTTATAACATCAAGAATGGAAAAAAAGTGAGTGAAAATTTAGTAAGTTTAAATTAAGGAAACAACCTGAAAGCTTGAAATGGGAAGCATCTTGAATGGACAAATGAACAAAATTGTTGAGATGTTCGGAGACAACTAATGAGAATTTTCCTGAAAGAAAATGATGAAGTTTAGAATTTTTTTCCCTCTTTCTCCTTTCCTTTTTTTTCGTTACCACTGAAGTGGTACACATTAGAAGATCTACCAACATAAATGAAGCCAACCAAAATTTCAATCCGGTTTAGCATCACCGAAATGCATGCACTTAATTTGAACGAACTCATGGAGAAAGGAAGGGAAAGACAAAATTCTTTCTTTGTCCTTTCTCAATATGGCAATCTTTAAATGATTGAGGAAAAAAGAGAAAGAAAAAGGGACTAAAAAAACTTTGAACATTCAATCAGCAACAATTTCATTTAATATTGATAGGAAATTTTCCAAAAATCATTTCAGTTGGTAAAAAAAAAGAAAAAAAAACAACGAATATTTCACTTTATGAAAGAACAAAAGTTCATAACCATTGTTAAGTTATGATCGATTAGATACAATATACCAATAAAAATTTTCAATTAGTTGTCCTTTTGCTATAATTATGAAATGACAATTCCAGTAGTTCATATATTCAAACTTTAAATAATAATTCAAATTTTCAATCTAGTTTAACATTTCTAACATGCACTATTTTTAATCGTCAATATTTCCAAGAATGTTAAAAATGATTGAATCAGAGCTTGAGATTTTATGTATTATATGTATGGAAAACATTTTTTACGAACACAACAAAATGTTAAAGCAAAACTAATATTCTGCCGATGCTTTTATTTTAATTTTATTTTTGTTATCAGATTTGTTCCAATAATTAATGGAATGAATATATACAAAAGTATTTAATTTTCTATCAAATAATTATTAATTTATCATGTTAACCACATATTTCATACCTCATATTTTCTACTAGAAGAACTAATATTTATCCAGATTAATTCGTCGGAACAATAATTGACTCATATCACTTTAAAATCACTAACATTTGACACTGACCAGCATTAATCAAATATCAGTGACTAACAACAATATTACGACAAATCGACCGGCAAACAAAGTATGCGTATATCAAGATATATTAATATATATGTAAACAAACAAATGCACACTACATACACATTACATATACACTCATATATAGACAGGACACAAAGTTAAAATGCATCATTTAAATATGCCAACATGCATTATATAAATACAAAATGATGAAAACAATTTGTTTTTAATTTAAAAAAGAAAAAAATCCGAAGTGATTGTTAATAATCTAACAAAGATTACTCCCGAGGTCAAAATGACATTCTCAAGTGAAATTTAATCTCAAATTCTGTCACCAGCAACGATTAAAAAGTTCAAACTGTGATATTGAAGGAAGTGATGATGAAAAGCTCATTATTAACCATTTTCCATTATTCAACAATCATATTTCTCGGTTCTCCAGTACTCTAAAGTCATGTTTCATGGAATAATGATCTATTTCAGGCATTACTGATAAACTCTCTCTCATTCTCTGCATACTGCTTGAGCATTTCAAATATTTCATAAATAGTCCTTTCTCTTCCAATATGTCCCAACTTTTTCAAACATAAAACTGCACTGCGACAATTGAATAAGCTGGAGAGGAAGCTAACAGATTTCATGGACATACACATCGATATAAATGTATTGCGAGGACTTGCTAATAAAGTAGTGGAAAAAGCTAGGCGATCGTCTCCTGTCGTCTAATTTAACAATTGGGTCAATGACCCTTCCATGCCGATACACATATATATATATGTATACATACACAAATGAAGCATGCAAACTGCTCTTAATTAAACTAATTAATTGATACTCATCGTAGACTTGCTGCATTCTATGTGAAGCTTTCATCCAATATTCAGCACTGGCCTAGTCCTACATTCCAATTCAGTACTCGTCATTCAGAATGTAATAGTTAATTGGCTTCCAAAACGACTTTATTAACACGGATATCAAATGCAGTCCAATGCTGATGGCATTTTTCATTCGTTTCCAGTTCCTGTCTTTCTGTCCTTGGTTTTGCTTGTCCATTTTTAATACCGGGCTATTGTCTTCCCTCCTATATGCTACTAATTGAATTTCTTTCTTTTTTATTCAAATGCTAATTTGTCTCACTTGATGAATTCAGCCTGAGACTTTTTCTTTGTCGAAATTTTTACGTACAATACAATTTTCTGTCAATATAAATTTCAACAAATTTCTTAACCAATAGGCAATAACTTGTAAATATAACAGAATCAAAGAATTATATCAAATTTATAATGTTACCATGAAATAAGCAAGAATAATTGAAACAATTCATGAATTCTTAATTCCGAAAAAATCTAATTTTTCAAATACATTTCTGCCTGAAAAGTTAGTACTTGTTAAAGATAATTGGACAAGGTAACTACTAGGCAAGATTTCGAAAATTAATTTCCATATATTTTTATGCTCGTTAAAGAACGGAATGTTCTTGTTCATGTTTTAAGCATCGGTCATTTAAACAAAATTAAAAAATTTGAACCGATATGTTCAGCCACTTCGCCATTGCTCATTTTGCTGCGATATGATGGTCAGTTCAACTGAAAAGCACGCCAAGACTTGTTCATTTTGACTCGAAATAATTTCAAGAAAACTAGAGCAATATAAAATACATATTTGTGATGTAAAGTGAAATCTATAAAATGTAAGTCTAGTTTAAATCCAATATTCTTTTCTAGCAATTCCACGACAAAAAACTATCGATTGACATAAACTTTATAATATCATTGATGGCCTTAAAAAGTTGCAGCCAAGAAAGACTAATAGTACATGCCGAAAACAGCAATAGGGAAATAAAAATTCCATTAGAACAAAAAAGAAAAATCAATGAATGCTACAAACAAGACTTTACTGACCTGGATATTATAGTAATCGGAAACGTAATCGTTCAATTGCCATTCTAAACAAAAGATCCAGCAGCATATATATGGATAAGAATGAAAACTCATTGATAACTTTCAAAAAAACTGATAAAGGAGATTAAAAATGGTTAATGATAAAGCCTAACATGTGACCATAAGTCAATAACATGCAGCACTGCAACATTAGAAATGGCCTTCTAAAATTTAAAGCTTAACCATTAAATCAGTAACTTTAGTATTGCGACATCTTGAATTCTGCAAAATTGGGATTCCCATAGTTTTATGTATTTTTGTAAAGAAATGGAAAGATAGGTGAAAAAGTTAATGATCATCTTGAAATAATATGAATTAACTATTGCTTTTTCCTGTTTAAATAATTCCCAGAAATATTCGTTGATAAGGTCAAGAAGATCAGGAAATTGAAGAATGAAGGTTAGGCAATGATACGGGAAAAAATAGGAGAAAAAAAGTAGATGCGTTAACCATCCTTGCTTTGATTTCGTCGAATATTTCAATCAAATCCATTTGATGCATATTATGTGTGCTGCAAATAAATGGCAGCGAATTTTGTAATTAATTGAGATAGAATGCTGTTCGAATTTTGCTTCTGGAATGCTCCAAGATCTTTCCCGTTGCTTCGTCCATTGATAGGTATACTTTAAATATCAGTCCAATCCTACATTTCTCTTCTCTTTTTCACCTCTTCTCCCGCCTCCCGTTAATTTCTTCCTGCTCGAAATATTTATTTCTCTCTTCATCTTCTTACTTCCTTCTCCTCTCTTCGAAATTCTTTTTGCACTTTGACAATCATTCCTTCATCCAGAAAATGCACAATCAATGGGGACACAATTAGTGAGGGAAAAAACCTTGGACAACAAAGATGCACACAACACATGGCTTTTTTTTATCTTTTTATCGTTGCTGTTCTTGTCAGCTTCATCATTCTTCGATCATTTCTTTCTCAACGAAAAAAAAAGGATAAGACAGGGAAGGAAACAACAATTGGCCCAATAAAATGATTAGTTACTGTATAGATGTTATGTTTTAATTACGGTATCATGTCACATACGCTTCGCTTATATGGGAGCTTTCAAATTCTTCATACATCATTTGATGACAAATTTTTGATGCAATGAAAATAGCGGTAGGAATTTTTGATGATTAGTTCGATCAAATATAAAAAGAATAAATGAAGATAATGTGGATAACGAAATAAAATATCGTAGTAATGAATCATAAAATTCAATAACTTTTCAATACTTCACATTTAGTTGAGGATGGAAATCTTTTATGTTTTATTATATATATTATATTCAGATCATTTTTTTAGAAGATTTTTTGGAAAAAACATCCATATGTTCGGTAGTAAAAACTAATGAAATTTTATGAAATTTTTGAAAGAAAAAAAAGAACCTCGATTTTCTATACAATCTAATTCTAACCATTACTTCATATTCCTTAGAATCGATATTTTGTAGGATGTCAAAAATGTAAAAATGATGTATGTTTCCTTTTTAGCAGCATGTGATATAATTCAAAATTAAGCTCTTAAAAACACATCGAAATTTAAAAAGGCTGAAAAAACTGCAAAAAGATATCCGAAATGGAAAATTTTAGGAAAGAAAAATAAAACGACAAATAACGAGAATAAATAACAAGCACTTTATTAACAGTACGCCTCAACTTGGACACGAAGTACTATAATTAATCCCTTGTGTAAAAGCAAAACTTTAATATGAACTTATTTAAGTCTATTCCGAACTTACTGGTATATCTGAGGGTGTCGTATTATTATCAAGCATCTATAATTATTCATGATTTATTTAAAAATGATTTATTTAAAAACAATCAGTCCATACTACTACTACTACTACTACTGCCACTTTCATCTGTTTTTTACAAAATTTAAAAGATTTAAAAGAGAATTTTGTTTGTTTTTTTCCTTCGCGCAAAATTTGTTGCAGCATAAAATATGCCATAAGAATTGATGGCTAAAATAAAAGAACTTAATCGAAGATAATAGGTACAAAAAGATTTGGCCAAGATCAATAATGAAAATACAAGAGGTGCGAATGTGACTTTTGTTTAAAAAAGAAAGAAATTGATCAAAGATTAACTGATGATTTGATATCGAAGAATTAACAATGGATACCAAACATATAGATGTATATATAAAATCATTACTGGGCCATATGACATTTTATTGATTTCATTTATG
Organism: Dirofilaria immitis; assembly: GCA_024305405.1. Taxonomy (NCBI): domain Eukaryota; kingdom Metazoa; phylum Nematoda; class Chromadorea; order Rhabditida; family Onchocercidae; genus Dirofilaria; species Dirofilaria immitis. The sequence continues at coordinate 1,535,930 of JAKNDB010000110.1, forward strand.
TTTTCTGCTTATTAAAAACAATAATTAAGCATGATGATATTGATTATTTAATGTATATTTTCTACTTATTAATAAAATTAATTGGGCACGGTAATATTGATTGTTTGAATAATTTCCAAATACTATTGAATCCTACATTTTTGATGAAAAAGCGCGTTTTCATCGTATGCATTTCTTATTATCCTTATTTATTAAATTAAATTTTAGTTTAAAAAATAGTGACGAAATAATTTAAAACGAATATTTCATTTCATTTCATTAAAATAAAATTATTTAAATGAAATGAAATGATGATATTGTGCTTGAAATGAATACAACATTAGTCTGCTGCAAACAGAAATGATAAATACATCCACGACAGCGCACACATACAAATACATATACATATACATACATACATACATACATACATACATACATACATACATACACACACACACACACACACACACACATACGATGTAATTAATATTTATATTCATAATTGTATACACATCAATTTGTTGCATAGGAAGTTATTATATTAATTGATCGTTATTACAAAATAATTTACAAATGATTTCCACAAGAAATGATCAAGAAAGCAAGAATTTAACAAGACAGTCTTAATTGATTATGGTTTAAATCTTAATCAAGATAAGCTATTCCTGTATTATTAAGTTATCGACTATAGAAAACCGATTCAACTAAACAATTAATACATCATATCAGTATGACCGTTATCTCCTAATCAATTTTTAATCTATGATTACACTTTCAAAAAAAAATAATGAAAATGCTGAAACATATTAATGGCATGTTTTTTTTTATTTCATCATCCTAATCTTACGCCTTTTAGGAAAAAAATCAAAAAATCATCTTGTTAAACAGAGAAGAAAACACAAATTTCCGATTGCTACCTGTTTGTTTGACTGCGTTAAGTTGCACTTCAAGGGGCAAAATTATCACATAAGTTTCCAAAATGTTTCTAAACATTGATGTATAAAGATACAGACCATTCTCGAAGAACAAAAACAATAAATTATTTACATTTAAAGGAAAGAAAAAGAAAAAAGAGAAAAAGTCAAATTAAAATATAACATCCATTGCATATATATATATACGAAAAGGAAAATAACGGAAATAGCGTAATAACATCCAAGGATGTAATCCAACAATGATAAACTCAAAATAATCACTGATCGAGTGTTGAATGATTCCATGAATGATTGAAAACTAAAAAGATAGCGGCAAATGTTTGGTATGCAACATTGTAAACAGATGCATACCATTAGACTGAGAGTTTTTAAATTGAAGTGACAACAGCACTTTCGAATCAAAGATTTTCAAATTTTGCAAAACTGGTTCTCGAAACTTTGTGCCAAGTACAGACTTTGTTCTCTTCAGTCAACGAATAAAAACTATAAGTATATCATCAAGCAAGTATATCATCTAAAGTAAATGAGCAAATAAGTAAATATAGATATTTTTAGGTAAATGAAAAAAACAACAAAAACAATGAAAAAAATAATAACTATTATTATTACTAATATTTTATTTCCTAAAGATATCATGCAATAAAATAATTTTGTAAGTTAAAGAAAGATAAATTTCTGTAATTTCAAATTACAAATATTCCGAAATCAAAAGAACACTTTTGTATTGACTCATAATTTTAATTTAATTTTGAAAAGTAAATTTTAAATTGTAGTGCGAAAACTGTGTAATTGTGTTCGGTTTACTGTTTACTATATATAAGTAAAATGTACTACTGAAATCGCCATTTATACTACTTTCTCAGTTCTTTATTCTTCACTCTGGCTCTCAGAGAATTTACTCCGTCTTTTTTATTCTTTCTGACACATAAGCAAAATACGTATGATACTGCAAATTTGTATAGTGCGTTAATCACTACAGACGGATATGAAAAGAGAATCTTGTTAAAGATTTCTGGTTTCATTTTTAAATTATTTGATTAAAAACTCATCAAAGAATTGGCGAAACAATCGACACCAGAAATCCTTTTTAGAAATATTAATTACATCAAACTATATGAATCTTCGATAACACTGTTATTTTCTGTAAGCTGCATAATTAGTAACAATACTAATGTTCATTGTCCTCATTAAAATCTGGCATAAATGAGGATACTGATTCTGTAAGCAATAATGATAATCCGATGACGGTAGTTATACACAGTGATGTTGACAAAATTATTTTTCTGAGATAATTGATTGTGAATGATAGCGGTAGCGAGCACTGATGATGTAATGACACTACAAAGAAAATATTAATGATAATAATAGTATATTATTAGCATGCTTTTATTATATCATATTGATAACATAAAAGTAACAATTAATTCGTGAAAAAAATCAGTCAAATTTCTCTTCCTTCTCCTACTTTTCAGTTGATTTGAATATCGATGCTTGTTATATTTGTCACTTTATTACAACTATCTATTATCACTTGCAAGATTAAGAGGTTTGAGAAATATAATGGATCATGGACAAATTGTGTTAAAACAATAAAATATATGTTTTCAAAGTTTTATAAGTAAAAAGAATAAAGCAGTCCGATTTACTAAACAGCTGCTATCAAAGATGAATTAGATGAAATATTATGAACCTAAGTTATAACGGAATCGATATGTAATTTAAAACCTTTACAATATTGCGACATTACTTATAATGATGAAAGCATTTGCGTCAAATTTACGCAATCCTGCAAGTAATGATAGTTGTAATAAAGTAACAAATATAACAAGCTGTATCAGCGATATTCAAATCAACTGAAAAGTAGGAGAAGGAGGAAAAATTTGGATAGTGCTGGAAAGATGGAGAAGGCATAAAAAGCCAAGAAGTAAAGTTAAAAATGAAGGAAAAAGAAGACGGATGTTTGATGTTGACTAAATGACTAATTGATTCACAAAATCGCGATATTTTCTCATCAGAGAATTATTTCTTTCCTTTCTACTCTCTCTCTCTCTTTTCTTTTCTTTTGTTTTCATTTTCATTTTTGATCAAAGTGATACAACAGAATGGGCCCAATCATCTAATATATCTCTTTTTGTTTAAATATGTGATATTAAAATTCATTTTATCGAATATATAATGTTTCTATTTAAATGTAAAATCTGTTTAAATGTATAATAATATTACCATCTAATTAGATAATATATTTTCCTATTTAAATATGTTATATCCACGGCAAGTCATTCTAAATGCACAAAAATATTTTAGTTTTATAATTTAAATCAAATTTTAAAAATTCATTTGTGAAATTATTCACAAATGAATTTTTAATCATAATATTAGATAATAAATGATGACAAAAATGCAAAATCACAGATCAATTGATAATGGATATTACAGATAAGTTAAAAAAGTATAAAGAAAAAATGATCTGAAAAATAAAAGTTTCATTAATTCTTAACAAATTTTTTGAAACGATGCAAAACTGAAATAGTGCTGTAAATTTTTAAAAGTAATGAAAAAAATCCCAGAGGTTTTATTGATTTTGGATCTGTGAAAAAAGTAGGCTGGGAAATGGGTTTATGAAAGTGGTGACACGAAATTAGTATGCAAAAATATAAATATATATGGCAAATGTTATCCCATGAGAACGAGAATCAGATGATGGATGATGATGATATGAAAGTGAAGCTAGGTAACATGGAAAAGACGGATTTCTGCATCGATGAGGTTAACATTATTCAGATGCAAATCTCAATAAAATCTGAGAATAAAAAATTGAAAATTCGGATAATTTTGATGTTTTTAATTTAAAAATAATAAAAAAATGATGATGACGTTTCATGAGAAGTATCCAAAAACAAATAAATCATAGGCTATTTGATATATGTGCAAATTTGTAGGCTTCATGGGTAAGAAGATAAAACTTGGACTGTTTCAATAATTTCTATTGAATTCAGCATATGGAAAAATTAATATAACTCATGGAATTAATATTCATCTATATACTATTAATTAGTTAATATTTCATAATAATAAATGCATTCGTTATACAAAGAGGGAAGAATTTAAAATTTCTAATTTTGGCTTGAAAATTATCACAGTTTAATTTGAAACTTAAATTTCAAAGTTTAAATCCTGATATGTGAACAATGTCATTAACACCTCTCTAATAGCCGAAACAAGACAGCAAATGTGATGTCCTTGACTAAGGGTTTCAAAACATATCTTTATTTTTAAATTCCTACTTATTTTACGAAACTTTTTACTCCAGCTTCTCTGAAAAATATTTTTCTGGAATCTTTCTTTAAATTTTCTTTACATTGAAATTCAAAATATGTGAAAATTCGAATTTATCAATATAACATGCAGAGTGTGAAAGGAACAAAAATACAGCTGGAACATGAAACCTATTTATGTGGCACAAAGATAAATGCATTCATATTTGAATAAATATGAAAATTTCGAAAAAGTTGTTAATGAGAATATTATTAATGCGATTTAGAATTTCATTCATTTAAATTTTCCCAAAAATTGAAAATTTTAAATGTATTCAATGATGATAGTAGTATTACAATATGATATTGCTACAAGTTAAATTACATGAAATAGATTTGAATTGCAAAGATAAATTATTTCATTAAAAAACTTTCAAAGACATAAAACGAAAGTTGGAATTTCAACTATATGATTTTGATAAGTCTGTTTAGGAATCCGGGAGAAATTATAAAAATTAATTGATCAAAGATTGCCTGAAATAGGTATGAATATTGCTAGGATTGCAAGTTATTGGACTAGGACTAGGAGCAGAAACTACTGAATCACGAATGCGAGCTTGTAGACTTCCTACTCCACTGTCATTTTCTAGATTATCGCTGGATGGTGTGAATATCGATGGATCCAACAAATCACCGTCCAGTATAACACGTGGACGTAAAATCACTTTTTGGTAGTGACTATTACTACTGCCATCATTTGTGTTATCGCTGCAGTTGTTATCCGTTCTTGATAACGCTTCACTTGATAGTGATAAGCATAATGCCTGAAATATTTATTTGTTTTATTAAAACAAAAAGAAATTTATTCTTATAAAATATTTTGCCCAAAGATTTATTAGATGAAACAGGTTAAATTCGACTTTTGTTTTGCTAAACTTTTTTTTAGATTGAAAACAATCAATAAAAAAATGAAAAAATATCGCACACGCTTAGCAATGGTTTGTTTGAGATCACGCTGAAATGCAATTGCATTTGGCATATTTGGAAACCTCAGATAACTTTTTTCTGGTACTTTTGTCTGGTAGAAATCATTGTTATATATATCATCTAAGTTCTCCTTGCTGTATCTGTAATTATGATTCTTCAGAATGCAAGATACATTTTCAAAGAAAGAAATTTTTCTAGTTTTAATGCTAATTCCTTTAAATTTAATAATTTTTAGTTTCATCAGCTTGGAAAAGCATTTTTTAATTTTATAAAAATAACTGGTTGATTTCTTATCTTTTAACATATTTAAACAGGATCATATTCAGCTGATTTTGAAGTTTCAGTTGAATGAAATATAAATGATCACCTTATCCACTCATCCTTTGCATCGAGTTCGAATTTTTCCCTTTCTTTCCATTCTTTTTTAGGCGAAAAATGGAAAACGTGAACGTGAATCACTTGACGCCGAATTTTGCACGCTTCGCTCATTCCGGAATGACAGTGTTGAACGCAGTGATGGTCTTTGCATCTGACGCTCTGATGAACTCCTAAATATCCCTCAAATTAATATTTTAATCACGAAATCCACCAATTTTCTTAGAATTTCATGCATTTTTTTCTGACTATATCAATTAAACCTTGTTAATTAATCGATTGTACTTCATTACTAATTTTCCACTGTCATTTAATTCCTTTAAAATCCATTTTTGCCAAAATTTTTTATCTCATTGGTGTGCGATAAATAAAAATGAATGATCAAGACGAACCGATCAAGTTTTTGTTCAGCTGGAACATATTGCTTCGTATACACGTTACACGTATTTGTAGGAAGTGCTGTATCAGTTTTCAGTTTTATATGCTGCTGCAGCGCTTCTAGAACATTTTCTGGTCGTCCGCATTTGAATTCATAAGGTTGATCATAGTCAACTTCAAAAGCAAAACAATTTTCACCAGTACCAAACCTAAATTTGAGTCGCATTAGAATTAGAATCAATTCTCAACCATATTTTACTATCTTGTTTCGTATATTTTACACCTAATTATCATCAATTTCAGGATACATCTCAAAATCGATGAATATAAAGCAATATTAAGATAAATTTTCGTTAAGTTGAATGATTTTAATTTGACAATGAAAGATATTTTCAAACATAGAAACTCAGAAAATTTGCATATTATAATTAGAGTTCGACACATGTAATGGCAAATTATTACCATCTCTCTGCTGGAGTATATTTACGACTAGATCCTATGTTTTTTACTGTATATGATACCTTATAATTTGAAAAGATTAGATATTGTGGAATCCAAAGATGCTAGAATAGAAAATAAAGACATCATAACAATCGTTTATCTACAATGAATAAATATTCAAGATAAGTTAACAGATATTTTTGTAAAAATGGCACAATAACTAACCAAGTAATTTGTGGATAAGACCAAGCCTCAATGCAACTGAATCCATTTTTCAGGAAAATAGAATCCCCAAAACTAATTTCATAGTTTCCTTCAGGGATTTTCATACGATGTATATTTTTATTACTTTCCAATAGCACCGGAATACGACTTACTAAAATCAAAATTATACCATCCATATCAAAAATAAAAATATTATCTCAGAAATTGATTCGATAAAATCATAAAAATTACGATCTGAAAAAAATGAAATGAATGAACCGTTTTTTTAAAAAAAAAATAAATGCATACAATCCCATGGAGCATCGTATTCGTCGTTAGAATTAGTGGATAGTGAAGAAGAAGGATGCGTCCCAATTGAAGCAAACTGAAATTTTATTCTATTTATCGTAACGGTTCCATAAATAAAGAAAAATTTTTGTATTTCAGTTCTTACTAGCTATCAGTTTTTATGCTTATCTTATCATTATTATCACCATGTCGCGATTCCATATAGATATCAAAATAAATTTAAACGTATAGTTGCAGTAACTTGCGACGTATCAAAATTAAAAATCGTGAAATTTGTAAATTATAAAATATCTGCTTGCATAGAAATTTTGCAACATATTGCCAACTGATAAGAATTATCATCAATGTATTATTGGCAAGAATAACTTAGGAAGTTTTACGACTAGCCGATATAAAATATAAATTGTTCTGTTGCCCTGAAATGAAAGTTATGAAAAAAACGATCAAATCGTCAATAAATAACCTGATCTGGAAATGCAACTTTGCACAAAACATAATGCCATTCTTCCACATTTTCGACAGCAATTAATAGTACCGGTGCATTTCTTGGTTGAATTTGAATGATTCGATTATCATCTAGAAATAAAATTGAGATTTAGAAGAATAGAAAAGTTGCAGTAATCATAATTATAATTATAACCGTGATTAGATTTGTAATAAGAATCGTTAAGAAAAAATTACAGCATAATTGCGATTATAAACTGTAATAATAATGATGTGATTACTTATTCTTTTCTCAAATAATGCCAAATATTCTTTCTTTTAATGAGCAAAGCGAAAAAAAAATTAACAATTTTACTTTTTGAATTTCTAATAAAGCCTATGCATCTAATTCAAAATTTTTAAATAGCATGTGTTTATGATATTCAAACGTTTGTAATATCTACATTTTAATATCTATTTGCAAATTCGGCTAAATCATCTGAAAAAATCTCGAAGAAAATGTGTCGTTCGAGAAATAATATACTTAGTATATGCAGTACGAATGATCACCTACGGAAACAGATCACAGATCGAAATATTAACAACTCGAGCAAGAATTTCCGAACGACACAAAAATATGTGTAATCATTCAACTGACAGCAAAATTCAAGTCCGAAATGTCGTTATCGATATGAATATTGGATAAAATATGCAAATTAAAGAAGGAAAAAAACATACTATTAATAGTATTTCGGAAATGAACAATACGGATAGCAACGCATTCGCCTAGAAGGATACTTTTGAAGGTGTTAGAGTGGCAAGCTGTGAACCTGAGGTATAAATCTCAAGACGTGCTCGACCTGTCATATTTTCTTCAAATATTGCACCTTTGAATCGTTTCCATTTCTAAACAGCTTCAATGAATGCAAAATTGAAAATGCAAGTCGAAAATATTCCTCCTGCAAGAAAGATAGCACAAACAGTAACTGCTGATTATAAGTGATATGATTACAAAAGAAAATTTTTTGAAAATTTCGTTAATTTTTGCAAGAAAAGTGTGAATTAGCATGTAGCAAATTTTTGCATTTCAGTTTATAGCATGAAAATGAAATAAACTGCTGAGCAAATGATTAGATTAAAAATTATTTGAAAGACTAGAAGTGACAGATGTGAAATGAGATGGCGGTAATAATTAAATAGCATAAGTGAGCTTCAAAATAAAATTTGTTTCAATTTCTTTCTCTTCGTCAAATATGCTTGTGTTTTGTTTTATTGTCAAGTTTGTTTCATTTTTTTCATTCAATTAAATTCAAATTTTGTTTCTTCATCGTTTTATCTTCTTACACTACCAATTTTCCAATTCTTATTCTTGGTTTTGGACTTAATTAATGAAGAAAAGATAAATAATTCAGTAAGATACTAAAAATAAATGGTAATAACTAGAGAATTATATAAATTTTAGCCCGTTATAAGGAGGAAAAAAACAAAATTTATTATTTCTTTTGCTGAATATAAATTTCACTTCATTGCATTGGTAATCGAAGCTATGGAAGCCGTAAAAAAAATTAAAAAAGAGGAAAAAACGAATAGTTTAGCGGTGAGAAAACATGAAATTCATACACATGAGCTGATCTTCTGGTTTGATAAATTATCTCGATATCAATATCTTTATGATATAATCTGATAAAAGCATTAGGAAAAAGAATTGTACAGACTTAAAAATGTGAATAGGTATAAAACGAATCGTATAGATAAGTGATTTCATGATTGTAATATCAAACTCTTATTCCCACATATTATGATCTAATCTTTTATTCATATGTTATAAACAAATACAAATCTGCTAACCGTTAAGAGTGTAAATATATTTGAAATTTGAAATTCTTCAAAATAATGTTTAACTTACAGAAAAAAATCGACCTTGGAAAATATGCACTGTGCCATCATAAACTGGTTCCATCGTCCCTAAATTTTAAAATCAGTACTGTAAGTAAATGTAATAATTTCAAAAGATAAAACGTATTAACGACTGCAAATATATCAGTTGTTTTAAGTTAACTCAAAACTGAATTGATATTTTTGAATTGCTTCAATAATTATATATCAAATGTCACTTAACTTGAAATTTAAAATGGTCATATGTTTTTTGATATTCATGATAAGGACATGAAATTGCATTAATTTAAACAAGGGAAGTAAAATTCAATACTCTTCCATAAATTTAAAAGTTTAAAAAATTCAAAAATTTCATGTACGCGTCTTTCCCCTTGTTAATCTCATTCTCATTATATTATATGTCGTCCTAAACTAAAATTATAATTCTTAGAATATCTGATATTTCAGATAAACGAATGCGATCTTTCGCAATATTCCTAAAACTGTAAAAATGGAAAGGATGAGAAGAAATAGAAGTGAGAAATTGATATTATTAAAGAGATATCAATCGGATGTCCGGTTGATATTGCCATATGGCATAGAATTGTTGTCATTAGAACGGATGAGACTAAATACAGGAACAGTAAAATTGTCGACAACAATATCTGATGGATGGATTAAAACTGACTGGCGAAAGTGAGCGATTTTGATGATTGGTTAAAATGTTGGCTGATGAATCACAACTGAGAAAAAATGACTTTTAGCAGTTTTCTAAAAAGCTCTTCAACACTTCAATTTCTTCATTTATTTGATTTTCATTTTCTTTTTGTTATTTTCATAAAAGTTTATCCTGTTTTATAGTCAGATTTATAAGAATTTAGATTTTGTAAAAACGAGGTTAAGCTCTCTCAAATAACTTAGTTAATTTAAATTTTTAAAAGTGACAGGAAATTTCAAATCAATTCAAAATTTCATAAATGCGAATAATTGAAAATATCTAGACGAGCAATAAAAAGAGAATTATTTGAAAAAGACATGTATATGTATGATATATGTTAGAAAAATGTAAATAATTAACTCGAACCGATATTCAAATATGCTGGAGATAGTTAGAAAGTTGGTATTAGAAGCATTTGAGAGAAAATTTTTTCTCATCTTTATTATTAAAACAACAAGAACCAAAAAGTTAAAATATACTACTTTATATTTTACATAATTTCAACTATTTGAAATTATGATATAAGAAGGTAAATAATCTATGGGAATAGATATAATAAAGTTGCGAATATGCATCAAACAAATCGTATGATTGAAAAAAGCGAAAAATACTATAAAGAGCAAAGAACACAGAAAATTATGGTATAAAATAATAGTGAAAAAGTATTCTTGAATTGGATATATATATATAACAATAAACAAATTAAAATATCGTTTGAATAGACTAATAAAAGAAGTGGATAAGCAAAGAGCAAAAAAGAAATAAAAAAAAAGAACAATAAATATTGATAAACTAGGGACAGTGGATTATGGAAAGAAAATTTTGATGAAATCGATGGATTTATATTTAAGTATTCCAAATATATCAGCATATGCATATGTTATTGTCATGAATTATATCATCATAAAATGACGAAAAATTAATGAACAATTGGGTAAAAGTTGGTAGGTAATAAGCAGTGGCAGCTATGCAAAGTAGTAATAGGCAAATATTCAAGTTAGATATCTGTTTTGTACCGATCATTATTATAGCCATTGGATTTCATCGGCCCGTCGTACCAACAATTTTCACTAAATAAATATGTGTTACGAGCACAGATGATATGATTTTTACAGCTTCATACATACATCACCTATCTTTCTTCACCTTTTCATTCTCGCCATAATTTACAATGTTATTTATTATTTATTTATTACTAATATACAATCAGATTTAACTGATCGGTTTTATCAAAATGTAACTTGACCTTCATATCACATCTTGCCGGAAGTAATATGATTTTTTCTTTTAAAAACTCTTCAAATCTTCGCATCTTTACAGTCATTTTATTTAATGAGTATCATTTTAATCATAGGAAAGCTCAAATAAATTTCATGTATTAAATTTATTAAGATGAGAAAATTAAGAGGCTATTTAGTTTTTACGAAATGAACTTATTTTCTTTGGTAAGTAGCATATTGAACGTTCATCCCCAAAATAAATACGAAAATGAAGAAAAAAATTATATTCGAAGAATTTATTTATTTAGAACAAAATTTTAGAAAAAGTTGTAGTTTAAGCTTCTTTTTGCTTAATTGTATATTGTAAGAGAATTGAATGCTGTATCAATTTTAATTAGAATCTTCGACAATTTTTCTCATCTTCACCGGAAGCAAAAAGACATTTGTCAAAATTCGGAATATAATTTATATATATATATTTATTTTATCCTGCTAATGCATCCTTCAATTTCATTTTGCTGAAAAAAAAAAAGATTTCGTATCTATTTTTAGCTTAAATTATGATAAAATTTAATTTTTTATAAGCTTATTATCATCAAATTTATTTTTAAAATCTCGTGCAAATGGAAATAAAATTGTATATAAATGTCCACGAAATTTAAAAGGAAAATTTTGAAATTAAATGAAAAATAGTTTATAACGATGAAATAATTGAATGAGACCATCCAGGTGATAAGTAGATAAACTGCAGTCTGTATTCCCGCCGAAAACCATCTAAGAGAAAAAGAGGAGCGGAGAGAGAGAGAGAAAAAAGAAATTGTGCAACATCTGGAATTTGAAATTTTCATAAGAACGCAATTTTTATTAAAACCACCTGTGCTATCATCAATATAATAAATTGTCTGTTCTTCACAAAATAGTCATTATTCAGAATACGGTGATAAGAAGGTTTTTTTAGGAAGAGATTGAAATGAGAAGGTTTCGAAGGACATATCAGAATAATCAAGTTTCGGAATAGACAGAGACGAGAAAGTATTAGATTGATAGCGAAAAGCGCAAGTACAGATGGCACCAAAAATGATGTGCTAGATAGCATGGTTGCAAAATGGCACGGTAGCAAAGACGGTTTTTTAGCCACCGTATATCGTAAAAAATATAATAATTTGAAAGCAGCAATGTAACGTAACAAATATTTTTTAATGAACTAAAAAATTGTTCAGTTCTACTCTGTTTGAGAAATTTGATAATTGTTAGCTGGGAAAATTTAGTTCAACAATCGGTTCTTATCATTTTTATATATTTATTAATTTCCAGGTATACATGTGTTAAAATCAACAAAACAATATTGTTTTCTTTAAATTTCACAGCTATAAATGTACGAATTGTGTTTGGATATGTTTATCACTTCACTATCAACAACCTGTCATAAAAGCGAATTGTTATAATTGTTCTTTAAATTACCATGAGATTTAAACTGTTCTAGTAGCTCATTTTTAATTGTCTCATCTTTATATAAAAAATTTCAAAACTTAATATACGCTGCATGAAAAGCAAGATATGAGATAAAAAAATTCTATATGATATGAATGATTCAGCATGAAATCAACGAAACTGATAATTAATAATTTAAATGTTAAAAAAACAAAATGTACATCTCATAATATGAACAAATAAATTTAATTAGTAAAATTCCCATAATTATCAAATAGAAGAAAGAAAACGGAAATAATTCCTGAATTTTATTTGTATACCATTATTTTTTTTTTTGAATTTTATAGCATAAGTTATTAGCTAAATTTGAATAGTGCATGTGAATAATGCATCTATATATAAAATATGCAGAAAAATTAGAGTTGTGAAATCTTACACAACCATGATAATTGGTGGAATAAGTAAAGGACAAATTCAGAGATAACGTAAATGGAGAAGATTTATCAATTTTTTTTTCCGGCATACCTTTTAAAATCATGTTTCGACTACATCAAGTGCTTCGCCCTTTCTTCAATTTTCATCAGTTGTTCGTTGTCTTCAAGGCTATTGAAAATTGATTTAATTAATGTAAATTGCTCAACAACTGATCTTTATTCCATAGATACATATACATGTATATAGACCATCCAATCATTTTATAAAACGCGAAGCAATTAAAATGAAGTCACTTATTGAATTAGTCTCTTATGCTGATGTATACAAACATCACCTATAATATGTATTAACATTTCATACATAAATAAACTTATCCAACATTTTTAAAGCCAATTGGTTTTCTGCTTCAAAAAAGAAAAAAAAGACGAAAAAGCAAAGAAAAAGAAATGGAGCTGTTATAAAAGAGCAATTGCTACTAACTTTTGTTCCAAGAAGTTCCTTCGTAATATTTTTCTTTCTATCACATTTCGTCCCATCTGTTTTAGCTATATTTCTCGTCAAATATCCTTAATCATTAATCACAGCTTTTCCTCTTTATCTTTAATTAATTAAAATCAGTTTATTTTACGTAAGATGTTACATATCATTGTTGTCGAAACTAAGGATAAGTCTAACTATAACTATAACTCCTTTGGCGCCATAGAAGTTAACACATAATTAGCGGAAGTTAAACGAATTACACAAAATAAAATGCGAAACAGAGAGTTTCGTACTTATATATAAAATGATAGCAAATCGAGATGATCGAAATAATGAATAGGTAGATAGACTAAAATATTCGGCACTTCTGTAGTTTCATCTATTAACATGAAATAAATTACACAAAAGGTTACGAAAATTAACATACATAGTAACCAGTTCATTTCATTCAATTCTATCGATTTTTAGTAGTTGAGAGGATAAAAATAGTATCTGTTATGTTTGGGACATTGGCAACAATTATCTACTGACATACATGATCATGTTAACAAAGTTCGGAATTTTTATGACTATTCGCGCTTTGTACAGTTTTGAAAATCTATCCGCTATAATTTAAAACTATTTATAGCTTAAAATTTCCTATTCAAAATCAGACTAATTGTAAATTTTCTATTTTAATCTTTTATATATTTTTGCGAAAACCTAAAACTGATTGACCATTCATTCCGAGGACAGAAGCTTGTTTGCTACACAACTAATGCAACAAGGAATCATGGAAAAGTAATGGAAATAAGCATACTTCATTGATTCCATTTCCTCCTCTCATCTTTAGCCAACTAAATTAACTTACTTCTCTCTTGCTAGCTGTTTATCTTGCGAATTCGTTTCGTCAATCAAGACAGGAAAATGGAAATGGATAAATTCATTACAATGTTAATTTAATCCTCTCAAATCATGTATAAGTAAATTCATGTAATCAACTATCAGACTAACAGTCCAATCATAATTTTGCTAAAAATTAGTTTAAAACAAACCTTTATAATAAAGTGGAAATAACTTTTCAAAGCTTGCAAATCATTACAATGCTATGCAGAATAGTGCAGTAGTAAAGCAAAATTTAACACTTATAAATTTAAATTAACTTTACAGCAAAAATATTTAAAGGATTGTTCGCATATGTCAAACAGATTTGTTACAAACTTTAACTAATCATGAAATTATCTATGACATCCAAAAGTGAGGGAAAGTAATTAATTTAATGACTGAAATTTGAAAAGTCCATTTAGTCACTACAACTTTTGTGTCATATGACAGATGATGGTTAAAATAGCCGATAAATTTTAATTTTAAATAAAACTTGGAATTTTATATTCAAGCTAATATTTTGCATTATAGCAAAAATAAAATAAAATAAAAAGAGTATTGAGAAGGGCAAGATGAGATGAGAAATTTTCTTCGATTTTTCGCAGACTATTGATGAATAAAAAACAAGCAAGACGTTCCAATCGGTGGTTAATCATTTTACAAAATTCCACACTGGCATCATTATATGTTGTCACCAAGCTGACATACCTCCTATCTCCATCTTTCCATCTGTCATCTATGATCTCTTTTAAGGCTTTTTTTTAAACAAATTATGCTGTTAAACATCCATCCTATTCTTTCCCATCCCAGTATAACAAAAGGTAAAAAGCGAAGAAAAAACGATGGTTAGCAATGTCAAACTGATTTTAACAAAATTGGCTGCTATGGTACTTTGCACGAAACATATCAATTTTTGCATAAAAAATTTCAGAAATAAATGTAAATTAAATTTCAAATGATTTGGAATTTCAATTTTAAATCATCACGTAGGAGAAGCTAGATTTCTTCATCAAAAATTCTGCAAATCGGTGTAAATTGAATTTAAGTTGGAATTTCATTACCAATTTCATTTTACGACTAGCAACTTTTTCATCTCTGCCGTTCGTTACAAAGCAATAACTTTCAACTTTCCACCAGACATATAAAATATTCCAGTTTTTGATTCATAGTGTGATAAAGTTATGGGGAAAAATAGAGCTGTTGTTGACACTTCGATGCTATTCTTATCAGTGTGCTGATTTCATCACTCAAAAATGTGCACATTGTTACAAACAGCAAAATACCTTTGCTATTCTTAGATAAATAATTATTCATAAATAATATATTATTTTTTTAAGTATAGAATCGATATCTAATAAAATAAGAAGGAAATTAAGTATCAAAAATTAAAACAAAAATTAATAAGAAATTTATTGCAATGAAAATTGTCTGAAATCATCGGACTGTAGTATGAGAACAATGGAAAAAGTGGAGAAAAAGGTAGAGGTAAAACAGGTTATCTGAAAAGTAAAATAGAAGTTGGAGGACGAAGAGGAGGAAGAATGAGCAAAGAAATGAAGGAATTGAAAAGGAATTCAAGATGGCATTATGTGATATATAAAAGATTGTTTTTTGTAGTTATATAGGTTCAAATATGCTTTCAGATAGTTTAAAAAGAATTCGAATAAATAATTTATTGAAGCCAATTAGTTTGCCTTCTCAGAATTTATGTATTAAATATTCTAAATTGTTTTTTCCAACAAGTTATCATAATTTTCTCTCAAAATTTTGAAATGAAATGAGTGGCACTTAGAGAAGAAAAAGTTAAATAATATTTCATTTTGAAATTCGTTATTTTTAAAATCGGAAAAGATAAGAATTATTTTTTTAACTCTCACTCGAAAAAGTGATAACAAACGTTGCTGTCACGAAAGCTTTTTTCATACTAATGAAAATTTACAAAGTTGAATAATGATATAAACTATTTTCAATTTTTTTTTTCGTTGCTATTGAAATGGATGAATAGGGAGTTAGAATAAAAGAAAAATTTAGAATAACAGAAAACTGTAAATTTCAAGGTCAAAAATTTTTGTTAATTAAAAAATGGATGCAAAATATGTCAAAATTTTAGTTGATTTTTTTCCTCTCTTAAATAAGCATTGGAATGAAATAATCATGATATGAAAATCATATGTTTACAGGACTGTTGCATTTGCGATATTGAGAATGGTATTAAATTCTATAAGCATTGCAAAAATTCTATTAAAAAAAGGATTTAAATTCATTATTCATTCAAACTAAAGGTCTGAATTGACAAGATATTTCCGTTCGAAAGGAAGAATGAATGATATTTATGGGTTGATAAACACGGTAACGATAGTTTAAAAAGAAAACTATATCACATTCACAAAATGAAGATAATGATATTGATAATTTGAAAGAAATAATATTGTAATTTATGAGATGAAAGTCGCGATATAAATAGTTTAAAAGGAAAACATTGAATTCATGTAAGAAATATTTATGAAAATAGTTGTCTTTTTTCCTATCTCTGCTTTTGTTTCTCTTTGAAGAATTATGATCGATCAGAATGACAGGAAAATAAATTAATTTGTCAACCAAATGATGACAGTAGAAAAACTGGGATAATTTGTGAAAACTTCGATATAAGAGAAGCGTCTTTCGCTTTTAATTTATTTTATGACTGTTAGTTACTTTGTAAAATTTAACTTCGATTCCATGTACCGGTATCCCTTACAAAAATGCAAAAACAAATGCAACTTGTTTATTGATTTCAACATGCGCGAATAAATATAATTCGAGATTCACATTTTTATTATTATTTGCTTATAATAAGCAAATAAAGTATTAAATACTAATATAATAGAAGTTAATGTTATGCCTAAGATTTTAAAGCACAATAATGTTCATAATATTTTTAGCAAAAGAGGATAAAGAGAATAAGTAAGTTCAGGCGAACTAATTAAATTTCTGGAGTAGATAGATGAAGCAAATTTTCAATTAATCAAATTTAAATTAAATCATTTAATTTTATCTGCTTATATCGCATGAAATATCTATTACAATTTTTGGTAACGTCAAATTTTAAATTTCAATTCAGTTATTCACTTACCATCGTAACGGATCTCTTTTTCGTGTAATATTCCTATCATTGTTATTGCATCTGATGATAATAATTTTACCCTATTCTTCTTCTTTTTCATAATTTAACAAACAACGTGCCTTTTTGAAGGAGAAAAAAATTTTTAAAAGAGTTTTTTGAAATTAGCAAAAACTTATCTTGTCAGACATTGCGATCGAATAATCAGGCGCATGTTTGAAATTAGGTCAATAACAGCATGGAAATAAACTGATCAAAAAAAAAATCAGAAAAAAAGGAGCCAACAAAGAAACTGGTAGAATGAAAAACAAAGGAATGAAGTCAGGTTAGTTTTCTAAATGTTTGGAATTCAAAACTTCATTCAATTTAAATACAATTAAATAGAAAAGTTGAAATGAAACTTTTTTCAGAGCGAACTGTCAATTTTTATTTGATTTATTTCAACTGGATAACTTCTTTTTCTGCAAATCTTCGCGAAACATCGGAAATTAGCTCGAAATTTCTATAAATATAATACAAATAATCATTGGCGAAAATCATGGCAAAATGAGAGCTTTGAAAAAGTTTTCCTTAAATGATGCATTGAAATAATATATGATTAAAAATGATATTAATAAGAATGTTAATTATGCCTTTGAGAATCAATCTTTTAATTCTGTTTATCTATTCTATACAATTTCTTAGCTTTAATATAATTGTTTCTCATTATCTAATATTTCTGATCTTTTCTAAAAATGATATATATATGTCGAGCTAAAATTATAACATTTGATAAACATATTATCTTTGTTAATAAATGAATAAAATCTCTAAAATTTAGTAATTCATTTTTTTCAAATTTAATAATTTATTTTATTTTTAAATTCAATGATTTATTATTGTTTTATCCATTTGATCATTTGTATCCTTATAATTTGATCAAAAACCACAAAATAAGCTTCATTGATTAACTTTCCAATTCTTACATTCCTCTTAATTCCAAAGGAATATGTAAAAATAGGGAAGAAAGATAAATAATAAAAGAAAAATAAAACATGCGATGTTAAAACTGCCAAGAAATAAAATTTTATTATTATTTTTCTTGAAAGAAATCCAGCGAAACTTTTAAATACACTTATTTGATGAAAAATTGTTGAAATTGATCGGTATCAATTATATATAATAGCTGCTTCAATAGGATTTTATAATTATTTCCAATTTTTTGATCATTAACCAAAATTCTACTACGCGATGTTTTATGTAAACAAAACCAACTGTGAGTTGTTGGGGGAAGAGGGGTATATTATGAACATTTTTGCGGATGAGATAAATAGGTTAATCAAATTTGATGATACGAAAAATTGACTCTTTTAGTCACTCAATTTTTGATCTTCCTTTGCTTCAATAAATAATTAAGAACAAAAGAAATTAAATCATTCTTGAATTTGTCAACAATAATAACCGCTATACTTCACTCAACTCTAATTAAATTTACAGAATTGAAGTTTCTGATCATGATAAAGTTTTTAACAAAATAGAATGTATTCCTTTCTTCCTCAGAAATTTTTTCAGCAATTTTCCGCATATTTTGATTTCCAATTTAATTATAATTTTAATTCAGTAATATAAATCCATCCACTTACTATATCTATCCGAAAGAACAACAGCCTACATGAAATAATTTATAACTGGCTCATCAAAAATCATGGATCAACTGATGATAAAAAAAAGAAAAAAAAGGAAAAAAAAGGAAAAACCAGTTTATTTTATTTTAAAATTCATATTCATGCTTTAACAAACAAAACACATCAAACAATATTTCACAAGTAACTTTTATGTTCCATCAAAGAAAAATTATAAATTGTTCATTTAAAAGTTCATCATAGTTTTCAAAAATTCGGTTTCGGGATTTTTAATCACTGAATTTTGGACCAAATTTTTAAGCAATTTTATTCCTCAGAACTGTTTTTTAGATTTCATCTTTTAGATATTTTAAAGTAAAAGTTATTGAAGAAAAAATTCTACTAATCATTTTGGTTTTTGCAGTATCTTTTAATCTAAATATAAATTTGCTTCAGGTTCATTAAGTTTAAAGGTGTGATTATGTATCAAAATTGGAAATAATAATAATGCACCAAAATATAAAATGAAAATTATGCACAGCAAATAGCCGAAATTTTCTAGTTACTACGAAATTTTATCTGATATTATAGATGAACTAAAGGTTAAAAGGCATTGAATATTTAAAAATTTTTTTCTTATTTACAGATCAAAAAAATAATTTTCAAAATATATGAATATGAAAAAAATATTGTTTAAATTACTGCGTGCACCGGTAATATGAAGAAAAAGAAACAGCAAAGTATTGTTAGCAGCAATATTGTTTTTGCAATTTGGAATAAAACATACATTTTTTTTTCATTTTAACATTATTGACTTTATAATTTGAAAATTATTGAATTTAAACGAATATATCACTTTCGATTAAATATAGATGTAACTGATCTTTTTGTTTATTTATCAAGATATTATTTAGGAAATAAGAAATTTTAAACAACGGTATAATCCCTAACTAATATAATTTTATATGGGTAATAAGAGAAATTCTTTGTTCTCGAACATATATTTGAACAAGAGAAATTGGATAGAATAAAGCAGAAAATATTCACAAATCACCATAATTTCTGCAAGAAAAAATAGCTTCTAAACAATGAATATATTAAGAAATACAAAAGGGAAAAGAAAAAACCTGTACATCAATCTCATTCAAACCTTCGATGTGATGATTCATCTCGAAGGTATGCAAAATTGAATTTTTTTCTCTCGCTAGTTTCTATCAAAGCATAAGTTTCAGTAATCCTCAAAAAGATATCATTAATCACTGCCAATTCGAGATTGAAATTTCTATGAAATTCGAAAGAAAAAAAAAGGAAAAAATGCAAAAGAAAGAAAAATAAATACAAGAAAATATGGGAAACAAAGTAACAGAATTGAACCTGAAAAACATATATCAACTATCTGTCGGAAAATGAGGATGTATGGATGCTGCTGAGAGAGTAACTGCCGTATTGCGCTGTCGTTTAGTTTGTAACCGCTTACGCCTTTCCGCTTCCGCATCAGATATTACTTGTTTACATTCAATATTTTCAGTTATCATTTCTGTGCTGTCAGTTCGATTCATACCGTTCGCAAGTTCCTAAAAGAAATATATTTATATTTTTGCTCTTCAAATTTTACTTAACGGAATGAGGCTTCGTAATAAGACTAAGAATAATTTAAATCATAATTAATTATAAATTGGATTAAAATTACGAAACAACACTTTGTATTGATGAAGTTGCTGTTTGATCGTTTTGATTTCATTCTGCTGATCTTGGATAACTTGCATTATTGCTTTCAGGTGATTCATTAAGGGTGCTGCGATGGCGGTCAACTTATAACAGGCAACTGTCGGCACATCATTTTCAACATTGTCTAATTTAAGTACTACAGCATCATTATTTGACTCATCAGCATCTTTGCGCGCACTCAAACCTTCAATATTTCTTTTTTTTTTCTTTCTGATGAGTAAATAAATCAGCTCTTTTGTCAAAACGCGTAGCGAAATTGTTAGATGTCAAATGAGGGACTTTTGGATAAATCCATATATAAGAAGATTAAAAATCAAGGAACGAATTCGCATAATTTTTGATCTTTAAACCTTTGACAATTAATAAAAATTAAAAATATAAAAAAATAATAATCAATCTTTGCCATCATAAATAGAATGAAGAAAGAGGTACACAAATGAACCTTGATTTATTGCATCGAGTAAGCGATTCCCGTGTACGATTGCACTCATAGCTAATTCTTGACCATCTCGCTGTTTTAATTCCGAAACAGCCATACCCGTTAGCTGTTCCGTTAATTTTTCCAATTCGACAAGATTGTTCTTCTAATAAAAGAACAAAAGGAATGATGAAAATGTTGCATTTCTTATATTTAGAAGACATTGGGAAAGAAACAAAGTGCAAAATAAGATAAATTAAATTTTCTGGAATTTAATAATTTTGTTTTTTGAAATAATATGTAGATAAAGATTTTGGATGTTTATTCAAAAAAAAAAAAAAGGGTAATTAAACAAACATTTGACCCAGAGAGAAATTCGGCTAATATTGTTTGCTTATCAAGCAAAGCTTTCACAATCAATTCATCATTACGTCGCAATCGTTCCGTAGGAGTCAAGATTGGCTGAGCATGTTCCAAAATCGTTGGTTGTTGTACCGTTATTTCATTAGCATTAACAAGCCGTGGATGAGTTGAAATTTGTACTCGATCGCAGAAATCCATATCTTCTGTCTGGTATTGTCCGCTATCTGCTGTATCCATGTCGAATGATCTAAACATTTCGAAAATTATCATTTATTTATGGATATTATGTAAAGAGTAATAAAAAATCAAATATAATCGTAAAACCAAGATAATAATGGTTACCAATATTGGGCTGAGTGTTGATATTTTCACATTTAACGAGATCAATTTGATCCGAGATCAGTTTGAACCACCTGAAAATCATTAAATTTTTCCTAAGCTTATAAATTAAAATATTATAACTAATCGATTGTACAAGAAACTTCAAAACTGAGGTAGTTGCAGGAGAAAAATGATTAAAGTTATTCATGTAACAATAACGTTGAAATCAATACTCTATCAATTCGATAGATCTTTGTACATTTAAAACTTAGCTTAGCAGTAGTTTAAATAGGTACACATAAACTTTATGAAAATCAAAGCATATTGAAATGTTCACTTATACATTGTTGAATATAATTAAAGTCATATCTCAATCAATATCCATGAAAAAAAAAAGAAAAAAATACGTTTTCCGTTCGGTAGCAGTAGCAGTAACCAATTCATAGATTTGTGCACCACGTTCCATAGTATTTACAATAAATAAAGCTCTCTTATCATTCGCTTTTTCTTTGGCGATTAACGTTGTCAAAGGTAACAGAGGAGACCATCGTGTATCTTTCGACGACTCCTAAAGCCTTGCTAAACTCTAACAAGAGGACTAACAGATATAGCAAAAATATGGTTTTGAATGTTGGCCAAAATATTTTCTTCAAAAGGAAAAATATGCTTTTTAAATTTCTCTATTTTAAATTGAAAAATTTAAAATGCAGAATAATGTAACTTTTCAGATGGTGCCTAAACCATTAACATTATGAATGGATATCATATCACTCTGTTTCAATTAATCATTCAATTCTTCGTTTTATCTATATCTCATATGTTTTCCCAAAAATTTTCATTTTGCTTTCCATTGTTTCAATTGCATTGTTTCTTTTTAACAATATGATGATCAAATCATCGCAGTGAACGATAGGTAACAAAGCGATTGATCAACAATATCGCATTGACCAGCAATTAATCTTATGCTGTCGTTCGTTCATCAGTTATCAATTTGTTGTAAATAACATTTTAAATCTTTCAAGTTATACATTATTCATGATTACATAACTGAATAAAGCTAAGTATTGCGGTATGTAATGCTCGAGGACTTGATTCATCATGAACTGCTGTCATTCTGTAACTTAAGCTATTATGAATATAACGTTGATTTTGCAGAATTTACTTCAAGCATTGACTAAAATTCGTATTTTAGAATTCCGACCAAAAGACTGATACCTGAACTTTTAGCAGTAATTTGCTCCCATCACCTGTTTTCGTTAGCAATATTAGCACATTTTCGAGAAGCACAACATGCAATTCGATCATTTTATTTCGACTACAACGCCAAGTCATAGGTCCGTCATGGACTAGCTTGTAGCTGCAAATAAAATTCACTCACTCCATATCAAATAAATAGAAATTGCAAAATGATTTCAATTTAATTCTAAGAATTTATGCAACAAGGAACATACTTTGTTAGGTTGAAGGAATGAAAGTCGTTGCCGAAATTTTCACGATCGTAGGATGTTGTAACCAAGCGCTTCTGCAATTCTTCCAGTCTTCTAAAATTTTCGGCATTTCGTTTCGCTGTATTCACTGCTAAAATAAATTTATAAAAAATTGATTTTTATAATATGAGAAAACAAAAATCAATGTTAATAATTCTCGCAAAACTAATCCATTTTTCTTTCCTTCGAAAAATCCAAAAGTTATTCTTTGATGAGATTTAACTGGGAAAAACCTGAAAGTATCTTCTTTGCAGAGTTGACACTGTTCAGAATTTTTGTTTGCTCCTCAGATGGTTCCTGCGTATACTTGGCGATAGTTTCCAACAATAAGGGATACTTGACAAGCCTTTGCATCTCAACAGGAAGCATATCCTTCAGCTGTAGCTTACGACACAATGGATTGCATTCAGCTTCGATCAAAAATTTGCTTAATTGATCGTCCTTCTCCTTTTACACCTATTAATTGAATTCATATCAATGATTCATAAAAACCATTTAACATTAGTTATCATCCAAAAAATACCGTTGTCTTAGGATATCCAACGCATGCTGTTGATGTTGGCAAAGGTTGCAGTTGCTTCCATAAGCTTTATACCGTTTTCTCCATCGAACAGATCTTCCATCAATAAGCCAACATCACCTAATAAACCATTCAAATCACAATCTCGTTTCCATTCCTCGATCATATTTCTCATCATTCTGCAATAATATATTGTCAATATTGTTCTTTCATTAAAGTAAATCGATAATTAAAGAGAATTTCTCGGATAAGATCTATTAAAAGGCTCTTGTTATGCCATCAAAAACCATTTCTATTTGTAATGAAAGGACTGAATAATTCTTTGCACTTATACTTTTACTGTTTGCATAATAAACAATCATAAGTATTGCATACGTCAATATCATCTTAGTTGCAAAACATTACCTAGACATATTGCCATGCACTTCCAGAAGTTCTTCGAGATTGGGGAAGAATAACTTGATAACTTCTGGAGGCGCAATGTTTTGCAGAATCATTGGTTTGTAAAATACTTTATAAAGTATCTTCAAATTCCTCACGTGAGTCCTTTCCGTATGAAAAAGTTCTGAAGATGACATTCAGTTAGAATAAAAACACTGGATAGTATTTAAACACATTTACGTTCACATGAAAATCAAATTAGTGCAAAAAATCTAAATAAAACGTTTTGATAAAAATAGCATTTCAATTATTGAAAATTATTGAATAAAATACAAGATCAAAATAATAGCAAATTTTTCGGTGATAAATATGATAAATATATAAGAATATTAATGTAATGGTACAATTTGAAACAAATTAACGATTTATATTTTTTCATTTCGATTTCATTATTTGATTATCAATTAAAAGTACAAACCATTGATAACTTCCTGCCGCTTTTTTTCTTTTGGTTTCAATCGTCGTACAATTTCCCAGCCAACGAAACTTTCCAACAGGGGCACTTCAGTATCAACCTACAAAAGGAAAGGACTGATCAAGTTCAAACATTCTATTGTGACATTTCAGAATAATTTGCCTGACATTAAATGAAAATTAATCAAATTTTAATAATAATAAAGCTTGCTAGCCTCCAGATCACTATCTCCATCAAAAAGCGCATTTTTTCAATTTTATCCATTAGACGCCGAACTTCCTCATCACCTCCGGAAGTATGCGATACTGACGAACTTCCTGAATTTATTAGTTTTCTATAAACTTTTTCAAAATTAGTCATGTTCGCATTAGAAGAATTAAGTAACGGTGAAATAAATCTTCAATTATAAAAGATAGCTTTCACCTGACAATGAAACAGCATCAAGTGGACATCTAGTCAATGTAACTGGTGAAGTCTTATCTTCGTTATCCATATCGCTTCGTGCCCGTCGTGGACGTTCTTCACCTTCCTCTGGTGGTGCTAATGCGCCTCCCCATGAAAACGCCGATCGACCACGTCGTGCATCTTGCATTTCATCAGCCTGAGATAAGGAAAATATACATCGATGATTCTCGAAAATTTATCTGATTCTTAAGGTATTAACTAACACGAGAACGCATGCTCTGTGATCGAGATACTGGCTTTTCCATATCTGTGCCAATCCCAGAATCCGAAGATGTAGATTTAACATTATCGACCCTTTGTAACTCCTAAAATTTTTAATAAAAAAATACAGGAGAAAGATTAAAAATTATGAGAAACTAAATAATAGCATTAATTCATCAAAATTTTCATAATAAGACGAACCTTATCGGCAATAATCGATGTTGAATGGATTTGATCTGCTAACGAGCTACTACCTTCAAACGATTCCATCTCGCATTTACCAGCTGAACTGGTACGTTTTGCTTTATTTGCTGCGGTTTTCTTTTGAATTGCCGGATAGCAGTGATCCGGAAGGGAAGATGTACATTGCCTATGTACCACAACATCACAATCTGCAATTATCTATTCTCAAATTTCATTTACAATAAGTCAATATAAAACAAATAATACGAGAAAAATAAATAAGAAATTTCTTTGTAAACGTTAGTACTAATTTTTCAGATAATCTGATTTCTTAACCTGATAATATTTAATGGAATGATTACTTTGGCAAAAATAAGCTTGAGCGTTAACTCCCATACAGCATCGCGACATTGATAACAATAAACAGTCAGGTTGACAGTAGTCAACATAAATTGATGACCCTTAACCTGAATTGACCGTTTAGTTGCCATTTTCATTCTGAACATGCCAACTTTATCTTTGGTAACAAATGTTGGGCATCGATCCAGGATTTTTTCATTTGTATTAGATCGCATATTTAAAACAACCTAAAAATGATTGATCATCATTTATTTTATCTATTTTATTAGTATAAATTTTTATTTCTTTATAAAATTCATATGACATTGCTGGTTCAAAGTCCAAAAGAAAAAAAACCACAGAAATAAAGCAAATATTATCATCAAAAATCAAAGAAATAAGTTATGATTTCTTGACGATAGTTGAAAAAGATAACTGATCATTCATTTGAACCAAAGAGGAAAAAATTGCCAAAATCTTGCCATTTAATTTTATTCAAATATGATGAATTTTCACGACCAAAAGAAATGAAATTTCGAATAAGTTTGCTTTAATATACGTGTACATTGGAATGAACTAAATGTCTGCTGACTTCTTTTTCATGAAAATTCTAAAAATACAACTAATCGGAAATAAGCATCCATCCGATATATTATCCTAAATAGGCTCATAAAATTTCAACTAATTGAAACAAAACATATGAGAAAAATTTAGCATTTTGAGAAATACATTTGAAAAAAGAAGAAATTTATTTTTCAAATTCACCTTTATAATCGTAGCTAAAGCAGAAATAATAGCTAACGACCGCGATTCGCAATTTTCTAAATCCTGATTGACTGAATTTAACATATTTTCCAATGCGCGAATCAGAATAGCTTCTCCTACCCGTGTTTCCATTGCTTTATCACCCTTACTTATATATGCCAATTGATTTGCATCAAATAAACTTCCCAATCCTAAAGTTTAAATTTCGTCTTTTAAAAATTTTCAAATTTTATCAAACCTCGCTTTTTTCGCTACAATATTGGGAGCATATTCAAAATTATTCGTTTATCCTAGCAAAAATTTTCCGTTTTTTCCCTTTTCTTTTTGAAAATTATAAAAAGAAAGGAAAAAAGAAAAAGGATGTAAAGGATGTATCTAAATGGAACTTGTGCTAAAATTGAAAAATTTAGGAAAATTTGTCTGATCTATATCGCTTTATTAAATATGCAATAAAGGGATGCCGGAATGTTTGCTTATCTTAATGCGATAGAATTTTAAGAGCATTCATTTACCGTTTTCGATATTTTAAATTTCGAGAGTGCCCATGTATACATTCAATTCATATAATAAAAATTTTGAAAAGTTATCGAAAATGATAGTCGTAGAAAAGAACAGAGGAGAACATTAGACAGCAATGGGATAATAATGGTAAAGTATTCTCGACCGACTAATAAAGTCGGAAATCCGCCCGTATATTGTAATTGCTGCTATTTGTGAAGCCTAGAAATTGAAGGTCACCCTTTCCGAGACAAATAATTCGGTTTACTAATTTTTTAATTTTGCATTGAATAAGAACAGTTGCTAATTCAAATGAAGAACCTATGAGACGTTTTTGACGAAAATCAGCTAGATGTTCATTGATATCATCCAATGATTTCTTTCTTGCTGAACTAAATATCATTAGAAGTTGATCCACATCGTTATCTGTTGCTTGCACGGTTGTTGCCAATACCTATTTCAAAATTGAGTTTAAAAAAATTCACAAAACATTTGATTGAGAAAAAAACTAAACCTTGTCTATGCTTTGAATCAATGACTGGTCAATGCTGTCCCAGGAAAGCGGAGAGTTCGGTATTAGGAACGTGGAAAAAATTTCAAAGGCCCATTTTCGTAAATCTTTTGGGAGACCATTTGAGTTTTGATAAGCATCCGTAATCAGATAGAAAACTGAAATTTCTTAAAAATTAAATCTTTTATAAATAGATGAACAAATATAAATATATGATTAAAAATCTTTTATAAATAAGTGGTTAAGAAAGTTGATTCAAAATAGGAAATTTTTGCCATTTTTAAAAGTAATTAAAATCATACTACACTGCTTGGATTGGCATTTGCTATGAGATAGTTGATAAAAGCTGCCAGATGAGCCGGACGAGTTTTGAGGTCATCGAAATTGAAGAAGGGTCCCTGAGCTTCAAGCTAAAAATAAAACCCGTTTCAAAGAATATGTAATAATTTACTGATAAACTAATAAAGTTTTAAAAAGAAAGAAAAATGTAAAAGTAGGTGTTAATATTTGAATAAACAAGCATATCCAGAACATTACAAAACAGCACAATCAGAAAATAAGAAAGAAACAATTATATGAAATATGAAGAAAATTACATATTCAGCTAATTTTGTATAGGAAATTTCTAAAATTAAAAATTCAATTTATTTTTTTGGAATTTTTAATAAATAAACTAATAAGGAACAGATGATACGGATGGATCACGTTATTTTATCCAAATAATTGTTATTTGTTATTGTTTTTACATATGTCTTTTTAGCTTATTTTTGAAAAAATTTTGAAAATTTTTTTTTAAGAAGATCGGATTTTTGCTGATGACTAGAGGATTTTAAAATTTAAAAATCGCTTTTTCTAGTAGCTTAGACTTCATTGTTGTTTTTTTTTCCTTCACCGGAGGGAAAATTTTTAGTAAAAGACAAGAATAATATTGAAAACTATTCTCGAGTTAAGCAGTTAATAATTAGTTCTCATTAACTAAAACAATTTATATTCAAATATCACAAGTGCACCTAAATTGTAATTTGTTGCTTGTTGCAAATATTGTCTATTGGATGAGAGCGGCAAAATAGATATTATAACTAAACTGTCAAAAAACTGTAGTACTTGCAGCTAAATTTTCTTATTTTGCGACTATGATTTTTATAGCAAAAATTTAGAGCGCGGAAGGAGAAGAAGGATAATAAGAATATAGAAAGATAAATAGGAAAGGAAACGAAAAGTTTATTTTATATTTTTAATATAAATATGAGAAGCAACTGATAATAATAATGTGAATAGAAGTTCAATGTGATGAATATTTTTAGAATGTTCAGGAAGCAAATATGAGAG
Organism: Dirofilaria immitis; assembly: GCA_024305405.1. Classification (NCBI taxonomy): domain Eukaryota; kingdom Metazoa; phylum Nematoda; class Chromadorea; order Rhabditida; family Onchocercidae; genus Dirofilaria; species Dirofilaria immitis. The sequence continues at coordinate 1,564,926 of JAKNDB010000110.1, forward strand.
ATAGTTTGGCTAACATTAAATGGAATCTCGGCTCCATCATCATCGGCTTCTTCTTCCATAGTGATAATTTCCACCGGATGAACAAAATGCATATCAGTATTCATTATCCATTTTTCCTGAATAATATGCTAAATTCAAGGATAAAAAATAACAAAGATAGATGTAACAAAAATGACAAAAAAGTGAATAAACAAGAGATAAAAAGTGATAAGAGTGATAATGCTCAATGAAAAGAAAATGACATCTAACGCTAATTCATCGAAAAAGACAGAAATAACTTTAAAAAAGTGAAAGCTCTCATTAATGTGAAAATTTCTGCATAACACAATGGAAGAAATGTTTTTAAGCTTGTGGAAATGAAAAAAATGCAAAGAAACAATGAAATTCTGGAAAATGAGGGGAAATTGACGATTTAGTTTTCGTGAGATGGATGAAAGAGTGAAAAGAAACGACTTTACTTTTTCAAATTTTGTTTTCGAGAGCAAAGTCAATGAATGGAACAGAACTGAATTCGCCTGATTCTCTCACAACTGCATGCGGCATGTAAATATGGTTGTAATTTTTCCATGAAAACTCCCTAGAGTCTTTTTTCCAAAACGCTTTGAAGAAACGTCATCGATAGACAAAAGCTTTTGATTCTTTCCCTTCTCATATTTTTCCCGCTTTCCAAATTTCCCGTTCCCCGATTCGACATTATTATCTTTTATTCCGGCTTTCTACTTTTTAATTCTTCCACAATATCCGCAAATTTCAAGCCAAAATACCCACATACAAAAGGAAAATCAATACACCACAAATATATTAACATTTTAGCATTTTATTATTTTTTCAAAGAATTCGTATAATGAACTTTTCGGAAGTTTAGAATTAGGATTAGTTAATGCCAAAAATTAGGCCTTCAAAAAGATTGTGAAATTCAGAAAAGCAAGCTTTCCGCTTCCTTTGTAACAAAACAACTACAGAATGGGATCAAATTTTAAGGCCTTATTAAAGCGATACAGTCGCGCATGTTATCCACATGATCAAGAAAGAAAAGTAAGACATGACAATTTCTTCATCAGCCTAACAGAATTTATCACATCTTCTCATTTTATTATTATGATGCATATAAACTTGCTATTTCTCGTTTTTTATTTCGTATCGTAGAAAACAAACTACATATTATCACTAAAATATATGTCAATCCAAATTCGATTTACATTGAATCTAATCTGATGTAAATTGAAATATTAAGACTTCTTTAATATCTGATTGAAACCACGAAAAAAAGAGGGTAAAAATAAAACAAAAATATTCAACTATATTATATCTATTTGCTTCATATAACAATCTCTGCACATCTTATCTGGCTAAACTAATTAACTATATTATAACATTCAAAATAATCTTTCAGTAAATTCGGAGAAATACCTGAGTTACAACGGGTTCTACATTTCTGAGTTGATTTTGCAAACTTTCAATACGCTGTAAAGCACGTTCCAACTGGATTCCTTCCACCGAAGTTTCGCGTAAGCTCTTCAAATAAAACATCTAAAGATTATGGATTCGAAAAAAAAGTTTAGTTGAGATTTTTTCCTTTTTTTCAAGTTTTTAAACATATAAAATCAATTAAAACTACGGCTTCCTTTTCGGTTATCCATTGATACTATATGATTCGTTGATTTAATGCAGTAAGAATGATAAATATTTATTAATTCCGCTTCCAAAGACACTGGTTGATATGATAACAAGTTAAATGAGTATTATCAGCAACCGGATGAAAATGAATGGATAAAAACTGATAATATCTGATTGTAAATGGCCTAAGCGTATCATTCGAAAGTCCAAGAGCCTTATATATCCCATTATTTTCAACTAAATCCGATCATACTATCGAATGATGTGTAATAAATGCCTAACATCAATTTAACCAAATAACAGTTCATTTTTTTAAACATAAAAATCATTGATCATGCAAACGAACATCAATTTTTTATATTTTTTAAAATCTATGCAAACTAATGCAACATCAGTTTATAAAAAACGATTTCGATTCTCTATCCTATATTGCTATTATAGAATAAAAATAAAAAATATTGATTAAATTTTCATACAATAATTTCGCGTACAATTTTAACAAAAGATTCAAAAAATCATTCAAAACAATTCTGATTAGTTGGACATTCATTAGAAAGAGGGAAAATGAGCTATAAAATTATTGTAATTTTTGAAATTTAACTAATCAACTTTTCTGACGAAAACTTTTAAAGCAATTAATTTACTTTAAATAGATGATAAGAAACTTTTTGTTCCTTTGCTTTCTTTTTTTCATTTGAAAAATAATAGGATATTTTTTACTTCAACGTGTCGACGTTCCTCCTCCAACATTTGCCTAATAATTTTTACGCGTTTTCGCTTCCATTCTTCTTTCCTCTCATTCTAAAATTCAATTTTTAAAAAATCGAAACATAATGTGCTGCATGGCATAATCCTTACAATAAGTTTTTTCTGTTTAAATTTTCATTAAAATAGTAGATAGGACATTTTCTATCTTAGAAAATGAAATGAGACTGTACTAAGCACAAAATTTTTATGATCGATTCTTTTCGACTTTATGCTTCTTAGTCATAATAACTTTTAGTTTTGACCCTTCTCTTAAAAAGTAGCCTTCAAAAGACTTTAATTTTAATTATTTTGAATTTTTTTAATGTCAAAACATACCTCAATGAGTATAGGTTCAGAAATAACAGGTCTGCTTTCATGAGCTCTCATTTGTAAAACTTCTCGAACGTCTAGCGTAAGAGGTTCCGGAGGTGGTCCTAATAATGTTAGCGCCACCGTTTGACCTCCTAACGGAAAAAAAAGTATGATATAATTTAACAGCGGTAAATAAATGTACAGCTTATATTTTTCGCTGTATTTTAATTGGAAAATTCTGGAAACATTTTATTCAAAAAATATTCGCAAAAATTTCGCTTCGAAACTAATTGACATTTTACCATTTCAAAATATTTTTCATTTAAAATATGAACCAAGAAAAGTGAAACCAGTAGTTACTACTTGCAAATGTGCAATATTAATAAAAAAATAAACTGAGAAAAAGATAAAGAAATAAAAAAATTGAAGGAATCAAAAATTTCATTGGTGGAATTTGGAAATGACGACCCTTACTAAATTTAAAAATCCTAGTAAATTTGAAGGAAGAATAATGCTTCTACCATCTGGCTGTAAGCTGCCCAAAAAAATTAGCAAACATATGTTTGAAAAAGAAAATTTCTGACGATTATACTTTAAAAACTTGAATAAATTTAAAAACTAAAGAAAATGAAATTTGCAATAAATGCTTAAATCCCATCGCAAAGTTAAGATTGTAAAATTTGTTATGCTGCAGGGTGAGAAAAAATAAAATTTTCAAATGAGAATGAAATTAAGGCAATTTTCGAATTTGCCAATAATTATCTATATCAGATAATCTAAAATTTACAAATTTCATTGAGCACAAAGAAAAATATCGGAAAAAATCGGCGTTTGCAAAAAATTATTGCTTTCAGAACACTAAAATTCAAGAATAGAAAAATCTGAATTACATTCAAAAACAAACATATGTTTGGAGGCTATTTATAATAAAAATATTTTTAATTATAATGCATAAGTAAAGAATTTAAGAATAAAAATATTTTGCTTATAATTACTCCAATTAATTTATCTATACCATAGAAAGGAGATAAAAGTGATATAATAAGGAAAAGAAATAATTATTATGACTCGGAAATAACTATCAAGTTTGCTACGAAAACCTAATCATAACTTACGTAAAAAACAGAACAGAACGATATTACGATATGACATTTATTGGATTTATCACAAACAGTAGAAATATACTTTTATCAGAAATTAATTAGTCCCTACTGAATTTTAATTAAATTTTTAGAAGGATGCAATTAGACGAAATAATATTCTTTTCAACCTGATTTACCGATAGTACTACAAATTTTGAAATATTTTGTACTTTTGAAACTGTGCAATCATTCACATTTTCCATCCTTAAGAAACGAAGTTATATTATCAGAAGGTATTAACAAAGCGTAAAAATTTACCGGAAATCATTCGGACAACTTCGAGATGATTAGAAGCAGTAACAGGCATTCCATTAACTTTTAAAATTTTGTCACCTTGCCTAACACCAGCATGAAATGCAGCACCATCAGGTTTAACAGTATGAACATATACCGGGTGATCACCTGTTACAGTGAGGCCGTAGCCATCTACCTGACAGTGACCACCACACAACGTTGTATTAATGAAACTGTCGACTGCAGGGCTAAAAACTGAATTTAAACTTTATAATATTTAAATGATATAAATGGCACATAATGAAAGCGATTACTAATGCATTTATGGTAATAAAGAATAAAGAGACAGTATTGAACTATTTATTGCTCGCAGTAAACTGTATCGTATGATATCGGTTATTTCCAATGGATGAATAATTCTAAAGGTTAATTTAACTTTTCACTTTATCTAGCAATTATAACTAGAAATAAATAACATTTTTACTTAATAATATAATTCACTTTTGAATTAAATTCTTTCAACAATTACAATAGCATAATGTATTATTATATCTCAATGAGATTTGTATCAAAGAATAATGTATAACTTAATCGATGACATAATTGGCATTAAGCGAATTGTTAAATATACCAATATCAGTAATGCTTGTCACAGACAAGTGGATAGCTTTATATTTGTAATAAATTTGCGAAAAATAGAAAATACGAATGTGATGAAGTTAGAAACGAGAAAACAGTAGTTTGAAATAAATAGGTTTAAATGATAGCGAACCATCATCCGGAAGTTACTGACTTACCAACAGATTCAACTTAGTTCATTAATGTTTAATCCAAAATGCTAAACTAATTGAATACATATTTTATACGTATTTAGATTTTTTATTTGGAAAGACATACAAATATATTTTTGTTTTTTCATATATTATATATGTTCATGTGTTTGTTTGTTCTATACGTATATTTATTTACTTATTTATAGATACATATATTATATATGTTTTATAAGATGTGATAAAACAACTAAAATTTAAACATATGAATGTCATTAAAATGAAAAAGTAAAGTTCGAACATTTAAATGTTATTTAAATAAACGAGATCCAAAAGTTTCAGAGAAGTTGGGGATTTTCAAAATTTTAAAAATTCATAAAAAATAATGGAATTTTGGAAATTGCTATTGACTGAATGCTTAAAACTTTCGTACTAACACAAGGAAAGGAAATTTTTCCGTACTAACACGTGCTAACACAGGAAAGCGATTTATATTTGTTAATTAAAATCATATAATTTTAACCCATATTTGAATCAAATTCCCTCATAATATTCCCTCATAATAATTTCCCTCAAATTCCCTCATAATATGTTATTCTCTTATACCGCAAAAGCTTCCGAATAAAATCAACTTAATTTTTTATCGCTTGATATCAAATAAATGTTTGATAAGTGTATGATGAATGTATAAAAACGTATGTTGGGATATAATAAACATATGATAAGTGTGTGTTAATCATGTTTAACAAATTTCCTCATAATATCCTGAATAATCATTTGAGATTGTATAAAATAAAAAGGTAAAACTATAACGCTTTTCAGCATTAATGTTAAGAGTATGTAAACTTAAATTTTGGTTCAAATGCATGTAAACTAAAGAAAACTGACTGAAATATTGGTTGAAAAAAAAAGAGAAAAGGAATAACAAAAAACTCTTTCAATATCACGGTTCTTTAAATAGTTCAGTTAATTTTATCTCTTTCTTCTTCATCCGTAAAACTAATTCGTTCACATCATATCAAAATTGGAATTGAGAAGGAAATAGTAGAAACTCGATTTTACGAATTTTTAAAACATTTAGCAGACATATGAGAAATTTATTTTTGATTGAAATTCTTTTAAATAAATTTCATATGACATTCTGGAATATGTTAACAAAACGAAACCAATTTTTATACGCAATCAGCATTATAAATAATCATTAAAAATGTATAGTCAGTGAAAAAGAAATGAGAAGTGAAATAAAAATGAAGTTTGTCATATGAGAGATACATTTTTTCCGTTTTATTCGAATATATAAAATTAAAACAAAATAACTTTTGGAAATGAAATCAATGATTTGAAAGCATCAAATTGAAATAAATATAAGAGAAATGTCATTGTAGGTGTCCACAATGAAATCCCAAGCGACAAATTTTTATTTTTCATTTTACTTATATGTACCCTAATTGTATTTCAAGAAGTCAAAAAGTCATACAATAACTATTTTGATAAGAAGCCTCTCATTTGTGTTATAACCCTAATTTTACGGCAATTCCTGAAAATTTACTTCAAAAAAAAAAAAAACGAAATCTTATCTAGTTATTTCTAGAAGTTTTCTGAAATAATCAATTTATAAATCACTATGTATCTGATAAAAAAACGATACGAAACCAACTTCACAAAATGCAAGAAAATTGAAAAGTGAGAAAAATTAAAATTAATTTATTTATTAATTCATAGAAACAAATCTCACACCATAAACCATATCTAAAGTCGTGGCCAAAATAATATAATGACTCCTGTTATGCTAGATTTGTTGTAATCTAATAAATAGCTGAAATGAAGATTTTGAGAAACAAAATCAAAATATTAATGTAACATTCATTAGTGATTATGGATCATGAGACATAATACATTATAGCGGCATTTGCAAAATATAGTAATAATACGTTAAAATTATCCTATAATTTATGTTAAAAGACCGAAATTTAGAAATTCTTATAAAAATAGTTAATTTAATTATGATCATTGCTCATAAAGAGAGAATTTGTTTGGAATACATGATAATATCCAGAAATTATATATCCGTAAATTAGATAATTGTTTTTGTTCATTTGATCTTACGAAATTTTCGCAAATCTTTTCTTACGACAAAAAAAAATGAAATGAAATGGAATGAAAATAGAAGAATGCTTTGAATAATTAGCAGCACAAGCTGTAAAAAAATTTGCTAAACACAAAAAGTATTCTTTATGAAGGTACATGCACAAATACGGCATTATCATTGCCTTTTTCTCAATATAATATCATCAGGTGATATTCAGAAAATTCAGTATCTTCAAGATTTTTATCAAAAATACGATAAATCATTCCCTTTTTTTACGCTTCATTTTTGTAACAATAGTGAGATAGCATGAAATGTTCTGTCAAATATAATTAAATGATCACAAATCACTAAGTAATTATTTTAAAAAATTATTTTATTAAGCTCACTTATCAATGAGATGAATATTTGTTTGTTAGTTGATAAAATTTTATGACAATTTTTGGTTAATATTAAAATATTGCTATTTGTTGAATATTTTTGCTTATTAAAAAAAAAATTTTAATTCTATACTAATTAAAGTTTTCACGTATGAGAAAAACATTTATTAATTAAATTTTGTTTGCTAAACAAATTATTATCATTATTATTATCACATTGATTTGCTTACCGCAGTATTAGCTTGTTTACTCGTTCATTTCCTCTAATTTGTGAATGAAAAGGAAGTACTCTGTAAAATTAAGCAAAGCTTGATTAAATCATTTGAAGACAATTGCTATTCAGCAATACATTAAATGGCATACTTAAGAATACTGAAGTTAATGAATAAATTAGCATCCCTAAAATCATAAGATGATACAAAGTAGTAACATATAATCGAATCGTAAAACGAGACTTTATTTATTCATGCTGAATTAACCTATTCAATAAAGTTCAATAAAATTTTCAATTTCGTTTTAAGTCCTTTTATTTTAATTTCACAAATAAATTTAAAAAAAAAAAAACGGAATTTGAAAACAAGGATTAAAGCTCGCTTCGACGACAAATCTATTCAAATGGAAATAATGAAAATTAAAATAAAGTTGAAAACAGTAGTCAACAATTCATATTACAGTATCAAGCTTGATTGAACCGGAAATATTTCAGTGATACTTTTTTTCATTCATATCAACATCGATGCTTATGATTCAGACTTGAATTTAATATCAACTTAAATATTATACTTCGCTGGATATAGTAATCCGGGGAGGAGGGGAGGAGTAGGGAGGGGGTATATACTATTAGATGACTAATTGAAACAGAAAAAGAAAAAGAATGGAAAACATTGAATAATGTAACTCTGCAAAGAAAAACAGGAAAGTTAATGATATTTAATCCAAATATATTATCAAAGATGATTAGTACAAAAGAGGAAGAAGGAAAAAGAAACAGGTGTATACGTAAAAGAAAAAGCAATATAAATAATAGTTTTGTTTTCCTTCCTGATATGTTCCATTCAAAGAGAAAATTTAAAAAGTTCAAAAATCAAACTTTACGGTTCTCGAATAAATTTCAACAAAAAGAATGAGTAAGAACCATAAAGAAGAAGTTAGATAAATAAACTGAAGATACGAATAAATTGGAAAATATTTCCAATCAATGCTTTATCTTAAAATAGATTGTTTGAAAATATTAATAATATTGGTTAATTGTTCCATTTACTATAAATGTTTATTGCTTCAAATAATGCATATATGAATGAAATATTAATCCAAATGATATTAAAAAAATTATTCTGAATCTATGTAAAAGAAGTTGACACTAACAAATTATGTTATGATTCCGATTTGAAATCATCAAATCAAAATTATACTCTAGTACTATCAGATTGAAACGGAAATGATAAAAATAAAGATGACCCATCTGTGGATGCATTTTTTTCATCGTTTCAGAGATTTTGATTATTCATCAAATAAATTTATTGTTCCTAGTTGAAATTTTGACTATATTTACCAGAGAAAAGAAAAGAAAAAGCAAGTATTGCTTGTCATACTTATCATTTTTAATAAAGATAAATGGAAAATATTCGAAGTAATGCAAAGTTTCGAAAAAATTATAAATTCTTGATGATTTTCGCATTATTATGAAGCAATTTTTAATTTAACTGTGGATAATATCAGAGAAATATCATTTTTCTTAATCAGTTATGCTGATTTCACGTTTTCGACGAAACATTGCTTAGTGCTTAACAAAACTTTTATTAGAATAAGCAGAAAAATATAAAACGGGAAATAGTTATCTCTCGGTGTTCAATTACTTGAATTCAAAAGTGCGGAATTAGAATGATGATCTAATCGCTCAAATTCGATGATAATTAAATCGATAATTCAATTTTATTATCATAATTTAAAAAACAAAGTAAATTGTAAAAATTCATTCTTTGACGATAAGATCTTTTTTTTATTTGGTACAAATAATTATTAGATTCCAAAATTTCAGTCATCAATAAAGAAATTTCCAAATATTATACAAATGAATGAATGTGTCAATAATGATAGATAAACAAACCGAAGAAAAATGCAGCCAAATAAATAAGTAAACAAAAAATCGGTAAAAGAAAAAAAATGCAATCGAAAAATAAAACAAAGATCTGAAAGCATTCAATGTAGCAAATAATAAAATTTTTGCGGGAAAAAAATGAAATACTTTTCAATTTATTACTTTGTAAGATAGTTACTGAAATGAAATGATATGATTCGTAAAATTTTCTCTTTGCACTTCGTTTATGCTACCTCTCTTTTTCGTAAGTTAAGATAAAATATATGGTTTCTTCTCGTTTCTTTTCTTTTTCTTTTTCTTAGATTAAATTTCTTGGATTAAATCAGCTCGATAACCTTCAATTTGCTCTCGTTTTCACATTTTTATTTATTTCATTTATTTTGTTTCTCGATCTTATGGTTTAATTCGAAATTATTTAATAAAAACTTTAACAAGCGAGATATTAAAAGAAAAAGTTATACTACTAGTAATAATCGTATATAAGAATTAATCATTGATTAATTATTCAAATAAACAATTAAGCAGATTTATTGAACTTTTCACCAGTTTAAAATCATTAGTGATTACAATAATTAATAAATGAATGGATTGATTTAGAAGAAACCCATGAACTTCTACCTAAATAGTGTCCAACAGCATAAATGAGCAAAATCTAGCCATGAAATGTAGCGTGTCTGCTAAATAACTTCGTTAAATTGTTCTATTTAATTCACTATTCATTTCATGGGTTCAATATATATCCTGACATTAATGTTTTTAAGCTATTTAAATTCTGAAATATTTAGGTAGCGTTGTATTTGATGTTAACTGTTTAATGTTTGGCAAAATGAAAAGGACAAATTTGGAATAAATAAATTAACAGATAAAAAGGCAATCGCTCGGATAATTAATTATTTAATTTATTTATTCGTAAATTAATGCAAAGATTCCTTTTAGAATAAAAGAAAAAGGCAAAAGAGAAGTCAAAAACCAAAAAAATGACAAAATGAAAAAAGTATTTCGATAGTGACAAAATATCGTTCGGTTTAGTAAATATAATTTTCACGTATGGGAGGAAGTGAAGTAAATGAATGAAAGGAATGAAAAACCGGAATCGATGATATTTGATAACTGATATTAGTGATTTAATCTGTTCTTTTCTCCTGATTTTCTCCGAATATTCGATGATGTTTAACTTGCGGGTGGTGACTTTCAATCTTTCATTATTTCGGTTTTTTAAATTCAATGAATCAATTAAAACAACAATCAATAGCTGTTGAAGCAAACAATTAATTAATTAGAAAGTGATTATGTTAACACTGTTGCAAATATAATGATAAAGTTATCAGTTTTCTTAATCAATCGATGGAAAATAATAGCAATATTTAGATAAGTATTCATTTATTGCTATTATTGCATAAATTTTAGAATTTTCATTAGCATTTGCCTCAGTAATTATTCATTGCGTTACAGCCAATTTTATTTTAATGCTAGCAAAACTTGGAAAACACTTTTCTTTATGTTTTAATAGAATTGAATTCGTTATCTTAATAAATCCTTATATCTCAGTAAGGTTCGAAACTTTCTACCTGCTAATTAATAAGACTAATCTCAGCTTTTTAACATTATAAATTTCTTATTTCGTAGTTTATACTCTATTACTAGAAATTAAATGTTAAAAGGGTAAAGTGATTTTATTGTGTAATTTGTAATATAACATTTTCTGCTATGAAAAGTTTACATTACCTCTAAAATCTTATTATTTCTGAGAATTTTTGTTTACTTAGGATAGGGAGAAGTAGAAGAATAATGTGCAAATGATACAAAAAATTTGAAAATTTTCTAACTAAAGAATGAATAGGTAGAAAGTTCCGAATATATTGAAAGAAGAATATAACTGAATTTCATCAATTTACCTATATAACTTTTAATTCATTCCAATTTATCATTTCAACCTATATAACTTTTAATTCATTTCAATTTATATATAACTTTTAATTAATTTCAATTGATAGAGTAGAAATTTATAAAGAATTTAAGGAAAACATTTCATTCTTTTCTATAAAGAAAAAGAAAAAAGGCATCGAGAGAGAAAAATTCTTCTAGATTTAAGTTACTTAAAAGTGTGAAATACATTTGTTGATATTCTAGTATATATCATATATATCTCAGTGCTCTATTCCGAATTACATTTAAAAAAAGTAAAAGAGGATGAGTTATGAAAAACAACTGTAAAATTATTTACTACGAAAATTTTAAAATTAAAATTAACGAGAATAAAATGCTGAAGTTTATATATGTAATCAAAATGATATATAACATTTGATAAGAAGGAAGATGCTAACAATGATGTGAACAACTAATGTGAATTTTAAATTTAAAAAATTTTAGAAACATATGTAAAACATGTGCAAAAATAATACATCCAAGGTATTTTTCAGTTCATAAATTGGCAATTTTTTTTTGCAGTAATTGGACATGAACTGAAAAGAGGGGTGGAGAAAAAAACATTTTTAAAACAGAAAAATTTCGTGAACACATGCTAAAATAATGGCATAATACGGAATACATGAAACAGTTAATGATATTGATATCATTAAATGACGATGATAATGGAGGATGTATAATCGTAACGATTGAGAAATATTTCAGGATTGTCTTGAATATTTAAAGGTCATGAATGCGAGGTATCCTTCGATTATTTACAAATTTTAGTGTAAACTGAAGTGTATGTTATTTGAAAATGATTTATTGAACCATTGATTCACTGTTAAGATAATAATGGAATCCAAAAATAACTCAAATTTTACACGTAATTTCATTTTTTCTTCTTATTTTTGTTTCTTGATGTATGTGCTAATTTCAAGATGATACATTCTGGAAAAAAATTTTGATGTATGTCTTAATTTCACAATGAAATATTATCGATAAGTTTGGCGTTTAAACAGTACAGAGAATTTTTTTTTTTTTTAAATGATGTTCTTATAATTTTTCTTTCCTAAGAATTTCATTTCATATCGGTATTAGTACAAAATTTTGCCTTGAAATTTACTGAATTGTTTTAATATTTTATCTTAAAAGTCCAATCCATCAACAAATTACGGCATGATAATTCATTTCGAAATTGCTTATATTTAAGAATCAAAAAGAAAATAATACGATATAAGCAATTAAATATGACAATCAATTTCCTTCTTTTACCAAAATATGATCAAAAAAGTAATAAATATCCGCGACAGAAATCAGTCATTGATAACTTTTAGCTAAATATAAAAGTTTAAAAAAATACGGGAAAAAATTGACCCCATTCGTGACAAATACTTCCAAATGTCATTATTCTTAAATAGGCATTCATTACTTACGACAATTCTCCCATCAACTATTGAGCACTATTGCTATTTTCTTCTCTTCATTTTTTCCCTTAAAATTGAATTGATTTTCAAGTTTAAAATCTATAACAATTTCTAATTGGTCTAATCATCTTTGTGTAATTCAAAATTAGATTTCATAGAAAACTAACTATCTGTGCCCAGTTTCTTCCTTATTTTTTCCCTTCCATAATTTCTGGAAAGAATATGGCATATATATAGGTAAGGGTTGACAAGGATTGACAACGAACAATAATGGAGTTATTTGAAGTTGGTATTAGAGAAAATCAAGTGGTCTAGTTCGATAGGATAGAAAATAATGAATGAAATCAGTAGGATGAAGAGATTAAAATGAGTGATTTACCACCGATCTGTATGCGTATGTAACACTCCACATCTACCAAGCTCTGTTCTATCGAAATAAGTATAATATTAACGATCAGTGATGGTCTGTTAGAATTATGCATATCGTTAGGCAAATTTCATGTTGGAATGCATAAATCGGGTAAATCTAAGTTATGCTATTATAAAAAATACGTCAAGGTCATAGTGGAGTAACATGGAAATGCTGTAGATGTGGACGCTCGTTTCCTCATTCAGTAAATGTGGACATCTCTTATGGTCATTCGCTAGATGAAGATACTGATTTATTTAGTCATTTGGTAGTTGTAGATATTGATGTGCATGCGTGTGTGTCTTTCGGTAAATGATATGGTCATTCATTTGATCATTCGATAGATAGAGATATTGATGTGATTATGAACATGCTAGTAAAATCTATTGTATCAGCATAATTATTTTTAGATGTCACAAGCAAGAATGAATACTGATTGCTAATATTTTGGCAAACAATGTTGCAATTAAAAATTTTGATCTTTTCTCATAAGAAAAAATCATCCGATAAACTCTGCTCATGATTTTTGATTATTTGAAAAAATTTATCCATCTATATATTTGACACAAAATCAACAAAGGAAGAGGTATCCTTAAAAATAAGGAATTGAATATACCATAAAAGTTGCACTGTTCGGGACCAAATTATTGAAAAACTACTGGAACTTATTTTTGATATAAATTTTCAACTTTTCTGACAGAAACTTTTCTAATTTAATAAATTATTGGTAGAAAAATCAATGAAATCCTTTGGAATGAATAGAGAAATGGGGCTATTTTTAAGAAAAACTTTGGCAGTTCTAAGCATTGTATTGCAACAATGCTATCACCATAAATTTCAATTGTAATTTGGGACAAAAATTTCGACAAATATCGAGAATTTCACGTTTCAAAATTTGACCCTTCACTCTTTTTGAGATGAATTCAAAAACTAATACTCATTTAATTCAAATCAAATAATTTTCGAATCTCAAATCATTTGTTTAATTCATGTCCAAATAATTTTCGAATTGCACTGAAGTAGTTAAATTTTTTTTTTTATTTAGACAAACACAGAATTTATACATTTTTATTTATTCGGTGGATCATCACATTTATTTTCTTAAAAGTGCTTGAGGTTTTAAAAAATAATTTTCTAAAGTAGAATTTAATATTAATGTGTTCCTTGATATTTTCGCATTTTGAAAATCCGGCTCGAACTTCATCATTACAAGAAATACATAGCAATGTCTTCGAAAGGCTAACAATAATCGGATGGAAGAAAATGAATGAATTGTTTAATTACATAAATATATTGAATAAAAAATAAAATTAAACAATATTGAAATTCAAATGAAGAGAAAAAAGAGAGAGAAAGAAAAGAAATTTGAATGGTATTTAAAAGTAATAATCATAAGTAAGAATAATAGTTCCTAGCACTTTGTTTTAAACATAAATTCGAAACAAATAATAAAATGTATATTTTGAGATATTTTTCATATCTTCTTTACTTGAAAAATAAAAAAACGCAATCCATTATTTCGCAAAGATATTTTAAAATTTTAAACTGATCTCAAACAGTACGGCCGGTTAGAATTCCTTTGTGCTTCGTATGAAATAATTCACAGTATATTTCTATTCTGAAATTATCATGAAATCCACAAACTAAAATAATATTCCGACACATACACAAACATAGATTTTTGATGTATAACGATTGTTAAAACTATATGCAGTTTCTATTTGACAGCCAAAATAAAACGAAATTTTTGAAATTTTTGATAAATTAAGAAAATACTTTCAACGTGGAAAAAGTGAAGAAAATATACAAAGAAATTCGCTCATCTCGATTTAGTTGACTTAAATTAGACCATTCTCGCTCCTTGCTACGAAATGTTTAATGACACAAAGATCGAGAATGATGCAAAAATTTTTTAATTAGTGATCTAGAAATCATTATCATAATTTTTCTCGCATATAACTATGTATTTGAGATCTGTAACATAAGCGCAATTAGTGAAAATGAAATAGGTAAATTGGATTTTTGAAAAACGAAGAAAGATAAATGAAAAATATTAAATAGCAATGTTTCTCAACAATAGAATTTGTATATGTTTCAAAGTTATTAATTGAATAAGTTTTCCTATTAAGCAAATATTCTATTTACTATTACGGGAAAAAAGGATTCAATAAAAAACTTCTATCAACATTGAAATGTGAAATGAAATTTAGGATTCTTGGAAGTATGTCAGGCCAGCTGCTGTGAAAATAAGGAAAGCCATTATAGAAGTAATCAAAAATCGACGAATCTATGATATCTTTGACAATCTTCAGACTTTGGAAATAGAAAAAATTAAATGAATTGCGGTAAAATTTAGATAAACAACTATATATATGATTTAGACGAAGAAAATATGAAGCATAGCTCATTTATTAGTTAAGAATATAACCGACATCATAGTTTCAAAAAAAAGCATTTAACAGAATGTGATTGAATATTTTAGTGAAAAAGAAGCTAACAAAAAAAAGTTTCTACTTATATATATAAACAAACGATTTGCATTAACGTAGCAATTCTTAAATGTATGCTGTTTTGTTTTTCTAACCATTATCGCATTTCAGATTTTAATTCAATGCTAGGTGAGGTAAAAGGCAAAGAATAAGAGACAAACTATGAATTTGATGTATTTTTTTAATTGTGATTTATAGCCGGATAATCTTACTAAAGCATCATTGTTAATTAGAAATTTGGCTAGATCAAATTATGCAAAACAGTGGAAACAATGAGTTTTTGGGTTTAGAAAGTAATTAAGAATGGATTTCCTCCTTCTTATCCTGCCTCCGCCCCGCTCTTCATAGCTTTTCTTAACAACTTGTTGTCCAGTAATAACATTTGGTATGGATCGTCGAAATCTTGGTTGACATGCAAATCCAATTCATTTAATTTTATTTGACCAAAGAATATATAAGCAAAAACGAAACGCACTGGATAGCCAAATATCATACAAGAAATAGTTAAAAGATGAAAGTGAAAAAAATTATCGATGACAAATCGAGGGAGTAGACATGTAGTAAATTAATGAGTAAATCAATTAATCTGTAATCTAAATAAATTAAAAAGCTGTTCCCAATTAAAAGGCTCGCTAATTTAAAAGAAAAAAAGTCGTCCAAATGAATTTATACTTGTGTTAATCCTCTAGAGACAGAAAGCCGAATTTTTTTTACGCTATTACATTGACACAAAATGACCAAACTTCAGAAAATTATTTCCTATCAATAAAAATAAATGTCTGGAATTTGAAATCGAGTCATCACCTTTAATTTCATCAAAATTCCTTTTAAAATTACTTGTTGATACTTGCCTTCCGATATAAAAACATAAATTCTTCAACCACACATATATGTCCTACGGTATTTTACTTTTTCACTGTTTTCATTCGTTCCTTTTCCTGTTCCCCTTCTCTTTCATACATCTACCACACATGCATATACGTATATTATATATCTATTTGTGTTAATGCCCATTCATGGATATAAATTGAAAGGAAATTATTTCTATAACTCAGATGATCGAAATTCTTAATTTAACGCAATTCAAATGATAAAGAGTCTGACAGACAAGAAAAGAGGAAGGAGAAAGAGGAGAAAGAAAAGAAGAATAAGAAATGGAAATTAAAGGTGTTGAAGGAAAATACAGCAAGAAATTATGTTGAATCGATGAAGGATATAAATATTATGACCATTTCGAAGGCAATAAGGAAAATGAAAATGAATCGATATCGGAGATCAACGACAAAGATGATATATTGGGAGAAAGGATATGAGAAAAGGTGAAACGGATATTTAGGAGAAAAGGTGAAACGGATATTAAAGATAAGCAATAATATTATCTTTTTTTGACAATCTATCAGCTTATCACCCTTCACCAATACTGACATTTTGTTCAAATATCTCATCTCATCTATATGTTGCTCGATAATTGTTTAATTTCTAAAATAGGAATTAAATTCTTTCCCAGAACAGTATCTTAAAATCTGTATAATATATAATAAATATGTGTAAGGCAAGATTTCGACATATTGAATTTTAAGTAAGCATTAAGTAATAATAATAACAACACCTCTTAAATGATCTATTAAATTTAATTCTAATTTTTACAACTGTTTCTTTTCTTTCTTTTTCTCTTCTTCTCTCTTTCCCATTTCCTTCTCTCCCTTTTTTAGATACTAATCATTATTATAGTTATAATTATACTTACTGTATTTAGGAATAATCGTAGCGGGAATTTAGTTAGTTATGATATACATATGAATTAATCGTTCTACTACATCAAAGAGACAAAACAAGAAATAGTTTTTGGAGGTAAGCAGAGCATGGATGCGGAAATTTAGAGATAAGCGGTTTAGAGAGAAATAAGATGGAGAAAAAACGCGTTCTCTTTGTTATTTTTGGAATTTGAATGAAGAATAAAAATTTGTATATATTGTCAAATTTTTAAAAATTCTCATTTGGCACTGAATAAAATTCAAAATAAGAGCCAATGCAGTGAAGGAAATATCAATAATTGAATTTCATTTAAATTTAAAAAAAGGAAAGGAAAAATAAGACAAATTTTTTATTGTGTCAAATTAAGTATTCTTATGCATGAATAAATTAAAAATAAACAAACATCTAAATAAAAGTATATTTGATTAAAAATCGATGACCTTTCCTTTTGAAATATAGTTAACAGTTTATGCATGAAAATTATAGAGGAGAACAAAAAAAAAAGAAAAGAAACGAAACCACAAATACAGTGCTACCAATCTCTGATTCCAATGTTGAAGGTCATTTGATGAACGAATTATGCGACTTACGCAACGAAATGTACGACTAATTCGTCATGTATTTGCGGATAATGTTCGGGGATGACAGACAACATCTTTGTATCATTTTTGACCGATATATAGCAAATCAGAATATTTTAAAAATTTCTAATTTTAAATTTAATCAAATATCCTCATCAAAATTTTCATCAATTCTTATTTAATTCAATAAGCAAAAAAAAAAGAAAGAAAAATTTTTAAACATTCGAAGAAACGAAAAAAATAAAATAATAATTAGAAATAAGGAAAATTATCTATAATAATAATATTATATATGATCGGTTATGGAATAAAAATTTGTATAATTATGAATTAAACTGAAATGGAAATGAAATGAATGATAGATTGCTTTTCCGATGACAATTGTTTAATGATACATAAAGGAAAATGAAATCGGTAACAAAAGCAATAAATCAATAGGCTAACAGAGTAATGAATGAGCAAGCCAAGAATCGAATTCGATGACTAAAATGTCTTTGACAAAAGGTCAGGATTCTCGATCGGGGATTGCAAGAGAGAAAGGAAAAAGCAAGTGCAGCTGTACAACTCTGATTAAAGCTACGAAATTGTTGTATGCATGGATGTCGTATCTTGTGAATGTGACAGAAGTGATAGTTAGGAACCAAATGAATGAATGAACGAACCATCATCATCTAATGTTGATGGATTGTTTTCGATGAAACGAGACGATATTTGAAAGGAAGGAGGGTATACCCGGTTTATTGTCGTTGTCACAATTTCAGTAAACAGTGAGCAATTCAAGATCAAAATCGAAAAAGTCGAGAATGAAATGGAAAGCGTTCCTTTCCAATTTATATATCTTAAGCTTTATCACCTTTTTATACCAAAATGATTCATCAGTTGACATATCAAACTGATATGTTAACTTAATCGTTTTAAAGGAATTAAATAATTTAAAGAGGAAAAAGAAAATTTTCATAGAATTCAGAAATATGAATAAATCATCTAAACTTCTCGTAATGTTTATAATCCGAATGAAAAACATTTGAGAAATACATACATAGTTCACAAAAAATTAGCATTTGTGAAATAAAAAAATCTAAAATTGAAATTACATGTATATTTTTGGTAGCAATTTAGATAAAGGAGAGTTTAAAAATTAATGATGTTATGCATTTTTCAGTAATGTTTCAAATGATAAGAGAAAAACTTGCTAATTGAGAAAGAAATTAGGTCCATAATTTTTTTGACAATTTGATTAGTATATCTGAAATTGTTCCATAAAGAAAAAAAAGCTAAAATGATGGCAATTTATATAAAATACAGAATTAGCATAAATGTTTGTAAATTAATTAATAATTTTGAAACGACAAAAAAACAACAACGATGTATTTACTATGTGTTAAGTTGTAAATAACAGATGTTGTTTGTTAAGTTTTCTATTTGCGAAGATATTAAAAAGTGTAACAAAAGAAAAAAAATGAGAGATCAAGATAGTTTAGAGAATATGGTAATATTAGAAATTTCATGAGTAATATTTGAATGGAATGTTTAATAAAAGAAAATTATTCA
Source organism: Dirofilaria immitis (assembly GCA_024305405.1). Taxonomy (NCBI): domain Eukaryota; kingdom Metazoa; phylum Nematoda; class Chromadorea; order Rhabditida; family Onchocercidae; genus Dirofilaria; species Dirofilaria immitis. Next base: position 1,584,429 of record JAKNDB010000110.1, read on the forward strand.
ACTAATCTTTTGCTACCCAAATCAAAAAAGCAAAAAAACGACGAGAATGCTTCGATCCGACTTCTTCATATTTTTTTATTTTTTTTCTTCTCTTATGTTGTTTATTTGTAGTATGACACTTTTTGATTTCTCCTCTTTCCATCCTATTCTTTTCAAATATATCTTTTTTTTTGATTTTTCTTTTCAAACATGTTAAATAGAAGAATCGCTTGAATGAAATGAATGCATGCGTTACTGAACATTGTCATCCAGTGAAATGATCGTGATATCACCTATAGAAAATGTAGAAGATACGTAGAATAAATGTGAACGAAATAATGATAAGTAAGAACATTTTTAATTTTGTACGATTTAATTTTGATTCAAATAAATATTTAAATATCTTCTTTTTTTATGCGCAAATAAACTTATCCGAGGATTTTTCGATTTTTGATTGAATTTGAAGAGTTCGTAAAATTTTTTTTTAAGAGTTATGTCATTGTAATGACAAATATTGCTGAAAAAGATATGTGCCATTAGAAATAGTAAATAATTTTTGTTTATTGATTAATTTTTAAAAATTTTGCATATTATATGCTTCTATGCTTATATTTCTGCAAGAAATATAAGCATAGTATTTAGTGTTAATTTTGCAATAAATAAATTATTTATAATTATCGATTACATGAAGAAATGAATAACATCAATAAATGAGTGCAAATGTGTAATTTAAAAAGACGAATGATATTGGCTGAAATGATCAATAATGCATTTTATTATATAATATATGAATGATAATTTATCAGGCTGTTTTTAAAAATGAATTTTATAAAAATGAATTTTTTACAACTGTAAAAAGATATTTAATATTGAGCATTCGATAATTATATATCATTAATAACTTTATATCGTTAACATTTTAGAATTCTACAACGATTGAACAATTCAGTTAATTGAATGCAATTACTTATATAATTTTCAAACTACTTAGCATTGTTTATAATTGTATACAGAATTTTGCAATATTATATTATCGTTGAAATCTTTTCTTGTGTATAAATATTTATGTTTATACATATATATATATAATACATGTATGTATGTACGTATGTATGTATGTATGTGTGTGTGTGTGTGTGTGTATTTATGTGTTTGTGCATATATATATATATATATACTGTATATATATTACAAAAAAGTGTATGTGTGTTTTATTCAAACAGTAAAATTAAATAAATATAAAATTACGATAAAACTTCGAAGCAAAGTATTCTAAAATTTCCACAATTTTAACGATAATAGTAGTAGCACTTAATAGTAATGGTAATTTGAATTGCGAAAAGGAACAGTAAATCTTTTTTCCTTTTTTTTTGTATTTTTTATTCTTAAAGCATTAATAGTGAAATTTAGAATGAAAAAAAATGAGAGGGAGAGAAAGAGAAAATAAATTAATAGAAAGAAGAAAAATGAAAAATATTTCCAGTGACTTCTAAATTAAATACGTATTTGGAAATTTTCTACGTAAAGCAATCAAAATAAATTCCATTTAAAAAAAAGAGAGAGAGAGAAAGAGGCAAAAAGAACAATATATAATAAATCGAAAAAAAGTTTCAAATTTTTAAAATGCAATATTAATCTATTTACTATTATTAGAAATGATTTTTTCACTTTTTATAAAATGCGAAATTCCATTACAATGCTCTCTCACATTTATTCATTATCGGATTTAGTCGTTATACGAACTTTAATGACATATCAGATGCGAGTATACATAATTCAAATTACATTTAACTAATTATATGGCGAAAATGGATATTTATCTCATCTACTAGTACTGTTATTGCCAATTTAATTTTTAGATATCTTCGATAGAAGTCGAAGTATCGATGTGACCGAGAATTTTTTCAATTTTGTGATAATATGATATTAAATGAATTATACTGTTTTAATTAAAAAATTAGTTATTGCAATTAAGAGAGATGAAAATATTTGCTTATTTTCTACAACTGAATCGACTGATCGAATCGGAATTATTAGCCGTTGGGTTTAGTTTATATTTTATATAGAAAAATGAAAGCATAAATCTTGAATGCGTAAACCATTATTTCAGACTATATTGATTTTTTTCTTTCTTTGCTGAATTCCAGAAAAAGTCTTGAATCTAATTTTAATATTACACAATTAAATAAAACAAAGGTTCTCTGTTTTCTCATCATTCGTCTAATTTGAAAAAATAAAATAAAACATAAAATTTTCCCATTCTTATGAAATTTGAATAGACGAAAAGTATAAAAAGAAGAAATAAACATTCGTTTATTTACAGTCCAATAATTTTGATAAAAAATCGAGCCGAAATGTTTACATATACATACATAAAATGATGAAACCTACTCATTTTATTTTATTTCTTCTAATTCTTATCATTCATTTAATGAATAAGATGACTATTAAAATTCAAAAAAAGCAATAAATTTTGCTTCGATAAATTTAAAAAGAAAAAAAAAACTTTCATTTCTTTGTTTCACCGTAGTATGTGGTTGTGATTAGAATAAACAAAATGATTAATATGGGTGATTGGTTTCGTTAATTCTTAAGATTTATATTGTTTTTGTGAGAATAATTCCGAAATTTTCTTCGTTTATTTCAAAAAAATAATCGAAAAAGCGATACGTATCTCAAACAAATTATATAAAAATTGTGATAAGCTATGTTTTTTTTTCTATAGTTGTAAATATTTTTTAAATTATTAAAACTTCGATCTTTCATATATCCATTCATGAATTTTGAATATCATGATTTTCAGACTATACGTATCACTTTTTTTAACCTTTCGCTTGTACTTTTTTTTATGCTGCAAATCATTCGATTTACATCAAATGTTGAAAATTTTTTTTTAAAATTCGAAACACTGTGTTATTTGCAACACTATATTATTATTCAGCTTTGTATTGACAGCCCTTGCTCCATACAACGATGAAATTTTAATTTGCTGTTAAAAAAGCAAGAATGACAATTTAAAATCTTAATTCGTTGTTATTTTACTCTTTCAGTTGTTATTTCTTCCGCTCTTATTACTGCCACTAATCACTTCAAAAATATCTTTTGTACGACACCATTTATATTTACTGTTAACATTACCTACCGATGATTTATTAGCACTCACATATGAAAATAAGAATGCACTAAATCTTATCAAATTTTGTATTTTAATTTTTAGAATAAAATAAAGAAACAATCACTCGAGAATCATATTGCAAAATTCAGGAAATTAGTGCAAGTTCTGGAATCCTTAGAAAAACATTGAGCGTATAAGATTTATTTAACACCTCTGGCATTAAAATCAGAACTAATGAATCATTTAATCTCAATTTTAACGATCTAAAAATCGACAAAGTTAAGCCAAAAAAACATTTCCAACCTCATTTAGTCATTTAGACAAGTGAAATCATCATTTTTCATCATTTTCGTTGTCATTTCGATTTTGTGGATATCGTCATTTTTAAGATTGATTTTGAAATTTAATCATTTATTGTTATTTCAATGCATCATTTACATATATTATTATAAAACCGTTGTTTTACTTATATTGTAAATGACGTATTAATTTATAATATTTTGTAATTTTGCATAAAATGGATTTTTAAATACGATTTTGGAGATTATATAAATTTATCTGTTGATTGGTTTCCGAATTTATCCTAAATTTAAAAACATTTCAAACTTTATAGGACTTTTTACGTTTCAAATGCGTAAGGATTTTATATTTGCTTACTACGCCCAATGCATGTTTTGTTCCTTTATAGCAGATAACATCGGTTGAAGTTTAAGCAAAAATAACAAGCAAACAAGAAGACAAGAAACTAAATAATTAAGTTTGAAAGTCTACTGTTGAATCTTAATCCTTGGATGACATCTTTTATTAGTGATAATATTTTCTTCAGCATATTGAAACTGAAAAATCATACTTGATTTTCTTTATTTTTAACTGAAATAAAAAATCGTCAAGAATTTAGTTAAGGAAAAGGTCTGACATAGGAAGGAAACTTACAATTTGTAGAGTCAAATCAGAGAAGAATACCTCAAAATCATATTTTATGACATAGACTTTAGGGTAGATATAATTTGAACGTGATGAAATCAAAATTTTAAATTTGAATAACAATGATAACGGTTTCACTTTTTTACTTCCAATTTTTTGGTTGTTCTATATTATTGAGTATACGACATTTCATTAAACAAATAGACGCCTAAAATTTTTTCTCTTTTCTTCTATTTAAATGTTTTTATAAAAATTTTGAAATAATTTAAAATGTTAGATTGTTTCAGAATATTTTTCGATAAGTAAATCAAATTATTTGGTATTAGAAACAAAGCTGTTATTTAAACCTTACAATTAATGGTATAATAAAAATTGCTCATAGCAATTATGCTTATACAATAATTGCTTGTTATTACTAAATTTTAAAATTCAGAAAAGGAATAATAAATCGATTGGAGTAAAACCTGCTGAACAAATTACTCTTTAAATAAGTATTTCGAATGTGCTTGCTACTTGAATGTTGTACTTTTGACCTTATAGCAGTATAGTTGAAATGAAATTGTAATTATTTCTATTCAAATTGTCATCGTTTAAAAATTATTTCGTTTTTGCCAAAATTTAATTCAAATAAATGGCATTCCTTTCGAAAAAATGAGGAAAAAGAGGAAAGTAGAAATAAAAGTAAAATTTTTAACATTTTTAACATCGCAATTGGAATTTCTTTCCATAAATAAAATAGGAATTCTGAAAAATACCAAGTTTTCATATATCGCAAAACTTTGCTTTTTTTTCAGAATTTTAAAATTAAATGAGACAATACGAGCAAACATGGCAGGAAAAAATGTTATTTCTGATTTGCTTATGAGATATCAGAATATTTTGTTACATTATTGTAATTTATAACATATATATATATATATATATATGAATGCTTCTATCCGTTCGAATACTTTTTAAAAAAAATTTTTAATAAGCTATCTTCCATGAATCATCCGACAAAAATCTTCCATAAAAAATTTAATTTGACGTATTCTGATGACAAATATGCTAGAAAAATATCTTTCATCACATCAAATGTTTTTTCTATCATTTTTCGTTTTCTTCCTTTTTGCACTTGTTATTAAGTTATAAGTGAGCAAATAGGCTTAACGAAGAAATGAAGTTTATTGAAATGAAGCGCCGCTTTTCGAGATATATATACAAATGAAATAGTAAACAAATGGCCAAATTCGAAATACTACACGGAACATTCATTCCTTCCCTTCATCTAATTCCATATTAAAGGATTAAGCGTCTTTATATAGCTACTTTTATTTTCCATTTTTCTCTTTCTTAAATACCAAATATTTATAATTATATTTTTTGGTTGTTTTGCATTCCTTTTTAAAATCTATGAAAGAATTTTTTTCATAGCATAATTATTTCATCGATTTATCAGAATATTTTATCGCAAGAATATTATGACAAAGGAAATTATCAGCATAACAGTTATTGCGAATGAAGAACCTTTTTCCGCTCAATAAAATTAACATCATTACTTTGAAATTCTTAAATTACAGCCTCTTTTCCCTTAGTTTCATGTAACTTCAATATAAATTGCAAATAGGACAATTAACAAATTTTCACGTTTATAAATAAAAGTTTGATTAAATAGAAAGCTATAATTTGAAGTACTAAATAATTAACAGCTTAATCACCTGTTAAAGCTTTCCTTATTTTTCGATTATCGTCTTTTCAACTTTTCACTTCCTCATCTTCTCCAAAATTGCTGTTAAACCTGTTTTACCAATTGATTGAATGTAGTTGCTAACAATTTCCAAGATTATATTTTTGTCAGAATTTTTGCTTGCATGTTTTTCGCTTTTTTAATTACTTATCGCCTATTTGAAAGTGAAAAATTGTCATCGATGACTATCAATGCATTATTCAAGTAATTATTTGCAAATGTTCCATTATTTTGATGACGGTTATCAGATTTATTTATTTAATATCAGTGACATGGCAAAAGTACAGCATTTCAATGATAAACTCGCTGATTAATGTTTTTAAATAATATACTTCAACGTTTCAAATAAAATTTAATCAAAACATGCTTTCTTATTTAACCTTCTTTAATAAGTAATTTTTAATTATATTAAAGTAATGGAATATCTCTTAGGAAGTATTTGGTTGAGAATACAAAAAGAACACAGAAATAAAAGTAAATTCTCATTACTCATTGAAATATTTTAGAATTTTCATCGAAAATGATTGTAATTTAAATTAATTTAGAAATGAATAATAAAATTATTTTTTGCAATTTTGTTATTTCAGTAATAATTCTCAAATCCATCGCCATTACTGTTAAAGTCAATTGTTCATTTGCGTATGATTTGCAATTGCTTATTATAGGATTTTCCAATTAGATAGATATGTATGTAATTTCAAATACAAAAAATGCGAGACTGAGTTATTTCGAATAAAATGAAAACTGCTATTTCGAGATTGAGATTCTTTGGCGGAAATCACTTTAATCGTAATGGCTTGATAGGACAATGGTCATGATTATATGATCAATTAGCAAATAAAAATGAAAATTAGTAGAAATGAAAATCAAGCGTTTAGCATATTTTGCAAAATTAGCTTCCGTTTGTCTTTTTCCCTTCTTTCTAGCCCTTCCTTCCTCTCTATTTCTCTTTCTTTCCTTCCCCCTTTCTTCATTTCTCTCTCTCTCTCTCCCTTTCATTCAACCAGATAATGTTAGTAAAGCTACATTCATTTTGAATATTGATTTTGGAAAATGCATTCCCATGAATGTTTCTAAAGTATTTCTCGTTGCCCAGACATATTCTAATAAATTTCTTATCCTTTAACTTTTATATTTTCATTTCCTGCAAAAAAAGAACAGGAAAGAAAAAGAAATCTTTCCTGAAACTTTTTTGAATAGATCTTTATCAAATAAAAACAATTTTAAATTTATAAAATTATACGATTTGACAAAATTTTAAAAAGTTATTTGCAAAATTCATTCCTTAATCCTTGAACTTTATCAAAAGCTAAAATTATTATTCCTAAGATTTCTAAAAGAAGCCTAAAAAGCAACAAATTTCTGCCGTCGATCAAAATTTCAATTCCAAACGATGTCATCCTATTTATCTTCTTTCATGGATTTTCTCCCACCATATCAGTAATATCGAGACCACTTGGGAGTAATGAATGCTTAGCAGATCTTTCCCATTTCCTTCATTTTTAAATTATAGTTGCGTAGCTTGTTACTTTTGCAAGCAAAATTGTATTGCATGGATTTTATGAGATAGGAAATTTCCACATCATTGTAATAATTTCTATCATTGTCATCTTACAGATTTCTTTGCAACAACCGATGGCTGCAGAAGGGATTCAGATATGCCAGCTCTAAGCGAGCTTCTTAAAAAAGCACATGGAGCACTGAATAGCTTCCGAGGTTTCTTTCTATCATCTCCATCCAATCAAGATTTCTCAGTCTGGTATAATCATCCGAGAAATGTATAAAATCATTATCGATCTTCTAATGAGTAACATGATTTTTGTAGATTAGGAAATTATTCAATCTAATGTTAAACCGAGATATAAAAATTAAAATTAATCAATAGCATATCTTCTAGCAGTACTTGTTATTCATTTACTTTTAATGTTTGCGATTTTCAGCGAAATGTCGCAGAACAACTTTAGCATTCGCAGAATATTTTTCTTTTGTTATATAATGGCTTCTGATAAAAAGATAATAGATGTTAATTTTTTGAGATTGAAATTGGTTATAAAGGAAGAAGAAATGCAAGTATTAATTATTATATAATTTTTCCTGGACAGTTTTATCAGGTATTAAGCATTAAATTAAATCTTCCGAAATTGACCTCATCGAAGCAATTAATACAACGTTTTCTTAGGATCTCGGGATTTTAACACATCATTACTTTGAAATTTTACAAGGAGAAAATTTTGTAATCGAAATTTATTGCTCCTTTTCAGGTCTAAATAATCTATTCATTGGTCAAGACGGTGATGTTGTTTATTCGAAAAATAATGTTTGCATTCATGATGTTCGTAAAAATGACCAAAAGGTATCATTATCACGCAAAATTCGCATCCTTTTACATTCATAGTGTCTCAGTACAGCAGCAACTGATGTTGACAGTTTCTAGGATACCGATGATTCCATAAAGCATATACCTGGATACCTGACGTTGCAATGTCAAAGTGATGATATACTAGGAATTACTCTTATTTTGCAGTGGCTACCCAATAAAACCCTTGAAAAGAATCCGAAGAGGTAAGATATTCTCGAAGGTTTAAAATTTTATCCGTTTAATATCAAAAAATTTAATTAGAAATCAGTATTAGTTATGCCTGGTTGTAGCATTCGAAATGTATCACAAAAAAATCAAAATGTTGATGGTATCAACTATGAGCGTATGGAATTTCGGAACGTCAATAAACAGGTTTGTCAAGAAATATAGCTCAGGTACCATTCGTAATTTTTTCAGTCAGTAGCATGAAAAAATGCCATATTTCTAAATATTTGTAATAAATTTGATAGTTGATCTAATTTTATTAAATTAATTCTGCGCGCTCCGAAAAGTACGTATGCATGTATCAGATATTTCTCATATTATTGTCGAATTATTACTTTAAAAGAAACTTTCAGTCACGGGTATATCCACAAAATAACAGTGGTGATGATGACAGTGATGATAGCGACGATAACAACGATGGCACTAACCTTAATAACGATGATGATGATGACGACGACGATAAAACTCAAACTGATCATACAGCTGAAGATCGTGTAAATTTTTCGACTTTTTACCACTCCATCTCTTTTGCTACCTTGCGATTTTTTGCATTAAAAAAATAATTGAATCTTTCGTTTAGATATTAAGAAGCATTTTTTAAAATATTTCTATTATCAAAATCCTTAATCTTCGTTCTTTGTTACCCACCAATGATCCAGTTTCTTTGTAAAAGGAAATGAATTGATTGAAAAAATTTTTAAATACTGGAAACCAATTGTTATGTTGCAGAGTCCGACAAGTGAAAATGATATTAATGTTGAGATGAATGGTGATATGATAACAGTAACTTCTATGAAGCGAAGACCGAATTTATTCATGTCACCGGTATTTTCTATATTTAGAAATTTTAACTTTGACTATGGAGAACTGATTTGTTCAAATATGCAAATATGCTGACACGGTGCTGTCGTCCCTTAACTGAATTAAATTATATTACATACTTTTTCGACAGCATTAGGCTTTTCATAGCTATTCAGAATAGATCCCGATATATGTTCGGTCATTAATGCTGCGTTGTCCTAGACCTTTATATTAATTCTTCATATTTAAGACAAAAGAAAAAGACTAATCAAAACTTAAAAGTTCTAAATTAGTTTAAAAAATGTCATAAAATGGATTCTTTCAAAAAGAAAAAGGAAACGGATTGATGAATATTTACTTCAAAGAGATCGCGAAAACTGATAATTATATTCTTGACAAATTCACTTTTACCATTTAATTCTCTTTACTCTGTTCCAATTTCATTTTATTATTTATTGCATAGATCTTCTTTAGTAACTGATCTGTTCTGGAAACAACTTTTTTTCTCTGATTATCCTAAAGTTGTGACATGAATCTGTAGAAAATTTCGCAGAAAATCAGTTTATTGATACCAAATTTCATTGCTAAAATTGAGAGACATTTGACTGAACAATTTTCGAAACTGTGTTTTTTTATTTTTTGTCCACTTTTTTGAAAGAATTTATGAATTAAGGAAAATTCGAAAACTTTGGAAGTGCCAACAATCAATGTGATTCCAAATACACCAGTCGACTATTCCTCAATTGATGAGAAGGTGAGCATTAAGTATATCTGTCCTATTTTAAACAGCAATTAAAGTTATAATGGTTTGTTTGTGAAATTTTCAAAACTAAATTCATTACTTTTCTTTTTATTATTAGTAATTTATCCAGATTCAAATCACATTATCATTGAGATCCCTAATTGAAGCGCTACTACTTTATTCTTCCCTTCAAGTTTTAAAAATTTTACTTTCTTTTATTTTCTTTCTTTATGTTTTTTATGTCGAAAAAAAATGCTTAAACCTTTCTCTTACCTGTTATTTCATGTGTATAATCAGTGATGTGATAAGTGAATTTTAGTTTGACCAAAATTTCGATTATATTTAAGCTTAATTTTTTTATGACACCGATAGCAGTTCTGCAACAACATCTGGTGCTGATGAATTTTCTGATAAGGTATATATGTTAACAGTAATCATTATTTTTTATTTGTGCTTTTTTTTCATCGATTTAGCTAGAATCTAACGATATTTATTTCATCCATCTGCTCTATGTTTTAAATATAATAATCACAGCATATATAAAATACAAATTTTTTAATGCACTAAAATTGTTAATTATTTGTCTAAAAAATCAGAAAATCTTCTATGGTTTATTTTGTGAACAGTATCAACTATTATATGTTTCAAAATTTGTTCGTGCATTAAAATATTATTAGTAAATTCAGGATGAAGAACTGATATACAGAAGCTCATCATCAGATGATCACGAATTTCAGGATAGAGATCAATATCGGAATGAATCATTTGCGAAAAATAGTAATACACTAATTTAAAAATCTGTAATTTATCATATTTACTGCAACGAAGGACTCCTTTTCTAAATCTTTGCAGTTACTCTAAAATTTCTATTAGTACTATCAGATGCGCTTTTACAGATTTACGTTTGAATATATTGCAACAATATCGTGATAAATGTGAACATTTATGTAAAATAACACCAGAGCAATTTGCAATGACACATAATTTAATGCTGGATAATGATAGCCAACCTGATGATGATGCAACCGTATCGGTTAGCGGTGGAAGTGTAATTTTTCATCAGAAGGCACTCTCTGCTTCTCTCTTCTCCGTCAATTTAGGTTCGCTAATCGAATTGAATTATTAAAAGCCAAATAATTAATTTATATTTGAAAATCGATAAAATGAAATAATAAATGTTTAATAAATTTTGTAATTAAAAATTTCCAGGTAAAATGAGATCAATGCGTTTGTTTTTCACTGCTGATGACCTAACTTCTGGACAATTTGTTATTGCTACATGGGATTCACATTACAAAATTTTACATTTCCATCATGGTGGGTTGGATAAATTGGCACAAATACTTGAACAGTGGAGTGCTATTAAAACAAAAGCTGTTAAAGATGTACGTTCCATGCTGTATACATAGAAGACTTACCGAAATACTCTAAAAGTTCCTAATTAATTTTTAGCAATAAAAGTACTGAATCTTTTCAGAAGCGGCATAAAAAAAAATGGGAATCAAAAGAATTAGAGATAGAATACCTTAATGTAGAACTTTCCTTAATGATAATTTTCTAACTTCGAATTAGTTAAACAAAGAAATAGGATAAAAAGCACATATATTATTCTTTAGGGTTCACCTTCACCCATCCCGAATCGGCAGTTTTTGGTATGCCAACCGAAAGTAAGTAAAATGGAACTTGATCCAGAGGAAGGCTTATATGAGCGAGTCAGCTGGAATTTTTGGAAGTCATATAAAAATCAAGACGGTAGTATCGATGATAGTTTCACCATGAGGAAGGTTGTAATAGACTTTTGTTAATATTTTTTACATTTAAAAATTACTGCCAAAAAGATTATAATCGAATACAATTCTTAGGCAATTTATTTTGCTACTATGGACCCTACACTTCGAAAAGAAGCTTGGCCGTTTTTATTACGTGTGTATCCATGGACCTCAACACACGAACAACGTGAAATCATACGAAATGATATCTTTATTGAGTATCAGAAGATAAAAAGAGAAGGTATAATTTCGGATTTTATCAGTTTAATAAAATTATTTTTAAATTAAAGTTAGCAGAGAAAAATTTTAAACCCTATGAACAAGAATTTTAAAAATTCCATCTTTAAGACTAATTTTATTTGATGAATAATTTCTCGAATTTGCTAACAAAAAACGTTTTAGAATGAAAAATGCTCTTAAAACATCATGGATTAGCATAGAAAATGCTATAATTAAAGATGTTATCCGTACGGATCGTTGTAGACCATATTTTGCTGGTGATAATAATCCGAATATCGATATAATGAAGTAAGCATTAGTTACAACTGAACATGACAGTTACAAAAAGTGCCTTTCAAAACAAAGTGAAAACTTTATGAAATTCTAAATACTTTCGGACGTAAGAAGTTTATAATTCAAAACATAGTTAAGAGAATCACTGAACATACTTTTCAGGAATATTTTACTAAATTATGCAGCTGCGTATCCAGAAATAAGTTACGTACAAGGTATGTCAGATTTGTTAGCACCGCTTCTGAGTACTATTCATGATGAATCTGATACGTATTGGTGTTTTGTTGGATTTATGCAGCAGCAAACGTTGTTTGTATCTAACCCCGTGGATGGACGAAGTATAATGGAAATCAATTTGGTAGACTTCAAAACTCCTTTATAAAATAATTTATAATCAATATTTGAATGTTTGTTACAATCTATGGCATTAAAAAAATGAGAAATTCTGTATTCCAAAAAAATTATTTCCTATTTCGTATATGATAATAAGTAGTATCATTTTACTCTGCTGCTTGTTCCTCACAAAATTTATTTGCTGAGCTTCTGTAAATTTTTAAATAATTTTCTTAATATTTGAAGTAGCAAATTTTGATGAATTCCAAATTATTTTGATCAAAAATATTATTTTAAGATTTACAACGTTAACGTTAGAGCATCTTACATTTAAGTAATAATAACTTTCAAAGATACTTAATATTACATATTTTTAATTTAACATATTCCAGCATAAAAACATATTTTTCAGAAATATTTACGCGAATTATTGAAATTATTTGTACCAGAATTTTTTACTCATGTCGCTAGTCTGGGTGCAGATGCCCTGGAATTAATGTTTGTCCACAGATGGATATTATTATGTTATAAGGTACAATTAATTCATTATTTTACTCATTCCCACCTATCAATATATTCACTTGTTAATTTAGATTCAAATTCTGATCAATCAATTATTAAATTTTTGTAGCGCGAATTTCCTGAAACTGATGTGTTGCATATTTGGGAATCGTGTTGGTCTCATTATCGAACGTCATATTTTCATTTATTTATTGCGGTTGCTATAATATCCATATATGGCAAGGATGTCATTGAACAGTGTCTTCCAAATGATGAAATTTTACTGTATTTCAGTTCACTTGCCATGCATTTAGATAGTACTGTTGTCCTAAAAAGGTCATTGTTTGATTTCGAATATTAAACAGCAATTAAAAATATAAGAAAAATAACTCAATGTTCATTTATAATACATTTAAATATTTTGTTTGCAAATAATACCACAATTATTATAATTTCAACAGATAAATTGAAATCCCTAAAAATTCAAATGGAAAATGTAAATGACTTTTAAAAAATTTCGCAACGCAAACTTTTTATCTTTTATCATGCATCGATACTTAATTAAATTATAATTGCGATTTCATTTAATATAATTTTACAATTTACTTTGACACATATTTTGATTATTAAATTCATATGCGAAAAAAAGATTGCTGTAAATCTTATTCCAGGCTCGGGGACTATTGCATCAATTTCATCGTTTAGATAAATTACCATGTACATTGGCGGATCTTTGCGAATCGGATACGGAACAATGGGATACATATATTCAGCACAGAATTTATGAATGCACGAAAATTCATGACGAAAAGGAATCATGTCCATTTGCGGAATTTAATTGAAATTTTTATGTTTCGTTTTTTTTTTTGCTGTTCTCTTATAGTTTGAAATGATCAACACAACATTTTCATTTCTTCTTATCTTTCATTCATTTCATTCTTTCCTTTTCACTATTTTACATCCTTTTTTCTTATGTTTGCTTACTTATTTCTTTCCGTTGATAAACTATTCTTGTACATTTATTCGTTTTGCATTTAACGACTATTGATTATCGGGTATAAAGTCTCGAAATATGCATAATATATGATAATAGTAATAGAAATGGAAGATAAAAATAGACAAAGAAATCTTTTAAATTTAAATTTGAATTACTTCTATATTTCCAAGCTAATTGAAGACAAATATTTATTTATAGAAACTAAGATAAAAGGTTATTAAAAATGACCATAAAAATTTTTGTAGAAATTTCTGCCTTTCTCGCTGTTTAGCTATTATTATTCCGCTTAAAGCAGCCATATAACCGTAATCTTCTGGGAATATGGTCCGTGTCATCACAGAAAAATAAGTCACTGGATTAATTTGAACAATTTTTCGGAATACTTTTTGCCTTTCCTTTATCGCCATTTTCTTATTCGACATATTTTTTATTCATTTAATTCAATTTACGTTTAAGAATATCTTTTTTCTTTCATTTATTTGCTGCAGGATTGATAAATAGCTTATATCTATGCCTATTTTTTTTTTTTTAATTTTCATTCGACAAATGAAATTGTGATTATCAAAAAATTCACTGAAGTATTTAAGATATATATATATATAATTTTTTTTTTATAATTTAACAGGATTATTTTTGAAAATATGGTAATGTTTTCTCTCGTTTTTTTTTTTTTGGTAATCATGAAATATCGGATAGATTAATTTTCAGAAAATTAGCTGGAAGTTCGAAAAAGGATGTACTCTAATTTTGGTAATTTTAAAATAACCAAATGTAACAAATGGAAATGGTTTCAGCTATGTATGCCAAATTTAAAATGACGAATGTGATGTAATTTTCTTTCCTTTTTTCCTGTTAACGAACAAGTGGATATTGCTGAATAACAGCTTTTTGCTGCACTCAATAACAAATAATTTATTCAATGCTACATCCTTTTCTTCACATTTCTTTTTGGTGAATTTCTGAGAAATACAACTTTGCAACATAGTAATGTTGAATTGCTTTTTAATTGAACTGAACTGCAAAGTTCCCTTTTCTTTATTCCTACTTTATACTAAATCCTTTGCAATGTCAAATGGATTATTATTTATGCTATGCTTGTTCTAAAATTTCGGCATGCGGTGATTAAGGTTAAGTCATTTAAAAATTAATTCAAATAAATGTGTCAGTTCGATGTTTCCTTTATTGTTTTATCGTAAGTAGGAACATTTTTGAAAAAAGTTTTCTAAAAGCTTACAAGTTTGATCGCTTCCCAGAATTAACTTTTTTTTGATCCGGCTACGGAAATTTTCTAGAGAAGCATTAGTTGTTGAAATTTTTAATAATTATTAATATTTTATCAAATTTTAAAAGATAAACATTACCATTAAAGAAAAAGAAAAGACTTTGGATTGGTATAATATTTACATATTTCTTTAAAGAACATTAATGAAATAATTTCTAAAACTGACTTATCAAATAGCTTCTCTTTACCATTTCTTCTTATGCTGAATACTGTGATTTCATTTTTTTGAATTCCAGAATTTTAACGTATAAATAGATATTTCATCCTGATACTCTTTGTTCTGAATAACGACTTATTATTAAAAGCTTTAAATTACGAAAATCGTAATATGGAACGTAAATTATTTCTTTTATTAAATCTAATTGCAGAAGAAATTCTAAATAATTTACATTTCTTGACAAAAATATTTTCAATTGATTTAAAATATTCAAAATTGCTAATTTGTCAACACAATAGAAAAAATTTTTACTAAATACTGGAAAAAAAGCAACAAAATAGTTTTTTTTTTTCAACAATTTATTCATGCTAGTATATTAAAAGTAATGACTTAAATGAATTTTTCGCTAAACAATGCAGATATGCTCTCTTGTGAAATAAGAATTTATGGTACCTGGATTCTTATCTGTTTCCAAACTTTTTGAGTAATAAAATTTAAATAATTAATGTTGAATTACTATCGGTCGATAGCTATTTCAGAAATAGTGAAAAACAAAGTGCAGATGGAAGAGATGATCTTTGATTACTATCATTTCCAATTAATGATAATATAATTATTATCCAACAATTTGTTTCCTATCTTCTTTATTTCAATAATGGTGGTGATAAGAATAGTAATAATGGCAACAGTGCTGATGATGGTAATTATTATTGAAATTATTTTTAACAGTAATAAATACTTAATTTCTCTTTATGAAGAAAAATGATTAAGCACCATGATTAAGTACCCAAAAAACATTCAGAATCTCATTTGAAGAAAATAAAGAAAAATTATATTT
Organism: Dirofilaria immitis; assembly: GCA_024305405.1. Classification (NCBI taxonomy): domain Eukaryota; kingdom Metazoa; phylum Nematoda; class Chromadorea; order Rhabditida; family Onchocercidae; genus Dirofilaria; species Dirofilaria immitis. Next base: position 1,600,690 of record JAKNDB010000110.1, read on the forward strand.
CCCAGGGGACGAAAGTACCGATCTACAAAATTAACAAACCTAACAATCTAACATTTTGAAGCAGTCTTGTATTAACAATTAGTTGCAATTCAACGTGCTCTTTTAGATTTATTCAAATAAATCATACTTTGTTTCCTGTAATTTTACTTCTATAAATGTATAGCCATACAAACATATATCAACATAATGAGTGAAAACTTCCTTTTCTTGTATTCAATAGATATCAAACTTATGATGAATATATAAATGTTACAAATTGTTTAGAATGTAAAATGGTCTAGCGAAATAATTTGATTTTTTTCGTCAAAGTGATTACAAATTGTTTTTTTTTTTACCTTCTAATTTTCTCGTAACTTTATTTGAAACGTAATAACAGTTGTTCGTTTACTCTTTTTTTGTTTGAGCATTTAACAGCTGACCAGAAATTTATTCCAAACTATTTAAAATCTTTAATTTAGTATTTTTTTTGCCTCCTCTATTTTTTTCTAATATACCAAATTATTTTGTTATCTTAAAATTGTTTAGCTATGATAATTTAAAAATTTACATTATTAACAGGTAAATTATCTTATGAGTAGATATATTTTTTCTAAGAAAAAATAGTACATTTTAAATTTATATGTTCAATAAATGACAAAATATTCTTTGTACGTATAATCGCCCGCCCTATGAGTAGTTTTGATAAATACTCATTAGAACCCTGGAACAGAAAATAACAAGCAATAAACAATGAATATCCGCTATTTATTTAATATTTATTAGACATTTAGTAGAAACTCACTTATGCAAATGAATGAAATCTTAGAAACTTTCAACTTGGTATATTTTTATTTTTGGGATATTCTAAAAAATATCGGCAATATTCTCTTTATCAATTATTTTAAAAAAATGGATGAAAAATTTTTTTCTACTATTTCTTGACTTTTTCATAGCTTTAAGTCTTACCACTATATTTAAAAAGCCAGATGAATTCATATTTAGCTTCGTCGATAAAATATTTATTATAGAAGTAATGATATTAGAATAAGTCATTTAGGTAAGAAAAAGACAAATATAATGTTAGAAAAAAATATTCGAGTATGGCTAAGATGGTAAAATGAAAGACACTAAGTAAAATGTTGAAAGATTTAACATACAAGATAAAGTTGCTGAGAAAAAGTTCTATTAGCGCCAAAAATACCAGGAATGTTTTAATAATTATAAAAAATAGATTCCCAATATAGGTAAATATTATCGAATTATTTAAAGGCTTTCGTTTAACTGAGCATCTTTTTCTGTTATCAAGGAAACTGAACTCGCAGAGTTGATTAATTAATTTTTTTTCTCCTGTATCCATCCGAAATAGTCTACTAATTTTAATTTTCAACTTTAGTTTTTTCAATTTAGAAGTTACATTTTATTAGACAAAATAATCTCACTACTAGCAAATGTTTCGAAAATCTTTCACCATCAATTCGATTGCAAAATATACTACACTTATATAATATCGCTATTACTTTTTCTGAATATGTAAGACATGCGATAATAAGTGATAAAAAAGCTTATTGAATTCCACCCTTTGTTCGATGCTAAAGTTTCATTTTGCAACATAAAAATTTGTTGGAAATCTTACTTCTTCAATATTCTTTGACAATTTTTGTTTAAATTTGCGATGAAAAATTGAATAACTAAAAAGAAAAAGAATGAAATTTTAAACTTTCATACTTTGATATTTCTTATGATAATTGGATATTAGCTTATTTGTTGAAAAACAATTATTTCCGAGAAATTTTTCATTGTTTATTAAATTGTATATGAAAGTTATTTTAACAGATAAAATTCATCAAATGTGAAAAAAATTTAATCTTAATGCATGCGTAATGTTGCATGCATGCGGCCACGCATCTATACAACATTATGAGTCATAAATTAGGCTTGGTAATATTATCGACATAAGATGATGTTGCATATTTGATGTTTTTCTTCATATATACATATATCTTATTGTTAAATTTATTGATTTCGTAGCTTTTTGCTTATTCGTTTTCGAAATCTCATGGGTCAATATAGATGGCATTATCATGGGAATCAAAGTAAATTTATTCCACGCACCATTATTGTTACTACTATTTCCATTCCTTAGGATTATAATATTTCAATTTTGACGAATTTATCCCATCCACCCAATTTTTCCATCATAATTTGTTTATTATTCACAAGAGTGCAACAACATTGAAGAAAAAAAAAAAGAGTTTGTTTTCCAGTTATTATTCATTCAATCAAATTATGGAAATGGTAAAATTGCAGAAAAATTGTCAATAAAAATTAGTATAATATTGTTGATGACTCACCTTCGACAATCTGATAATTGCTTTGAAAGATGGCAACTATTTCAATGGCTTGAATGTATAAATCATCGAATTCAATAATATATTTTTATCATTTTAATCTTTATCTTTACATTTCGTTTTTACGTAAATTTATTGTTTCGTTCGATTTTTATTAATATTTTTTTATTTTTGAAACGATAGCGACATTTTCTCGATTTAAACATTTTGCTTTGATTGTTATTAAAAGCATTTTTTTTTTAAATCTTTTCCAGCAAAATTTTGTAAAAATAATGCAAAATATATCAATCTTTGTACTTTTGTCGCATTTTTTTCCCATTTCTGTTTTTTAAAGGATAAATTCTTACTGATTATTACGGTTGTAATAAATCAGATAATGAATAGGTTGTTTTGTCTAATATCTCCTAATTAATGATCGAGCTAGTGATATAGATGTGAAATGACAGAAATTATGCACTTAATCATCAATCATCTTTTTACACAATACAGATCTCAATAATGTTTTTAAAATTTAAGTAACTCTATGAGACTATGCTTATACTATTTATTATTATTAATTGCTTCGCGTTTTTTAAAATTTTTTCATTTCAAAAATTCAAAATTTATTACTATTTGACTATTGAATTACTATGATTTGATTCATCGAATAGTATGTTAGTTATCCTTTACTTCAGTCGATCATATTGCTTTTCGAATAGTTCATTAATATGAATAAGATTATTTTAACAATTATTGCATTCTTATATTTCTTGAATTAATAGAAGTTTATAAGCTAACTCTTCCACTTTATTAACTTCTTATAAATTATCCTCTGCTTGATATTATTTATTTATATCATTTCTCATTTGTTATTTCAAATTAAATGTCATACAAATTATAGTTCCGTCTTATCAAACGGAACAAAATTTCCTAATGTTATCTAAAATTAGAATTTCATTTTACAAATTAATAAACTTGAGAAAATATAAAAATTAGTTTCTGCTAATCAAAATTACATTTAAAATATAATTTTGGAGCTGATAAACAATAACTGGCAAATGTCATGCTAAATTTAAATTAACGTTAGAATATATGCAAGCATATAATAATTAATTTATTTTTTCAATATCCAATTGGAATTAATAATTCATGCTACTGCATTATAATTATCTAATTCTAATTACTTTTGATTTTTACATCTTAGTTATCTCTATATATTTTATTTTAAGTACTATTATTTATTTTCACTTTTTTGCTGGTGAATAGATAAAATAATACCGAAATTTTACTATCAAGCGAATACTCCTAATCTTATCATATCACTATTACGAAATAATCTTTTTTAAACAGCTATCGTTTAAATTTTTCAGCAATAACAATTAATTACAAATATGAAATTTATCATTGAAATTAATTTAGACTCTCATGAAATTTGTCAGAAATACGCAAAAAATAACAGCATGCATATTCTATGATGGTATTTCATAAAAATTTATGAGTGTCATTTGAATTATTTTATGGATATAAAATACAAAAAAACTGTATCTTTTCATGTTCGAAAATTTTTTAGCCTTAAATTTCAGCTTAATAACACATTGATCTTTTGACAGCAAATGAACTTCGAGTATCATTCGTAAAAATTTGCCAATTATTAAATCCCAAAACACATCATTGTCTTATCAAATAATCCCTGCCATTCGTTAAGAAAAACGAAAAGTAAGAAATGATTGAGTTAGAAAAAGTTGAAATCATTTGAACCGCACCTTTTTTGCTTTACTTTTATTCTACTATAGTTGATTAAGATTGATTGGCCATTCAAATTATTTTCTTCATCTTACTTGTTTGAAATGAGAAAGCAGTGATAAATTTAATTTTGAACATGAAATGATATGCTATCAATAAATAAGCTTACAATTCATAATCCCTTAATTATTAACACGAATAATTCGACCATTAATCAAACATCAATAACTTTTATAATAAACATTTCCCATTAAATCATAAGATCTTTTTCTCGACCGATAATATTAGTGGTGATTTAATGTTGAAATAGAAAACAGATATCGTTTCACATTTTTGAACATAAGCAGAAAACAAGAAAAAGAGAAACAACAGTTGTTTACCATTGTGGTGAACAATTGCTGTTACTATTTCTACTTCTTCACCATGCTTGTACAGAGCTTCTATCTATTATCAATTATTGTTTAACAGATTAATTTTAATTATAAATTATGATGGAATTATTAGTTTTATTAATAAGCTTGATATTTGTTGCAAGAAAAAGAAATACTCCAGCCGATTTTCGTTTTCGTTTTATAATTACATTTATTCTTTTCATTTGTTAAATTTATATACTATTCTTTTTCTTTATTTGAAAATGAGTCAATTCAAAAAAAAAAACTTATAATTTCTTCAAATTGTAAGCTATACAGAATGTTTGATATAATGCTTATCATCTGAACAATTATAATAGTAGTAGATTAACATAAGATTAAAAATTGGTCTCTTTTCTTTTTTTTAAATAAATAAGTAAATTAAGATTTCTAAACAAGTAAGTAACGTAGTACTATCTGCAAAATTTCATTCATTTATATTACATAAATAGTTTGTTGGTTTAATATGAAATCACATGTCAAGCATCCTGGGACAAGAAATGTCAATTTTGCCTCCTCGAAGTTAAATTAAAATTTGAAAATAATAGTTGGAATATTGGAATAGAGTTAATGAATGCTGCTGGTATATGATGTAGAAAATATTTGCTATATTACTTTTATGTGTGAAAATCACATGAAAAACATATGCGTTTATTAACTCTATTCCAATACTACAGCTATTATTTTTAAATTTTAATTAAAGGAATTTATTTATTTTTTTAAAATTAATTCCATTTTCGAACTTTCAACATCACACTATATTTCCTTTTGAATGTTACAATTTTTGCTTTAACTGCCTCTTTCTTTATTCTTCTTTTCGCATAAATTCGTTTAAAATTTTCTTTGTAAACAAATTGCAGAAAATTTAGAGCTTCATATTTCAGGAAATAATCCTAGAAACGGATTCGTTTACATACAAAAATTACACCTTTGTTTTCTGCTTTCCTTTATACATTAAGAATAATTTGTTATCTTTCCTTCTTTTTTTTTTATCAAAAAATATGAAATGTTATCAGCTTGTTAAACTTTCCAAAATTTATGCTTATTCTATTCTGCATAACGAAAAATTTTATTCCAATATCACAATTTTATGATATCTCGCTTTGTTTAATTAGTGCATACATACGTATTAAAACAAATATCATATTCATTATCAGCTCAAATTTTAAAAACCGATATTAGTAATTGGATAATAAGTATTGACATTTCAGTTATAAGAAAATCATTTCCAATCACAATATTAATTAATAAGAAAATAATTAGTTGCGCTTTAGCAAAAATAAAACATTTTTTTTGCATGTTTTATCATAATCAATTACTAAAATTTCGTTTGATTCAATCGAATTTTTTTATCTCATTATTTTATTGTAGCTTAATGGAAACGACTTATCAATGTTACTAGATATTGTGACATATAAAGTACAGAAAATTTCAAGCATCAAGCATGCATCATGCTGGTGTTTCTCGTAAATCATATAGTTTCAATGTTCTAAAACCTAATCGAAATGAGGATAATTTTTGGTTTGATTGACTAATATTGGCAATGCCTTTTAGGAAGTCGTTGTAAAATTGTATTTCAATGTATAATGTCAAAAAAAAGTGACTTGTATTGTTTAGAATTTCTTTTTATAATTAGCAAAATACTTTGCAAGTGTGAATTTGAAATTTGCGAAATCTGATGGATTACTTTAGTTAATTGTGCAAGTATAGGACAATATTTGAACTGTACTAAAAATGTCAGAGAGAATGGTTGACTTTTGAATTTTTATCATCGTTGTTTTACTTAGAAAGGAAAAAGCTTCTCGTGTGAGTCAAATCAGAAATATTGAATGTTAAAGCATAAGAAGTGCAATTTGAAAGAAAATTTAAATATTATTCTATTTTTTCATAAATCACGAAAATATTTTTGAGTCTTTATAAGTAAGTATCGTTTGTTAGAAATTCCATGTTCAAATCTATGTGAATTTCCTAAAATGTTTGTAATATTTTGACTGTTACATTTTCTTATATTTCAATAGTTGTTTAAATGTTTATAATTTGAGATAAAATTCGTTTTTGTTGAATATATAACCATTGTTATAAAGCAAAGTTAAATTTTTCTAAGTAATTTTTAATCATTAATATATCTTTGCAAAAAGTTCATATTTTAAAAAATAAAAATAGAAAAATAAAAATAGAGAATAAATGCTAAAACTGAAACTAAACATTCTTTGTAATTTTTCAATAAAATGATTATTTTTATCCATTTCATTACTATATTTGCTTTCATGATATTTTTTTCATCGGAAGGCAAAAATAAAACAAACACGAATTTGAAGGATCTTCTTTACCATGCTTCTCTGAAAGACGATTTCACCTTTCCAAGAGTTTCCTTCAAGCTTTCTTGTATTCTCGCTAATTCGATTAAAACTTTTATCAAAATTATTATTCCTCTTACTTCTTTCAAATTTGAATTATTGTAAACGGTGGTTTTTTCGTTTTGTTAAATTTAAATTAGAATTTTATATCAATTATGTTTTGCAAACGTGAACGTTGTTGTCATAAGAATACAAATGCAACTAAAAATATTTCACTGTCACAAAAATGGCATGATTTCTGTAATGTAATTCTCTATCATTACAACTTACGTCTGATTTTGTTAATATTCAAATTTCATATAATTTTTATCTCAGATAAAAAAATCAGTTGGATTCTTTTGCGGTCATTTTTCTAAAACTTTTCCATCTATTCTCGTTTCTTTCTTTTTTTTACCTCTTTACAACTTTGTTTAAATAAATAGTTTCAATTATTTAAAATAAAAAGAATTCGAAATAAACTGATAATTTTTTAAAGCACTTTTGCGTAAAAATGTTGTAAAACGTTTATAATTTATGAATTTGTTGTTTGTTATTTGTTGTTAATCAAGTGAATAAAATATAATTTGAAAGCATAAATATATTAGGAAAATGAATGAATTTCAATGACATGCCCCATTTCTCATTTTTATTTTCGCTTCTCCTTGTAAACTTAATTTGAATATCATTATTCAACAAAGGTTTGTGTCAAATATTCCCTAGAAAAATAAGAAAAAAGTTTTTACATTATATATTTTGATTTTCATATGATTAATTTTTTTGTGATCATAATTCCCATTGCGATTATTCATATAATTCTTCGTATAAATTTTTTTCTGTTTTGCAACTAATTTATTTAAAATTATTTTTGATTAAAAGAAAAAGAACGCATTCTGTAATATATTTTACAATATATTACAGAATGCAAACATTTCATTTCAAGTAATTGATTATTTATTCTAAAATTATCAACCATGTGATATTTCTTTTTTTTCTTTCAGATTTTATGAAAATAGTTTATCGTATTTTCGATCATAGATACAACAAACCAATTTGCACCAAATGGATGATTTTATGAAAAACGCATCTCTCTATTCCAAAAATATTTCCGTAAGCAGTCCAGGTCTAAAACGAATATCCTGGCGACAACAATCGCAACCGCAAATGAGGATTAAGACAAATGATGATATGAGTGCGATACATGAATCGTTGGCTCGGAAACGATCATTACCACGACCACCAGTTACGACGTAAGTTTTTAATTTATGGAAACAAAAAAAGTATTGAAATTAGCATGGAATAAACTGATGTGATTTTTTTTTAATTCGTTATCTTCAAATCATAAGTTTAAAAATATGATAAAGAGAACCTTTTATTATTACAGAAAAACGATACAGTTTTAACTCTTTTGTTGCCATTTTTATACATCCGAATAAAAAGATGAAAAAAATTTCATGCGTATTTAATTTTGATATTCAAAATATTTGAAATAAATAGATTTAATTGAAAAATTATTGGATTTAATGGGGAAATAACGTTAAATATCAGTTGTCATTCACAACTTTCTTACAAATACTCTGCATAAAACAGATATCTTATCAATTTTTCTAACTTTCAAACTGACAAGTCATTTTTTTTCTTGTTTTCTGTAAACTTTTTCTGTCGTTGAGATAAATGATAATTGCGATCGAAGATGCCTAGTGTCATTCTTAACAAGGAAATCATAAAACCATAAAGAAATAAATATTATGTGTTCCTTGGCATCGCTTAATTTCTGTATTTTTCTCTGTAATCAAAATGGTGCTGATAATAAAAAAGGAAGAGGATTAGTAGAGCGTAAATTGGATAATACTATTATTATTTCTAAAAGTTCTAAATTAAATTTCCTTTTTCCCAAATAAGATTAAACTGTACTATGATCACAATTCTTGGACTTATATAAATGAAAAATGTTATTTATTAGATTTTAGGCTTTGTTGCCTTAAGTAATTTTCCTCATGTTCTGCGATCATCCTTATACTTATCCTTTTTATTTCTTGCTATTTTCATTTGCTCTCAAATTTAACATATTTTTAATTTAAGATAATGAAATTTAAGTAAATTTCACTAAACTTCGAAAAGTTCCAACCAAATTGCGTATTGCAAAAAGAGAAGGTATGTCTGAAATGCTATCTATTTCTTAAATCGTTTAGCAAAATTATAGTTTATTGTCATCTAAAATTTCATTCAAAATTTTAAGACTTCAAAAAGATTTTAGATAGTTTGGAGTTAGATTTAACATTATAAGATAAATAAGCATTTCTTCACAATTAACAATAAGTGTGATAATTATTGTTAAGCTCATAGCCAAATTTCACTTTCGATTTTGAATAATCAAAATTTCTTTTAAATTTTATTCATAAAAATTAATTCTGCGTTGGATTTTCAGTATCTTAAGACAAATCTTATTGGATTATTTCTCAAACTCCGAATCGAAATTTTGATTTCAAAATGCTTTCAAACATTTTTTTAGCAATGTAGTAGAGAATCTTATTTTTGGTACTTTTTAACAGCATCACTACAAATGATTGATTATTTATTTACGTTGCAAATATTGCTAAAACACTACACAATCAAAATTTAAAATTTTTTTCATCAAAATTTGCTTTTACCTTAGTTTCGCATCCTTTTATTAGTTAAAGCTTACGAAACTTTCAAATCAAATTTCATTTGCTGTTTATAAATAATATTCATACAATTAGAACATAAACATATTCCACATATTAATTAGCGTATATTTCTTACACATCATGCTATTTCATTACACATCATAGATTATCATGTCAGCTACTCCACCAGTTGGCTGTGATTCCTTTTCATCATCCTTTCCTCTTTTCTTTTTCACATTTATTTCAAAGTATTTTAATCGTGTTTCTTTTTTAATCATTTTATCGATAACTCAATTTTTTTTCCGATGAAAATTGGTGATACTAACTAATAAAACTAACATGTAATGTGTCATTATCTTCTAGCTAATGCTTTTTTGACGTATTTTTTTTAAATAAATAATAAATTTCGCAGTTATCCATTTTTATTATGTTAACTTTAGGCAGGCCCAACATCAATGTATTCGCATAAAATAAATAATGTTGCTGTTGTGTCAACAAAGTTGCAGCTTCGAATATATCTGACCTGAAGAATATCCAAGCTACTATTTTATTAGAAATTCAATTGCTTTCATATATTTTTATTCAGAAATTCAGAAATTTACCAAACTGAAACATTTCGAATCGTGAAATATAGAAAATAGCTTTAAAAACATGTTATTTACCTCAAAACTTTTGAAAGTATTTAGAAAGCAAGATTCATGCTGTTTATAAATAAATTATTTCAAGCTCTATCAGTGTAGGAGAAAAATACTACTTTTAACCTATTCTAATAAATTAGTTAAGATCATACCATCTAATTTATTTTAATCTAGAAACTTCTCTTCTTGATAGCTTGAATTAAAATTATTGCATCCACAAATTTTTGATATTTTAAAAGTTAGAATAACGAAGCAAATCAGTATCATTTGCTTTATGTGATAAATTGAGATGGCAATTATAGTCAAAATTGGATTTATTACAAACATAAAGAAATAATGTTTTTTTATGGCGACAGAAAAAATTTTAAATAAATAGCCTTCGAAATATTTGCATCTGGATAACTTTTTGAACTATCTTGTTATTTATCAACTTAAGAACCCTGGAAGCTGATGATTTATTTATCATCTATTATTAATATGTTGCAATTCAATCGTTTTTATATCACAAAGAAATTTTCGAAATTTAGAATGATTAATTATTACTTTCTAGTCAGGACAAAATATCAAATTAGTGATATTGCTATTAAGACTAACATTGTAATTTACAAGAAGTAAACATAAATTGAAAAATGCATATAATTAATCAATAAATGATTAGTAACAAATGAATTATTTTATCATCCAAACTCAGTTTAACTGTCCAAATCAATATTTTAACTTTGTTTTCTTTTCTTTAATAATCATTCAAGTTCCTTCCTTATGATCAGATTCTGCTATATCAAAAGGAATTGAGTAAAATTTTCATTAAACAAAATAGTCTAGGCTTTATAGTGAATTAATGTGGATACTTGAATCTCTATGTTTAACGTTATTTATAGTGGTACCGTTAAATAAGAAATTTGAAATTAAACGAATTCTTATGTAGTTCATAACAAAATTTTCTGATGTTTCCAAACAAAGAATTGATTTTCGGATTTGTGCAAAAATTTAAAAGATTTTGGTCAAAGAAATTTAAAATGATATATTATGTAACAAAAAATTTTTTCTTTTTCTTATCACCCAAGAATATACGTAGTTTTCAAATAAGCGAGTTCATTTTTTTGTGTTGCATCTTTAAAAAAGCGAAAAAAATGCTATTTCGCTTGCTCCACAAAATTTATATCAACTTTCCCACTTTTATTCATCTTAAATCAATTTTTGATTACTCATTATCTCCAGTACAGAAGTATGCTTATATTAAACACTGATCCTATTTTAAAATAGAAACCGATTTTTACTTTTTTATTGGGGAGACTTTTTTCACTCATGTATTAGATTTGGCTATCGCAAGAAATTTGAAAAATATGAAATTCATGCATATATTAAAGAAAATTTGATTTATCAGGAGCCTATTAATGATCAACAAAAAGAGTGCATTAGTTGAAGCCTCATTAAAATCAAATTATTTTTTTTTTGAAATTTCATTTATTCTATCAATGCTAATGTTAAATAGCTTGCTATCATACAATTACAAGATCTATTTATTGCAGAGAAATGTCTGCATTTAACTAACATGTTTAGCTTATAACTTCTAGTGTTTCAATTATTTCTATTATAACTTTTTTTTCCAAATAAAACTTCAACTTATGGAGCATCATTCCATTAGTCTCAACAACTTATCATTGGCATCAGTTATTCATCTCTTACTTTTATTAATTTCAATAATTCATCAAAAATTTGATTTATACAAATACAGTGGATTACCGCTACAATAATGGCTTACACTGCTTCCCTTATTTGTGGAAGCGATGCTGATCCATCAATTCAGTCCTTTGAGTTGTTCATTTAAACACTCACGAATGTTTTTAAGAATCAAAAATTGAAGGAAAAAAATTAGCTTAATTCTTCCCTTTAGATATATTAGTCCTTATTCGGTTATGTCATAATATATTATATCATCATAATACAAACAGGAAATAAACTACACACCATTGATTTTTGCTGAACTTACGAATTTAATTCTACTTAACGCCTGTTTCTTTTAATCAGCACTTTCGAATGTCAGTAATCATAGCAAAAAAAACTGATATTGCTATCTCAAAACACTAATTTTGTTCTAGCTGACATGTTGATCCATCAATGACTAATGATCAAGAAACGCATTGCTAATCCGATATTATATCATCGATAAAAGTGTTAGTAAGCATAAATGAAAAATGCTAGCACGATATTTTTTAAACCAGGATAAATTTACTTGAATTTTGAACAACTAATTACTTCCTTGTTCTGTCGAACTTTTGAAATGTAAATTAAGATTATCGATTCACCCGAATTCATCTTCATAGATTTAAATTATATCAGAGCAATTCTGACTTAATCGCAAATGTGAAAATTAATTCCGATATGCTGAAAATCAAAAACAAAAAAATTAGTCCTTAATGATAAAAAGAGAAGTTTTAAACAAAAATCTGATCATAATTAAAATCTGATTATGTTAATAGACAGGCATATAATTCGCTATTAAATGTACCTTCACTTTACAGCAGCTAAGTGGCGATGCTTTGGCTGAAAGTAATTCAAAAGAATTAATAAGGAAATTCATGATATTTTTAAGAATTAGGATGATAATAGCAGAAAAATTATAATAAAAAAACTTTAAATAAAAAGTGCTTTTTATTAGCATTAAAATAATGAATGGCATTAATATAACATGAGAAAAAATATAATGAAATTTGTTTTTTTGAAATTGTGATGTTTCAAAAAATATTACTAACCTGTTTTTAAGAATTTTAGATAACATCAAATCTTGGTATAAGCATGTATGTTTAATTGAAAATAAAGTGAAATAATCTGTTACTTACTATAATTTCTAATTTCATGGCGCATTTTTTGGCTATTTTATATGAAATTATATAAGAGGTTAAAAATAGCTTCGTTCATTTGAAAATAATTGATTTTTGGCTTTAAATCCTTTTGCTATCGAAAATTTTTTCTTTTATAAAATGAACGAGCATTAAAGTTTATGACATATATTAACCATGCTAGTTAGACCAATACCTGAAATTTCTTTTCCTTAAAGCAACCAATAATTTTTAAATAAATGATCTTTCTATCATAATATGTTCCAAGAATTATTCAGCTTGTTAAATTTTATTTACTTATTTACAGGAAAAAATAAATACACATTCATGATGTTCTTATATAAAAACGAAAATTTTTATTCTTATTGTATCAGAATAAATGATAAAACTAACAAATAATTGCAATGCAAAATGTTGAACATTTAATAAATGGAAAATAGCTATTAAAATTGTTTTTGATCAGAAGCTGACCGCATGAAATTAAATGGCATATTGCGTTTGTTAAAAGAAATAATTTACGGCTAAAATATATTCCTGTTAGCTAAAATTTTAAAATTTAAAAGAAATGTATGATTATTCATTATGATAACAATGATGATGATGATGACGATGATGATGACGATAATGATGCATACTTGAAAAGCCAACTTTATAATTACCATAATTTATGACGAAGTGCCACATATACTTTTGCAATCATGCTAATCTATATTTTTTTATTATTCATTTCTGCTTTTTCCGCCTATTTGGCATTTTTTTACAGATGGCTTTCCAACAAATATAATGATCTTAATTTTTAGTTATTTCATCGTCTTCTCCAAAAAATAATTGTTTTTAATTCAATTCTAAAAATGTTGTATCATCTATAGGCTTCGTCCCTGTAGAATGAAAACGATAGACATTAAAATAATTTAATTGAAATCTTCCAATAAAATTGTTTTTTCGATCTTTTTCATCTGTCTAAATGTTTATTCTTGCATCTTTGTTAAAGAAAATCAAGCTTATATGGATAATTAAAGTGAAACAATCTGAATTTAAATTTCATTTTGAAGATGATTAAATTAACAAATGTGATGACTGATAGATTCTTCGATTGCGATAAGTTTAATTCAATGATATCGATGTATAATCCATTCGTTCTTTGCAGAGGAACAGAATCATTTGATAATTCACCTGTATTTTATTTCTAGCTTATTTCTTAACACTCTTTAAAAGTTTTAAATTCACAAAGAAGGAAAAAACAAATAATTACCTTTATTATTCAAGTAAAACATTTTTTTCTCCTGCTTTATTTTCACCTTTATCGGGTGGACTATAATAGACTATAAAGGACACCTCAGAAACTGGGCAAATATGAAATTTGTAATTATTGAACCAATTTCTTTTCTCAATTTTGTCAATTGTCAAGTTTCCTTAAGTTTTCTTTTTTCTTTAGTTATTCATTAATTAAAAAAATGAATGTTGTGAATATGTTTCTGAATATATTTTATGATATTACAAAGATTGGCTATGTTAGATATCTTTTTTACACTTATTTAATTTTGATGAACTATCGTTCATTTATTTAGCAGTTAGAAAAATGGAAGAAAATGCTGAAAATTCAATGTTATTATTATTATTATTATTATTATTATTATTATTATTATTACAAATATTACTGTATTGCTCACCTTCTTTTCTGATTATTAATTTTTTTGTAATGATAGATTGATCTTAAATTTATTGAAATTAAGTAAAACGATATTTTCATATTAGCATTAAAAGTGAACTGTTATTTTAATTCGATAGTGTTCTGTCATCGATAATAGATTATTTCATATAATTTTAAATTGCTTCCAGAATTTTTATGTATCATATCGATTTCAGTCATAATTCCTAGAATCATTCTTTATCCCAATATTTTCCAAATTCATTAAGCTTTCGTACAGACGAAGAGCGAAACTGTTGGAATAGTATCAAATTTCAGTGTATAGCAAAGATAGTCATTGCATGTCGGCTCTCAATGATAAAATTTCAGCTTAGTAATATTACTTCCTGAATTCCTCCCAAATTATGTTATAGCTTAAATTTATTCAATACAAGTACTTTAAAAATCTCTCTTTGCATAAGAGTTGCTTCAATTTCAAGATTTTTATTTATTGCCTAATTCATATCACCGAAAAACACCATTTAATGATAATCTGAAATCAAAATCCTATCAATCTGCAATAGATGTTCAATGTTTTTCTGCCATTTCAAAATTCAGTTTTTCTAGTCTACTAGCTGAATGCTAGTAGCTTGGTTTAGATCATGTGGTAGAATCGTCGCTTACATGAAGAAAAATGATTTAGAAAACTTCATTTATCATTAAAGATTTCAGGAAAAAAGTTTTTGCTTGTAAGTGCTGAGGTATAAAGTACAAAAAGTATTGGAATTTTGCAATGTCATGAATTTGTAATCAATTGAAGAAAACGGAAATTGAGGAAAATGCGGGATGCTCAATGAATAAGAAAGTTTAGAAATTTGTAGAAAGAAATGGACAGAAAATTTACGTTCAATATGTCGTAATTATGATTTAAGTTGTAGAGAAGACTGGGCGATAATTTTGTTTGCAATCATTCTGTCTCAAACATTTTCATTTTACTTACCTTTCTTTTAAATCGAATTTAATGTCATTGTTGAAAAAAGGGTAAATGTTGAATGTTTGATGCAAAATTGTTTTTTCTTTTCTTATTTCTAATTCTTTTTCTTCGTAGGTTGAATTGTTTATTCTGTATGTGTACTGGATGAAAAATTTAGAATTATTTAATTTTTTCGAATTTTTGTTATTTGCATCTTAATAGAAATGTTTCAATTGCTGGATTTTTTAGACTCAAGAGTCTTTTTTATTTTATTTTATTTCAATTTCACTGGAAATGATAGTTTTTCCAACTTATCAATGCCATATACCAAGTACACTACTGAGTTTCAAAATTTACATTTCAAACAAATGCAGCAGAATGAAAAAAATATTTTGCTCCAAAAATACCCAGAATCATTTATCATTGGTGCAAAAACTAGTACTTTATAGATTAATGATATAATTGGAAGATTATCACTATGATAATAATAATTACTGCAACATATATTTTCTCCTATAGTGACGTGAATGTATTACGATGCAGCTATCAATAGTGATAATACAAACAGGAAAAAACAAATGAAACAATATGAGCTGTTAAATCGGTTTCGTTTCATTGAATTAGGCTTCCGATAGTTCCCTTGTGTTATTGGTTGTTGTAAATTATTTTCGTACGGATCTATTCTAAAACTTCAACGACACATCCGAACTGTACAAGCGCTAAACCTATTTATTATGAAATCTGTTGTTAACATTTTATCAAATACTACGGGACAATAAAACAAAAGTCAGAAATTGCAGTTGCTTTAACGATCGAAAGAGAGTAAGTTACAATCAGTGTCTTACGAAATTTTCAAAAGTTTGATTAAACGGATGTCATAAGCAAAATTTTTATCGTTTAAGTTGCATGATTATAATTAATCTAGATATTTTAATGCCATACATTTTTAGTCACAGTTTATATTTCTAATTATTATTTCTTCAAAAAAAAAAGATTTTTCTATTTTATAACAGTGAATATTAGGAATCATTCCCGATAAATTTTCTGCTAGTATCTAGAAATTTATTTCGGTCATGATCCAATGTGATAATAATGGTGTTACAGAGATTTTAGAAAAATTTGAATTTGAATATTTCTCTCATCTTTTTCACTTTTTTTTTGGAATAAGCAAAGGAAGACGAGAAAGACAGAGGAGAGAGAGAGAGAGAGGAGAGAGAGACAAGGATTAACGAAATGAAAATAAATTCATAAGTCTCGACGAAAAAAGAAAAGTCAACATTTAAAAAAGAGGAAATAAACGAACAAAAAATCATAGTGCTTGAATCCACTTATAATGCTAAACATAGTGAATAACTTCCGCTAGCTAGAGTTGAAATAACTTAAATCTAACGAAATTCTGAATCACGAATTTTCTTTCTTTTTCTCTCAGCTACATTGAACATTATTTTTCCTTGAACTATGCGACAGTTTTCGAAATTAGTTCTTGTTATTTCTTGAATCAACTTTTTGATTGCTTTGTCGAAAAAATTAGTTAATTCATTTTTTTTTGGTGTATTTAATATGCTCCAATTTAATAGCTATTTAGGATTCTTGAACATGTGGTTTTTTTTTTTAAACCGGGAATCTATAGTCAAAAAATCGTAAATTTTATGCCTGATTTGTCGAATAACAATTATCATTGGTTGATGAGATAGGAAAGCTTCATAAAATTTATAAATGAAAGATTAATAGAAATTTCGTCTGATTGATATTATTTGGTTGCTTTAATAATTATAATGTTTCGGCATTTTCACATTTTTTACCGTTACTCTTTATCACTGTCTTTGCTGTTGTATCATTACTAAAGTATTATCATCATTGCTGTAGGTATCGTTTCCTATCGGTATTCCCTTCAACAAAATAAGCAATTTATACAATACTATTAAATATGAATATTGAATACTTTTTTCGATTGAGTTTTTCTACTGGAATTGTAATAAAGCAGAAGAAATTATTTGCATCGAAAAGCATAAAATGAAGATCGTGATAATATTCATTTGGATACGACAAGTTCTTGTTTGACAAAATAGTCAGGACTATTCATATTTGGGTAATTCATGTTTTTATGGTTTAAATCCAAAAAATACGGCAAGTAAAAAAGTTTGATTCTTATGAATAGAGTTAAACATTCTTAACAGTTACAATATTATTTTTATTTGATTTAACTATTTTATCCGATTGTCACATTTCATTTTGCCTTGCATCTTTCTCACATGTAATTTAATGCATATTATTCATATTAAATTAGATATTTTACATTGTTTTTTCAAATAAAAATTTTTAGTTATAATTTTTTGAGATTTTAGAAAATTTCATCATTTTTATGCCTTTTGCTTTGATGGAAGCCATAATTCTAAGCGTTTATTGCTTGAATCCAATGCAATACTTCAAAATTAATTTTAGATGGCTTAGTAGCGTCAAGAATTTTAGAACTTTTGGAAACTTCATCCTTCAATACAAAATTAATGCCTTTCTTTCTCGAACTATACTAACGAATTAACAATATTATAACTAATGTATTAATAGAATTGAATGCAATAATAATAGATCTCGAACATTTTTCAAATTGTCATTCTCGCTTTTATTCTACTGAGTCTTTCTTATTTTTCTTTTCTATATAATGAATTATCGCACTATGATATAGAGAAATTAATAGCACATGGTCTCTCAAACTTTGTTCACAGCATGTTGACTTATAATATAGATAGTACTAATGGTGTGATTCTTCAAGTTGAAGTATTTTTTGGCAGAATCGAAAGTTGTTTGTGGCAGAAAGTAAATGATATGTTTAAATCTAAATTTATGCCATCAAATAGACATTACTCCACTAAGCGAAGGGTTGGACAAATAAATGTTTGTAATAGCGCAATCGTAGAATTAACATCCATCGAAAAATGCTTGATCAAGGATGAAAGACAAAGTCAAGAAAATGATATTGATGACAATAGAAGAATAAACCGTTTTACCGGCAAAAATTAGAAATTAATGAAAATAAAATCGTTAGGGAAATAATTGGTCAAGACTATCATATTCCAAGCAGTGCAGAGTAAGATCATCCATCTAAGTTTGATAATGCTGTCATCAACAAAATGATAATTGTGATTTTTGATTTAATCTGCTGATAATAATGTTATAATTTTTTGTTGCGCCAGAAATGCTATAACGATAATGATAATGACATAAATTGAAAAAAATATAGACGATGAAAATAATGAATTCAAAGTCTTCTGGGAATTTCATGATGAGAAACTTGAATATAGCATTGACTTTATAAAAAAAAAGCAGTTAATTCTCACTACCATAAATGTTGAACCAATCGAATATGAAAAAAAGGACAAGAATGAAAAGAAGGACAAAATTCTTGTTTGAAATTTTGCATTGAAAATACATCGCAGAAGTTTTGAAACGATAGTGATTGAGAAATAATCTCATTGTTTTTTTTTTTAGTAACGGAAAAAGGAATTTAATAGATTATTTAAACAATATATCTCATTTAAAAAATAATACAGGTAAGAATGTTTTTCGTATTTTAAATTCTAGAAATGTTGTGAAATTTTAATTCCTGTGTAGTGCAAACGTTCTGGCGACAGTCATCAATTGATAATTGCAAAAACTTATTTACTAACGCCTGTTTGAGATAAATCCAAAAGTAAGCCGTGATTTGATGTTGAATGGTTGCAAAGAAATCCGCTAGAAATTTATTTCAGTTTCTTTATTTCTTTCTCTTTTCTCAAAAAAAGGAAGAAAAAAATTGCGTTTGAGAATGTTAAAGCAGTTTGTTATCAGAGCAATGATTAAATACGGTATTGAGTAAATAATTGAGTTAGATGTTTGATGAAAGGTTATAGAGAATTTGAAATTTAAAAATTTTTTTATTTATTATTTGATTTCATCTTTCTCCTGCTCGTCTGTTTCATCATTCCCATCTTGCAGATCATCAGATGATATTTTATGAAATTTCGGATATAATTAAGCAAAGATTACTACATTGAGCCGTAAAAATATGCTGTGTCGCGAAGTTTAACGAAATATTTTATGTCTGGAACTAAGAAATTGTTTAAAGAATTCAAAACCAATATTTAAATGGCGAAGAAAAAAAAGTTGTCTGAAATCGCGTGTTATACTTTCGTTTCGCTGCTAACTTCATTTTCTTCGAAAATTTGAAAAATAAAAGTCATGAAATCATGAATGCAAGACGAAGGATTATTTTTCTTATATAACAAAGGTATGGAAAAAAAGCGAACTTTTTGTTTCCCATTTTTTTCTTCTTCCAATAGTAACAGAGTCGTAGTATTACTTGATATCCTTTTATCATTTCCGCTTCTTTCTTTTTTTTGAACTACAGCTTTTTATTGATCATTTTTTAGAAAGCCGGCATTACAATAAGATGTTCCGAATTTAGAAAATATATTATTTCGCTAGTAACTTAAAATACGAAATTCAGTTAGTAAAAAAAAAAGATAAAATGGAAATTGAAATGAGAGAGAAGTTAAACGTTGAAAAAAAGTTAAAAATGATTTGAACTTAATTGTATTTCTTATACTTTTTTTTCATACCTGCATAAATTGATAAATGAAATAGATTTAAAATTTTTCTAAAAACTTACAGGATTAATAGCAACATCTCCAAAAAATGAACCTCTAACCTATTCTAATCTTCGATGTAGATGCTTTCATTGATATCTTAAACAGTCTAAACCAATTTAATTTCGAAAGAATATAGAAATCATATCCAATTGTAAGAAAATTATAATCATTCTTTAATAATGTTATAGTGCTTACCAAAAATAAACAACAAAACAGAAGTGAGAGAGAGGGAGAGAAAAAAAGAAAACATCAATTTATGCAAAGCCAAATTATTAAGAAGTGATTTCTCAGAAGTGCATTTTGCTTAACATTCATGAGTTCCAGTATAATTGTAAGTATTATATTTTAGTTATAAAAACAAAAATTACTCATCAATTTTTTCTTTTGTTTTCTTATTAGAATATGAAAAACTTTTCGATTGTATATCTAATTTAAATTATAAAAAGCCACGAAATGGAAAGTTTCCAATTTATATTTCTTTTTAAGAAAAAAGATTTAGCAAAAGGATGATTTTAAAATAACCAAATATTGTTTGTTCAATTTCTAATACTAACATCAATATGAATCCTTTTTATAGTTTTTAGTTTGGAATTTGAGGCGAAAAAAGTTCATTTTATTATTAAATCTTGAACTTAATATGAGAAAAGAGTTCATTTTTTCTCCTTCCATCTTCTGATAATATCGAACACTTAATTTGAAATTGTGAAATGGAATAATTTCTCAATGAATGCTATTTCTGCATAATTTATGCATTTCAGGTGAGATGATAATATTTTATAAAGATGCAGTTATAGTTCACAATTTCATTGCCACATCATTTCCTTCAATTCAATAAAGCTGAAACTTGTTGCATTGTAAGAGTGATAGTAAGTTAGACTCATCGACACACCTAAATCAACGAGTAGATATGATAGAAAGGATTGATTAAACTGCTAACATTCTAAGCATCTTTCATTTCGGAAAGTTAGTAGTATTCGGTTGTGTTCTGTCATACTGTTCTACTAACTGAAATGGATAACATCTTAAATAACTCTGCTGTATTCCTTATTATATGTCACATTTCCTTTCCTTTTTTTCCCGCACTTACTATTATTAACATTAATATGCTTATCAACATCATTAATTATTATATAATTTCAGGCCAAAATCATGCTAAAAATTAATTTAAAATTTATCACTAAATTTCTTTAAATTTACTTTCTTATCACAAAAGCATGCTGATTTAATGAGAGAGTTGGAACAATGTAATTTAACCGAAAATATTTTATCTAAATACCATTATTAATTTAAATGTTATACAAATTTTGTATGGCTATAATGCATATTTATATCCTGTTTATCTAAATGAATGTTTATTTTATTATATACCTGTACATATAAGTGTATATATAGATCTATAAGTAGATATGAATATATAAATTCCAGGTCTAAACAGTTAGCGCTCTTAGCAACGCTCTATTTTTCTAATTTCTTTCTTATAAGCGAGCCTTTAATGGTTATCGGATGGTGAAATATGTATTGCTAGTAACAGTTCATACTTTACATTTTAATGACACCACCCATTATGGATCCACAAACTTTGGATCAAATCGTCATGATAAAGTGAGTTATTATTTTATGATCAGTTATCATTCTTTCTAGTCTTTCTTTTTCTTTTATTTTATTCATTTCCATATTTAATAATCACTTGTTTGAAATCAATCATTTTCATTTGATTCATCTAAACAGAAAAAAAAACAAAAGGTTAGTAAAGTTATTGAAAGCAATCACTTTTGATAAGAACAGGAAATAGCAAAATAAAAATTTTAAAAATAGTTAACATTATTCTAGATCCATTTAATTCTACCTCATTTTGACTATAAAAATGAAAATTTTTCTTTTTTAACCTGAATGACAAAGAGGGTGGATGTGAAATAAACAAGGCGTTGTTTGAGAGTACTTTTGCTTCTTGCTTTTTTTTTTTCTTTGATATTCTAGGATTTGACTAGAATTTTAGATGAAATAAATTAAAACACTCACAGGAAATAACTTTTCCTTCTCTCCTCCAGGACATACGATAATAAATTATATATATATATATATATTGAGCGTAAAATATTATTATTGTTAATTAGCTAAAAGAGAAATTTCCTAGTATTACAAAATTTCAATGCTAATAAACATTGAGACAACATTACTTCGACACCTTTATTTCATATTATCATTTAAAATGCTGTTTTAGTAGCAAAAGTTTGATAACTTGTTAATAATTAAAATCTCTCCCATGTTCTACAAGTCATACCCTTGCGCCAATATTTTTCTATTTTTCTTTTTTGTTTACATCCTAAGTTTTGCATTAGCCAGCCGTTGTTCTTGAAACTGAAAAGCTTATTGCTATTCAAAAAGGCAATGAAGTGATCAATTCTAAAAAGGGACAATTTACATAATATGAAGCATGTTGTCTCATCAAACATAATATTGGCAAATGTATGACATTTGCCAATAAATGATTTATAATTTTTTGCCACCTCTTTAGCATAAATATATTCAATTTGAATATTCAGCGAAGATATTAGAATTTTAAAACTGTGTCTGCGTTTGCATAAATTGAATTAGATTAATTGAAATTGTTTAATGAATAACGGTATGGGATATATTTCGCGTGAGATCACGCTATTATGCAAATGATGCAGTGCTATCTTATTAATTCTATCATGATTGAACTTTATTAGTGAAGTGAAAAAATTTTAAATTTCCTTCGTCATATCATGAATAAATTTATAATGCTTTGCATCTTTAGTTTCAACAGAAATTATTGATCATTTGTTGATAGTTGTATAATAAGTTTTGCCTGAACAATTATTTAAAAAGTTAGCACAACAAGAATTTAAGGACTTTTAAAAATTTAGGAGAAATTTATTGAAGGAGAAATAGAGGAAAATGTAAAACTAATAATGGATAACTAGGAATTTCTTTGTTAAACATTCAGATTTAGAATATTCATTTGAAAATTAAGTTATTCTAATCCATTTATTTTTCATTTTGAGCTGGTCCAACACACAAATCATTTGATCAAAAATAAACAGTCATGGCTTAATTTCATCTGAAGAAGCATAAAGGAAAAGCGTATAAGTAATAAGTAATCCCGAAGATTCTGTTTGTTTATTAATATCCAGATTTAAAGTATTTATTTTAAAAAATTTTTTGTAAATTGAAATATTCGGACTAAAGCATTTATTTAATAATTAAGTTACCATGATCCGCTTAGTTTCCATCTCTAACTGATCCGTCTAATCGAACAAATAGAAGATCCAATCAAAAATAAAAATCATGATTTTGTCTCAGATTTAGAATTTTCTTTTCCAAAAATTCTGGAAATTCTATCCTTCAATTTCCTAAATAAGAGCACTTATATCATTAAAGAAACTTTACGTGGTGTTTGCTTTTGCCAAAATGTGATTATGTATTTATGAACAAAACACTCATTATTAGTTCAGTAATACGGTGTTACAACATTTTCCTTCAATAAGAATCAAATTCTATTTCGCTTTAAATTTATCAAATTTTAAAGGCTAAATATTGGGGAAAATTTTAAATATAGCAAGCTGATGAAGCATTTATAATTTGCTATCTTCCAAGCAACAACCATTACTTGGCACAAAATTGATCTTTAAACTACAACTAATCTTTTGATAAATTTGAAAACTTTAATTAAATTTAAACAAAACATTTAAATTTTTAATGAAATTGCCTTCGTGGAATACTTTTAACTACAGTAATCCCTAGATACAAAAACGGGAAAAAAATGAAACCAATAATCGAATGAATAATAGTGAAATTGCAGTGAAAAGCAACAAAGTGGCCGCGGAATGGAAGTTGAGGACCAAGGCCGACCTTATTCCGATGTCGTACTAACTATCTCAGCTCGGTTTGCCTATTTCATAACTTTAATAAATCTGAAATTGTAAATACAGCAAAAGGGAAACAAAAATTATTACCATCTAGAAATTCAGCATCCTTTAATTGAAAAAATCAAAGCGTAAAAGTTTGCTGATTTATATAAAATTTCGAGAGTCAAAAATTTGTGATCTTCAAACATTTATAAAGTAATTGTTCAGAGATATCAAAGATGTTGATACTGATTCCTACAGCGATCCTTTTGCATTGTAAGCGAAGCAAATGCAGGATTAGTAAGATGCAGAACTTGGAAGGAAATCGGTCGAACCGAAGTAAATATGCTTCAGTTGTATTTCGCTTGTGATGTAAAACCTTTCAAATCTATTTAGCAATTATATAAGCAATTAACGTGCTAAAATTATTCACGTTAATCTAAGAAATTCAAGCTCAAATTGCATTTCATGCGTAATGAAATTATTATCAATGTGAGCTGTTTATCAGCAATCTAATGCTAAATGTCCTTAATTTATCACCAATATGCATATACATATGTAAAATGAAGTTTAATATTCTGATATTTATAGGTGATAAATAATTGTTTGAATCCCGATTGGGCAACGAAAATACGTATTGCATATTATTTTGAAGAACAACAACGGCTACTTTTTGAAGTGTATGGAAATGAAACTTTGATAGGGATATGATTGCTTTGAAAATGCTACAATAACTGCTATAAATATTATAATATTTAATTTTTTAAAAGCATTACAAGATTCATACAATTCGCTAAACCAACGAGCTATCCCATTTTTTATAATCAATCAACTGAATGTACTTGCTCATGTTGAAATTCGAGAAATAATGGACCTGATTTGCGTGTGTTTAAGCATCAGCTGATTCGTTTAAGAAGAAAGCTATTATGGAAAATCTGGAAGTTTATATTTAAAAGAAAGTTCTTACAAAATATTGTACTTCAACTTCAATTCCTAACTCATTTCCATTTGTGAATTACCCAGAGAGAACGAACATTAAATTTTCAGATTCGATAAAGGACCTGGAAAAGAGAAAACACAACTTGGTTCGGCCTCCCTCTTGCTACATGAAATACTGGGATCAAAGTGCAACAGGAAAACGGTCAAATTATAGTAAGACCTTAGCGGACTTTCTGCAACTGTTATTATCCCAAGTTTTTTGAGCATATTATTTAAAACCGAAAATAAAAACAAACCTTTGGTTTTATTTCAAACTTATTGCTCTCCAAAACTTTGATATTTGTAATATTTTTTACTTCTTTTTTATTTTAAATCTTTTCCTGACATAAAGCAACTACAAATTTGTAATTTTTATAGTAAAGACGGAAAAAATTATGGAAACTTGATAGTGGCAGCTGAAGAAATGAGTAAGGGAAGGCAAGAATCAGTATATTTTGTATGCAGTGCAACGAAACTGGATAGGAAAGATTTTCTGGGCAAATGTGACCCATTTCTTAAAATATCTCGGATCAATAAGGATAAAACGTAAGAGTTAAATTCCAGGTTCAATGTGACTAATATATAGTTGACACAAAAAAACTGCACTTTCTATCGTAAATTTCAATTATTATGAATAAGCTTAAGCACATCTTTTTAATCAAAGTAGTAACCATGACAATGAATACATTTTTGCCGACACGAAATAAATTTGTTTATTTCTATGGCATATAAATACTTGCTTCGAAATGTGATGAATCTTTTGAAAGTATTTTCTCCATCCTGCTAATTGTCGAAGCACTTACCTTGTAGTATGTTGTTGAAATGAAATAAGAATGAAGGACAGTAATCTTAATAACAATTAAATATAAGGGGCAAAGCAAAAATTTATAGCACAATTCATTCAATTTTTGAAGGACTGATTATTTGATTGATATATGATTAAGCGTTATAGTAAAGAACTGGAACCATTCTGTTAACTAATATCGGCTAAAGATTATTGCAATTTTTAATCATCAGGAATTAATTAGCTGTTGCGACAGCTACGACAATGGATAACTAATTAATGATTAATGATCTTATTTTTGGTGCAAATTCAAATTTTGGAAGTGGTTTCAGAATTTCTTGTCTCTCCAGTTGTTGCATATAATTTCTTCTTCATACGTTAATATTTTGAACTTTTTTGTTTTGGCTGCTTATTATATTCTTCATCTTTACGAATACTGTCTCTTTTAAAAAGAGTAAGCTTGAGTCTTCATTTCATTATACTTCACTACGTTATATATTATTAATGATCTATTTTAAATAAAAAGAAAAGAAATTACTCCAATTTGTTTCTGTCTAATTCCATTCTTTAATTTTAAATAGATGCGACAAGCAGATCATCAATAAAAGACATAAAAGAGAAAATGCTTAATTAGCAAATGATATATAATACAGCCAACCTATTTCAGAATAAATCTTAACACAAGGAAGTAAGCTTCAATAAGCTTCAACAATGAATAAGTGCAATTGTTCTTACACCTACTAATAATCGAGACCATTGAGCCTTTATAAGTCATACATTAAATTAATGATCATATATTAATTTCTTATTATGAAATAAATTATTTATAAAAAATTTAAACCATTAGCAATTTATTCAATTTTAATAGGTTTTTTATTAACTTGAAAAAATCTCTAAGACATTAAAATTCTAGAGAAAATTTTCTTTTCTATCACTGACATTGATGAGTCCCATGTTATGTAAAGTCTATAAGAATATATGGAGTTGTTTTTAATTTCTATGGTTTTTAAGTATTAGTTTCAGTATATATTAGATTTTTAAGTATTAATTTCAGTTCATTAAAAATTTTCAAAAGGAAAATAAGTTTTAACAAAATATTTGATTCCAATCGTTTGTTGTTATATAAATCCTCAAATTTTTGTTTACACTTTTTGTTCTATTTTTAATAAACAGTTATATATTTTTTTAATAAATAAGATTACTAAAATTATTTAGTACGACTATTTGTCTAATAAGTATAGAATTCAGATGAAAAATTCAGATCAATTGATACTTGATAGATATTACGAATAGATGATTTATCTGAAATCATTTGACAAGTTTCTCTCCAAATTTTGTAAGTTATTCTGTCATATGATGTTAGATTCTTAATAACTGCGACAATTTTGGTTAAATTGAATGAGTGTTTAGATACCAGCTGGCATATCGTACTCGCTACCATGAACAAAATTTGAATCCAAAATGGAAACCCTTTGAGATACACATTGATCAACTCTGCTATGGTGATAAAGATCGGTATGATATTTCAAACTTTTAATTGCAAAATTTTTTTGCAAACATTTCTTTGATGAATTTAAAAAGAAAGAAAAGTTGCGCATTTTAATTTTAGGGAATTTCTTGTCGAGTGTTTTGACTGGGACAAAGATGGAAAGTAAGTTTTGACAACATTATTAGTATCATTTGTTACTTGAATTTCGAGTAATTTTTAAAAATTTCAGTTTCAAAAAATTTTAAATTATCTTAAAATAATTTTAGCCATGATCTGGTGGGTAATTGTCGTACTACAGTTAACAGGCTGCTTAACAAAGAAGATATCACTTTGCCGGTTTGTTTACCGTGCTTATATATCAACGGATGTTATTTCGCTTCCTCAACATTTCTTTAAAAAAAGTTATTGGTATTATTCGCAGGACATCTGAAAATATCTAATTGAGATTATACGATATATTGGTTTAGGCTTGATATTCTCGTCAAATTTTCGAAAATTCAATTTTGAATGTTTAGCAACATCGTATTTTTCATAACTCATTTTTAACATTTTTTCGATAATCTATAGTATCATGATATTTCGTTTTCTGATTCTTTTTATGATAAGCTTTGCTGCTTATATATATAAATTTTCAATTTGGGCAATACCAAGTTGAAAACTTTCGTATATATATTTATTTTTAATATTTATTTTTAAATAAATCTTTTAACGGATTCGACATAGCAGAAATAATTTTATGTTTAAGTGATTAATTCAAAGTTGCTTCAACAAATTCGTGGTTAAAAGAAGAAAAAGATTTGGGATGACATTCGGTAATCAAATTTTCTTTAGTTCTATAATTGATTTCAGCTGATCAATCAGAAAAAGATGAAGAAAAACAAAAATATGTTGATTCTGGACAACTTCACTTTCATAGAGTATATTGCTGGATGGACTACACTTTCCTTGACTTTATAACCGGCGGGTAATAAATTTAATAGCGTTTTGAAAATTAATTTTAATATTTTTACACACATTTTATGCTTAGATGGTGGAAACAAACTGATCGAATTTAAACTGTGAAAGTTGAAATTTAGAATGTTTGTTTTTAACTCTAAGAGTTTCCTGATTTTAATTTGATATTTTAGAACTTGGCTAACTCAGTGTATGTAATCAATATTTAAAAAAAAAAGAATAGAACTCGTAAAAGCTTACTTCAAAAATGGCACAGAATTTTCAGAACTGAGCTCGAATTTACGGTGGCAATTGATTTTACAAAGTCAAATTTACCGTCAGGTAATATGGCATCATTGCATCACGTCGATGATGAAAGTTCCAGTCAGTATGAAATTGCTATTCAAGCAATTGCTGAAATTTGTCAGTACTATAACAATAGCCAACTGTTTTATGCTTATGGTTTTGGTGCCCGTTTACCTGGCGATAATCGCGTCAATTTCCATTTTCCTTTGGTATTTTTTCTCAGTGATATATTGCTTCATCAGATATAAAATATTAGAGGTTCAGATCATTTTTTTAAAGTTTAGTTTTTTTCTCAAGAAAAAGGGCATGAATAATATTTAGATAACAGATAACCGAAACCAACTAATGTTATGCAGTTTTAAGAAAACATCCAATTTACTTTTACTTCGTGTTTTTGCTTGATCAAAAACGAGTGAAAAAACATATAACGCTATGATTTCTTAGCTAAAATTTAATTGCCCTCACGTAAATTAGGTACTTTTATTTTTAAGTTAAATTTAAATGGTTTCAAGTGAAGAATGTTTTGCGAAATGCAAAACTTTTACAGTTTGTATTAATCAATCGAAAATATCTCGCTTAACAACGCTGTTAAAAAAATACTGAATAGTTAGAAAAAATTTGAACAAATATTGGAAATGAAGATTAAAGACCAAATTAACTGATTAAGTTAGTTTGCATTAAAAAGTTGTAGTATGGTAATATCAAATTGGTGATTATCACAATGGGATATGATAAACGTAGAATAGTAAATAAATATATGCAGAATTATAGAAAGCAATGAAATGAAAGAAATGAATTTATTAGTGTTAACAGTATGATCAAGTGAAAGGAAGATTTAAGAAAAGGAAAGTAATGTTGTGAACAAATAATTTAGAATCTAACTACGAATAGCCCTGAATGTATCGGAATGAATGGCCTATTAGATGCATATCGTGATGCTTTAAACAGAATAGAACTGGCTGGGCCAACAGAATTTGGGCCAACATTACGGCATGCAGCACGACAAGCAGCTTCATTACCTTCAGATGGTAGCAGATATTCCGTTCTTTTGATAATCACTGACGGCGTTATCAACGACATGACTAGAGCGAAAGAAGAAATTGTAAAGGTATCATTAATTTCTTTTTCTTGACAGAAAACTTTCATAACTATCAAAAGCAGAAGTTTGATGAATTTTATTTGTAACGACTATTGCTTCTTCTGGTAATATAATTCCTGAAAAAGTAATGGTAAATGACTTAGTAAAATTGTCATGATAAGTCCACTAATTTCGTCCTCTGATTTTTAATTGACTTCGTCCTCTGATTTTTTAATAAATCACTAACTTCGTTCTCTGATTTTTTAACAAATCACTTTTTATTCAGCATCATAATAAATGATAAGCGATTATTTAAGGCATCATCATTGCCATTATCCATAATAATTGTTGGCGTTGGTTATGACAGTTTCGGTGAAATGAAAGTTCTAGATTCCGATCGACACATGTTGCAAGTCAATGGTAAATATGCAAAGCGTGATATTGTTCAGGTAATGACAAAGTCTCTCTTTTCTTTCACTTGATTACATATTTATTATTTCCTCAAAATTTTTCATTAATATAATATAAATATTATGACAAGAAAAATGATTCGATATTGTTCAAGTATGTCGGAAATGAAAATATTTTGAAAAAAATATATTTATAGTGAAAATATGCGACGCTTTCGCCTCATTCTATGCTTTTAGAAAGTTATTATGACTACGAATAAATTGTTTTTTCTTACAGTTTGTACAGCTTCGAGAATTTCTACCACCTCATCGTATCTTAACAGATGATGATTTAATCGAAGCCAAGTATCGTCTAGCTAAAGAAGTTCTGCAAGAAGTAAGGTGATTCATCTAATCGAAACATGATTTGCGTTTGTCTGCTTGAGGGAATTATAAAGACCTAATCCAAAATTTATGCACCTAGTAAAAATTTTCGGAAAGACTATGCTTTCAATAGTAACTCTACATTTTTCCTTTATTGAATATATTTTAAATGAAATGAATTTCTTGCTTATTTTCAATAATTCGACTCCTACAAGATTTAACGCCACTAATTCATTTTTTTAGGTACCTGCACAGTTGACAAGTTATATGAAATCAAAAGGAATATTCCCAAGACAGATTTGTCCCATTTCATGTGTTGATGACCAAAAACCGATTACAGTGGAACAAAGATATTCAAGTATGATAATTTTTAAAAATAATTTCAAGTTTTTTGTAAAGTAATATACCATTTTATTAGTCACTAAAAATCACTGGCACTTTGTAAGAAGTTAGTTAAAGAATGAAAAGAAAGAAATAGAAATAGATCAGCAAAGTTTGTTGAAGTGAAATGAAAGGTAAAGTTACCAAAATAAACGCATAAAGTGAGATGCGTCGAGATCGAAACTTATTATTCTGAATGAACGAAAAAGACACTTTTTTGAGAAATTCTGAATAAAATAATTCTATCGCATAGATTATTTATCTATTGACTTACAATTATCAGTAATAATTCGAATAAACACAAATTGAAAATTTAAAAACGGATGGATATATTTGAGATTTGCAAACAACATCGCGAACAAGAAGACGTATGTTACCAGCAGTGCCATGTGAAGAAGTACAAAATATGCATATTAATCCAACCAGGTCTGCCTAAGAACTTTTTAGCTCATTATTAATCTAGCAGTTAGTCTTCCTGTGATCACTTTTAGGACCAATACTTGTTGTACTTTACTTTGTCCAACTCTAGAGTCGTCTGTAATTACTTCAGTTTTTCTTATCTTCATTTGATCAGATAAGCGATAGAACCCAAATAATAATTACCTTTTTTCCTTAAAATGCTGATAAAATCTACAAATTTGATCATGTAAGTCTATAATTGCATCAACAAATGTCTGAATTGTTGGATTATTGACTGTGTACATAATTCGTTATGAAAATATGTTTGTGTAAATTATTTTTGGATATTAAGTGTAATATATTCTTAAAATTCAGCAAGTTTTTTTATTGTTAATATTGAGCATTTGCCAAATTGAATTGACTATGCTACAAAACCACCTACTGCTTTCGCAGCTTTAAATATTGCTTTGAGATGAAAAAGCAATGCTTGCATATTTCATAGATTTTTTTCCTTGAATTTTTTCACATTTCTTGAATGATGCAGTGCTTTTCGCTATAGTAAAAAATTTGAAAAGCTAACAAATTTTACTAATACTTTGTTGCGTCCGTGCAATTCTTAAATAATTTTTTCTAACCTTTTATTGTCTCAGTTATTTCATATTTCATCCAATTTAAATTGCTAATTTAAATTGTTTAAACTACTAATCAATGTGACTCGCTGTTCATTACTTTCGCTGAAAATGACTGTATCTTATAACAGTTAAAGCTATTGTGCCCCTTCTTATAAATAAAGTATTTCAACCTTCTCACTTTTTTGTATTACATTTATTCCATTCATTAAATCGGTATCAGAATCTGTCAGATTTTAAATTTCCGATATATCATCCTTCTCAATTTATAATAAAAGATATCTTCAAATGAACAAACATGTTTTGATACTCAACTTGATGCAATTCCAAAATATAAAATATAATTTCGAGAATCAAATGAGAAGAATGACGATTTAAAATAAATAAAGTGCATAAAATATAGTGAGGACATCCGTCCCAGGCGTTTTTTATATCTCATTGTTTTGCGACATCCTGCGCATCACATATAACTCATAACTATAGAATTCTGGATTATTCGATACTGTTAAATATCAAAAGAAAATTAAGGCTATCATTTGAACCTATCATATGAAAGATCGAATTAATAAAGAATATTCAACTCAGAAGAGGTTCAAAACATTGAAACAGAACTAAATTGAAAGAAAAACTTTATTGAGGGATGAAAATTATATGAATCTTAATAAAATAACAAAAATTAATTTTAAAAAAGGCTAGAAAGTTGAGTAGGAACTGAATTACTAAAAGGCTGACAATTTATCTGAAGTGCGATCCAAAATTACTTGATTTTTAAGTTTTTGTTCTGAGAAATTTGAAGGAAAAATTTTTCATTTATTTTATTTTTGATTTCAGAAAATTTAGCTTGGATAATACGTCAGAATATTTGATACGTGAATCGAATGAGCGATTATATATGGTGGTTAGCAAAGATTTAAGAAGAGAGATTGAAAAGTTACGTCATATTTGAAGAACTTAACACCCTTTTTCGATAGAATCATTAGCCAGAATTAATATTAGCAGAGCTTTTCATATTATAAGTGCCTTATTACCAACATAGTAAGGGCGAGAATAATCATCATATTTCAATCAGACTGGTAGTGAAATGCAGTCAGTTTTGTAGTAGTGACTACTAGCAATATTTTTATTTTTGAACTAATTGCACTAGAAAAGAATTATTATTTAAGACTCTTAATTGTGATTTGACCAAATCACTATTTATCTTATAATAAATGTGATAACTCAACGATTTGAATAATAATGTATTCAGGATAAAAAGATGAAGTAAAACTGTGTTTGACCTCATTTCTGAAGAGAGATGATTTCAGTCCAGACAATCATTATGAAAGAAAAAGAACTTTAGAATACCTCTAGCAAGCGATCATATTTACCTTCAATAATTCCTTTAAAATTGGAAACAGTGTCAGAAAGTGAATAAATTTACCAGAAATACCAGTAAATATTTCAGCGACATAAAAAGTTTGGTATGAATGAGAGGAAAACTTCTGAATTTTACGAGTCATAAAAAGTAGTTTTATTCTCATTAGACAGCTCATTCATAACCAAGTATGGCAATAGTCTCTTAGTGACTTATGAGTTTGTAGTACGCTTTTATTTCAGAAACTCTTCCATAATGTTGTACACCAGTGATTTCACTAGATAAAGACCGAGAAAATGAATCAAACGATCAACAACATGATATATTCTTATTTTGGCTGTTCCTTAGCAACTAATTGTTAATTCATTACATTGTTTAAAAATATCCTTTTAAATTTACAAGTGAAAGCATGTTTATTAATTAATTTAAAAACGAATAACTTTTGCAATTTCCTTTCTCTTTTCTCTTCTACTAATTCCATAATTCAGAAGCAAGCTTAAAGTCTTAAATTTATACAAAGTCTCATATAGTTCATTTGTTTTAACTTTCACTTTTTCAGGTGCGTTAGTCGGATGATAGACAACGAAACTACTGCGTTGTGTGTGTGTGTGTGTGTGTGTGTGTGTGTGTGTGTGTGTGTGTGTGTGTGTGTGTGTGTGTGTGTGTGTGTGTGTGTGTGTTTAAATCCTTTTCACTTTTTCCTCATCTATAAGGGCAACATTCTGCATAAACGTAGTTCACCTCTGTTATTTTTACGTAATGACATTCGGAAACTTTTGACATCTGTTAATCGATCGCAATAAGGCATTTCTAAATGGTGAGAGTAACAAAATTACAAATTATTGATATCATGGGTGACACAATACATTCTCCTGTCAGCTTGATTGTGTGATAGATGTAGTTGTGTACCAGCTTTTGGAAAAAACTGTGAATTGTTTAATTGTTCTCTTAAAGCTGAGTGCTGTTGTTAAGCTCTCATCATTTATTTGATTCATTCGGAATTTGCCAGCTAGCTTGTTTAAAATGTGCAGAAAACTATTTTAAGTTTTATTTCCATGCATTGCGATTACTTGACTTACTTTTATTTATAAATTATTGAGTGGCAATATGATTAAAAATATAAATTTGTTCTAATTTACTTATGTGAAAATCATGACCTGTTGCAGTGATGTATTGAAAGTGAAGGGAATTATAAAGGTAATATATTCTGGAAACTTTGTAGTCAAATATAAAATGAGTTCTCTCATTCTGAAGGCAAATTTTCTTCACAAACTATTTTGGAGAAAGAGATTCATGAAAAGTAATCCTGGTTTCTTTAATTCTAAATATACGACTCATCCATTCGGAAGGATTTATATTATTGTAGCAGGGTAGATGCAATATCAGTCTTCTACTAGTATTAAATTTCTTTTTTGCAACTAGTAAAAAAATGGTCCCTTTATAATTTAAAATTTATCTCATTTGCCTGAAGCAAAGCGCGAAAAATGTAATCTTATGATACTTCGAACATTTTATTTAATATAATTTATTTATTATATCTATCGATAATCATTTGGTAGCGGTAATCCTCAATGATTGGAATCGCGAATAGCAATTATTTTCCGTATACAAAAATCCCTAATTAATGTGAATCATCAGTTTACGTTGATTACGTCTCTGCCCTTTGTACACCGTTGTGCACATACACTATCGCTGCCCGTAACTGAGTACTTTTCGAGATTTTTGGTGGAAACTGCTTCAATCACAATGGCTTGAACCGAGCAAAAATTGTAACAAAATTTCCATAGGTGAGCCTGTGAAAGGATCATTATCGGGTTTCAACAAAAACACAATATGTAATGATAAATTATTATCCACATATTCATTATTTTTACTATTATATTAATCACATTTGATTTATCAAATAAGCGCTGAAAAAGAATTAAAAATGATGTTAATAGATGAATGGTAACAATAGTTACTGTTAGCAAATCCGAAGCAAGTTTCTTTCAGTATTCTGATTCAATAATTCAAATCGTTGTTTTCTAATGTATTGATTTATGTGTATAATACACAGTACATAACATTGCTCGAATTCTTATTTTACCACGATTAAACTCCATGTATACGATTATGAACAAATGAAGTGACTGTGTCTGCAATTAATTCATTCATGACTGTACTTGTTTTAGTATACCCTGCTTTTTCTGCTTGTTGTGTATCTTTCTTATATTCTCTATACATCTATCTGTATATATAAACTCTTTCAGGAGAGATCTGTTAGCGCTTTGGTGACTTCCTCGATCGACCAACCAACATCATCCTACTCTTGTGGCTTTAGTTCTTATCTTTTTAATTCTTATATTTACTTACATTTATCGTGCTACTCTACAGTGTCAATTCGACATTGATCCCGTCTTGTATTTTGTTGTCTGGAATAAACAGTTCTGTCAAATCGCTCAGTAACAACTTTCGCAACAGCGATACGATGGAATATTTGTATGAATAAGTGATAATATTCTTTGATTGCTATATTTTACTTAAGTTATCGTTTAACCGTCGATAACAATGCAGATGAAGCGATAACTGATTTATGATTTTATTATAGTTAATTAAGCATTTTTAACTAGTAAGCTACCAACAAATAATACGCACACGAATCCAGACAATATATATTTTGATCAATAAATTGACTGATTTATAATCTTGGCTATAAGAACTGTAATTCGAAATGTAATTCCCCGTAAGCTATTCGAACTGTAAAGAATTGTAATTCCCCGCAAAGAGCAGCCATTTATAAACTAATTGTCATTGTCTTTATTATTCCAAAAAAATTTTACAGTCATTTCTTACATCTGTCACTTCATTATCCATGGTAAAACTAAAGATCAAGTAATTTCCCTTCCTATGAATCATCTCAAGACAAATTGTAAAATTATAATCGCTTATCTAAATTTATCCTATGTCCAGAGTTTCTTGTTTCAGTCAATCGTACATTGAATATTTGTTGCACCGCCCAATTAAGGAAGTATATATATATGGCAACTTTTTATCAAGAGTGGGCTTCGTTTTTATCCAATTTGGATCATCGTCTAGCTATATTCACTTTTTACCCATTACTCCTTTTCATCGATATTTGATTCTATTGTTTGCATTCCAATTGCATAAAATAAAGCGTCTTTTAATTATCCAATTTTGAACGCAAATCAAAACGGTGACACTACAATCACCAACCAAAGAATACCTTATCCTAAATGACACAAACTCTGACGTCACATCCACACCAAAGACTCAAACAACAATTATAACAACGATTTCACCTACTTCAAGTCACATCAAACCAAATTTTGTTAAAAACAACAATACTTCCACAACACTAGCTGCGATCATGTACTATTTTTGCCTTTATCGAAAAAATCGTAATAAAGTTCACTCTACAAAAAGTATGATAAAATTAGCTGAGCTATCATTGAATTATTAGGATACTGTGAACTGATATGAATACTGAACAGTGTTCTTGACGGAAAGAAAAAGTTTTCGCTTTTACTCTGCTGTATAAGCTATTATCTTTTAATAGTGCCAAAACGAGTAGATTTTATGTATGTTTACCAAAAATTTTTAATTTCCAGCGATATTTTAATGTTAATACTTAGATCACTAAAACCGATTCATGACAATTACTCACTCTAATTCCTGAAAATCTAATTGGTGAATAGATTGATCGATTAATACTGTAAATCTCTGAATTCATGTACATCGAGTCATTTGTTATGGAACATGAAATATATGATGATGTCATGACGATAAAAAATTTTCCGTAAAATATTAAAAAGATTGAAGCTGAGAAAAAAATTAAAAGTCGGAAATTACAATTAACAATTTTCCGAGAGTTGATATATTTTCCCATTTTTAAGCAATATCTCACTTCGCTATATCCCTTTACATTCGATAGGAAAACACGTGTATGAACTATAACCTGAATCAGATGTATGATAGCCTCAGGCTTAGCATGCTATATTAACGATAGGTAAGAAGGATACAATGTTGGGTCAATAATGGATGGGGAACAGAATTACAAGAAGGGGAGACTTAAATAGATGTTGTTCTCCAAATAAAACTGATTTTCGATATTAATTGGATAGACGTTTTGTTTAGGTTTGTAAGGATTGTGTTTAGTGGAAGAGTGAAGAATTTTCGTCTTTATTTGAATTTGATAGCAACGAAGTTTCTCCTTAATTGAACTGAATCGTTGATTTAAGTTATCACTATTTATTGTAGTGATGATGAGTTGCCAGATGACTGTTGGTTGCGTAAAGGAATAAACGGTTTATTTTATTAAAACCTATGCTGTACACATGATGATTTTATTCTTTTCGACAGAGCGTAAAAACATAAAGTGTGGGGTTCATCTATAACAGAGAAAATTTATTAGAATAATATGTTCTATTTTGTATAAAATGGGTGTTTTCTATTGTTAGCTATTTTGTTAACATTAGTTCTTACATAAGTTTTAAATTGACTATATTGCAGTGAGGAAGATAAAGCTCGAGTACTGATTTCAGGTAGGGGGTCAAACATGCAGGCCCTGATAAAAGCAGGCATAGACAATTCGATGAGTATAATATGACAATACAATTAGGATAAAGTCAAAATTAAAATACCGTTGTAGAAACTGCTCACGACGTAGCTGAAGGTATCGAAAAGCCTCTCCAACTATTAAAGAGCATTTTATAATGAAGATGTCAGACATGGGAGTGATTAGCCGATGATGTAACAGTGAATAAAAAAATTTGCCGATTTTGCTGACCGTGTAATCACTGCTTGCAACATACTTGCTAACCGTGAAAAGCTCTTTTGGTATCAATGGTCTTTGGTCTTTTACTTAAGTGGCAGCTTATCACACATTAATTATACGAAAGGCTGACGGACAAATTTAAACATGCAAAAGCTTCGATCGTTCAACATTTGAAATATTCCTACAAACCTAGACATCGTAAAATAATTTTATGCAAAGCATAAAATATTTAGGTTGTCCCACGCTTTAGTAACAACTTCCATGCTCACTTTAACGAATGGAAAACTTCTGATGTTTTGCATTCGAGAAAGTATTTTTCTTTTGTTAGAATCATATTGCGTAAGTTTCGGCGTAAAACAATATTTAGAGGCAGTCTTTTGTTGTTGCTAGAAGTTACTTTTATTCGTAGATTTACAGTAAGATAGACTTGACTTTATTTCGAATTATTGGACGTACAAACAGAATATTAAAGGGAAATTCATTGTTTGGGTAAAGGAAATACTTAATTCAGTATGATTTACTTCATCTTAATCCATTTCAAATCCAAATTTGAATAGAATGCAGTAAAAGGAGATACTCTTTTGCACGAACGCCTAGAATTCTATTTGATGTCGTAGTAATAATATAAATAGAAAGCGCACAAAATGAAGCATACCATAAAGCATATAATGCAATGTTGCAACAATAGAATAGTTATTTATAAAGAATATCTCGAGGTATGGAAAAGAGCCTTATTAACAAAATTAAATGAATTATTTGACATTATTTCTCGGACTTTTGGATAAATATTAAAAGAGGAGCATAGTTTCTAAACAAAACTAAGACTATTAAAGAAGGCTTTTCTCAAATTTTAAGGCAATACTCTCTTCTTTGAAAAAGAATAATACAGTAATCACTGTTTCTTTTCAGATGAATGAATTCTCCACTGTTTTGAACGAGGCGGAGAGGAGGTTCGAAGAGAAGGGCGAAATGCCCAAAAGATGGAAAAAGAGTAGAAAGAGATGGACGAGCAAATGGAGAAAGAGCCGGCATATCAGGAGAGCCGGAAATTGATGAACGTAAAGCAGAGGAGGTGTCTCCATCTGAAACTAGTGATGAGGCGGGAGATGGTCATTGGAAACAGACTGGCTCCTTCTGTCAAATGACGGTGATAAGAAACTCCGAGATTAGTAGTTTCGGTGGAAGCAATTGGTACTGTAGGAGTCGGGAAGAAATGGTCTCGTCTTTAAGTTTTCAGTTTATTTGATAAATGTATGTTGAATTGACACCAAATAATGAACGTTAGCATGGGAGTTATGCAAAATTAATCAGTGCATATTAATTGTATTTAGGAGCGGTTGAGGACGATATACTAGTTCCTGCTGCTGAAGCGGTTGTGGTGATAGTGATACCGCAGTTTTTTGCACATATGGTAGTCTGTTGGAAAAACTTCAAAAGGGTAGGCATCGCTGCAGGCAAATCTCGATATAGTGATTCATGCTGAAGATGACATTACTACCAGTAATATTTAATTCTGACGTCGTTGGTAAGTTATGTACTTGATATGCCACAGTTGGAATTAAGTGAGAAATATAGCTCGAAATCATGCTTAATTTTCGTAGTACTAGGTTCATTGCTTCTTGGATTTATCATAAGTTTATATTGTGTTTTTCGGAAACTAACTTGTACTTTATTTTTTGATTCATTTAACAGACTTTCCATTTTATAATCTGTTAATTTGTTAAAATTATCTTATAGTTTTACTAAAATTTATGTTATTCAGTTGAGCATTATGCAGTTAAGTAAGTTTCTGTATTATGAAAATGAAATTATGCATTATTAACTAAGTCAATGATTCCAATCATTTAGAAATAAGTGGCAACATTAACTTAATATAATAGAGTCATATTTCTAACCCATCTAAGAGAGTATACACTAAATTTATAATTGTCTTTGGCAGTTTCCTCTTCTGAAGAAAAGTTGAATTTCGAATCGCAAATATTGGTAACGTTTTTTCATTTAAATGATCTCATTCAACATGCTGATATTGAGATTAAACGGTAATGTGACTTCTGCGAAAAAATTTATGCATGATCGAGTTTATACAAGATCGAGCTATTCTTACATGGAGGGTTTTTTTGAAATTCTGAATGAACTTGAAATATAAGATTTTACTAATTAATCTATCTTCTTTTTAGATTAAAAAGTGATATTTGAAAGTTTAGTGAACAGAACTGGATAAAAGAAGAGATTTGCATTGTAATGAGGAAATAAGCATAACTGAAATTGAGGGTTCCATTTTGTTTTTCGGAACTGCATTGTTGCATAGTCTTATATCATCGTTGCAATTCCTTTATAAGCCTTGCTCATAGCAAGCTTTTTCGATACTTCTGGCTATCTTTTGCCAATTCATCTTTTTCCACTACCTCTATGCATTTTTTTTACATTTACTCGATATACTAGGTATTTTTATTATTTGCTTTACTCTTTACATGTTTTTCGCTTATTTCGCGTGCGCCATGATATACCTTTTTCCTTGCTTTACTGATCACTTATTTGCCGTAATTTCTATCCATTTTGTAGGCTTTTTTGTCAGTTCTATTAATCGCATGTTTTCTTTGTTAGTTTTAATTTTTTGTGATTATTTATTACATATTTTGTCTTATCTTCAATTACTGCATAGCTTTTGCTTGCTTTTGTTAACTTTACTTTCCACGTAATTTATCTGATTACATATGATATGTTTTTCTTCGTATCCGTTGTAATCTTTTTGCGCATGATTTTTGTTATCTTTACTCTTTATATAATTTTTTTCAATTACTTATTCAATGTTTTTATTATTGCATTTTCTCTTGTTTAATTTTTTATATTTCTGTTAACTTCATTAATTGCATACTTTTCTTGTTCTACTCTTTTCTATGAAAATTTTCGACTATTTATCGTAAGTTTTTTCGTTTTCTTCAAAAAGCTTATGCATTTTTTTACTTTTAGTAACTGCCTTTTGTTGCTTTCAACAAAATTTTCTTTTGATGATGTAATTCCGTAAGAATCTTTTGCTATCTAGCAAACATTTTATCGTTGATGCATCTCAGTTGGGTACTGATAAATTTTTTATAGGCAACGGATTTCCAGATTTTAATATCTTTGATTTTAAAAACTATCTGAAATTTGCTGAAATTTTTGCCATGAAATTAAAAAGAATTTTTATAAAAGTGCTTGAGAAAATATGAAAAATCTACAAAGTAGGAACAGCAGTCATTGGTGCTCATTTATACGATTTCTTTGAAGTAGTGATGAGGAGAAGTAATAAAGTGGAACAACGGAAAATTTACTAGAGAATATTTTTTTTATAAATTTGAGAAATTTTATTTCAAAAATTCTACTGTAGATTATAAAGTTCAAGAAACTATAAAGACTGATACATTATATTGGTAGATTTAAGAAATTTATGGTTATGGATATTATGAATATACCTGAAGCAAATATCGTTAACGAAATATCCATAATGAATGAGAAATTAAGGTATTACTATTTCTAAATGTTCCTTAATCAAGAATTTCATGGATATCTTTTCTTCTCCAAAATTGCATCCGACAACGTAAGTTATTGGATTTATTTGGATCACTTGGTTATGGGAAAACTGTTTAATATGAAGCTTATGTTTTTGGGAGCAAATTTTAATCTTATAAACATCCTAGAAAAATATTTGAAAAAGAAACAAAAAAATATATTTATTGTATATCCATCCATTTTTCAGAAATAGTTAAAAATTTTTTCCAATTATAATTATAAGCATAACAAAGTCATAAGAAAATATAAAAGTCTATTTGGTTTGTTTATAATGCATAATGCGAATGCATAAAATGCATTTTCTGTGAAATTGAATGCACTACTCAAAACACAATGCCTATTTGATTCTGATATAGCAAACCTACTGATTAGCCAGTAGCGGAATTATTTTGAAAAAAAAGGAAATGAATCAAGCAACCCGGATAAGTCAATCACAGCAGATAAATCAATTACGCAAATTGTTAGACAATGAAAGATTCAATTGAAACGCGAAGTTTGATATTTTAAGTCTTATAAATGATTAAGACAAATAAATCTGTAAAAATTTAAAGAATAAAAAATTCAATCTTAACGCTCGATTCTGAATCTGATTCTGAAATCGATTTAAAAAAATGGAAGAATAATTTTTAGGGTATTAAAAATATTTAAAATCTGTAAAAATAAAAAAATATTTAAAAAAATATTTTAAAAAGCATGATCTATAATTTTAAGTAAGAGCTTTTATTCGTAAACCTGTGTCAATCAATCAATAATATCTATGGCAGGCGATGTTGGACATGAGGAAATGATGATTGAAGATACTGTTTTCAAATAACCGTTTCTGGAACTGAATTCCATGAATCGATTAATATCTACTGGATTAAAAATTGGTTTAGAAAGCAATAACAACGGCAATTTATAAATCATTGTCATAAAAGTTTTTCGATGATTGGCACAAACAAGCAGGCGTAATAAAGGTTTTATTGATAGACATAGGATTTATTCCTCATCTACGTCATAGGACAATTATCACATAATATTACAGGTAAGCTTGATCGCTAGGCTGTTCTTCTTAGTTGTTGCTCGATCGAAGCTCACTGTTCCATCCTTTTTGAGAGTTTTTTCGTTTATTTCTGTCTAAATGGATGATTCCAACGTTTATATAGTCATACTTCATTTATATAGTCAAGCTTGTTATAGCTTTGTTTATATATATCAGTCATAATACAAAGGTTAGAAGCTTGATTAGTTTGCCTAACCAAAGATTAAAAAGCTTGATTAGCAATCGGAATATCAAAGGTTGTTTATACAGTTCTAGTTTTTTTGAGTGTTTCGTCATATTTATATAAAATATTTCACTTATTTCGACAGTCTAGGAAAAATTGACAAAACAAAAAACAGTGCCGAAAGATTAACTACGAAATTTGTAATAGGACA
This sequence comes from Dirofilaria immitis, assembly GCA_024305405.1. NCBI lineage: Eukaryota > Metazoa > Nematoda > Chromadorea > Rhabditida > Onchocercidae > Dirofilaria > Dirofilaria immitis. The sequence continues at coordinate 1,643,545 of JAKNDB010000110.1, forward strand.
TCAAGTGCTAAATAATCATTAGCTATTTTCCTCAAGATCGACTGATCTTTTTAAAAATGTAAACAAGGAAAATGAAAATAAACATTTATGATGAAAGCGTAAGCAAAATGCTTGAAAAAGAAGAATCAAGATGATGGTTTGGATCATAAAACTAATAAGTCTTTATTATATGACCTTATATGTCGAAAGCAAAATCGTTCGAAGAGATCAGTTGTACTGAAAATTCTTGATGGATTTATATCGATTATATAAAATTCAATTAAGCCAAATAAATGAAAATTTTCGTGTCTAGAAATTACCTTATGTCTGTTTAATCATATATACAGAACTGCCCTAATTGATAGCGGTGATGTTCTATTAATACTTGAATAGAAAAAAGATTTAGCAGTGTCTATCCAACTACAGAGTTCTTTGATTCATTCTGAATTGTGAAAATTTGTTAAAAATATTCGCAAACTGTTATGAAACTACGAAAACTTAGTTCCTATACTGAAATTAATTTAAAAAGCCAGAATAAAGAAAAAGAAAAAAATTCGGAATTCTACGCCAAATGAAAAATAAATCAAGAGATTATCTTTTTCAAATAAAATGATTGTTTGGAAATGCTGCCTGAAAGTGGCTATGAGAATGTAACTTTATAAACAAATAATTAAAGAGAATGCGAAGTTACTAATGCTGGATGATGTAATTATTATTTGCATGATTGATTGCATTCTTTTTCGAACAGTGATCAGATACAACAATAGTTAGATTCAAGACCCTTTCATTTGTTGAATATTTTTACTCGGAAGATATGATACTTGCAACAAAACGCTTGTATTGAGATGAATCCCCACTAATCCTGGATGCATATGAAAGAAAGAAATAGTAAAAGCAAAAGTTTCGATTCTTCTGTTTTTAATTCATCATAGTATAGAAGAAGCTACGGTATGGAAAACAAAATGTCGCATAATCATATCATTTTATTTGTCACTGAACAAGACAATGAGACATGAAGGTGATAAACACTAAACGAATGAAATTTGTAGAGCATGCATATTAATCACATCAAAGATATCACAATGGTGTATCTCAAGAAAACTTGGACAATCGGTCTGATATTTAAAGATTAAAATTAAATAATGGTAAAAATCAAGACTGAATTCTATGAAGGGACTGCAGATGTTGCAGGAGGCAATATACTGACGGTTCCCACAGATGCTGCAGTATTCACATCATTCTTCGTTGGATTTACTACCAACGGTGGATGCTGAAGTGAATCCTTGGTAGTTGGGCCTTCTATGTTATTCGAATTAGCACGGCCTGTAAAATATTGAGTTGCTCAAATATAAAATAAAAAATTTGGAATTAACGTGAGTTTGAAATTAGTTTATCATGCGATTAATTAAAGGTGACATGTTTGATAAAAGGTTAATATAATTTGAAAATTTTACGAGAAATTTAGCATGAACATTAATGATAGAATCAAGTGCTATTAATTATTTCTTCCATCTGGTTTATGGTCAAAACGGTAAAACGTAAATCCAAATAGTTTTTCCTAATTTTTGAATTAACAGCAATACCAAATTGCAAATGATTATTTAATAAATTATCTGAGTTGTTTTTAACTTCTGTTACACGTTTCAAATGTTATTCTTCTAATTCTGCATCTTATATTAATGATACTTGGATATTACCATGAGAATCTTATTTCTGACTTTCAAACATACGGTCGAAAATTGTAAGTAGAAGGAAAAAAACTACAGGATGTTACCGGCAGTCGTATCAAAAATATGTTCGGCTGTTGCTTTCTTACACTTTGTACGGGTCAAATTTCTTTCCTTTACTTTATATTCTAAAGTTGAATGGGGTACTCCGTAAAAACTACCGGCACGATGTACCGACATTTCGCCACGACGCACCGATCGGACTGCCTCATCCAGTGCATCCTTTTATACTTTCTGCAATGTAACAAGTAATTCAAGTAACTCTTCAAAAAGAAACATAAAAATATTTTGAAACAATCCAGACTGAAAACCTTAAACTAAAGTTAAAGTGAACAGTATACCTATACTGGCCTCGTTTCGGACGCGATTTTTTCCAATCTGATTGACTTTCGATATTATTTGTTAGGCTGATACCGACCTTTTTTTCTTCCGCATGGGCATTTTTGATTCAGATGTTTCTCGATGCGAAAACGATGACCAAAGCGAATTTTTCTCCACGATTGGCTCATCGTTTGCTAGAGTTTAAAATTAGTCAATAATTGATGTATTTAATGAATTTAAAAATATCAAAATCAAGGTTATTAGTACCATTGATCGGTTCCTGATTCCTAAAACAAGGCTTATTATTTGAACCAATCTCTTGAATTTCCGACATCGACATACCATCAATTGTTATAAGTGCCTGCGTAGGAGGTATAATAATCCTGTAATGGCAAAAAAGAATGTCTGAAACGAAATGCGAATTGAGTAGATTTGCTTTTTTAAAAAAAATTCATCGCTGAAATATGTGATTTATTGTTTGTTCTCATTCGAAGCTATTGATTAGAAGAAAAAGAAACCTTTTTCAAGAAGGAAATTTTACTCACTTAGTGGTAGAATGAGCATTAGCATTGTTCGGATAAGGCACCGTGGCAGTTAACGGAGACTGAACTCTGTCCGCTGTTATTACGGTACCAAAACTATTCATGCGCTTCTTTTTCCACCAGTGCCATTTGCACTCTGATCCTCAGCTGCATCGAGCTTGTAGATTTTATTGCGTAACGTTGATCTACAGTTCATACATGTTAAAACGTGAAAACTGTAAAATTCATTCCACTTTCTTTCAAAATTATACAGCACTGGCTAACTTAAATCCGTATCATGCGATCAAGTTATATATTGCAATTAAATTTTTTACTTTTAAGTCTTTTATGAATTTTTTTTGCAGTAACGAACTATTATAAATAATGAAGAGTTTTAACCTTGGTATTCCGTAAACTACGCTGGCTCGACGTGTTCCGAGACGGCCGCATCGGATGTCTCGTACAGCTGCGTCCAAATCCGCCTGGGTATAATTCCTCTTGTTCATCGATGAATGGATAACTCTTGTTCCAGCAGCATTTTTGCATGGCTAATTACGGAATTATTTTCCTCATCCCTGTAATATTGTTATAGATCAGTTTTTTCGAAGCGATCTTTTTCAACTATCAAAATTTATGATAACGATAGGTTTTATTATTTGCTTATCAGATATGAATAAGAGGGCAGTAAATGAATTTTATTCTAAACGATTAACCAGTGAGCTAATTATTTAATCAGTTGATTAATTACACAAAATTCAGAAATATTTAACAATTATAGTTTTGCATTATTAAATGACATATTATGACAATTATAGTTTTATATTATTAAATGACATATATGATTTTTGAGCAGTGCCTTATTGATTGAAAAGTTGAATGAATTAAAGTAAATTTCCACAATTTCAAATACAATTCCAAGTGAGGAATTTGAATGATTTTATAAAAATTCTAAAATTCTCCGCATACTTAGGAAGAGAGTTCGACGATTTATCAGAGATGTTAATTAATGCACGCAATCGTCTTCCATCTCGAGAATGATAAACGGATGACGCAGCACACTGTGTGGCCGCTTGAAGAGCACGACGTGAACTCAGGTCCAACGGTTGATCTTCTTCGATCATTCCATTAGTGTTATACTCTTCTTTGTAAATGGAAGTCGGTCGTTCTTCCAATGATCCATTGTTAAACGATGATTTAGATAACCCTGTAACGAAGATTAGCAGAGTCTCTGTACACTTAAATTAAAATTAATTCATATTTAAATTTAAGCTAATTACACTTATATTTGAATTATGAAATAATTTGAAAAATTAGACTGAGAGATTGGAAAAGAAAAACGAGTTGGACTTTTTTCGACTTTCAAACGATGGCTAGAATTATATATCGTCTTCGATAAAAGGCATTTTCCAAATCTTCTGCTGTGAAATCAATTGTTTATCCAGCCGATTTTCCAGTTTTTTCTAACAAAATCAATCTAATCGGTTGTAATCATTAGGAAGCTGATTAATATGTGCCATGATAAAATACATCTCAGAAGGTAAACTTGGTTTTTTTGGAAAAATTAAAAATAATTCAATTTAGGAAAAAATCGGAAAGTGTAATATTCCAGAAAACTAGAGACCTGATTCAAAGAAACCACTCTCTGTTGCAGCCACTTGCAAAAGAAACCATTTTCAGATTGGTTAAACAACTTATGAAACTTGCATTTCATTTCAAATTGCTAAAATTATTACTATGGAAATGAGTTAATAGTTAACATAAAATTTTTAATTTTTTACCGGCATATAAAGCTGGAAGGTCATTGTTAATACATATATGAGCAGCCCGTTTCACATTATCTGATTTAGTAGATACTGAAGGAATCATATGTTGAATCAGATGATCACCGTTTTCTTTCCCTTGCATTAAGGTATTTCTTTTGGAGCCAACAAATACCGTTCACTTATTGGATTATGTAAATTTTCTGAAAACAATTTTTGTTAACTACTATCTTAAAATGTAACATGCAATTAACATGTAACATCAAGGTTTTGAGTCTGAACACAGGCAGAAAACTTTAGATAGCAATGTTGCAAAGAAGCTTTTGACATGCATCGGCTGTTAGAAGAAAATGTATTTGAAAAGTGAAAAAAGCTTTCTGGATATGAGATTAAGAAAAAATGATTGGATTGATAACTTAATATTATCATGATAAGGACCTACATTTAAAGAATCCATTGTTATAATCACTTTTTGTATCATCCAGATAGCGGTTTATGGATGATTCAAACAATTATGCGTTCTTTTTTAACAGCTAAAATCCCACAAGCAAGTCATTCTGATTCGTGAAAGCATGAATAGTGTACCTGGTGAACGTTGAGAACTGATTTGTTGTAGCAACAAGTTAGATGTACTCCACTGTAAAAGGCTTTGACAAAATAACTGATTCGCTATCTCAGCTAAAATTGTTTTAATTTGGCAATTACTATAAAAATTTCGTAAAATAATCAACTCTTGACGAATATCAAACAGTATAGTTTCGAAGTTTATTTCTCTGTGCATATTTTTATGATAAAGTTTGGTTTCTTAATTTTCTCCTTTCTTCTTCGAGACAAATATATTTGCAAAATATAGTTGCTTAATTTAATGAATTTATAAATACTTTAATATTTCATTATCAAAGAAAAGATAATGATCTTTTCTTGATCCAAATATTAAAAATTAAAATTTCTTCGTTTTAATGAAAAGTAGCTTTTAATGTTTCGTCGACATTTAGACGAAAAACAAAGCTTTCAAAAAATATGTGGTTGAATATTTTGCTGAATGGTATAATTTGGGTTTATTTCTAGTTTTTATCACTCATTTTGATGCATACGCACATCTTACTCACTATTTTTAAATGTATTCAAAAGATGGTCCACGAAACAAAATATTTTCTTATTTAGAAATTTAAATATGTCCGCCCAATTTCATTTTGCATTACTCAAGAACAATAACATTTAAATTTCTTCCAAAAATTGGGAGATGTGACAGGTAACTTATTTGAATTTTTAGATGCTACTCAGAATGGAACAACAAATCACTTCCTACAATGCATAAAAATTCAAACTTTTGTTTCCAAAAAATCAGTTCATGTTCAATTTTGGCAAATACATTGTGTTGAATTGAAATTGCATAAGCACTAACAGTAAACGAGCGAAAACTTACGTAGAGGCACAAATGGCGTCATCACAGGAAGGACGGATGGAGTACAGAGGTTTGAGAATGGATGTATGTAAGATAGACAAGATTGCGAACCACCAGATGATTCGAGATGTCCTGTATTTTCCGAAGAGTTTGCTCCACCTTGATCAATTTTAGTTTGATTAGAACAACCAGCAGCATAATATTCACCATCGCTTATCGCGCTTTCACTTTCAGGTTCTATTCTCATCGAATCCTGAAGAGCAATTTTTGAAAAATTTTGTTTCATTTAAGCAACACAATTGTTTCTTTATTATTTCCTTACCAGATAAAGAGACAGACTGGATCAATTCCTGCATCATGAAGAGAGACATCTATAAAAAATGTGCTGAAATGAAAATTATAAAATATTATTAGTAAAATGAACTGAACCGATTTCTTGACAGGTGTGTTAAATTACCCACAAAGCAAGTTTTGATTGCCGAAAAGGATTTAAAAATAAAAAAAAATTGAAAAGGTAAAATAATGTCATATTATCTTCCATATTCTGTTTATTTTTATATTTTTCTCCTCTTTCACTTTCAATATTTCGATCTTCTTTGTTTTTAAGCTCATCTTTTTTCAATTATTTTGTTCGCCGATACAATGCATCTTGAATGACATTAAAGATGAACTTGAGAATTTGATGAGAATTTTCTTATTACTTACCTTTTCGGAATAATCATCCGTAGATATACGTGAACCATTACAAAATGGGCATTTTTCAGTGGGTGACCAATCTTGTATAGTTGTATCACAATCTGTTCCTGGTTCTGCAAATAATAAAACATCTAAATTGAAACCATTTGAGATGAAATTTCAAATTTTCTTTCATCACTGTTTTGTTGATCTTTTGGTAACCAGTTTTTCAATATCACTATCTCACGAATAATACAATTACGTTGATAACGCTTGCTTATAACTAAGCTAATGAATGATTATCCGCTGAAGTTTGATAATTCATTTAAATTTAGAAAAATTTCGCAATATCGAAAAAAAACTGAAAGAAATCAGAATTGTGGGCGCTAAAATGCTTATAGAAAATGGAAAGGAATTGCACAGAAAGTTATTTCCCAAATGTGTCTACGTATACATGCATGTTTTAAAAAAATCTAACGCGGCGCTAAAGCATATTTTGTGCCATGTTGCCCAAAAAAAAAATCTCGAAAATTGATGTTTGAAAAAAAGAAGAGAAGGAAAAACATTTGTCAAATGTTACATGTTTCTAGAAGCTGATAGGAAAAAAATAAATGTTTTGTGTTAGCAGACAGCAAAAACATTTGACCTGTTGTAGCAAAATTTGCCGCAACTATTTGGTTTGTTTTATGATTCCGAAAATTTCAAGAATTAATTTCAAATTTGAATTGATCAGATGATGCAGCGTGATTTTAAAAATAAGTGAGATTCTTTTTGTAATGCTGGTAAAGAATTCTGCGAAATTATGAGCAATATATAATTAAGTCGCAAATTAGATGCAGAAGAAAAAAGAAAGCAAAACGAAAGTGTTACGACAGTCTTTGAGGTTTCTCGAATTTGAAGACGCTTAGGAGGAAAGATAATGAAAATGAAGAAAATTTGCTTAGTTTTTGAAAAAAAGTGAAAACCTGCAGTAAGAGCAGTTGAGATTATATCGACAATGGATCGGCATTGTGAATTTCTTGACGTATAACGTTTGCTTACTTGCCCAAAACCTGCAAGTGTGCTCTTAAATCGATGCAACGAAAAATTGTGTGAAAATTGATTGTTCTAAACTTATTTCCTAACTTCTAAAAAAATCATTAAAAATCTATCTAAAATAGAATTCCTGGCCATCAATTAGATCGCTTGCAAGATAAGTTTCAATGGACTGATAATGTTAAAAGCAAATTATTACTTAACCGAAAATTGTATAGAGCATGAGTTAGACTTATAATTTTTTTTTTCAGAAATAAATAAAAAAAATCCGGAAGATTATTAAACTCGCGTTACGAGTGTTTTAGAACTTTACAACAGATCAAAACAATGAATATGCGAAAAACAATAGCATTGCACCGAACAGTAGACATCGTAAATATTTGCGACACAGATTTCGATGTTACAGTAATCAAGCAGTAAGTCATATCGAATAATTTAGTCTCACACATTTTATTTTTGGGCTCATATTCTGACAAATATTTGAGTGGAAGTGTTGTTTGGAATTACCGTAGAAACTCAAGAATTCTTTCCTTCCAGCTTGTCCTTAACCAAACTTCTTTATCTCACTCTCTTCTGTTCCTTCATCTTTTTCGTAATGCCGAATGTCCAAATTATTCACAAATATTTTCTCTCTCGTTTTTCTTTTTCACTGGATCTCTTTCAATTGAAATCTTTGCAGAAAAAAAAATGGCCGGAAAATTTTGATTTTTAAATGAAAATTATTGTAATCGAATATCTTTTTCTTAAAAATATGATTATGATAATAATTAGTTAATGGCATTTAGTTATTTCGCTTTTCTCAAATTCGTAACTAAGTAAACTTTCTGATAAATTTTGATTTGCTTTTGGTTGATTTGATTTGATTTGATAAATTTTTACTCTTTTTTGGTAAATCTTTCTTATTTTAAATTAGTTTAGAATATTCGACGAACTTTTAGATATCAGAAAGCTAAATAGCAATTTATCTGATATGAAAGTGAAATATTTGTTAGAATCTCATCATTAGATCTTCGAATATACAAAAATATCAACGTCATAATTATCAATAAATCATTATTTTTAATTTAACGTATTTTTATTTCTTAATAAACTAAAACTTATATGAATATATATATTTAATAGATAATCATAAAGAATTACTTAGTCTTAGAATATGCGTTTAAATGCTTGAGTTAAATATGTAAGTTATAATGAAATAAAAGAAAATTCGATATAGAATAGAAGAAATTTTCTTCGGTAAAGTAATTAAATTCTAAAAGATTGAAAAGGATAACTAATTAAAAGTAATCGAATGTTGATTTGAAAAATTCAAGCAACATTTAACAGAAGTTTAATTGAGGTTCCTGATTAGCAATCAATAAAGAGCGAAGATAAATAAATACACGACGGATGTTGAAATGCTTAACGTATGCTGAAATAAATGAAAATTTGATTCGATCAGAAGATTCGATGTTTTTTCTTTTTTCTTTAAAAAGAAAAAGAAAAAAAAAGTAATCTCCTTTGCGCTATTATTTGACAGTGAAAAGAAGAATGGAAACGGAATGGAATAAAATAAAATGAATGGTTTTTCAGTAATTTTCAACGATTCAACAAATTTTTAAGCAATTTTCTACCACATCCAATTAACATATACTGAAAACAATTCGTTCCCTTATAACGAAAGCAATTTGCCTGACATCTTCACTTACATCACATTGCTAAGAGATCGTTTGTCGATCCAATCCTATTTCCCTCTCTCTCCTCATCTCTCTCTCTCTCTCTCTCTCTCTATCTTTCCTTTCTTCTTCTCTTTCTCTTTTTATTGTCAAGAATTATCATTCCTTTTTTTTTGCTATCGAACGCTAAAATGTAATCAAGTACAGACTTTCTTTTTTGATAATACCTCTTCTGAATTAGTTGATAATCCCGAAATTATCATTCAAGATGAGACGAAATTTAAACATTTGATTTAACAATTGAAAAGCATTAATTTTGAAAAATTACCTATTCCTTTGAAGTCGGTATCTTATATAACTTTCATAAATATTAATGTACTAATATTGTAGGAGGAGGTTTGAATTGATAAACATTTTCAAACAACAGTTGTAACAGCACTTCGAGAAAAGCAAATAATACGATATATCGGATTGCAATAATTACGATTTCATGAAACCTGTTATGCTTTTATTAACGGATCATTCCTTGTACAAACTAATGTCGGATGAGAAATGATATGATGTGAAGTGATAAATAGCACTTTATGGTTGAATACGATGCAGTATGCATTTCTATGTGATGGGACTTTATAAGAGATTATTTTGTGGAAACTGTAAAGCGACTCTAATAACTTATTTATAAAAGTGCATGTAGTGGTTAAGAAAGTTTTCAATTTATTCATTTCTTTCGAATTTTTATTATTATACATACAAAAACAAATCTCCTAAATATCGAATTAGACAAAATTTAAGTGACTTCGAAAAGTTAAAAAAATAATTAAGAAAAATAAACAGATTTATTAATTCATATATTTTTTTATTGTTATTATAATCTAGAAATAGACAGAGTAAGTCGAGATTGATTTACTGTGTTAAGAGGAGAAAGATCGCTTAGCTTTTTATGCAAATCCAGCTATTGTAGTAGAAGTTATTCTTAAATTAATTTCATTCTTCCTAATGCAGCATCAATTTTTCGTCCCAAAATTCAATTTTTTTTCTAAGTTGTTTTATCGATATGGTTACGGATGGTTTTTATGCACCGCAATGAGAGATATCCTATATACTGAATTGTTTGATAATTTTGAAATGATTTTTTTACTGCAGTTACAAAGAATCGAAGTATATGTAGATGTGTACATGTATATTGAAATTATTTGATGAAGTTGGTAAAACAGTAAGAAATCATTGCCGAGATTGAAAATGAGCACAGCTTCAAATATTAATTTCTCGTTGCCATAACAATCTTCCTAAACCTCCTCCTCTTTCATCGTGATCTTTCCACCCTTCTTTTTCGCCTAAACTTATCAAACTTTTGCACATTTTTTGAAAGAATTTTTATTTAGGAACAAGAATATAATGTATATATGTAATAAAAATTTGATGAATTAAAAGGTTGGTAATATGAATTTAACAAATTAATAAAGTGATTTAATTTGGTGGCTGCTGTCGCTAGGTAAACTCAAATGGTTAACATGCAAAAAGGCAAGGCATGATAATATTATCAAGAAATATCAGACATAAATAAACTAGATGACCCCGGACGATTTCAGCTATAAACTTTGGCTGATTGTAACAGCTAAATTGTAAGGAACTAACTGGGAATTGTGGTAACTGTATGTTTTTGAATTGAGCTGGTATGACTATTGCTTGAAAGCAATATAATCTTTGTCCGTCTAAAAGAAGAATATAACGTAAAAATTGTTAGAGGTAGTAATAAGTCATAAGGAAATCAAATATATCACCTTTTTAATAATATACAGGGATTATTTGGGAAGTATTTAATTAACAGACTGACTTATTTAAAATTTCTACTGAAATTAGGTAAGAATAAGAACTAACTGGAATTGTGGTAATTGGAAAGCGATGTTACTTGATGATTTATAAAATGTGTTTTTATTAATTACACATTTTTAATTTGCTAGAATAGTAAAAATTTATTTGCTGATTAAATACATTTTTTAAAATGTTTTTTTTTTCATTTTTCTTAAAATTGTAGTTTTCAGTCAGTTCTCGAATAGGTTAAAGTTGAATCAATATAAAACAGAGAAGTTTCTTTAATTTTTAGGAATTCAAAAATGTAAGTCAAAAACGGCAATAAATAACATCATATCGTGTTTTTCAAGAATAATAAATTGAATTTTGTGAATGTTATCGAATACATAATCGTTAACGAATAGGCTTATTTTTGCATTTTGATAAAGTAAGTAGCAGGAAGTGTATGGAATATGCAATTAATTTGGACAAGCGATATAGGGATAGGAATAGTTTGCCAGAAAGCTATAGCGGGCCAAGAAGCAGCCTTAGGCATCATTAAAATGCAACATTTGATCGACAGGGCTACAAGACTGGCACATTTTGTTTTATTCCTCTCATCGCCTTTTAATTGATTCAAGCTCTTGGATTAATGATTACAGGGTCATGTTCGTTATTCAGAATATCTACTCTTAATGATTCAAATTAGCATAGAAGAGTCTTCATAAGCTAAGGATTTGCACATCCAAATATAATAACCATTTTATTTCAAATCCATTCAGTTAATTAATGCTTATAATGTTGCCAGCATTGTAATTTTCAGAAATCATTATTTCAATTTTCGAATCTAAGGGTTTGAATATTAAAAACTTATAAATTTTTCGGGAAAAACATAACTTATTTCGAACTGATATAAAACTTTTTAAAGATTGATAATTTTTTTCATCTTTCATCGAACTCTTCCATTTTATGATACAAAATTTCTTTTTGAGAATAATAGTACTTATTAAAAAATTTTCAGATGATGTTCTGTTTACCAAAGATTTCATTCCACTAATACTTATTCAGCCGCAATAATTTTATTGAATCCTTCAATTCTCTGTTTCGTTTTACGATGAAAAGCTTTGATATTAATATAGGTATCAAGGGTAAGCACTTTCCTGTCAAAATGATAAACTTTCTTAATTAGCATGAGTTATTCAAAACCGGAATAAATATGAATAATTTGTCGAAGATATTTGAGGAAAGAAGCGGACTGAAGCATTATCAAAATTAATTATTGGACTGACAGAGCCACAAGACGATGAAAAGACCATTTTGACTCATTTATCTTATTACTATTTAATTGATTTGAGCTTTTAGTTTACGAGTAGCATAGACTATATTCGATAGCCACGATATCCGTGCTTGATGGCTATTTTTGACGAAAGTCTGATGTAAACATCAAAAAATGATAATGAAACCAAAATTTCATTAATAAAAACAAAGTCCAATATCATTTTATGATCGGATCACGAGAAAAGCTATGGGTAAGAAAATAATGCGATCAATGTAGAAATTTTTTGTTTCGTGATCAAATTTTAATATCCCAAGATTTCTGCAACTTTTATTTTAGTATCTCTCAAATGTAAGAGGAAAGAAGAAATCGAGAAAGCTTATCTTTCTTTTATCAAACTTATTCCTTTTTCATAGAATTTCTTTTTCCTCTTCTTTTTTGACAGAAAAGAAAGAAATAGGTTATTGGTCGATTTTGCTTGATTATTTGCAAAATTAAATGGATGAAGTGGGAGATGGGCAGAAAATTGAAAAGTGTATTTCTTCTGGGAAGCTTAGGGATATAAAAAAAAAAGAACTTTTGTTTAACAACTGGCTTCTGGCTTTATAAGGAGGATGTAAGTATTTGTGGGAGGAAGTTTTGGCCAATTTAAAATGTAAGAGGATGTAAAGGATTTTTGCAGTGAGAGGAGATTATCCAGGATGAAACAAGAACAAGGGAGAAGTTATTATCATAAACTGTGCTATTTAGCAACTTTAAGTTAAAGTCCCGGTAAAGTATTTTCAGGAAAGCATTTTGTTTCTCGATTCTAATATCTCCAATTAATTATTCGTCAATGCTGCAAGATGGGAGAGAAATATAAGCCTAAGCTGTGGAGAAGACAAGGAACTAGCTTTCTCTGGAAACTATAGGTGAACCTTTCAACTTCTTCTTTTCATCTTCACGTCGTCTTTCCCTCCCTCTCGCACTACTGATTAATAATTCTCGCCCTCTACTTCCTCCTATTCCTTTGGTTAACCATCCTACCCATCGCTTTCCATTCAAAACGAAGAGGGCCTATTCAAACCAAGGCAAGCATCCATAACAATCAAACTAAACCTTCGTTGGATCCTATCTTTTACCTCTCCTTCTTCCCTTCATTCTGCTTTTCCCTATTCTATGCTTTAAATACTTACTTACTTTCACTAAAACTTCATTACCACGATGTGCCATTGATACAATTCATCCAATCTTTCAAACCCCAAAAGCACAATCATATAAAGTAGTCCCATAATAAAATTACGGTCATCGACACTTGGCAACTTATAATTCTTTATTAATTGGAAATGGTTTGCTGACGGAAAAAGGAGATCGAAATTCAAAGATTGGGAATCGAATTACTTATAATCGATTTACTTAAACAATTGTAAATATATTTTTCCTTATGATTTTACAAATATTATATGTTACCTGTTAATAACAAGCAGCGTGAAAGTAACCAGTGGTTGTAATGGATTAGAGATTGGTTTGTTAAAGATAGAACTTGAATCATTGCTAATTTATAAATATAAATTTAAATTTCCATAATATTGCTATAATACATTCAGTAAACATTATCAAAATCTCGCGAATTCTCAGATGACTGACAAGCTATCAAGCATTTATGCTTCAATAAAACACTGAAAAGAAAAATTACGGAGATGTATATTCAAATATAATAAATGGTGATAATTAATAGTTCGGAATATACAAATAACTCAGTACATTTCAATTTCCAACAAATAACTGGAGAAATTCAAAACAATTTTAATATAATAATAATTCAGAACAAATAATTATGAATATTTAAATAATTTGATATGAAACTTGGGTCTTGCTTGAAATATGACGTATTGTATAATTAACTGAAAAATTTTTTTAAAGCAAGCATTTTGGTTTGGATATATTCTTGTCAACTTCCACTTTATAATTTGCTATCATTGACGAAATTTAGAACAATTTTGATATGATAATAATCTATCAAAATGTTGTTCTCAGAATTCTCAAATGCTAAATAGTCAACAAGCTTTATGTGAAAAAACGTGGAAAAAATAATTACGGCGATATATATTCAAATTTAAAAATTAATTTGGTAGGTCGTGCCTTCCTAAATTATCCAGTGAAATTCTTGTAAACAAAAATTTGAAAAAGTTTGAAAAGAGATGATTCCTTTTCTGAATTTTAATCGCCTAAACTGTAATAATATGTAATATTGTTATTTCAATATTTCAATATCAGCATATTTTGATATCAATCTCTGAGCTCCAAAATAGATCACTTCTATTTAAATTCATGTTTTTGTTTTGAACAACAACTTTTAGCATAATTTGGCCAAATCTTTAATTCATCACTTATTGATTTTCTCTGCAAAATCTCGGAAATGGCAATAGAATAGAATTTTTTAAATGATTCTTAACCAAGATATTGTGTAATTTCAATAAAATAAAGCAACTGAAAAGTTAAGAGAAATGCTCGTTAATCCTCATTTCATATTTTCAGTAGTTGGATTAGTTTGTATAATTTCGTTAGGTTTTATAATCTTAATAAGACTGTTAAATTATCACCGATAATTAGCTTAAAGTATTTTGTTGCCTATTAACTATCGAAAGAAGTTCGAGCAGGACTCATTATTGATGAATATTGATAAATAGTTAGCATAAAAAAAAGTTTCTTGAATGACAACTTAAATGCTTTCTTGTAATAATTTTAATTAAGCATCTAAACAAAACAGATTTCTTGTCTATTTAATCTTAATTCAAAATATTTAACAAATCTGGTAATAAACTATGGTATTGATCAATTAATTCCAAGAGATAATATTTAAAAATAAAAAGTAAATTGCTTAAACTTTAAATGTTTTAAAATATTAGTAATAAATAATGAATATTAGCTAAAAATTTGGTTTCATTTCAAAAATCCATAATTTCTCACCACAAATAAAATATATATTTGTCAGATAAAAAAGTAATGACAGAAATATTTGATTATACAATTCTTGTTAACACTCCACATTAAAATTTCACATTTTTACTTCTTAGTTTATTAAAATAATATGTCTAATATTTATATTAGCAAAATAAATTTGAAAAAATGTTTCGCTCTCTTTTTTGGCATTTTAAATTGCAATAATTAATTGAAATTTTCGTGAAATCTTTGCTATGACAAGCCATTTATTATTATCATTATTATTGTGCAAAGATTTAAACGGGACTTATTTCCTAAAATCATACCAAAAATAGTATTGAAGTTAGAAAATTCAAAAAAGCAACAAAAGCTTAGTTGTAAAATTGCATAAAAATAGCTTAAGCGATATTTAAATGTTAGTTACTATTTTTCAATTAATTGATATAAAGACTACACCATCTTGTATGCTATTACGGAAAATTCGCTGATATTTTATGATGTGATAGCCTCTCAATCGTTTTTGCTACTCAAGCATTGTATAAATTGTCGTATAACTAATATGTTTTCCAAAGAATTTTTGGCACATCAAAAGCAACTTTCAGACACTATTATCTTATCGATAATTTTGATAAAGATGATGGATCAGAAAAGTCTTAGAGAAAATTTTGGACTCTAAATAAAATTCTCATAAGTTAAAATCATCTAAATTTCATTATTTTAAATTCCTTCAATTGCATAAAATATATTTCATTCATTTTTTACGATCACATACATAAATCTTTTTAACTCAACTTTTCTTCCTCCTTCATTTCTCCCTCTTTAACCTTTTCTTCATGCGCTTATTTTTTGTTTTAAAATTCTTTTCTATTTTAGAAAAAATTATTTACCGCTGCTAAATTGAATGAATAAATCTGTGAACATATGAAAATTTATGAAACATAAATTCCAATTGAAAATTTACGATCAATGTTGTTATTATCTATTAAGCAATAGTGAAATCATTGCATACAAAAAGATCTATAGATTAAATATTTGATCGAACTTTCAATCTTTAATAAAAATTTTTGGTCAGACGAAAACTTCTACATGTATTTATTTCTGTTGTAAGTACCATCAAATGGTATGATTTTGGTACCGTCATTAAGAGATTTTGTTAGATATGTGAAGTATTCCTGAATTTCGGAATTTTCAATTATTTCAAAAGAATTTTTACCTATAAAATGAGAGCCACTAAAAGGAAAAGGAGGAGGAATGGGAGGAATATAGTTTATATCTTGCATTAAGAACTAAAGAAATTACTTTGCTTGAATATATATATGTTATATATTGCTGTTTGCCGGTTTCAATTAATGAAGTAGTGTATGTTATGTATGTGTCTGTGTATGTATAAGTGTGTGTGTGTGTGTGTCTGTCTGTCTGTCTGCACCGCCAAATTATATGGGGCCGATACCCCGCCGGTTGCTATGGAACGCTAATGATCCATCCAAAGCCGCCGCAGCCGTTGTCACCGATGCCCGAAGCTATGGAACAAAATACAGCTCCATATTATCACCTTCCAACTTCCTCCCACCATTTCAAATATACAAACTGATCAATCATCAGCTATGTTAATAAAGATATCCTTCAACTTTTCCTGCCTTAGAAAATTTGTCATCCTAACGAATACTGTAGAAAGTTCGCCTTTTATAAAAGGTCAAGTGATATGAAAGTTCAAAATGATTGTCTCTTGCGAATCATCATCTCACTCCTTCCTCTTCTGTTTCCGCTTCTTTTCTATCTGACAAAAAAGAAAAAAAATAGGAACAATGTTTAGTTCAGTGATAGGATGTCCTTTTCAGGTCAAAAATAAGGAAGTCAAATAGTGGTTTGTTTATTCTTTTCATTATCATTTCTTTGCATCATCAACGTTGATAATAATGGAAATTGCTTATTAGCTATAATGGTCACTTAATTATACAATTAATTAGCTATTCGTCATAATGCTATTGTTTCGAATGATTATTATCAAAATGGAATATGTTAAAATCGCTTAATTAATGCTTGGGAGGAACCTTATTGATCTTGATCGTACATGTTCTACTTAAAATTTCAAAAGAAATTCTTAAAAAAGAAAGGCTTAATTTGTAAAATTTGACATATTATTTACTTAATAATAATATTTTTGTGAAATTTTTAAAAATTCATTTAAAAAAATTTGTTTTTGGCAAAATTAGATGAATAGCTAAATGACAAAAGCAGCATATCTTATAATATAGAGGATTGAAGGAAAAGAAATTTTAAAATAAAAGAGTGCCTGAGCAGAGAGATACGATGAATGTTTGCTAGATGAATTAGGGAATATTATATCGTGATTGAAAAAGATGAGGATTTGAAAAAAATAAAATTAATTTCTTTAAAATTAACGATTAAAAATCTGGTTATTTTAATTTGTTAAGGAAATTATTTCATGCGGCAAAATCAGTTATTCCATATTTCAAGAGAAATCGCTGGAAAGTTTTAATTAAATGAAGTCTATGTTTCAGCAGTTCAGCCGATTGAATATTTTTTCACGACATAGAGTTATAATGGTGAGGCCATAATCTGACCAACGAATTGAATAACAAAAAATAATTTAACGGCTCCTCGATATACGCTTACGTTCCTATACTATCTTTTAAATGCGTGGAACAAACAAATAACACATCAAGATGTTGTAATTAAAATTGAACGTAAATTGCTATTTATTACTTCTTCCGCAACATTGTAATTGCCAAGTTTTTTTTTTTGCTAAGTTGAAATCAAATTAATTCTCGGCAATTATTTTTCATTAACTAGTCTAATAAAAGCAATGCGAAGATTGAAATGACTAATAAATACATAAAGGTAAATAGAAAAAGGAATCAGCATACCAATCATGGTCAAAGGGAACGACTCCACTTTTGGAGTTCACGACATTGATTTCTTCGTTCCGCAAGGCAGCGTGATCCGCAGCGTTTCATTGATTAATAGAAATCGAGGTAGGGCAAAAATTTTCGATACGTTGAAATCTTACTGATTGTCAATCAAGACGCCAAAAAAAAAGAAATAGCCAATCAATCTTTCAGAAGTTCATACAATATATCCATGCAGCTGCGTGATGCATGCTATTGCTATGATAGTGTAATAGTTGGTACATTAATTCGAAAATTAGAATAGGCTTGGGGATGAGGAGATAGATTAAACACAGGTGTATATGTAATGAAATTTGTGATTAGATTCTTTCGTTTAGAATAGCTTGCAATGCCATGCCTATGAGCAGTCTATATAGGTAACAGGAGAGGGAGGATCCTAGAAGGTGCACTCACTCTTTGCTTTGGGCGTGATTTGTAAACCTAACACTTTTCTACACGTCACAGGCCCTCTTCTTTTTAAATATATCGAGAAATCGGCCTAACACAGGCCAACTACTCTTTTCTTCATTAGGCCTCATGACAGCCAATCGTTTCTCAGTCCTGGCCGAGCTTTTCGCCTATTTCCCTGTTCTCCCCAATTCTCGAAAAATATATCCATACTTTTTTTTCTCATATACTTTGCAAAATGAAATGCTGCCACCTTCCTTACCAAAAAAAAGGAGTGCCGAAATATCATTCAGCAATATGCTCCTATGAAAGGATCATTTCAGCATACGGTAGTTTGATCGATTGTGTAAAATAATTCAGTCAGTATTTTGATATGGAATTATATAATAATTATCAATACATAAAGGTTATGATCTTTTAATAAAGCATACGCAATCATTAAAAATAATATTTGCAACGCTTCATTAATTTACCAAAGCAATACAGTGTAAAATTTTAAATCTCAGGAAAAAAACAAATGCCTAGTTAATAAAAATTTAAGCATAAAAATTCAAAACAGTTGACATTCACTCATTTGCGAAAAGAGAATTATTAAATAATCGAATCATTTTTTTTCTCAATGAGGTGCCTATAGAAAGAATGATTATTTAGGCTTTGGTATGCTTTAGAAGGGCCTAAAACTTTAACTGATGGATTAGGTGAGATGAATACAGACACAGAAGCATCGGCAGTTTGAAGAGATAGGCTAAATAGAAATAAGCATATGTGGAGCATATGCTTAATACGCAATCAACCAGTGCTTTGGGCCTCTTAGCTAAGCCTTAGTTGTCCGGCCCGCCTTCTGTTTTAATACTAAAGATATTGAGTTCCCTCCGCTTTTAATTGACAATAAATTAGTAAGCACACATCACTCGATTTGATCAGCATTATCAATTATCATCATTTTTCAGTAGCTACAAAGATCTAGTCCAAAAAAATGATATTCAGCTAAGTAAAGATTGGATTTATTCTCGTCATCATCAGAATTCATCACAAACTATATTCAGTTCCACAGATTTTTAAAAGAAAAAAAGCAATTTCTACTTGCAACATATTTTTTCTGCTTTCAACTCATTCATTTTTTTTGTCTCAAATGTGGCAAAATAAAGTCAATCTCATTTACCAGAGAACCAGATAAATGTCCCAATTTTTGTTATTGAAAAAGGAAGCTTTTTTAAATTGGCTCCTAATTTTTTTGAATGGCCAACATTGGAAGTTATTCTTTTGTTCGCCTCAACTTGTACATACTTCTTTTTGAAATGGAAGAAATTTTATCAATGAACAAATGGACAAATTGAAAAATGCTCTTTTCTTTGAACAAATTTCCTAGTTGAATTTTCAAAATTTTTTTTTCTTCAACGCAAGACGAAACTTAAATTTGAATACAACATATGAAAATTTATTAATGATTTTAATATTGCTGTATAAAATTTGAGAGAGAATTTGCAAATTCATTTGCTAGGAAATGTTTGAACTTCTTGGTACAAAATTTCTGTATCTTGTTTATACGTAACTACAGAAAGTAAAGAAATTTTCAAAGTTCAAATTGGATGCAATAAACAACAACATTGTTTCCTGAAAAACTTAGTCTTTATGATAAGAATGACTTTTCTTTCTATTTCAAATTAATATAAAAATATCAATGCCAGTAAGCTTTGCAAAGGGAAGTTCTAGAATTATTACTTAAGAAATTGTTCCGATCGGATTTCCAGTTTAATATTTTTATTACACCTCTCTCTTTTTTATGCTAAGCAGAAAATTTCAATTAATGCCTATTTTTGAACTTTTCGCAGCAATCCGTGGAATTGTGAATATTCAACATTCAACCAACACTGAATTCGTATATCCGTTTTATATTGACAGAACTTGACGTTTTAAATCACTTTTCTCGAGATAAAAAAGCCAGAGGAAATGCATTTTTATGATAAAGATTTTGCTGATAAAAGTTGTGTCTTTCTTTTCTTCCTCGTTTTTTTTTCTTTTTTAAAAGATAATGAACAAAATACTTATTAAATATAATTGTTAAATGGAGTAATTTGAATACTTTTCATGCTTGCTATTCATTGGCATTCCTATAGCATCAAATAATAATTTTAAAAACTTAAGGAAAAAAGTAAGAATTTTAGCAAAGGCATGTATTCATTGCCAAAATTGTTACATTTATTACCACAAAAGAGCATTGCTTTAGTTGTCATTTTAGGGTTACAGTTTTAAAACATAGCTTTTTTTCCAGTCGAGAAATAGGTATTCTGGACTAGTTTCCTAATGAATATTTTAAAGTTGCGTGCTATTGAGAAGTTAAGCTGGAAAGAAAATGAAATTCTAATTTTTAATAAATAGGATGAAAATTTTAAGAGGGAGCAAGTTGAAATATGTCGTATGTGTATAAAAATGAATATTTTGAGTTTTAAAGATTGATGCGCGATGAATATTTGGAAATTATTTTGTTCTACCTGTATAAGATCTTTTTGAGGACGAAGTCTTTAAAACATAAATTTTGTTCGTCTTTGTTCATTTTTCATTTATAATGTATTGGCTGATACTTTTGGTTACTTATGAATTTGTCACTTTTTGGTCCTCATTTTTTAGTTTGCTTGTTTTAACAGAATACACAATGACATGAAGTACAGTTATTTTTTACAAAGACAGATGATGAAGCAGTAGAATTTCAAAATTAACTAAAACTTCAGCAATTTAAAATTTTTTTATTATTAATAGATCACTTGGTGTTCTGATAATTTATTATATTTAAGGCACGTATAAAGTTGTTAATTCAAATTTGATGAAGTTTTATCTTATAGAATATGCTATCTATTCAAAATTAACATAAAATATTAAAGATATTCTCAATTTGTTCCTCAAATTTCTTTAGCATTCCTATTGGAATTCCAGCCAATTTTTGCAATAGCAGTAAGGGTATTTAATTTGTACGTTGAAATACTGATTTTTATAATAATATCATGAAAGATTCTAAATAATAATATGCAAAGTAAGAAAGTCTGAATTTTCGCTCTAAAATTGCTTGGATTGAATGTGAAGTTGATTCATTGCTTTCATTCTAATTTCCGTCTTCTTCCGTAGAATCGATCATCATATTCATGAAAGTTATCTAAAAACATTGAAATGAAATTTGCATAGGTAGTTGAGTTAGTTGATGTATGTAAGATGTGGTAGAGCCACCGTAGTATTGTTACATTTCTGAATTGAGGCGGTAGACGACTATAATATATAACGGCCGAAACGGGTCCGTTGTCAAATCGTTGTGCCTCATTACACTTGATTTATTCGCTGTCAATTACTCGACGCAATAAATTGTGGCCCTTAGCTGTCTTCCAAGGAAGCATGCTTATCATCATCATCATCATCATCATCATCATCATCGTCATCATCATCATCATCATCATCATCATCATCATCATCATCATCATCATCATCATCATCATCATCGTCATCATCATCATCATCATCATCATCGAAATCAACACCATCGTTATTCTTCACCAAAAATATTTCATACTGTAACCGATTCCAATATTTTATTCCATCTTTTTGCTTTTATTTCTTTCGTTTGTTAATAAATAATTTCATTTAACGATTGATAACGAAATTATTTGGGCATAAATTTTTGTTTTTACGAATAAATCTGTTTTTTTCCTTTTTTTGGTTTTCTTTTTCATTTTTTTCGAAAAAAAACGCTTAATAGTTTAAATTATTTACGAAAATTTATTTCTTGAATGGATCTATATAATGAAATATCTAAAATTTTAAAATTTTCAATGCTTAATTGCTAGCCTTATCTTGAAGTTTAAGTTATCATTTGTTTATCAACCAACTATTTAATTGCTGAGATATTTTTATAAGACAATTAATTGATAATATTGGGTTTATTTGACAACTAATCTACTCTACGGAATGGTATTCTACTATGGCTTTTTCAAGAACACTGTCAAAATAGAGTTAATCTTTAAATCCTAACTATTGAAAAAGGATTTCAGATGTTTTGTTTTTATTTTTTAGACCAAATCATTAAAAAGAAAAGAGAAATTGCTTAAAGAATGAGTAATATAACTCCTTAATGTTGAATTAAAACAATTGAATTATTTGAGTATTCATCAGTTCAAAGAACCGAATGATTCTTACAGCGAACAAAAATGGCTAATTGATGAAACAGAAATTTGGTCTAGAAATAAATAGTTATTGCTATTTTGAACTAATGAACGGGTGTTGATTAATTAGTAATAAGATTAATTTGCGTGTTTATAAGGAGGCATATGACATTGTCATTTCAAGTCTTCAATATCTTTCGTTTATTTAAACTACTTCGTAAGTTTGGCTGTAAATTGTTGATGTAAAGGGAAAACGATCAAGGGAAGGGATAGTGATGTTTGGGAGAATGAGGTGGGCAAAAGAGGGAAAGATCAAATGATGACGTTTCGCACAGTGGTGAGTGGCCTATGATATTACAGATCGTAAATCGCGATTAAGCGATAGGTCGTTGTACCTTTGCAAGATGCAATTTTATGGCCCTCGCTGCAAAACTATTAAAATTTGATTGTACCGAATTCAACAATCCACCAATCCGTAAAGACGTTATTTTTTCAGAAATTATTAAGACTTCTTTACAAGAAATGCAGCACCGCTTATTCCTTTACCACTTATGGAACAATTTTTTCACTGTTGTTCATTTTCTATCATCTTATTGAATCCCCTTCCTTCTCTTTCACCTATCTTTTAGCAATATCCTGTCATTATGACTGGAATCATATGTTTTTTTTAATTGCATTACTTTACATTTCATAAGTCAAACAATATTTTTGCGCCTCCCTCTCTCACCTGTTCTACTCCTTTATAGAGCCATTTTCTGGTTCATAGGTGCTTCTATTAATGACATATTACAAGCTGTTTATTGGTAGGTAACTTTACCCACTTCATCCCGTTTTTACCTTTTTTTTCTGCTTCGATTCTCACTTCCTCAATCCTTCTATTCTTCTTTCACTTTTCTCTCCTTCCTCATATTTAAAAATGCTATATTTTATCTTTACATTACATTCAAATTATAATGTCAGTGATTCATATGTTTATTCTTAAATTTAAATTAATTGATCGAAGTTAAATCGTTTAATTTAATTTAGCGTATTGTCATCAATTGTTACACTAACTGTGAGATGGGTTTTACTAGCTATCGGCAAAACCTTGATGCTTTCACTTTTAATTAGTAAATTTATTAAACTGCGAGAACTGTCTGTAAATTCAAAAATCGTAAATTGCACTGATAATTACATGCCAAACATAATTGGGCATGAGCCCTCGAGCTAGTAGACTTCAGTCAAAGTTTTCAGTTTAAGTTGATGATTCGAACTACTTGATTTAATTTTACCACAGTTTTATAGATTTTCTTGCAGTTTACAAGAAAATAGTCTATTCGTACTTTCTATGCTGCTTCTTGACCTTTGCTTGGATCTCATGGACAGGTTATGAATTTCACCTAGCGTAGATCTTTGGAAAACAATTGTTTAGGCAAGAATAAGCTTCAAATTGCTTTGCTGCTATTGAAAACTTTTTAAATACCTTAAAACAATTTTCTTCTGTTTTTATTTTGAATTCTTCTTGATAATTAGGTGAACTAAATTAATAATGCTAGGATGAACGAAAGTGAACTATTGATTATTCCTTGATTTTATTTCAAGGGGTGAGCTTTGCTATCAATTAATCAGCTTTGCAAACATTTAATAATTCAACTGATTCGGTCATTACTGAGCGTATTCTTGAATTACATTTCTGTGGATATATATATTCATCTATTTATTTAAATTAAATATCAAGGAATCAATAATTTGTAGACATGCATAGATTTCTGAACTAAATAGTTAATGGAAAAATCAAATATCCAACAGATATGTATATATCTTTGCTGAATCCATCTGATTTGTCATATAAATATGAATGCAGCGCTGGC
The DNA here is from genome assembly GCA_024305405.1 of Dirofilaria immitis. Classification (NCBI taxonomy): domain Eukaryota; kingdom Metazoa; phylum Nematoda; class Chromadorea; order Rhabditida; family Onchocercidae; genus Dirofilaria; species Dirofilaria immitis. The sequence continues at coordinate 1,667,924 of JAKNDB010000110.1, forward strand.
ATTCGATGTTCATATATCAAAACGATCTTGTGCAATTAACGCATGATGTATACATATTGTGAAATCGATGAGATAACAAGTGTTGATAAGAAATGACATGGTATACTCGCTTCCCTTCCTCTGTACTGATATATCATAAGGCTTCTTCGTCCATTCAATCGGCCATTCCATTTCGATATGGAGCCATTTTACTAGACAACCTTCTTTTTTTCCATATAAATGATTCGATGATCTGTGATGATGATATCCTATCATAAGTTAAGAATAATTGTTACAAATTTTGAATTTTCTTAAACTTAATTATTTATTTTTGAAAATAATGATGTTGTTTTAAAATTTTTACTAATGAAATTCTAAATTTGGTTAAATTAAAAAGTTTCACCAAAAAATTTGAATAGAAACAAGTCTGTTTCTATTAATTCATACTTTTTAAAAGAAAATATGATTAATTAAGATTATATGTTAACAATATGTTACTTCCTTTCAGCTCATTTTTATGATTATCATTTCATTCGCTTGAACACACATTTATGATAAAATGATGAAATTTTTGAGCTATAATGGAAATAGAAGAAAAAGATAGGAAAATGCTTAATGATAAATCTTACTGTTCACGTCAACGACAGAAACAAGAAGACGAGGTCACGCAAGAAGAGAAACAAGCCGTTGACAAGATGACCCTTCTACATCAGGCATTATCACAAGCTAGCGTTACACGTGCTAAGCGTTGCAAACAGGTATTTTTATTTCATTTTTTTGCTCTTGCTTTTTTTTTATCATATTGTTTAGACAATTATCATTAGCTCCAATTACTGATTTTCATTTAAATTAATTATTTTACACAACATTGTTGCTGATTCAATGATATTTGTGCGTGATATTTAAGTGTCATTACTTGTAATCCTTTAATGGTTATATGACAGAAATGTGAAGATTTAAAACAGATGTAATTAAATTGTCGAATTACTTTTATGACTGCTACATTCCTTATACTATAATTCCATTTTTGATGTAATCTATATCAATCGTGATATTTGCTTTTGCGGCAAATTATCTATTGCTTCTACTATTACTGCTCATTTTCTAACAATTCATCAATTTTTACCTATAAATCTGATAAACTACAAATAATAAGAAAATTACTAGATAAAAGCATTTTAATATCAAGGTAATCGAATATCAAAATAATTAAAATAATATAAAAGTTAAGGTGATTACCAATTGTTCCATTTGATAAAATAATCAGCAAACAATTGTTTTTCCTTTTTATCAAATATTAATATTTCTTGTCCAAATTATTCGATGTACGAATTATTTTATGAAGCGAATAATTTGGCGATATAATTAAGCGTAGTCAGCCTCATCCTGAACACCTGATCTTCAGGAAAGGAGCCAGTTTTATGAGCTGTAATTTGTGGTTGTTGAAGAATTTACTGCATCACGAAGAGAGTAGAGGAAGAAGCGATGTAGCATCATCATCATCATCATCATCATCATCATCATTAGTAGAAATTGTATACTTCATTCTCCTTCAAACCCCGTTTCGCTTTCCTACTTCTACCATTCAGTTATCAGCAAAACCCATGTCGTACTACTTTCATCTTAACCCATCCTCATCTCAGTTAAAACTTCTATCTATTCGCGGCACACTTTCATATCTTTAAGCTGTTATGTAAAATGACTGAAACAGCTTCCAAATATACAATTATCACAGAGATTCCTTCATTTCAAGCTTCCCCAACCCTTACAGTGAGTTATCAGAATTTCCAGGAATACTCTAAGCTACCAATTATCATTGTCAACAGCATTATCAGTGATAGTTTCGATTGATTTATTGATTGGATATGAATGTTAGATATTTTGAAATTTTATAAGAGATAGATATAATAATTACTCGAAATGTCTAATACTTTACAAATACCACTTTTTCTGAAATTTCCTTGATTTATTGAAATTTATGAAGAATCATTTCCAATCAAATATTTTCATGATTAAATAAATGAAAATTTTCGGTATATATGCATATATATATATATATAAGAGAGAATTTAGAATCCTTTTGAAACGATTAACTATTCTAAACTATCATTTTATACAATTCACTTAACTGTATGATGCGTTTTTCTTTTTTAAAATGTTTTCAAATATATTCCAAATATAACGGAAAAGAATTGTTAAATTTCCATTAAAAATTTTCAAAATTTATTGATAAATTTATTAACGATGATAATTAGAACAAAAATAGCCTAATGAATTGATCTAAGGCAGCAGAATAATATTCTATATAATATTCTTTTTCTTCATTTCTCTCTGTTCTTTTCTCCCTCCTCTCTCTTTCTCTCTCTCTCTCTCTCTCTCTCTGTCTTTCCTAGTTTTTATTTGCCATTATTATGTTGTTGTTATCATAACATTTATGCTAAACCGGTTTTAAATAAGTAATAATTTATTCGACATGAAGGATTGCGAATGATGCTATATTAGGATGAATACATCAAACGAAAGAATGGATTTCGAGACATAAAGACATAAGAAAGAAGGAAATGAGAAAAGAACGAGAAGATGGGAAAAGGAAAAAATGAAACTCTGAAGCTTTGATATTTTAATTTCATTATTTTAACATTTAAAGGTACAAATTTCATCAGTTTATTGTGTTTACCAATAATTGAAATAGAATGATTAAGAAATCAATTCAAAAGTTTCTGTTTATTTCAGCAACGATTAGCGTTGTCCGAAATGAAGAAATGTGATAAAAACAAACAATTATATACCGAAAATCATTTTTTACAGTTCGTCTCATTTATTTGTTTAAATTTATTTGCTTAAAATTAAATGTAGATTTGCAAAAATAAAGTGGAAAAAATCTTTTTTGGAAAGTTTTAAATCAATCTTTTAATCGAAATTCTTTGTCATGTATGAAATGTTTATTCAAAGTTTCGCAGAATGATTTGAAAGCTTATCTTTTCTTATTGAGAAGTTTCCTGCAATTTTTTGATTTCAAGTGTAAATTTTTATGAAAAAGAAGCAGTTAATGAATTAAAAATAGTCCTAGCAAATGTTAGACTTCCAAAATTCTCATTGTAATATAATTCGATTTCCTAAAAGATAAGGTTTATTTTCTATATGATAAATCGAATATTAGGATTATGATTATTTGTGATCGATTATTTTGATTTTTGTACATGATAATTGGATTACAGTTTAGCAATATAACCGAAAATATCCGAGAAGTCTCATGCAACCTTCTGATAATTTTCAAATATAGATCATTGAATAATTTTCTAACTTTAAGGAAAATCGTTTCGAAGTTTCGGTAATTCCTTCTGCGATATTCTTAAATGAAGAACAAAAAATCGATCGATTGTCTATTTTATAACATTGTGTGTTTTATAACAATTTCTTGAATTTTTTCATTTGCAGATCAAATAGTCAATCACAAGAAACATTTCACGAAACTACTGAATTTATGGAGGCATGTTCATCGGCAATCAAAAATCACAAATTATTTCCCATTGTTGAAGTTAGCTTTTTTAAATTTTAAATAGTTTGGAATTTTTGAATAATAATAATGATGAGAAATGAGTATTAATGAATTTCACCATATGCTTCTGGTTGTTTTAGCTAATGTCGAAAAAATGTGAAGTAGCGACACAGAATCTCTCGGAAGCGTCATTTACTATGGATGACGTTTTTCAGGTAATTCTTGTTGGATATCATCAAAATTCAAGTGAATTTCTCATCAAGTTTTGATAATCAATCAAGTTATTTAATTAAAAATACAATGTAGTAGTAGGATTACACGTTAAATTCATCTGCACTTTTCCAATGAACTGTTTTATGATATTGTTTTATGACCCTAACAATTCGTATTTGTTCTAATCGTCCCTTGGTTTGTATAATATTGCATAATGTAAATTAAAATTAGAAAATGTCTAAAGCAATCCATTTGGCTGAATCTAGAATATGCAAAGCTATGTCATTCGTTCTAGAATTTATTCATTTTGCAGCAGCTGGCGGAAATGACGTCTAATGGTGATGAATCACTGGGTAACAGTGAACTTGATGTATTTTTAATTAATTCTATAATCATGCTTCGTTTACACTTATTGGAACTGGAAAAAGTTGCTGAATTATGTGATGATTTCAAAACAAAATATTTGCGTAAATTATTATTTATCTGAATATAACTATATCAAGGCAATATTAATTTAAGAAAAATATAGCAAATGGTTGATTATGAAAGTTTTAAACTTCTAATTGTTTAATAATAAGCAATGGTTAAAGATACTGAAATTATTCAATATACTCAGTTATTAATTTCGCCCAGTTATTTTAAAATTTTTGCAAATGGTTTAAAAACTCTTATAATTTTGCATTAATTTTTTTATCCAAATTACGAAGCTTGAATTTCAAATTATATATGAATTTTGAAGGCAATTATATTATGCCATCCGTGTGATAACCGCGTATTTCAGAAACGCTAAGGAAGAAAATGACTCAAGAATCCATGATTGGATGTAATGGTGATAGCGACGACGACTTATGCAATTCGTCTCCAGAACTGTTAGAACAGGTTAATTTTACAGCACTAACATAAACTTCACTATAAATATTTCCTTTAAGAATGTCAGAAAAATTTAATCTTCAAAAATCTGAAAAATGGTATCAGTGATTTTGTAAACAGTAAATGACCAAGTTTTTAAGATAGTTTTAGATGATTCGTAGCAAAAATTTGCTCGATTTATGTTTATCATTATTCAGTCATGTAATTTTAGTCGAAAAATCGAACAGGGAAGGAAACGATTGCAATGATGTCTACATCAAAGGGAATGGTAAATATTTGAAAATTTTTATCTTTTAAAGTTTTTTTGCCACCAATAAAGTTTTAATAAATTTGAAATGTTTATTTTCTTAGCTTTCGATACCACTTTGGAATGCAGTCACTTCACATTCATCATCAGTTCACACTTCGTTATCACAACCAAGAATTTCGGAATCTTCCGGCATTCACATTCCAGAGGTTCAATTCATAAATAGCTTCGCTTTGGCTGATCGAAATTACTGAAATTTTTTCACTTATTTTTCCTTCCTTTTTTTCTAGAAAACTGATGCGCAAGAATCAGTTGAAGACGATAGTTCTGATCCAAAGCGAAAAGCTCAGTTGCCAACAAAAGCTGTTGAATTGCTCAAAACTTGGCTGTTTTTGCATTCATCCGTAAGAATTTACTTTTTAAATAAAACCGTACAGAGTGAAATAGGTAAAAAATCAGAATTATTAATGCAGCATTTTGTTATCCTTGTCTTTGTTGCTTGTGATTAACTGACATTCACCAGATAATTCTAATGTAAATTGCAATCCGGAAGGAAATATTGATATATCGACTCATTTTGCAGCATCCATATCCGAGTGAAAAAGAAAAAGCAATACTATCACGAGAAACCGGCTTACAAATGGTTCAAATCAACAACTGGTAAATTTCGAAGCAGAATGTTCGTTTCATAAAATGCACAATCTAATTCAAATCCTTAAGAGCATGTAAACCAGTATTTCGTCCTTAAGGATTTTTCTAATAATTTTGCATGTTATTTAATGAATAAAACTCTTCATCATTACAGGTTTATCAATGCTCGTCGCAGAATTTTAGTGCAATCAAAAGAAACCCCTGATGTAGATTTAATTCAAAAACCGAACTCTAGTATTGATTGCGCTCTCATTCCAAAAAGGATACGTAGGTTAGTTGTCAATTTTTGCAAAATTTTTCAGTTCTAAACATTTATTCTGAATTAACGATTTTCGATCTTTAATCTAAAAGTAATGTTGTTGGTCTTCGTTTCCAAGTTGAAAAAATAATATAATATCAATGATAGTCAGAATGTATCCTTGACATATGAATCCTTCACATTCCATCTCTTCTCTCCCTAAGTTGAATTAATATTGTCTTCAAAATGGGCTAATTGAATATTTGATTGTCTCGTGAAATATAGGTCATATCAAGCCAATTACTAAAGTAAATTCTAAGGGACAAGAATATATACGGTTTCAAATTCGTTGATTTATTTTATCCAATTTATAATTGTTTTGCCTATTGCCTAAACCCCAAAACCTAAAAATGGCTTTTTATTTGCTAAACACATACGTAATTTTTCAGAACGTAACAATCAAGAAATTCAGAATGAAATTTGAAGTGATAGTTGTGGACTGATCAATGTGATTCGTATATCTCAAATTTAAATTTTATTCATTATATGCTTATTTCTATATGAATATAGTTGACACTAATGATCCTGCTGACATTCAATGAACTCATAATAGGAATTGCTTTTTATTAATTGATTTTTAAATCATTAAGCCAGCCTTATTGTTCTAAAGATTCGGAATGATTCTGTAGGATCGATAATGGTAAAAAATGGATTCGCTGATTAATTTTTGGCTGTTATCTTTTATATGTCTCTGTGTATTCATTTATATTTTTTTCTTGTTTATTTCTGCTAATCGGTGTATTATGCCAGGTCGGTCTCAGTTCTTGGGAATGAACTGAAAATTTCGTATATTATTTTACTGAATTACTACTATATTTTAATGAATTTAAACATTTACATTAAGATAAGGAAATCAAATTCTTTTAACATCTAATAGTTTCTTGGGATGTTCATAAAAATATCTTACAGATACTTATTCTACTTCAGACTATATTTTTGATTCAATCTTTCAATTTTCATTCATCCTGTAACAATTATCATCGTATTTATCTCTGTAAGTACAACAGAATGAAACTTATCTGTATCTTGAAATATATCGTCATTACGTCATAATGATTGACTGCTTATCACCTCAAACTGTATAATTTTAGTTTTAGAATAAAATGTGATTTATTCAGCACAAAGAAGTATATCTATAAAGCAACAAATTTGAATTGACAAGTATTGAGTCTGCGGAATAAATTATTAATAAAACAAGGAGAAAGTTAGTAAAACGGAGAAGGAAAAGAAAGTGGAGGAAGTAAAAGTGACAAATTGAAAATAGTTTACAAAGTAATTTTTGAATTGATAGCGACGATATATTGTTGAACTCATATCGTATTTCAATTAAATGTAACTAAAATAATTTCATAAAACACTTCAAACATTCCAAATTATTACTTAAAAATTTGACACTCAAATATCATTTACTTTAATTTGAAGTGCCACCAAAGATTTGATAAAGTTTTGGATTAATTCAGAATAAAATCTCATATCACATCTTACTTTACTACTCGAAATGATAGTTAGTTGATAATTCTTCTTCGATCATTACAAAACCGAGAAAATGTGAATGGAATAGTAAACGAACAAATGATGCCTATTTATCTTTTTTGCATTTTGCTAAAAAAAAATGGATCTATAAGTTTTTCAATTAATTATTATTTTGAGAATCCAATTTCTCGTGAATAGTTAATCGATGGTATTTTTTCGAAGTTGTTATATTTAAACTTTTGATTAGGTTTAAAATTTTTTCTTCGTTGCGAAATCAATACATAATTCATTAAAATTTCGTTTTGTTATACTATTATTGAATGCTAATTTTGAATACGTATTCGCTCATTCTCTTTGTTTGATCTGACTAAATAATTTAATTTATTTATTATTTTTAATTATAATCATCAAAAATAGGTTTGCCTTCCCATATTTGGTCAATTAAAATATGATATAGAATTGAAATATACTGCATGCCTGATTGCATCGAACAATGCGAGCTGCATTCTCGAATTGAGCTGAAAATTTTTTCAGTATTTAAAATATTATAATTTTGCTATCTGTACTTTCCAATGGTTGGTATTGAACGTCGAAAATGCTTTTATGTCAATAAACATTCTATTTAGTTATTGCATTTTTCGTAATTATAAAAACGGTGAAAGAAATAAAATTGCGAAAAGTAAAAACATCTAAACTACTGATTAATGTTGCAAAACTTTGTATACTGAATGCCCAAAAGACTAAAAAATTTAGGAAGTTGGAACTATATTTGGTCTGTGATAAGTTTGCAAATTTCAAAAATTTGTGTTAATTTAAAAAAATTGTCAGAAATCATTGTAGATTTTTTCTATGATTGAAAGGTTCTGTTTCGAAATATTTTCAGACCGTTTAAGTTCCACTTTTTGCTTTTAGTTTCATATACTGATGAACAATTCTAATTTCGTGAATTAAATTAAGTTTTTGTTCCCGAAAATTAAAATAATTAGCATTGTTAAAAACAATTTAAGCGATATTGTCATTAGTAAATGTTTTTATGTTTCATATTCTGTAACGAAGATGATCAGGAATGTATTTCTTCCTATCGAAAATAATTTTTTGAAGATAACAATTTATACATACCTCTTATTATCTATAAACCATATATAACCTTAGCCTTTAACCTGTAAATTATGTTCGTCTAAAACTATCAATTTTTATGATCCTTAAGTTCTCTGATCGACCTACTTGGGAATAAGGCGTTGCTGAAAATGACTTTTCTAAATTTATAATATTTTGACAATAATTCAATTCAAATAAAAGCAATTCAAATAAAAAGTAATTAAATTTATTTTCCAACTTATGCTTTCAGCCATTAACAGTTTAACCAACGAATAACCTATTTAAGATTGAAACTATGATTATTTTTAATGATCATAATTGTCATATATCAAATAATTAGAGAATTCTTTTTGAAATGATGCTATATTTATATTCAATTATAATTTTTAAATTGAATGTTACAATTTTCACCGGACAACTGCAATTTTATACTTTTCAATTTATTTGTATGAAAGAGAAATCTTATCATGCGTTTCATTCTGAATGATTCCTTCCATTGATTTCCATTATGGATCTATATATTTTCAAGTTTTTCCCATAATTTTTCCAAACTTTGTGACAGATCTTTGTTAACTATTGCATTTGAAGGACTTAAATCGTTCTTTCTCCTTTACCATACCCCAAGGTATGTTTATAACTCTGCCAAATAACTCTCCATTTATAAATTTCCTATCTGGTCTAAAAATAAACCTACAGGAACTCCGCAAGAAATTAGATCTAGTGTGTAAAACACAGGAATGTTATTCATTCTTATCCAATAATGTACTAGTTTTAAATGATCGTTATTGATGCAATATACTATGTTTGTGATTATAATTGTCTTCTGAACTTGAGATGTCAACAGCAAGATTTAAATAAAATTTTCAAAAATTTCTGGTTAATAAGCTTCGGTGATTTAATGATTTAATTTTAAAATTTTAAATAAAATGACTTCACGCCTGTTGCGGTGTTAATTTTTGGTAAATTATTTTAATGGTTTTTATCTAATTGTTCTTCAAGAATTTTTCAGTAATCATAAGTCAACAAAAGATATTTGTAGATCTATTATTGTTATATAGTACTTTTTTGAACACAAAATTTCTGAAAATCTTTGCCGAGTGCATGATAAGTCTTTCAAACAAAAATTAATCAACTAAATATCAGAAAATTTTGTTGAAATGAATAAAAATTTCATGTTGCTTGTAATTTTTTTAATTTGATAAATCTTTTTGTCGAATGATTTCTATAATTTCTAATTATTTATCGATACAAAATTCAGTACTTCATTCGATAAATCACAGTCCTATTTCATTAACTTCTGTCGAACATTAAAAATGATATTTTCCAAATTTAGTACTTAATTAAATGGTTATTTAATGGTTTGTCAAGGAGTAACGAGTCACGAGGTGAATTAATCACACGCTCTGACAATTAATCGAAAACACTCGTAAATTTAGTCAGTGATTGCATCAAAGAGATACTAAATAATACAACGAAAAGTTTTAATGGTAGTTTTACGAGCATTTATCAGTATTCGCCAAGGTAAATAACGAGAAAATAAAAACAATTAAGAAATTTGAAGAAAATATAAATTTTGTGGAACGTATTTTAAATTTAATTTACTTGCAAATAGGTTTGGATGACTTTCATTTCCTACGGCATATTTTAAGTTCTCTTGTTTAAGTTCCTGATGTCATTTCTGTTTTCTTTAGATATTTTATTTGATGTTTCGATGGATTCTAATTTTTGCTGATCCTGAAGGTTATTTCAGGATTGTTAAAATTGCAAACTTATCAAAATTTTAATTGGAAGTGAACAAATCAACGTCTAGATCAAAGCCTTTTTCGGATGAGCCTTAAAGAAATTTGCAAAATGTTCTTTAATAGCTGGAGCCATGATTCTGATCTTATCAACATATCAAGATTTGAATCGGATCATTTTTTTGGTTCTTTTAGGTGAAAACTTTACTTTTTTAAATAAAATACCTTCAACATTTGACATTAAGTACATTAACAAATTAATAATACAAACGATCAGTCATTTCGATATGAGTAAATAAGCAAAGTTTATCTTCGAAATACTTCCTAATTATATGATGAAAGAGGATAACAGCAATAGGCAGTAAAAAACTGAAGTTTCGAAAAGACGATTGTTTTTAAATGACAATTTTTTTTTACTTGAAAAATTGCTGTCCATCTTAATTTCACATCTATAGTTATATCTATTGGAACCTCATATTTGTATTTCATATTTTTTTTCTCAAAATTTTGAGATGAAAAAGAATTTTGATCATTGAATTTCGTTCATATTATATTAATGGATAATTTTTATTACTCTTTTAAAATTTCTATCATGCTTTTAAAATACTTCCTATCATAAATTTTTCGATACTTGATAATATCTCATTTCTGAGACAACAATTTTTATCACAACTTCAAATTAATCTGTCCTTATCATTTAATCCCATAACGATAAATATTTATCCAATAGTTGGAAGAAATTTTAACCTGAAAATTATACATATATAAAAATTATGCACTTATTTATATCGTTCCAAAAAAAGGAAAACTTTATTTCGTGTTGAATAATTTAAACAATTATTTATTTATCTTTATTATTGAACTTTAACAAAATTTTACATTATTTGCTTATTGTTATTATGAGTATTTATTTATACATAATAATTTTTAAGGAATTACAAACCGAGCATTAAATTCATTTCATCAACCACCGGTGCTGCGACTACGAATTTTGAAACGATTAATTGATAATGCATTAATTAAATGCCTAATTGAAAATTAAGCTTTATAACTGAGTTATTAGAATCAAAATAAACCGTAAAAGCCAGAAGACATTATTTGCTTTTTATTTCTGCTTTGCACTATTCAGATCAGTTGATATGATAACACTTTAGCCTGTATCTAAGTAAGATATCTATCAACTTGTTATCATTAATAATACTTATGAAGATCTAAACTGCATGAATAGTTATAAAAATAAATGCATTACGTTCATTGCAAACCGTTTAATTTTTAGCATAGTTTTTTGAAATAAAAACAATTTTTAATATCATATAATGCCTCAATTATTGTTGAAAATTTTTTTGTTAATTGAATATTTCGGCAAAAAAATAACTTTTTACTGGATCACGTTTCATTTATTATATCAAATATGTATGTATTTTTGAAAATTCATCTGCACAGAAATTTTTGCTTGTTTCAGTATTTTAAAGTAATGTAATTAGTAACAACTTTACAATCCTTGCGAAAAAATCAATCAATAAATTCATAGCTTTAAATCCAATATTCAAAATTTATTTTTCGATACATAATGAAAATGTTATTATTTTTCGCAAGTATTGCACTAATATAACATATGTCTATTACACAAAAGTGAGACCTGATGGAAATATTTTACTTAACAGATTCTTAAATGCAACATTTGAGCCATAAATGTGCCATTAATTGGTAAATTTAAAATATAAAATTTTAACAGCTAATTTAGTTAGAATGAGTTTTTTCTGGAAGTTAAATTATTAGAAATAAAATTAAAGAAATATTTGTTCTCTACAATTTGTATAAGAATTTCAATCGCAATAACGAAAGAACGAAAAGTAATTTTTTCTTATCCCTGGTTTTTAAGGACGAAATTATTTAGGTTGAATTTATTCAGACCGAAGACTAAAAAGTTTGCCTTTAAAATTACTAGTGATTAAATTTGCTTCGTTCATTTGCTCTAAAAAATTTATATAGTCCTGCTGAAAAAGAAATAATACATTTTAAAATGACTGAAATTATTGCAAAGTAAAAAGGAAGGCATAACAGTGATAAAATATGAAGCAGAAAAATTTTTGTTGATATATGGACAAAACGGATGCTTTTAATGTTGCGCTGAACATGTCCTGAAAATTTAACAGATGGTAGATAGATTGGCGTTGCAAATAGCCAATGAGCAGATTTGAAAAGCATTGAATTTAAATCGACAATCAAAAAGTTTAGTTAATTTCTTCGAATTAAATATTAGATAGAATAAGGTTGAAAACTGGTTTTGGAATCATATCTTACCAGAGATTATTTAAAATAAACGATTGATATTTTTTAGTCTTTTTTTTGCATTTTTGTGAAAAACACCTTTATCTTAGATTTCAAACAATTTTTAAGATCAAATTTTTGTTTTTGAAGAATTTGTTTCGCTTTTGGCATAAGTGAAGATTAATGATGATTCTTAATAGTTATTTGTAATTTTCTCGCCGTTTGTTTTGGATTTATGATTAATAGCATTAAATTCATACGATAATCAATCTATTCCACTAATCCATCTATCAAAACATATCAATAACAATGTCTCACTTACGAAAAGAATGCATCATCATTTTTCATATTTGCTATTATTTTTACTGGTTAACCTAAAATACAATTTATCAGTTATCATTGCATAGATTAATACTAAATAAAAATATATTCAGTATCTAATCCTTTAAAATAATATGAGCATGTAATTATCAACAATAATTGTATCTGAGCGATGATAATATTACTTGAGAAGATAACCGGAATAAAGACGAAAGATGATAATTGAAGTATGTGATATAGTATATAGTAGCATAAAATTTTTGTAAAAATATGTATAAATGATAAGATTAGATAGAATAACGACTGAATTACTGAAAAGTTGTTTATGTTAAGAAAATATCTCGCTACATTTTAATGCATGCGATAAAATAGTAAACAGTAAAATTATCAGAGTTTGTCCAAAATTTCTACTTAGCATTCACCAATCAATATTATAGTAAAAAAATAATTTTAAATTCCAAGACTTTTAACTGAACTTTTTAATTTTGTGTGCCTTCGTTAAATAAATAGAACTTAGAATCTTTTTCAAAAAATTAATCCAAAATCATACCGTGCACGGTAATATTACTAGTAAAACCATATTCATTGAATAATTCTGATGGTATTCAGTTTGAAATACTACTTTATTTCATTATTTTTAATAAATTTACTTGTTTATTTATCAAATAAATTTCGTTTTATTAAAAAAATATAGACATTCAAACTGCAATTCTAAACATAATTGATAATTGAGCCATAATTATCCGAACTGCTACTGAATTTAGAAGACATAGCTAATATCATAATTTTAAAATTACGTTATAGTCTACTTTCCTTGATAATGGATATATATAAAACTTTCTTTTGAAGCATTTTTGTATTTACTCAATCGTAAACGTTTTCGACCTTAGAAGCATTTCGTCTTTATATTATAAATTATCCGTTTAATTTAAAAATATTACAGTAAAGTAGTTTATTATTATCATTATTATGACGATATCCCAAAGTTTAAATACGAAATATATAAACTATCAGAGCAATTAACCTAAAATTGTGTAGTGATAAGAAAGAAATGCCCAAAGAACACTATGGATTAATGGAATTGCCTATATATTGGGAAGAATAAATGCAGACGATCATGTTTACCGGTGCCATCGAAAGATTAATATTATTTGCTGAGGCAGTTAATTAGTCGCCATAACTAATGATAATAAAGATCTGCCGTTGACAAAAGAGGAGAAGAAGGCGGGAGAGTAATGATACAATTAATCAAATGAAATTATTTTTATCAGTAAGCATTACTGATAAAAATTTGATATGCACATATTTCTTATCTTGGTATTTTATTCCTCCTTGCATCAATATTATTTGATAAAATCAAATTAAATCCAAATCAAAACTATTATATTTTATCGATAAATCATATACATGAATTTATTTACAAGTTTCAAAACTATTTGCTATTGTTGCTGTTTCTTAGACTTCTTAGATTTATTTTTTCAATACAGAATAGTTTTAATATATTTATAAAGTCCTTGTTTGAATATACAATAAATGCTCCTAGAACTAAGTCATCATCTTTCTTTTTAGCATCTATGTTAACTTTATAAACCAAAATTTTTGAAAAATGAACCAATTATTTTTATTTAAGAATGCAAATTATGATGACTTTAACTGATACATTTTCGAAAATTCAGTTATATGCTTTTCACTTTCTTCGAATGACGAGGCTATAAATTAAGTAGTAATTTAATTAAATTTCATTCATATTGAAATTCTGAAAATAATATCATAATGGCATGGTAATGGTTCATGCAAAAATATGAATATCTTTTTATCTTTTCAATATTTTAGTTCGTTTTATATTATATCATTCCCATCTTATTGTGAAACATGTGTATTTAGTAAGAAAAATGATAAGAAGTGTTTACATTTATTCAAAAGAAAAGTTTAAATTTCTTTTTTTTAAAGATACAGTTTTACATATTTGAATCATAACTCATATTGTATGGCAGATGGCAGTTTTACTATGTAATTATGATCTTTTATACAAAGTACAGCTTAACAATGGATAAATAAATATCCAATGTTTGTGAGTAAACAGATTAGAATTTTATGCCCAGAGAAATCCACCGTTTTTCGAGATAGCAAGATCTACTAATAACGGTCAAACGAATAATATGCTTAATTTCACTTTTGAATTTTTAATTTTAAATTAGTAAAATAAACAGTAGATTCGAAGTGATAAAAACTATGAAATGCATTTCATGAAAAATTTAGTCTTTGTTTACTTTAATAGCCACATCTAAATATCATGATAGATAAATGGTTAAATTTTAACAAAATAAAATTTTGAACTTCATATGAAAAACTGGACCCAAAACTTTTCCCAACAACACAGTGCCATGTAGGACCAAATCTCCTCTCGAATTCTTCTTTGATGTAAAGGCCATATCCTGAAATTGATTCTTAGAGTGTTCACTTATAACTTCTAAAATATGCATTCAAAATTTTTGGTCAAAAACTGAGCGAAATAAAATTTAAATTTAAAGTTTAATCATAAATCAAATAAATATTGTGACAAAAAACTTCTTGATCTTTTTTAAAATACAATTGTTCTCTACAATTTTTGGAAATGCAAATTTTATTGTTCTGTTTATTTTTAGCAAAATCCTTTTATTTTAAGGATCTGAAAACTGATATAAAATTGAAACAAAAGATATTGAAACCGAGACAACAAAATGATACTTATTGAAAATAAGCAATGAATTATCTGAACAAGAAAATGCAAAAATTAAAGAAAATAATTACTTTATCGAGGGCATACTGCTTTTGTGCTTCTTGAGCAATTGCTATACTTTTCTCGACCATTTCTGATTCCATATCTGTTTCCTTCACTTCCATTTTGTTGCTAAACATATTTTGAGTTCTTTCCTGAAATTTCCTTGGGAAATACAATCATATAATTTGTCAAAAACAGGCCGATGGATACAATTATATATTATCATAACAAAAATTGGGTAAATTAGGCTATTAATTGTGGTTTCTCACATGTTTCATTAGCAAAATAAGCTAAATATTTTTCAGAAATAAAATTTTTAAAAACCACCATAACATTGGGTTCAAAGATATGATGTCTTAGCTGAAGAAATTACGATTCCACAAAAAGCTTAAAAGTTTAAAATTTTAAAAATCTTTCAGAATTCAAATTGAAACAAATCAGTTGCGAACGGAATGAACAAAAATTAAAATTCATGTTGCAGATGGAGCTAGAGTTTAGAAATGTGATTCCATTAATTGATAAAGTGTTTGATAATGCAAATAAAGCAGGATTTATCAAAATTGACAATAATAATAACAAAAGTAATGATAATAATTTAACGATAATAATGGCAATAATAGCGTTGATAATTACGCTGATAATGATTATTAAAAAAACAGCAGTAATAATAATAACAGTACTTACAATAAAAGTAATAATAATAATTTATGATTGAAATAATAATGAAAAATCATAAATTAAAAGTACATGAAATTTGAAACTAGATATGATAAAATAAATCGTTTGATAC
Source organism: Dirofilaria immitis (assembly GCA_024305405.1). NCBI lineage: Eukaryota > Metazoa > Nematoda > Chromadorea > Rhabditida > Onchocercidae > Dirofilaria > Dirofilaria immitis. Next base: position 1,684,134 of record JAKNDB010000110.1, read on the forward strand.
AATAGACTAAGGAAGCTAAGAATTGATTGATTATTCAATATAACAATTTAGTTGTATTATTTCATAGAGTTTGGTTTTCAATGTGAACGATGAAAATTAAGATGCATAGAATTGAGTTAATTCTGAAAACTTTCGAAGACTCATAGGGATGTACAATCAATTTAGTTAGAACGTTGAAAAGACAACAAAGCTGCAAAAGTAACAAATAAATTTGTTTATGACATGGATAAATTATAAAGCCTCTTATCACGCAATGTGACTCACACAAGATATTCCAAGAATAATTCTTGCCAATGTTGTCCTTTATGATTATAGTGATATATTTTTTGAAAGTCTTATAATTTATCCATGTCATAGGCATAAGAATGAAATTAATAATTTAGTGACATAAATGACTTCAAATAACATAAGAAATTAAAATCGATAGAATTTGAAATTGAGAAAGTATGATAGTGTCACTTGACAAAAGGTAAATAAATTATGGCGGAATGGAAGTAACAAAAGAAAATATTATTGAAAAAGTGATTGCTACAAATTTAATAAATTTTCCGACTAATAACATGTAGCACAAGCAATGAGTCTGTATTTGAAAAAATAGTGAAATTAGATTTGAATATAAGCAATTTGGCTTAACAATTAATTAACAAATGAACAATTCTTGTGATTCCATATTGCTAAGGACAAAAAAGCGATTACGAATCCTGCATTAACCGATATCGATAATGATAATAAACCCTTTTCATGAGTGATAGGAATTATTGAAGAAGAGATCGTTGAGTGAATGACTGTATGATTATTGAGTTCGATTCGCAAGGGAGTTTTAATTAAAATAGAGAAAATAAAAATCTAATTAGTTGCATGATAAGTTGAATAAACAAGTCGATATATGGAGAGCAATAGCGAAATAAGCGAAGGAATAAGTGATATTATGGCTGAGTTATGTTATCATGGAAAAAACAACGGAAGGACTGTAATCAAAGTTTCAAATCATAAATTAAAAGACTATCATCAATTGATAGCAAATGTCGTTTGTGTCAACAAACTGATTATCTTCTGAATGTCTTTATCAAAATCGCATAAAATAGTTGTAGATATCAAGCAAATCAGTTGTAAATTATAATTATCGTCAAAATAAATATGAATATTACTGTGTAAAAATGCTGACAGTACAAAACAGCAATAAAGATAGTATGATAAAGAATAAAAAGAAACGATTCAAAATTTCGACACTCAAGATGATAAGAAAATGTCTATCTATAATAGCTAGATTTCATAGCAGTTGGAATAAACGAAACTCACTTGTATTCTCACATGATGAGATAAATGCATTGAAGAAAAATAAGAAACGAGCAAAAGATTTATGATTCAAAATGTAAGATTATGAAAAAGTGGAAAAAGAAACGATCAGCAGTTCTCACAATGGTAACAGTAGCATTTGGTAACAGTAAAAAATTAAGAAAATACCAGAAACGATTGGAATGGATAGGAAAATAAAAGAGCAATTGAGATAGATAACCTTTTAAGAATGATTTCGATTCGTGGATCTATGATGAGATTCCAAAATTTTGGCCTAAACCATCCAGCTAGCCATACAAATGATATGTTATTTTGAAACAATGTCAATAATCTGGAAATAATAATTAAATTAAGTTAATAACAAAGGACATAAATAATAAATTTAACAAATTCGATTTTATTCTACGCTGATAATTAATGATAATATGAAAATGATAAATATTTCTTTGATTAAATCGTGTAATTTCAAACAGAATTCAAAATAAAATTCATCGAAATCAAGAAATTTTATCAAGCGAATAATTTAATGAATTTGTTGTTAAAATGCGATACCAATAATTGCATTAGTGATATTAACAATTTTTAAATGAATAATTATTATTGTTCATTTAAATAATAAATTCAATGAAAAGAGAAACAGAAAAAGTGTTGCAAGATTAGATATATTACTATAAAATTTTATTAATTTTAATTAATCTTATCTTCGATTGTTTATAAATCATAATACCATAGCAATAATAATGCTCATAGTTGCATATTTTTTGACGAAATACGATGCCATATGTTAGAAGTTTATAGAATATTACTGATTTTTTTGGTGACATTTTCAAGTCCGAAGTTAAAATGCATTTATTTCAATAATGCTCTAGAATTTTTATTTGAGGAGAATACTGGTAATGTTGACTAGATCACTTGAGACATAAGATATCAAAAAAAAAAAATTGACAACGAAAATCTATCACTTCATACCAATTTCTTTCTCTAATTTCAAAATCTTTTACAAAGAAATCTTTATAAATTATAATTTGACGGAAAAATATTTATTTATCTTGAATATATTTTGCTATCTGATGATATTTCGAGAAATAAATAAACTCATATTGGTAGCGAAAATTCGGAATTGATAAAGAAATGAAGAAGCGATAAGCTAGATTTCTTTTCTACTTTTGAAATAAAAAACTTAAAAAAATAAGTGGTTATTAAGATAAATGAAACTTCTACCATCGATTAAATCGAGTAGCAATCGATGAGATTTTGTTTGATTTGATAAGTTATATCAATATGTTGATCACTACGATAGATATGATTAGACAATGGTTATGATGCAAACAGATTAGGTATTATGAAGAGATGGGAATAAGCTTAAATATAGCTAGAAGCATATTCTGATAAACCGGTGTTATCATAATTTATAGGAAAACAAAAGAATAATAAAAGAATGGCAGATGATAAAGATAATGTTTCATTTGATAAAGATAAGATGGTGATGAATGGAGCAAATTGATTATAATATCTGGAATTAAATGATATTTCGAAGAAATTTCAAAATGTATCCAATACCGAGGAAAAGATAAGCGTTGCAAATGCAGGTCTATATGTATGTTTTCTTTGTGCGTGTATACATGTATGTGTATACGTATGTTTGTGTATGTGTGTGTGTGTGTGTGTGTATGTGTGTATGTGTGTGTATGTGTATATATATTTCGATACCGATGAAAATGAAACTTTTGAAATTACTGGATGAAAGCAGCTGTTTCCTTGATTAATCGAAAATTACGTGCACTAATTTTGAACGATTTCAGTTGAGGAAAATAAATATCAATTAATTGATGAATTGGTATCAATTAACTTAAGAATTAATATCAATCAAGGTTCAAGCAGATATGTTTAATCATATTATTTGAATAGACCGAATGATGTAACAAATTGAGATAAGTATTAAATTTCAAACTAATGTCATTAGTTAAATCAATCAAAAAATAAATATATATCATGCTAGAATTTAACTGTAATGATAATAGCTGAAATAAATTAACAACATTTGAAGTGGATTGAGATAAATTTCGACATTTTATTAATTCATAAATTATAGTTAAAATAAATAAATTGAAATAAATGAAATATCATGCCAAATATCATAAAAAATTTTTCAAGCTTTATAAAATTCCAAATATGTTATGCCAATGATAAACATGTTTAATAATAACGAAAAAAGGCATGATCAGATTTATGAATGAATTATAGACTTTATGAGCTTATTTTATTTTATTCATTTCATTCTTACCTTTTTTTTGAAAATTTTACCATTCATATGGTACGACCAGAAAATTTTGACATTTTTATGTTCGAACTTCAAAAATGTAGTCATTCTCAATGTTTTTACTTTTTCAAATGTTATCAGAATATTAGAGATAAGCATTTTCATTTACTGATAAAATTCTTATCATCTTTAGCAGTTGAAAATGTCATGTACTTTGCTTTTATATTATATGTAAAGGAAAACATTGAAAGTTGAAATGTCACCTACGCCTTTAACAAGTGAAGATGATGTAACTGCGCCTGATAGAAGCAAGAACAATTCACTATCTTTGGAAAAATTTTGCAAAGTGGAGTGTATTTATTCATTGTTTAATTTTTAATCCATGAGTTTCTGCTTTTTTTCAATTAGTCAAATTCATTATAAATATGATTGCTCAAATAGTTAAACTAATTTAAGGCAATTACTTATTTGAAGTTCGTAGAATATGTAGAAAATGCCATGTATTTTGCTTATATATTGTATGTAAAGAAAAAAATCTTTTAGTTATATACTTTTTAGTTATATCTTATTATTTTTAAATTCCTGTAGGTATATGGTGATCGTGCTATTGGTTATAATTTCTCAGTGATAACATGTGAATCCTGCAAAGCATTTTTCGACGAAATGCTAATCGGCAAGAGGTTAATCAAGATATTTCACTATTTTGATTGCTTTTAATTGGGAAGAGAATCGTATATTATTAGGTTGACACACACAGAACTTTTGTTTGGTCTAATTTTATAAGGTTTTTTATGCAGCTATCTAATAGATGGATGATAGCTCATACATTACCTTATCGATAATTTTTATTTCACTCTATTTCTGAAATAGAGATTTAAAAAAATCCTAAATTTCGTTTGTTTTTAATTTTAATTTAGTATGCTAATTAAAATCAATCATTTTAAGTTTCTAAAATGTCCATTCAATCAAAACTGTATCATAAATGTATTAAAACGAAGGTTTTGCCAACCATGTCGATTGAAACGTTGTTTACAGGTATGTAGCAAAATGCAAAACGGAAGCTTAGTTTCGTTTTATCTTTCTTTGTTTTTTCAATTTTCAATTCAAATTATATTCATTTTCAATAGCAATTAATCTAGCAAATTTTAAAATCCACAAATATTCAAGTTATATTTATTTCTAGTTTGATGATATATTTAGAAGCAAAGTTTGATTGGGATTTTTACAGGTAGGAATGAAAAGGAATGGATAATGCGAGAAGGTTATCGATCGCGAAAACACAGATTATCAACAATTCCGGAAAATGGTAAAGAAATCAAAAAATTATTTGATCAAATTGAAGATGGTGATGTTGCGGTACCAAAGCAAGTGCTTGTAGAACTCGTTAAAAATCGACTACAAAGTAATGGTTTACTTGAATGAACTAAAAACTTTTAACAAATCTGTGTCTTTTTTAGTATGCATAGTTTTTTCCATAGGTTGCTAAATTTTATATCTGGTGAATTTTGCCATCTTGAATCATTTTAGGTTTCATAATATTTTCTACTACATTACGCATTATGTGTAGTTGAAGTCGAATATAAGTATTTCATTCGATTCTTTCAGATTTCTGAATAAGGAAGCACAGATAGAAGGATTACAATTTGACATGATATAGCTCGTGATATTCATTTTCTTAGATGACAAGTTAAAAAATTAGATAAATTTATTCTAAATACTAGAATTTCAGACGTCAAACAGTTTGTCAATGTAAATGCACCTGCGGATATCAGACTGACTGCTGTATCATTGTTTACAGAGCAAAGATTCCTGTTACCTGACGACATAATTGTTCCGTTCAATCCAATGAATCAATTTCCTCGAACAAGTCAAGACAATTTTTATCCAGAACGAGGGTTTGTTAAATTTATAATTAAAATTTTATTGTGATTTCTAATTTCTGGATTATAGCATTCATAATTAAAATTAGAATAGAGTGTCCACTGGTTATACAGAATTGTTTAATGCCTATACCGCAAATACCAGTGTCCGTTGTACCGGAAATATCGACAAAATGGAGCGGAAATGTTGGTTTTGCAGCACCAATAACACCGCAGCAGACGTACACTTCAGGTACAAATTTCAGTTTCAATACTTAGCCAATATGAAATTGTCCAAGGATTACATTTCTTCGTAAGATGCTGGAATGTGTCTCATGAAGAAGACAGATAAATCTTATTTAATTATAAACACGCGAAGTTCATGTAGAAATTTTAAGTTTTGGTTTGTTATATTAGCATCAAAAGTGTGAAAAATCATTTTGCTTAGGGATTGTAAAATATTTCAACCAGTATATCTCAAAATACTACTAAAAATTATTTCAGAAAAGAATTACCTTCCTTTGGATGCGTATGAAAAACTGTTTGCAGATGATAAATTACTTATTCAGGTAAATTGCTTCATTTTTTGAGAACGAATTATTTCTTGTTATGTGTGTGTTCAATAAAGTGCTTATGATATTAAATCAGGTCAGAAGAATAAATTAAATAAAATTTTTCTAACGCATTTTGTAAAAATTTTTATCAAATTTACAAAATATATCACTAAACACAATTTTCAAGGAATTAGTTACCCCGAATGATATCCTGAAGCACCCTTTGATTTATTTACAAATCACAGATATTCTAGTGAGTTATCGCTTATGGATCTTGTTGGAATGACCGATTTAGCACTTCGACGTATTATCATCATGGCCAAAGAACTTACATTTTTCAAAGTTTATCAAGCAAGGATCAAATTTCTATTCTCAAAGGCCCTTCTTTAGTGATATTTTTTTCAATATTTTTGAGCAATTTATTTCTGCTATAATTCAGCATCCTTTTGCTGGACTATAAAACTGACAAAAATTTTGAATTCAACTGAAAAATAAAAGCAAACGTTTTTCGTTTTTTTCCAAAAATCCAGAATTATTATTGATTTGATTGATGCGATTTGAATTTAGAGTTTGAGTTCTCATTTTTGAAAACCTTTTAAAATTTCAAACAAGCTTTCTTATTTAATGGAATATTTAATTTTCGAAATCCAATCAAAATTCAAGGAATATTTGAATCGAAATGAAAGAATTAATTTGCTGCATAAAAATGAAATTGCATCTTTGATCCCAAAACTATTGCTGCAGGATCATGCACTGAATTGCTGATATTACGAGGAGTTATGGGTTTGATCAAAAAAGCATGCGTGGAATACGAATGTAATGCAGGTTTGTGTTCTTACTGGTATGAAGTGTAAATTTTTAACTTTCAACATAAGCGCATAGCTAGGTAAAAGTTACTATACAAACTTAAATATCAATAACTTCTCTTCTATTATCAGTAACTTTCTCTTCTATTATCAGTGACTAAATTTATTCTATCTTAAAAGTATCGAATTAAATGAAATCAGCCAATACGAATTAATTCTCACAGCAGACACTTAAAATAGATAAATTTTATTTATTAAAATTTAATTAAGTTTTCTTAAAATCTAAATAAAAATGAACTAACTGAAATAATTTAAGATCTTTAGTTTCCATTACAACGATTATTGCTCTTATAATAATATTTCGTTGTTATCATCAATACTATCCAAATCCCTTGTATCACTTAGTACTATGCTTTGTAATCTTTATCAGTCTCTTAATCTTTTCAATTACTCATCAAATAAATAGTAAGCTCTGTTCATCGCTAGAAAAAATGTCTACAGAAATAGGAAAATTGTAATTAAACAATTCAAATAATGCAAAGATAATTAGATCAGATTTTTAAATATAAAGGAGTATATTTCATCTCTTTGGTAACAAATAATACTTTGTGAAGAGTAAAAAATACCGGTATTGTAATATGATAGCAAGAATAATTCATTAGGTTAAACTATTCCTGTTGGTCAATCTTTAGTTTAAGTAGATATACGATGACTTAACCAAAAGCTTGTATGATAAAAAAGTGAAATTCTCCTTTTCAATTGGAGATTTTGCAGTGAGCACTAATGGTGAATTCCTCATTCAATGAATTCCAACATTTATCCTTATCGGCTTATTACACTTCTGAAGCAAACAGAAGCAGGATGTAACAGAAGCATAGGTTTTGGAAGTTAAAGGCTAGGCTCATGACTAGATGGAAGAAAAGTGACATTTGACGATATTGTGGAATTGATGAAGCAAAAGAATAGATAATAGAAATTATTAGATATTGGGTTACTGGGAATACATATAATACTTTGCAGGCATTTTGCCAAATATTTGCTGGAACTTTTTAACTCCATTTTCTATCACTTGACTAATTGTTTCTACCCTAGTTCCAGCGTTATGCGCTGAAGTGACAACAGGCATTAATTATTATTTAACATACTTATGTGCTATAAAAAGTCAAAAATTCGAGACAATAGATGCTTTGACTATATACAAGCCAACCTCACCATAAGCAGCCGTTTCAAATATCATATTATCTGTCCACCAGTACAAAATTTGGTGCAACTTTTTTATATCCAATTAAAGCATCAGCAACAATTCCACTTGAATCTTTAATAACCCAAAATTTTTATGGCTAAACAAATTACGGACAATTCCTACAAAAGGCTTATTCTTGCTTCTGATATAATATTATAAAGCGTAGCTAGCTGTACATATGATTTTTCGAGCAGTTTTTCAAGCCATAGAATCTTCTCGTGATTTAAAACTCTGTATAAATTAGGACGGTCATTAGATTGTCGTGAAGAAGCATACTCTTACAAAAATTAGACCACTCGAGGGTTTAAAAAGGCATATGAGTTTTGCAAACTTTATCGAGAAATTTTATTGGCGTTCATTCTTTCAATTTTTCTGCTTTTTCTTTCCCTCAATATCATTTCGCTTCGTAATTTTCTTTATAAAGCTCAGAAATATTTTTAGAAATGATTTGCCATGAAGATATTTAAATTATACTGCCATATATATCTTGAAGATAATTTGAGATCTTTGCCATTGTATTATATTTCCTAATATCCCTTAATTATGAAATGCAACAGATATATGGTATTTATAGTAAGATGATTCAATCAGGTTATTTTGATTACTTGAGATTATATGCATTAAACTGATTGAATTTTTACTGTCTTACTTCAGAGTTCAGCTGAATTAGAGATCAAATTAGATATACTAAAGAATTCTAAAGAATCGAAACACTATGAGGAGCACAAGAGGTACCAATATTTATGATCTAGTTTCATGAAGTTAGTCCTATTTGATTCAAAAATCACAGAAATAATAGCAGCGTGAAGATTTCGGAATAGAAAAATTCTAATTTTTGGAAAATAAGCATTTCTTGATTCCATTTAACGAATTTCTTGAAATTATTGGAAATATCTACCAGCAGATTTCTAACGACATTTGGCGAGAAATGGGGTAAGAATGAATATATTATGCTACTGCTTAATGCGATAACATTGTTTTCACCATTTCGTACCAATCTTCAAGATATTCAAGAATTACAAAAAATACGACAAACATATTGCGACATTCTGAGAAGGTATGATTCAAGGATACAAATTTTTATCAAGACTTTCTCCGCAACTTTTTTGTTGATTTCAAATGAATTTTAGATTAAATGGGTTTCAAGTTCTGGTGAACTCGTCATGTAGCATTTTGAAAGGCTAATGTAACTGATCAGCTTAGATAAGTAAAAACTTCTGCTTTGTCTATTTAACCGAAAACTACTCAAAACTGCCACCCTATACTGTTGTAATCGGCCTTTACGTAGCACCTGAAGCGAAAGAATCATATCAAGGACTGCTCAAGAAACTAGGTGTAGAACTGAATCAGTTGAGTCAAAGCCTGTTACGCATTTACCATGGCTTAGACAACAGCAAAGTGAATCCATTCTGACCTCTCCCAACAGGAATGAAAGATGTTTATGCATTATTCCTTGCTTTTTCTTCCCCTATCCATTTCTGGCTTTTTAAATTGTGGTATTTTAATTTCTCACCATTTCTTGAAATAATGTATGAGTTAAAATGAAAAATATACGTTGTCATTTGATTTTTCTATAACCATTTATTTTTTATAACTACTTATTCAATAACACAAATTATGCTGTTAAATTTTATCCTTTCCTAGCATGCTTTAAAATTGTCGTTTATCTCAGTATTAGAATTTTACGCCGGGGATGAATTATTAGAAACAATAGCACTATCAATGGGCAAAATATGCGTCTAAAAACTGTATACTATTGAATTGAAAAATAAGTTTTACGACGAGTTAAAGGTGATTGACATCAATGATGGGTTCAGAAACCCGAGATATAAGGGAATATACTTCGAGAGGAATAATGACCTTAACATAGTTCCTGTTAGGGTGACCAAATTTTCGCTTGGAAAAAAATAAAACCAATTTCATCTTGGCATTAGTTTGAGATTTGGAATTCAAAAAATTAGCTTCACGAAACCGTCTCATGAAAGATTCATATATATTACCGTACCAAATCACATCACTCCAAAACATTGCAACAGCATGATTTCACCATAAATACTATAGCAACAAGCAGATTGTTACCGAAATTTCTTAAATATTAAGAAAAAATAATAAACTCGAGGTCCAGAAATCTCTCATGTTGTGAGAACCGCTTCCATCCAATGACGATGTGATCGAGGTTAGTCCGGAATTCATGAATATTGGACTCATGTTAATATTATAGCTGAACAATGTTTTATTTTTTCTCGGAGTTTGCAATCGCTAAGAAGATATCAGTAACTTGATCGATCATAATGAACAGCTATTAGCACAAAATAAACCGTAGTTTCAATATTGATAGGAAATCTTGGTGCAACAACACAGCCTATATCACAAAATCATGCGCTTGATTAAATCTTTCGAACGATTAGTCAAGCAAAATATTTTGCAGGAATCAAGAGCATGAATCTTGATACAATATATATATAGCCAATTTTTGAAGCAAAATAATGGACCAAACTTCTCCAGTCAAACTAAACAGCTCTGATGTCCTGTGTAAATACGTTCAGTGGATAATAAAAATTCCACAAAAGGAGAAGCGAAATTTTGGATACATAAACTATTCACTGAATAGCTCTAGCAATATAATTTTATCAAAGGACGCAAATTCCCAAGAACAATGTTGAAGCAATCAAACAATCATTAATGACATTGCAAAACTGGTCTTAGAACTGCTAACAATATGTTAGTAACGCTTCCTTTTCCTTGCCTTTCCTGCCCTTTTTCTTTCTATAATTTTAAACAGTATAACTATTTAATATTCTCTTTTGTCCTTTTCTTGATCTAATACGGCAAATAAATTAAATCAATAGCAGAATAAACCATATCCTTTAAAAAATGGAAAAAAGGGCAGGACCATACCACATTTAAAACATTTATAACCGGTTAGAGAAATGATCATAACAATAATAATAGGATCGATAACAATGAACAGGAGTCATGGACTAAGAAAGACATCATCTCATCGCCCAAGTTGTATTTACGATCTTAACCCCAAGCATATAGAATAAGAAAAAAATTCCTAACGCTTCTACATAAAATTTTTGATGCCCCAAATGAAGGATATGCATCAACATTACTAATAGTCCATTCTCCTGCTCCTCACCTTATTTTTTCCTTCGTTGTTATCGTTTCACTTCCTTTGCCCTCTTCTTGTGAGGCATTATTTAACTGCCTCATTGGTTAATAGGCCCTGATTACGAGGCAATCCTCCTCGAAGAACCATAACCCCAGGCCCAAAATAAGCCATAAAAATAGTGTTTGTTTTTGTGATTGACAGAATGATAAGAATGATTAGAATGAGAGCATAAAACATTTTCATCATTATCATCAGCAACAGAAACAGCGCAGCAACAACAATAGTAATAGTGTAGTAGAAGCGCAGCAGCAATATGCAAATTAAAAATCCATACTGGTGTTCTCTTTCCAAGAGGAAAAGAGTAAATAAGAACACATACAAATATACTACTATTTTGCATTTTTCTGGAAATCATTTCAAAATTCTCCAGTATTTAAATCTAGCTTGGAAGAAAAGGAAAAGGTAATAAGTAATAAAACACAAAACAGCGTAACATAACATACTTACAGGAAAAGAATGAGGAAAAAACATACAATGAATTATAGGATAACTTTAAAAAGCAACAATAATTCAAAAATAAACAGGGGCACCCTACAGAAAAGACATTGAGACATATATATTGATAATAAAATGTAGAAAGTACACAAAAGAGGAGGAAGCAAGTGGGTTTTGCAGAAAAACTTTGAGCAAGGGGCCTAGGGGCAGTTCAGGCTAACCGTACACAATTCTCGTTCCTGATTATCACTGTATCATCAAAATAAAGCAAACTTTTCATCAGTATTTTGAATCTACTTCAATTCTTGCTACAAAATAAGAACAAGAATTATCTTTGCATTTTCTGATACTTCTTATTATTGTGAATTCAAGAAGCGATGAGTTCCTCGCGGCTAATAAATTTACTAGTGAAAACAACACGAATGATTCAGGTGAACAATTAGCTCTCCATAGCATCACGCACTGAAAAATCATGCTAATTAAGTAGTGAAAATAAGCCTTTAACGATATGATACAAAAGGTGTCTGTATTCTATTTAATACCATCACCGATAAACTAACAGACAAATAAAATAAATGAGTGGTTTAACTGCAGACAACTTGAACTCATTTTAAGGTGTGCCCTTTTTGTCTGACTTGCAGTCTTACATTCATCTTGAAGCATACTGCATTACCGGATTAGCTGATAATTCCGTCGCATAACTTTTAAAACAATACTAAAAACCAAAAACCTCTTACTTTGTTGTTGCATAAGATTATGCGGATGAACATTAGGTTGCTGGGTCTGAATACGTGCCGAAGGTGTTTGATAAGGATCGACACCAGATAGATTCATGCCAACTGAATTTGGTATCACATTCGGAGGAGGTTGATGCATCATTGGTGGCATATTGCTGCTTTTACTCCACATCTGCAATAAATTAACAACTTCATATGAAGAAAAATGTCAAACGTTCGCTGGCTATCATATATCATAGAAGTTTAAAATTATTGCGTTAAAGAAATCACTTCGAAGAATCAAACGATTTATCGATAGCCAAAATTGTGTGTAGCAGTGTTCAAAGTCGATGAGTTATCTTGAAAACGATAAAAATGAACCACTACATAAATTCAATAATTTTATTGCTAATTCGAAATCCTTTCAAGTTTTTTCAAGAACATCAAAAGAGAAAATATAAATTCTTTAGAAGCCTTTTAAAACCATAATTATTGGACTTTGTTTTATTCTCTTCCAGTGCAGTAGTAACTCAAAATTCACTTGCAACATAACTGCACAATTGCCAGACGTTTATAAAATAGAAAATGAAACCTGTGCTTTAGCTGAAGATACTGCAACATAGCTTATTAATTCGCGTAAAGGAAGTGTCTTAAAACTTGGTAAATTATTTCGTATCATATATTCGTTTATGTATTCCTTCAAGTTTTCACTGAAAATAAGAAAATGTTAGCAATTATATCTAGTATTAATACCAATAATATCTCAGCATAAAATATCAACTTAATGTTTTTTAGCGTTTGGCGCACCACACATTTCATATAGGAAAATCGTAGCGAATGAACTGGACAAATTGAAAAAAAAAAAAAAAAAAAAAAAAAGGTCTATAAAACCTGAAAATGAAACTACGAGACCAATCAGATGAAATTAGCATCACAGAATTAACTTACAGCGAGATATGTGGAAAATGACTTCTTAGGGTATCCAGCAAAGTATCACGTCGAGGAGATGAACTGCGACTGTTCACCAATGCACTCTAAACAATTTCATGATCGGTCGTGAGGCGGGAAAGCAAAAATAAAATCGAAAAATTAGGAATGAAAAATAATCTGATAAGGTTAAAAAGATATTAAACCATACAGTGACATCAGAAGTGTTCGAAGAAGGAGCGTGATAACCAGTCCAACTAGGCCACTGCTGTGACTGATAACCACTTCCTTGATGCTGCAAATGATTGTAATGACTTGGCTGATTCGATATTATACTGTTGCTGTTGCCTCCAGCTGAAAATTTTACAAAAATAAAACTAGACATATCAGAAATCTAATTTCCAAACAAACAAAAGCATCCTTAATTCAAAAACTTACAGGATAACGTATTAAGCCATTCGCTCCCGCCTCCATTACTCCAGCCATTCGACTGCGATGTGAAATGGCTACTCGTATTAGGAATACCAGGTGGTGGATGAGAGAGCTATAAACACTGGTTATAAAATTAACAACAAACAAAAAATGATGTTAAGAAAAGCTAGGAAATTAACTAAACCTGAGCAGAATTGCCGCTGGTGCTGATACCATAATCGGTACCGATGGGTCCGAATGAACGACTAGGATTGAGCAGTTCGTTAATCGAATTCATGGCAAGCGGTGCATCCCAACTAGAACCCCAAGCAGTAGGCAATGATAATCCAGAAGACGAAGATGTACTGGTGGATGCTTGTGTGGTAGTGCTCGAAGAACTGACTGTTGTGGTGTTGCTGCTAGCATAGTCTATCACTGAACCCGTATGACTAGTAGGTCGAACCCCTAAAGCATATTTTGAGATTTACATGACATGGAACTGCACTGATTTGATTATGTCGACATTTAAAAAAACGCGCAGTTTGTAAAAATAAGATTTTCATACGAAGTATATATAAAACATTATGAAATGAAATAAGATTTACATTCCTTTTAATTTTAAATGCTTCAATTTCAAACAGGATTTCATTCCATTAACTTTTTTCACGAATACATCTGTATAGCAAATAAAGAAAACAAACCGATCGGTGCTATTGACGTTGTCGTGCCGGTGGGTGATTTCAGAGGAGAAGATGATGGAGGAGCAGGTGCTTTCGACATTGGCTGCATTGGTGAACCCGGTGCAACACTGCCAGGGGTTAACGAAGAATCTAAAAACTCCAGTCCAAGATTTATCATTATACACTCAGAAATAATTCGAAGAATAGTATATTGCTAAAAATACCAGCTAAAAACTTACTGATAACTACGCTAGCTGTAGGAGCCCGATTACCAATGACTCCCACAGCTGGTATAACAGGCGTCACAGTTTTTTCAGGACCAGCAGGCGATATTTGAGATGCGAATTGTCCTAATTTGAATTTTGGTGCAGGTGGAGGTTTCGGTACACTAATTCTTGGTAACTGGGCAATTGTCTTTCCAGCTTTAATTTGTTCAATCTAGAAAATGACACCGATCAACATGGTGTATGCAAAAATTATTTCCTTTGGAATCAAATATCTGGATCAAATGAACTTGAAGTAATTTTGAAGTGATTTTTACGGAATTTACATTTTTTCGCTCTCTCTCTCTCGAAACATGAGTTCCCATAAATTCTGGAAATTTCAAGTCCAAAAGCCTCGCACAATTTACTGTTTTAGGTAAATTAACTCGATCAAAAATTTGCAAAACGTATACTATGTGGATCGAGAAGCTTACCTGTGTAGCAAATTCGGCTTTTGCAGTGGCAATGGAGTAGCCACCTCCTCCCGTTTAGCTCTCCACTCAGCAACCGCTCCTTTCAATTCCTCCACCGCAACGGGATTCCTTGCTCTAAAATTTATTCATTACATATTCTAAACAAAAGAATAAGCAATTTACTTATATTACTAAACTTTTTAACAGTTCTTTCTCATGGCGAATTATAACAGACAGTTCTTATGTGATTTTAAATAGAATGACGTACTTCTTCATTTCGGTTTCCAAATCCTTCACTCTTTGTCCAGCGTCTTTATGGGCCCTTTCAAGTACAGTAACACCTGTTTCAAGCTTATGTTCCAGTAGTGAAACTTCGGCTTTCTTTGCGCGGTCAGTTAAAAAAGCTACATTACTTTGAAACGTCTTACGTTCCTGAAATAAATGCGCATAAATAGAATGTACAGAGATATAATCCGATTTGTCTTTTCTTTTTGAGAAATTAAAAAAAAAAAAAAACGACTTTAGAACTATCTACTGCATAATAAACTCACCGAACATAGTACATTTTCGGAACGCTTCAGTGCAATCGATCGTTCATTAAGTTGATTTTTAACTCGCTGATTTCCGTATCACGTCCTCTGATTTCTTCGGCCATGTTCTTTCGAGTATCCTGGCTAGACTGCAACTCTCTCTGCAACTTCCTTAATTCTTCGGCATGTTTCTGTCGAAGCTCTTGCAATTCGTGCGCCAAGTATTCATTTTTCTCTTGCAATTCCCGTGATCGTTCAGAATCTCGTCTATAATTCAAGTACATGAATCTTACCAGTTAAATAACAATTTACCAGAAAAAGAATGAAATTTTTTCTACAAGCTTTGGGTTACATGCCTCATTATGAAGCTAACACAGGAATGACTTGATTTCCCTTTGAAACATAGTAATAATATCTGAGACTAAGAAAACCTCATGTACGCCACAAAGCTTATTGGAGAAACCAAATGAGAGATGTTTTTAAAATAAAATACAGAAAGGGATTCAAACAACTGGGTTAGTAAAGCCTATGAGAATCATTCATTGATCAGAATCCTTGACACTATTTTCGATTGTGACAAGCCAGTACGAAACGCTAAGTTCATATCATTCAAAACTACTTACTCATGTTGCTTTACACTTTTTTCAAGCTTCTTTAATTCGTTCTTTTTCTGATTTAATTGTTGTATCGTTTTATCATGTTTTTCTTTCTCAGACTGCAATTGTGCCTGCATCTGCTTCATGGTGTTCGCATGTTTCTGCTCTTGTCTACAAAAAGCAATAAAATAAAGCAAAATTCCAGCTCAAACAATTCAGAGTTTCTTTTCTTCTTTCAACCTTTCGAAAACAACAATATTTCCTTAATTAGATACCTTGCTTATTTATAGGAATATATCCTGAAAACGTCATTCAGCTTACTTTTTATTTTTTCTTTTTCGGCAGCAAGTTGTCGCGACAAACCTTCCTTATCACTTTCAAGTAACGCAATACGTTGGGCAATTTTCTCCGTATGTTCGTTCAATCTTCAAGCGCATATATATTGATTAAAATGAGCCGCTATATTGATCAAGTAAAATACCTATTCACTGGAAAACTGATTCTGTTACACATAAATAAAATCTTACTTTTCTGCTTGGCCAACTTCCATCAGTGGGTTTTACTCACAGCTTGGTCGGCAAAAACACCAATGCGATGCACTTCGCGATTCAACATATAGTCATGCTGGTCATCTGGACAGTCAGACATCAAGGAACTGAAGTCATCTGCATCATCAACCAAAGGCGCTGTTAAATGAAGTTCATCCAGTGAAGAGCAATCAAGATCTGAAATATGTCCGGACTAAATTATTTAATCAAGCGTTTGAGAATAGCGCAGCATATTCATGATGACGGATATCAGAAATGCGATAAACGATTTATAAAAATTTGTTTCCTTATTATGATGTCATTTATAATGCCAGTAACTCGTCTCTGCTTCTGAGCTTTTATCTTCTCTCTTACCTCTACGTCCATCTTTAATCGCTTCGATAACTTTCTCGTCGCCAGCTAGAATTGCTAGTTTTTGCAGACAGCCTTTGAGAAAAGGACTTTTCGAACGCATTTCCAATGTATTAATAAATTCAGCGGCCTTGTCAACCACGTTTAGCATTCACACAGTTAACACCAATCACTGACAGCGCTGCCATAACTTGCTGAACCTTAAATGAAAGTGAAATTGATGAAAAAATAAAAACTATTAGTAAAAATTTGAAGTAATTTAATAATTCTCTTCAACAATCGACCTGATTTAAATTAAAAAAAAACCGATAAACACGTTTTCAATTATTCTTGAAGAAAAAGTGACCTGTGCATCTGTAAAGTGGGGATATTGCCAGCACCAAAATCCAAACTATTTTCATCGCCAGCTGCAGGTGGATTCTGGAAAAAGAGATTTATAATTTCAAAATATCCACTGAAAAAAATTAAAAAAAAATAAAACGACAAACCTCGCCGTTCTTCATGTATTTCCAGCAGTATTTGATATTGAATTTAAGCCATTCTTCGATATATTGTCGTGACCAAATATTCGGCTGTGCCGAATCATCCATGTATGGCTGCACCTAAATCAATTTTTGTGAAATACCAGCCGAAAAGAATCGTTTCAAAATAACGGTTAAATTATATTTTATGGTTACTGAAAAATCGAGTTGACTACTAAATAATACTAATTAAAACCTGAGGATTTGCCATATCGTCCCCAATAATTTGCTGCGAATGATAAATTGGAAAAACCGGAAATGTCTGGAATAATAGGAATAATTATTCTGGATCTAAATGCACTCATTACATAGAGTAATGTAATTTTCAATCTGATAAATCATACTTTCGGATCCGCATTAGTGAACTGTGTTGTAAAACGTGCTAAGCTTTCTTTTTGCATTTCCGCAGCTGCTTCCGTTCTATTATCTGTTTGAGTCTTTGACTGCTGCAACTAACGGGATAATATTTAGAACAAGTAGATCTCAATATGAACGATTAATCTATTATTTAATGTAGAGAAATAGCAAAAGCAACTATAAACGGCTGTTACTAATATAATTTCAAAAAAATAATAAAGAAACCTCATCGTGTTTTTTCTAGAATCCACATCTTTGAACTCGTTCGGCTTCTTTCGACGCCATTCTGTAATTTTATGCCATTTCAAAGTTATTATTCCGTGAACAGAGAGAATTAGCTAAGAGATTCCCATAATACGCCAGTTTGGTGTATCTGGTTTAACTGGAAGCAGCTACTGTCATAATTATTACAACAACGCATGACACAAAATTCTACACACTTCAAAGAATAAAATTTTGAGATTACTATCCAATGCATGATATGGTTTTGCATAATCGCTGAAGTAATTTTGCCAAATTTAGAGATAAAAATTAATTGGAACGAAAAAAAATGAAATGAAGTACTTACCACCATTGGGAATGGTTTTCTTTGCTGTCTGTTTCTTTGGTTGTGCATAAGGCCGATTTGGATTTGGATTTGTCATACCCGTGTGTGCATTTACTATGGCTGCATCTGCTTTGGGCATTAGCACGGAAACTTAAAATGAAATTTAGAACTTCGAACATAATCAAAAGAGAAGAAAATGAAAGCAAAATAAAACAAACTCCAGTAATGTGTAACAGGGAAAAAATCTACGAGGAATTTATTGCCCCTATCTCCTGTAAGTTATTGTCATCATCACATTAGACTCCCAACAAAAACACACCACACTCCTCAAAAACTAATTGAATTTAGATCACTTTCATTTATTCAATCAGAAAAGTCAACTGAAAAACCTGAACATTACTCCTAGGCATTCCATAATACAGCAACAAAACGTAATGAAATGCCAGACGTATCAGCATCTCAATGATATCAAGCATATAGGAAGGAGATTAATTGAATCTTCTCAAGCACAGAAGACTGAGGTTAACTGAATCTTCTCAATAATTAGTGAAATTATCGAATTCGGACGAAAAAAAAAGGAAAAACATCTTCAGAAACAGTGGAAAAATTACAGTCAGTCTGACATGAAGCCTCCTCTGTATTGAGAGAAGTGGGTTCAAGAATAGCTTGAATGCAGCTGTCACAATCATCGCGTACTATCGTACCATCACTTTGAAGTGAACGCTTCATCTTTTTGGAAAAAGGAACTCCAACCGCTGTACGACCATTATTTCCTTCAACCTAAATAATATTTAATTAGAATTAAACCAACATTCAGGTTTTGAAAAATAAAAATTATTCATAATTTTAGGGTAATAACTAAAATGATGTTTTCTATTCGAATAAATCATCGCCAACACATAGTGAAAAAACTACCTTTTAAAATTTTCTAAAAATAATTACCTCGCTATCAGAAGAAGCTCCACTTGATGAGCTTGTTTCTTCATCACTAGAACATTCAAGAAGATGCTGCTCTTTTTGATCTGGACATAACTCCCATGGTTGCCCATGTCCGCTTATATCGTATGTGCAACGGAGAACTGGCCCAACTGGATCTTGTGTCTCAGTTTTCTAAAATCAGTTAAATTATACAGAAATGCGACAGTCAGAACATATATGATTTCCACTACGGAACTTCAGCCGGCAACTAAACGAATTTCATGGAATACCGAAGCTGAATTATGGATCGCTTCAATTTGTAAGAAAACTTCTGAATTAAAACGTTGCATGGAAAGAATTATGCTGACAGATTACTAAAAAAGCTAACAAAACAAAAATTACAAATCCACCAGCAAGAACTTAGAAGCACGACTACCTCGATTCTTTTCTCGCAGACGTTAAAAAATCTCTTTCCTCTTCTACACCTATAATCACCTAGAAATTTTTTCAACATACCCGAGGGTCTACTTGTAGTATATCTCCATCTTCTGCCATTTTGGCTCCTAAAGCGAATACATCATTTTCCAAATAATTAGCATTAACCATCATTTCTTTTTTTCATCATCCAGCTTTTCATCCAATCTGCAATATCCGAAATTCTTCAGAATTATGTCCTATACTGAACTGTTCATCATTAGTGGAATTTTACAATTTATTAAATGTAAACATGATCTGCACTTGCATAGACGCATAATACCAAATTTACCTTTCGCAAACAGTGTTCTTGTCATTAACTTTTTCCTCCCTTCGTTCATTATCGAAAATGGATGAATCAAGTTGTTTCGAAATCTTTTCCTCTCCCTACAATTATTATAATGTACTATCATCAAGATATTACGGATATCATTTTGACATTCTCCTTATGATACTATTCTATTTGTGATATATTCTTCGATAGTCACCTGAAGCTTTTCTCAAGAGACGCTGCTCTAAAAAAAAGATCTACAATTATTCCCTGTTTAAAATGTTACCGAATCATCTAGCCCTTCCTCATGTTTTCCATCATCAGAAAGCCATTTCATTTCGCGAGCAGCATTCAGCAGCACTTCAGTTGGGGTTTCTAAAAGGAACAGTGCCAATGCATAAACTTAAACCTTCATCTTGGAGATAGGAATCATTGTTGCGATAGACATGCAAATACTTCGGAATTTTTAGATAAAACACAGATTGCCAAACTATCATGAAAGCTTAATTTATAAAGGAAAAAACCTTGCACATTGCAAGCGTTTTTATCGTTTTGCATCACTGAACGGGTTTCTGCAACATTTGGTTCTATTGCTTGCCTTGTTTCCAATGTTTTATTATTTAAAGGTGAAGTCGCTGTTCTAAAAACATGACTTGTTTTTATTAACTTCTGAAGTATTTTTTTAATTTCATAGCCAGATATTTCTAGAAAGACTTGAAATTTTTTTCAGAAGGTTTAAAAAACAAATGATCAATTCAAGTACTCCTTTTGTGGCTGGCAAATAAGGGCCATACTACCATACTAATGGCCAGAAATTATAAAAAAGAAAAAAAAGACCTGTTCTGAGCATTGACATTCCTCTCCGTATTTGTTTCACGCAGTTTGTTATTAGAATTCAGTTTTGAAGATGATTTGTTTATATTGGATTGTTTGTTAATTGTGGCAGCACCTGATATAGCCTGTTTCAGAGCACTTTGATTAAGCGAATTCTCTTCATCACTTTTCCCAAGCGGAGGTCCTTAAAAACAAAATTCTCATTAAGCAAGACGAAAACGAGAAAAAATTTATTTAAACTAAGAAGAGGTGAAGATTTTTAGCAATTATGAATATCAAGCCACTAAGAACGGCACGAAGAACCTTTTTCAATCCTTTCGATACTTTGTTTCAGTTTCATTTCAATCAGCTTCGCTTTCTGAGCCTCGAGATCGGCTTTGCAATCTTGGTCACGATCTTTACAAAATTTCAGAGCGCTCATATTGACTTCGATAGCCTTATCAATGAGTCCTCTACTACTTTGTATATCAGCTAACCTCATATAATCTTGAATTTTCTTCTCGAATTGCTCATGAGTTCTGCAAAATGCTTTTAGAAATCAAGTAATATTCAAACAAATTCGCTCACCCTCTGCCATTAAAAAAGAAAATTGTGTATAAATGAAATACAATGGAAATTTCCTACAGGATATTTTTCGGAGGTTCAGCTTTGACAGATACTTCCAAAATAACCTTGTCATCTTTGATATAACCTTGGCTTTCATCCAATATGTCCTAAAAATATCAAATATATAGAAAGTTTCTGGTCAAATATGCAAAAATCCAGACATCATACACACTTATTTATTAAAGCGATTGTTACGAATAATATGTTGGAAACCAATCACTTCTTTATTTTGTTTCATTTTTTATTCGGAAAATAACAAATTCAAACTCACAGCCCATGTCATAAAACATGAGTATCCCCAATCATTTTCTTTAGCTGTATAAACATGATTAGTTTTCCTTGTAAAATGTGGTACACCTTGTTTCTGCGAAATCAGTCGCAATTCTGCTGCTGCTTGACATGACCATGAACTGGAAAAAATATTACAATCGATGCAAAGCGGAAATATGCTTCCCAGCCAATTTCGCAACAAATCTTCATATGTATCCCGTTCGAGAAAAATATCGGCTAGTGTAAGTTGCGGATTTGCCGCACTCTATTCAGCAAGCAGAAAACAATGTAGCAGTAACTTACTCAGAATAAGCATCCGGACAACACTGCAGAAAAAATCCTAAACACTTTTGCGTCCCTTTCTTTTGTACAACATGCTGTCGAGGCATTACCATTATTCGCCTAAAAATGAGCGAAATGCAAATATAAGAGCATGTTGTTCTCGATTGTCGTTCCTGACATTAATAACTGACAGTTTCTTAAGCTTATTTCCTAATTTTCTAACCTTTTATGCTTTTAATATTAATTCATAAACTGTTACCGGCTTTGAAATCTATTGTACTAACCAAGGAACAGCTTGTATCTTTTACTCGGCCCTCTCACAGTATCGGCCATATTAGTGAAGTTTTGAATCATCAACCGCAATGTTCCATCAGATGAAGTGCTTGATGTAGGAGAACTAGCATCAGTACTCGACGACGCCACTGTACCTGAAGTACGCTATGACAAGAGCTTAATGAAGACAAAACAATCCAAAAATGCAATTTGGTTAGTAAACTGAAAAGGAAGAGCAGATTTCGGGATTGCTAGAATTATAAGTGTATCGCCAAGGACAGAAGATCATTTTCTCAATCGATTCCTAATTTATTTCGCTGACTGCATGAGCAAAAACAACCAATAACTCAGAGTGACTTCCTTTCGGAGGATATGATAATCAGCATTTCCAGCTTACAACTCCATCAAGCATAGAGGGAGTCGTGCACTGCAGTCTGACAAGTCTGATAATTAGGATAAATTACAGAATTTAAGTCAAACCTTTATTTGCAATAGGTTGAGATATGGTAGTCCGAGAACACTGTGTAATTTTCGGGAATGTTTCTTCATCGGGATCGGTTTGACATGCTACATTAATTTTGGTTTTCCTGAAATTTGAATATGATCAGATCACAAAAATCTAGAATGCCGTAAAATTTTCTAGTTTATTTTGCAAACTTATTTATGATTTAAATACTTTTATCTTTCCCCTTCGTTTCACATCTTTGTCAGGGTATAGAGTTGAATCTGGGAGCCGTAATATATAATCAGAACAAAGTAGCAACACAAAAAAGAAGAAAAAGTGTGTGTGTGTGTGTGTGTGTGTGTGTAACCTCTCAACCGATAACTTCCCATTTTATACTTTAAGCAACGCCCTATGACCTAAAGGATGATAATTCAAAAGCTGATTGATCGCCTATTATGATTTAAACAACATCCTCCACATAATTATAGAATTGAAATTTGAAGAGATGATTTTTTGTTTTGAAAATATGAATCAAGACAATTTTATATTACAAAATCTCTTAATTATACCAGAAATTTCACAAATATTTTACTTTCAACATATTGTAAAATATGTTGTTTATTCCGACAATCTTTGCAAATGTACTACTACTTCTATCCCTATTTTATACTTTCATTCTACGTTTATATCAAGTTTTAGACTTCGCTTAATTAAAATCCATTTTTTACGAATACTTCGCTTCTTATTACATTTTCAGTTTTTTATAAAAGTAAATAACAATTAGCAGAAGATAAAAAAATGCAAAAGTGCCATAACGAAATTTTTTTGTACTATACGTATGAAACTACAAAACACGAAATAAAAAAAAAAAAACAAACTTTACACCACTCTGATGTACTGAACATAAGTTCCCCTTCTTTCTCCAGCTATAGCTGATGACTTGACAATTTCATGGCAATCATTTGCCTTCCTAGAAGAAGGTGTCCTTGAAACTATTGTTGCATCCAAATCCATTTCACCTGAAATAAGCTGATCATTTACATCTTGAAACTATGCAGTGGTCTGGAACATGTGCAAAAAGTTAGATACTACAGCGAGGACAACATAGCAATCTATCACATGTCATTAATGGTACTGACAACGCGGGAGGTCTCTGCGAGCTTCAGCAAACATAAACCTCTCGTCTCCCGCCTGTCCCATATTCGCCTACAAACGATATCTTCTTTCGTATGGCCTGACCCACTGCACTGCATATCTTTAAATGTCGGGATGACGCAAGTCAGAGACATACAATTCTAGCTGATATTCATTGGACTAGCTGACCAAGTGTTTACATCTTTTACTATCTTAGTGAACTCTGCCCTCAACTAACAACGAACATTGTTTACAAAACTGCCATCCTTTCGGTGAAAAGATCTTGGAAGAGGTATAAGCCACTCACTTATTCATGGCGTGGTGGTACGTCTTTCAATATAATCATCACCCGGAGTACATTATTTAGAAAAAATTTTCCAATGCCCTGGAACGTGTATCACAGCAAACTGAAACGTGGAAACGACACTTAGTGCCTTCAACTCATCAACATTCATCCGACAATAATCGACAACGCCAATGAAATGGAAAACTCTACTAAGAAAAAAAATTGCATCTTTCTAAATTATTTCACGTGTAATGCGATGACAGTAAAATGCTGAAAAAGAAAAAGTGATGTGCATGGGGACTATGACGTGAAACTTCACCACACAATAATTTACTTCCGTAAAGATAAATTAACAAACAGTAGTGCCCACAAATCTAAGATTATTGCGGTAGAGACTCCCGAAATGCTGAATCTTACGAAGTTAGGAAATACCATCAATACAAGCACATCACTTCAGCACTTGTACAGGCTAGTAAATTCTGTGAAACTTAGAAGCATATATTCATATTCATGGGGCATTGATGAATATCATTTTGAAATGTGGGCGAAAATGGCACATATATGAAAAAGGATGAGAAGCAGTATGTATGAAACAACAGGTAATGGATAGGGAAACGATCTAGCTGTCCTTTTGTAAATGATGAACAATTAATATTTATCCACTGTAATGCAAAAGCATAGGGTCCGTGAGCCGATTGTAAAAACCTATTACTGTTCAGTGAAATTAGAGAACAGAGCTTTGAGAATACAATTCAAATAATATGACGATATCAGATATTATTACGTACTTCTAAACTAATATGGCTAAACCAGAAAGCGAAGATATGAACCTATCCAAATCTTGAAACTCCAAAAAACGATAGTTGCAATGTTAGGTGGGAAAAAAATTGTATATGTCCACGGATGAAAACGAAACTTACATTTAGTCCTATACGCTGAGGTGTCCGTTGGTGTAGTTGCATCAGTTTTTTTGCTGTGGTAGTAGTGGTATTATTAGGAGTAGTGGTTGCAGTAACAGTAGTAGTAGCAGTAGTAATAGTAGTAGACTTGTCACCCATTTCTATATCCACCGAAGACCTTTGTGGTTGGATCGATCCGACATTGCTGCCTCCACCGGTTGTTCGATAATTCGGTACGCTACCAGTGGTATCACTTGATGCATCTACATTATTCGAATAAGACGATTCACCGTTACTATCACTATCAGCGGTCGGTCCAACTGGTCGTCGTGGATCGCTCGGCACCGCAATTGCATCGTTCGACAAGATATCAGCAGGCAAATTTCCGCTTCCGTGATCACCATCACATGTACTACTGGCGCTACTCGACTCGTTGTTTTCGTTCATACTTGGCGGAGAGCTGCTACCAGCCGTCACCTCAAGCGTCACTTGATTCGCCATTAGGTTTTCCGTTTTTTTTACTTTTTCAAGCTTTTAAATCCTGTATTTACAGTTTATACAGAATAGCAAGGTATTTTTTCCGTAGCCGTCGCACCTGTATGATATCCGAACGTCTATCAACGTACAACACAATATAACAATACATGTAGCTGTATAATCCTACATATATATAAAGGTAGCTAATTTGGTTTCCAAACTTCCAATACTTCTGCCTGAAAGCCTTTGACGCCTCAATATTTCTTCAAAAATAACAAATAACTGAAAAATAACGAAACAAGCAAAAGCAAAAACAATAAGTGGAAACATGCATTAATTACCCGTCATCCATCTTTCCCTATCCTCACCATTCCTTATCCTTCTCTCCGGAACTAATTTCATGGAATCTCTATGCTGTTTCGAGATTTAAACGATTTGAAAAATTAATACAATGATAAATTCACTCCTATTCCTTTCGATCTCTCTCTCTCTCTCTCTCTCCTCCTCCTCCTCTCCTCTAAATCCTAAAAATCTCATCTTTCCGGAGCTCATCTCATCAAATCGGATTAACAGCCCGGCAGTTAAAAAATATTTGAGATATCAATTCATACACAAATAAAAGTTATCTCTTACCCCTTTTCACTTTCTCAACTAAATCAACCATTATTGATCTCATCAAACTGAAATGTTTACCAGAAGCTTCGACTCATTTGATGGTACTATGCATAAAACATGATATTATTCTATTTATTTTCCCTCCATCAATCCTACCATTCGCCCACATCTACCCTTCCTACAACCCAACTTCGAAATGTATTAATCTACCGATGGTACATTGCTCATCAGTTTGTTGTTATTCGACTACAAACAAATATACAAACCAAAACGCCACGGAGATACGCCGCTGCAGCGTTAGACAACAATCATTCCAACTTCCCCATATTCTGCTATCTTTTCTCCACTTTACTACGGTAGTCCGCTAAACTAAACGTCACGCTTCCCCTTTCTCTCACAAACCGGCAATGACAAAGTAGAACAGAAGCTCAAAATTTTGACTTTTCCAGAAGGAAAAAAAATTTTAATTCAGTATTAAAAATATCGAATATCTCAACGAATAGGAATGAAGAAAAAAGGAGACGAAATCTCATCATCTAAACAATTTAGATGACGTGTAATTGAATCGAATTGCTATTATATCGTATCATCTGCATGTACTCATATCCATCCATCTATTCATCCATTATATTCCAACCAGGTCATCTGGAATTCACGTCAATCCCCATTTGATGTGACAAATCAAACGAAACAAACAAGCAGACAAACGATGTGAACCTGAAACGGAAACCCTAAATTGCATAATCAAATTCCGTTGCCACTACTATTGTACGAATCGATAAATCGATCATACGCACAGCAGGAATAACATCAATCCAAGACAACATCGTCTATTTTGCAGCACCATTCTCTTCTTATTTCCGTTGACACATTGTTAGATCACCATGATTTATCCACCCTATGAAATTCTATTGCTCATATATTTTGCCTATCCGAGAAATCTCGGCGTAAGTCCCAAGTGGCTTGGGGTTGTAACTAAGGAGAAGAGGATTATAGTTAAGGAGAAAAGATTGTTGGGAAATTCCGGTTTAAGTTCTGGGTGATCAATTTTGCACATTATATCAAGATTAAAATTAAGGAAGGCTGTGATTTTCAATAATCTGTACTAATTTCTATTGATGGAAATATATGTAGGAAATTATTTATCATTAAAAAAACCGTTGTATTGTTCGGATTTTGTAATTTGTCTTTGAATTATAAATTAATCGGAACTTATTTTCGGAATGAGTAGAAATTCATTGTTTGATTCTAATAACGTATAGTCAGAGGTAGGGTTTCATGTTGTAATAAGGTGCACTGGATTTCGATAAATTATATTGAATGAACGCCTCAAACACCAATACTAACTATTAAGGCTACTCATGTCAGCAAAATTTTGGACAAATCTGAAGTTTTAAATGATCAGCCATGTGAAATTCCACTGATCATCGCTGTAATATTAAGTAATGTCCGTCGGACAAGTATTTAACTTCTGTACCGGATGTTTCACAATCTTCTCCACTTATTTCTCCAGTTAAAATTCTTTCCTACTTTTGGTTTTTGTTGGACTTGAGTATACGATGTCTTTAGTTCATCTGGATGAGATAAGTGTTTTTTACTCACACGGAAAATTCGGCAGTAGTTCATATTTTCCGCTTCACAAAAGATTTACAGTATCAGTTTTAAAATCACTTTCGATAAATTAACAATCACCAATATTGCGTTCCCAATTCCACATATAAAACTTACCGTTGAATTGAGTCGACTTGAATATCCTCAAATCAGTGTAAACTTGACCGCTTTGAACTACTCACATATGATGATAGTTAATATTATTTTGAATAGTAGTGTCCGTTTCATTTATTAGTATTGAAACATACTGATTGCCGACTAATTTTGGTTAAGCATCTTAAAAGACAAAAAAGGAACAGTCTATTCCTTTTTCCACCATTTAATATGTTCATCTCCTAAAATGATTTTATTAACATTCCGTAGGTGTATCTCTGTAAATACAACAGTCACTTCATACTGTTACCGAAGTGAACTTAAAAATGATGGAGTCTTTATTGCGGCAGTTTGCTGCGGTCTAGTCTAAAATTGAAATTTTTATGGATTATTGGTTACATAAACTAAAACATTATATTACCTTCTTGATGAGATCATGCTGTAACCCCTTCGATTTTTGATTAATCAAATTAATGCTATTTTCGTGGCATAACTGAGGTCATTTTTAAAAAGTCATTATAATTTCGGAAGAAAATTTATCAGTGCCATGCTGAACTGAATCATTTACCACCGCTACTGTGTATGATAAGTAATATCAGTGAAAGGTATGGGATTAACTCATCAATAAAAATAAAATTGGAAAAGAAATCACCGAAGGAGCACACCTGAGATTAACTGATAGAGCAATGCACAATTCAAAACATTTAGCTCCAACTAAAACTAACAAGCTGCCATGAATACAAAGAGAAATACATCCCGAAATATGTCATTTCACGGATTCACCTATTTACATATCAAGCCAAAGAGTGCTCGAAAATGCTTGGGCACATTGATATGTTACAAATATACATAAGCAAATGAAAACATCTTCGGAACTGCTCCTACATTGCCAGAATTTTCATTTCCCACAGAATTAATCTTTTTTTTCTTTTCATTAAGCAACCTTTTATTTAATTCGAGCTTCCTAACAAAACTAGAACAAAAAAAAAGCTTCCCTTTTGAATAAATAGTTTTATCCATCCTCCTTCCCAACTCCCTACTGCCTATCGGTATGCGATTTCTGGCAATGAAGAAATCGCTTCATAAAGGAAAATAGCATATATATATTTTCCTATGACATCTGCTCTTCTTCTACTTTACAAATAGATAACAAATTTGGATTTCATCAAATCATGAAGCACAAAACTGTCAAAGAACTATTACTTTGCCCTAAAACAATAGTCTAGTAGTGTTTCACAGCAATGCACGTCAGTCACGATTCTTAGTGCTTCGAAGATCCCAAAAGTTAGATTGACTGGTTCCTATTCCTTACAGTTATTAAAACTATGGTGACAGCCCCATCGAAAAATTTATAAAACTGACCGGAATAAATTTTGACGAGAAATATGTAACAAGTAAAAGACCGAGGACGAAGGAAAAGGAGGGAAAAATATAAAAGGAGAAGGTGGGAAGAAATGCCCATAAATCTTCACTTTATTTAATAACTATCATTATGACTAACACCAGCTTAGATAGTTAGATGAACTGTGAAAAGTTAGCTTCTAATATATAAGTTACTGAAACTTGCATCTATTTGAAGCTTAAATTCTGCAATTCCCATATTTTATCGAGTATTTGCATAGGCTTCTATAATTGAAATATCGAACATTCCTTCTCAAATTCCGAAATATATGCATCAACAAGCATTCATTTCAATTTTTCTCCATAGATCAGCATATTCACTGACAACCTGAAAACGAAAAACAGCTCATTGTATATTATTAATTTTAAAAGAAAAACAGCTCATTGTATATTATTAATTTTATTGATCAAAATCTATTGCCAATAACTAGCTGCGACGATAATATTCAGGAACTAAAAGTCTGATGACTTACTGAACGCAGCCATATCGCATCATCCATGCAAGTTTCCACTACAAACTCTGACGACATATCCGTATTCCCGGCACTAACTTTCTCCAGCTGAAGAGAACAATGAAGAATATATTTACGCGATATAAAATTATATATAATCAATATAGAGTGATATAATTTTTTTACCTTATCTTCACAGTTCTTCAGGAGCATATATCGCATGTGATGTAATTTGTGATAAATTCTCGACAGCTTTGCACAAGACGAACAAACCAGATATTCCTAAAAGAAAGTTTCAAAATACCAGTGAAACTTCAATCTAATGAAAGTGCTCATAGATGTAAAGTGAGCTTGAAAGACTAGTTATGTTCTAAGAAATGATGAGAAAAGTTTCAATAAAATCCTTACCACCGCATGCAGTGGAGATCCAGATCCTGTATAGCATACTTCCTCAGCCTCCAAAGTATCATAATCATAACCTTCATTACAAAACAACTGCACAACTTTCTCAACACCAGAAAGACCACAAGCCTAAAGAAATAATTTTCCTAACGTATATATAACAATGTATAAAATACTTAATACTTATATTAATTTTAAATTTATAACGTTTCAAAGTTCTTCACTACTGATATTGTATTAATGAAATAAAGTAGATCAAAAAAAACATGACAATTTTCTTTCAAATGACCTAACTAACTATGACATTGAAAATTACTGGAGTAAATTAATTAATTATTATAATGCAACATAAATTGAAAAATCTAAAGATTAGATTACCTGACAACTTAAGCCACTGCCCTCCGAGTCGCATATCACGCATGATGAATAAAAATGAAGTAAATCCAAATATCGCTGAACCCATTTCACTCGTAACTGCACTTTCTCCTTTCGTTCTTGGTTTAATTTATCAATGCCATTCAGAGCACATAAATAATTCCAATCTATAATTCGATATAGTAAAAGCAAAAATAACGAGCATACTAGTATATCTGCTGGTATTAATTGACAATATCTGCTGCTAACGACTAAAAATTTTCTGGAAAATCCATCAAAATTGATAAGAAAAAACGAATTATAAAATACAAATTAAATTTACGTAAAATTATGTTTCGCAACAATTTTGATTTAAATCTCAGAGGAAACTGTTTTAGGAAATAAAACCAATCTCCTTCCTTCTTTTGCATGACAGCATTTTCATGTAACTTATCTGTTATTGTCAAATAGATTACATGGATTAGCATATACAAACTTCCTTACCACTTTTTTGCCTTACTGTCTGCAGGAATGTCATATCAAGTGCATGATTAAGCATCGCTTTCACATATACAGCCATTTGCTTTCGTATTGGATCGTCTGCAAAAGATCTTTCTGCTCCGGAGCTATTCCTGAATTGCCTGAAATGGTATATGTTCATATTCAGCAGCAAAAATTACTGTCTGCTTTATATTTAACTAACAATGAAGAAAAGACAATGTCGGAGAAAAAGAAGACATAATGTGTAACTAAAGAGAGTATAACTTTTTAACCATAAAATTAAAAATGACTGCCGCCGGTTAAGCGATATGGAACTTTGCACACCCAACTATCAATGAGGTTTGACGATCGATCGTTGTGCGATGGTCATCAGGAAATGCATAGAATGAACAAATGGCTTTGCTGATGTTACAGCAACTGAACTACTTCACTAGTAAAAAATTACCTGAGGGTCGCTCTTCATATTCGATGCTAATTGCCGGAAACATGTCTAACAACGGCATTTCTGGCTGGACTATGGACTCTGAACGGCTGTGCTTGATGAAGCGTACCCGTACAACAATATAGCTGTCAGCAATCTGATCGCACCAACCAGAATACTAGAATAAATTGATTAGTTATACAGGGTGCTTCCGGGATTGATCCTTAGAACGAGTTTTTCAAAATAAAAACAAAAAACAAAAATTCTATAAGAACTTTCGCGTAACAACATCATGTATGAAAAGCAAATTAAT
Source organism: Dirofilaria immitis (assembly GCA_024305405.1). Lineage (NCBI taxonomy): Eukaryota > Metazoa > Nematoda > Chromadorea > Rhabditida > Onchocercidae > Dirofilaria > Dirofilaria immitis. The sequence goes on from JAKNDB010000110.1 coordinate 1,715,954, forward strand.
GAAAACAAATATCAAGAAGAAAGTGTAAAAAAGCAGTTATAGTAAGAACAGGAAACTGAAATTTTTAAAGGTTTGCAAACCGTAGAACTGTTCCTGTAAGCTATTTTGCCATCGAGATTGAAAGGTGGATATTTCTGCAGTAAATTCTGATTATCAACTCTCCAGAGAGGACAATCTTCTTTCAAAATATCAGCTTTGCAAACTACGAATGTTCCCTTCTGAATAAAAAACAGAAATAGAAAATCAAAAGTAAACAAAATTAGTAGCAAACGCTGAATGAAATGTGATATATTATCACTAAAACAAATTGCGTGTATAAAACCAACTAACATAACGCATACACCACCTTTGAATACAAGATTAGCTGATAAACAACATGAAGTTTAAATTTAGGATACGAATAAGAAATATTAAAAGTCACCGCTAAATGTCCCTCTACTGGATGAAATTTTGACAGAACGCTGTGCTGTGACGATTCCGGATGTTTGCTGTGTCCATCATTACTTTCAAACGACACAGAAGAATTCCGATCTCGGTAGTGTTCTATAATAAGGACAAAATGCCAGAAACATTCGGCAGTCATATTAATAAAATGATAAAGATAATGCTAATATTAATAAATACTTTATATGCTTACACTAGACAGATTCTTTTTGTTGTCTTATAATCTAAAGTTGCTTTCAAATAGATAAAAATCAATAATAAGCTAGACTATATTATAATATAGTGAACCTGATTCCACACGATTTCCTCTCTCTCGTTCCAGTGCATTATGAGACGTCGCTTTTTACTGAAAAAGGGCGTTTCTTTGTTTACACTCTCTGATGTGCTCCAATGTCCATCTTGTCTGTTCGTAAATTCTTCCTCGCAACTTGAAAAACACTTACTAAAGTGCAAACAACAAAAGACGATTATTCCAAAAATAAGTCTTAAGCATGATGAACATCACTGTGAAAGATAAATGCCTGCGCATGCAATATTGCTGCCAGAATCATCTCGATAAACCTGCCAAAATTATTACAATGATCTGATGTAAACGTGCGGCATGCTTAAGTGTGCTATATTTAGTTTATGCTATGTATATTATATTTAGTTCAGCATAAAATCTTATTATGTAAATAAACGACCTAAATATTACAATAATGATATAATACTTCAGCTTACTCAGATGGATGTCGTTTCTTTTTATGGTGATGTTTATGTTTACGTTTTTTTCTTTTTCCCTCTTGAATCCGAACCAACCCATTCGTGATCACTGTCTCTTTTCTTTCGCTTTCTTCTCTTCTTCTTTGGTTTCTCATACTCCATAGTATTCTCGTCGATTGACCTTCGGGGCAATCTGATCAACAACTTCGGAAGAGGTTGCTCCAATTGCGCTCTAAAAAAAATAATGCTCAATCATCAAATGACTTCAAAAATATTACACATGATACCATAGATCGAAGAGTGCAATAATTATACAATAAAGTTTTTGAAAATCTACAACATGACGAAAGAAGGAGAAAAAATGAAACGAAGAGAGATGGAGGATGAAGTCAAGTTGCCAACAAACGTGAAGTAGGGCCAAATCACGATACTGAAAATTGTGATAAAGAAATTTCGATTTTTAAAATTTTTAAAAACTAAAATCAATAGGAAAGAAGAACAGTATCGAGTCATTTGAATTTTGATTCAAATTGAACTTCGTACTAAAATATATTTAAAGAAAGAAACGGACCCATTTTCCGTGCTGCAATCGATTTTCGGTTCCACTCTAATCGTAATCACCGATGGCCCCGTTTGCTGCTCATTTTTGGCAGTTTCTTTATCACCAAGAGATTTCGTTTTTAAGAAGCCAAATGATGAACGATGCTGCTTACGGCGTAACAATAAATCGACTATTGTTTGCGGTTCCGCTACCTTTTGACCTATAAAATCAATAATGATAAGTCTTGAAGACTTTTATCACAATTTTTAAGAAGGAGAAAAAATTTACTTGATGAACTTTCTGTGCGATGTTCATTGACAGAAGCAGGTGGCAATAAAGGAGTTGAAGGCACGGATGGTCTTTCTGATGCAGCTGAGTGTCGCTTTTTAGGCACAACATGTCTCCACAAATCCTGAAATCTACCGACTGAAAATGCAATTATAGATACCGGAAACTTATTTTTCTCGAAAATAAAATTTCCATGTTATAACTGCACAGAATTACATAAATAAGGAAAAAATTGAAATGGTTCAATAAACAGAAATCTGAGAAATCCCTTCTCTTTCTTTCTATTTATATATATATACCTGCTGGTAATGCGGTTCATCACTTCCGATTTTCGTTTTAAGCTCTGGATGGGCACTGTTTATTCGTGCAAGTCTCTGTGCAACTTCCGCCTCTAGTCTTTGCTCTCGCAGCTGTATCTCAGATACGGTTGCGCCAGATGGTAGTGGTTTGCTTTCCTCCTCATCATCCTTGAAACTGTATGCGTCATCGAGAGCTAAAATCACTATTTATTAAATAAGGAATTCAATCTGCCTGCCAAGCGAAAGTGTTGTCTTATTTGTACACTTCGATTGTTTCCAGTCTTCAGCTTCAAATTAGAACTTCAATGAAGTTTTCATTTAAATTTTTGAAATCTACCATGTAAATTTTCCATTTCAAATTAAATGATATTACATCCTTTTCATCTTCATTTCAAATGGAGAGGAATACAATGGCAATTAATTCTAGACCCCAAACCAAAAATATTTTGTTTTGCAATCTTACAGTCATTACCGAAGATTATTTTATACATAATTCACCGTACGCAGCAAAGTCTATAATCAAGGATACACAAATCACGGGTAAAGCGATTCATACGGATTTTTGAAAATTGTATTATCAATTAATTTATAGATTAGTAAAATTGAATATAGCAGTTAATTATCAAGAATAAGTAATAGTCTCGAATTTGACAATCTGACTTAAATTTTAGTTCAATTTTTTTGGATGACTGACCCGTATTTAATAGCCAAGTAATTTTCCCTAACTACATCATTACATTTAAAATAAACTTCCATTATACTAAGCGCGCTACAATAAGCGATTCTCAAACATTTTCAATAGAAAATTTAATTCAATAGAAATTCGATAAATATAAATGCATAAATCGGTTACCATGTTCTTCAGCCTTGCGCACGGACTGCAAGAATGATTTTGATTTCTGTTTGTAAACAGGAACTTTATTTGATTTGTTCTTTTTTCTGTTGGTGGCATGAATAGAAAACGTGTTTTCGCGGAAGGAATCTCACTACGTGTGGGTCTTGGACGGAAAGCAGTAGTGCTGGTGGAAGCACTGGATGAAGGAAAGAAAAAATTGCATAATGCTGATGAAACACCGCCTGAGGTGGATGGTGTCGGAGAATCTGGAGGTGTGAACTACAAACAAATTGTCTTTATGAACACCGTAGTAATGAAAATACGAAATGTTACAACCAAATCATAATTCCAAAAATCTTTTTCGATGAAATTCTACAAAAATTTCACATAATTGCAAATTTTGAAAGTAACGATTTAGATTTAACGCTAACAAAAACGTTTACCTGGACAGGACTAAGGCTGATTTTGTGGTCATCAGTAGTATCTGCTTTCGTCATCAGTATTGGATCAAGTGCTTGAAGCGGCTTTGAAATCTTAGACACAGGTGTTGATGTAGCATCTTTCTTGGCAACAAGTGAAAGAAGTCTATCCAATTCCTTATCTGCATCGGCTAGTTCCTTTTCTCTTTTTAGCTTGATCTTTTCTCGAATTTTTGGTGTTACAAGTTGCGAGACGCTGAAATTTTTAAATTCTCACTACAGTTCCGTTTTAATAACTATCATATCAAAAATAACTCCATTTTTTTCGGATTTTACGAGTAACAGCTATAAAGAAAGCCACCCAATTCACGTTATATATCAATCCTTTTTTCCTAAGTCATTTTCTTCTTTATTTCCACCACAGACAAAATACAGTGCTTTACACAATGTAATTGACAATGTTATATTTCTTCATATGCTTATGCAGTGTCACAAATACTGTAGTTTTTCTCGTGACGCAGGATAACCTATAGATCATGAAACATTACACTGACGAAAATCTTTAACACTTACTTCATCGGCAGTTTAGTTGCACCAGCTGCTGTCGATGGTTCGTTTAAGAAAAGTCGATGCATTACAGTCGGATCCATTTCATCTAGAACGGAATGCATAACATCCTTTTCAGCAACAGACGACCCGCTAAACAAGTCAATATCGGCAAGATCTATACTGGACCACGGTAAATCCTCCAAATTATTATTGTCTGCGCCATTTTCATGAGGTGTGCTCTGAAAACATAAGCGAAAAACAACTGAATCATAAAACTTTGTTCATGAGAATGTTGAAAGGTGATGATGCATTTTGATACTTCAATCTTATAATATAACTATAATTTTTTTGTCAAACATTAATTACCGATGTTTGTTGAACTATTGATGAACTTTGATCAACTTCAGTAGAGGTTCCAAGTGCAGTGACATTTCGTACATTAGAAGGTATAGCACGCAGCTCCGTTGAACGATTTGCAACACCTGCATCGAGTGTTTTCTGCTCTGCAGATGAATTACGCGAACCAACCGGCATGGCAGAGATCTATGGAATAAATAACATGATGTATAAACCTTAATGCCCATTTTAACGACCAATGAGAAATCGAATTAATATGGAAATTTTCTCATCATTTTTAAGCAACCAATAAAACAAATACCTGTGCAGGAGACTGTGCACTGGATGAATCATTCCCGCGCGGCATGACGTAACTGGAGCTACTTTGTTGTGAACATGGTCGCATGGTGCTAACTGTTTCCGGCATTGGTGTTTTCCCTACGGAGCCCGGTAAATGATCAACTGAACCAACGCTTGAATGATTGGGAACGGAAGATGGATCCATGGAAGACGTCGAACAAGGTCTCATTTCGGTTGAGCAGTGGCTTTGGATGGAAGCTGGCTGCCTATCAATTACAAGCATTGCGCTGGCTGGAGAAGATTGTGTCGATGTCATAGCAGCATTCGGTTGTTGACTTCGCTGCTGCGGGGTTGAGGGTTGTGAGCTTAGGTTATGCACATTATTATTCTCCACCTTACAACAAAAATTATCTGAAATAAAATTTATAATTCAATAACGGAAGTTTCGAATCTTGAATAATTAATTTCACACATTTAAGAATTTTAAGCTGAAAGAGTATCGGCAATATCTAAATGAATGCTTACCTGTATTGACAGGCACAGCGGAAGATGGGATAACAGCGCTGTTGGTTGCAATACTGTTTTGTACTGTAAGCTCAATTTCCGGATTAAGAGTTCCTGCTTCACTTAAATACACAAGTCTTATATTCAAAAAATAAATTCTTTGTTTCATAATAGTTTAGTCAATTTATTCTGATTTTTTCTTTGTTAAGTGATAAGACTTAGCGACGAAAACAGAACATTCAAAAGCTGTTTTTAAATAAATATCTACTACGATTTTCACTTAATTATGAGAAAAGATCAAATTACTGCTGTCAAATCCAAAAGAATGCATCAAAAATACAGCTTTGACGCGAATCTCTGTATATGCTGCATACATCTTGATAAAAAGATAAAACTTGCTTTGGTTTTAAGGTTCCAGCGGAAAAACTGTATACATTGGTAAAATAGCGGCAACCTTAGCCTAGAAAATTGTAGAAGACATGAAAAGAATCCTCATATTTTTGAAGCGGATAAAACTTTCAGAAAGATTTGTTATTATAGAGATAAATGTGCAAATTTTAATTTCATGATTCAAAACAAATGGATTTCAGCACAAAAAATGATTCAGCAAAATTGAACCATACTCAGAGGTAATGTTTCACAATGAAATTAATGCCGAAAACAAAACAAAATGATAAAGGAAGGAAGGACCTGTTCAAGCCAAGCAGTATTCGCATTTGGGGCAGGCGGCCAGCTAACTGCTGCGATATTATTGAGTTCGGCTGCAAACTGAGTACCCAAAGTCAGCTGCGAACTGTTCGGTAGCAAGCCTGCCGTACCTTGAGCTACCGACAGTTCCTGAAGATGATGAAGTGTTGAGGCCAGTAATGGATTACTAACATTTCCAGCGGCTGGTGTTATGCCTAAACAATACGGATGTAAAAATAATTAATTTACATAATAGTTGGTTCGGTTTTTATTCTCTTACAGTCAAATGGATGTCGATTTTACAGACTTTATAATATAATTTCAAAAAAAAGCTATTAATAAGTAAAAAGAAAACGATATTCGTGAATTGCTTAATCCTAATATTGTTTACTAGTGTTTCTACGCATACACCTTGTGTTTGCATAAATTAACGGAAAATATGTACCGCATTTTTCTTTGAAAACATATCACATTGTGTTTTTATAAGAAAATGAGCTTTGGTAACAGCACTTCTAAGAAAATCTTAAGAAATTTCTTTCTTTGTATCTAGTGAATTATTGGCAATAATACTGAAGAAAGAATAAAAGATTAGGAGCTTTAATCTCAGAACATCTATTGAAATCTTGTTACAACTTATCAATAAACACATAAGATTTTTATAGAAAGAAAAAAGCATACCTGAAAAAGTAGATGCAAACGATGGATTGGTAAATCCAGGGGGCAAAAGTGGATGAGATGATGTATTCTGTTGTTCCATTCATGCACACCTATTCAAAGACCCGGAAAATAACCCCAACATATCCGGGAACACTTGTACAACAAATAGCAATACCCGTTAACGCAATTAATGAATTCTAAAACAATTAAATCCCATGATATTTATCTGCTTTTCTTCTTAATGTTAGAATTTAAATGCAACAATATAAAAACATTTTCACATTTTCAATGAAATTTGCATGCATTTTAACTCACAGAATGCTTTATAATCATATCTACTTCATCTGTAATCAATTCACTATTCAACAAAAACCACAAAATTTTGCATCAAAATAAAAATTTGTTGAATGGAAAAAAACAAAAGCAAGAGAATACTAGAAACAAGTAAAATACATAATCATTACTATTGTTGCATTTTGCAAGTTTAACATTATTATCATTTAACATTTAATAAGGCATTATGTCCCGGCGGCGCTCGCTACAAGCGATTTTTCCAGAAAACATTAAGTTCACATCTTTGTCTAAATTTTTTACTGTTAAAACTAATGAAAAAGGTGAAGCTATATAGCAAAGCTATTATCGCCAACAGGATAGAGTCGAAAATTATTGAATCTATAATTCTTACACTTCTCAAAGATTCTCTCGAAGGGACACTAAAAAAAGTACGACATCTAGGTAAAAAGTTGACCACCAACAAATAGAACAGGTTTTGATGATCACTGAAAAGCAAGCAACAGGCCACAACCTACCCTTTATTATCATTATGGATGGTATTGCGCCAGTAAGCAGTCTCAGATATTTTGCTTGCAATATGTATTTTGAAGTAGTTAATAAATATTGGGAATTGGGTGAAGGAATGCTGGAGAGAAATGAGGCAAATGATCCTTAAAAATACAAAAGTGATGAAAGTTGAAGATTTTTAAATGTTGCAAATGAATTAAACTATATTAGCCTATGGCCATCAGGATTTAAAAGCCCTTAACAAACGGATATGATGCGGTCTTTATCGTAATTTACTGGGAGCTAACGCGAATGAATAACTGAGGAATATACCGAGAAAAATGAAAAAAATGAGAAGAAATCACTTAAACACACAATTATATTAGTTAATTAAAATAATTAGCCAAACATGATTGCATTGATTTTTGATCGCTGTCAAAAGAAAAATGAATAACAACTTATTGCTAATTCCTATCATTATTTTTCCTTCCTTTTGCTAGATATTTAGTAACTTTAATTGATCAAAATTCTCTTTGCGTACTAGAATGATTAGTATTATAATACATGAGCTAACTTGCGAAAGTGAAGAAAAAAGTTTTGTCATTTAATTGTTTGTTGCGACAGCAAAATTCAAACTATTCAATATTTAGCTGCCTGGTCGAATAGAAAAATGGGCAGATGATTTAACTGACGATAAAGCAAAATACAAAAAGCCCTAATTAGTAGTCGAAAACCAAAAGAAACTATCGTTATCTGCAGGGAACATGTTATTTCAGATTTGATGTTTGCCTTATTTGCTCAATAAATACGATGTTTGATTTTTTCATAAACTTTGATAAGCCGTATAAGTTGAACTGTCCGAACACTTCCTACAACAATAAGAATTAATCTCATAATGTTATTGTTCGAGCAAACAAATTCTTCCTTCTCGAACGAATCCAAATAAGAAAGATATAAAGTCCCCGAGAAAATGAGATGTCCCCGACGGACCGGTGCCTATTCACGAGCAACAAAGAGAATCCCTTACCCCTCCCTTCCCACCATCTCTTCCTGACCGCAGCACGCAAGCCTCGTCGCTCGCGTCCCTTTCCCCTCTCTGGCCCTCTCTGTTCTTCGTAGTCTTTTATGGATCCTTTTGATGCTTCTTCACGATTTATATTTGTAAAATCAATATCCCATATTGACGTGTAGATGTTACAGGAAGCAGGTAGAGTAGTCATGTGTCACGGTTGGCGATACACGTACGTTTAGATCGTTTTGTACTTTTGGAAACGATAGAGGGGTATACATGTGAGGAATATACGAGACTTTATCGATATTGCTTATTTCACGTTAGCGTTGCATGCCGCTTCTGCGTCACGTCAATAAGAATCTTGCGACCATATCTGATTATGACATCATTGCTAATTTCCACATTCAAATAAAATCAGTGATTCAAAATGTCTTATGCTCTTATTCATCCCATAATCGGTGACACATTTCGTATTTGCTCAATAATTTACGCCTTTCCTTGATCATCGTACTTATCCACGCGTCATTTCTTACACACTCCGTTGTGGTACAAGTTATTAGTTTACGGGTTGTGTACTATTATTCAGTTTGCTTACATGGTCAGCACTTTCTCAAATATCATGGTCATTCGTAGGTTTTTCTGGGAGAGAGATTAACCATTCATTTAAAGAAATGGTGAAATAACCGTTAGTACAATGTCTTGATCCGAATATCTATAAATTAGTCGGAACTGATATCAAATATTGAGGTTTGATATAATAGGGAAATCTGTAGATAAGAGGTGAATGCATTAATTTTGCATTTCAACCATTGTAGTTTGCACTTAGTTATACAATTAGCGTGACGTGATATCAGTTGTTAATGAATCATTAATGAACACCATGCGCCAATTGCTGTTCGCATTACAAGTTCATGATGCAAGATTATTATTTGCAAAAAAGAAACAGAATGATAATTTTTGGCTATTTAATTTTACAGACATGCGTTGTAATTGAATTCGATTTCAGTTTTTATCATTTTAGACCAGAAATTGAAATTTAGATTTCATTTATAAAATTTCTCGCTATTAGCAGCAACATGGAAAATAATCAGTACGTTTTGTTCATTTTTTCAAAAAAACATGAGTGGAGAAACAATTTAATAATATACTAATGATACTGTTATGGAAATATCTATACGATACCATCCAGATGAATTGGATTACAGGTTCAAGCTTCGCAACTATTGCTGGCAAAAAACTTTGACAATATTTTGCCATTTTAAAAAATAAGGATTAAACGACTAACCACATTTTATACCAAAGTTTTTCAACATCTTGATGATGAAACTGTCGTTTTTAAATTCATTTCGAAATAATCAATAGATGGAAATAGTGTTTAATAATGAATGAATACAGTAGGGATAGTATCGGGATGTGTTTAAGATCACATTTAATTAGAAGTTTTCCAGAAATTGCTCGCATCAATATAGCAAATTTAAAGTTTTTGAGACTTATAATTTGGAATCTATCTAACAGAGTAATAATTTCTAAATTGCTTCGGAAGTTGATTTTGGAGTAAAAAAGATTGGAAGAGTGTTCTTCCTTTCAAAAATTTCGAAGTTGAAAGAAATGTAAGTATCTCTATGGGCATATGTTAGTAATATTAACGCATAGCGATAATAATAATATGGTATTCAGTAAAATGACTGGTCAAATCGAAATTTGTGAGTGACAATGGATAATTCCTTTCCATTTAATTATTCTTAAAATTTAAAAGATTTAGAAATTGTTGAAATGAAGAAAGGCATTCGTCATTTTTGGAATCCGCGAGTAGATTAATGTTTTAGGATACTGAAGATTACCAGATGTACAAAATTTCACTGTTCTGAAATTTCAGTTCTAAAATCTCGGTACTCTGCAATATTAATTAAAGTCTAACAAAAATTATGGTGTATTAGCAATTATTTTTTTTCAGTTGCTTGTTCATCTGTAATTGCTGGACATCGGCAGTATCGGAATAAATTTCTGCGTTTCTATTTTATCGGGATTTCTAAACAGTTTAACGAGATTTTCTGGGAACCCAGTTAATTGAAGGATATGATGGAGTATGAATATTATATATATAATTAATTGAAGAATATGATAGAGTATGAATATTATATTATGATAGTATGGAATGGCAGATAATTTTTACGTAAATAAATTTCAAATTTTGAATACAATAGTCATAACTTTTTGCAGATCTAAAAATATGGAATCTAATCTTTTCACCCATAAAGTAAAATTTAATTAATAATTTTGTACCTTTCTTTTGAATTACATCTGGGAATTTTGAAAAGGACAATTTGAAATTGAAAAATATAAATGAACGTTACGTTGAGTGCAAATCATCGAATGATCCAATAAATAAAAAGAATGGAAAAACATAAATAAGCATTCGATAGAATAATCACATTTCTTATTAAATTGTTTTTCCAGTCGAGTATAATGCTATAATGCAAACAATCTGATTTTACTGATAAATAGAATTTAGTATCGTTAAAACTGCAATTCTGCGTAAACTTAATGCTCTGAAGTTTGCTCTGAAATTCGCTGAAATCCTATAAATGAATTTCTGGTTATATGTTTGTTACAATTGGTTTTAACGAACCACTGATTTATTCATCGCTTCAAATTATATTTCTTTTTCAATATTTCATCTGATATGAAATTAAAAATATGAATAAGTATTAATGGAATGGTCGTTTTATTAAGTAGTTAGATAGGGCAAATTACGCCGAATTTATTTCTTTAGCTATTATTGTAACATCGATAACTTATGGTATCGAAGTACCAAGGTGATCAGGTAATGCCACTAGTGATATAAATCAGGTAATGCTACTAATGATATTTATAATTTCAGTTTAAATTTTAGGTTAAACTCAAGTTTTTTTTTCCTATCTATTTATATATTTACATATCCAACACTGTGGATTTCTCAACGGAGTTAGTTATCACTTCACAACAACGGCCTCACAGGTTGTCTAAACTTCTTGAAGTATCCAGCGCTATGGTTTAGCAATAAATTATGCCTTGTGTCACGAAGATGTCTTCTATGTTACTGGAAATGTGCAAAGAAAGTTGTCTGAATATAATAAAATATCAAACATTTGTTTCTTGTAAATATTCGATTATCTTGAAAGCATTAGATCAGTCAATAAGACTAATTGGTAAAGCAAAATTAGAGAGATAGGAGATTATAAAAAAGAAACAAGGAAAAGTGGATTAATTAGTATAATATTTTTAAAGGTTTAATTTAAATTTAAGGAACTTTTTTTCCTTCTAACATTTTCGAAAATGATTTATTTTACTAATTTCGTAAGAAAAATTGATTTTAGTATAAAAATAAATTTGTTTCTGAAAAGAGGTATGTTGAAGTAATTATTAACATGTATAATGCTTCAAGTGAACTCTTATTGAACTATTACATTCATTAAACTTAAAAAAAAAAAAAAGAAAACTAGTTGAAATGTAGTAACGATAGTAGCTGTAGTAATAGCTGGATACAATTTTACTTTATCTTGCCTTATCAAGAATTAATAGAGTACTTTGAGATATTATCCTCATCTTATTGATAGTTGTTACTGAAATTATTTAATATAAAAAGCACATGACAGCATGACATATCAAGCGTACTCTCGTTCAAACACTCTGATTTCATGATAAACATTTTTAAAGTATAATTAATAAATTCATTTTGCCTATCAAATTTATCGTAGTTATCATCCATCTTTTGTAAACATTTTTTATCCTTCTTTCCTCATCCTTTTTTTCGTTTTTTGATTTTTGATCGTTCAAAATTTTGAATTCATCCAACTGATGTTATATAATTTACATACGCATTAAAAATTACTTTCATCATTGTTACTACTGCATTTGTTTCGATCATTATTTCACATATTCTATTAACCTCATCCATTTCTATTACTATTTTTTTCAAATGAAGTTTGTTTAAAATCATAAATTTTATATAATTACTCTTAGAATAAACAAAATAGCACAATATAATCAATAAATTTGGTTGTTTGTTGCTAAGACAACGTATTTACATCTCGTATTCTGTGGCATTTAATAAATTATTATAGTCTTAAGATAAAGCTAAATCTCATTAATCATATTCATATAATAATTAATTCCCTTTATACGACGTTTTTTTTTTTTCTGCTTGTTATTTGATTGTATAGACGTATATATCTATTCATTGTCGTTTTATTCTAATTCCTACCTTAAAATTAGTTCCTTCTTTTTTTTCCTTTCTAATTTTATTTAAATTTGTTGCATTCACTGCAATATATTTTTAAGGATAGCTATAAAAAATCCCGAATTGTTCTCATTCAACGATAATTTATGCTATTTATTCCGTTCAGTTTTTGTTATCCCATCACTTGGATAACTATTTGTTAATATTATGAAAATTATTGGACATCAGATATGGTTATCATATAAAAAAGAGCTGACTAAAAAAAGATTCTGTCATATTCTTAAATGTGCAGCATATTAAAGAACATATCAGTATCAATTATCGATAGTTTTGATCCAAGTTTGCCACACATGCCGTTTTTTTCGAAATGCTTGAGATATTTCATTGGAGTTAAAATTGTACAAAATAATGGATGGATCACTATCGTCTAATTTACAACTTATTGTAGTCCGCCCGCTTCATGCATTGACATTTTCTCTTATAAATTATATAGTAATGGAATAGAGATTTAATCATATTTGCAGGAAATTTTCTGGAACTCAATTCCGTTTTGATTTTTAATTTTATTTAAAAATAAAATATTCGACAGTTTTAAAATATCTATTATTCGTGTTAATAAATCCATATAGTGTGCGTTGTTCTATTACATTATTATTGCAGCATTTGTTCATTTTATGAACTAAAACAATTTATTTATTTTTTCTATGAAATCTAATTAGTGCATGTAAAGGTAGTTCATCGAAATAAACAGACGAAAAATCCTCTGATGTATATCGTACTGAAAAATGATCTGTAATCTCATTAGATCCGAAGCTTATTTTAATTTTATTTTTTCTCTTTTTCTTTTAGGAAAAATATGCATCTAATAAATTGGCGACAACAATTTTTTTTTTTAAATGAGCGTTTCAGCCAATAAAATGTCTGTTTATGCAAATCATGCAAATAAAATTATCCATTGATAAAGGATAATGTATCTCTTAAGGTACTGAGAATTTCTTATTCACCTTTATATAATTATTAATGACTGGAGCAGATAGAAAAATAGTGGAAACTTTCGATAGACGTGAAGAACTGAAGCGGACTAGACGTAGGTTTTGAAATTTGAAGCTAAGTTCAACATTTGTTCAACATTTGCGCTCTATCTTTGTAAATCATGAAAACTAGTACGTCCAACTTTAAGTATCGGGATGTTGATAAAAGTTCTTAGCATATATTTATTACCATTCACAGGTAAATATAAATGTTGCCTATGAATTTGGGAAAAAAATTGAAATGTTTGAATCAAATTTTCATGATAAACCATTCACTATCTTTGGAGTTGTGGAATATATTTTCAAGATGTTGATGTTTCCATAAGAATAATGGTGTACTAATAAGCTTGAAATTTCTGATCTGGTTATTAAAAATCTTTTAACAGGAGTGTAACCGGTAAGTGAATATTGAGCGATTGCTTCATCTGCAAACTGCGCCTTGAATGTATTCGATGCTGTTTCCATGTTCGCTTTTATGCAGTGTTGAAAAACGTTAAAATTTTGCGTCAGTTTGTTAATATCCCTTAAATACTGAGTTTCGTTTTGCATCAGCTAAGTCTTATTTTAAGCCATCAGGACTATTTGCAGCAAACATCTGATCAAATGTAAATAGACAGTGCAACACAAAGTTTAATACAGAACTTCTGAATATGTCATTCAATAATATTTATAATAAAATATAAAATTGAAATGAAATTGAAAGTATTAAGAGTCCTGCGAATTTTTGAAATGCTGTTCTATTATAAGTTTTATCATTTATTATATCATTTCATCCTTTTTCATATCTGTCATTCTATGCTTGCTTTCGGAAAATATTCGATAATTTGATAATTTTTGACGATATTATCAAGGATATATTTTAATCAATTCTATTCTGAAATTTTATATGAATCAAACAAATCTTTGTTTTCTTTCACAAAATTTATCTTTGCCTTCTGAATCGATGTGATTCAATTTCAATTTCCACACATCATTTCACTTCAATTTCGTTTGTCTTTTTAATTGCGATGTATGAACTAACAACAGCAACTTAACGCTTTAAAAATTGAAATGATGGCATTTGAATTTTAATTTTGCTAATTCCAATTTTGCTTCAAATGACCTTTTCGGATGAATATTCTATTCTTCTTCTTCTCATACCTAAATATATATTTCACCTTTCCATGTTTCTATCCTTTAACTCATATCATCATATGCTGATGATGTTTTCAATGGAATACCAGCTGATCATCCTATCCAGTATTAACGAATTTAAAGTAAACTTTCATTTGCCCTGTTTGTTTGTTCATATGAACTGATTATAATCATTACTAAGCTTTGGTAAAATTTTTCAAGATGTAAATATTACCAATTCATATGAAATGATCATAATTCAATAGTCAAAAATAAAAAAAATTTTTTTGTTTTTATTATTAAGTTTTGATAAAATTTTCAAATGTAGTCAAATATGTTATGATTGTAATATATGTTGAAATAATATCAGTAATAATTGATAAAAGATAAACAGATGAAGGTAAATGTAGGAAAGGAAAAGAATGCATTGATTGCTATTGTGCAATTAATTGTATCATTATAATCAATGGATAGATTTCAATAACAATAACACTGCTTAGTCATGTATCATCATTGTAAACAACTATAAAAGCTTTTTAAAAAGATTTATTTTAAAAGTATTATTGTTCTCTCATTTGTATGTATTGTTGATATATTATTATTACATTTATATTTTATATTATTTGTATAATATATATTTGATTTGATATATCTATTGTATTTTACATAATATATTTGTATATTATTGATATATATACATACGCATACAACATCTAATCACGGAGTGTGAGATGGTTTTATTGGTACATACCTCCAATGACTATTGTATTGTGTTAGACAAATGTTAGTACTAATAGGGAAATGAAAGGTAGGAAAAAGGTAAGGTAACACGAGAGCATTGACGATTACATACATACACATATACTTACATACACATCAGAGACTGACATTAACAGAAATTGTCATCATTTGACGTCCGATGTTTTCCTTCTGTAAATATGCAAAACATCAAGATTATAAAATAGTTTTTAGCTTAAAACTTTCCTGTTATCTCATTTCACTCTTATATTTGCTGTCACTTCTAACTGGGAAGAAAAAACTTGTTAGTATAGTATTTATTTGCTAACTGATTAAAATGATATCTTATTAGGATTGATGCACAGTGTATTTAATGTACAGTGTATGTACAGTGTGTACAGTGTACAGTGTATACAGTGTATGTACAGTGTATGTTAAATACAGTGTATTTATAAATAAATAATTTAATGAAATTTCTAATTCTAATTATTTATTACTAGTAATTGATAAGAGAAAATATATGCTCACTTATATGATTAATGTTTAATTTGACATAATTGACATCATTCAAACGACTATTCTAGTCCGTAGTAAATGTTTCTTTTTTTTTTTTAATTAATTTGTTTATATTCATAACGATGCGCTGAATTTATAATTGCAATTACCGATAATAATTTAAGTTGATTTTAATGTCATGATAATTTGAATGTAATTCTATTAAATTATTAATAAGTAATATATTATGGGCAAAATAAAAATCGAAACCAAAAAGAAAAAAACAAAATTTACACTTTTAATGATTTTTGATATGACAATGAAAAAACCTGATTCCATCCTACCCTTTTGTATTTATCATTATTTTGCCTTTTCATTTTGAGATAAAATTCCATTTTCGTCTTTATTTATAAACTATATCCATTTCATTTTGCGCTTAATCTTCAACTTTTTTCTCTTTTTTTTTTTTGTTGAATTATGATCTCGCAATTCCACATTAAAGGTCATGTCATTTAACAATTCTTACAAATAGAAGAAGTCGACATAAATGGAAATGTACAATTTCATAGCAAAATTTCTTTTATATCTTTTTTTATCAGTTTTTTCTCTCATAATAATATTATTTGTTGCTTCTGTCTTTTTCATTTCAAATCATTTCTCAATGACGTGATATATAATTCGATACTGAGAATTAATTCTCAAGAATGCTTATCAGTTATTTCAGAATTTTCGTAATTCTATTATCTTGGTTTCTTTTCTATTTTCTCCTCTTCATTTTTTACCTGCCTATTTTATTTTATTTTATATGATTATCGCTTAACAGTTTGCCCGGCACCGTTGTTTTACCATTCCACTGCTGTGACTAATTTCTTTTTATTTCCTGTCAACTGCCAATTAAGATATGTTAAGGTATTTCTGAATACTTCGATGTGTTTACTAAAATTTACGATTTGTTATAATTACTTGATTATGGAATTTCCGCATATTTATAAATATGCCTTTTAAAATATTTTTTTCCTGTTCTTTTTAAAAGTAATTGATTAAGAATAATGGATTTAATAGAAGTAATTAATAAAATTAATTGATCAATTAATTAAATAAATAGCAAAAATAGATGAATGTACAGAAAATCCTCCCTCTCCCCCTCCCCCAAATCTCATTTAAGCAGTCATGTATGCAATCCGTTACGGTATAAAAATGGATTATGAAAGAAATGTAAGTGGAAACCATTACCGTAAAAATAATCGATTATATGATTAGATATGCTGTAAATATAAAAAAAACAAAAAAATGAATAAATTTGGAATGAATGTTTAAAAGTCTCGGAAAAAAAGTGAACGTCCTTGATAAGCATTCTTATCAATCATCAGTTACTTTTAAAACTGGTTATCATCCTCTATTTCTTTTCTTTTATTCCCGATTTCATTCTTCGATCGTCATTAATTGAATAATATTTCGATTTTGTTTTTGCTAGTTAAATATTAATGATTTATAAACTTTAATTTCTATCGAGTCTATTTAATCTGTTTACAAGATTGACCATTCGATTCGAATTCTTAGTTGAACCAATTTGGATTCACTTCAACAAAATTAAATTTAGTAAAACTGAATGAATGTAAAGCACTTTCTTCTACTATTTATCAATTACTTCCTAAATTACATGCAATATTTGAATGATATGGTCGGTAATAAATGTCAAATCCATCCGTGGAAAAGCAATTAAATTAAAATGAGATAATTATCTCTATCCTCTCATTTCATGACAACATAATATTCCCAGTTGTGTTTTGCTAATTAATTATTAGTGACTTTTAAACTTTAACTTTTATCAAGTTTATCACTTTATCTTTTTGTGCATTGTTCGTTCAATTTTTTTTTTTGTTAAGTTTATTTTTATCTAATTATAGTTAGTTCGAATGTATTTCCTACTTTGTTTTTCAGCGTGCGTAGTGGAGAAGTGAAGTGATTGACACGTGGTTGGCGGGCGGGTTGGCAGACGACGAAATTCCTGTCAATTCGATATTAGGCTATCATTTTTACAATAAACGGTAACGTCATTTTACTATTCATATTATCACTTATTAATTAAATTTCTCAAAGAAAATTCTTTTTTCGGTAAATTTTTAACAAATCTTTTCAGTAATAAGTCATTTATTTATCATATACATTTAACGAAATTAATTAATCAATGCGCTAATTAATCACTTCTTGATAATCTATCACGATATTTAAGAACTTTCAATTTAAATATCTACGATTTTATTTTCTTATCCACCATATATGCATATGCATATATACATTTTTTTACATTTTTTTAAATTTCATTTTAGAATGCAAGGAACAACGTGGATTTTGTTGTTGTTGGAAATACTGCTATTGTTAATATTGGTTATGATGAGTGATAATTCAGAATATTTATCGAAGAAAATGCGACCTGACGTAACAGTCAAACCTTCCAGACCATCGTTTTTAAAGGGCTGGTTAATGCCTTTATTCGAATTTTTCTTATGTCGTCGTAATTCAACAAATTTAGAAAGAAAGCATGGTCAAAAAGGAAGTAATCAATTTAATGCATCTATTAAGGAACGCATTCTACGAGCGAATAATCGTGAATTTAATAAACAATTCAAATATGCTGTTAGCATTTACTAATATTTCATTTGAAAGAAATTATGAAAATTTTTCAATTTCATTTTCATTTAATTTAATTTAATTTATCATTTTTTCTCAAATTATTCGATTTTCCAAAATTATATCATCATATATTTCTCAGGATTTTATCTTTTTCTTTTTTTTCCAGGATAATTACATTAGAACTTCGAAATACAATCTTATCACATTTATTCCGCTGAATTTATTGGAACAATTTCAACGTCTTGCTAATTTTTATTTTTTGATATTAATGCTTTTACAAGTAAGTTATTTAAATGAAAATTTATCAGATCATTTTATAGAGCCTTTTTTCTTTTTTTCACTCCCAATTTTTAATTTTTGTTTGTTGTATCTAATCAATTTATGATAATAATATTGGTACAAAAATATATCTTTTTTAACCAAAAATAAGCTTTTATCACAGACCTTTTCATGAAAATATATATCAGTCACTTTGATCTCAATAATTATCAATTTTCTTTTTTGTAGCTTATACCATGGATTAGCTCAATAGCATGGTATTCAACTGCTATTCCATTATGTGTTGTGCTTGTATTCAGTGCTGTGAAAGATGCCTATGATGATATTGTTAGTTAATCACTAATCAAAAATAAAAAAATTAGTGAAAAATTATTTTTAACAATAGTATCTTTTAAATATTAATTTCAGCAAAGACATCAAAGTGATAAACAAGTAAATAGTCGAATTTCCTATGTTGTTCGAAATGGGCAATTAATTGCGGAAAAATGGATGAATGTTAAAGTTGGCGATATAATACGAATGGAAAACGATCAGTTTGTTGCAGTATGTATTGTTTATTTTCATAGTATTGTTTATTTTTCATTATTATTTTTTCGCTAAAAAAACGAAGTTATTGTTACTTATTTGTTCATATGTTTGAATCCTGGAATTATAGAAAAAAAATTGGCATGAGTTTCCAAACGAATTATTTCAATTTTAATGAAAAATATTGAATTTGATGGTAAAGCTAGGATGATAGCAAATGTTTTCAGAAATAAAAGATTTTTTTAACGCAATAAAAGAACAATAGGTATAAAAAGAGTAAATTATTGCAACAACTATTACAGCTACTTCATTTTTTGACAATTACAAATCATCAATTAACAGCACTTTTAAATTTTAATTTAGGCTGATTTACTTTATTATCAACTTCCGAGCCTCATGGGTTATGCTACATTGAGACTTCCGAACTTGATGGTGAAACGAATTTAAAAGTTCGGCAAGCTTTACCGGAAACATCCTCGATGGGAGATAAATTGCTGTTAATAAGTGGATTTGAAGGTTAATTTTCTTTCAGGTTTTTAATTTGAAAAATAAAATCAATCAAAAATTACATATATTGCCAGGAAAATTATTATAAATAAGTGTCTTCATCTTTCAACATAACTTTTCGTTACGTAATATTAAGGTCAGTGGTTTTGTTTGGACCTAGTATGGATTCTTTCAGGTCAAATTCATTGTGAATTACCAAATAATAAACTGAATCAATTTGAAGGAAGATTACATTATAAGGATAAAGTTTTACCGCTTGATAACAAGAAAACTTTACTGAGAGGTTGCGTATTACGGAATACTCGTTGGTGCTATGGAGTAGTAATATTTGCAGGTTATTTTATTCAAAGTTGCTCCATTTGTCAAATTGATAATTACTTTCATGATGAGAAAATGGTAAATATTTTTTGAATGATAAGAATTAATTATTTGTAACCATTTTATAATTTTTAGGAAAAGATACCAAACTAATGATGAATAGTGGAAAAACGAAATTTAAACGAACAAGTTTAGATCGCTTCCTCAATATTTTAATTATGGGTGTAAGAATTTATGTCAATTTAATTTAATACAGCAATTGAAATTGTTTAAAGAAATGTATAATGTGTACAATTTTAAACGAAATTGTTCTGTTTATTTTCCAAGCAAAAAATTATAATATGTATTAAAATGGTTATACGAGTGACAATATAAACGTACTATAAATTTATCAATTTTTAGATAGTTGTATTTTTATTGGCAATGTGTCTTGTTTGTACGATATTAAGTGGAATTCGAGAACGGACTATCGAACGCTATTTTACTATTTATTTAAAATTGGATAGCATAATTTTTCCAAATCACAAAGAACAATCAGTAGAACAGACGGCCATTACATCATTTTTCATGTTCTTCTCATATCTAATTTTGCTCAATACTGTTGTGCCTATTTCACTTTATGTAAGGTAAATTTTGTTATAGTTCATTCTTTTTTCTCTTTCTATTTTATTTTAATTCAACTATTTTCTTTATTTGCTGTTTATTGAAAAGTTAAGGAAGTTCAGAAAATATCAATTTAGCATTCTTATAATATATAAAATATTGCATACCATTTTTTTGATCATTTTATTGATTATTTATTCGAAGTTCAAATTTAATAATGAACATTTAAAATATCATATCTTCTTTATTTTCTTATTTATTGAAATGTTGATCAAAAAAAAAAATGTAGAAAGCTAAATTTAGAAAACTATCTCATATTTTGATTTGAAAGCATTGTAGTGTTGAAATAATACGGTTTGTTCATTCGATGTGGATTAATTCTGATGCTGAAATGTATTACGAAAAGGTACTTCTATTCTTTTTATCGAACAATTTTTTACTTGGCATTTTTCATCATAATTTAAGTATTAATTACATTTCCATGTATCTAATATTTTATTTTCTATCCTTTTTTTTCCCAGGCTGATATTGCTGCACATGCACGCACTACTACGTTAAACGAAGAATTGGGCCAAGTGCAATATATATTTAGCGATAAAACAGGAACATTAACGCAAAATTCAATGGTATTTAGGAAATGTTCGATTAATGGACAGAGCTACGGTGATATATATGATACTAATGGTGAAGTAATTGATGTAACGGAGGTTTGATTTATAACGGAATTTATTTTGGTCGTACAAAATACCATCGCCTGTTTTATTTTATTGTATTTGCTTATTAAATAGTTTAGGATTTAAACTTAATTTTTTATCCTTCATATAACAAATTAAAGAATAGGATGAAAAAATTGTATAAATGAAGGAAATAAATTTTTCACTACGAAGTACAAATTAACGTATGCTGAATGCATGTGATGCACGTTTTGATTGAACTTCACTTTTGTAAAATTAAAACCTATTAAGCATTTTTAACAAATCACTGTATTAATTAACGCATATATGAATCATTTGCTATTTGAAGGTTACACCAACAGTTGATTTCTCAAAAAATCGTTGGTTTGAACCGGATTTCAAATTCTATGATCAAACATTATTGAAAGATACAACTAAAGGACTTTACGAAGTAATAAGTTTTTTTCCCCGTTATTTGATTGCAACTGAAATTTTACAAACCATAATGTTTTTCTTATCTTTTAAAGTTTATTTTTTTATAATTTGTTTGAAATAGTTTTGAATGATCTTGAAATAGTTTTGAATAATCTATTATAATTAAACAATATGAAGGTAGCAGAATTTTGGCGACTTTTGGCTCTTTGTCATACTTCTATGCCTGAGCAGAAAAATGGCCGTTTGGAATACCAGGCACAAAGTCCGGATGAAGCTGCACTTACATCTGCTGCTCGAAATTTTGGATATGTTTTTAAATCTCGTACAGCTCAAACTATCACGTTAGAAGTAGCCGGCTCCGAAGAGGTTTTATCTCAAAATATTTACGAAATTAATTTCTTCAACAATACGAATATATTTAAGGACAACAGTAATATATGTTTATACAACAATAATAATATATTTAATAACAGTAATAATATTTTTGTATAACAACATATTTTACGAGCTTATTTTTTACAATAAGGTCATTAGATAAACAGACATATATTAGCGCATTTTAAAAGATTTTTTTTAAGGTGTATGATTTATTGGCAATTCTTGATTTCAATAATGTCAGGAAGCGGATGTCAGTGATTGTCAGAAATCCTTTGGGTGAACTGATACTTTATTGTAAAGGAGCCGATACAATTATACTTGATAGGTATCAAATTTTAATTTCAATTAATTTTCCTAGTTTTCATATTTTGTAATTTTAATTTTCAATTTCTAATTAGTAATTTCTGGTTTAATAGAATCCATTTAAAAAAATATGTTATATGTATTACACCGTTCAGCATTCAGGATATCAAATGATACTGCACCATTACTAAGGAAAGAAACAATTCAGCATCTCGATAAATTTGCTACTGATGGCTTTCGAACATTATGTTTAGCTTATAAAAAGATTAGCGTTGATGTTTTTAATAAATGGAATGTAAGTTGGATTTATATTATTTTTTATGTAATTCAAATATTTGATGAAATGCAAAGCTCAGATTTTGATTTCGATTAATCAGTAGGCTTGGAAATTTCCTACGTATAATTATCCTTGCAGTTTGATTATATAAAAGTTTATTCTAATTATCATTATTAAAGGAACAGCAGAAAGAAGCAGCAATTGCATTGACGAATCGTCAAGAACAATTAGACCGAGTTTATGATGAACTGGAGCAAGAGATGATACTTTTGGGGGCTACAGCAATTGAGGATAAGCTTCAGGATGGCGTCGCAGATACGATAGCGGAGCTTACTCGAGCTAATATCAAAATCTGGATTTTGACAGGTGATAAACAGGTGAGGTAATTTCGACTACTATTTTGAATTAATACTGTGAAAGCTGAAAAATTGGCATGCTGTATTTATGATTACATTTCATAATTATTTTATTTCAGGAAACAGCAATTAATATTGGCTATTCGTGCAATTTGTTAACAGAAAATCTTCGAGAAGTTTTCATCATCGATGGTGAAACGCAACGTGAAGTTGAAGTTCAGCTGAAGGATGTACGAAGACGAATTGAACAAACGCTAAGTCCGGTAAATATTTTATTTAAATTCTACAATAGCACAGTTGCTTCTGTTGACCTTTCATCCTTGTTCATTCTAATTGTGTAAACAAAGAGAAGGTTATGGATGCATGCAAGTACCATGAATGTCTAAGTTTTTTCTTTTCATTTTATTATCAGAAAAGAAAAACTAAAAAGAAGGAAGTGAAATACAAAGCTATAAATTCTCAACAGAATTTTTCCGAGAATATACTCGGAAATGGCTATTATAATAAAATAAAATATAAAAAAGTGCCATCAAAATTGTCTTTATCTGCTAATCAAATGATGGTGGATGATCCTGGTATTCTAGGAGGGAAAAAAAGATTCTCGAATAAAAATGGTCTTGTTACATTTTGAAGCCGTCGTCTATGAGAACAAATGCTGTTGTGAATTATATTCGACAAATAATAGCAAGAGTGGAAGAGGCTGAAATGAATGAATGTAAATCGGATGAGTGGTTTCACAAAACGGATCATCTGTACAACAGGGATGACCTTTGTTCAGTTTGTGAAAATACGTCATTGAAGAGCGTTTTGGTAGATGCTGAAGAGGTGCGGTTAGGTAATGAAAGCATATATCAACTCACACTGCTTTGTCAACCTCTTTTGTCATCTATCAACTTCAGGAGTTAAGTTATCCCTAAGCCGACTAATTAATTCACTAATCATTTGATTGTTTATCTTCCATCGTCCATTGGATTTCATAAAATTCAAGATTTACGCATGCATCCCGTACTTTTCCAGACTTATCTTTGCTCCGTAAAGCTGTCTAACTTTTTCTTATTCCGTTAATTATGATACTTATCACAGGTGAAGCAATGTTTGGATGTATGAGACATAGTAGATACTAATTGTATGAATTAAATGATATAAATGAATGGGCAGTTGAATTACTAACATTTTGCAGTTATTAATAAAATCTAGGACTCTTAATATATTATATAAGTTATGTATTATATATAACTTAATGTGTAAATTTTTATAACTTAAACAAATTTGAGGCAAGAAATAAATCTTTAAAAAAGATAATAATTATAAGAGAATTAATTGTTGCTTGTTTACTGAACGAAGAATTGTAATCATAGTCGTATACTTGTTTTTTCAAATTTATTATTCTCTTATCTGTTGATTGCTGAAGACTGGATTGTATTCTGAACAAACGAAGTAGAAAAATAAAATAAGCAAAAGTAAGAAAATGAAACTCAAATATTTATAAGTAATTTTCTTATCGCATTTTCTGCTCACAATGCCATGCTATTAACCACTAATTTTATTGCTAAAGTCTTATTAATTAAGATTGCACCAAACTTATCAAATTTCAAATTTCAGGGTGCATTATCAAATGACAGGAAATTTGCTTCTCGATACGTTGATGATGCCGTTATAAATAACGGTAATCTACGATGTGATGATACGAGAAATTTAGCTCCTGTTGATGGTAAATGTTTTCAGCAATTTTTCATTTTATTCATGCTAATAGCATTAAAATTTATCTGAAAAAATCTACCGGCTTAAAGCAAATAATTTTTATGGGAATTCATTTATGAAAATTTAGATAGATTCGACTTGTTGCAGGAAACGATACAGAAGTTCAATTTGATTTTGGTTCAGATGGATGGAAAAATTTAGAAGGTTATGCATTAATCGTTAATGGACCATCTTTAACATATGCGTTGAAGAGAGAGTTGGAAAAGACATTTTTGGATATCGGATGTTTGTGTCGTGTAAGTTCCCAATCCTCAAATATTTTAATGTTACATAATAAAACATAGTAGTAATAGATTTCAAAAATGGGAAATAATTTCTTTCTGCAGGCAGTGGTTTGTTGTCGTGTTACACCGCTCCAGAAAGCTATGGTTGTTGATTTGGTGAAAAGAAACAAAAAAGCGGTAACATTAGCGATTGGTGATGGTGCGAATGATGTGTCGATGATTAAAACCGCACATATCGGAGTTGGAATTTCAGGTATTCTTAAATTTAAATATTGGAAATAAGATACATGATAACTTTAGGTATTTCAGACTAGAATAGTAGGATTAATTAAATTATTGTCCTTATATAAATTGCTTAATCCAATGAAAAATATGATAAATTAGAAAAAATAACTAATTGCTATTTAAAGTTTTAATTATTTCTCAATTAATTATTTTTCTAATTTGTCATATTTTTCTATTAGGTTAAACAGTTTATGTATGGAATTTGCGCCAAAGCATTAATCTTGTCCTGCAGTTTGCTCTAAAATACGGAAAAATAGCGGAAAACTTAGAAATTTTGCTTTTATTCATATGCTTAAATTTTCAGGACAAGAAGGTATGCAAGCTGTATTGGCATCTGATTACAGTATCGGACAATTTCGTTATCTGAAAAGACTTCTGCTTGTGCATGGTCGTTGGTCGTATTTTAGGATGACAAAATTTTTGCGATATTTTTCTACAAAAATTTTGCTTTCACACTTACGCACTTTTGGTATTCCTTTTTCTGTGGATATTCTGCACAGGTAATGTTGAATTTAATTTCAGCTTGAATACTTCGGCTGATATATTTTAAATGCAAAATCTAAAGTTCAGACTAATTCATTAAGTTTCTTGTAAAGAAATTCAAATTACTGAATGTTAGATTTGTAATTCGGCGAAATAATTGAAGGCAAAGGATTATTACTCTTCAATTTATTTGTCATTTATTCTCACCTTTTTCGAAAAGCCAAAGCTGAGAAGCTTGATAGCAAAGAGGTAAGATATAATTTAGCTTTGACTTTTTCATCTGGCATATTTTTAGGTGGATAAATTCTAATATTATATTCCATCACTATTTTTGCAGTCCATTTACCATCCAGTTTTGATTGCTTGCTATAATTTATTCTTTACATCATTACCTGTTCTTGCAATGGGTATATTTGATCAAGACCTGGACGATGTATGTAGTATGAAATATGCTAAACTCTATATACCTGGCCAATATAATCTATTTTTTAACATGCGGATTTTCATGTATTCTGTTCTTCATGGCATGATCAGGTATTTTGTCTTTTCAGGTCTTTCTTTTTTCAATGTTTCTGATTTTTTTTTAAAGTTTCCCGGTAATCTAGATTTCTCTGATGAATGAGAATACTTGGACAAGATTTAAAATTGTTGTGAATAGGTTTTTTTATCTAAAAGAATGAATAATTTCTTATCGACAATGAAGATTTGAAGATTTTCTTCACATTTTTATATTCTGTCTTTACGCTTCGTAATAATTACATAGTTTAAGTATGAAGTTCGGTATTTAATATTGTTTTTCTTTTAGCAAGTTTAATTTGGTGATCAATGCATTTTAAAGTCTTTGCTGGAGGCATTTTAATCCTTGAGGAGTGTTTTGAGAAGTTTATGTTTTTAATTTAAAAATATTTCAAGTTCCTTGGTGATATTCTTTGTACCATATGGAATGTTATACAATGGTGTGGATTCAGCAGGCCGAGATTTTGGTGATTATTCAGTGTTCTCATTTACATGCTTCACGTCTTTGATTATTGTTGTTACGGGCCAAATAGCATTTGATACAAGTTATTGGACTATTTTTAATCATATTGTTATTTGGGGTTCAGTGATATTCTATTTTTGTCTTAGTTATATCTTATACGAAGGTTCATTACGCTTTTATATTTTCTTCGTAGATTTCTAAAAAAACATCCAAATGATTCAGATAATTCAAAGAAAAAATTGTTTTGTAGGATTTTTCTAAAACTAAAAATAATAAAACCTATCCCGAAAAATGTTTATGCTTATTCAAATCTTAATCGAATTTCTAAATCTTATTTTGATTTTTTTGTTTAAAATTATTAAACAACTGAGTTCAACCTCTTAGTAAACCGAATATCTAAGCATTTGATGACGATTACATGACAATATATTTAAATTTTCAGCTTTACCTGTAACACTTATTTCAAAATTTGAAACGGCTCAATCATACGGTATCATGCAACGAGCGTTTGCATCAGTACAATTTTGGCTTTCGCTTTTAATGGTATCCGTTATTTTGCTCCTACCGGTACTTATTAATCGATTCTTCTGGTTGGATATACATCCCACGTATGCTGATCGTCTTCGAATGCGACGAAAACAGCCAATTCCTGCGATAATAGAGAAACAACTATCTGTAACGTATGCAGTTCTTGCATATTCAATTTTTTTTTAAACTTCTGTCGAACTGAATAATATATTCCTTGCATAATTCTACTGTTAATAACCTTCATACCATAATCGCTTATTATATATTTGCTTACCTTGCTGCAGGACAATATCGCCTCATCCGACAATTAATCGAAGTCGTCGAACTTCGGTACGCTCAGGCTATGCATTTTCTCATCAACAAGGTTTTGGTGATTTAATTATCAAAGGAGAATTGTTCAGACAGGTGGAACAACTTATAAATCCAGTAAGGTTCGTTGTTAGCCAATAATTATTTGTTAGTAAAATTAAAGTTGAATTGATTTGATGAAATAATATAAGTTAAATCTATTTTGCTTGAATTTGAATTCTAGTTCACCGCAGAAGATCATTTCACCGATCCGGCAATTAACAGAGAAGGAACTACTACTATGCTCACACCAATAACACTTTTGTCACAAAGGATTAACAAAGTTAGTTGTTCACCTGAAAATTTTTTTGATTTCATTATTTTAATCATTCTGAAATATTTCTCGACAACCTAAAACAATCAAGCAGAATTTTTAATTGTTTGAAGAAGAAAAACTTCAGACTTAAAATCTAAATTAAAAGTAATTAGCGAAGAACTTGAAATGAAAGAATTAAAACAAAAAAAAATCAAACTTAAGGAATTACGATGATTGGAAAGTTTAGATAGTACCTCTAGAACAAGTTAAAGAAGAGCCTAGACAGATGAAGCACACTGAATCCAGACTAGAAAGGCTGTCAAAAATCTATAAGGGACGGCATGTGTGCAAACCTGACAACGAAAGTGATGATATCGTCGATAGGTCAAAATCATCACAACTTTTACACAAAATCATCGTGAACGACGATGAAGAGCTTCCTTCAACCATGTCGTAAGTGATATTTTCCTAGAAATTTTATATGGATACGAGTGGCATGAATTCCTAGTACGTTTTGCTTTCATGAATTAGTGTTTTTCTTTTTTAATTTTAATAAACTAGGTTTACAACTTCTAAGGTATAAAAATTGCTAAAAAATTTCAAGTAAATTATGAGATAGCCAGAAGAACCATCTTAAGAATAACAGTAACAATACTCTTACATGTGAAGGAGAGAAATCGAATTAAATTGAAGCCTTGTAGGATGATGTGGTTTACAAAAAAATCTTATCGGAACAACAACAAAAACAATCAACTGATATTGTTTTGAAATCGATAAATCCAACTGCAGTAACTTCTCCTTCATCGCATACTTATGTGAAACAACAAATGACCGCGCAACTTGTGCAAGCTGCAGTTTGTTCAAATGCTCTAAATACTTCTGTTGATATTGTATCAACTAAGTTAGCTACATATAAATCACTAAACGAAACAAAATTATAAAACTTTCAAACCTGTAAATCTGAAAACAATCAATAATGCAATATTTGCTACTGGTATGCTCTGATCTAGTCGTTTTTTAATTTTATTTTAAAATATCATGGCTGTATCCTTAGATATTCCATTTCCCTTCCCTCCCTCTCCCACCACTTTTCGAAAAAAAAATTTTAAGTTCAAATTTACGAGATATTGATTTTTATTACGTCTTCATTATACGCCAATCTTGAAACAGCCATCTGCATAGGGAATTCTAACTCGGGGTTTCTAAAATAATAATGACCTAGGAAAGGTTTAATTCGCATTCTTTCGATTAATCTTAAAAAAACCGATCCTCTCAATTATTTAAGCAGAATCATTTCCTTAGTTTCGCTTCGTCTATGAAATTTGTCTGATCCGTAGTTTTTTTCTTTATGCTGCTTTCTAAAAATTTCATAAGTTTTGGTTCACAATAAATAAATTGCAGAATTAACTTTTCTCATTGCTAACAAACACTTTCAATTCTTAATTAGTATTGGAAACTCGGGGAAAAACCCCATAGCAGTATTTCGGTGAGAGATTCCAAACGGTATACATTGATGATAAGACAGTGACAGATAAGCCTAGCCACTTCTTCCTAACTTCAAGAAATCAAGATTTTTGACTATTGTTAAATAGAGAAAATACGAAAATGACGTATAGTCACAACTTTTAATCATTTATATGAATATTTCCATTTATAGTGAATATTACTGCAATCAATATAATTGTAAAGCGGAAAGTTTCATACTCGCATGGACGTATGAATTATGACGATTCCCAATAACACATGGCAACAAATTCAAGTGCATTAATCCCAAACGAACATTTAAAATAATATTTGTAAGTAATAATCTGGAAACAATATACATCATGTTTAAACATTGATCTCGATGAAAGAGAATTCAAATCCTTCCAAGAAAATAATTCATCGATTTGTTTGCAACTGTCAATCGACATATTCTATCGAGATTTAGCAACTGTCATAACGATGAGTTTATAAATGGAAGTTCACATGCGTGTGAAAATTAGAGAAGAAAAATAAAATTCATCTTTATTTTATGCTGTTAAAACTGAAAATATCAACAATTTCTTGTACCGGCTCTTTCTGATCATCTGCAGCGCTTTGGCAAAAAATAGGATTCGAATATCTACTAAAATCCCAAAAAATCTTGAAAATATTTAAAAGTATTAAAGACGAATTATATATAGACAAGATATTTATGCAACCACAAGAAATTGCATTACAATTACAAGGACTAAAACATATAAATGAGAGAACTTGAACTTCGGATTTATAAATTTAGCAGTCCTCACAGATTCCTTAAACAACAATAGGAAAGTATTTTCTCGATCCAAGGAAATGGAACCGAAAAAGTGCTGGAAATGCAATGAAAGATTAAAAGCCGTTAATCCACATGTTCAATTTTACAACATCATATAATCACATCCTGATGAAAAATTCAATAATCATTAATAAAAATTTCATTAATAACTAACTCTAAATTTAAAAAAAAGTCATATCCCGACCAATTATTTCCGCGGTGGCACAGGTGGCGGAATACAAACAGCTATACTAAATTCGACTGGAAGCGATGATACTGATGTTTGCGTTGGTTGAACATTTACATTTGTAACATCATTTGTTGAATTGTATATTTGCATATCATTTAATAAAGGTGATGATGTCGACCTCGGAGTTACATTCGGCACATCAAGTTGACAAAAACCCACTTCGCTTCGATCTAGTGGAGAATTACATCTCAACCTAGATATTCGATCACCCGATCCACCTTTCACTGATAACTCGTCCTCATCTGGACATTTAAATTTAAATGAGAATTTCGATTAGAAACTGGGAACTTAGTTCCATTTAATTTGAGAATATTTTCAGTTCATTAACAAGACTAAAATCCATTTAGCATCAGTTTGAGGTTTCAAAATTACCATTAATTTCGAAGTTATGTGCATTTCCTAATTCAATATATTCCATGTTCATGTCTTCGTTTGTATTTTGCAACATATTACTTATTTCGATATATTCCAGATCAGCCCAGTCCGGAGTTAATAAATGGACACTTAAGACAGAATTTCCAATTTTCACTCCATCCAAACTCAAAGCTGCCAATGCCATATCACAACTGTTGAATATTAACCACAGTACACCAGATTCGACCCTAAAAGTCTAATTATTAATTTACTAAGTTCACGAGATGCCAATAAACTTATGAATTCCTAAAACATAGTTTTATACAGAAGTTAGAAAACAATAAAACAGACTTGCTGATCGACGGTGATATTCCGAGCAGATTAAGTTTCCCGATAACAGGAAGATGTAGTTCCGGAGGAAATTATCAAGACTGCACACTGATACAAGTACAGTTCCATCTGGAGGACCCACTGAACTATAAAATATATTATTCATACAAACTCCAAAAAGCAAAGCTTGCTAAACAGATATCCAAAGTTAAATATCATTTATAGATTTGTAGCCGATTGATTTTAGATGCTAAAAGATAAAGAAGTAAAACAAAATAAATCTATTTAAATCATTCAACAAAACAATTTTGAAAATATAATTCATACCTGACTACGTCCCTGAAAACCAATCCAAACCGTGAAAGATTCATTTTATAGGCGTCGACACGAAATAAAGCACAAACCGGTCTATGATCCGACGTTCTCACTTCTATGCGGTCGTAACTAAAAAAGCTTTACAAATTTTGGTAATTTTCTCAGAAAACAAATCATGACAGAAAATTTCAATAAAGGAATTTGAGAAACGTATTAAAATTACTTTAGCAAGTGCACAATCTTTGCTCCACTTGTTTCTCTCCAAAGGATTCGGTCAGTCCATGCAGGAACACGACATTTTTCTGATGTGTCATAATCATCAGTAAATGTGTCGTATTTATAGGTTGGAGCAAAAGTTAACGGTCCTTCCTCGAAATTCTTGAAAATCTACAAAACAACTAACCAATAGGTTATTAATTTATACATCGACAAACAATATTACAAATTTACAAATATTTGAAGCCTGATCATAAATAATTTAACAATAATAAATGCATACTTCGCCTAAGGCTTTTTGTTGGGAAAGCTGATCATAACGAGAGAGTTCTATCATATTTCCGGATTTTATAGCTGCTTCGGCTTCATTACGCGATAGCACTATTCGATAATTAAAATCACCCAGCCAGAACACAACGGCATGTGACAAAATGCCACGACCCTAAAATTCAAAACTGAAATAAGTACCCGAACATGGTCTAAGACCAACATGAGACATTTTCAACTATCTCCTCTATTTTGACTCGTCAAAAGTATAAGACAACGTTGATAAGCCGCTTCTACTTATGGTAAGATGATAATGGTTTTTTCGGTGATAACTTCTGAAAGCACGTCATGCTTAAATTTTAGGATGCTTCTAAAATTAACAGTAAAGCTTATTGCACTGGCGTTTGAGCGAATAATTTTTACTTTAGCTTAGCCTCAACATGTCTGAAATAATCAATCGAATGTACATTAATACTTAATTTTCATCAGCCTTCATCCGAACATTCAGAATTTTTTTGAAGAAAAATATAAACAAATTAACCCACCTGAGAAAATTTGATTTTCCTCAACGTATTTATATAATCCTCATTACGATCACGAACTTCATTTTGGCCTGCAGCAAAATGAGAACAGACAAAACAAAATGTTGTGGAATATATGGTTAAGCTCATTGCTACGGAACCTTTATTCCCTGCTGCACCGCCCATACCTACAAAACATAAAATTCATAATTTCATGAGAATTAAATGCTGAAATGTGATTCCATGTAATCAGAATAAGATCCGATGCTTCACATTAATTCCAAATTAAACTTAAGTTTACACTAGTTGTTGAGTGATTCATAAGGATTACACGGAACTTTGCATGGCTTATACACAGCTTTGTATAATTTACATATGTTTCCAACGACCATATATGTAATCATTAACATAAAAAACCGAAAAAATAAGCAAACCTGTTTTAACACTATTTATAGACATATCACGCACCGCAGTAGCAAGTGAAGGTTTGATAAAGACAAAAATACATACACCAACAAGTTGTTCACATCCTAGCAATATATATCTATTTCGTTTCGATAATGCTTCACGCAAACCAAGAGCCCAAGCACGCTGGTTTGTTGTACTGGAAAATAAACTGGTATGATGAGAATCAGCAATACATTAAATAAAAAAAAATTAACGAAGAAACGATTATATCAATAACAAAAATAACCAAACAAAGTAATAAGCAAAATCAGAACATGATTGCGAATGAAAATATTCTACAGAGATAATTTCTTGAGAGAGAGAAAAAGAAAACTTGCCTAGCACTGACTATATTTGAAGCATTCAGATCTATGATTTCTTCCAAACCAACAACATATACATCTGGCATATTAGCATTTTCCCCGGCTAATGCTAAAATTTGAACTGTATATGATAAATTAACTTAACAGAAGTAAATGATACTTAAAAACATAAAGTGATGAAAATAAATGAATGAGTTCCGGTACCGCTCCATCATCACAAATATTAGTATATTCTAACAACTACAATCTTTCTCTTTTCTGGGATAGAATTTATAGTGGTAATTTACTATTCTTTAACATATTCATAAATGCATGTACCGGAAACATGCTGTGGGAATAACCAATCTGCCAAATTTGTTTGATTGCGAAAGGTGACATCAGAGAAATTCTTGCCACCATTTATGTTCCAAGTTCCTACCCAAATAGTCAACGGAATGTTTTCAACCATTTCTATTTTTCGTTCCGCTAAATCTTTTACTACCGACGGACATTCTAAAAGACTCAAAATTTTCAAAATAGATATCTGCATTAAAAATAAATAAACAATAAAACAAAATACAGAGCAGAAAGCATTAAACATTCTTAAACTATTTTTTATATTTATAAAAAATTTCAATACTTACCTAGAAGAATATCACGCGGTATCATACAGGTCAATTCGCTGTACGAACTATCATAAACAAATGCTCCATGAAGAAGAAATTCGAATGCTTCTTGTTTCGATGCATCCAAAAATTGTTTTGGATTGCTCTTACCAATGTTCTTTTGCATCTTTCATCTATACATGGAATTTTCGCATCAGTCACAAATGTCGCAGTTAAACAAGTAATACATTGAAGAAATATAATATCAAGATTGAATATTACATACTTTACTTTTCCCTTCCAATGCACCAGTTCCAGCGTAAATCACACTGCATGAATCACCATTTCGCTGCCATATATCTTTTAAGTGTTCCTCAAATCGCGAAAAATATTTTTATCAACTTCAAGACCCTCTAATTGTATGGCCAACACCTAAAAATATTATTTATGCTGCAATTTTAGAAATCATTAATACTGCAGAAACGAAATAAGAAACCCAAAACTACCTGAAATCCTATAAGAGTCTGAACCGCATTAGTTCTATCCAAACAATCGAGGCAATTCACTCGAATGACACCATTTTGATTGCTAGAAGAAGTTAACAAAATTATCGGATTAATAATTAAAAAATACGAACGGCTTTATCATTTTATTCTTTCACCAAAAAAAAGGATGATGTGTCTGAATTCATCAATTTGACTAAAAGGTTAAAGTAAATGGCATCCATAAACAATTGATGGGCATTAAGAATAGCAGTTATTCGAGACAATACCAAAAAATCAATAAGATGAAGTAAGAGCAGAGAAATTAGTGAACAATAGTTAACTAGGCAAATAATCAAAATCAAAACAAACCATAAAACATTTCCATTTCGCTGCCTATAAAACATGCATTTTAGAATTTTTGGTTTTAATTTGTTCATTAATTTCATACAATTCTTTTTTCTTCGTGGTAATCAAAAGTAATGTAATCAGCAATATAATGTGAATTCTTGTAATGCGCCTGCAAACATAATGATCATCAAAGCAATACAATTTACATTTTCCTCAATTTCTTAATTTAAGAATTAGCTGCCTCAAACAGCGAATGCTTTTATCTTTTGCAAATTATAATAATTTCTAAAAAATTTGTTGAATGATCTCGACTGGTGCAATGTAAACTAGAGGAAAAACAGAAGTCTGGTAAAAGATCAACAACTTTATAATAAATACAATAAGGCAAAACAAACTTCAAAAGCCTTTGACAATAATGTTTCGCCTTCTTTCGAACCGAGAAGGTTTACAACAATTACTTCACCATATTCTTCTTTCAGTGCACGGAAATGTCTGGAAAGTTCATAATGGAAGTTTTAGGATTCGAAAAGATTTTAAATGGTAAGCCTTCGAAATAGAAATCGATTTGTTACATTGCCTTAAATAACGAACCTGTTAAATGCGGGAGAAGAAGCTTCAAAAGCTCTTAATTTTACTTTATGTGAGCCAACGTTAATACCGGGTTGTTCCCAAAACAGAGGAACAGATCCTCTTATCTGAACAAATGAGATCTCATCGGTACCCAAAGTTATGATCTGCAAAAAAGCAATTATAAAAAATATTTTATTAGGTCAATATTTCGAAAATAAGAATTTCAGTCCGATAGACTATCGGTACAAAAGACTAAACTTCAAAAACACCTGTTCAGTTTCAACAAAATTAGCAACATGACCATCGTCATCTACGCCACGCACATTGAAACGTGTTCCAACTCGTTCATAACTTAAACGAGAAATTAATGCGACAGTAGCTCTTTGCTGTCCCACATATACTTGACATATGACGACCGATCCGCAAATTATCCGTAACAGCCATTCATTTGCATCAATCTTATATCGTTTCAGTGGGTAGTGTAGATGTTTATTCCTGAACAGCTCATCTTTTGACAGTCAAAATGGTTATTGCTTAAATAATAAGTTATAATCATTATCCAAAACTAACCAAAAGAAACGATTGTCGCCGTTAGAAGAGTTTGAGCATTTATGAGATCTGACAGTCAAATCAATACACCGACTAGCATCATCCTGAGAAGCATAATAGAAACTGCCCGATGAAAACAGACGTAACACCTATAATGAGTAAATTCCATACAAAGAAATAGAAAAAAGATGGTCTAACAATATCCACCAATCCAAAAAGCTTTTTAAATATTTGTTAAAGCTTTTTCCAAATTCAAATAATCTTTACGTCCAATTCCATCATAACTAATTCTTAAGGAAATGAATGTACTTAAAGTAAGCGTAATTAGTAATTTTACAACTTGCATCATTTATCCGTGGATCCGTTGGATATGTCGTGGCTGGTCCTTTAAGTGGTATAGCACTTACGCACCAAATTCGATAAACTTTACTGTTACGCAATTCACCAACACTTTCGTCCTCAGTAACTGCTAACAGATGAGCATCATCTGAAGCTTTATCCTTGAATGGAAACATTACGATAAGACAATATTATTCGGTTTCCAATTAAAATCTCAAGCAAATTTTTCATAAAAAATAAGAAAGATTGAAGGGACCTTTTCCTGTTTGTAGCACACCCACTAAACCTCTAGCATCCATAAGTTTCGTATATTCTTTTCTTAATTGCGACAATGACTCAACGTTTGCTGAAAATATGATTTCTTTTATTGCTTTGAAAAATTCTTATTTTTTCGACCAAGTTCAAAAATTCAGAAGAAAAAATCGGAAAATCCGAGATGAAATGGAGAATAACTCCAGTTTTAAAAACTCGAATAATTTAGTGATTTCAGATATTTATGCGATTATCGAAAACCTCGAAATTACTGGAATTAAATTCAATACAAATTGTTAAAAATCTGGAAGATCATACAAATCGTGGTAATTGCCGAAGATTGGAACAATAACATCTTTCCCTTTTCTGGGATTCCACAGTGACGCTGTATGGTTCCGAAGGGATATCCGGTGAGCGATCCGGATTGCAAAACGGTGTGACATACTCAAAAATTATGTTCAAATGGAGTAGAACAGTCGTATGAAAAATTGGCAACGAATCTCTATCCAGCGAATGAATAAGAGATACGATGATAGTAGCCTGATCTGATGCTTCAGGCGTCTATGCAACGTAATCATCCTCGAAATTGATCCAAAAAATCCGCATTTTGCTCTAATGAAGAGCAATTCTTGAATTGTTATTTCTGAAAATTCTTTTACTCATTCGCACTGAAATAATAATTTGCTCTACAACTATTCTTCCTACACTAAATAATTTACAATCCACGATTTATGTTTAAATCTCACTTGTTTGCTTATAGAAAGAAAAAACTTTTGTTCCTCTTCCATACTTCTTCCATTACGGTATTTTTAAATTAAAGTTTCCCACATGAAAACGAGCTTTATATCAAAATACCGCACCGCAATTTTTGATGAAAATTAAACGTATGCAAAAATAAGTGACGCTTAAAGATAGAAAACATGAAAATACAACTGCATTTTAGGAGATAATAAGAATTAGCTTCTCAGAAATTGAGAAGACTAATAAATATTATTGCTTTATGGTAGTGATATTTGTGCCAATAAAGAAAGTTATACCATTTGAGACGATGCAGAAAATGATACGACTAAACGACGATAAGACAAGGGCACAAGCGAC
Source organism: Dirofilaria immitis (assembly GCA_024305405.1). NCBI lineage: Eukaryota > Metazoa > Nematoda > Chromadorea > Rhabditida > Onchocercidae > Dirofilaria > Dirofilaria immitis. The sequence continues at coordinate 1,753,582 of JAKNDB010000110.1, forward strand.
AGAGATCAGCAATTACCCATAAAAATTATCTACGGGTTTGAAGGCATGTTGCGATTTTTTTTCTTTGGCATTTTCTGATCATTTGGCCTTGATTTAGAGTAGGAGCTTGAGTACTATCGCAAATAAGAAAGGGAGAGGATGGATTCTGTGATATTTTCAGTCTTTTCGGATTAGGAACTTTATCGGGATGTTATTTTTAATTTTGTTTTTTGACTTCAGAAATTAGAGCAATATTTTTCAGTTATGGCATATCTCGCAATTCAATTTTAGTTTATCTGATTCATGAAATATGGAAGGTATCTATGTTCCAACAATTATTTCGACATCTTTCAATTATTTCGAAAAATTTTCAACTTCCAATGTTTTATAAAAATACATCTAATCTTTGCCAACAATAGCAAAGAGAAAAGCTTTTCTCTCATATTTTGTCCAATGTTTTATTTTCATTATATGTACTTAGTTTGCATATCTTTAAACCATTTGTGAATTGATAACGAAATACCGAGACTTTGTTTTAAAAGAACTAAAAATTTAAGTAGACAGAAAGAAGTTATGTATCAATTCACGCAAATAGATAAATCTGTTGCTGATGCCTTCAAATTGGACGAAAAAGATTATAGTAAACTGATTTGGATGTGATTAAACAAAATTAACAGCAGAGTAATTCTTTAGCAACAAGTTAGAAACAAGCAAAAAGACGTAAATATAAAGCAAAAGAATTAGCTAAGTTTCAAAAATAAGAAGTATCTTGAAATAAGCCAGTAACCTCAATAAAGATTACTACGATTATGAGCGGTATCCGGAAAGTGAAGGGATGGATTATGTACGAGTGGTTTTCTAAGAAGGAAAAGTTGTATATGAGCAGTATCCTAAAAATACTAAGCAAGCACACTGACTGAGCCTTTGTCGTATTCATCTGCTTGCTTTTGTTTGTCCCATATTCTTTACTATGCTTCTTTTCAGGCTTCACATTTCTCGTCTTGCACTACTCGTCATCGATTTTATTGATAATATGCTATATGTGACAAAAAAAAAAGTGAAAGAAAAAAAGAGACTAAAATTCGAAAAGGAAAACTGTTCAGTTCTTTTTCCTAATTCAATAATTTTCATAACATTAATATTGTCTCAAATTCTTGCAAAAAAAAAAAAATGAGAAAAAAAAGATAAACGAAGCGATTTCAATTGATATTCGATTTGAAAAAGTAAAACTGAGATAAAAAAATAGTTGGAGTTTTTTAATGAAATGATATATTTTTCTGGTGTGAAATAATCGGCAATTTCAATTTATTTCTCAGCAGATAACAAGATTGTAAGATTCTTTTAAGATGAGTCAAAAATACAAAAATAAATTTTTATATTCAGCTCAGGAAATTTCTAATTTATTAATCGTTCATCTTGTACCTAAGTAATGTTTGGCATCAGAAATTAAAAATTTAATTATTCATATGAAAATTATTCAATTATTCGAAGTAATATATTTTAAGATGAGATTCTGTTCTAGCTTAGATAATCATTGTTATAATAATGTCTTCTTAATTCATTTATAGTTTCTAAAAAAGATGGAAGGAATTCATTTTATTTGTCTCAGCATTGCTCAAACATTCATATTCATTCATATCCGCATCGTTTTCACTAAATCTTACGTTTATCTATTAATGAATAATTAGCCATGGAATCAAGTTATATTTTTTTTGCTGAATTTTTAAACTACCACTTGTTTTTGAAAATCCAACCGAATAGAATGCTTCTTTATTTTTATGCTTTGTGACAACATCATTAATATCTTCAGGATTTTCTCATATAAAGATTCAGAATACCATGGTCTCTTTTTCAATTTTTATTATCCTTTCCTTCCTCTATTCCCTTCTTTCTCTCTTTTTTTTAATCTTTAATTTATGTTGTTTATATTTTAGATAATTAATTGACGCCATCGTTATTTAGATAAGTAAAACTACCCCTTCTAAATCCTACTGAGTGAACGGGAGAATTTTGAACAAACTATACGGCAATCCTCCTCCTTCTTTCATATTGAAATTTAACACATATGCAGTTGAAGTGCTTGCACTGCATGTCTTCGCTTTTGCAACTTGCTGTTTCGTAAATAATACTCATGCAGTTGCAATGAAGTTGTGTGCGTATGTGTATATGTGTTATATGTGAGCAAATATGTATATCGATAGAAATGTACATAAATGCATGTGATCAGTCAATGATTGTAGTGATATCCATCACATAATATTAAATAGTTCTTGTCTGTTCATTTTCGAACTTTTGCTAAAATTAATGATGGATTTTTTTGTTCAGTTGTTTATGATGCAATGATCGTTGATGTCGATTTTTTCTCATTCCTATTCATTCCCTTAATTTATTGTGAAATTTCTCCTTACCGACTTGTTTTTTTATTCTTTAACTTAAGTCTAAGTTAAATTTTAAATTAATTTAAAGTTCAAATTAGGTATAAAATGTATTTTTACCCGTATTTCTTGAATATTTTGTGTGCTAACTTTTTTATATTACTTGTTCTCCCTCTCTCTCTCTCTCTCTCTCTCTCTCTCTCTCCTCACAGTTTACCGTTCTCTGCTCTATCTTAATTATTTCCTTCATATAAACAAAAATATAGATTTTTGATTTCTCCTCTGATGTGGTAAGGATTTTGTTCCACAAGGATGGAGAAGTTTTCTCCTGAATGGGGAATCCAATGAATCGGCCGAATTTCATTTATTGGTTCATTTCTTTACCATGGTGTAATTTGTTTGTGGTAAAGAAATTCGATTCATAATGGGAAATTTTCACTCCCGGAATATTTTTTAAGAGTTACTCGTGAAACGAACAAACGAATTAGATTGCATTGAATAAATAAACGTATATGTTTCAATTTCAGTATACGAAATCTGAGGTCTGTCTTTTTGAAAAATATGGACTATATCGCATTTACAGCTCGGAATATAATCATCCTACTTTCAGCAATGATTATTTATGCCGGATGTCGACGGTCCTATTCCATATATTTTTTTGAGGTTCAAATTTCAAATCTTTTTTTTTCATATAGGGCATGCACGGTTTTATAATTCTAATCAAATTTAAACTTTCAAATCTTTGACTTCAAAATTTCAGCGTGATGCAAAAAGATTGTATTCCTAGAAAATGAAAGCGCAGTTGCCGTCCCATTAATACTCTCAGTTTTGTTGATTATTTTATACCATAGTTTAAAATTATCTGGAGATGATATGGAAGAAAAAATAATTGAGGAAAAATCTTTCCAAGTAAGTTTTTGGTTGATTCATTGAGTTAATTAATTTTTTTGCATTCTTATTTTCGAAATTATCCCCTTAGCTATTGATTTGAAGCAGTCATTTCAGTCACGAACATCAAATACATCTCGCCAATTAGCACAGAAATTGTCTGTAAAACTGGATAGTATTTCAGAATCAACTATTGAAAACTGTAAATTTTTCTACTTTTATTAGACATTAAATACTATTTACACATGTTAAAGTTACCATTTTTTATTACTTAATTTGATAAATTTTTCAAATTTTGAATTTTATTACATTGAAATAATTTTGAAATTTAATTAAAACTCAGTGCATCTAATATTTGATTTATTGTTGCGTTGGATTGAGTGTGTAATTTGTCGTACTAACCTTACTGTAATTTCTTATTTATTTCTGTAAAAGATGAAGAGATGAGGACAGAATCAAACAAAGATTTGCTTGAAAAAGTAAAAAATGAGGACGGTTCAAGTTCGGAAGAATATTTGGTTAGTGGTGAAACTCCGTCAGATTCTTCACTTAAAGATGTTCTGGAACAGTTAGCTAAAGGTCAGCGATTTTCAGTTTGTTGAGATGTTGCATCTAAAAAAATTTTCTTTCTCAGCTGAATTTTTTGTTTTTGTTTTGCAGAAAGCGAAGAAGTGGGCGAAAATGTTGATGAAGCAGTTATTAATGATGGCAGTCGATCTTTTAGGAGAATATCGCTGCGAAGAAAATCTATCTTAAGTGATCATGAACTAGCTGTTGAACGTAAACAATCTGAGATATATAAAAAAATAAGTCAGGTTTGTTTGTAGAAAATATCGGTCAGTTATTGAATGATATTTTAGTGAAAATTTTTCGAAGCTTTAGTTTTGTTCTAGTTTATTTCGTATTTCAGATTTCTTTCTTGCCATCAGTGAGCGAGGTAGTGACATTGCGTAATCTATCAGTTAATATATCAAAGAAGTCTATTTTAAACATTTTGGCTCGGCTTATTACTCTTCATGTACCGGTTTGGCTAGGTGTTATCGCTGTGCACATTACAATAATTGAAATATTCGATAGTAAGTTCTGTAAGTTTTGAATCTAATTTACTGTATTTTAAAAAAATTCAATTTCTACAATTAGTCAGAATTGCTTAGGAGATGTCGTTTATCCTTCATCCAATATTCTTTCAAGAAGAGAAGTTGCAGAGTATAGTTATCCGCTTTAACCTTTATTCGAAACAAATTATTAAAATTAAGAAGTTATCTTGCTCTAGAATATAAGTCTAAATATTCTTTTGCAAAAATTTATTGCAACTATTTCGATTACAGTTGAATTCTTGCACTGATAAGAAACAAAAAGGAAAAAGACAGATGTGTTTCTTCCAATTCTTCTTTTTGTTCCATCTTCATTCTTGGCATAAATTTAAATAAGGAGGCTTCGAATAGTTCTCCTAAATCTATATTCATAATCCAGTAATATGGGGCTTTCTAGAATACTAAAATTTATTGATGCTTTATGTTCTAAAATCTCGAGAAAAATGATTCTTGAGAAATTCTTACAGAATTAGATGGGTACTTTTTTATCCTAAGGAGTCCTGTTAAATATATCTTATATGATCATATAAAAAATGAAATGCAAAATTTGATGTCTTATTTTAAGCAGCTGTCGCTCTAAAGAACTTGAGTAGATTTATCTTTTTGTATTCATTTGGATAGCGAGTATCAAACATTTTTTTTCTTTAAATATCAGGTGTTACCAAAATGTTTTTTTATCTTTAATCCTCTTTTCTTATATTTTTGACATTAGGTTTTGGTATGGTGTTGAAATTTATCAATTTTTTGATAAATTTCTTTGGTACATTTCAATTCAAATAAGCAATTTGCAGATCAAATGTTTTACTACCATCCTAGAATGAAGCTACTATCAATTATTATCGCTATATTACTGGGACTTTTCCACGAGGCAAAGTGGACATGGGTTGTTAATGATGTTTTGGGTATTGTAACATCTTACGTTGTTATTGCACGCACTGAAGTAAGTTTGGATAATTCTTGAAAAAAAATTTGTAAAAATTTTTATGAAGCATCGAGGTGAGGGTGTGAATGTTGGATTTTTATGATGTGGTGGTTGAATGACCTTTTTAAGTTCTTACAGATTAATTGAATTATATTATAGTAATTCATAAAAGTTTTCATTAAGTAACTTTGCTTTATGATATGTAATATTAGCATTACTTTTAGACAGCAAGTTATTTCGCTGGATTCTTATTTCTCGTTGGAATGATTTTGTTTGATATATTTTGGAGTTACTGTATCAACCTACTTAGTTAGTTTTTTCTATCATGATATGGAGAAGTTACTGTTGTGCTTCAATATTGCTAATGTTATTGTAACTACTATGGTTTGATTAGTTGATAGGAAGGGTGGGAACGAAATATGTATAAGGAAGCAATTCATAAAATTAAATTTTTCTTTGGTAGAAGACAAAAATTCTATTTCAAAGATATGTGGTACTATCTCTCTGTGATGATTAGTAGAACCGACTAAATTATTAGTCAACCGTTCTACTAATATGTTAATTCGTACGAATACTTTATTTTTTTAATTCCAGCATTGGTGACGACGCACTCCCGTTCATCGGTTATGCTGATCATTCCATTGGGGAAAGAGAAGAAGTTCGCTAAACTTTCAATTATTGATATTATGGTTCCAGGTAATTTTTCAGTTGCTTTTTAAACTTCAAAGTTCAAGTCAGCTAATTTCAAATCAATCCTTATTCTTCAAATTCATCTTTTACTTATTCGGAGGTGGTTTCATATAACTGGTGTGAATTCATATCATATATTTATGTTCAAAATAATCTAATTTATTTATTTTTTTGTTGACATTCATGAGTTATTGATGAAATGGATAGTAGATTATTATAACCTGCATGACATACTCTCTCATCAAAATTCTATGGGTACCAGATACTAAATAGAATTAATAGCGAATAAATACCGTAATTAATTGTTACTGCAAGTATTTTGCAGGTATTTTTCTGAATATTGTATTGAAATTTGCGGAAATGTACGATACTGGAACATTCCTTCTCTCTTTTACGCTGTTCTTTTCGGTCTATTTGTTACTGAACTGATTGGTTTACTGCGGCAAAAACGACACCGGCAATAGTTATTCCCGGGATTTTCGCTATATTAGCTTCCATGCTTAGCGTTGAAAATCCATCGGATTTATGGCGATTTGGAATTAAACATTAAACATTTTCATGCATCGATCAGCAGAACTTTTTTAATATCAAAATTAAAATGTAGTTAGCGTTTCGTGTAACGGCTTTTTCTGTTCAATGTTCATACCTATTTTAGTTGTTTAGTAATTGATGCAGCACAAATTCGTGAACTTACTGGTCAGATCTCATATGATTTTCTGTCGATTTTTTTACTGGACATATTTATTTATTGCATTTCTTGAATCTTTGAAATTAAAATCATGAACTAATTCTTAACCTTTATTTTTATTGTTTTGTTTTTGAGGTATTAAATCAGGTGCTGGAATAAATCAGCTGCACATCAAGCCATTGTAATTTTAGCTTTTTAGTATGAAATATCTTGAACTGTAATTATTTACTGAGTTTTTTTATTCAATAAGTTCTTCATAAGGAGCTTTTTTCGCTGGTATAATTACATGCACGAAAAACTATGTTTCTTTCTCTACTACTGTTAACCTGGCATTTGATACTTATTGCCTGTGATATTTCGAATACTTCCTGCCGTTGTGGATTCTGTCGAAAGCATTCATAACTTTTGAGAAAAATTGTTGTTGTGAAACCGGTAGGTCATTCATGAAGATCGAGCCTTATATCAATATTTTTATAGACGTTTGTATTAATGCTTTTATAAATTCTTGATGTATATTTTTGCTTGTTCATTTTGTCATTTAGACGCGATTAATAATTATTATATTATATTAAGATTGATTTGATCCAAAGTAATTTGTACATATATTAATTCCTTTTTCTTTTATCTTTCAAAATAGCTGAATCGAGATTAGTCCAAGAATTCCTTGATTTGAGCTTTCTTTTGAATTATTTGACTGGGAAACGTTTATTGGCACTTCAGTTGTCGTATTTACATCCCTTTATATTTGTTGTATGTGATTTGGTGATAATAAACTTTCCGTTGGCAGTGTCTTTCAAAATATTAGAGGTACATTTCCAATGAGTACTATTATGTTATAGTATTAGGAAGTTTTTTTTGTGTTTTTGGAAGATGCTTGTTAGAGGGTTTTTGAATGTTTTTAATCATCGCATAATTTGTCGCCATGGGAACATGTAGTCTTGGTTACTGAGTCGGCAATACTTTTGAGCTGATCTAAAATTAATTTGTATCCTGTCCAGTAATCATCTACTAGGTACGGGAGGTTGTTCATTTCGCAATATTTTCTGACCTTCATTGATACCTGCTTCAAATTTACACGGGATATGGTGGGAAATAAGTGATGCTCGATCTGAAATATTTGAACATATAATGTTTTCATTAAATTCCGAGAAATAATTCTGAGATATCTCATCAGTATATGTGCTAGATTCTTAAGATACTATTTTAAGCGAAAATATGTTGCGGAAAAAAACTTCACATTCAATGGTAATACCTGATAATTGAGACCACCCCAAAACCAATCAACAGTCGGAGTTGGTAACATATTACGAGTTGTCAGTATGTGGAGGCATGGGAAATTATTCAATAAACGACTGTGATCTAAAAAAGTGATTGAAGGATCGTAAAATAATAATCAGTATTTGTAAAATTGTTAACTATTGCAGGTAATGATGGTGATGGGTGCATAATACTAATTTGCTGGAAGAAAGCTCACGTCGATAATTGTTTGATTACTTATATTTCAAATCCCTTCGGTGGTTATTTTCGTATATGTCGATTGATATTACTTACATTTATATAATGCTTATCCTCCCATATTAATTTTATTATTTTCATTTCATGGCACGTTTATTTTAAAGAACTTAGTATTAAGCATGCACTCTATAAACTTACAAGGGAATTTAGTAACAGAATTGTGACTGTAAGCAACGACATGAGCGATAAGAAATCCGGCGCCTAATTGACTAATTGCAAAATATAGAATCCTTATTAATCCTGTAGGAAGAAGCCAGAGTTGAAAGATGACCCATGACCAATGCAATAAGATGCAAATCTGAATATTGCAAATAACTATTTGAATTTGAGTAATTGCAAAGAATTAGTTGTTAAAATTAAAGGAAGTAAGTCAGTATTTTCACGAAACTGAATTTGAACTTCTTCCTTTGCTTCATTCCAAAATTATTCGTCAAAGTGATTTATGATTATCTCATTTAAAATGACTTACCTGCTCAGCAGGAGCATTGTTGACATGTTGTTTATATTGATTGTATGGTGCTCCAATAACAAACAGTATAGATTGCGTTGTCCAGGAGAATCGCAATAACGGTAACATAAGCGTGAAATAGAAATGTTGATAGGGGATAATCTGAAAAAAAAGAACAAACTTTTATAAGTAGTAAATAAATAGTAATCAGTAAAATACAACAAAAAAAAGAAAAAGTGATTGGAGGATAAAACATTAGGAACGAAGAACATTAGGTAGAATAATTCAAAAATCATGTACAAAATTATTAAACCTTTGAAATGAATTGTTCGAATAAAGCTTTATATTTTTTCAAATCATCGGGAACAAATGCTAATAACGGCGCTAAGTCGATATCACCATCCTAAAAACAATTCCCCATTTATCGGTGTAATTTCAAGATATTGAGGATTTCATGATGCAAAATTATGGCTATACTAACTTGTCCAACAATATTCGTTGCAGCATGATGTGTATTATGCTTTTCCTTCCACCAATCACGTGAAAATCCTTGCACAATATTACCAAAAATCAACGAATAGAAATCATTTTTTTCCCGATTCTTACTTGGTTGCTGATGACAGAAATCATGTGTTAACCAACCAAACTGTTGCCAACAAAGTGCTAAAATTGTCGCTGATGCAAGGTACCTAAAGAATGTATCATGTTATTTCCGGTCGATTTTATTAAGATATTAGATAAACGAAGATTAATATAATTAGTGTAAGCAAAGTTGAAAAAATAAGCACCATGTCAAATATTGTAGGATAAAGGCTAACAATAATAAGCCAAATGCTTCAGAACATTTGTAGACGTAGTAAGTTGGATCTACTTCGAATAATCCTTCAGCTATCAGTTCTTCCCGCAATGCAATAAAATTTTCTATTATTTGTTTCTCCTAAAAGTTGCATTATTTTTCAAATAATCATATTAAAATTATTCTGATTTGAATACTGAAAGGAATCATTTCAATTTTATGAAGCTATTGCATGAAAATCTAAGGATTTGATCGGTACTTCTCGACTATTATTTTAAACAACAGTACCTTCTGTTTTTGGAAGATTATAAGATGATACATTTATTTCATCGGCGTAATTGTCATCTGAATTACAACTCAAATTTATAATTCCGAATGAATATATGCAGAATGTAACGAAGTTTCTAACTTCAGCATTTTAAGGAAAATCTGAATCATGGTCAATATCAGTCAAAATACGACAATAATTCTGACCCTGGTTGGTATCAAATTTATCTGTGATATCGATACATTTTCGTTTCTTTAGCAGATCCAATTGCTTATAAGCAGTTTTGCTTCCTTCATGAAAAGCATGAAATACTTGTGTAGCATCGGCATCCCTAAAATTTCCAGGTAACATAAAATAGAAACCTTCGATACCTGCCTATCGTATTTTGTTGAACCAATAATTTTTTTGACGGGAATATCCGATAATCTGCTCAGATATTGACAGGTGATGCTTTATTATGTTGCTATTGGCTAATTTTGTTCATAATTTTTCAAAATGAAATTAATTTTTGCGAACTTGCACATTAAAACAAACCTGTAATGAGTGATAACACTTCCACCTGGATGCCTCTTTTGGAAGTCCCTTGTTATTAGTAACCACTTACCATCAATCTTTAACCGAAAACCAGTACCATCTTCCTCACCCATTGCTTGCTACTTAAAAGTAAGAATAATGATTAATTATCGGCGGATAACTTATAACTTAGATCTTCCATTAACTTTTTCCTTTTTTTATTTTGATTATATTTCTTTCGATAGTAGTTGAAGAAGAATCGAGAATAAATAAATTTCTTATTTCAACTTTAGCATTATAAAAGTTAACATTTAAATTTTATTGAGTTAAAATTCAAAATATAAAATGTTTTTAGATATTTTTCAACTACTCCAAAATTTGTGAAAATGTTGGCAGAAAATAAGGATGAAATTTGTAGTATTAAAATGTATTTATGTCTACATATTTTTTTAATGTTATCTGAACATAACTCTTTGGGAAATAAATGTTATCAGCGGATAATTCATTTTTTTTTCAAGCGAAAAATTTTGTGCTAATACTTCAATTATAACTCTTAAATATATCTGTCAATATGGTAACAACTATTTACGGTTATCCCATGAGTATGTGAAAAAATGTTATCAGTATTCTTTGGGAAACAATCCTATCATGACTTGCTACATTTAGGAGTATTTGATTTTCGCTAATATTGCTGAAATTTTTGAAATTATTTGGAAAATAGCCAGAAAAATCTTTTTCGAAATTTTAGGTTAAAATTTCAAATGTTATGTTATTAAATTATCAGTTAATAGTTTTAAAATTTAGGGAATAGATTTTCAAGAAAGGGAAATGTATGATGGAAATAAACTCAGCTATATATTGAAAAGATGCAATATATATCATGTATCATAATGAAGAGGCAAGAATAAAAAGAAATATATAGAATAATGAAGGAAGAGAAAGAAGAAGGGAAAGGTCAACAAGTTTGTGGAGAGAAATTAGCGATGTTTATTAGTGGAATACTTGACTAAAATTCAACAGAATACCATAAGCGGTGTCTAATTTATATGGGAAGACGGAAATGAAACATTCTGACAAAAAATGTGTCGAAAGAGGAGGGTAATGGGTATAGAGATGATGATGGTGATATCAATAACGTTTATGATGACGAGAATGCTGGTGATAAGAATGCTGCTCATGTATATGGAGGGTTGATTTTTAAAATTGGTCTTCGAACTATCTAGCAGTTTCATCACAAACTTTCTATCTTCACTCAATCATTTTATAAATCAATCAATACGGTAAATGCGTTGATCCATCAATGACAGTTTTTTTCAAAATCAAAAAAAGAAAAAATTTTTATGAATTTCCATGAAATAATTGATCATTTTCAACTTTATAAAATATTATATTTGCCGAAATGTTTGTTGTTTTAATTTTATAGAGAATTAATCAAATTGGAAATTATAAAATTTTAGAAGGGAAAAAATCAACCTATTGGTGTATTAATTTTACTTGATAGTTCCATTAAGTCTTCTCTGTAGTTACGGTATTGAATATGCCAAAAAAACTTTTAAGACAATATTTGTCTCATTAAAATAAGGTAATGATCAATAAATACTGGTAAAATTTGAAATAGCAACCAAGATTTTATGTAACGATTTATTCAACAAATCTAAGTATAACAAATAATGTTCATTGAAATCTGAATACAAATATATGTCAATTTCAGAAGTTAATATGAATGGATGTAACAAATATTGAAGTTATTCTTTATAAAAATATTCATTTCTTAGTGTCACCACAATATATTCTAATTTTATATTATGGAATATTTATCAGTCTTTTATTCATTTCTCATATTTTGCCTCTTTTTCAATGACAAAATCATTCAGCCAATTTTGCGACAGAGGCCATTTGTTGAATTTCCATAAGCCATCCTTCGAAATATCCGTTCACCATATAGGGTAAATTATTTTCCATGCAAAATTCTTTCACTAATGGCATTACCTGAAATTGAAAAGAATTTTTCTTTTTTTTTTATAGTTTAAATAATACGCTTTTGATGAAATACAATAGTTTAATAATGTTTGAAATGTTTTTAGAATATTATAAAAGAAAGCAAAAATAAGGACAAACCACTTTCAGATTATGTCTTGGCATTGATGGAAATAAATGATGCTCAATTTGATAATTTAATCCACCCCATAACCAATCAATTAAAATTCCTAGGCGCATATTTCTTGTCGTATGAAGTTGTAAACAGACATAACTGTTCAAAATTGGATCATCATCTGTAAATTTATGTATAAGCGTTTAATTATTGATTAAAATTAATTTATTTATTATAAATTACTTACGCTTAAATTTTGGAGTAGAATAATGGTTATAAGTAACAACATGAGCCAAGAGAAATCCTGCGAAAAGCTGTGATGTGAAGAAATAAATTAATCGGATTTGAAATGTTGGTAAATAATAAAATTGAACGAGTACCATGCACCAATGTAGAAATACTGCTAAGCGTTCAATTATAGCTCTTTTCCTATGAATCTGCAAAAAACAGCAATTTTTAAATTTGAATTCAAATATTAGATATTTAATGTGCGAGATAATAAATTACTGCAAAACGACTATTTGACATATTTGCAACAAAGAGATCGATTGCATAAGCCATGAAATTCGTAAGAATGGAAAAGCTATCGTCCAGTAAATGTGCTGATAAGGGATGATGTTTAATATCCAACTTCCTTTCATAGCCTAAAAATTGAATGAATCTTACATTGAGCAAAAAGCGAACTGTTACATTTAAAAAATGTTAGAAATATTAAAGTCAGATTTTTAACATCCGTCAAAATGATGCAATTTCAGGAAGAATTATTATATGACCCTGTTTCGGAGTACCATTAATGACTACATGTATGCAATTCTAATTATGCTTACTTGCAAATCCGATGGTACTACAGCCCAGAATGGTAATAAATCAATATCACCATCACGTCCAATGACATTTGTTGCTGCATGATGCATATTATGTTGCTCTTTCCAACCACCACTTGAGAAGCCTTGCAGCAAATTTCCAACTATATATGACATCAAATCATTCCAGTAATGGTTCTTGAAATTTGAATAAAATTGCCCAGATTGCAATGTATCTTTTTAGTGACGATAGTTTGAAGTTATAATACTTGGAATTTCTTTGAGATTTATGAAATTGAAATTCTCGGATGTTAATCTTCATGATAAACTGAGTAATAAGATAAAATAAGGATTACTCTGAAATGTTGATGATGAGCATAATCATGAATTAGCCATCCCAATTGTTGCCACGCTAATCCTAAGATCAGAGCTGATGAAATGTACTGTTGTTGTAGTTGTAAGAATACTGATAATGACATTAAGCCAAGTGCTTCGCATATTTTACGGAAGTAAAAACCATTCTTTGCTTCGAAAAGTCCTAATTTTTGTACCTAAGTGTGAAATTTCTGCAATAGAATTGAAGAAATAGCTTCAATGTAATAGTAAACGGAGGAGAAAATATCGATTAATTTCTAAAAATTTCGAAAATTCACATGATTTTTCAGGCATATGTAACCTTCAAAATATATCTACATTTAGTAGTACATAATTTCAGTTAGTTAAAACAATGATAACTTTTACATAATGTAATATTTGAATGGAGTAATAATGTTTTCGGTGACTGAACGGTAAAGTGGTCAAATAAGATGTGTTTCGTCTTCTTTTCTTCATCTTTCCCTCTTTGCTTTCAGTGAAATTTCGAATAATAATTTTTGAAAATTAAATTATATTGTTTAATTTCAATAATTACTGACGTGAACAAGAATTATACCTTTATTCTGAAACGATTAAAATTCCGATTAATCGTTTCGACACGCTGTACATCCAAATTCCAATTACCGATAACCTCATCACTTAACACTGATAGTGTTTCTGACACTCCCTTTTGAAAAGTTTGAATTATCGATTAATTTGAAATGTTAAAAATCCATCATGATAATAGTTTATCGATCTATTATGATTACTTGTTTGAATCAGCAACAATCAGTGATCGAAATTGATAAGCGGTAAGAACTAATGATCATTGGACCTGTTCCTTCGATGGTTCATAATCGACATCACTTGTTGACACTTTCTCAATCATTTGATACGCCAATTTAGAGCCAGAATGAAATGTGTGAAATGCCGTAGTTGCATCAGTTTCACGATAAGCCGTCATTGCAATACCACCTGGATGTTTCGCTAACGTTTCCTCATCGATGAGCAACCATTTCCCATTGATTTTCATGTGGAATGGTCCTGTTATCACTTCACGTATCACCATATCTACAATTCCTGGAATACAACCTGATTATTTCTTGAGACTGCATATTTATAATTTCAAAGCTGGAAGAGATTTCTCGATCAAATGACTATAGTAAGTAATGTATGATCTCTTTTAATAAGTTTAAAATTGATTTTTCTTACTAATCCATATCTTAACATCGTAATATTATTATTATCATCCTATCTACTATCAACCATTTCAAATAACAAAGGTGCAAATGTGGTGACAAATATGACGGAGCAGAAATAAATAGTGACGAAAATAGGTGAAAAACAAGTAAGTGTAGGTAGAATATGCAAAAATTGAAGATAATATGAATTTTACAGCCCATTTCCTTGGCTGTAAAATTCAAAAATCAAAGGGAACTAATTCAAAACGGTGATACGAAATGAATGCAAATGATTCATTAATGTGACAAATTTTAATGAATAAAAATGTATATTACTATTATTAAAATAACAATGCAATGTATTTTATGGTAACAAATATCCATGAATATTTGTAATTATTAAAAAGTTGCTTATTTTTTCGCCTTTTTAAATGATTTTTTAGATTCTTACAAATTTGAATTTCCGAATATTTTTCCATTGACAGTATGGAACTGAAAAGTTCTTCTTTATAAATTAGGAAAAATTAGAAATGAAAGAAAAAGGAGAAAAAAAGAAAAGGCAGAATCCGATAAGAGTTGCATCCTTAAACAATATCAAATGTGACAGTGGTTCTCGAAACCTGTTGTTCTTTGATGTAATAAAATAAACATAGAGAACGTTACACCCCTTTCTTCCTTTTCAACCGATCTTTTAACTAAAATAGAATTAACTATGAAATATATATTTCAATGAATAAATAGCAACGTGATCGACTCAAAAAACTGTACGATATAGAGAATGATCAAATAACTGTTAAAATTATTAATTTTGAAAATAAAAAGTTCCATTTATTTTTTTGGAGAATTTAATGATTAAAATATTTATTTTAAGATTGGAATGATTGTATGCAAACATTTCGACGAAAAAGTATAAAAAGTCTTTCTGCATATATGTATATATATTCTAATTTATAATCCGAGGTTTCATATAAATGTATTCATATATATATATATATATATATATATATATAATTTAATGGCAATTTAAAAATACATTCCAATATAGCTTTGCTGACCTTCGTTTGTTGTCGCTTAAACAAATATTGCAACTGGAAAGTTAATTATTTAAGTATGATAAATTGCAGATTTCAGTCACCTTTACCTTAAATTTCAACACTGTTCAAACCAAATATATTTTCATAAAATCAAACTCAATTATTTGATTTGAAAAGATATATATATATATATGAATACATTTATATGAAACTTCGGATTATAAATTAGAAACTTTTATTACCTATTTTAATATATTTAGGTAACAAAATTAATTTTAAGATCAATTTGAAATTTCAAATCTTTTAAAAATATTAATGATTTTTGCATCAACGATATCTTTTCTGCGTTTTGATCCATTTCAATGATCTCAAATAAATTTTCCACGAAATTACCTCTACTGCATTCGTATCATTTGGAGTTTCATTCATTTGATTTGTTAAATTTTCAAATCAAATAATTGAGTTTGATTTTATGAAAATATATTTGGTTTGAACAGTGTTGAAATTTAAGGTAAAGGTGACTGAAATCTGCAATTTATCATACTTAAATAATTAACTTTCCAGTTGCAATATTTATTTAAGCGACAACAACGAAGGTCAGCAAAGCTATATTGGAATGTATTTTTAAATTGCCATTAAATTAAATCCATAATTAACATTATTAAGATTTGTATCTCTTTAATGTCAATTTCTTTATTCATCTTTCTTTTTTCTATAATTTAAATAATCAAATTTTATATACTTTTGGACAATATCATTTTCTTTGCGATCCATTTTTACACAGATCAATATATTGAATCAACCATTAAATGGTCATATTGTGAATTGATTTTATCAACGATAGCTCAGATAATCTGAAAGATAATGTTTGAAGGCAAAAGTAGAAATTTATTATTATATGCACGTATATATCATTAAATTAAAGTCTATTAAATCGATATATATATATATATATATATGCATATCTTTAGTATGTGACTAAAATAAACTTTGTAAATACGAAATAAGAATGTCACCCGCATATCAGACTGAAATATATGTTCTAAAAATTCTTTAAGAAATCTTGAAATTTCTTTAATAAAATAAGGAAAATTTGCTTTAAATTTTATGATCGAAAAAGAAAATTGAGCTTGTATATACATATATACATACATTTACAATAAGGAGGAAATTTTTCATCAGGTTTTTTGCATTTACTATTTGAAGTCGTGAATTTCAAACAGAAGTTTTCGACGATTTTATGATTCTTAATCTTAAATTTTTAAATTTACATAATTTTACTATAGCTTTTGACGTATGCTTCCATCACTATTATTCATCTATGATTTTTTTTTTTGTTATTTTTCATTATCGAAATCTCGTTTATCTTTATCAAGTCATGGGTTTGGAAAAAAACGTTGAAATTCCAAACGAAAAGGTAAATATGAATAAAAATTAATAATTTGGAATCACATCAAATTTTTAGTTTTGAAAGAAGTCTAAATTTGCTTTACTGATTCGAAATTTGATAAGTACTTATTGTTACGCTGCGTGGTGCTCTACTTTTTTGCTCTACTCTTGGTCCTTTTGTTTTAAAAATCTACAAATATGTTTTTGAAATCTATAAATTTTGATCAAATAATTTTCTCTACATTGCACTTATTTAGGTGAAGCCCTTTTCTCATCTCATTTTTCTAACTTCTTCATAGATTAACGAAACTTTAACGTTTTGAATGCATTTCCTAATTTAGGATTATAAAGAAAATATTACTTGAAATATGATGCATGATATATTTTAGAATTTGCGTAGATTTGAAGATTTTAATGATTTAAAAATTTTATTATCGTACCTTTTTGTTTGAAAACAAGCAAAAGAAAATCCCTTATTGTTTATATATAAACAAAATTAATATTAGCTGTTTATTCGTACTTTAAAAAAAATTTATTGATAATTTTAAAAGAAATTATTAGAATGCGATAACAAATGAATGCTTGCTGTTTAATTTTCTACTTTCATTAAAATGTGTCGAAATCAGAATATTTTTTTATGAAATAATTTATGACAATCGTTTCGATATTTTAGAATATTCAGAAAAAGAAGGAAGATAAAAAAACAGAATTTTGATTCCAAAAGGATTATCTTTATTTTTCAAATTGCCATGACAATGATATTTTGGCTCATCTTCTGCCATCACAGATTTGACATATGTTAGACTAAAGTCAATGTCAGCAGGAGTTCATAATATTCTAAAATTAGCCATCGTTTTGCTTCAATATTTTCCCATTTATGATAAGCTGTTTCAAGTAGAAAGAAATGAAATAGAAGTGAATTTATTCGACAAACTTTAAATGATTATGCTAACATAAAGAGCACGAGAAAATTGATGAACAATTGGCATCTTTTACGTAAATATTTTCGATATACCATCAAATCACAAATAATTTGATTTAATCGAGCTCGATTTAATATTAGTTTTAGTTAATTGAGAACTGTTAAATTTTGAAAATCGAATTACTTTTATAATTCATGTTACTACTTATTCATATTCTTAAAGATTTGTTTGGAGTTATTTTGATTATAACTAGTAAATATCAACAATTGATATAAACAATTGAGTTTTAAGTTTTTTTAAAAATAATAAAATAAATCGTCTCATAAATAAGCAATCACAATTCACCGATATAAAATTGTTTCAATAAAATTTTATAAAAATCGTCGGTAATTTAATCATTTACCTTTCGATTAAATAATAATTACGAGACAATGTTAAGCTTCATTTGACATAAATTGCTAATGTTAATTATATTTTTATTTAAAAATCGATAAGTTTCGACTGATAGCAACAATCGAATAATATGAATAGAATCTAAAAAATCTCGACCTTATTCTAATTAGTCATTAGTGAGAGTAATATTTTTTTCTCTCTTGTGAGATTTTTCAACTCTATCATTAAGCTTTTAGCAGCACAATAATTGTGAATATAATAATTACGAGAGTATTCGATCAAACAACAGGATGATATAGCTAACATATCCGAGTTTTTCTACAAATTTTAAATGGTTAATCACAAATGTTGATCTCTCTTCTGAATTCAAATTCAAATTTATAGATTTATCCGTTTTGCATTTGCAAAAGGAGATTCTTTAATGCTGCAGTATTAATTGTCCAATTATTTTACTCTATACTTGAAAAAAAAAAGGTTTGCATCTAATCGGAACCGTTTTTCTCGTCACAAACAAATACTTCGATTCATTTATAGGTTTTCTAAATTTGAAACCAAACGAAGGATTTTAATTTTTATGATTACCATTTCCGGATTCATCAGATTTCATTCCTTTTTCTTTGCAATATTATCAAATTTTTTTTTTTCAAAATTTTGTTGCTGCAGAAATGAATTAGAATAGATTTAATTTGTATATATTCCATTTTTCGAAATAAAATAAACAATTGAATCTAATTACCAATTATTTATATGTAAAATTGTTAGATATTTATATTTAATTTACGTGTAAAATATTTAATAATTAATTCGCTCATTCATTTTTTTTTGCTTCAAAACATATTACCATTATTTATGCTTTGCTTTTTTGCCATTTTTTTCTTTTCGTTTCATTTTATTTGCATTATTTTTTAAAGTATTTGTGACATTCGCATACATAGCATTTACCAAGTATCATAGAAGAATTTTGACATATCAAGCATCGTAGAATAGAACAACTAAGAAAGAAAGCTAGTCAAATTAAATTTCATTTGTATATTTTCTACTCATTTTCAAGAATGTAAATTTAATTCTATCAACACTTATTAGGATGCACTTATACGAATTCATTATTAATATTATACACAGACACATACGCATGGTACAAATATAGATAGATCTATGAGTACATAACAAAGTTCCACATTCATTTGTTTATTTTCGATCAGATGAATGACATATTGATTTTAAAACATTTTCATCTAATTCCATCTTCAGCATACACTAATATTATTGGGAAGTATCTGTAGCAATTCATTTTGTTGTAATATATATCATATTTAATTAAAATTTATTATTTTTTTCTTTAGAAGCTTTGAATCGGAAATTTTCATTGATAAATTATTTCATCGTATAAAAGCTTGTCAAATTTTTCACACGTTTTATTCTACAAATTTGCTCAGTTTTTATTTTTGATTCAATTTCATCTTTTCCCAGCACATATGTGCAATGAAAGAGAGTAATAAACCACTGCTAGCTTGAATACTTTTATGTTCATGATTCATATTTTTACGAAATTATCCGTAATATCGTAAATAGTTAATATATACATTTAATATATGTTTATTTTTTCGTACGTTATCAATAAGATTATGTGTAATCATTCGCAGTCATTAAGATTTTTGTATCTATAATAAGCTTTAAAAAGAAAAAGGAAAAATAATTTGTTGATAAAGAGTATTGTTATTGTTTCGATTTGCTTAAGCTTTTGAGAACTCATTTCTGTTATCAATAATAGTCATTTTTGCCATCCCAAAAAGTATCTGTCATAACAAAATTTCATGAAGAGTGGAAAGTGAGAAAAAGGAAAAACGAGAAGTTCAAATGGTAATACAATCTTAATATTAGCTGTAGAATTATTATCTTTCCTTATTTTTCTATAAAATTTACTTATATGCGATTCTTAACAAAATTTGCCCGCACATATTTTAATTATAATCATCTAATAAAACTGACAAAATTTCAGTTAATAACTATGCATTTGATAAACCAATAACTTTGATGAATTACATCTATCATATAAGCTTCAAATAATTGATCAGTATGATGATTCCATTCGATTTAATCATTTCATTCGTTAAAACAATCTTTTCAACCAATTGATGTTATAATTTAATTTTATTAAGAATTTGTTTTTGTTTTTTAATAAAAGAAAATAATTGAAATTTGTAGATTGTTGTCGAAGAAAGACCTAAATAAGATTAGCACAGTGAATGAAAGAAAAGAAATATTATGGGAAGAATTTGTGAATTTGTGTCATTTGATTTGAGCAACACATTTAAGATTATATTGCCAGAGAAAAAAATATATTTACATATTATAAGGCTAAAGTTTTATTCCTTATTCATATATTCATGAATAGAAATATTTAATCAAATTTTATATCATAGAATTATTTTCCCGCTATATACATATTTTCATTCACTTATTATATATTATTCATTTCCATATACTCATTTGTTACGCAATCTATAATTACATGCGTTGATAATTTATGTTTAGAAATTTTGACATTTAAAATTTAATTTTGATATTCATATCTGTGAATATTATTTTAAAAAAATTGGTAAAAACTTTTTTGCATTTTTTAAATAATAGCAAAACAAATAGGGAAATTAATAAATGAATTCTTGAAAATTTAATAGAAAATTTTCAGATAAATGGAAAAGAATTTGATTGATTCTAGATAAGTTGGATAATCAAAGTTTTAATCTTACAATAGCAACGAATATGCTTACATTAATCTTATGCATTTTTCTCGTCCATTTTTCTTTCTTCTTTTCATTAATTTTCAATTAAAAAAAAATAGATAATTGTTAAATTGCTGAGGAAAAAGAAAAAGGAAAAAATGAAGGGATATATAATGTACACAGTTTGCTTAATTTACAAATTCATTGCAAGGAACAAATAAAACGGAAATGGATATCCTTTCTTTTTCCTTTTATTATTATTATTATTTAAAAGAAAAATATCAAAATAAACTTTTTGTAGAAAAAGCAAAAATTAACATTTTTGCTTTTTCCTTCCTTAATTTCCTTATGTTTGCGAGAAATCGGATGTTTTTGAAAACTGTATATTTAGTTCTCTTTTTCTCTTTCTGTGATCTAAAAATTCTCAATATCAATTATCAACTTGAGGAATACATCCTTTCTCTCTCTTTTCTTTTTTCATCCTTTTTTCTTTTCTCTCTCCCTCTCTCTCAAGAAAAAAACAATCTTTCAACCGAAATTTTTCTGTAACAGGAATGGTTTTTTACTACTACTTGTTGCTATTGTAATGCGTAATCAAATAGGATAACTTAATTTTTGACAAATTAGTATTTCTATTTTTCTTTTCAAATTTAATTATAGCAAAGAAAAAAAAGTTAAGTGAAGTGAAATATTTGTCATAGTATAATGAGAAAGTTATAAATAATTTATTGAAAAGACATTATCGAATAATACGCGTGTCTGGGAAGGTTACAATGTAACCCCATTTTACTCATTCGTCCTTCTTTCTCTTCTACTGTCCGTATCTTACATCAACTATCAACAGCTGATGATGATGATCAGCATCGAAAGATAAAATGAGGGGAGGTCCAATAAGAAGATAAAGCCTTAGGAAAAGAGTTAAGCAAACAGATGAGATAGATAGATATATGAGAAAATAAGAATCAATTTTATCTTCTCATTTTGTTTGAAAAAGATCGAAATGATTCTGAATTAACCTTTATTATATGGTAGCTTTTACTCGATGTCTTCAGCATTTGGATTAGTGTGATATATCAACATCAATTCGTTATTATTATTATTATTATTATTATTATTATTATTATTATTATTGTCTTCAATTTTCCATTGTTTCATTATTCAACAGCAAACAGCAGACCGTTGAATAATTCCGACTGTCAAATTTTTGGATTTATAAATCCTATTATTATTCGTTATCTGTAAAGCTGCTTCTTATCATTTTATTAATTCTGTTGGCATAATTAAAAATCGAAAAATGCAACTGCTTGACAATGCTGTTGACCTTCAAGGATCTCAAGTGCTTAATGTGAAACGGTTTGTCTTTGTCGAATATTTTTTCTTCTTTTTTTTTTGTCCTTTTACGATATCATTCCTTTTCTCATTTCCATTTCATTCATTTCGATTTCATTTTTCTGAAATATCATATAATTGATAGATGTTGCTTGTTCTAATGGACATTCAATTTCTATTGATTATTTTGGATTATTATTGCAGCATGCAAGGTATGATATTACTTATTGTTAAATGAATTAAGTTTGAATGATATAATTATCACCATTTTCAATGATCCAGTTGTACGAATGTATTTTTCTTACAAGATTATATTAAAATCTATTACAAATTTTATTATATTTCAGCTAAACATAAGAGATCGGAAAATAATCACGATAATATTTCGTGCTTAAAAAAATATCTTAACCTAAATAATCATCCTTTGTTTACTACTTGCTTATTTATTTTTATTCTTATCAAATTTATCATTTTTCTAATTTTCCAATCTTATAAAAACCTCGTTTCTTTTTCATGCTAGAATAATGCTGATTATATTATTGCTTACATTTTAATCATTCTATTGTTTAAAGAGAAAGAAGGGAAAAACGAAAGACGAGGTGAAAAATTGAGGTAGAAAATGCAATCTGCTCTCGTCATATTGATCATGTAAGATAGGTTGAAGTATCCGAAAGGATTCATTATGATTACTAAATTTGAATGAATAGGAAGAAAAGCCCTTGAAAGAGGCAAAATAATATGCTACTACTTGAAATTTCATTTGATAACTTCTACAAAAACATCATTTTTTGATGTATTGTTCAAAAAGATATCTTCGAGATTATTTCTAACAAATTAGAAACAATAGTTCAAGAATTTTTTTCCTTTATCGTTGCAATTAAAGAAGTTGAAAAATTGTTTATGAAGAAAATTTAGCAAATACTGTATGATTTATTGAGTGAAAGTAGGATGAGATATGAGATGGTTCGAGAAGGTTAGTAAAAGCAACGAAACTTTTGTTTTTTTTCTATTCTCTTACATAAATTGTTTCCATTGCTGGGACTTCTCATTCATTCATTCATTCATTCATTCATCATTATCTGCCGTATCTTTAATCCATTGTCTTTTGCACTCCTGTTCTGTTGTTTTTTTTTTTTTTTTCAATTTCAATTTTCAATTTTTTTGCTTTCTTATTTTATTTTTATACGCATAAATATTGCCCATCAGCAACTATTATTTGCTGCAAAAGAATAATTTTAATCAAATAAAGCAAGAAAAGAAATGAAGATATAATATTTTAGTTATTGATTTTCTAACATAAAAGTAATCATTTCACTAAATTGATAGTATTTTAAAACTTGAACTGTTTTTGTCTTTTCAAATTTCCTCGTTCTTTCATCAATTAAAAAGACGAAGTAGTACTAAAAGAACGAAGAAAGAGAGGGAAAAAGAAAGGTGTAAGAGATGATATAAGGAAAAAATAAAGTTTTTAGAATTTGAACATTTGTATTATACTAACACGAACTCATTTATTTTAAATAATTGTTTATAATCGAAAATTGGAACAGCCTGTTGCTCTCTTAAACACTTCTCACTTACTAATTAGTATAACATCTTTACCAGTTGAAGTCATTACACAGCAACAAAGTTATAAATTAAGGAAATTCGAACTGTTTTTATTTTACAAATTATAAAAATTTCATAATATTTTCCTTTCCTTTATGTTTATACGATAGACTAATTGAATTATTTGTCTTTTTTTTCTTCCTTTTTTTATTCTCAATATATTTAGATTTAAAACTATATTTCATATATTTGATACAACGAACTTTCAAACATCAATCATTTGAAAAAATTTTACAACTAATTTATATTGCTTCGTATTACACCAAAACGTGGGATATTTCGCATCTTTTTGATTGATAAATCTTGTTCTAAATGATCAAAGCTTGATAAATTAACACGAATTTACATTGATAATAAATTTTCAAATTTCATCTTTCTTAGGTATCATTCAGTTGTATGGCAACGGCGATGTATGGCATTTGCAACTCTTCTTGCGTATGTTCGTTTTTTTCTCAATTTTTCTTTTTTTTCTTTTTAATTTAGCAGACTTCTTCGAATAAATAATGTCTGAAGTATGTAGTTGACTGATTATTTTTGGATATAATCCGATCATTGTCGAAAATAATTAATCGAAAAAATATATATATATATATATATACAGTTTCTAATACGGTTTCGATGTAAAGAATTGTAGTAAACGATATATTGTTATTGTTATTTTTATTATTATCCCATCTAATTTTCATAGATAGAATTAAAACTTGATGAAAATAATAATTAAGGGAAATTATGCAAAGAACATATTGTTAGAGAATGCGTAAAATTTATGATCTTCAAGATATTTATTTGAAGTTAAATATTGAAATCATCGTAGGAAAAAGGAAAGAAATATTAATGAAGCTAGTCGTAGCTTTTTACAAACTCTGTTCTTTTTATATTTTAATAAATTATGGAAAATTGAGGAAAGCAAAATGTTGGAATGATTAATATCTTACAGCTTAATCGAGATTTTATTTGCTTTTGAAGCCTAGTGAAAAAAGGAAACAAAGAGAGAAATAGAATGGAAATGAAAGAAGTCAAATGAATAATAAAAACTAGGGGCTATATGAATAATTTGAGTTGCTTAATATAAGGCCTAAACATTTCTTCGAGATATAAATAAGTCTTAAGAAACAAATATAAGGAAAACGAATGTGATTATAAATAAGAATTAACTAAAATGTAATTTCAGATAGCAATTGTTATGTTTGTAATTTCATTGCTCACACCCAATTGGACGATAATCGATTTTACAAATACAGACCTCGAAGAAATTCATGTGCAATTAGGTGTTTGGGAGAATGGCGAACAAAAATAAATGATACGAGCCAAATTGGTATGTTAATCTTTGATTTTAGTTTTCTTTTCTTTTTCCAAGTAACATCAAAATTGTTTTAGGGTAATTTTAGGATGGAAAGTTTGGATTTTTCAAAAACGACAACTTCACATTCAGTTTTTCACGAAAAATTATTGAATTTCAACTTTCAGTGGAATGGATACCGCATTTTCCAAAGCCTCCGGAGCATGTTCTTCGACTTGCGGATGCTGATCTCAAACGTTCGTTTAGCCTTTTCTTACTTCATGTTACTTCTTTTTTTGTTTTGACAATTTGTTTCATCAGAAATAAAAAGAATAGAGAAAAATAATTCAAGGTACGAAATGAAATTGTATTAAAGTAGTAAAATATATTCTGTTCAGAGTTTTAAAAGTACAAAATTTACGTTGACTAACTGAAGTTTTTTTGCAAAAAAAAAATATCTAAAATGAAATCTATGAAAAATGTCTTTTGACTGATCGAGTATAACTGTTGTGAGGATCATTATTGTATTTATAATTTAAATTATCTTAATATATTTATGATAATAACTTCGGATTTGACTTATACGCAAAAAGTAAAATTGATAAAAGCAAACAGTAAATATTTTTGGCAAAAGTATAATTTGCATTGTTGAAGATAAGGCAGAAAATCAAAATAATTGATTAGAATAGATCGTCTTAATTTTTAGACTTCTATTTGGTGCAAATGGTATTTGGTATTATATCACTGGTACTAATGTTCTCGAACAACGCACTTGCAATATATACATTTTATCATCATCGTTATATTTTTAAACGTTTGGTTGCATGCCTTTATGCTGTTATTGGTAAACTTTTAATTATTTTACACTTTCTTTTTTTTTATTTTAAATTAATCAAAGGTTAAATCTATCCTTAGTTCTTAATAGCATTGAAAATATGAAATTAAGCAAGAGAGAAATTAGTTTTTGATCAAAACAATAACGTCATTGAAACCGAAATATTTTAATCAAGCATTAAAACATCGTTCAGAATTTTATTTAAATCTATAATTCTTAACAAATTTTTTAGCGATGTGTATCGTTGTTATGATAGAGATATTAACGAACAGCATTAGTGAATGGAATCGTTCCGTTGCGGAACAAGCGAAGGTCTAGAGTATTTTTTTTTTTTTAAATGAAAATTATGAAACACGAATAGTCTTGACAATGTTTTTAAATATTACCAAAAATTTTAGTAGAATTTTATCATGTGGGCAAGAAGAGATTTTATCGTGGGTGTAAATTTTTCTGAATGTTCTAGATTCTATTGCTTGCATTCTTTTTCTTCTTAGGTATTTTGCTAAAAAAATGATTTGATATGAATGTAGATAAAACGATAATAAAAAAATCAACTGTAGACAAGAAACGCTATTTCATAAAGTATGTGGAATATTAAAAATTAATGAAATTGAAGTTGTCCTCCTTTCCGGAAATCGATATTCCATTAGTTTTTCTTTGAAAACTACAAAGCTAATGTTGCTAAAGTAGTTTATTTTTTAAAAGCGATCAAAAATATATGTAGTTGTACTCGTTGAATTAACAAATTCTATTTAAAACCCGAAACATTACATCCTCATATATTACGGTTGCAATGAACAAAATAACATCCATTGTTCCAGTCTTTATCTCATTTTCAGTTCAAATTTTCGCAATTGTGTCATTCGAATTAAAAATTAACTATATGACGAAAACTGGAAAACATCAGAAACAGTTTTTGGTTAACGTTAGAAACCTTTTCAAAAAAGTATAAATCGTAATGCCATATATTATTTCGTTGATAATGAGAGATTGTCTGTGATTTTAAAGGACCCACAAAAATGTTAAAAATGTATGTTGCAGAATATAGAATGGGATTATTCAGTGGGTCAAACGACAGGTTTACCCACGTATTTAGCATGGACATGTGTGCTTATTTATCTATTCGCTGCAGTGTCATTTGCGCTCGGATCGCATAAGCATAAGGGTTCACGAGCAGCAACCGCCGAATTTGAAATCGAAGATCGACCGATTCATATCGGACGGTGATTTACTAATCTAAGACATGAACCTGATTCCTGATTCATTTTTTTATCCTTTTCGTAATTATTATTTATAGTGTTGCTCTCTTTCACTATTCCATTTTTTTTTTTTTTGATTCTTAAACTACCGAATAAAAAGACGCGATTGACAGCAATACCAAACCTTATGATATTCAGAAAATCCTTGATACCTGTTCTACGACGATTAACAGTTGACTGTCGCTAATTAGTTTTTCGCAATAATTAGCTACCATAAATTTCATTAGCAGGCAAGGCAGCAAAATATAATAGGCGAAATGCCTGATGAAGAAGATAATCTAATTCAAGGCCTTATAACATTCAGTCAAGTTAGAAACTTAGATCATTTACTGTCTGGTATTTCTAATCTATTGGATGCTTTCAATATAAACAGAGGTATTACTTAGGAAAAGGATAAAATTTATTTGATATTAACATATGCGTGGTAAATATATTGTGATGCAGCACATTAAACCATATAAATTTAAAATAACATAATCACAAGTATTATCGAATATTACGAAAATTGGAAGAGGCAGTGAGCAATGAAAAGGACTGTTATTTTAGTAAATACCACTTCATTCTTGGGATTAGAAAAAATCGAGACGAAAAATATGAAATCCATAACAACATTCAGAAGCCAATTCCTATCCAGATATGCAACGAAAGTAGCAAAATTTATTGAAAAAGTCTTAATTCCAACACTGCAAAGAAACCGCAGCTTAATTGTGATATGTTTAACATTTGAAATTCGAAAGAGCTGTTAAAATACATTTTTACTCCCGAAAAATTTCGTTAAACGAATTCCACCTAATCAAACAAAAATGAGTAGTAATCTATACAATTTTTGCATAAAACTAAGAATGATAAGGAAATATTCACAGGTCTCTGTTTATTTGTTTATAGCGCCTAAATCGGAATGGATAATGAAATCAAAAAAGAAACAACAATAATTCAGATCAAGATCGTATGAAAAAAACGCTGAAATAACCAAATTTCAGACTAAATAATCAGCGGAAAAAAGTTGAAAGACTATCATAATTAACAAGGCCGCATGATCGAGCAATGAGAGGAAAAAACATTCTAATGACAAGCAGTTTTAAAGTATTTCACACCAGAGAGTGCAATTAAACATTTGGATAAAAGGATTATAAATTCTTTCCTTGAATTACTCCGACACAAGATCAGTAGAGGATAGATGTTTTGTTCGCAAGATTTTTATAACAGTTTAATCTATAATTACGCGACTCCTTAACTTAATGGAAACTATTTTCTCTAACAGTGATAAAGTAAGCTCGAAAAAAAGTGATTAAAATATAGACAGAGTTCGCCACTACAAATTATGATCGCACTTCCAGTATTAACTGGTTAACAACAAAAGAAAAGAGTCAACAAATACAAAATCGGTTGTCATGCAAATTTTAAACATATTGAAAAATTTATAACTTTTGTTCGAAACTTATTGGGAGAATTATTCAATATGTGTTCAGTATGCAAAAAGCTATAAAGCACAATCAATTTGAGCAGCTGGGAAAAAAATTTGGACAAGTAATATCAAAAAGTAATTTTTTTAAAGGAACTGCTTTACACAGGTAAATTGGTTTTAATTATACAAGAATTACGGTACCTTCGACGTAAATTAATTTTAATACCTTCGAATAAGATATTATTAGGCTGGCTATTCGGAAATTTATCATATCTGATATAACAAATAGTTGGCTTATGCAAGATTTTGAAATATTCAGGAAATAGCTATAAAAATAGCAAGAATTCATTCTGGATTCAATACGCTTACAAGATATTATGAAGTAAAGCAGGAATGACAAAATCTCAAAATAATAAACCTTTAATGATCTATGTTTGACCATTAATCACAGCAGTGTTTACATATTGTAATCCTTCATAGTTCGACTTCCCGCCGGAAGTTATCACATTCACGTATGATGACCCTTCTGCTGTTGTCGGTATTAACACTTTCAACTGTGAAATGCTATTTGGTGTTGCATCGTGGTATGGTTGTCGCTGCAATAAAATATTTCAACAATCATTTCACCTAGATATACTTCTAATAGTGGCCAAAAATTTGAAAATTTTGTAGATTATTTACTGAAACAAAAGGATAAAAATATAAACCCAATACGTCCAAGACCAACTCAGAAGTTCAATATCCCAAACCTTTCATCTTATCAAGAAAACTTTCGAAAATTTCTTTGCTAGTTTCTTTATTTGATGACGTTCTTGAAAATACACATACACACAAAAAAAAAAAAAAACAAACAAACATTTCCAATTTGCTCAAATTTCCCCGCATTCTGTGTTAATACATTATTGTCGTCTGCTATGGGAGTATCAAAGGTTAATTGCTTGTGTGCCACAGATGGACTATTGCCGGCTGAAGATGAATCATAACGAGGAGGCAATGGAGGTGCTCGTCGAGGTGGTATAGCTTCACTTCTCGGTGGCCAAGACTGCCGCTAAAATGTATTTCAAGAATAATTTTATCCTTTTAACCTGAAATAAAACAAAATCTCGACAAAAACCGATGAGAAAAGAAAATGTTGAACAGTGGAAAGGAAAGAGTCTATTCAGAACAAATTCGCATCAAAACAAAACATAAAAATAACTCACCACACTCTTAATACTGCTTTTTTCAATAATCGTCTCATAACCAAGTTTTTTATTAGCTTGTACCGGATCAAATGAATCGATAATGATTCTCTCCGTACCTTTGATTTCACAACGACAAAGGGACATGTACCGCCACCATCCGATTCCTACAATAATCCAAAATGAAATAGATATATTCCGGATGAAAACGTGTACTGGTGTGACATACATAATAAAGTAATAAAAGCGACAAATATCACCTAATACAAAAAACTAAAACCGATCTTTGAAAAATAAATAAGATTTCATAATATCACTACTCACACAACAAAATCACTGGGAATGCAGATAATGCAGATCGAAGACTGAAATAGCTGTTCCGAAAACAACAAGCTCAATGTACTACCTATTATCAGAATCATCAAAAACGTACATCACATTTTTAAAACACTATAGAAATACTACCTGCCAACTCTGCAAACAAGGGGTGCAAAGTAAATGACCACATGGTTCCAACTTGACATTTTTGTTATTTTCCGCGCAAATTTTGCACATCTCAAATGTGGTGCCCATTTCACAATAAATTTGATATTGCTCTGGAGTCACCTGAAAATCCAAATTGCTTTCAGTAATGATCAAAACTTTTATAGCAAAATATGCAAAATATAATTTGTTACCACAAGGTACATTTTTGAGCATTATCCAAAAGTAAAATAATTTCAATGATATTTGCTTACCTTGACACGACCTTCCGGACTCGGCTGCAAGGCATGACTCAAGTCCGGATTTGTTGGTCTTCCATCCGGAAAACGGTAACTAAAGAAATATATAAAACGTCATACACATATAAAAAATCTATAGCAACCCAAAAAAACAAGAGATTTCAAAAAAGGCTTGAAATATTCTGCTCAAAAAGTGTATTTTAAGTCTGACAAGAATGACAATAAATATGAAGTCGAAACTTACAATCCCTCTCGACTTCCATCAACCAAGGCTTGTATGAGTGACTTGTTTTGTGGTATAGTTTGATAAATTTTACCATCAGGAGCGACATAACCAACAGCCCACTGCCCAAGACGTGTACAGCTCAAACGGAACACATAACTGAAAAACAAACTCCGATCCTAAAAATCAATCGTTAATGGAATTAACGCTATATCCCAAAAGAACAAACCTTCCGGGTTTATTGCTATATTTCTGAAGTTTCTGTTTCACTTCATCATATGTCAGAAAAGCGACATATCCAGGATGAGTCACTGCAAGTAGCTGCCAGTTGTGCAACAGTGTATTCCAAGGTTGGAAAAGTCTGAAATTCAATCAATAAGATTACTTTTGTTAATAGCTTATCACAAACACTTATTAATAGCTTAGGGCTGATATGATCAGCCCGTATAAATAAAAACAAAAACAAACCTTGTAAATACATCAAATTCGAAGTTCGAAATGTGCTCATTAACGGTAAGATCAATGGTAGTTTTCAAAGCAAGAGTTTCTAAACCGGTATTAATTCTATGCACTTTGCTTAACGCAATTCGAAACTCAAACCATGGTACAGTAGTCCTAAAAAATTTAACACGAGATTATCGTATTTTCTTTCAGTTTTCCATCAAATATTGCATTGTTCATTATACTATTGTGAAATTTCTGACAAGCACAAACTGATGGCATTACAGACTAATAATATTATACAAAAACAGTTACTTTGTGCCAAATGATTCCCTCCAAAATGCATCAGCTTCTTTTTGGTGATACGAAAGTTTTCACCAATAAAATGTCCATCCGGAAATTCAGCTTTCAATTCTGCTAACATATGCGAAAAAATAAGCGAAAGCTTGGTAAGGTTACGTCGTGCTCCTGATCTTTCATCGTAAATCTTTTCCCGATCTTCTTTGAATAATTTCATTGTCTATAAGATGAAATAAGCTCTCAAATACCGGAAATCCGAAACGGCATCTATAAATTTTCAAATCAGCCCTATAAATAAAAAATTTCACTGAAGAAGGTATAGAAAACAAAATATTCTTATAAGAACCTGCTTGCATTTTGATTGAACGTTCTCCAAGAACAATGCTAAATATGCATTATCTTTTAATACATTCGGATTCTTAGAAATGATAGTGGACAATTGATGATAAGTATCAGGAAGGATATCAAGTATAAAAGGTGGCGAATTCTTAAGATTCAGACGTGGCTGCTGACAATGTTTAACAACATTGTCCATCAATTTAAACGTTTTTTCAACCAAACGACGATCCTGTAACCATAAAAAGTTGTACAAACTAAAGTTTTAAAATAAAGTTTCAAAAACAAAAAAACTTTTGGGCCAAAAACAATAGCGGAGAAAAAAGATAACAATACTGCAGAGCAAAGTTGAAATTCCATAAGAATTTAACTTATTATCAAAGCAATAATTATAAGATTCTTCCTTTAAAAAAATACTCTCCCAAAACAGAAAAAAAGAAATGCATAAAACTTGTGCCAATAGGCTGAACTGGTAATACCTGGATCAGCATAACGTTGGAGGGTCCAGGCACTGCATCATTTCGCCCACTGTAATTCTGCAAAATAGATACTGCGCCACCGCTGACAATTTCATGAATTTTACTCAATACGGAGGAAGCAAAACCGCTTACAGCCATTCGATGAGCAAAATTAAGTTAATAGAATATTTTCCGTGATTCGTATTTCTAAACAAATCATAATCCGTAGTTCCATTGTTATTAAAACTTGATCAGTAGGCATACTATTGCAACCTAACTTTTTGATTTGAATTTCAGGAAAATTAGCGACGAGATTGAAAAACAACACAATTTTAAGACAGTCAATAGATTTTTGGGAAATGTTACCTGAAAAATTTGTTTAGCATTCAATTGAATACTAAATCGTGTGATGCTTCAACGAAGTTCTTAATAATCAATAAGATCACATATAGCACTCTTATAAAATTAGTGAAATCCAATTACTCTTTAAGTCTTAGATTTAAAGTAGTCGAATCCAATTACTCTTTAAGTCTTAGATTTAAAGTAGTCAAATCCAATTACTCTTTAAGTCTTGTAGTCAAATCCAATTACTCTTTAAGTCTTAGATTTAAAGTAGTCTCTGAATTAAAAAGAAAAATGTCTTTAATACAAGAATGATTTCAAAAGTCCAGATTTGTTATAATATTCCAATATTATAATTCCACTTGATACTATATACTATATTTCGATATGAAATAATGCCAACTAGTATTGAAAAATGTGCATACTGCAGCAGATGAAACAATTAGTAAGCGTGTGGTTATAATCATTTAGTTAGCAAAATGTCATCTGACACGACTATACGTAAGACACAGAATACTGAAAAGACATCAGCACGGTCAACCATTTCAATTAATCTATCTTAGGATACATAAACAGTACTACTGTTGCATAAATTTCATCAACACGTTCACTTATTCTACATGCTAGCTCTTTCTTCACATATTTAGCATGCTATTGCGAGCAGAGGCAGATCCTCACATAGAACACAACACCTTATTTAAATGTAAAGAGAAATAAATATTACAGCTTGAGTGAACCTAAGAACCACCGAAACCTAAGAAATTTCCGAGCAATCCTCACACTCCCTAACCAGCCAACACCACGCTACGCAAGCAACAATCACCAATAGCAACACTTAACGCAGCCCCGTGCAGAAAGTTAATCCATCGGCATGGAGAGCTCTAAACCGGCAGTTCATTTTTTCCGGATTTTAAGCGGGTGGTCGAGTTTGCTTGATGGCAGTGGGGATCGATGGGTCTTGAAAGTGTATTTGGAAAATGGGAGAGGGTATGATAGCAATTCTACTTAGCGAGAATAGCGCATTAACTGGTGATAAAAATAATTTTTCAAGTGAGAAGACAACGAAAAGATGGTTGTAGAATAGCGAAAGATCATAGTTTAAGAGGATGATAAAATGCACTATCTGTTACTAAAACAGAAAATAAGTGTTACAACCTATTATAATAAAATCTCGATTAACTTTGCCGCTTTCTTAGCTAATCACCCTAAAAAGAAAGTGGATGTTGGGTACATAGAAAATGCATTATACAATTCAGTTTGAATGACGATTCATAGATAATTACTTCTCATACGTACAAAATTTCAGTTATTAATGAATAGAATTTATCAGGTTTTTTTTGCAAGGATTAACAGCTGAAATAGTTAGAGTTACTTTTTGTTACGAGGACAGGAAAAATCTCAAAATTTTGTCAAATTTGTCAGATCACTCTTTCGAATTATTCATTTCCGTTTCCGAAATTTGTGATGATTTATTGGGTAAAACTATGTCGTCGGAATCTAGAACATCTCGTATTTATTCATTGTCTCCTGACAAAAAAGACTGAATAAATATGAAGATATTCTGAATACAAGATTTGTGCCTTAAATATATACTATTTTACAGTATCGGGAAAGCAGCAGCTCTAAAATATTTTTATAAACTGATAGACGGTTATTTATATTTTCGATCTCAAAGCATATGATCAACAAAATAAAAATAAGCAACACCCAAGATTATCCGTATTTTTTGTTATTTTCTCATCATTTTTTATGGGAAAGAGACTCGATGAGGGTCATTATCTACGCTCAAATCAGTGCTTTGGTGATGATAGATGGGCCAACGAATCATTAGCTTCTGAGCTTTTTAACATCATCATTATATACAGATTATTTCTCTCTTCTCGATTTGTCCGATTACCTGAATTAATCCATTATGGTTTGATTTAAATTTGATTTTAAATTGAAATTTTACTTAATGATTAGAAATACAAACTTATATTCTTCGTCTCTCTTGTCAAACTGATTAACTGCAGGTCGTTTTGTTCCATGATGTTAGGGCAGTTTTTTCTTCCGTAATGTTTGGAATTCGGAAAAAACCATGGCAGGAACGAACGTGATATAAAATTGTAGATTATTATAGATTCCTGGTAGTTATAGACTTTCGGGAAAAATGATTTTTTGAAATTTTCAATTTTCATTCCAAATTTCCTGCTTGGTACCGTAATTTTCTAGAGTATATCTCTTAAGTCGTACTTTTCAGGCCTTGAATGAAAAAGTATCTTTGTTCGAAAAACAAGTGTAGAGGAATTGCATCAGTTGATCAACAGGAGAAAAAATTCATTATAAAAATTGACATTAGGAAGTATAGAATTAGTACGAAGTGATTTAGAAAAATTGCTCGCCACGTATATACGCGGTTAGAAGTCAACCGTTTGTTGGAACATCGTTTATTTATTGTATTATTGCAGATGTATAGAGATTCGTAAAGAAGTGAAATGGCAACAAATGATTACATTTATGACAGGGATTTGGAGCTCGCGTTGGAGCTTAGCAGGTCGATATTTTATTTTATTTTGGAATGTTATGACAGATGTGCTGATATTGTTAGGCGTTGTGATAATTTGGTAATTTGGCATTTCAATCTAATAAATCATAATCTTACAGCTTATAGACTTCAAGAATGATTCTTAGTTGATATTTTCGTTTTCTTTATGTGATTTATTTGATTGAAATTAAAACCCAAATTAAATTTACATATCAAATTTGTAATCCATCTCCTATCACATTGTGAAGTATTGTTTCAGGCAGTCATATGAAGAGGAATCACGTAAGCGAAAAGAAAACACGTATGATCAAGATTTGATTTGTTGGGATGATGTCGAAAAAATGCTGCGATTCAAGAAGTTGATCAGCTTAACGTTGATATTCATAGACGCTATCGCACATGTACCCAAACATTTCCGTACATTTTAATACGCCTTTTTAAGGAAATTTTTTATAGAAGAGATTTGCTTTATTTTGATTTTCTTGTGGTTCTTTTTGTTTCATATCATTAGTTATTCAGCAATATGGTTATCATAAAATGGAAATCTCGGATTTGCAGCATTCAGATCAATTTTGTGATTTTGTTTTTGGTTTTTAATTTAGGTTCCGTCGCCTTTGTTGCTATAATTAAATATTGGTTTCATATTTTTCTCTGTGGTAACCACACTCAATTAACAATAATTTTATAGGAATTGGCAAAGACCTCATTATGCTAACGTTCCAACAACGTCAGGAAGCGTTGGCCTTTATCCATACGTAAAGGATGTTGGTGGACCGGAGAATCTCCCTTCCTTACGTTACAGTAAGTGAATTGAAATGGTGATTTCGGTCGGTGTCTATTTATCATTTGCTGTAAAAGCTTTTTAAAATAGTAACAAAAATAAGAATTTGAGGAAATGGAGCATTCGAACAAAATAAGTTTTTTCCTGTCATATTTTATTTATTGTTCGTTTCAAACTTCAATGACTTTTTTAATGGAGGCGATTTTGTCTTCTGATTTACGCAATATATATTCATCGAAGTTTCATCTTATAATTCTCAAAATTACCAAAACGTATTAATTTTGATGGAATTTACTAGGACCGGAGTCGGATATTCTCACGGGTTATTTAAATACTTCCCAAACGTTGTCCGATGCACAGCCGAATACTTCCGGAACTAGTCATATTGAAAAAGAGATGATTTTCGGGATACTGTTTTGAAAATGTTGTCTCCGTCGAGCAGTGCAGTTGTTGTTCCTTTCTGTTCATCTATCAACAGTTTGCAAACGAACAACGATTTGATTGATTTAAGCGATAAAGAAGTGATTTTTTTGTCAATTATCATTTTGAAACTAATTGCCATCGTATCGATAACGAAATTGAATTGTCATCTAATTTATTCCTTTTTACAAAAACAACCCAGTTTTTCGACTACAAATTTCTCAAAGTGGTACATACTATCCAATGCTTTATTTCGTTGCAAAAAAGAACTGACAGCTGGGAATTCAGTCCATAAATCTCTCTTAGTCGAAGAAATCTGGCTATGCCATCGAAAAAGGCTAACAAGCGTTGGTCAACTTTTTTTCTAACATCAGTCTTTTTCTTTTTGGTGGAACAGCTTAAGTTTGTTCTGTAAGCAAAAATTTATGAATTGGGTTTTACAAGAACTTACTTTATCTCTAATCGTTTTGCTTTAGATATTTAGAAGCATTGTAATATATCCTATCTGCAGTCTTTAGTATTAGTGATAATATTAATTGGAAAACCTATATTTTGTTCAAATTTATAAGATTTCTCTTATATATCTTGGCTTGCTCAAATCTTTGGAGGAGCATGTTGTTGAAATGCTCTTGTTTATTTTCCTTCCCATTTCTCTTCTTTATTGTTAAATAATTCTATTAAGATCATAGATCATTTTATGCATATGCCGGCTTGGATCTGTTAAATTATTCAAGAATTTCACTGTTAATCTTGCTATAGTGCTTGTTTACTCCGTATTCCATCTTTAAATTTTTACGTATAACCACTTCACGATGAATTTTATAAAACTGTTGTTGCCATACCATTTATGTCATCACATCAGTAAACAACATGAATAACCAATTTTTTTCCATATATAGAGATGTTTTATAGAATAGGAAAACATTTTATTTTTGTAAAACTTCAAATTTTCTTGAGTTACCATTCTTAGCCATTGTAAAATTTTTTCGAGATTCTAAACTATTTTAGCCATGGGAAGAATTTGATCCGCTCTCTCTTACTCGTTCGACTAGGGATCATGAAGCTTCGTCGACATATAATCAAAATAAAGACACGGCAATACTACAAAGCAAGAGCGATGATTCCACGCTTTTTTACGTACATTGGAACGATCTCAGTCCATTACATCGTCTGATATGGTTATTACTGATAAAGGTGAAACGTTACAGGAAAAATTTTTTTTTTAACGTGTTAATTGTTTTTAAAGAGGAACTATTCTCAATATAGGTGGTGGCTCAGCTCCTTGTAAACCTCCGAGATCACAGAAAAATGGACAAGATAAATTCGTGAATTCTATCGGACCACACAAGTTTGATTTTGACGAAATACAGTTGCAAGAAAAGCCTTCAGAAGTTGATCGTGAGGTATGAATATTAATTTTGCATATATTTTTTCAGCAAACATTAG
The DNA here is from genome assembly GCA_024305405.1 of Dirofilaria immitis. Taxonomy (NCBI): domain Eukaryota; kingdom Metazoa; phylum Nematoda; class Chromadorea; order Rhabditida; family Onchocercidae; genus Dirofilaria; species Dirofilaria immitis. The sequence continues at coordinate 1,791,536 of JAKNDB010000110.1, forward strand.
AATTCCATAATTTTATTTTAAATTCTAGGCTGATGTTTACTTTAAAACTATTTGAATCGCAGATTGCTTCACTTCTTCGTCGTTCTCCTCAGCATTGTGATCCAATATCAAAACGTTTCATATCACCTGTTGTGGATTATTTAATTACAAGCTTTAAAGTTACCAGTGTGAAAGTAATCGTTGAGAAAGATTACAGGTGATTCCATGTTTTTTTTGCAAAAATTAATATCCCTTAATTATGGTTATTACTGTACAGTTCTTGAGTAACACGAAATGGAAAAATGGTTAATATTTCATTAAAATTAGTTTGAAAATGCGGAGATCCATTCCTCAAATAGTGGAATTTTTAATCATTTTCTCCGAAAATTTTATTTAAGTTGGCCTACAATATTGAGCGCGGACGACAGAATGACATTCACTTGTGAAACTACAAGTACAATTCAGTACATTTTGGCAAATGTGTTAAATACATTCCTTGATCCTCACAAATCAGTATGCTACGGGGTCGTTTGCCTGTTGATGAATATGGTCTAAAAGTGAGTAATCAAGTTCACAAATTTTTTCTGGAATTGATTAATCAGATGTAATGTCAATAATTATTATCCTTTTAAATTCGTTAGTTAGAAAATCATACTAGTTTAGATCTATGGGCTGGATGAATTTCTTCTTAGCAGTTCTCAGCTTGGTGAAAATCCATTTGTTGGACAAGCACTTGCGTTTGGGAAAGACATACGACTTGAGGTAAGATTTTATTTTGATTTGTGAAGTTTCCAATTTGAATATTTCTAATTTCGTTGTTAATTGCTGCTTCTTATGCAGGTTGGCAAAATAGCAAATGATAGTCAGTCAAAAAGATGCAGCAACTTGATACGCTAAGTGTTGATGGCAATCCAAGGCGTTCTTTCCAATCAAGGTATTATTTTCATCCTTTTTTTCTGCAAATTTTTCAACATCTTTCATCTAAATTCGTTATCAGGAGATTTAAGTGGACTATTTCACGGCAGCATTCGTAAGCATTTTTGAGGGTCTTGACGTTTCGTCGTATCCAGCACGCAGTTCTGCTACAGTGAGGAGACGTACTATATCGCATATTGTACTGGTGTCCTATGTTGACTAAATATTATACTATTATACCACAGTAGATGTGTCGTACTGCACATTACAAACGTATACTATTATGCTATATGTGTAGGCAGTTCTTTTATCCATCTTCCGATTCGCTTGTTCAAAATCATAAAAGTATCGATTTGAGAAATATAGCTTTATAACAAGATTCTAAGGTTCGATTTTATTTTTTTGAATCTTCTTATAATTTCTGTAGCTCGATACTATAAATTTTACTTCAAAAATTATATATAATATCGTGACTTTATCATGTACACGTTTAAGTTTTTTAGTTCGAAGAAACCTGATTCTGTAGTGCGTACAATGACAAATGTTCGAGAAATTTTGGATGCACTAAAGAACTCATTACGCACTTATTCGGTCATACATCTTAACGATGACGGTAAGTATTATGACGCTCCTATTATTCGAATATTTCGTTTCAAATTACTCATTTCGATCCAAAATATTCGACAAATTTTAGCAACGAAGGATAAAGAAAGAGTAAATCAATCAGTGAAACTTCTCTGTACTATTCTGGGACGCATTATGCCGACTGATCTTTCCGGAGCACTACGTTTATTCCTCGCAGCAAGAACTGCTGTAAGATTGTACTTTTTAAACACAGACATATGTTCAGCTGCAAGAAGAAGTTTTATCACATATTCATGTAAACGTAACAAAGAAACCATCATTGTAGCAGATGCTCCATCAAGATGGTACTATAAGTTATAGATTAATAAAGCTAATTGATCGGCAATAATCAGTATATATTTTGCAGTAATCTCGAATTGCAATAATTTTATCACCATCAAATTCAAAGATATATATTTCAGGAACAATTGTCAGTCGCAGTATCAGAACTTCTCACCGTTGTACATAGCTTTCTTGGTACATATTGCAAATCTGTACGCTGCGGATTTGATATCCTTCCTCTGAAGGTCTCTTTGTACTGTTACATAATACGTTTTTATAAATCGTGTCAATTATTTTGTAAAGAAAATATTTCAGCACATAGTGTAGTAAAAAAGTAATCTAATAACAAGAAATTTATTTAAAATAGTGAAGTAGAATGATAACAGTACGCATAGTTTCTGTCTTCTATCCTTCCTAAGATTGATTCTCTATGTACTTTCTTCAGAAGTATCAATTCTTTGTTTTTGTTTTTCGAAAGTGCTCACATTATACTTACTTTGTTGGATTTCAGACATTCTCGAACAGCGAGCGGGAACAGCGGGAAATCCTAACGGTAGATGAACAACTACTAGTGCACGTTGATTCAATCCATAATATACCACGAGAATGGTCACAGCAGTTCAATTCATTCTCTGTTGCTGTCCATATAATGCATGGAACAGCAGAAATTTGTCGAGGTTTCAAAGAAAATCCTCGACCGATCATTAATGATCATTTTTTCCCATACTGTCGGACTAATACTTGGGTTAATACCTTTCATTTTTTCAAATTATTAATGAGATGCACATTAATAGTAATTTATATTTTAAAAATTTTGATATCAAGGATTATATTATCTCGGTAGAGTCAAGAAATTTCGAGTTAGACCTTATACTTTATCAAACAGGACAAAAATCGACTGGATTTTAAAGTTTTAATGTGAGTTTTATAGTGTGAGTCAGTGCTTATTCTTTTCATATTCTTCTATTCTATACAAAATACTGTATTTGTAGGCCTGTTTTCGCATTCCACTTTGCATCTTACCTCAGGAAACACGAATTTTTATCCTGCTATATGGAACTGGCCATTCAACTTGCTGTGATGTGAGTAAATTTTGGTTTTATGGGTTTAATTTGCATGTGCGTAATTTATGTGATTTTTATGATAAGTATAGTTGCTTTTTGTTATTCTGTAGTCTTCAAATTTGTTTTGCTGGTTATTAGGCAATCTGCAGGTTCATTCATCGAATGTATCGAGTGAGTCGCAAGCACTACTTGAAAAGCAACTTGCTTGTGCCTCTTTCCCATTGTTCGATCACGAAGGGTTTGTTCGCACCATGTTCACAAGATTTCCTTTTATTTACTTAATCACAAGATACGATGCTGTGACTTGATTTTATTGAATTTACTGGAGCATCATTTTTAAATTATAATCACGACACTGAACTGAATTGCTTAAAATCTTTGTTAATTTCGAGCCTGATTAACTATTTGCCTACAATATTTTACTTCTAGTTGATGATGCCAAGACTATCACATCATTGTCGTGAAGCTATATTAGTTCTGTTGAAAGCAATAGATTTATGCTGAATTAAGAACTGTTGTAGATTTCGAAAAGAAATATATTGAACTTTTCATATTCAGCTTGTTTAGTTTACTTCGACAAGGATCTCTTCTTTTACCACTATCAGTTATCAGCGGAAAGGTGGTTCATCCTTGGGGGCCTCGACCGTTGTTCGAAACAGTGGATGATCTCGTTGTACTTGTTACATTACCGTTATTACATTATGATGTTATTTTCCCATATGTTAACTATGGCGAAAATAGGTGCTTTTACTTTCTCTATTGTTTTTTATGGTTTTTTTCAACTGAAATCAGATTTTCAAATTTGTAAATAGCCCTTATTGAAATTGTTGTTTGACAGAAAATTGCACGTCGATGGGTGCTGAATCTTGTTTTATTTTTATAATGTTCTATTGTACAGTTTGGATAAATTACTGAATCAAAAAATCATAGGTGAAAAAAGGAGATTCCGTTTAAATCAAATTAGGTGAAGCAGAAAGTTGGAATTTTTGCTTAACAGGAAAATCTGTCCTTTCCATTATTATTTAAGTAGAATTTTTGATGGAAAACTTTAATAATATTTGCAGTCTGAAACGCGATTTCAATTCTCTTGATTCGGATACACAACAAAATTTGCTGGATATTGTAGAAAGTGGAGTTACCCATAGGTTTGTTGTTTTTCCTTGCTTTTTGCGATGGTTTAGTTTAATTGATAATGATTACCATTCTGAAGAAATATGTACTGCTATGAAGGTTAATCTAGTCTTTTTACGGAGCAGAGAATATTCTGACAGATTAGAGATTTACGTTATTCTATGTATATAGGAGCTAGTTTCTTACTTTATTTTGTAGTTCATTTGAATTCATCTCTGAAACTTAAGTAACTTAAATATTTTGTTCTTTTTTTTTAATCGTTAATATAGTTGCAAATAAATCTTAAATTTCAGTTTAACTGAAGATGAAAAAGAAACGTTATGGGAAAAACGACATTATTTGACTCAAATACCGGAAGCTTTGCCTTTAGTGCTTGCTTCCGCCGTTGGTTGGGATTGGGCATCATTGACAAATATTTATCAATTGCTAGATGACTGGATGCCGTTAAGTTCAGTGCAAGCGATCGAACTTCTGCTTCCTCAGTAATTATTGTTATAACTAATTTTCCTACTTGAAAAGAATCGTATTTTGATGTTCTGACTGTGATTTGAAAATATGATCATTATTCATGGAAATCTATTAGTAATTTCCCTTTGCAGTTTTCCGGATCTCACCATTCGTTCAAAAGCTATATTATGGCTTAAAAATGCTTCATCTGATTTTCTGTTCAATTTCCTTCCTGAATTGGTCGAGGTTATTTGTTTTCTTCAGTCTTACTTTATATTTTAAGATACTGCTCATTGAATTGAAGCTTTCCAACAGTTGAGTTTTCTTCTGATTAGAAGTTTTCACTTGTGAGCTGAAGTGAGAAGATAGGCGATAAAAAACGTTAAAAAATCTGTTTCGCTAGATCATTAATGAATTCTCTCACCTGTGCAGATGTTCAGATTAGTTTTGTAGATTATTATATAAATTATATACATTATTATAGGCTTTACGATTTGAAACATTCGAGGATTCTTCATTGGCTGTGTATTTGTTGACTCTCTGTGCTGGAGATCGTCGTTTTGCTTTCGAACTTTATTGGTATCATTTTTGTTGAAATGTTTCCGATTGATATCAGCTAACAGTCTATGTTTTTTCAAGGACATTCATGCAAATTTAGAAAATTTTCAATAATAAATTAATGTCAATGTATTTTTAGGCAGTTACAACAACGAATAGATCAGCGCCAGGAGAGGAGTTATTCAAATCGTTGCAGTTTGTTGCAGCAACAAGTTCTCAAACTGTTAGATGAAGAATTCAGTATTGATATCGAAAATCAGCATCGTCTTTTGCAAGCTCTAAATGCTGTATCTTGTGAACTAAAAGATGTCGGTGATGCCACCAAAATGGTTTGTTATGTGAATTACTTAAACAAAAGAAGATTCAAATTGATTGCTTCATTGTTTTATTTTTTCTTACCCTTATGTTTCTGTTTGTCTTGTATGGTATTCCAATCATTTTCTCTCGCATGGAATGTTTTTGAAATTCTGTAAAATTCATGAAATTTATATATAACGTAGATTTTTAGCAACTGACCCTTCAACGACACCTTGCTTTGCTGGATGCTCGGATATTGGAAAACAATGTACGCCTCCCTCTTTTACCGTCATTTTTATGTACTGGTATAAGTGTATCTGAATCGAGCTATTTTAATTCACTGACAAAGCCGATAAAAGTAACATTCAAAGGCTTGAAAAGTTCATTTGCAATTTTGTATAAGGTAAGCTTCTCTTTCACTTATTCGCTTATGGTTGATCAGTTCCGTTATTTGAATTGTCGTTTGAAGTTGCTGCTTTTGTTTTAGACGAACTCTTTTTGGTAGTTGTCAGTTGTTTTTTCTAAGGAACGATACTGATCAAGGTATTATGTGTTTTAGGAACTCTAAATTTTAAGGATGCATATTGCAGGTTGGTGATGATATGAGACAAGACGCACTTGTGTTACAGTTAGTGAAAATGATGAATGATATATGGTTAAGCCAGGAGCTTGATCTTAGAATGGTCATTTTCCGCTGTATCCCTTTGGGAATAAAAGTGGTGTGGCATTTTTATTACTATTCTTGATTTAAAATTATTTGATAATTCTCTAAATTTTTCATTTCGCGAAATCTTTAATAAATTAGTCATGTCATATTTTAAAGGAATGGTCGAACTTGTTTCGGATTGTCGTACATTATGTGAAATTCAAAGTGCCGTTGGTGCTACTGGTGTATTCAAAGATGATTTGCTCAAAAAATGGCTCAGAAATGCATAATCCTTCGGAATTTCAGTATAAAATAGTATTTTTCAAATCTTTCTTCCAATTTATCTCATTTATGAGTGTTAAAATAAATGAATTAAACTGGATAGGTTAAGCATCAAATAATTTTTAATTGGATAATTGATTTGATCAGTTAAGCAGTCGGCACTGCTTTTGCTAAATTTATATTTCTTTACGGAAATAAATTACAGGCACTGGAGAATTTTCATTTATCATGTGCGGGTTGGTGCGTCGCCACTTATGTACTCGGTATTGGCGATCGTCATAACGACAACATACTGGTTACGAGGACAGGTCATGTTTTCCATATTGATTTTGGCAAATATATGGGCGACTGGCAAACAGCTGCTGGATTCCGAAGGTTTAGCTTTATTTACGAGAATAACTTTTGCCTTTTAGGATTATTAGTGTTTTAGAAATCATGTTTAAAAGACGAAATTTATTTGCAGAGATCGCACACCTTTTATTTTTACCAGTGATATGGCTTATGTAATCAACGAAGGTTCGCCCCAGTCAGCAACAAGTCGTTATCAGCATTTCGTTGATAACTGTTGTAAAGCCTTCAATCTACTTCGAAAGAAATATTCAATACTCGTAAATCTCATGAAAATGGTATGTAAATAATTATTTGTTAACTCGAAAAGTCATTGCCTTCTTTCGTCTCTAACTTCCACAAAATACAACGTACATTTTTCCTATGATGATATTAGCTTATTAATCTGTGAACGTTGAAATGATTTTGAAGAGCTTTATTTTACTCATTAGTTTACTGCACATTCAAAAACAATATAAGTTATTCTAGGACGCCGAGGATTTTTATAAATTTCTTTATATTAATAGTGACACATAGTGATATAATTATTATTAAAGGAACGAAGCTGATGTAGGTCGAATTGAATTAACTATGGAGCTGAGTTTCGCTGTCTTCCGAATTTCTCTTATGTCTATGTTGCAGATGTCTTGTTCGGGTATCGCTGGCATGAACTTGGAAGCTGTTAATTTTGTGCAAAGCAATTTGCTTTTAAACTTAACTGATACACAGGCAACTGTTCAATTTACACGAATGATTGAAGAAAGCTTAAAAAGCAAATTTCCTCGGTAAAATTTGCTCCAGAAATCTTTTTCTTCTATCTAAAATTCTCGGGATTCAGATATTGCTCGAAAATGATTTTAGTTTTGTGTATCACCGTTATAAATTTCTTTACCATTTCATTTTATCAGATTGAATTTTCTTGCGCATACTTTGGTGCAGATGAAGAGTACTCCATCGATGTTACGAGGCGGATATGGTGATCCCAATAAACTTTCATTTGTTCAGCAATTATATACGTAAGTTATGGAAAAATGAGATTACTAAAAATGTTTCCTTGTTGGAATTTTAATGGGTATTTTCGTTCTTCATCATTTGGCTTGGATTGTGGGTTGTAATATCCAAGACTATCAATATTTGAAGGACCAAATAAAAGTGAAAGGATCATTTCAGAATGAAAGATGACGGTCGCATCACAAGAGCTGACGTGCTGGCGTTCGAGAAATGGCATATACCGGAGAAAGTTTATGTATGATTTATTTTTATAAGCATTTTCTTAACACAATTTTGTGAAATCAAATTAATGATTGCTTGATGAAATGTTACTTCGACCATAAATAAATGATCACTTTAACAGATGTACAAAGTCGAAGTGAATCGAGAGAACGAAGCAGTCTGCGGTATTGTATATAGGTCATTTGTGGAATTCAATGAACTGTATATCAAACTGTGCAGGAGGTGAGAATACACGGTGGCATATTTGAAAAGAGATAGTGTTCAAGTCAGCTAATGATTAGAATCTCAGTATATGTGGTGCAGCTGGATAGTTATGATAATGGACAAAGTGATTGATATATATATTGTCTGTTTGAATGAAAAAAGTCAAAGATGGATGAAAATTGGTTAATCTCGGGATTGTTTTAATGGAATTCATTATGCGAATGTCGGAAATTCCAGACATTAAATGTAATGCCTTTTCGTGTATTATTGTGATGCTTCACGCTAATCCAATCCATCAATAAGGAATTTGATTTATTACATTTTATTGTTGCTTTAGCTACTATTATTTTGCTGTCAGATTTCCATTTGCACATCTGCCACCATTATCGCAAGGAACGAATGTTGGTCGCTCAAACATACGTAAAGTTGCAGAAAGAAGGCAAGCTGATTTGCAGCAGTTTCTAAATGTGTTATTTGAATATCATCTTGAGGTGGCAAGTGTAAGTAATTTTACTTAATACGCTATTGATTATAGTAAGTGATAAATTAATCAGATAATTTTGAACTGCATTTGTGACGGCAGGAGAAAACAGTCTGAACTGAGTATGCAGTTTCAATGATTGACATGAGAGAATTGGTCGAGAATTTATTTAGAGTGATTTGGTCTACACCTTCTTTCATATGATATTTCGTGACAGTGCTCCTGAAGAATCGAATCAATTTTTGCAAGTGATGAAAGGTAGAATTTTCTCTTTTTTTTTGATTTTTTAAATGTTTTTAGATTTTGATATTATGAGAGTATTTTACTCCCTTTTACAATGTAAACTATACTCTGTATATGTAACGTAAAGAAACTGCAGTAAATGAGAACGACATTCCGTCGAAGAAAGTAACTGGCCGTATTTTCTTGAGACTTACTTATGACCAACAAGAAGGAGATTTGAACGTATTCATTGGTCATGTTAGAGGATTAAAATCATTAACGGTCAAGCACCAGATTCTTATGTCAAAACGTGAGTCATTCCATTTCAAATCATATTTTTATCTTATTTTATGTATGGGCATGTCTTAACGATGATTTTTCTGGATTTCGGTGTTATAGATATCTGCATCCCGATCCACAAAGGATTTCGAAACGAAAAACGCATGTTGTAAAAAATACCCAAATGCCAACTTTTAACGAGGAGGTTTGTAGTTACAATTTTATCATTATTTTGAAAACAGTAGATAAATTAAAAATAATCTGTGGCTAGCTTTTGAGTATGATTCGGGAAGGATGATACATAATCATTCAACAATCGTGCCTGCATCGGAGGACATTTTGCATCAGATATCACAGTTATTCAAACCTTAGAGTTTTTATAGACTGACTTGCTAAGTTAGCTAAATACTAGAGGTTTTCATGCATCTACATTCGTAAATATGCAGCTGAACTACCAGTTTTTGTCTGATATAAATTTGGTTGATCGAGCGTTGGAAATATCAGTTTGGAATTGTGGTTCACTCGTTGGCGAAAATTCAGTGATTGGTTCAGTCCACATTCCTTTGCGTAAACTGTTGGATACGCCTATGGATCGTAAGGGAATTAAAATTCTGGATGGTTGGTTCACTCTGAGTACAGGTTCACGGTAAATATACATATGTGAGGTTCGCTGCTCAGTTTTTCTTTCTGTCCGTTTAACTTAAGGAGGGATGAACTGTTTATTATCAACTAAGTGTAAATAATTTTGAATCTTCTGTTCTGTTTTATATATTTATATGAAGTTTGCTTCCATGTCTTTCTGTTCCTCTTTTCCTTTTTCTCCTCGAGAGGTTAAATTTTGCTGTGTATGATTGTTTGAAATATTTCGTCATTTAAATTATTACTTGTACTCTCTGTAAATATCACTTGAATTTGCTGATTTTAGTTTTATACAAAGCAGGAAGCACTACTTTGCATAAAGCTATTGCAATTTACTATAATGAAAAATTTACATATGATGAAAGTAAGGTATCCGAAGTATAAATCACTGATTTTTAGTACATTCCGTTTAATGTTATATCGACATCAGCACACGTTACGCTTGATCATTCCAGGTCCACTCTTCGGGTTTTTTTTAGTTTTCTTCAGTGTAAATATTATTCCAATTACCGACTCTTTATTGATTTTTTACCATTATCATTTAATATTCCATACCATCCACCATTGACAGTAAAGCGGTAACTATCTTATGCTTTTAGCATTCTATAACTGGCCGATACTTTAATAATTGCATATTAAATAATCTAAAAGTCTTATCTATCTTTATGTGATTTATTATGCAGTTATTTACATCTCTATTTTATATAATAATTTGTTTCTATTTTTCATCAAGTGAAACTTTCGAATCTTTTTATCTCCATTTTTTTTTCGTTGATGAGGATGTAATATCATCGGATAGAGTCTTTCATCATATTTTAAACGAACTTATTTTCGGCACTTCATGGAAGGGATATCTATCAGGTTATGTTTTTTTGATACTTTTCGTATGTGTACTGTATTAGGGATAAATGTGTTTTAAAATCATTCCAGTCTATGTAATTAATTCATGAGGATGATTCCTTATCGCTCAAAGCATGTTGTATTTAATTGTATTGTTGTAAACACCGGCAGTTGGCTGCAATGTATTTAGCAGTCTTTTAGAGTTTTTACCAAAGATTTTGATGCTACTAACAAAATTCAATAACTTGTTCTTCTGTTGATCACTTAGTTTCTTGATTTGTCCAATTTTCATAGATGATCTGGAATGCTTTGCAATGTAATAGAAAAACTTGCAATTTGAACGATTTCTACACCACTGCACAGTCCTGTTTCTTGCCAACATCTACTATTGTAGGTTCTATCATAAGGTTTTTATTGAACTGTTTTTAACTGTCATATCTTTAGTCATCTTGAAAACGGATGAACGGCTCTAAATTATTGAGTCAGAATTTGGAGAATGGGACATTCGAGATAATTGGCAGAGATTATATTCCACGTCTATGTCGGAAAGTTCGGAGGATAAAAATCTTACAGCTACGAATTTAGCTTACACTGCGACTTACAGGAATTTTCATATGTTTCGTTATTTTGACCTGTGTCTTATTAGAATAATATTGCATTAAAATGTGGAATTTGAAAAGAGCCTTGCCTGGGGTTGCATCCTAGCCATTCCATATATTATAGTCTTTGTTCTATCACTGCTCAATAAAATGATTAATATTGTTTCTTGTCAAATGTCGATCGCCCTCTAGAGAAAATGCTTGTTGTTTATGACCAATTTCAGTACAGCAAACGCTCACAGCAATTTCGGTTTCTCGCCCGATAAGCTACCAAAACTACGTTCTTCCTATTAGTACTAAATCATACAATTTCTCATCATGTCCCTTCCGAGCGAAATTTTATTAGCATTAATTGGGACATCGCAAATGTTATAAATGGTTTATCTTGTCAGCTATCCATAATGCAATTAGACTGTCGGAATTTTATTTGAAATATGACACAGTACAGGAATTTTATATACAGGACTGTATATAAAAATAAGTAATATAAGGACGGCACAAAAGTGAAATTTTCTTGTGAATCAGTAGGACAGGATTGTTTTTGGCAATTTCATGAGCATTTATGTATATATATATAGATATATCTTTTTTTTGGCGAATCTCACGTCTATGGAGCGGAAAACGAACCGTATATGACGCTGCAATCGGCTAAACAGAGCTTTCCTTTACTGTTGAAAGAAATGGGATTTTCGGATTTAGATATTATGTGTGCCTTTACAATATTCATTTAAGAGCAAAAAAACTGGATAATGTGTTAGCAATCAACAACGGGCAGTAGTCGATTAATTCTAAAAAATTGAGGAGTTCTCCTCAATTTGAAAGTTTTATAATTTCTGTCAACAAATTTTCGACAGCAGCCTCTTCACGGGTAAGTACGGGCATTGTTGAGGGAGAAAGATGCGAGGAGGTGACCGGTCCAGATTCCTCCTCCTCATCATCATCATTGTCATGTCCATAATACGCATTTGTATAACCAATATCCGCTTCATTTGAATTTGCATTAACTGGAACTTCTTCGAGCAAAAATTGGTCGCAATCTGAAATTATTTTGACTTGCGATGATAACAAAACTTTAAATGTAAAAAAAAGAAAAGAAATTCGAAGGATCCATCACGGTCCAAACTGCACGGATAGTTTCGCCTAATGCAGACTATCAGAATCAACTAAATGAAATTCAGTCACGATGATATATTTGATCAGTAAATTCAGCGATATTTTGGCGAATGAAACCATTGCATTCATCATTTTTTTGACTTTATGACTATTTTAAAAATTATTTGCTGAATAAACTGGAAATGCTTTCATAAATCTTAATTCATGAAAATCAGAGAGAGATACTTGTGGATAAGATTCGGTCATAAAATCAAACTGATGAGCAAAAAAACCAAGTCTGATAGAAAGGGAAAAAGAATGTTGCTACTCTGAAAATATTCGGAAGTCAGGTAAGGTCCAAGCAAAATCTATATTAGTTGGGATTTTTTTAAATTTTTCGTTGTCAGTTACTCGACAGTCAATCAGGATCGGTTACTCGACGACTACTTAAATTCGATTGCGGCAGTCATGCTTCAGTACAGTTCGGAAATATGGTCCATTAGATCAGAGGACAGTTCGACTTAACAGGAACTACAATTCAAAGGCACAGGAGACAGCAGTGGTGATATGAAAGAACGACAGACTCAAAGAAAAATACGACCTCTCAGCAAGCAGTAAGATATTTGTTTGTATTATCGAAAATCATTATTTAATCACGATTTAGTTCCTAATACTCGTTAGCCTACATAACAGCTGTAATTTCATTCAATCAGTTTTGAACTTAATTTCGTTTTTTTTATTCGGTAAATTACTCAGAAGAAGGAAAAACTCTCTGCTCTAAACCAAACCCTGTAGTTGAGTGAGTGGCAGATTATTGAGAGTATCTGCTGTCATTTCAACGGTATTGAATACTTTTGTCATCATTTCCGAATTGTGAACTTGATCGATATGAAGTTTCTGAAGGATGCAATGAATCCCGTTGGAAATTCCACCGACCATTTCACGGATCGCATGAATATCGTTAGCAAGTTGATTGCACCAACACTGAACTGGTGGATACATTGGCATGCCTGGAACATTTAAAGGTTCTGCAGCTTTGCGATTTTTTAAGTCGATATATCCAAATATTAGAATTGAGAAAGTGGAAATATTATACTTATTGGACGATGCGGATGATCGACCATTATTGGATGCATCAAATTTGCACGAACGCCATGATCCATCGTTGGATGCGGATGTTGCTGCATAATTGGATGTTTCAAATGTTCCATGACTTCAGGCGGTACATCGCCAATCTTGTAACTACCCGGAACACCAGGAACATCTGGAACACCATCTAAGTGGAAAAAAACGCATAATAAAAATAAAAATCGTATGCGCGCATCATACTCAATCTTTTCTGACATTACTGGCCATAATTATGCACAAACCAGTAGTATCCGATCCTCGTTCAAATCGACGGTTAAAATATGGCCCTGTGAGTATTTTAACGTAGTAAATCTATTCTATATTCGATGTAGCATATAGTCAAGTTTCAGTCAAATACAAATCATCTGAATACTTCTGTCGACCGTACGTGATGCTACAATACCATGCTACAACTCAGGGCAACAATAGTGAAAGAATAAAACAAACCTATATTTTTCGATGATTTCTTCGCAGGTTTATTTTTTTGCCGCCTGTGCTTGTGTTCTAGGACTGCCCACAACTAAAATTTGTATGATTAGAGTATTAAAATAAGAGATTCCAGACGCAAGTTTTTCTTTTCTGTAATTCTTAAATGTCCCTCGTCTCTCAGTTCTTTTTTCCTTTCTCTAAGCATTTCCACGTTCTGCTTTTTTGTGAGAAAATTCATTACAGGTTATCCTGGATAATTTATGGCGTCCGATACCATATGATCAAGCAAATGACATGCGTGTTTGAGATAAGTATCAGACCTCTTTCGAGGTCTTCAAAGTATGCTTCTTCTTTCTTAATATTATGAAATTAAAATTCAGCTTATCCGTTTTATCCGGAATTTTAGGATACCAAGAAAATGAAATGAAAGAAAAGATTGGATGGAGAGGTATAATCTTTACCATCAATAACACGCTCTACTTCATCGTCATCGTCATCGGAAATTCTAGAATTTGCACATTTTCGTTTAGACATTTCTACAAATGTATCCGAATTATTTCCAGGTAGCACATGGTACCTTTTTAACTAGATATAATAAGTTCTTCTCTTTCGTTTTGTTAAATACAGTGTAACAGTTCCCTCTTTATTACATTACGAATGGATATTATAAAAACCGATTGACAAACGTAAATGAGGTAAAATACCGGGAAAAGTGTGGGAAATCATAGATCAAATTCTATCATCATTAATGCATTTACAGCACAACATTTTCGTCTCTCCCATGAACAGAAGTTTGAACAGATAAATTTATATAGGAAGCATGTCGCAAAAAACCGACGTTCTACTGTGTTCTTCAAACCTCAGATACGAAACGACAAAACTAACGATATCCTAATTTTTTTTACCTATAGTGCTTTTTTCATATATACGATAATAATATTATTCTTTTCTATACAATTTCCAAAAATTGGTAACGAACGGTCTTATGTATGTAACAGAAAGAAAGAAGGAATTAAAGATGAGACAATTACGAAATTTCTCACTAAAAATGAAATTTGTAGGCTGCTGTCAGGTTTCTTTTCTAGGAGATGGAATATGCGGAAGTGATTTCATGTTTTTCTTGAACATAGAATACCCGAAAATACGGAATAGATCTAGCCAGCAGAAAAATTGATAGCCATTTCAGTCTATACCAATTTCGTTAAATTAAGAATCATTAACAAAGGCGAATCAATAATAAAAATACAAATGACAGCTTAATATAATAAAGTTAACATCCTTTCCGACTAAATTATTTACAAATTGCAAAAAATTTACCGACTAATTTATGAATTTAAATTGACAATTTCTACAAGAATTTAATCAATATTTTTCTTCTGTAATACTTTTCTGATCAACAAAAATTTAAAAAATGGAGATTGAATCTAATAGCTAACCTTTCACATTACTAGAATTATTTTCCCAGCGAGACATCAGCAATTAGAATTACGAATAACACAGAAATTCCAACCAAACCAACCGGATCACACAACTGCAAAAGAAACAAATAAATAACCAAGACTGATGAACGAATTTATCAGATAATTTGTGCTTATTCAAATTTTTGTTGCTTCTTCTTTATCTTATTTACACCATTGCGATGATGTCAGCTGTACGCATCAAAAATTTGCATATTGTCTTGCTCTTGAGCTCTCTGATAAAAAGCACAAAATTCACGATACGGAATTAACACACACCAACTTACTTTCGGATCAAATTTTTGTTCTCCAATTGTTTCAGTTTAAATTTCTTAATCAGCTGCAACTAATTCCAAAGGAAAATCAATTTTCCACAAAAGAGATCCAAAATGTTTATTTTCTAGTGTATATTTTCATAAATGGTCAGTTTCAGTCAGATTTTTCTGTTATAGTTGAATTTTTATAAATAATATCTTTTCAAATTCGTGATCTCTGATACTAGTGATTGCGTCATTTACGTCCAAGAAATCATATAAAACTAAATACTTCATTAAGTCCCTCATGTGTTTAAATTTCCATGATATGTTATATCTAATTATAATTGCGGCATTAGTTGTGAATCACTCCTACATAACGGAACTTTAAGAAAATGATCTAAAATGGCACATTTTGGTTATCACAAGTTTCCGTATCCACCATGCTTATCCATGATAATCTGAGCCTTCAACTTTTTATCATTTCTGTTAGATTATTATCAGCAAACCATTAGTTTTACTTAAGTTCTTGATGATGCATTCATGAACGTTTGAAGATTTTCTCATTTCGACGTCTTCCCATGACTGATTCTGAAATAAACAGAACTGCAACTTTAAAGAAGTTGTCACAAGAGCAAGAAACTGTCTTATAGCTTGCACATTAGGAAACTTTATGAGATGCTAAATGCTAAAAAGTGAGCATATTTTCAAACATACAAATAAATGATCTTGCATTATTAAGTTGCAGATGCCATAAAATTGTAAAGTATTTGTTAATCGGTAATTATGAGATATCACAGATTAGTAGGGTTCAATTAGATTATCAACTGTCGTAAATTAAAAGCAAATACCGATTTGCTTTGAGGATAGCTTCGATTTCTCAGCTTCAAAAATAGCTTTTCTATTAGTCTTCAAAAAGTCGTTAAGAATCAAGAAAAAAATGGTGTTTACAAGAGGATTCTTGAAAAATCGATTTATAAGCATTTCCGGAAAAATTATCTGAAATAAAGTTATGAAGTCAATAACAGCAAAATCTTACAAATTGTATAAAATATCACAAATAGCTTCTATATTTATATTTCAAGAAAATTTGCAAAAAATGCAAAAATTTATGCAGAACAAAAAACAACGGTTCAAGAAAATAATGCGATGATGGTTTGCATTTGAATTCTTTTAGACGGCGAGAGTAAGCAACAAGGTAATATACATCATAGAATCTTGAATTTAAATCTTTTTTATAATCAAGTAAATTTTGTTCTTCAATTGAACTGACATTTCAATAGAACTAACATTCAACTGTAATTCGAAGTTTTGGGTTAAAGAATTATTTATTTCTTTTGAACCATTGGATTGAAAAAGTTATAGAAACTTTTTCCAATTTTGCATAAAATTGAATTAGCTATTTTCCGCTTCAGTTGGAAGGAAAAGAAATCTTTCTTAATTTCGGTACTTAATAGGCATACGAGAATTGATTTTTAAAATCTTTCGTATTTTTATTTTGATACTCTAGTCAAACATTGTTGTTTTCCTTCAACGGATAATATGTGGTATTAATATCTTCGCCGAATTTATCTTGTTTTGCAATTAAATCTTGTTAATTTATGTAATTATTGTAGGTCGAATTTTTAATTCAACTTCGAAATTTCTTATATGATACTGAGAGGGAATTATGATACTCTAGATAGTTCAAAGTCGAGATTCCTTTCTATTTTTTTTCGAAAAGTTGCAATTTTGTAACCATAGTTTTAATGCAATCTTGCTATTTATACCAAAAATGATCCAGCAGTTTCGTGATTTTTCTTAAATATCGTTATGGAATAATTCTGAGAAACTATGATATACTTAATATTATTTTCGGTTATCGTACGAAAAGTATAACATTAATCGATTTGGTATTAAAAAAGAAGTGAAAATTGTGAGATATCTTTAAATTAACTATTTACAAAATATTGATCGTAAAAGAAGGTGATAAAGTGAAGATGATTGTTTTCAAATTTTTGATTGAAATGATAAAATGTGATAATTAAATGATTTGTAACTTTTCAGAAATGATGTATTTTTTTATAAAACACCTTCCTCAAAAAAGAATAAAAATTGTCTGCTAAAGTGCTTCTTCTATACATTTAAAAAATGTAACTAATAGAAATTTATAGAAATGAAATAAATCAATGATTATTTAAAAAAAAAAAGTTATATTAAAAGCATTCTTCAAATGGAATAAGTAATATTATTGAGATTCTAAGGAAGGAAAAATTATTTGCACCAACTCTAAGTTGATTAATTGACTGAAATTTATTAGTTATCATTTGCAAAAGAAATTATCATTGATTAATATAACTTTTGATTTCATTCCTTTATACGCTTGCCATTTAAAAATGATTCAAAATATGCATGAAAATTTAATTTGGATAAGAACCAATAAGTTTAATTGCCGTGGTAACTAGAAATGGTTAAAATAATTGAATTATTTGTGTTAGAAAATTTTTTCAGCAAAATTTCGTTTTTCGTGAAAGAATACCAAATTTCGTTTCGAAATTCGGATTCTTGATATTTCAAAATTTGCTGCCTTTTTTAATTGACAATGTTCTTCGCCATAGAAATATATTCAAGTAATTAATAGTGGTAAAATAGTATACAATAAAAGAGGATTTTTATCAGTTTCAGTCAATGAAAAAAATGATAAGTTGTTTAAGACATAAGCAGATCGTGTATTTCTTTTCATAGTTATTTTTTCAGTTTCATTTAAGAATTGTCGTTTTTTCTTTTCCGTTTTTGTATCGTTGTCAAGATTAGTTATTAGCTTATTTCAAATTTTATATAACTAACTGATTCTTCAATAAACCTGATATTGATAATTATCATTTGCTGAATTTATTCCAGTGTAAATTTTAGTTCAGCTTCATAATCAATAATGAAAACTCTTTTACTTATGTTTCAGGTGTTTTTCAACTTGTGCACCATTAATGCATTGCATAAATACTTGACAATCGTATCATTCTTGAAAATTCATTTGTATGCTTTCTTGTCTTTTGTGCTTTTTCTGATAATCATGATGAAATCATGTATATGGAAAGGAAGATCAAATTTGATTACTTGCATAAATTCTGTTTTTAATTCAAAATGAAACGAAACTGCAAAAATAAATTAAACTTAGCAAATAAAGGTAAGCAAACACCTTAATTTATGTAGTTTTTGGCATTCTTGATTGCAAATATAATAATTTTTAACAGTAAACATAACGATTTGCTTATCAAAATGTTTGTTTAAAAAGTAATTTAAAATTTTTCTTAAAAAGAATTTTTAAATTTCAAATCAAAGAAGAAACATTGTTGAAATAAAGTTTGAATTGTTTGTTTAAAGTTCTTCTTGTTTGATCTTTCAGACGGAGTAGAAAGCTAATTACAATAAGACAAATAGTCAATCATTTTACTTATTATTATTTGTCAGATAAAGTTTATTCATTCTTAAAGAAAATAAAGAAAATTATTATTTGTAGACAAAGTCTTCTTACTGTTGTTAATCATAATGATTAGCTTACCTTGTCAATTATGCTATATGAAATATTTGTTTCCAAAATTATTCGCTTTAGTCGAACAATTAGCAATATTTATTGCACAAAAATATGATAAATTATATAATCATATCTTCGCTCATTCACTCATTATTATGCTTAATGTACAAAATTTTTCGTTACTTATTGATTGATGAATTTTTCTTTTTTTTCTTTTGAAATAATCAAAATTTAAACTAATGAGACAATCAATTTTGCCTAATTTTGCTTTTCTGTTTCAAATATTTATAAATTTTTCTTGAAAAAATTAGTGAATTCAATAATAAATAAAGTGACAAGTTTTTTGTTTTCTTCCAGTTATTTTATTTTTCAACACTATTTCTTACATTTCCATTTTTTCTTACATTTGGAAAATATTAGAGTGAGTTTTGTATAAGTTTTCAAAGAAATGATTTCAGTACAACGGATTTCTATTTATCCTTTATTTACTTTGTCCTTGTTTTCAACCAGTCATATTATTTAATAATGAATTTGCAAATGACATTAACTACTGTCATCAGTAGGCCGATTTTTTTACTTAGCTATGATATTGCTATTAATGTACTTATATTTTCTGATATGAAGCAAAAAATTACACTTAAATTTTATGTAAAAGATAATAGTTTATAAATGAAATTTCAATCTATATTAGTATTGTTTACATTTTTAAATTGAAATAAGGTACATTCTCTCTATTACTTACATTTTTTTTCACTCATCCGTATTGCTCATATCTCTAAAATGTTGACAGGTAGTTCTCAATAAGCTCTTTCGAGATACTATTTTCAGTTTCTGACGATTCATTTCCCATCCACTTCTTCAATTCAACTGTCATTTTCTTTCTCTATTTCTTCAATTCAGTTACTTTGAATATTAGAATTCAATTTTCACCAATACTTTGCTGTTTTCCAATTCATCCGCACAACTAAATAGACATTTTTATATACCCTTAATAAAAGTGAATTAAATTGTTTTAAGCTATACCGCTTCAGTAATGGCAATAATATGCAGTTTTAGATGAGTTGATGACTTTGTTTATATGCTTCGTATGATTTCAAGAGTGCTTTAAGAGTAATATAAAATCCTGATCATTCCCACAAGCTATTTTGATATCATCAAAATTTGTTCGATCAGAAATTAAAATAGACTTATAAATGAAAGATCAAGATTATATAAATTTCTCAAAACTTTGTTTAAATTTAACAAAGTTCGCTTAATTTAAACTTTACTTATGAAGTTCAAGTATTTCAATAGGAAAAGATGAATGGCTTCAATTCTTTGAAAAAGGAACTAGAGGAAAAACTAATCATGGTAGGAAAAATGCAAAGCAAATAATCGAAATCGGATATTAGAAATAAAATTATATAGTAATTTGCTCCGAAATGTAATTTCGATTTTCTAAAAATCCATTAAGCAAAATGCTGAAATATGCTATATACGGATATTGATAGATGTGCTTTTCTTCTATTACCAAAGTTTGCTTTTAGCTGTAGCGCAAAATTCATCAAAATTCATATTCTTGACTTTTTTATACCGAAGTAGTTGGAGTTTCAGTGTGTATTTTTAAATGCATGTTTTAATATTAATCCAATTTTGTTCTTTCCGATAAAAAATTCAAAAATTTAGTCGTACTACAGTGCTATACTGAGCAATTAGATAATGCTAATATTATAGAAATTTCATTCTAAATTTATTAAGAATCAGTTTTAAACTTTTTTAAATGTTGATTTTATGCTATTCTCTATGATTTATTTCATAGTTTCATGCTTCATAGTGATAATGTCTAAATATCTAGAAAAAAATAGTAATAAAAAATTTTATTCATACAATTTCAGTGTAAGTGATTTGTTGTTGGCATAGAGAAATGCAAAAGTGACAATGAGAATGTAGAGATTGGAAAGTATTTATTTGCTGTTCTATAACAAGCAGTTTTATTTTATCAACGATTATTAATATATATCTTTTTGATTTTCAAAATACTCTTTTTAAAAGCAAAAATTATTTAAATTGATTTTTAAGTGAATGGATTTCGGCCACTTTAATTATCAATTACACTTTAAAAAACTTGAAAAATATTTGTAAAACTTTTCCACCAAATATTTTTTCGCAAAAAAACAACATATATTTTATTTTTCCCTCATTTTTCAATTAACAACAAATATAGTTAAATATCAGATAAAAATCAAAATTTTTTTGTTTTTTAAATATTTTTCATACACCATTTATTTCTTAGATAATGATTGATTTTTATTTATTTAAGCACACTGGCACATTATTCGTCAAGTAAAAAAAAAATTCGGCAAAAATTATAAAAGAAATCTAGAAATTTAGAGTCCTGTACTAGTTTATTTTGATCTTGAAAATTTCTCGAGAAAAAAACTGCATATTTACGATTTTTATTGCTTTTTTCGGTTTCTCCGATTTTCTTATTTCATGAACATGTATAGCTTATGCCTTTTCCATGAATTTCATATGGCAAAATCAGGAAAATAGTGCATTTCAAACAGCTTTTCAGAAATGTCATGAATGTTTTTCTTTTTCGAATTGTTCATTCCCGACATTGTTAAATGGAAGCATACCCAGAAATTACTTTCATCGCTGTCTATTATTTATTTGAATAGATCGAAATATTCTGAAACTAGGTGGTATATACCAGTGATTCCATTCAGCTATTACTGTTTAAAGATTCATCGAAAAAGTTCGGTGGTACGTTTTAGTAACCATATTTTCTAATTATGAGGTTAACTGAATAGAGCAATCTGGTATAGCGAGAAAATTTTTGCTCATTTCATCGACACTCTTGAACAGTTTACAAATTTCTAATTTAAAAACAAAATCATTGACAATGAAACAATTGTGAAAATGATTCTTTTCATTCCTCATCAAATTTCTTATAGGTAATGTAATTTATTGATCGTAATTATTAAAATTTTCTTTTTTCCTGTACCTCTTTGAAGTTTTATTAATCTATTTAAATTAAAAATAGTAGCGAAGTCAAATAATGATAGAAACATTTTACTTTTGTACTATTAGAATGGAAATTTCACTGTGTTCTTACGAAAGTTTTTGTAAATTATGCAACTTTTAACAAAGTTGAGATGAAAAACATTTTCAAAAGGAAAAAAAGAAATTTAAATTGTAAGATATTTAGCTAAATTTTCTTAAAATGATAGCATCTTCAATAATTAAACTTGATCGGCTGCCTCAGTAGGATAAAATGAATAATATATAAAATACGGTAATTGA
The DNA here is from genome assembly GCA_024305405.1 of Dirofilaria immitis. Classification (NCBI taxonomy): domain Eukaryota; kingdom Metazoa; phylum Nematoda; class Chromadorea; order Rhabditida; family Onchocercidae; genus Dirofilaria; species Dirofilaria immitis. Next base: position 1,813,741 of record JAKNDB010000110.1, read on the forward strand.
ATCTTGATTTGGAACGAATTTCTACAGGACAAGAAAGGGAAAGAAAGAATGGTAGTTAAAATGTGGAAGAATAACTTTTAGCAATCTCAGTTGATATATAATATTATTAAGCTAACGATGATTAAACCATATTGGTGTTTTGGAATCCAGGTTAGATAAAATTGTGATTAAACATTCCAATCCTTTTATATAATATTGAAAATGTTGTGACTTTAGAATTCTAGTAATACAACAAAGTGGAAAATATTATTAAATGTTATTTTTATGAATTGGCACCTAATAAGTGCGAATATCGCATTACAGATAATGAATAACTAAATTTTGTCAAAATTATTTGATATCATATCTTGTTGAGATAATTCCTTTTTTTTGCTAAAGGATATCATGCGACAGACTAAAAATTCATATATGACACAAAATTAACTGCTAAATTGGAATTTAAAAGTTAGTTGTTACTCTAAGTAACTTGGCAATTTCAACTTTCAAAACAAATGATACGATAAGAAAAAAAAATATGGACGAGAAATGTAAGGCTTGGTCGAACATATCACTTCTTTTTTTTGGAAAGGAGGAAGGGAAAAGTAAAATTTTCTGAGGCAACAAAAATTTTGAAAAAAAAGATTGGAAAAAGGGAGTTGATGATTAGAGATGAATAAATATTTGCATCTTTCTATTTACAACAATTTCCACTTTATCAACAACCATTCGAACAAAATGTGTATGTGCTACGTTTTGAACCTATCTTCTTTAATTACTTAACTAAACAATATTACTTCATCAGTTAATCATTAATCATTAGAGTATACATAGGAAGTGTATTTTGTTGTTTATTGCGCGAGCTTATTATTTTTAATTGTATATTATATACATATTTTTAAATAGCATGTTATATTACTTAATGGAATGATGAATGAATCTCTAGTTTTTGACTATTTGTTGCTGCTTCTTCAATTCCTTTCCTTCTATGTTTGAACTATGCTATTTTGATTAGACTTCGCTAAAAGTAGTAGTTTATTATTGCGTGACAAATATTTTTCTGTATAATGATGTTTTTATGGATTTGCATTTCTGATGAATCCGATAATAATTTACCTGCATTCCTTTAGTCTTCTATCAACCTAAAATATTTGTTAGAAGTACATAATTAGTGCGATATAATTTTCACTAACAATAGAAAAATCATCAATATTGGATGTAGATGCACTACTTGAAGGAAAAATCGAGGATACGAAAATCGTTTGTCTAGAGATTGTTTGCTAACATTTCATCATCTTCTTATTAAAATGTTCCTTCATTAAAACAAATTAGGTTATTAATAATGATTACATCTTTTATTTTAAGTTTATTCGAAATAATTTTATAAAAAAAATTAAAATGTCATTTTGCATCTTAATTAAAATTTAAAATTGATCTAAGCATTATATTACTCATAATCTTTTCTTAAAAAAGTATCAAATATGATTGAATTATTTGTACATGGAGATACATTAAATTTTTAATAATTGGACTATTTTTTCTTTTTTCATATTTTCAAAACGAAAAATGTCACAGTCTAGCAAATTACATTTATAGTAGATAACTAAATAATTTACTTAATTAATGATTAATCTATTTTCGTAACTATTTAGTTTTAATAGAAACAAATTTTTACCAAAATTTGTTTATCCATCTACTTTTTCTTTTTTTCCAAAATTTAAGTCTAAGATTAAGTATTTTGCTATCTTATCTGTCTGAAAATTTAATATCCTGCTAAAAGTCTCATTTGAACAATTTAATGCTTATTTTGTTGTTATTTTTACTACATAAATTTAAGTTTGTTTATTGATTTTTGTCGGCATGTATTTTCTTTAACAACTCTCTTCCATCTGTTAGGTGCCTTCTCTTCATTTAGCAGCTAACTTAATGTGTTGAAAGTATGCGATTGTACTTCCAGAAATTTTTTTAATAATTTTTTTATTGTATTGGGTTTCAATTATTTGAGGTTCATTAACCTTTTTTTTTCATTTTTTCCTATAGTATCATATATATTACATTTTTTTCATTTCTATTTAAGTTTATCGATTCGTTTAATTTTGTCAATTTATTATATGCTCTATAAAATTTGAATTTACATTAAAGTTTATAAAAATAACAGTTTCTATCAAAAAAAATGATAAATGCTGCTTAAAAATGTAAGGAAAAAAAGCAAATTGATACGACGCCTTTGATATTTCACACCTTCCGAATGTTTCAAGCCGAAGTTTATGAAGCTTTTCTATTTTTATATTTTCCACTTAGTCATAGCTTTTCTGTAAATATCACTTTTTCCCCCTTTCTTTTAAAATATTACACAGACTTTATTCCATTCTTGGAATCCCGGAAAATAAAGCAGTTTCGAAAATTTCTTAATCCAAGTTTTAATTTGGAACTTCACTGTTGCTGGAAATTCTCAAAATTTTATTGAATTCGTAGACAAATCTACGTGGAAGTATTGAATTTGCAAGAAAATCTGCATATAAATAACAATAGTAACTATTAACAGCTAATTATCTTGATAATTTCAAAAACATTGAAATTTCCAAAAATTTCAGCGGACATATTAGACGAAACTCATTGTTTTTAGTAGTCACTAATGTGATGGAATGCGAGGATACCTTAATGACCTCAGATAACCGAGAACGTTCATCACGATTCTTCAAAACACCACGAATTGGTTCACGCCGAATCCGTAATAGATTAGTACAAAAGGGTGGCATATGCAATATTTCACTTATTAATGTACCCAAACAACGACGGAAATATTTCAGGTTTTTTATTACCTTTTTTCTATCTTTTCTCCCGCCTTTCCATCAATCTTTCTTGAGTGTATGATAAACAAAAGATTATGAAAAAACCCCCAGTCGTGAATTAAAAAAATGGGATTTGAATAAAGACGGAAATAAGCGTATTTGCTCTGCAAATCAACTGCATTTAGCTTTAGATTAATCATGTCATTATAATAAAATATCTTTCTAAAAAATCGTTTCGCAGCGCATGAAATTTCAGGATTTTATCGTCTGAAAATTCATTAATTCAAAATGAAAACTGGGCTAATTCATATGACAAGCTTAAATCTTTCTCTTAATAAAGATGCTGAAGATAGTTTTATTTAGAAATAAAAAAACCGGTCGAAATAATTCAAGAAATGCATCATAAAAAAGCGCTCAAATACAAATACATCTGAAAAATCAATCTTAAATTTTATCATTAGCCATTGTACGTACTTACATTACATGAGTAAAAGTTTCATGAATTCTAGTGATATCTTTACGACAGTGATTGAAATCAGATGGCGTTGGACATTATTATTTTTGCAACATCATTCATCGCCTCATGGACATTTTTTCTTTTTGTTTACTATTTCATTACTACGGTACATGGTGATCTAGAACATGCAAACGATTCAAATTGGATACCATGTATAATGAATGCTAATAGCAAAACAAATATCTTTTATTTTCATTTACCACTCAAACAACAATTGGTTATGGTTTTAGGTTATATTTTTCTTCATTCATATAAATAAATTTCTCTGAAGTAAATTTAATAATTTTCGAAATTCAAAAAGAAAGAATATTAAACAAATGGACGATTGTCGATTGAGAAATAAAAAGCTTCACATTTCAACTTCATGAATCAAATCCTGATTGACTGCTTTTTTCATTCAAATATAATTCATTATAATAAAATTAAAAATATCTTTAATTTATCTAATTCGAATTTTATAAGACTTTAGATATCCAACAAGTGAGTGCCCACTAATTATTATAACAATGTGCCTTCAATTTATGGTTGGTGTTATGTGCCATACATTGATGACTGGTGTGATATTCGCTAAATTAGCAAGACCTATCAAACGAGCTGCAACTATTATATTCAGGTCATATTTCTGTAGAATTTATCCAATTAGTAGAATTTTCTTAAAAATTGGAAAAATTATGAATATTACGTAATAAACTTTTGATTTTCAACAAAAATTGCATATGAAAAGAAATTTTCAAGCACAAAACTTCAGGGAAAAATGTGCGATGTTGTTGATGAAACATTACATAAGCATATTAATCTTTTGTTACATCAATTTAATAAATAGCATATTAATTTTAATGAAATTTTTGATTTATTTATTATTTCTTGACACAGATAATGATAATAGAGAAAGCCATCCAGTGTTATTTGACGCTTATTCCATTTACTTATTTTGTTGAATTGATCAAAAATAAATTCCACTGAATTTTTGTCCTTTACCTATTTTTTTCTTCTGTCCTTCCTCTTTCAACTTCATTGCATTTTTAAGAGTATTGCTTTTTTCATTCACTGAAAATTCTTATCTGTTATTCCCTGAATTTTTAAGCATAATTTTTATTGAAATGATAATTTTTTTCATAATTTTTATTGAAATAAATCCTTCATATCTATCATCTATCATACCAAATAATCCAAACTATCATCTGGATTCCTATGTAAATTTATTCGAATATTTCGAGATACTATTTCCTTTTGTCTTAAATATTTATTTTGTATTTTTGGGATTGCAAAATGTTCGACTTTATCAATTTGCATTGACGCATTCCAATTAATCACTCTGTATAATGAGACATTTTACCAAATAATGGAAATGCCAAAAATTAACTGCTAGACATAGTTAGTGAATGTAAATGTAATTTGAATATCATTTGTTTCAGCAAAAATGCGGTAATCTGTATGCGAGATGGTAAATTGTGCCTACTTTTTCGGGTTGGTGACATGAGAAAAAGCTCATTAGCTGAAGCTCATGTTCGTTTACAGGTCGGTTTCGTAAAAATCCAACATCGAAATGAAATTTTATGTTATTGTAAAAAAAAAACAGGGAAAAATTCTGTTGAAATAGGTTCGAGTCCTCTTTTAAAGATATATTTCAAGATATTCAAATACGATGCTATGAATTAAGTTTTCTATGTATTTTGATCTGTTAGAATTGCTTTCTGATATATTTTTATATGTGAGAACGAGTTTTTTCATTTTTTTACTTGCCTTAATTTATAACATATTTTATGAGCAATGACTGAATGATTAAAAGACAATGGAATACGATTGATTGAATTAATAGCGTTTTTCAAATACTTCGATTAAATTTCATATTTAAATTAGATATGCTTGGTAAATCCGTGATAATTTCAATATCTTAAACAGAATAACCTTTTTAGATGATCAAAAAGTGTATAACTTACGAGGGAGAGCTGCTACCTTTCCATCAGTTTGACATGGATGTTGGTTACGATACGGGCTTGGATCGTGTATTTGTAATTTGGCCAATAACAGTTTGCCATGAGATAGATGAGAATAGCCCGTTGTATGAAGTAAGCAAGGACAACCTGCGTACAGCTCGATTTGAAATTATTGCAATTCTCGAAGGTGTTGTCGAATCGGTTGGTTCAACAACGCAAGCACGAACATCTTATTTACCCAACGAAATTTTATGGGGCAAACGGTCAGTGAACATCTTTCATGCAAATAAAAAATCGTTATTAATTCAAAGAAAAAAGAAAGAAAACACCAAGTTTATTAATTTGTTTTATCATTTGTTCAGTTTACTTATCAACCTATAGGTTTATTAGATTCGCTGATTTTTGATTATTTCAAAATGAAAGTCACAATTTAGGAACCAGATACTTAGAAATGATGATACTAATTAATAGCAATTTGTTCTTCATATTATTCTTCTTGTTAACAATTTAAATGTTATTGTATCAATAAAGTATACTATTTGATCTCCTCGGATAATTCATAATTAATATTACCAGAAATCAGAAAAGTTCTAAATCGCCATCCTTTGAAGAGAACGGCATAACCAAAAATAAACGGATGGCCGGGCTGCGTACCGTCATCTCATGATCTCACAACACGCTTACTTGACTTGTATCAGTCGCTTGTGACACGAAGCTCCACACACTCATTCCAATTCACTCAGACAAACAAACATATATGCAAATCAATCGATCCCACCTTTAATAGTACATACTCTGCGTGAAGTCATGACATCGGCTCATTTAGGTTACATAATGATTCAATAATGGTCACCACTGTAAGCAGTTTACTGTTTCGCTTAGAGAGATTATGAATAATATTATGCATCAGACAATTAAACAATTTATATGTTCAACTTATCCAATAAAAATAGATTGAGCTGATATACAGATCAATAAGATCTTTGATGCTGTCTAGAAATTATTTAGAATTTAAGATTTCATATGTAAGAAATGGACAAAATTGTTATTTTAAATGATGCTTATTTTTCATATATTTTACAAAATTTAACTTAAATGAAATGAGATAAAGATTTACATCTAAGATTATCGCCTAGAATTTTATCAGTATGAATCATATAATTTGAGATTATAAAATGAAACAAATTTAATTGGTTTATTTTTATTTATTTTTACTTTTTTTGGACTTTGATAAATTAATAGGATTTGCAAACAATATGTTTTGTACCGTTTCTTATCACTACTATTCTTTTTCTGTAGATTTTTAGATTTCAATCCAAATCAAAATATGAATTTATAGGCTTAAAAAGCTTGAGACTAAATTTTCAAATTTTGAACCAATTTTCTAAAAATATTTAACTTTACAGTTTTGAAAAGCTCGTAACGTATCAACGCGATAACGGAGAATACCGGATTGATTTTGAAAAATTTCATAACGTTTACGATGTTGATACACCACCATGTTCAGCGAAAGAACTTGATAAAATGCGGGTAATACTTTGAAAAATAGTTTAAAATTGGCTGAGAATTTAATTTAGATGAGGAATTTCTCAGGATAGCGCTATCAACATCGAAGACGGTACGCTGTGAAAACCAAACGATATTAGGTAGTTTGAAATAGTCATTCTTATTGTTTTATTTAAAAATTGCGTGGAAATGCAAAGAAAAATATTAATAAAATTTTTTGAAGTTTTTTTTGGAAATGTATTTTTACAGACAATTTAGGAACTCGGTTTAAAACCAGAAAATGCTTATCAAATAGCTCCTGATTTGAATGATAATTCGGCTGAAAGTTCACCTATTATTGCAATCCATCCGAAAGGTTCCAATCCACGATTATCAGTTTTATTGAGTAAAGGAGATAATGGTACCTTACGTCATCTTGATAAAGTTGAAACGGATGATGAAGACAATGATCAAACAATTCATGTAAGTTGATATATTTTCTTTTCAAAAAGTATTTCTAATTTTTCAAAATAATTATATCTCATTATTATCTATAACTTTTATCCTTTTATAAAAACAATTTAGTACCATGCATGAATCTCATCGTATTATCTGAATCTTTCGTATCTGTTAATTTACGTATTTTTGATTCGCAACATCCAACTTATTACTTTGAGAATTATGAAAACATTTCGGTTATAGATATAAATGACAAAAAAATATCTATCAAAACGATATTGATCTTCTACAAAACACTCATCTTTTTAATCCCGATGCCAAAAAAATGGTGAAATTCCAGGTAGATGTTGGCTTACAACATAAGCGATCATTATTGACACACGTTCAAAGTCCGGATCTTTTAGCACGCCATAAACAATCAATAAGACGAGGTCCTGACCTTTTTAAGGAATTTATACTTCATATATTGCATTTCAATATACGGTATTCTTCCGTACATTCCTGCATTCTTTTTAATATTACTATAATGCCTACAAATAATGAATTATTTTTTTCTAAAAAAGAATAATTAAAGCGTGAATTATAGATGGAATAAAAATGACCAAAATTATGTTCGAAATATTATAAATTTGATGAAATTTGTGTCCCATTCATATATTTAGTGCTAATAATTTGTTTTACTTGAAATAATGAAATAAATTTATACGTTATCATGTGTCATGAAAAAAAGCAAAAGTAGTTGGGATTGAATTATGAGTATCCATTCGAGATTTTCAACCTACTTTAATGACGTGATATTTTGCATGATTAGGTTAGGTTTAAAAACTGTTCAGTTATTGAAGTATAAAATATTTGTGGTAAGTTCAATAACAATACCCCATACTTGTATGTCTCGAAAGTGACCATAAACATCGATCCACCCAGTACTTCTGATGCTTACTGTTTGGAATCATTTGATTTAACAAAATTGTACTGCTATGGCTCTCTGTAACTAAAGCTTTCAAAAATATATCGAGTCATACCTTCGATAACAATACCCTGCACTAGTTTCATCATCACCAGTTTATGGTTCAACTAAGTAGCCAAAATTACTAAAGCCAAATAATTCAAATCAATAACAGCGCTTTCTGTTTATTATGTATTTCATAACTCGATTGTTTTCCTGTCACTTACGGATTGAGAACGCGCTCTTTCTCTCTCAAAGCTTTTAGGATGATTAGTTGCTAATTAAAGCGTGAATTATAGATGGAATAAAAATGACTAAAATTATATCCGAAATATTATAAATTTGATGAAATTTGATCGATTAAGTATAAAATGTTCGAGAATAATTCTACCCATATTCTTTAGATTTTTTTATCTATTCATCTGTTAGCTTCGAGTTAAAATATCGAAATTTCATATGAATGACTTCGAATGCATTGCAATTGATTCCATTTTTTTCTCGAAATTTCCTACTTAATTTTTTTTTTACACAGGCAATGTTGTGAAATTTTTGTTCGATTTGTTTCACAGACAATAATAACTGTAAGGATTTATTCTTCGCAGAAGATTAACAGTAATACAATGATAATACAATGAGGAAGATTTCTTGATTATCCTGATTGGAATAATCGCTTCTAAATTTAGTTAGGAGTTGATAAAAAATTGGTTTGGAACAAAGAATAGTAGAATCGTATAGCAGAGGAAGCCGATATCCAGATGACCGTTAAGCAGTCGTTCGTTTTGTAATTAAACTCAACAAGGAATTGTAGAGACTTACAATCAATTAAGCTGTCGTAAATTATTTAACATAGAATATGTGAACCTAAAGATTAACTGGCGATCATCTATTCCTTCAAAAAATGATGCCGAAAGTACAAAAAGTGTTGTCTGACGTTAATCAATACAAAGAATTTCGATCGCATACATTCCAAATACAAAGGATATATACTGGTTATAAGGATATTTTAAATTTTATAAATTATTTCGGTCTTTCGATAGGCAAATAAAAATGTGATATGGATAGTCGAAGTGAGCAACGATGATAGATTCTTTTATTGATAATGATAACATCATTCTGACATCGAAGTGGAATCTTTTTCAGCTTCATTGAGTAACGGATTCGGTGATAGTAATAGAATTGTTTCTTGATTGCCATTTATTTCGGAAGATGATTGTTCTTCGGTAACTAATGGAATATGAACTGCAATTCGTGAAGAATTCATTTCCAGATCGACAATTGAATGCTGTGATCTTTGTTTATCTAAGCCGATACCTGTTACCGATAAGAATACTGCTCCTGAAATGTTTCATTTTAGTTATAAAATACTAAATAATAAGATTCTTAAATTAATGAAAATTCAATTTTTAAATCCTAGATGTAACTATATGATATTTTCTATTATTTTTATTTTTTCCATTTATAACAATTTCAGTATTTTGCTTCATTGATAAGGAAATGTTATAAAATTTAATTAGAAATTAACCTAAACTGTTTCGTGTTTTGCATAGCGAAATATTCTCCGGCGATTTATGAGTAATGAGTGTTTTGTTTTGACTATTCAGCTGTTGTTTCAATTCACCCTTCAAATGATGTTTTCGTCTGGATCGTTTTGATAGCACTGAGAAACAAACCGCCAAATGATAATAGAAGAAGCAAACAGTGAAACGAACCTATAAATATGTGAATTTGAGTTTTTCAAATTATTTTGGTAAATAAAATTTTTATCGATTATCTATTAAAATATTTCAAATATTAACTGATTTAAAATTAAATTAATTCAAGTTATAAATAAAAGAAAAAGTTAATATAATTTTATTAAAATCTCAGCAATTTATTGGTATAAGTACTAAAAAATAAAAATAATAAAAAATTGATTTACCTCTCGTAGAATAATTTTATCATTAATCAAATAAATAGGAAATCGTAGACTAGCAGCTAATATTGTAAGTAATGAGGAAACATCAGTTGCAATCGAATAAAATTCTTCCAATTGTAACAATGATGCATTATCCAAATATTCCCATGCAGCAATAATAACATCGATGATATTCGAGCATAAATAACATGTGACAACCATTATCAATGATCTTGTTGCCGCTTTGACACGATTACGTAGCTTACATGACGCTATTCTTGAATTTTTTATGATTATATAATAATTTTTCATTTCTTTTAATTTACCTCTTTGTTATCAGCAATCGAAAAAACTGCTTCGTTTTCAGCAAAATTTCAATAATCGAGAAATTAGGAAAAAAATTTCAATTATGAAAATACAAATTTTTTGAATTATTCTTTTAACCGAAAGAAATAAATGGGGAAATTTTTTCTAGAAATTTCCATTTTTGAAATTTACTGTTTTTTCCTAACTTCAATTCCACATTTTCATTCTTAAATGGATAATATAAAAAGGAAAAAGATTATTAGCATAAATTTTGATATGTTGAGAAATGTTGGCGTCAAAATATTTAAGCATATATGTAACAGATAAATTGCTCGGTTTTCCATTAAATGTAATCTTTTGGAAATTTCGATGATTAATTCAAAAATTCGATAAATCTAATCGATCATACTAATAATGAATGAGCGTTGCTTTTTTCTTTTCTTTTACTATTTTTCTAAATCTGATAAAAATCGTATATTATTGAATATATGAAAGAACAAAATCATTTGGTATGAAAATAGGATAAGAAAAAATATTGTCTCTTCAATTATTCTATAAAGCATATCCGCAATTTGAAAAAGGAAGAAAAAGATTTGGAATGGTTGTAGTTGACCTGAATTCGCATTTAAATAACATCTAGCAGCTTAGAGATAAACAATTCTGTCAGATTTAGTAGAAAATAAAATTTTGCAAATATTTTTACCAAAAAAATTTGAAGAAGTTAAAATGAAAATAATATGTATTACAGGAAAAAATTGTTTTTGAAATAAAATAAAAATCAAAACAGTTACTTTTTATCTGTTCTCAAATATAAAAGTAATTTTAATCAAAATCTTTCATATTAAGAATACGTATATTTTATATATGCTGAATCAGCAATAACAAGCGATCAGTTGAATAATTTTATTTCCATCTAAGTTAATCATCATTACATTTTATTAGTTCCAAAAAATTTTTCAACAAATAAAAAAATCAATAAGGAGACATAATTCATTTTTCAATTATAAAATTCTATTAAATTTGAATGATATCCACTAACAAGGTAAGCATTTTATAGACAATAAATAATTTAAAAAATAGCTAATATTATGAAATATATATAAAGGATTAAATATTTGAATTGTTGAAATATTTTCGATTATTTCAGACAATTATTACTTTATTAAAATAATTATTCGTTTCAAAAATTATGAATAACTTACGAAATTCCAAATATGCAATATAATACAAGCATTTTAATCGTATTTTCGCGATTGCTTTTTCGTAAATTGACCACAATAGCTGCATTACAATATAACAAAACAAAAATGGCAAAAATACGGTAGCAATACGTCTGGTCCAAAATCGCCAAATTCCATCATAATAAACATTACGAGCAAGTTCACTAATTTTACTCCCATACTTGCAAATCCTTCGCATTCTTCCAAATAATAAATCTGAGGGTCCATTAGTGTGCGGAAATTTTTTGATTGGAAATTATAAAAATATCATAGAAAACTTTTTATTTTACTTAATAATGTTTGCATATATATATAACCACGGATATTTTTTTAAAAAAAAAGAAGCCATCCTGATATTTAATTTCATAAATATAAATATATGACATGATATCATGATGAAATATATAAGATATTATGTTATACTTCACAAAGTAGATCACTTTTTATTAATATTATTAATAATTTATTAAAAAATAAAAATATAAATATGTAAAATATTTCAAAATACTTTCGTCAAAATTACTACTATCATATGAGATTATAATAACTTGCCTGTATTTCAAAATAAATGGTACCACGAAATAAAACTCCAAAAACAAATGCAGCAATGACAATTTTTCCACGATGACGGCAAAAAAATCGATATATCATTAACGTCCTATAAAAATAATTTTTCTTTAAAACATATTTTAAAATTTATTTTTATAGTGTCATAGTTTTAAAAAATTTATAAATGATTTATTTCTCCTGCTTAACTTCTACTAGTGCCATTTTGAAGGTATCGTTCAAATGCGGCAGCCATGATAAGAAATGATACAGTGCATATTGCAATATGTGATATAGCAAACGCCACTCTTAGATAATTATGCCAAAGACGGAACAGCGGGAAATAATGGAAATATTCTGCATATATCTAAATTAAAGTTTATTTGATTTTTTTTCAGTTTAAGTATTAAATATTTTAAAAATATCGCAGGTTAAACTTTAATTAATAATCATGACAAAAAACATGAATAATCATCATTTCCTTTGCCAAATTTCTTATCTTTTATTAAATTCATAAATGACAATAGAAAAAAGATAATAACTTTTTAAAGTTATAACTTTTAAATATTTTCTTGAAATCGTTCGAAAAAACTACCTGTATTGACATAATTTCGACATATGAAAAACAAATAAATATATCACAAGCACTGAGACATGTAAGATATAACAAATTTTTATTCCGTAATGCTCTTGAGCTTACAAATGTATAAAATACCAGAGTATTCTCGAGAAAACCAATTATTGCTATTATTGTACCGATGACACCTACCAATACCATTTTAAAATCCTTAATAAAAAAAATTATCTCGTTTATTCGTATGGATGATTATATATTTGTAAAGATTATATATTTTTTCTTTCAGCATAAAAATGAAACTTCATTAATTGCATTGGATTTTTTTTTCATTTAATAATAAGTAATAGCATAAATGAAATTAATAACAAACAAGGAAAAGCGGTGGATGTTCTTCACATTCTTGCTCATCAATTAACATCGTTGCATTATCCATTTAAACAACGTTATATTTGATTTTGATTACAACTGAAGTTATTAGAATTTTAAATGATAATAAAATTATCGAGATGCGGAAATAAAGCGGAATAATTTAAAATCAAATTTTGGTAAATCAGTGACAAATAATTATTACAAACTTTCAATTCTTCCTTTTTAGCTTTTTTTTAAAAATTTTCAATAGCATAAAAATATTTTATTATCATGTTTTGATAATTACGATATACAAATTTTATATAATATAAAATTATTACTGTTTATATGAAAGTTATATAGAAATTTTATATTTCTGTCAGATACTATTCATTAACTTTTGTAATTTACAACATCTTCTTTTTCATTTCTTCCATATATTATCAAGAAAGCGACATAAAAATCATATTACACATGAATTTCTAACCAGTGATTAAGAATGTTGGAATGCAATAATCAGCGGATTGAAATGAGGATATGGAGTATAGTTTCGAAGTGATAAATTGTGAATTGAAATTTACCAATTCAATATATTTTTGTATTATTGCATTTTACCCATTTTACCGGCGATTTTAAAAAACATATATTCTTGAAATTTTCTTACACTTTTAGTTGCTTCATTTTTCTGGAAATGCAAACATACTAAATAAATAAATAAGTTGTTTATTATTTATTCCAAGTGATATATTGAAGAAATGCAAAAAAGATTGCCATTTTAAGTACATTTTCTAGCATGCATCGATTCCAAAATAAATCAAGCCAACATAATTGTTTTGACGAATTCAATTTTAATTGTTTAAATAATGAAATGAATTGGATAGGTAATATATTTTCGTGACTAAATTATGATTAAAATTCAAACAATTTTGTTACTAAAATATCCGAGTTAGGAAGCAAAAAATTTCGCATTTTTCATTTTCGAATATCCATCTTTCATTTTTGTGGCAATGAAATTGCATGAATGATCAATTTCATTTATATTTTGCACAAAAAGAATTTTTATTTTCACTTATAGATTTGATTACTTAATAAACAGAATATTTTCTTATTCAAATTCTATTTTTATATGTATAAAATTATTCGTTTTATTTTCCTAATGTATGCATCTTTTGACTTATAAATCAAAATTGGAAATCATAATATATTGAAATGTTAGTAGCAGTAGAAGACTGGAAAGTTAGCTAACATATATCAAATTCCGTTTGAAAGCATCACTGCTTCGGTAAATGACTCTTTTAAAGTGCGACAACTCAAAATTCTCGAACTTGCCACTAGTATATGCCTTATCGTTTATATTTATTTTTATATTCGCTTGTTTCCTCTAGACCCTACAATTATTCTTCCATTCAAAAATCTGCCAAGAGGAAAAAAATTCCGTATAATGCTTTTGCTTTTATGTTACATTATTCTCAAATTTTGCTCAGATATATCCATTATTGAAAACTAAAATGTAATCATTTTTAACCATCATAAATCCGTAGTGAAAAACGGATTTGATAAATGACAGGAAATTTTGTTAAAAGCAATCAAGTCATTTTTTTTTATTTGTAACACTATTTGTAGAAATACATTTTTTTAAAGAGTACAATGAAGAATAGTACTGGAAAACGAAATTAATTAATCCAATATAATTTAATTGTAAGAGAACCTTTTCTTTAAGAAAAATTCAGTAAGAAAAAAATAAAACAAAAATTGGCGATACAGAAATTTTAACAAAATGTGTACTACTTCATTTCTGAATTAAGGATTTGGATGAAAAAAGTAACACAAAACTGCAATTCCATTTATTTGGGATAAACATCTGAACAAAATTATGAAGTTGATTAAAACTTTGGCAATCATATTTAGTGAACGAATACGACTATTTATGAAATTACGTAATGCATAATCCATAATCCATTTTATGATGAAGACAAATAGTTAGTTAATTCATTAATACATAAAATTGCTTAACCCTTTCAATCAATATTATTCAAATATTTGTCTTCTATCAGAAATTTTTAACCTTCACAAAATTTCCACCTAATATCGCTGTTGATTAATTACGAGTTATTTATGTTATAGATAATAGTGCAATTCTCGAATATTACATTGGGACAGGTTCTTTAATTAAATAATCTCAAAATCAGCACTGAAAATGCATGTAAAGAATGAGTAAAAGAGTAATGTTCAGTTCTATAATCTTAAAAAAAAAGATAAAGAGGATAATATAATTAAGTATACTATAAATAAATGGGATAGGAGAGCCAGGACCGGATAAAAATTCAAACAATATGGTGGAATCAATAAAATGAATGTTATTAGTCGAAGTAAACAAAAAAAATTGGTGATAATAGTCGGAAGTCAGTTAGCATATAGTAAAGATTGCGTGTTCAAAGGGTATGTATGGTTCGAATGAATTGACGAAGAAATATTGAAAGCTGAAAATAAAAAAATTAAAATTGATAATAATATCATAAAAATAATTGTTGGAAATGGTAATCAAATATAAGGACAAGATTGAAATTGATGATAACAACATAAAAATAATTGTTCGAAATAGCAATCAAACATAACATAATATAACATCGTGGAATGCAATGGAATAAGTATGATTAATTAATGTGATGAGGATATCCAAGAAGAAATTGAAGTATTTTAATGGGAACAAATGATAATGATCATACTAATTATATAATTAAATACGCTAAAGGAAAAAATGTATTGAAACGAAGCAAAACAAGAACGAAAGAATTACAAAAATTCTTTTGAAAGTCAGATTTTTTTATTTCTAATTTTGGAGTTTGAAAAACAGAATAATGATAAATATGAAAATTGAAGAAATACTGGAATTAAAGCAAGGCTGAAAGAGATAGTAATCGAGGTCTAAAAAATGATGAGAAAAAATGATATCTGCAGCGCGGGAAAAAGGGAGCAAATAAGAAATAAGCAAATATAACCTAATAGAAGTTGAACTAAATGTTTTGAATAATTAATAAAAGTTCTAAAAAGTTGTAAATCAAAAGTGCATCGTAAAAATAGCATGTCCCGGAGAAGAGATTTTGAAACGGTTAAGTGAAATTAATAATCTATTATATATATATATATGAATTCAAATGGAATGGGAAATTAAAATCGAAATCCGGCCATTAGCAGGGGAAAAAGATTTAGCAATGGTATGCATCAATGGAATTTGAAATAGAGAAATATATATGTCAGCTGATAAAAGACAAAATGTAATAGTATGATAAAAGATATGGCGGAATGGAACTAACAAAAGAAAATATTATTGAAAAAGTGATTGCTACGAATTTAACACAAGCAATGAGTCTGTATTTGAAAAAAATAGTGAAATTAGATTTGAATATAAGCAATTTGGCTTAACAATTAATTAACAAATGAACAATTCTTGTGATTCCATATTGCTAAGGACAAAAAGCGATTACGAATCCTGCATTAACCGATATCGATAATGATAATAAACCCTTTTCATGAGTGATAGGAATTATTGAAGAAGAGATCGTTGAGTGAATGACTGTATGATTATTGAGTTCGATTCGCAAGGGAGTTTTAATTAAAATAGAGAAAATAAAAATCTAATTAGTTGCATGATAAGTTGAATAAACAAGTCGATATATGGAGAGCAATAGCGAAATAAGCGAAGGAATAAGTGATATTATGGCTGAGTTATGTTATCATGGAAAAAACAACGGAAGGACTGTAATCAAAGTTTCAAATCATAAATTAAAAGACTATCATCAATTGATAGCAAATGTCGTTTGTGTCAACAAACTGATTATCTTCTGAATGTCTTTATGAAAATCGCACGAATTGTTTTTAAATTATTATTATCATCAAAAATAAATTAGCTGATAATTTTATTTTAGCAACAGCTTGTGTCTCTTATGAAAAAATGATTATAATAAATAAGAAAATGCAAAATGTACTATGAAGTAAAAAGAAAAAATTTAAATACTTTAAGATTTCTGTACGCAAGCTGATAAAAATCTAATTATAACATCCAGGTTTCGCAGCAATTAAAGCAACGAAAAATAAATTTGGGAAATCGCTTATAGATAAATAGCGAAAATGAAATACTGGCATGAAAATAACGGAGAATAACTTCCCTAGAAGTTCAAAAAACAAAAGAAATTATACCGTAAATCCGATTAAACGCTGCAGATTTGTTGAAATTCAGAATAATAAACCTGGTCGGGATTCTGGATTCTTATCAATCTTAAGATCTTGCACTAATAACAATTATCCTTTTTTTTCTTTTTATTCATCCAGAGAATTCAGGCATCTGAGAAAATATCCTTCTTCCGGAAATCTTAGATCAATACTTTAACAATAAGTGAAATTCTGAAACTGCGGTCCAAAATATTTGTTTTCCAAATGGTTGGTTAAGTATTTTGCACAATAATTTTTTTTGAAGAGTCTAAAACAGTTATGTGCAAAAGTATTTTCTTTCATTTTTGCAATAGCCAAAAAAATTCGATAAATAAAAATAAGTGAATACATTATTTTTTTGATACATATATTTTTAACATTTCAGAAACGAAACTTTAACCTCGATTGTTTTTCTATATTTTATGTCATATGTTGCTTATCGTAATCAATTAAGCCTGGACTTTTCAGTTTGATTTTTCAAATTGACTTCTTTACTAAATGAAACAATAGAATATTATAATTGGGATGTCAATGAGAATGAATATATTGTTTGAATTTTTGGCAAATATATAAAATAAGTTAATTGATAAAACACCACCAGGAATTACGAAGAACTAATCGTTTCTTAATAAGTAAAACCTTCCCAGAAGCTGAAAGTTTTCGATTCTGGAAAGGAGTATGGCTGCAAAACTGAAAATGTGATTCAACACGGGAAAAGTTACGGATATTACGGATTGGCAGATTGGGAGTCCTTTCACGGTTCGGTTTATGATTTGGTGGTTTTTCAGGTAAGGTTAAGTGGTATTGATTTCACTATATTGACTTTTAAAAATTAAAAAGTATTAAGTAAAATTTATTTTCGGTGGGGACAAAGAAAGGAAATAAGCTTAATAACAGAAGGGCAAAAATAGGAATGGCTCGAAAAAGGTGGAGAATATAGCATACTAACTTTCGAAAATAGGAAATCCAATCATCACTTTGGAAAATCGAATCATCATAGTTTGGACAAATAAAAATATAATATCATCCAAAGAAACTCAAGACAATATCAATTGCTAAAACTTTTGAGGGACATTGAACTTCTTTAAAAGATAATCAGAATTAAGAAAAGTTAAATAAAAAGTAGAAAGTTAAATTTATAGTGCAAGTAATATCAGTGATTATGTAATTCATGAAATTATAAATTTCAATGTTTATTCACTTTTCTTTATTTCTTGTTTCTTATTTTACGCTGAAGAAGTTTTATATTTCTTTCCAAATTAATTAAATCAATCATTGATCATTATTTCAAAAAAACAAATTTTTTCTTGAGTGGAAAAAAGTGGGATAAGAAAGCGATATATTAAATAAATGATTAAGACTCAAGTGGCATATGGCTAACAGCCTAAAATGTTTGGCCAATAAAGATGATGTCCTTAATATCCTTAGTGTTTTATAGCATTTCATCACTTATCAACAATTACTAATCACAAAAGATATTAATGCCTTTTGCTTCTGAAGCAAATGAAAGGATTTTTTCTTTGTAATAAATTGTTTGTTTGTTTATTTTTTGGTGACTAAATCGTTTGTTTGTTCGTTATTATTGCTAATTATACAAAGGCATTCCTTTATTTTTATCGTTTTTAACATATTAATTAAAGATAGTGCTTTGCTAATGAAAATATCTTATACCTTTATATAAAAAAATATTTTTCCAATAGCTATTCTTCGTTTTATTTGGTGCAATATTTAATCATTATAGGCTTAAAATTGGTTTTAAATTATTATACATATAATGGAGATAAAGAATTAAGATGTCAACAAAAGGAATGATAAATGGGGAGTAGTAGATTTAAATATTTTGAAGTTATTTTTATTATTTTGTGTTTCAAGGATTTTATTAAACGAAGCAGAAAAAAATAATGTATGTTTTTAAAAGAACTGGATTTATATTTCTCGAGAACTACGATTTAAATTCTCAAATTCAAGTTTGTAAATTGAAACATTCTTAACTGACAATATATTTGCCAAATATTCCCAACAGATACAGATTTTTTTAAACGAGTATATATATATAGAAATAAATTGAAAGTTTTAAGCAATAAAATTCACAATTTCCTGTAAATAAAATAAAAGTTAAATTTACCAAGACGAAATGTAAAAATTGAAATAGCATTTTTGCCACACAAAAATTTCAAACAAAAAATGGAATAATTCAATTTTTCGACTTCTCTTGGAGATATATGAGAATAAATTAAAAAGCAATAAAATTCACAATTTTCTTAAATAAAATAAGAGTTAAATTTACCAAAACGAAATGTAAAGTTTCAATTTGTTAAAGTCTTTAAACTTAATCAGTATATAAATCCATCTGAAAAATAAATTAATAAGCAATTTATACTGTAATTTTAGGAAGTTTAAATTTTTAGAAAGCATCAATTAACGAAAGAGAACAGTTTGTTTCTTCCAAATAATGATCACAATCTTTCCTATTTTATTTATTTCTTTTAATTCTCCTGACATGCATAATTACTGAAATACGAGTGCATTCTTGAAACGATTAATTAAGCAATTTTTATTTCAACTTGAAACACATAAGCAGACTGGTACCATAGACACACACACACACACACAAATTAACATACACGCATACATACACACATCTGTATCCTCTAACAAAATATTTTTCCTTTTACCTTTGCATGCATATTAAAATTTAATTAAGTTACGTTAACAACAAGGTTAAGTGATGAAAGATTAATGAAAGAGTCATTTTATTGGACATCATTGACAAAAAGCTGTTAAAATAATGATCAATTGTATAAAATATTGCAGTAACTATTTTCGGAAGTAATTTTAAAGCGGATAAATCATCAAAGAACCATTCTTTTTATTGATTTCAGATTTTTTTTGTTGACGAACTATAAATATGAACAAGAAAAGCATTTTTGATCGATTTATATGAACAGATTGAGAATTATGATATTTTTAAACAATTGATAATAACAATTTATATTATTTTCGGGATTGAATTAATTCAAAATATAATAAATTTGTTTGGCTAAAAATTTTTCCGGGCTAAGAAAATCGCATTCATTTCACAATGAACTAAAATACTACTAATTTTTGTGTTTTATTTTTAGTGTAAATTTTGCTTGAGGCTTTGGATGTCATAAAAATTTTATATATGTATTTGAAAAAAAATTTTAAAAATTAGGTTGATGTATTTTTGATTCACAAATAAATACGAATATATTGTAGTCATATTTCTTCATATTTCTTCTCTTATTTTTTACTAATGACTTATTCATTGTTAATTGAAATGGTTATTTTAGATAGGAAAAAATAATAATTTTGTTTTTTAAAAAGAGCAATCTGCAAAATTAGCGATACATTTACTGAGGTTAATCGCTAACGGATGCACAGCGCAGTGATGAATTAAAAAGATTTTGTAAATGATGATAAAAGCTATTGAAGATGATGAAAGTGATAACTGGTTGTCGAAAATTAATATCAGCCAACTGGGAGTAATAACTGACACTGATTTAATTACAATTATAGGCGAAACATCCGCAGAATTTTTTGTTACCCAAATTATGATTTTCGGGCATTTGAAATAAATTGAAAAGGTGAAAAACTCAACAAGTGATTGGTTCTCATTTTGGAATATTATCTTCTCTTATCTCATTGCAACAAATAATCTTTCTAGATCGAATATTAATGTATGAAGAAGAAATTATACGCAACAGCTGATTGTTACTACTAATCTAATAATTGAGAGACAAGAAATTCTAAAACCACTTCCCAAATTTGAATTTGTACCAAAAATAAGATCATTAATTAGTGATCCGTTATCGCAGTTGTCGCAACAACTTATTAAATCCTAATGATTAAAAGTTGTAATACCTTCAGTCGATATTGGTTAACAGAATGGTTCCATTCAATCATAGAATCAATACTTCAAAAAATAAAATGAATTTTCACCAACTATTCGAATAAGTAGTGAAACTTACAAAATACAATTACTCACTGAATTCTGAAACAGTAATTTTTACAGTACACGAATATAACAACCTATTTTTTGAGTTGACAAAATTGTATTATTTGTCGATGCTCAACGTTTGATTGATTGCAGCGTGCACGCATATAATTGTAATGATTTAAAATTTATGATTCAAGATTACGATCAATTTTATTCTTATCCTATGTACACAAATTTAGCATAACAACGATTATATATATTCAAGTAGAAAATGGTGGTAATTTTGAGGAGGATAAATTAAATGGAGAAATTAATAATTAATCCTAATGAATAGCTTGCAAGCTGTTTGAGAATAATTAAATTGAAATTTAATATTTTTTAAAAGGAGGAAAAATAATTCATACATTGAAAAATAACAAATGTCAAAAAATATTTCTTTTCAGAATCCCAGTAGAAGCCTTTTGCTCTTTTAACTCCGTTTATTGACTGACATCAATCTAACAATAGGCATCACTTTTCATCGATCACTCTCGAAGAGACCCTCTTCTCCACCCTAAAAAGATTTTTTTTTTTAAACTACATATGGTCCAAGAATTTTTTAATCTAGCGAACTCAAAATAAAAATTTGATATTTTTGCGAAATTTAAATTCCGCTAAATTCTCAAATAGAAGCTACCAAATGAAATTTAATAAGGAAATATTTCAGTAGCAGAATATAATTTAATCTGAAAAACTTAATAAAAGTTCTTTTAATTTAGACAGCTGTTTCTCCATTTTTCCCTAGACTATCCTTCCATTATTATAATAGAATCTTATTATATACGAAATAAAATTTTATTAAAATCTCGAAAAATGAAATTTTTTTCTTACTTAATAGCACCAATTACCATCAAACTCAATATCGTTTGATGCTAAATTCGCTAAAATTCAAATTGTCGCAGCATTTTTCTTTCTTTTTATGCGAATAAAATACAATTTAGTATTACAGCAAACTTTTATTTTCCTTCGTTTCTTTCCCTATAGATATATATATATCTTATTATTATATTTTTTTTTCTTCTATTTCAATGCTCTTCTTATCAATTTCTCAATTAATTCAAAATAATAAAGATAAATGAAACCAGTAGGCTATAGGATTAGACAAGGAGAGAGAGAGAGGGAAGGAGGGAGAGAGAGAGGAAAAGAAGGCTCATTTTTATTATTTATTTTATTAGCACAGAAAAATTTGTTTTAGATAATTAAATAATGCTAAAATTTGATAATATTTTGGAGTATGTAAAAGAGACGGGAATGCGAGAAGAGGGATTATCGATTGGTTTAGTCATATTTCAATTTATCAGTGATTCCTTTCATCTAATAAATAAAACAAGTTGTTACTTTAAATTCTTAATTCTTCATTGCTATTCAATAGAAGATTAATATGATATAATTAATGCGATTATCTATACATATATATTCACCTGTGAAACATCTGAATGCATTATATGTGGTACGGAAGCAGATTTTAACGAACTTGGTAGGACAAAAGTAGGAATTCTCGGAAAAAGGGTTTGGTCATTGAAATGAGAACAATTGACCATCCCAGTAGAAAGCATTTCTTGGAAAAAATTTTAAAATTTCATTAAAATATTTTATGAACTTGTATCGTCAGAAATTTGAATTGGATTCTAAAAGATTCTTCGCCTTTAAATTTTTAATTAAAAAAGAAAGAAATATAGTAGGAAATTTCATTTTATAAATCTGCGACAGAGACGCAATTTCCTTTGTAGAAATTGAAAATGAAGGAACTTAAATTCAGGAAATTTAAACGAATAAATTAATTTTAAATTAGATAAATTTATCAGATGGATAAATTTATTTTAAGTTCGGATAAATCAAGAAAATTTATGTTTTAAGGATAATTTAATCTTTCCTATTAAAATCAAAGAGGTATTTTAAACTTAAAAAAGACGGATCAATTTGAAATCAAATAGTGGTGAATAAAGTAACTTCAAAATATGATCAAAATTTAATTACATAAGTTTAATTACAAGCAACCTTTTTTATATTATAATATGGCAATAAGATTGTTTGAATTTAAAAGGAATTAAATGAATTCATCAAATTACGGCAAAAGTAGATTTCGTTTGGCAGTTATCCGGGCAGATTGGCATCGTTCCCAGTTTAATATGGAGAAATATATGCACTATATATTTTGCTTACAGATTTAAATATGCTCTCCAATTTCATCTAGTATTTTTATGCTAATGGGAAAATACAATCATTTTCCGTTTGAACAAATAATTTTTCTTTTTTTTAATGACTAATAGGTAGGCCATTTTGAAAATTTGATATGCAATTTATGAATCTTAAATGATTCTAGCAAGAATGACGTAAATTTTGTACGTTAATTTATAAAAGAATTTTATATGTCGTGTTATAATGCTTATCATTATTGGTATGATTTATTACTGGCAAATTTTTTAATCGATCATAATATATTTTCGTATGAAAAAAGAGTAATAAAATTAAGCGAAACTGAATTGATAATATGCGAAGAAAATAAAAGCGGAAACTTGAAAACAATTGTGTCCTTTGTAATCATATGGATGATTCTGGAAATGAAACATTTGAATTTCTGCCTTCGATATTATTTCGCAATGAAATTTGTATAAAGTTAAAATTAATTCAATTCAAATATCACTATTTACAACTAATTTGATATCTTGCAAAGAGACACTACGGGAGCATTTATTAATCAAAGCTTATCAAATAGATTTAAAAATTAGGAAACAAAATTTTCATACTAATTCTTTTCTAATTAGTTCAATTATTATATGCAAATGATTAAAGGTTAAAAATTTCTGCAGATCGAAAAGAACGTACAGCATTTGTTCCATTATATATTTTCAAATATTCTTTCCATTAAATCACATAACAATATATTTCATAGTTTGTGCTATAAGTGGAATTTTTTAAAGGAAAAAAATCACACTAGTGAATCCCGAAATAATTACTGAAATCGAGATTAATTGAAAAGAATGACATTTACCATATGCAAGAAGAATACAAGCTTTTATCTTTTCCCATCGAAAAATCATTCATATCTTATTTCTACCTATAAAGAAAGATTTTTGTTCAGTATTAACAGCTATCAGACCTTAAATTTTATTGTATTTAAGTTGACCTTTACTCCCGGATGCAAGAATTTATAAATTAAATTATGGAAAACACGTATGTTATGCAAATGGTAGCAAATTTTCGGTTCAGAAAATATACACATACAGCACGAAGACTTTTCGGGAAACTATGATGATATTTTAAAGCAGAATTTTATCACTATCCATACTGATCTTTTATTCTCTCATACAAAATCTCATAAAATTATTGCAACTGTTAAAAAATCTTCTGTATACTTTGTAATGAAATGAAAGTTAATTGGCTAAGACTCAAAATTTATTTAATATTTTAATACCTCGTTTCAAATGAATTTAGCGTAAATGATAAATTTTAAAGAAATTTTAAAATTACTTAATCACTTCTTTTCCTCTTAAATTTTTCGTAACAACTTAATGAAGAAAAAGTACCCCATAATAAAGTATAATAAGCCAATTAAATAATGAGCCAAAGAATTCAGGATAACTAAGAAAAGACCTCAAAAGGTATTTCGGCATAATCGATTCTAAATATAATTATGGCTGTTATTAAATATATTCCTTTAAAATTTAAGCTGTAATTTCTTTTTTTCAAATGTAATTTCTGAGTTAATTAAAAATGTATGAAAATACATTAAAAATCCAATTAAATTCACAAATATTATCGAATAATGCCGAAAGAGATTCTCAGGGACAAAGTATTCACATAATGCTGGCACATGCAATTTTCTCGAATTTCGAAATGAAATGCAGTGTCATCCATTTCAATTTTTAATGACCGATGAATATGATCTGCCGTACTTCAGTATCTAGTATTTCAGTAGATCGTACTTCAGTTCTATCATCATTTCCTTAAATGCACCAATGGAAAATCAAATAAGTTTTACGATGTTTGCTTGAATATTATGAAAATCCTTTTAGAAGAATCCTTTGTCCATCGTCTTTTCGGGATTCAATTTTAAAATTTCCTCGTCTAGCACTTTTTGTTTCATCGTCTACACGGCAAGTTCTCGATATTGAGAACTTTCATCTGTATAAAGATAATTTTTCAAGAATAGATTTCCATTATCAAACGATTAAAATTGCAAGTTAGAGCGAATTTATAGATGTCTAAAGTGTAATCTTGACTATAAAATAGTTGTAGAAAATTCTTCGTTTAAGTACTGGCTTCTTACTTTATCACTTTATCAAATGTGGTTAGCTATATCAAGACTTGACAGTAATAAATCGAAATTTAGTTCTTTGAACAGATAAGAAAAATATTTCACATTGTCTTGTCTTTTAAAAGATAAAGCAGCATCAAAAATGATAAATGTTGAATGAATTTATTACGTTGGTCATATCTGCACGCGTAAATCTCGAGTTTTTATGTAATCATGAAGTTCATTCATTCAGGAAATTCTAATAATTATGATTTGCAACTATTTCATAAATATATTGCCATTGAAATAAAGATTTTGAAAAAGTGTTACGTATCTTATGATAATTTCCTGAATTATTACTACGGCAGTTGAATCGATATCAGATATACATTTATATACTATAGTATTATCCTATTTTTATCAATGATTAATAGTTTATTATTATTATATTTCTTGAAGTATTCAAATTAATCTTTAACAAATTCTTCCTCATCAGAAACAGAAAAAAATTAATTTTTCCTATATTTGAAATAAGTTAATTACAATTTACATGTGGCATTCTTAGGTTACATCATAATTGAAGGAGAGAGAGAGAGAGAGAAAAACAGGAATAGGGAAAGAGGAAGAGGTAGCGAAAAAGAAAGAAGAAGAGAAAAAGAGTGAGAAAGAAGAAGGGGACAAGAGAAAGAGAGAGAAAAGAAAAGAGAAAGAGATGATCAATAGGCGGTGTTCATCACGCAAATACTGTATTCATTAATTTCATCGGAAGTAATTTTCAAAAAAAAGAAATGAATATATATTTGGGAGAAAAACATACTTGAGTAAAGGAACATATATATTATGTGCATATTTGAGATGTTCATGAAAACGAATTTGTGAAAAAATAATAAAAAAAATAGAAACAATTTGAATTAAAAATTGAAAGCAAAAAAAAAAAAAAAGGTATTGAGAGAGAAAAAAAAGTAAAATAGAGGAAAGATGGATGAAGGATGAGATGACATGAAATGTCCAAAATTAGTAATAGTTGCCAAGTAAATCAAAGAAAATAGATGCAAACGGTTGAAATAAAAGTTTTAGAAATTTAGGAATTTACAATAAATCCAGCAAGTTTCAAATCAATAAAAAAATAAAAGTCATTAAAAATTCAAATCATATGCAGCAATAAGCGGTATAGGATATCTTTCGTTTTTTTTTTAAAACGGAATTTATAGGAAGGAAAATTTGAAAAAAACAAAAAAAGAAAACCGAATAGATCAAAAAAAAATACTCATAAATGATATTTGATAATTTCAGGAAAATTACCGGAAAACGGAGAAAAAGATAAAGCGGAAGAGACTGCAAGACATATTGAGATGATTAATGAATATATGCAGAAATTATATTGAAAATAAATTGATGACGAAACAAAAGGCTAAAAACAAAAAGAGAAGATAACTAAAAATGAGATGAAGATGTCATCTCAAAAAAGAAGAGAAAAATATAAAGCCACTGTGGTATGGTGATTTTGTAACGAAGAATTCAATGAGAAATTTTGTGAATTTAAAAATAAACGGAAAATTAAATTTCAATACCACACGTATCATTCAAATTGGTAATTGTTTTTTTTTTTGTTCTCGTAATATATTATTATTGCTATTACTCTGCAAACTAGTGAAATTTTATAGACAAAATTAACTTATATTTACAATATCCTCAATTCCTTCTTCCGCCCAATTCTTCTTATATAACGGATTCTGATAATTAAATTTAATTCGTTAAAATCGATAGTACTGTTAAGATTTGCCTGGTAAAATCATGTAAAAATTATACAGTATTAAATTTAAAATTTATAAGCTAAAAAAAAAAAAAAAGAAAATCATCAGAAACCCATACGAATGAAGACTACATGAATTGAGAAAAAAAAAAAGTTACACAAATTTCGATTAACTAATTTGAAATTGGAAGCGGAACCAGATGAAATGAATAAGAAGAATGCAGTAGCACAACCGTAATAAACTGATAACAAAAACAAATTCTTGGTCACTATATCATTTGCTAATTTCTCTCCTAGTTTCTTTTTTTTTTATATCTCATGTGCGATACAATTTATTCTGAGAGGAAAAAAATTCGTAAAACAAAAAAAAAAAAAATGAATCCATCGAAAATGAACCATAAACTTAAAAATTAAACAATAATAAAACTGAGCCTATTTGTTGACCAAAAAAAGGAATAAAAAAAAACAGAAAAACAACTGGCACAATAAATGAGTATATGCAAGAGAAACAAGAAATTAAAATGATGAAAAAGAAATTTTTTGAAAAGTTAAAAAGTTAAAGATGAAAAGAAAAAAACATTAAGTGATCAATATATTGTATTAAAATATACAATACAGAAAATAAAATAACATAGAGAAATGAGGAAAACTATTAAAAATGCTGTTTGCAAGCTGAGAGTTAAGAATGGAAAATTTGAGAAAGTATTATGAAAACGCCAGAATGATGCAACAATGGGATATTGCACAAAAAAATGATATTGATGAAAAGTGATTGAAATAATTACATTTGAAAATCGAAATTTAATCGAATTTCATACAATTTAAATCAAAAAAAAATGCTAGAAGATTTATAACGTACTATTTGCGTTAAAAATTGTGTCACATGGTTTATGCTCAAAATTATATTTACAACGAAGAACATTTTAATAAGTCATCAATGATAGCGAATCAATTATTCAATTACTTGATCGTTTAGAGGAATATATATATGATTTCTTTTTAATCTCTCAATTCCCTCCATTTACTAGTATTTTAGTTGAAAAGAAATACAAATAAGTGGGACTACTGTACTGTAAACTTCGGTAAATGAATGAGAAGTTTATAACCTAATCATAATCATAACATTTAAATATTATTCTGCAATTCAATGACCAATGAACAATAAAATATAGCTATTCAAGATATTTTTAGCTATAACTTTGACTACCTAATTTTATAGAGATAGAGATATGCATAAAATCCTGCCCTACTTCAAAAAGTTTTAGATGGAATGAAATGCTGTTGAGCAGATGTCTTCTTATGACCTGTTTGATTTCCAACATTACCAGCCTGATTTTCTATATCCGTATCGAACTGTTGTTCTGCAGCATCCATATCTTCATCTTTTGTATCATTTTCAGCAGCATCAATAATCTCACCTTTCAAATCACCATCGTCAGGTTTCGGTAATTTCAATTCACGTATGTTCAAGATTTGTGGTGTAGCTGATGCTGGTGCTGAACCTGAAAAAAAAGGAAAAAAACATAAAAACAGCTGAACAGCTATAATATTTTTGATTCCAAATTTTGATGAAGGAATTAAACATATAAGAGATGATTACCTAATAATGATTGACTCATGATCTGCTTCATTTGCTCATAGATAGGGTTACCTGATACTGCTTGAGTCATAATCTGGGTCATTTGCTGACTCAAAAGATTTTGGGCAACCACGTCAGCCATAAAATTTCCACCGGGTAAACTCGGATTTGACATCGTCCCTATAAAGCGTTACTATGAAATGTATGCAACAAGTAGGAATTTTTGAAACAAATTCAGAAAATTTTAAACAAATGTCTCAAATTGCGATTGTAATAACGAACCATAGTTATAACCCGAACAAAATGTACTTGTCATATTCGAAATAGTTCCAGCCGGTAAACCAAATTCAATTTCTTTTGTCGCTCACTGATTCTAGCTACTAATTTCATAGCCCAAGTTAGTTTTAGTTTAATCTGACCACCATGCTCTTCCAGAAGACCGGGAGCCTTCTCCATAATATAGGCCCGAGCTATTGCAAGAGCTTGTGATGCAGTCAGATGTCCTCGCGGATCTGACTGCTTAATCTGCAAGCTTTTATTCACATGGAACAGAATGAATAATTTTAAAAACCCATTCAACAATTGTAGCAGAATGAGAAATTTAGTCATTAATTGATGAAGTCGATGTAACATTTACCTGAACCATATAATCAACTAATTCGGCATCAAGTTCATCACCAATTAACTTCGGACGCCCTCGGCCACGTCCACGCAAAAACCCGGACTCCCAGTGCTGTGTGCTGGATTTGGTTTCGGTGCTGTTCCGACGACTGAAAAAAAAAAGAGTCGTATAGTTCTAAAACAATAATTAAGGCTCCGTATGTCAACAGTATCAAAAGCGATATATAAAAATCGAGGTAATGAATTAACAAACATAATAAGGAACACAAATAATTAATAAACTAATTAAAAGTGATCAAATCTTTGAAATCCAAATTAAACATTTACTTTCGGGGTGTCACTTGAACTGGTAAATTTCACTGAACTTGGAACTGGACCATTTTGACAGTCACCATTCGTGCTATCCAGGTCATCACCTGAGGTTGTACCTGGGGATCCAGCATTTACCGAAGGCATTACTTGTGATGTAAGAGCAATTGCTGAAAAACTTAATTAAAAGTTCTGTTTTAAATATTTCTTCAAAAGAATTCATCTACTTTTTCTTAATATTTTCAATGATTAGTAAAAAAAATTGTTGACAAGAAATTACTATTAATATTTAACTTGTCTTAAGCTATCTTAATATTAACAGTGATACGAAATAAAAAATTATGAAAATTTTTAAATATTTACGAGATGGCTTCAGTTTATATTCTTTTCGATGGTAATAGGCAGCAACTGGCGTAGGAATACCAAATTTTCGAGCCGCTGCACTGGGACCATGTGCTTCCGCATACTCTGCAACTGCTTTTTTTCCTCTGGTGAACAATATTTCGACCGTCGACCGCTACTGTTTACGTTCTGATGAGCTAAACAAATAGGTTTTGCAAACTCTCAACATTTAATTTACACAAACGACGACTGACAGTTCAATAATTAATGAGTGGGTAAAGTAAAACGATTAGTATGTAATTTATGCTTTTGACTGTGTCCGGCAGATAACTATCCCATCAATTTTTGAAATGAAAATATCATAAATCAATCGAACAAACAGTTTACCTTTATTTGAAGGATTTGCACCCAGTGGTTTCGTAAATGAAGTTCCAGCCGCAGCAGCGGCAGAGCCAAATGCTGCGGGTAAACCCGCAGTAGCGGCAGCCGCAGCTGCCGCAACCTGAGCACCATTAAGTGGAAGTCCGGTTTGCGTGAAAATTTGTGATAGCAATGCCTCACAATCATTCATTGAAGGCACATTTGAGATTGTTTGAATATTTCCCACTGTCATTGCTCCCAATGATGATGGTGAAGTTTTGGACACCTGTAATTACGAATCTATAGTATGAAGGAAGTGAGGGATTTGATGAAAATTGGAATTAGCTTTAGTCGAAGTCATAAACTTTATTGTTCATTTATCAACAAATACTACAGGCTGAATTTTCATAACAAGTAAAGTTGACCCAACAGTTGATTAAATCAAAAATAGAACACAATTTTCCAGAATCAATCTTCTAATAACGAAACATTCTGCTTAAATAAAGGATCAATTAATTAGTTCATTAGGATATTTAAAAAAATTTATATATAAAATTTGGCGAAATGACCTCAGTTTTCATTGATCGTTTTTCGATAAAACCATTTTGCGCTACATTCGTTAATTTATTATTATCAATGACTTTAGTAGGTGATAACTGTATTGATGCACCATCCTTTAACAATTTGAACATTTCGACCTGAGTTTGATAGTATGGCTTGCAAATACCGCACTGGCAAGATGGCACATGAAGAGCATTCAACAAAAGTGTAACCTGAAATTAGTTGATACAGAAAAAAATATATGACATGATTCATTCAATTCCTAAATTCTTTATTTTTTTTTAAATTACGATCAATAATTATTAAGCATCAGTTATTTACGAAATCAAAATAATCGAACAGAGAGATTACCTGATGAGAAAGATATGTCATTTGTATAGCTAAATCGCTGACTTGTTGTTTTAACAAATCTTGACTTTGGTTATTTTTCTTATCTTGTCCTGATCGTCCTTTAAAGCTTCGTTTTGTTGTTTCTTCTTCACCCATTTGTTCATCTTCATTTCCTCTTAAGTAAGCTTATTGAAATGGTAAATTATACTATTAGTATGATTGATTTTAGTTGCACCAATAGTAAAATTTATGAAAAATAATATTTTTATTCCAACAAAAGCGGCACAGATAAATTTATTGATAATAAATTTATCTAAAAATACTCTCCAAATTTTTAATTACTAAACCAATTAAATTAAATTATACCACTTTGGTTGTTAAAAATCTGAATAATAATACAAAAGAAAAAAGAAAAAAAATTAGCAGAACATATATCCTTCTTGTTATCCTATCCGGATATCTAGTAATCAGGACATCCCACTATCATATTAAATGAGGAATACCCTTAATATATTGTATTTCATGTTAATTTAATTTGTTTTACTTTTACTCTTTTAATTTATTACAAAAAGCACATCTATAATTTTCCCAAACTTTTTTTTCATATAATATGAACCGCTTATTCTACACTAAATTCTTCCACTCTTATATAATATAGTAATTTACGAAATTTCTCTCAAATCCTTGTTAATAGAGTATTCGAGAAATTCTAGCATCATTTATCTTCACCCATATTGTAGCGCTTATCCTAATTATTTCAATTTCGAACTCCTTCCAGGCGATATTAATCATTAAAAACAATGATTATCATTAGAAAAAAAAACATGATTATCTCCACTCTCAAAATAATATATGCGGAGTTCATAAAAAATATTTTTACTCAAAAAAAATTTTTTGATCTTATTTTATAGCATTATTGATGGTATACCAATTTTTTTTTAATTATTATTAAAGGTGCCGATAGTAACTTAATGCAATAGTCAATAGATCAAAAATCCCTGAGTAAACTTTGTTCTTTCTTTCCTTTTTTTTCTTACGACAATAAGAATTTCATAAAAGAATTTGAAATTTTAAAATTCATTTTTTCAATTTTTACCGTTTTTTTCATTTATCTAATAATAGCTTTAAATTACATTTTCAAAAGAAAAAGAAAAAAATGATAAATAAAAATATATGAAAATTACAGCCTATAAAAAAAAAAGTTGAATAAATTTTTGTTTATTTGAACAAAAATAAAAAAAAAAATTTAAAAATACAAACGAGCATGATTGCATCGGTGATCCATTTCGTTGTTGAATCAATAATGAATGGGTAGCATCCTCATTGATACAGTCCTCATTCATCATCATCATTTTACCACCATTACTCAATTCACCCATCAAATACCACGCTTTTTTTAATTCACGTCGATATGTTTCACTTATTTACCGAACTAATAAAACGAAATAAAAAAAAAAAAAAAAGAAAAATAATATGTTGTGTTTGTAGCACGTTGTAGCACGATTTGTTTTTACGTGATTTACACTTGCACAATTTCTATAACAAAATTATATTATATTTCTATATATTTTGGCATTTTAATTATTATATGCATATTGTTATATAACGTAACGCCAAACATATATGCATTAATCATAATAAAACGTGAATTTTCAAACATTTAATTAAAATTTAAAAATCCATTTAACAGTTTCCGGAAATCCCAATATTGCTAAATGCATTTTATAAATGGAATTTATAAAAAGAAAAAAGAAAGAAAAAAACCACTAGCGAACAAAATGATCCATTCATATGTACGATTGATGTTGATGAGACAGAAACATCAATTATCGTTGTCCAAACGAATGGGTCAATTTTTGAGAGGAGAAAAATAACCGTCAAAATATATTTAGCTTTTTTTTAGAATAATTAAATCTTATAGTCAATTAATATATCTATTAAACTTCTAGTTTCTTCCTTCATTTCAAAAAATTTTGCTTTTTGAAAAATTGTTTTCTCTTCCTCTCCCTTACGTTAATACTATGGATAATTTAGTGAGGCGAAAGTTTGCTTCAGAAAGGAAAAACCTTCATTTGAAGATTTCGTTTTCTTTGTCTAAATGAAAAATGGTGTAAATAAGGAAAAAAATTTAAATAATGCAAAAATTCAGCAAGAAAAAAAAGAGTATTTTAATGAAAAAACAAAAGATTTTTTTTTCGTTCGGAAAATTTATTAACCAAAATATACAATAATATGTTACTTACCTATATGGAGAAAAAAAATATTTCATTTAAAACTTTTTAATACCTTTGAATCAATTTTAATAAAATGCTGAATAAAAAAATAATTGGTTCTTTTTTTTTGTTGTTTTCATTCATACAACAATTTACAGTGATAGTTTACTACGAAATATTCTGGAAAATAAGTACTAAATTTTTCTTACTCTAAATTTATGAAGTTGAAAAACCAAAAATATAAATATAATACTATAGTTCTTATAAATTTGAGAATTTCGCAATAAAAAAAAAACGAAGGTTTTCAAGAATTTCAAGATACATCCAAAGATTATTCAGTAAAAATTTGAGTATTTCAATTCCATTATGGAGTTAGATTTTTATATTTTGATAACGAAATTTTAGAAGCTGATTAAAAACAATACGGAAATATTGATACGTTTTAGAAATGAGAAATGAAGGTCGTCTCATTACTCATTATTCTGGAAAATTGATTGTCACATCTAATGACAAGAGAATCGATAGATGACAGGCATCGTTATATAATTTATCAATCCGTATTTTATTAATAAATCATCTTGGATGCCATACAATTAAAGGTAGGGTAAAATTTTATGATTATAGAAATATATAAATAAAAATCATTAATTGATAATAAAGATAACGATGTAATCAGAGGCATATAGAAGATATTATTATGATCAGTGTGTGATAGATTATATTTCAAGTAACATTTGACAACATCGTGTTGAAAAGCCCAAATTATCCGAATGATTTAGGCTTTTATACTAAATGGACTTGATAAAATTCCGTGAAATGGAAGCCTTTTGAATACTTCTCTTATTCTTCCGCATTTCTTCATCATTCCCTCCAATTTTTCTCTTTTTGCCATTTTAAAATTAAAATGACAAAAAAAAATATTAAAAATAAAAATTGATAATCAAATAGATTGTTAGATTTTACAGTTTCAAAAAGAAAACGATTTTGAAATTTACACGATAATACAATTTTCTTCAAATGTAAATATTCAGCAAAAGCAAAACATTTTGTATTTAAATTGAAATGAAAAAAAAAAAAATATTGAAAATAAAAATTGGACGTTAAAAGAGAAATTGATAATTAAAAAGATTTGTTCGATTTTTATAATACCAAAAAGAAAACGATTTTGAAATTTACATAGCAATGGAAATTTTAATGAAATGTAAATATTCAGTAAAAGTAAAAAAGGAAATAATATATATATATATATATATATATATATATACATAAATAAATTTATGTATATATTAAATAGAAATAGAAAAAAAGGTCTTCTTGAAGGAGAGGAAAGAAATATATTCCTTAATAAGAAGAAGCAAAAAGAGGAAATGGACAAGGAGGAGGACTTAAGGAACAGAGAGAAAGAGAGACAGAGAGAGAGAGAAAGAGAAAGAGAGAGGAAAGAGAAAGAAAGGGAGAGAGAGGGGAGAGAGTGAGAGAGAGAGAGAGAGGGACATGAAAAAGGGTGTGGGTTAAAAGCGTATTTGATTTAAAGTATAATTGAAAATTGTTTGCATTCTCAACCAAAAAGGAATTAATATAAAAGGTACAATAAGTGTGGGCTTCGGAAACTTATTGACATATGATTAGATGAAGGAAGAGTGAATTATTTGTCGTTTTTATTTATTAATAAATCATTATAAATTCCAAGGGGAATGGACAGTTGCACTGTTATCGATTTCAGCTCAAATAATCAACGATTGTCAATTCATTTCCTAAACCACATTTGCATATTTATAACGCTTAATATATAAATTTAATTATTTGGTGATGGTAGTAAGCATTTGGCTGAAAAGAGATAAAATGTAATCGTTAAATAATATCCGATTCTTTCATTCTTATTTAATATTTTCCATTCAATATTACGCATATATTATATTCTCTAAACAGAATCTGAAACCATTGAATATTATATTCCTATTTTAATATTAATGTAATTCTTGCAACAGTTTAACATTGTTATAATTTTGTCAACAGAGAAAAAGTTTAAAATATTATCGATGATATTATCACTATTATTATTATTACGATATTTATGACTGAAATATTTCATATCACTCTCAAGATACTGACGGCAGTCAATACAGAACAGAAGGTAAAATATTCCAAAGAAAAATTGCCAATAATTAATTAGAAACAATACAACAACACATTTAGCCAACCTACCAGTTCAAATTATCGTAGAATTCTAATAAAATGGATAAATAGATTTAAAAACAATTAACATTATAACATATCTTCTCGAATTATTATTTTCCAGTACATTACAGATCCAATATTCAATCGTTTTCGCCATCTTAAAAAACATTGTTGCAAGATTAGATGAGAAATGAAAGCAAATAATTGAATCTCTAAACTTGTTAAATATTAGCAATTGAAAAAGAATGAAATAAATTGTAACTGAAAAGGCAGAAGATTTTTGGTTAAAAAAAAAAAAAAAAAAAAGAAAAATGAGAAAAAAAGGAAGAATCGACAGAAGGCAATAAAGAAGTTAGAAAAATTGAATGCTGTGACTGGCAAAAATATAATATAATAGCTTTAGAAATATGACTTTTATTATCACTTTTACTCTTCGACAAAGGAGGAAAAATGATAAATATCTAATTAACATTTTAATCAAAATTAAACGGCTCACTCGTTGTATGTTCGCTTGACTAAAGCGCAATCATTACATAGTTTTGAGACGAGAGGAAAAAATTCCATTTTTTTGATATGAACAAAAAAAAATTATGCCCGTTTATAAATAAAATATATTTATATATGGGAGGAGAAAAGAATTCTTTTTTTGTTTTCATTTCATTTTTGATATGAGAAAAAAAGGAGAGAGAATTTGCAGAGATAAATATATATATATATATATATATATATATATATATATATATTATATTTATATTTATATTTATATTTATATTTATATATTTAAATTTGAATAAATAAATTGCAAGTTTGTTAAATAAACAAACCATAAATGATGGGAGGTAAACGAATACGAAATGTATTGGGAAGGAAAAGAAAGAAAAAAATCTAATCATTTGATATTTTTTTTGGCTTTTTAGGTTTTTCAGCTATAGGAAACAAGACAAAATGAATTTAAAATCGCTCTAACTATAAGATTTAAATTTTTAGAAATTCCAAATCAGTAATTCGATAATATATGGCGAATATGTTTGCCATTATTTATTCCACTAGAAATATTTAACTTCCAATAATTTCAGGAAAAACAATCCTGGAACTACTGGAAGCTTATAAAGAAAAGCTCCGGTAGAAATATGAAACAAAATTAATAACAAATAGATTTGAGATTCATTCACTCTTAATAATTTCAAGAAAAAACTATTAACAGAATCGTTAGAAGTTTATACGATAGAAATTTGAAATAAAAATTAACAACAAATAAATTAGAGATTGATTAACACAAACTTGGAATATATATAAATTTAAAAATATTTGAAAGAAAAAAATTACTTTTTAAAAAGCAGGATAAACAATAAAAATGAAATATAATAATAGGTTGCAAAAATTTCATTACTTTTTTCCTCTCTCTCTCTCTCTCTCTCTCTCTCTCTCTTAATCATTAATCATAAAATATATTTTGCTATTGCTATAATAATTAAATGTCGACAAATACACATGTTTATTATTTGTAATATTATAAAGCAACAGCAAAAATTCATTTGTTTCTCGATTTTTGATTTCTGATGCAATTGACGCTATATGGCAAATCGATATGAGGCAATATTCATCGTATAAATGACGCATACATACATATAGTTTATAAATTAAAGGGAAGAAAAAACAAAGTGAAAAAAAAACACAAAGTTTCTTCCAAATTTTAATCACTAAAAATTGACAATTATATATTATTTATTTACTGTTTGGAATATATTCAATTAAATAATTAAAGAGATTTTTTTTTTTTAATAAAATTTTTGCCTATTTTCATTATGTTTTTCGTTTCATTTTGCTCGAAATGTTCTATTATTAAATAAATAAATACATGATGAAGAGAATCCTATCAAGATAAGCGAGGAGGAAGGGAGGAGGGTGAAAAATAATGGAATTTTTCCAAATAGATAGGTAATATTCGAAAAGTTGTTAATTTTGTCATTTATAACTATGAGAAGATTGAAGGAAAAAAAAGCAAGACAAGAAGAAATTTTTATCACAGGGAATTAAAATACTTTGCAATTTTATCGTTTCAGGAATAAATTTATATGTGCAGTCAGTAATAAAAATCTCATGAATATTAAAGAATATTAAAAAAATAAAAAAAAAAAGGAATTTATTAATAGCGGATGGGTATGTTTAAATCATATTGATTTTTCATCATATTATTTCATTTGCAATAAATCTTTTTTTCATTTTCTTTAACATATTCACAAAATCATTCATTGTATTTCAAAATTTTTCATTTTTGCAAAACAAAATTTTTATAATTTATTAAAATAATTAATAAATGTAAAGTTTGCTTGGGAATAATGAAATTAACAAAATTTTTAAGGGATAATTATTTATTGAAATGCATATATCACATATAATTCTTTACCGAATAAATTAAATATTTCATATTTTGCTTAGACGGAAGGATGAATATATATTAGAAATGTCTTTCTTCGATTTTTTATTATGATTATTGAAATTCACACACACACACACACACACACACACACACACACACACACACACACACACACACACACACACACACACACACACACACACACACACACACACACACACACACACACACACACACAACACACACACACACACACACACAACACACACACACACACACACACAACACACACACACACAACACACACACACACAACACACACACACACACACACACATACACACACACACATACAAAAAGGAAACGAATTATTGAAAAAGAAAAAAAATGAAAAAAAGAAAAACGGTTTCTTTAAATATGGTAATACTTGTACGACCATCTTGAAACAACTCTTTCTACCCTTCTGGTAAAATATTTTTACATTTTAATATCAAAAAAAAAAAAAGAAAAAAAAGGAAAAAGAAAAACGAAAAGGTAAAAGTACTCTTTCGAATTTTGTCGAATTATTATTACTTTCTCAAAACCAGTCATCCAAGGAAATCAAGACTTAACTGATAATATTAAGTCTTTCTTTACCTTCTTAAATTTAAAGAATAATATGTAAAATATTCATTTTTTTTCTCGGGACACGAAAAAAATACCATTTCAATTATAATTTTGATATAATCTATATGGATGTAAGCTATCGAATAAATAATGTATATATATAATTAAATGAATTACGAAAAAAGAACCTACAACTTTATATTAACCAATAATAATAATTACGTTCTCATTTTTCTTTTTTTTTATTTATAAATTACAAAAAAAAAAAATTCTTGGAAAATTTCATTTCGAAAATGGAAATGAAAATTATTAAAAGTCGTTAAATAATTCTGTCAAAATTTATTGATCTCAAACATTCATTTAATGGTACCGGCGGTGATTTTTCGTTTTTCTTTTTGTCCCGGAAGCAGACGTAAAATATGGAAAAATGTTTTCAAGGGAGTTCTTTTTTTTCCTTTCCAGGAAATATAATTTCGTAAAATGAAATAAAACAGGCTGTAGTTTTTAGCCTTGATGGTGGCCTTGGATAGATGACCATGGCCATACATATATCGCATCCGTTTCATACTGTAGGCATCATTAATAAAGCAGTTGCTATATGGCTTTTTCTTAAAAAAATAAAAAATAAAAAAATTCAAAATCAAAAAGTGAGGAAAAAAAAGAAGAAAATAATGACCTCGCTCATAACTTCGTATTTCATACCTCACGAATACTTTTAATGGAATCATTTGTTATAATAGTAATAAGAATGATAATAGTGGTAAATAAGTAAGAGTTAAAAAAGAAAAGCATCAATAGCAACGAGCCAAAAGTAATAAAATGATAAAAGAGGAAAAAACTGATGATAACGAGGCAATAATATTGTTATTGAATGATATTTTAACTTTCACTTTCTGTTAATTAAAAACTATCATCCAATATGTTGTTGATTGCTAATTTGTTTTTCAAATAATTTTTTCGTTTTCTTTTTTTTCTTTTCCTTTTTTTGTTACGACAAATAACAGTCATCATATTACTGAATTATTTCGAAAAAATTTTTTTTTTTTTGCAAAATTAATTTAAATTAGATGTAACAAAAAATTTTCGAAAATAAGATAATATTCGTAGGAAAAGAGAGAGAGGGAGAGAGAGAGGGAGAAAGAGACAGAGAGAAAAGATGCATTAGTTGACCGAATGAGGAAAGGCATGTGATTGGAAAATGAATGGAATTTTTCAAAAGATATTAAATTTTAAAATTTTAATAGAAGAAACACAACGTGAGCAAAAAAGAGAAAAAAGGAAAAAGGACAATTTTTTCTTTCTTTGCCCCTCTTCGTTTTAGTAACATTCTATTTCATGTTATCAGCAAGTTAGCATTAGCATAATTTAAATTGTTCATTTCAAAAATATTTTAAAATACTTTTGAAGAAGCCGAAAGCAAGAAAAAAATCTCCCAAGTTTTCAAAACACAAGAATAAAAAGTTAAGTAATCAGCACGATGAACAATGGAGAAAAGAAAATGGCTAAATTTTTTTCTTTTGTTTTTACCTTTGATAAATTCTAATTTTATCCACCTATTCTCATCACTATAATCTTAACATCAAATTTTCGAATTTTATAGCGGAAAATGGAAATTACGATGAATAAACAAATATTTTGTGTCAATTATTTTGGATGAATAAATTTATCCATCGTGAGTAATTAAGATGAATTGAAGAAATTTGATAAAAACTTAGGTGAAACAAATAAGTACATTGGCTAATTTGAAAAGCGGAAATTTCAATTTTGGTATCTTCAAGTTTTGAAGCAGTTAAAAATTTCATTTTTCCGAAATGCATTATTTTCTTGAACCTATTGAAAATCTCAGTCAACTGTCCAGTTAAAATAATTAAAAGCGTAAATTTCATCAACGATATATCATTTGTACCAATTTCATGAAAAGTCAAAATA
Source organism: Dirofilaria immitis (assembly GCA_024305405.1). Taxonomy (NCBI): domain Eukaryota; kingdom Metazoa; phylum Nematoda; class Chromadorea; order Rhabditida; family Onchocercidae; genus Dirofilaria; species Dirofilaria immitis. The sequence continues at coordinate 1,854,351 of JAKNDB010000110.1, forward strand.
ATTTAAAAATGGACAGCTTTTGATAATTATAAGAAAAGAAAAAGAAGAATAAGAGATTTTTCGAAAGTCTTCGAAATTTTAAAAATCTGGCAATTGTCAGCTTTCGTTAACTTTTTGATTCAAACTGATTAATAGGATTTTTGATTTGATCATTTATTTCTTTAATAAAATGTAATTCATAAATTCAATAATTCGCATATAATTAATTTAGGAAATCTCGAAATTCATTAATTTAAAAGAAGGAAGGAAATGAGAAATAAGGAGAGGCTGGGAAGAGGAGAGGGAGGAAAATTAGAAATGGTTTTTTAAAAACAGGAAAATTAAGAGTTAAAAGATAAAAATTGTGTATGTATTATAAATGATAATATAAAAAGAGGGAGGGATACTAAGGGGTCACTAGGTCTAAAAACGAAGAGGGCAGGGGTGAAAAAGGAGAGGGGACAGTAAAGGGAAAGGAAGGACGAAAGGTGCAAATGAGGGGATAGAGGAAGGGAGAGAGAGAGAGGGGAGAGGGAGAGGGGGAAAGGGGGACAATTGTCATCCGACCAGCACTCTGCAACAAATATAATTGGTTAATAAGAGAAATTTTGGGGAAAACTAGATCATCATTTTATTTGAGCAATCGATTTCATTTGTTGTTTCAAATAATTGGGCTGGCATGCATATAAAACACAATATACACACTTACATGTATATATATATATATATATGTTATTACATATTATATATACACAGACACTAACATACATCACATACATCACATACATACACATGTATATATATATATATATATATATATAATGAATAGATGAATTAGTGAAGCAAAAAAAAGGAAAATGAAAAGAGAATTCAATTTTGAGAAAAAAGAAAATTTCTTAAAAAAAAAGTTAAAAATTCATCATAAAAATTTAAAAACCAGTACTGACATTGACTTTTTCTTTTTCTTTTAGCTTCTTTTTGCTTTTGTTCAAAAAAAAATTTTCTTCGCTTTTTTTTTTTTTAAATTATTTGTGAGGAAACAAAAGAGAAAAAAGAAAAAGAAAACATTGGGAAAAAAAGAAAGATGACAATTTTTACTCATTCAAAAACTTTTTGTTGCATTTACAGGCATTATCAGCTGATATATTTATACATATATACATATACATATACATATACATATACATATACATATATATATATACGTATACATATACGTATATATATATATATATCATATACGTATACATATACATATACATATATATATACGTATACATATACGTATATATATATATATACATATACGTATACATATACATATACATATACATATATATATACGTATACATATACGTATACATATACATATACATATACATATACATATACATGTATATGTATAAATATATAAGAGACTAATCATCATTTTCTTTCGATGAATTATTTATTATCATTTGAAAAAAAAAAAAAGTTTTGCGCTTCTAACATTCACCTCCTCCTCTTCATCTTTTTTTCCACTCTTCCTTTTCCCGGCCTTTTTCTCTCTCTCTCTCTCTCTCTCTCCCCTTCTTTTTACCCTCAGTCGAAATTATTAAAATTATCCAGGTTTGAATTTAAAAATTTTTTCATAAAAAAAGAAAACCATTGACCCTTTTTCTGGAGTTATAATTATTGAAAGAAGATGATTAAATTAAAAGAAATATATTTAAAAGGCTAAATTAATATTTCATGGCATTTATCAAAATGTCTAGGAATGCTTTATGTTAATTCCTATAATTCTGAGTAAGAAAAAAAGGAAAACATAGAAAGAAAAAAATCATTTAAAGAAAGAGTTTAGGAGGGAAGGAGAAGAAACAAGAAAGAAAATAGTCGTCCTAAATAAATTTAATGATGAATAAAATAAAAGAAATAAACATTAGATTTTTTCGTTACTAATAAAATTGAAAAAAAAAAGAAAATCGAAATAAAAAAAAAGAAGTTAAATGATGGAAAAAGGGAGGTAAATAGAGAGAAGTATCATTGACAAAATGAGAAAATAAACGATAAATGAATGAATAAAATATCAAATGATGATGACCTGAGCTAATCATTTCTCATTAAATATATATGTATATGTATAAACATATATATTTGAACTTTGGACAGCGTACCCACTCAGCAATATCTTTACTACTAATTATTGATCAACAAAAAAGAAAAAGAAATAATAACTGTTTGTCAGATCTACAACCATTATATAAATTGGCATTGATAGAGAGAGAGAAAAAAAAATATGCATAGAATAATAAACTTGACGAGGTCAACAATTTCTCCTAAATATTTTTCAAAAATATTGCAATAAATTAATAAGCTTAATTGTATATCCCAGGAATCTCAAATTATAATTCCTGTAAATGCCTTAACAACGAATGACTCAAATTTTCCTAAATATCTTAAAATATTATTTTACTGATTTAATTATATATCCCGCCGAATTCCATATCACTATTCCATAAATATCAATATAAATGAAATACATCCAAATTATGCATTAGTAACTTAACTATGTGTCCTGAGGATCCATCATATATTTTAAAATGTAAATGATTCAACAATTTTTCTAAATGTCTTAAAATACTATTAACTACACGTCTTGAGAATTCCATAATTTAATGGATATCTTGAATATAAATGACCCAGAATTTTTTCTGAATATCTTAAGATATCATACAACAGTGATTCAGTTGATATTCCAGGAATTCCATATCATAACGCAATCCTATAAATATTAATAATATATATATATTTACGTTTAGTATTTATCGGATTATAATACATGACATGATATACATATATATATATATATATATATATATGTATATATATTCTATAAATATTAATATAAATGATTTAAAAATTCCCTGAATATCTTAATTTCACCATGCATACATAAGTCACTTAACAGTTTATCTCGAGAATGCTGGAATGCCATATCATATCGTATTATAATCCCATAAATACGAAATGTAAATGAGATATACATATACATATATAAATATGTGTTATATATACATTATAATATATAAACATTGAAAACACTACTGATGGAGATATGAATTTATTGTATGAAATGTATTTTCATTTTGTTTACAAAGTTCGAAGAAAAAAAAGAAATAAAAAAAAAAAAGAAGAAAGAAGAAGAAGAAAGAAGAAGAAGAAGAAGAAGAAGAAGAAGAAGAAGAAGAAGAAGAAGAAGAAGAAGAAGAAGAAGAAGAAGAAGAAGAAGAAGAAGAAGAAGAAGAAGAAGAGAAGAAGAAGAAGAAGAAGAAGAAGAAGAAGAAGAAAGAAGAAGAAGAAGAAGAAGAAGAAGAAGAAGAAGAAGAAGAAGAAGAAGAAAAGAAGAAGAAGAAGAAGAAGAGAGAAGAAGAAGAAGAAGAAGAAGAAGAAGAAGAAGAAGAAGAAGAAGAGAAGAAGAAGAAGAAGAAGAAGAAGAAGAAGAAGAAGAAGAAGAAGAAAGAAGAAGAAGAAGAAGAAAGAAGAAGAAGAAAAAGAAGAAGAAGAAGAAAGAAGAAGAAGAAGAAGAAGAAGAAGAAGAAGAAGAAGAAGAAGAAGAAGAAGAAGAAAGAAGAAGAAGAAGAAGAAGAAGAAGAAGAAGAAGAAGAAAGAAGAAGAAGAAGAAGAAGAAGAAGAAGAAGAAGAAGAAGAAGAAGAAGAAGAAGAAGAAGAAGAAGAAGAAGAAGAAGAAGAAGAAGAAGAAGAAGAAGAAGAAGAAGAAGAAGAAGAAGAAGAAGAAGAAGAAGAAGAAGAAGAAGAAGAAGAGAAAGTAAGAATGGAAAAGCAAACGTCGAATATGAGATTTTTCGTTTCTCTTTTTTTTTTAAAACTCAAATATTTATCGTCGCAAATAATAATAAAGGGAAAAATTTTAAATAATTTTTCAAAAAATTGAAGAATTTCAAACAAAAAAAGGCATACATATATAATAATGGAAAAAGTGCCAACATTAAAAAAGAAAAAAAAGGAATTTGCAGAATACAATGTTATACATATTTTGGAGGAGAGAAGAGGGACAGAGAGAGGGAAGGAAAGAGAGAGGGCAGAGAGAAAGAGGGAGAGATAGGATAGCAATGAGCAAATGAGAAGTGACCAAATGCGAATTCAATAATTTGTTACTAGGATAGAAATGAAATGAAATGAAAAGAAAAAAATTGTCCTAATTTCAACGACTGTAAGAAGCATCAGAGAAGCAAAGCGAACTGAAAAAAAGAAATTTTGAAAACAATCAAATAAAATTATATGATAAATTATGATTGATAGGATTATGGAAGGAACAGGAAATGCAACAGAAAAAATAGAATAAATATTGAGAAAAACCGAATAAATAGAAAAAACAAGATAAATATGCAAATGGAATAGGTAAAAAAGTAAAGAAGCACAAGGAACAGAATAAAAATTAAAAAAGAATGGAATAGGTATGAATTTTTTTCATTATTAATATATACATGTTTTTTTTCTGAAATTCTTGAATTTGCTAAAAACTTGTTTAAAATTTTTCCATTAAAACGGTATATGGCTTGTTGTTAATGTTTCACATGCTGCGGAAAAATTATCACCCGGATAACCTTGATGAAAAAAATGAATTTTGAACTGAACTTATCTCGGATGAAACTGAACCGCTATCTTAACAGATGAGAACGATAAAGAAATTCCCTTCTTTCTTTATACCTCCCGTAAACAGCACGGGAAATTGATAATATTATTTCCATTAAAATTATCATTTAGTCATAATTGTTGATCATTATATTATTGTTATTGTTATCGCTATTGTTCATATTTGAGAAATGGTGAACACAGATGAGAACAGGTAAAAGGAAAGATGCGGGGAAGGAAAGATTAGTCAAACGTTACTTATGTATAGAATGTAAATGTAATGAAATGACCCTGTTGCTTTAACCTTTTATACAATTCTTTGCTTAACTATTCATATATCTAAGTGTATTTTAATTATTACTTTTTCTTTTCCTTTCCTTTTTTTGCCCCTAACTATTTTTTTCTTTCCCCTTCTCACTGTTATCATTATTCATGTCATTTCCTTAACTCTTTATCATTAATTTTTAAAATTATTCGTCCATGTTTATACAATATATCAAAAATTTGAAATTCTCCTCCTGTGAAATACTCTTATTTAGTAACTTTTTATCACTAATCACTTGTTCATTGTATTCATTGTACTATTTTATCTTATTATCTATTCGCTTTAATTCTCAATAAAATATATAGCATATCACTTTATCTATTATTGCCTATATTCCTCTTCAAATACTGTAGTTGACCCATATACTTTAACATATGAGAAAAGGAATAGCAAGAGAAGATAGAAAGAAACAGAGAGAAGGAGAAGGAGAGTGAGAGAGATGAACGACGAATAATAAAAATGGCCAATATGATAGGTCGAGATGGCCAAAATGACAATTTAAAAGAAAAAAGAAAGAATGGAAATATGAAGGAAGGAGAAGAGAAAAGTCCAGAACTTTGTAATGGTAAAGGATCAATCATAAATTTCATCTTTTCATAGCTTATAAACTATATGGTACCTACCTCACCTATTTCTAGATAAGCATTTTGTCTATATATGTATTTGTCCGTCTGTCCGTCTGTTCATCTATCTATCTATCTATCTATGATAAATATTTTGTAAGGAAATAGTAATAAAAAAAAAGGAAAAAAAGATTGACCTCGGAAAGCGCAATTAAAAATGGTTACCCTTTCCTCATCGACCTCTTCTTAATATCTTTCTCTCTTCCTTATATGCCTAACACTTTTTATTAAATCGAAAAGATTGAATAGCTACTGATGCTATAGTAGTAAATCGACCCTACTCTTGCTATTTTATTGTTTTCTAAATTATTGATTATTATTTTTTGCATCATATATATATCTAACATATATCATTAATTAATTTATACATATATATATATATATATATATATATATATATATACATATTCGCTAAATTATACCTCTAATAAATATTCCTTTATGATATGAATCACAATTATAAACTATAATTTATATATGTGTGTATGGGTTTGTGTGTGTGTGTATGTGTGTGTATGTATGGGTATGGATATGGGTATCTGCATATAGGTATACATTGTACATATGCACACACACACACACACATATATATATCATATATATATAAGTATCCTGATACGTAAACATAGAAAGAGAAATTTATATTATTGTTAACATTTAACGGATAAACAGTTTCTATTTGAATCTGACCTTTGAACTCTGACCTTTATCGTTAATCACTATTTACATCTCGTAATCCTCTGTTGTAAACATGACGAATTTCCGTAATCTTTTTTTTCTCTTTTTCTCATAAAATCTGCAAAGGCTTAATTAGTATCCATTTATATGGTTTAATTATTCTAGATTTATTCGACGATTACAAAACCTTTAACTAGGATACAGTTACATTAATAAACAAATGAAATACTAGGAGATAGTATATGATTTAAATTATACATCATTCACTGTCATCGTTTTTTTTTTTTTTTTTTTTTTTAAAAGGGAGAATAGAGAGGGGAGGGATAAAATGGAAAATTAATTGGTTTAGAAATTGAAACAAAAAAAGAGAAGAAAGAACGAACGGTATGAAATTAATGTATGCAAAAGAATTTTAACAATATTTTTAACATGAAAATGAAATTTGAAAAGAAGAAAATTAGCGGTTCGATAGGATATGCAATTGTTGTTTATATATACAGTGCATACTTTCTAAATAATGATAATTTTGATGAGAATTCGAATATTTATTTTTATAATCATTAAATATATCAAAAAATTTATATATGAAATTATCACGAACAATAACAATAATTTTAAGAATTGAAAATTAAGATTATTTCACGAATTATTCAATATTTACGGATGGCAGGAAAAAAAACAATTTCATATTTTAAAAGCTGAAACGAATTAAAAGTAATTTCTATGTTATGATAGGAAATTTGAAATTACGTAGCGAGTTTTAGTATTTAAAGTACGATTAGTGTGCATCGATATATGCTATAAAATTCAGGCAATAACCTTTTTTTTCCCCAATGATGTACTCTGAGATGGAAAGGTCGGTAGATCGAAAATTTTAAAGTGAAATAGTCCTTTCTTTTTTTTGGTTCATCTTGAAAGAGATTATCATCTTTCTAGCGACTACGGTTAGCTAATTCTAAATTTTTAATTTAAAATTAAAGACTTTAAGGAAATGATAAAAAGAAGACGAGAATCATATTTATTTTTCTACCATAATTTGATCCTTCTTTTTGGATTTGGTCTGTATGAATCCTTTTTATCCTGATTTTCAATCCTTCTCCTTCGCTTCCCGCTCTCTCATCTTTTTTACCTATCTTTTTCTCACTTTTTTTCATCTTGAATTCTATTTCATCATCAACATTTGTATATTTGAAACAAACAGACGAGAGGGAAAGGCAAACTTTTGTAAATGAGTTCAATCCTTCCATCTGTTAAAAAGGCAATTTTTCATTGTGACTTTTCTTTTCCTAAAATCGATTATAAATTTAGGGAAGATTCAAGCGAAAATTGAAAGAATTTCGAAATAAAAATGAATATTTCATTTAATTGATATTGAGAAAGAACGAATTATTTTAAAATATTTTGCAGAAAAAACAAAAAAAAAAAAAAAGAAAAGGCAGGCATTACAGTAAGAATTACAATCTCTGCACTTATTTCCATATACATTGCGAAATAAACCTTATCAACATATCATTCCTTCATCAACCCCCTTCCTCCCTCTCCCCTCCCTCCCCCAGTAAATGAATTATTCGTTCGCTAAGGTTGAAAGTTCATATATAATTTTAGAATGAATGAAATAGTTAAGATTAGCAACATTCAACAACTATCAAATCTTGTTAGAATAGTTTCGTTTACCAAAATTCAATGGCAAGTTTTTAATTAATTTAAGAATATTGAAATTTTTGCACGACAAAAACAAATTTTCTAAATATGCCAATCAATAATGGCATAAATAATAATAAATTTCATCCTAGCAAAATGCTAAGATAATGGGAAAATAATATTTAACGCAAAATGCAGAAATACATTTTTATGAATTACAATGTTGATAAACTGGGAAAAAAGATAAATAAATATAATGCATAAGCATAGAGGCAGCTGACTGACTGCGTTATAAATGTTGTCAATAGATAAATTTATGATGCTTTCCTAAAATGTAAATAATATTATACACTCTCTCATTAACTGCCAGTAGTAAATAACAAATTTAATACTCGATGTGATTATAATTTTTGAAATTTAATCCATTAGATTTAATTTCATATTAAATAAAATAAATGCTTTTTCTTTTCTTTTATGATTTATCCATTTTTTTTTCGATTAATTTTTTTGATGAAAAGAAATAGTTAATTAGTAATAGGTTAAAATGTATTATTAATTTTTTTTTGTTATTTTAGAAGAAATTTTAGACAATATCAATAATACTAATAGTTTTTGATTAATTCCATAGAGATGAAGTGAGAAGAAAATGAATAATGAAGAGAGAAATTGAACGAGCAGCAATAATATTATTACTATTTTATCATTTAAATGAATGAGAGAAGAATTATGATATAGATGTAATGTGAATTGTGATGTTAATTTTAAATTTAAATTTGAAATTTAAACATTTTTTATAAATAATTTTGCATAAAATATAAGAGAATAGTATAAGGAAAAGAGCATAGAAAGATAAACATAGAGGAAAGATGGAAGAAGCAAAAAGAGCCAAATGGAAGAAGGAGGAAGAAGGAGGATGGGAAAGGGAGAGAGAGAGAGAGAAAAAATTTTAATTTTCACAATAAATTTGTAAAGGAATCATCATCATGTTGTTAGTTTTAATAAAATGAATTTTTAGATCGATATAGTAATAGTAATTATAAATTAAAATTTCAAAAGAACATATACTATACAATGAAATATTGAAAAGTGAAGAGCGTCGAAAGATAAGTTCAATGTCGTCCGTTAGTTACTGTTTAAAAGGGAAGGAAAGCGAAATTTATTCCATAATTATTAATATATATGGATATGGCAATTGAGGCCATCTAATTGTACCATCTAATTCATCCTAAACATACTATATTATTAATAACAATTTCATTTGAATAACTATAATATGGGTAATAAAAAATTGCGGAATTCTTAGCTGATAGCATAATCAGTTTTTTTTCTTTTTAAAAATTTTTTTGCATGATATGAAGGGAAAGAGAAAAAAAAGGAAGAAAGAAAAAGAGAAGATGGAGAAGGAAAAGAAAAACTGCTTTTTTAGAAAAAAAATGAAATGAAATATTTTCCGAGAATACATTAATTTAAATTCTATCAAAATATTGACGGATAATGAGTGAAAAAAGGAAGAAAAAACTAGAAATATTTATTCAAAATTTTTCGGGAATGTATTAGATCCTAAAAGAAAACATATATATAACATTTCTAATTTTATTAAGACGAAGAAGAGAGAAGGAGAAAACATAAGCAAAACTTTCGTAAATTGAAATGACAAAATTTCAAAAAAAACTGCAATAGTTTTCATTTAGGAAGAGATAATATTTGAAATCAGACAATCTAAAATTAAAATTATTCGATTTTAATATCAGCATATTTTATCATCAGTAGAAAAGAAGAAAAAAAAAGGAAGACGAAGGAAGAATCAATGAATTGCTAACTAAATTTTGAAAAAAAAATTGGAAAATAGAAAAAAGAAAGAAAGAAAGTAAAGCGGAATAATTAAATAAAAAGGAGAGGAAAAGAAAATAAAATAAATATATATGTATATTATGAAATGCAATAAAATTTTTCAACAGGGTTGATAAGAGAAGAGGAGGAAGAGGAATAGGAAGAAGGAGGACAGAGGTAGAAAAAGGGAGGAGGAATTGGAAAACTGAATGAGGAAAAGAGGAGGTAGGAAATTTCAGGAAAGATAAATGATTTATATAAAAGTAGGCAAAATGATGTATCAGATTTCATTTCAGCATATCAATGAAAATTGAGTATGGTCTAATAAAAATATTTATATGAATAGTTTCAGGTGGGGAAAAGTGGAAGTCTGGTAGAAAGATAGGAGGAAGTTGGGGGCGTGTGAAGCGTCCTAGCAATTCCTACGCATACTTCCATCTCCATTCCAATTCCCTCCTTCATCAATCCTGTTTTGTTTAATTTTAGGTCAAAACAATATACTATTTATATAATATATATATTATATTATATAAGTATGCTATATAATATATATATATATATATATATATATATATATAGTATAATAATAATAAGGTATATTTATTTGCGTTTCACTTGTCAAAACATACATATTTAAAATGATCACATGAAGGAACATAGAAGCACAAACAAAACCAACTCTCTTTTCCTTTCAGATCCTTCAATCCTTTTACTATTTTTGTTGTTTTCAAAAATGCGTATAAATAAAATATAAAAATCCCAATAGCATATTCGGAAATGGTTGATTTCATTGCAAAACAATTTCACGTGCATTTAATATTGCAAATAAACATTTTAATCTTCCCGCTTAGTTTGATTATATCATTTTTCAATTTCAATTGCGTGTGTTATAAGTACAAAATGATTCAAATAATATTTTAAAAATGAATATGTTTTTTTTCCCCACTTTTTTCATTATTATTTTTGTATTTCATTTGAAAGATTGTATGATTATATATATATATTGGTTAATTAAAATCAATAAATTTAAATCATCGATAAATTTAATATTATAAATTTAATGAGATTAAATAGAATTATAGGATAACAACAGTGTTGTTGATCACTTTTGGAAAACTACTTTTAAATTAACGATAATGTTGTTTGTATATATTATATATATATGTGTGTGTTTATGTGTGTGTATGTGTAGTGTGTGTGTGTGTGTATGTGTGTGTGTGTGTATGTGTGTGTTTGTATGTATGTGTGTATATATCATAATGATCGTATCAGAAAATATCATAATTGAAAATAGTATGACAGTGAAAATGTCAGACATATATGGGTGACAATTTTCAAAGCATAATGTCAGGCTTGTAATAGGTAATTCCATTTAATTAATTTTATAAGGAGTGAGAAAACATAAACATTTTAGAAATAAATGATGTTTGGAAATTTTTACTTTTTCTTTCCTCGAGAAATGAATTTTAATTTTTTTTCCAACTTTTTTTATTAGCCATGTTAATTGTATAAGAAAGCAATCATCGTAATAATAAAATAATAAAAAATAAATTAAATGAAATATATTCTAAATTCAAATATTTGATGAATGTTTTTGCAAGAAAGCAAAAAAAAAAAAAGAAAATGGCAACTCACGACATCCAGAAAAATATTCATCCTCATTTTCCTCTTCCTCTTCTTACCTCCGTTTTTCTCTTTCCCTTTCTCTCTCCCTCTCTCTCTCTCTCTCTCTCTCTCTCCCTCTCTATCTATCTTTTTTAATATCAATAAAGCAAATATTGAAAACTATGAAATGCATTTTTACAGAAATTAATTGAAAATGCCAGCAAATGAAAAAAAAATTTGCTATTTTTGCATTTAATTAAATATTTGAAAAAATTTTCCCGATTGCAATGGCATAAATGTGAACAAGAAAAAAATTACGACGAAAAATCACAAAATTAAATTAAATGAACAGCTGATCATTGGAGGATAAGTAGCATCTTGCGCGATGAATAAAAATTCATAGTTATAGTATGGATGATGATCAACAGAAGGATGAGGTAGAAGAGGAAGAAGATGGGTTGACAGATGGACGAGAAAGATGGCAAGAAAACCGCCTGATGAAGGAAGCAATTGCTAATGCTATACAATCGATCACGCCGATAACACATCCACTATCATCGAAATTACTCAATCATTAATTTTGTTTTTAAAATTTAAACAAAATAATAAATAAAAAAGCACGAGGACACAAGATCGATGAAGATGGTGATGAAAAATGATAGAAGAATCAATTTTACTACAATGTTGACGGAGAAAAATATTTTTTTGTTTTCCTTTTTCTTTTTTTTTTTTTTTAAAGCATTTCAAACATTACAACATTTCGGATTTCAACATCATAACAATCGATAACCTCTGTTTTGGTCATCGGATATTCATCTTTGATCGTTGCTGTTCTTTCCTGTTTTTCCTGTATTTATATTTACATCTTATATCCTTGTAAAAAAATAAATTTCCACTTTCTTTTTAAAACTTTATTTAAACAAAACGATGTCATTTATTACCAATTTTAAAATACTTGAATGGAAAAAACAAAATGAGGACAAGAATATTATTAATATTGACAAATTCAACCAAAAATGGGCCGAATTATACAATAGTCAAATCGAAATTGACAAGCGGATTTTAAGTCAATTTAAATTGATTTCAAAAATGATCCTCTTTGGCTCACTGCTGGACGACTAGTGGTGCATATAGATGACGGAAAGCCGCTGACTGAATCAGCACAATAAATAATGGAAAAGTTGCAATGACAAATGATTTTTTTAGAACCAACTTAATATTACCGGTGAACTAAATAAAGAGAAAATGAAGAATCCTCTTAGAATTTGTATTAATTATCCTCATAGTTAAACTTCACTTAACTTGATCACCATCTTGGATCTTCCAGCATTAATTGATACAAATTGGTAAGGATAACTGCAAAACCTAATTTTTGATGGGAAGAATCACCGGATTCAACGATACAATTAACGCTTTTTCAAATCCAAAATTTTCGACTACTCACATGAACAAAACTCATGCGACATTGAAACCTAAAATATTTTACAGATTTGTGGTTTCTATTCTATACATTGCCCTTCGATTCAGTCCGCTGCTGGTATTCTTTAAGATTTTTCTCTATTACAGACAATGGTTTTATGTATTTTTTTGACCACAAGCTTCTTACCTTGAATTACCTTATTTCTCAAAGCCATCGCTTATTCGATTTCTACGTAGTAATTTTAAATGTCGCATTCCCACTTCCGTATATTACTTGCAAGTGGCATAGGCGTTTAATCTATTTCACTACCGATGATCGCGTTTTGCAGGACTATAGGATATAGGGCATTAAAGTATAGTGAACATTCAGCGATAAGTACTAAAAATTTTATGTCCTTCCCATTGATAATTTCCAAAAATTCAACAACAATTTTAATAAAATCAGAAACAATAAATGAATAAGATATCATTTACAATGTAATATCATTTACATTGAAATATCTCAGCTGTAAATAATTCAATGACACACTTAAAATTTTATTTTCTCAACTTACAAATTTATAAAACAGTAGCAAAGACTTGCTTCATTCATTAATAAAATTGATAAGGGCAGAACTCCAGTCACATAGAAATCAATGTCACAAATGTCACAATTTCCACTGGAACTAGGATTCACATATGGAAAGTATAAATTTATAAGAAAATTTCCAATCTACCAAACTTATGAGAATAGTGATAATGAGAATGGTGATAATACCAAATATTAGAGCAAATGTATACTTTACTCCTAACAAAAAACAGAAAAAGATAAATTACAATATCAGATACCTAGGGACAAACTAACCTATTTTTCCAGAAAACTGTGCATGTAGCGAAGATTTTCCGAAGAAATGAGGCAGACTAGAGAAAAATTGATCTATTCTTGATTTCATAACTGTTTTTCCACAGAATGCTCAGAACAACTCAATTTTTATTCTGTCTTGTTCTGAATTTCCATTCGTATAGTGTTTAGATCTTTATAAACGTGAGGTAAGTCTGTTAGAAAAGGAACCTGAAAACGACTTTTTGTAAAATCTGTGGTTCCTGAAGTGCGTACTACATAATGAAATCAAAGGTGATAAACGGAATAGGCGAAAATTCAAAAAACATACTTGCAACGTATCGACCAAATAAAGCATTTGACGAGGATCATTAACCGTCCATGCAACCACCTGAATGTCCAAGTTTTTCATTCTGTTTACCAGTCCACTATAATTACAAACTTTATTTCATTCCAAGGAACTTGAAAAAGAAAATCCCATTTGAGACAGAAGTCTCAATAATAAAGGCCAAAATAAGTTTCAAGTTTTTCCTTTTCAAAGTATGGATGTAACAGATAAATAAAAATTTTGTAAGTATGAACACTATACCTAGACACTTCCTTCTCATAGAGAAGCAGCATTTCAACTCCAAGGAATTGTGGCAGAAAACTCTCCAATAATTTCATGCTAACATAATCTAATAATAATGCCAAAAATGCTTTAGCCCAGAGAATCGTGGAACACAACATTCCAAATCCTTATATGTTGCAAAATACGGACGCCACGTGACGCCTAAATGTAAGTCGTAAAAATACCATAGTTAATAGCTTTAAATAAGAAATGCATATTAAACTAAATGACTATATAACTTTCAATGATCACCATCATAAGGCTCAGCAATATATTACTTGCTTGATTTTCATATACGCTCTTATACAATTAACATCCTTCTAAATTGTTCAGACGGTTAACAAAATCTACCAGTTAGTATATTGGGATCAATTTTCTTGACGATATATGGAACCCAAGGAAAAATGAAGAAACGATCACATCGCCATAGAGATTATTCGATGATATTATCGATACTATTTGAGAAACCATCTGAAATTAACTGTTCATTAGTAAGAAATATCACTTTGGATCAATGTAATCGATTTTCAAAGTTTTTATGTGCAATAAATGAATATTCAAATAAATGAATATTCTAGTTAAACCATGAACATCATTCATCCGAACAATGAAGAACTGCTAACTGTAACCTTTTAACAGAGGTTAGAATTTTAAAAAGTTACCTCGAAACTGCTATCTTTCACATCGAATAGCATTTTTAAGTTGTTATCCCGACAATACTTTACGGTTGCCTCCAGAGTTGGTATATGATAAACTTTCGAAGCCGTTTCGTTGTCCAATGCACTATAAAAAATTTAGCATAAAGCAAATGGCAAGAGAAACAAATCGAATCGACCCATGAAGTATTATGATTTTTACAAACTTTTATGAAATTATCGAAAGAAGCTTGCACAAAGGACAATGATAACCTTCTACTGCTTGCCAGACAAAAATCCGACAGGAATACCCCGTAAGTAATGCCACTTACTATCAGTACAATGCGTTAATAGAGCACTTAAACATCGAGTCCGACTGTGCCCACCAACAGCAAAACCAGTCTACCTGATTGTTGAAACTGACGGTGTTGGGGATGATTTCTTAACTGACTTTCTAAATTATTTCAAATTAATACTTCTGTTTCAAGTTAACATGCATACTTTAAATGATTGTGAAAAGCATTCATCAAGTGACAGAGTCAAAACAACCAACGAAAATCTCCACAAAGCAAACAAAACCATCAAATCTATAAAAATGTGGAGATAACGCATACCGACTTAAACTTACCCAAATGACTGGAACGTTTTTCCAGCATTTTTGGTTCCTAATTCTTCCAGAGTAAAGGATGCAATTAGGCCTGGTTCACCACATGTTCTCATCAGATCATCATCATGCATAATCACTACGATACCATTCTTGGTTAATGTTAAATCAAATTCCACCAAATCCACACCCGACAATTTTGCCTGGAACGTTAATAAAAAAATAAAGAAGAGTGATGGAGAAAGACAAAGAGAAATTGAAAAATCAAATTCATGAATGTCACAGAATTATGGATAATGGTGGAAAAAAATTGAAGGTTGCACCTTTTCAAACGATTCAATTGTATTTTCTGGAGCAAGTTTTGGCGCACCTCGATGACCGCCGACACGAAAACCCTTGAAGAATTCACTAGCCTAGAAATACAACCTATTTTGAAATAGATATGCTTGAACTATTAAAAATTATTTACTTTGATTCTTTAAATTTCAATCTTTGAATCGTACAAATTTTAACAATTCAAAATACATTATTAATAACATACAGCAGGAATGTTAGATGGAAGGCCGAAAATGCGTCGTAATATTTGAGCCATCAGTAGTAATGCAATCAGAAGTATGGATATTTTAAGAAATGGTCTCAGGGATTGTATCATAAACCGTGTGCTAGCAAGAGCTAGAAATATACCCAGTGCACAACATTCATATCCATACGTCATAAATGTTCCTGAAAACAAGCGGTTCCAGGAGAGTCACATCTTTTGTTTTTCTGATACAACCAACTCCCTTATGTTAAGTGGAATAAAAAGATTTAAATGATGAAACATATATAATAATAAAATTTAACCAACGAAAAGGGCCAATCAATACAAGCTTTAGCATACCTCCCAACAATCCAAAGATAATAACAACCAACCAGTTTCTCTATGTGGCAATGATAGGTTTTGTGTGCATTTAAATAGAGTCGCTATATAAATTTATGTCGCATCGTCTGCGTGTTTGCTTGAAGCTCATGCACACCCTGGCTTAGAGGTTGATCTGTGCAAAGATAAGCTATCATTTTGTTTGATCAGCTGTGATTTAAACTGGAAATCAAAGGTTCGTAAAGATTAAATATTACTTTTGATATATGTTGAGGTCGTGATATCCACGTGAAAATAATGTGTAGTGAATTCTCACATAGTTGGAAACTGAATACAAATTAATAACAATTTTATTTTACATTTTATTGGAATAATGAATTTTGAGCTTAATTCTCTTTTATTAACAACATTTTAAAGCTATTTTTAACTTTTGCATAAGCATACTAACAGATATATTCTATGTAATATAGTATCAAAAACCATATGGCATAGTGAAATAGAGCAAAAGCACTGGAAAGTTTGAATTGTCCATATTCGACTTAAATTGACATTGTAATAAAAATTAATAAGCAATAGATGATAAGAGATAAGATAAATTTGCGAAAGAAACAACCAATTTGTTCGTTTCAAATTATCCTTAAAAATTTTCAATTTTTTCCCAGTTTTATTTCTTGTTTATTATATTAAAGGCTAAAAAATTGCATCCCAATGCTATATATATGAAATGAAATTTATTACGAATTTGTAAAAATTCAATGTAAAAAAGGGAAAAAGATCGAAACAATATTCATATCATCGAATTCATGGTCCCAATATTATTATGTTGAGGAAGTAGCAGATTTGATGATAGTTGAAAATATTTTAATGAGAATTAAATTCGTGTCATTTTCTTGTTTGGCATAACGGTAGTCGTCGTTGTCGTCGTCGTCGTCTTCTTCTTCTTCTTGTAGGTAAAAAAATTTCTTTTTAACAGGTTTTTAATTTTTTCTTTTTTTTCTACTTTAACAATTCCTACTAGTTAGTAATAGGATAGTAAATATAGCAGCTTTTCTATTTGCATAATTCTCTCATAGCTAAGTGGAGCTAAGAACTTCACTGATATCACAATAAAGAAATACGAATCAATAATTAGGTTATATGTGGACATAATTATCTTATGGATTTGAAAGATATTAAACGAGTTGCTATAAAAAACTTACTCGCTGCAAAGCAGTTTTAAAATAAGGAAACAATTAACAACTGTTGATTAACAATGTAATTTTATACGATCATTTTGAAAAAGATACGAACTTTTCTTTCCTTTCTTTCTTTACAGCTTTAATATTTACTCGGAGAGAGAGAGAGAGAGAAAGAAAGAGAGAAAAAGATTAAATTTTAATTATTCATTTGGTAGTCAATGAATCCGATCCGTTTAAATTCCATGTTTTCATAAAAAAATAAACCTTGATACGATTGAAAAAACGAGAGAAAAATAGAAAGGAATGAATGGAATGTAGGAAAAGGGAAAAAATTACACACGCATATAATATTTTCCAATTTTTCGTTTTTAAGTAATTGAATCTGTTAACTTCTAACATTAAACTATAGAATTATCAAAACTTATAGTTGATTAACCAAAAAAAAAATTATCCTCCAAGATAGGAGTAATAAAATTTTAGAAATAGGTAAAATAAATCTGTATATGCCGTAAATTTTTCCTTCCTGGAAATTTTTGTTCCTCATATTTATATATCTTAGCAATTAAAATGTAGCATAACGACTTTTTAAACTTTTAAATTTTTTTGCTGTAGAGCTCTGATTAAAAATTTTCATCCTCATCGCTAACTGTTAATGATTCAGATTTTAATATTTTACCAGAATATTGATTTATTATTTACATCTGGATGAGCAAGAAGCTATCAGATATTTCTAGAGTTGATATAATTTCAGGATATTACATTATTTATGCATGTCGTTTCTCATATAATAAAATTGATATACACTGCGTATACATTTTTTTTTTGATCGCAAAATATAACTACGAGAAGTGATCAAATTCAGATTTCCGTTTCTTTATTTTTTCCTCGGAAAGATTTTTTCAGAATCTTTCAGTTTCATAAAATATTATTTGATGGTATGCAAATTATAGTTTATTTAATATGTTTAACATGATTTATTATGAAGGGATAATAAAATGACCGTAGACATAATGGTTCGATAATTGCTAAATTAGCCGTGATTCGAATAGGCAAAAGGTTATTCTTAGGTGAAAGGTTATCAATGGCAGATTTATATGGTGATGGGTACACTTTTATCGATGGTTAATTTTTGCTGTTTGTTGTAGGGTATGTCATATATAATTTTTCAAACAGGCGGAATTCAATCATTCTGTAGTGGACATTGCTCTCCTTATCACGGCATTAGTCTCCTCCCTCCACCTTTTCTTTATTTTATATCACCATGCATCGATGATTAAAGATATCAAAAGATTCGTGCTGTTATCAGCATTCAATATCATTTCGACGTCTATTACAAAATTTCTCCACTTAAAAAAAAAAATCGAGAAACTAGGGAGAATGAACTGAATATTTGGCATGAAAATGGATATAAAAGATGACACGAAATAACGGTGAATGATAAGATAAGAAAGGTATAGAGATAAATTAAAATTAATGAGTAGTAAATTATCATTTTTAACTGAAGTTCAAGAATAAAATAGCTATTTTCTTCAGAAAAGTGTGCTGGATGGATTATATACAATCGGAATTAGCCATGCATATAACATATCAATTCTAATGAGAATTGTCATTTTGAAGCAAAAGAAAACATCAAAATAAAATCAAATAAGGGAAATTCAAATGAAGATGACGATATGGCCCTTTTTTACTAGATAATTTACTATATGCCACTATTTTCAATGCTAATTTTCTTATGATAATTTAATACCATATCGAACAAATGCTTTATCATTAAACTATTATTATTCTATTCCAGTAATGTCAATGGAGTTAGCCATTGATTTGATAACTTAATTCTCGATGTCTTACTTTACTTTATAAAATCGCAATGCTACGATAGATAATTTGATCAAATTCTTCTCTATAAAGACATTAGAATGATCAATGATTTCTTAGGAATAAATTCAAACTTAAAGCAGTGTTAAATTTTAACTAATAATTCTTCAGATAAAAATATCGTAATTTTCTCCAACAAGTTAAATTTCTCTCGTATTATTTTTAGCAACATTTCTTATTGATAAGGGTTAAGTGGTTGATTTTTTCCTCTTGATTGTTGTTTCCCCGAAATGATAGTTAATTATGACGTTGGGTTAGAAAATCAGACAGGAAATTTGTTAATCAATAAAGCAAAGAAGCTATCTTTATATTTAATATTTAAAGAGTTGAAGTGAAATAGTTCAATTCGACGAAATAGTAGTACCCTTTCTCCTCTTTCCCACTTTTCTCCCTTAAGTTATCAAACTTTAAGTAAAGCGTTAATTTCAATAGTCGTTTAATTTGTCGCACAAATAGTAATATATTATCAATTATTTATAAGAATGAAACTTGTTATTAAAATTATCAACTAAACAAATGAAATTTTTGAAATTAATTTCAACCCTTTATTGTTTGATAACTGAGCGATTAATCTATTTTGAAGGACAAAAAGATAAATTTGATAAGATTTTATTGAGAAAAATGAAAAAACAGAAGAAGAAACCCTTTTTCTCATTTTTCGGTAATTACTTCATGAAGAAAAAATCTTATACTACTCGTTTAGAAGGCATTAAAATTTATTTGTTCTACTGTTATGGCTTGAAATCAGTGAAAATGTTAGTTGCGTCTTTTTCTTTCTTCTAACCAGTAATTTCCTGAATGCTTCCTGGATCATTCATCATCAATCAATCTATGTTATTTTGAATAATTTGTTGATAAACATTTCATCAACGAAAAAAAGAACTTTTTTTTCTTTTATAGCTTTGCTGAACTTCTTCGAACGTATTCATTATTGTGTTGGAGCAAAATGATCCAACTACAAATTACAATATATTTGCTTCTGAAAAATTTCTCCCAAAAGTAAACAACAAAAAAAAACTTTTCGATAACCATAAAAATTTCCGGTTCTTTCCTTATTTTCTAAAAAGAAAAATCCTTGACTTTTAAAATAAGACTAAATGGTATTCAAAAGATAGATCTTAAGCAAACGGAAGGAGAAAATCAGGAATAAAATAGCAGCTAAAATTAGTATATTAATTAAAAAATAAATTAATTAAGAAGTTTTATGCATAAGATTACTTTGTTCTATCAATTATTATTTCTTGAATATCATCCTTATACAGTATATCTGCAATATTTTTATTTATTATTTATTACTATATTATTTAAATATTATCATATCATTTTAAGATCTCTTCGAAAACAAAAAAATGATTCTTTTCAAACTTATTTCTTTTTTCGTTTTTGATTTATTTATCCCTTGTTCTATTTCTAGTATTTCATCTTCTTTTATTTATATTTCTAGCATTTATCAAAAGCCAAAGGCCAGCGCTGTCGAACAGTTACATTCATGCAAATGATCCATTTTGCCATCGATAGATTTGCACAATACCAATCACATCGTTCCCTTAGCAGACGGCATTTCGCATATACATCATATCAGTAAACGAAGTTTGTAACTTTTTTTTTCCTTTTCCATCTCTCGCCCTTTCTTTCTATTTTTCTCCCTCTGTTCCTCTCTCGTTCACTTATTCTCTTTTATAAATCTGAAATAAAACAATAAACGTAAATCTTATAGAAATGCTATGAGCGAAGGTGAAGATAAAGATGAAGAAGAAGAAGGAGGAAGAGGAAGAAGGAGAAGGAAGGAGAGGAGGAAGGAGAGGAGGAAGGGGAGGAGGAAGAAGAGGGAAAAGAGAGGAAATTTTCCTTTTCAATATAAAAATCTTCAAATGATTCCCTCCCCTCCCTTCTCTCCTCTCCCTCTCCTCTCCTTCCCTCTCCTCCTTGCTCCTCGTCCACCTTCTCACCTGTTCCGTTGATCTGTATTATATTCCAACAGGTTTTCAGTTCAATTTTCTTTCGAATTATGTAACTTCTTTTTCTTCACACACTTTTACACTTTCTTCATTCTATAGAATATATCTGCGAAATTTATTTTTATAATTAAAAATTATTAATTGAAAGAAATGATTGGAAGAAATCGCTTTACAATTTTGAATTAAATTCCTCATATAAATTTTTATCACTTAATTCAATTCAGCTTAATTCTTCTTATAACAACGTCTTCCTATAATTCATTGATGCTATATATATATATATATATATATATATATATATATATATATATATATATATATATATATATATAATTATATATCAATCATTCTATTCGATTGGATAGCTATTTTTGCTTATTTCGATTTCTTTTTTAACTTTATTTTCCTTTTCTTGAATATCTAAACTTGGCATAACTGTTTATTGTTGTTTAAATCCATTTCAAATATAAATTAAAATTATAGGAAATTGTGAAAATAAAATTGCAAAAATCTGATATTAAAACCAATGAAACTAAGATCAATACAATTTTTTTCTTTTTTTAGTAATTGTATGAAAATTTTTGAAGAAATTCCAACCTATTAATGATGTTTGAAATAATTCGCATGATACGATAAGATTTGTATGGAATTCCGTTCGAATCATCATCACATCAGTTGGCAACTATAAATCATTTCGAGATGTGATTTCTTAAAATTTTCCGTTGGTTCATGTAATCTAGTATTTAACTTCGTTTCTCTGGTTTCTTGCGTGGCAAATGATCGACCGCAATAGGTTTCTTGATCACCTAAATCCTTCATGACTGGATCATAACCATTTCCCTGTATTTCTCACTACTTTATGATTGCGGTTATTTCTTGTGCGTCATTATTTTATGGTTAAAATGGGATTAATAAGTAAATGAAACTAATAAGTAATGCGTTAATCTCATTAATTCAAATTTAGCAATCAAAAATGACAGGAAATTTGAGAAAAAAGTTTTCAATATTTCCATTTTTTTATTATCTATTAGTTTATTATTATTATTAGTCACTTATTTATTTATTGAACATATTACTTAGTTATTTTTTTAACTTGTTAATTAACTGATTTCTTATTTTTTGAATTTACGCTAATTGCAGATATATCATGTTGGACGTGTTCTCTGTAAGTCTTCTATATTGCGTGCGCATGTATACCTGCGTATGTACGTATACATATATATATATACGTGTGTACATACATATATTACAGCATAATATAATCCGGCATCTTTCAACTTAATAGCTAAATGAGTCACTCTCTTCGAGATTTTGCTTTCCTCCTCGAGATCAAGAATATGTCATAGGAATTTATTTAATTTCATAAAATTTCAAGTTAGACTTAATTAATTACAATCAATCTGGCATAATAATGGTTCATCATTTTTTTGCTGATCGATTAAGCAAGCTATAATCTAAATCTGATCGATTAGGCCGTGATTTAAAGATACGTTTAACGTTACAGAGCATTGGTGAATTGCATCCCAAAAATAATCGATTTCCTTCGACCACTTTTTTCATTGTCTATGGATTATTATTCTTGAAATTTTACATTTTGACGAAAATAATAAGCAAAATTATTTTGTTTTAAGATTACTTCGATTTATATATTTTATGAGTAAATCATTCGAAATTTCCTAAATAGGATATTTCATGATTTAACTTTCATATAATTAAAATACAAAAAATCATGAGGCTATAGCAGATCGACTTTTCAGTAAACAAAAAATAAAGTCAGATAAAGAGAAATGGAAACAGTAGAAGACATTTCCACTAGATCGAAAAAACCATCCCAAACTATCTTCACCTAAATTAAGCTAAAAATTAAGACAATAATTTTCATAGCAAATATGGCGGCGTCAGTGATGACCGACAAAACGATTTCCGTAGGAATTGAGAGATGTTGCTGTAGAGGACGGAGAAGCTAAGATGGAGACTACGGGAAAAAGTGATCTACGAAAAATGTGGCGATTATCAAAAAGATTCGGAGGAGATGAAATGGAAGAATGGGAAAGTACGGGGAGAGAGAGCGGGAAAGATAATAGTGAGGAGAAGTGATAAGTGCTGATATTGGAATATCATCTGATCCTAAAATTTGAAGGATTTGAATTTGGAAGCAAAGCATTTTTCTTGTCTCGCACAATTGTTATCTTTTTGCGTTGACCGAAACGTTTGGGTAAAGCAAAATCCATTGTGGCGTACAACATACATACAAAGGCATAAATCGACAGACATTTAACATACACTTCAACAGACACTCACATACACTTTAAAAGACACTTCTACACCGACACACACAATACACATCTAGTTCTGACACATACACATCTGGTTCTGTTCAATTCTTCACTTCCAAAATGTCTCTTAAAACTTCATTTTCTGCTTTCTATTACTCCCCATCCATACTTCTATCTATCTATTTTCCCTCGCCTTCCTCGTGCACACTTCCCATTCTCCCAACTAACCACCACTACCACTACCAACCACCACTACCATTTTAACCACCAACCACCACCAACTACCACTACGACGGCCACTACCAACCACCACTACCACCATCACTACCACTTCTACCTTCATTACCAGGACGAAATAAATTCAGGGCGGGAAGCATGCTAGGTAAACATAACGATTTAGCTTTATTATGTTATTTTGGTCTTTTTTTTCGTAAATTTAATTTTTGTAAACCTATTACTTTTTTTTTCTTCGCTTCGCCATTGAAGTCTGTGTGTTGTTGGATTAGATAAAATGGTGAGGTTTAGAAAGATCACAATTTTCCGCTATCTTGAAATCAAGGATGAATCAACATACTAATCAATGGGTTACTACTACTACTACTACTACTGCTACTACTGCTGCTACTACTGCTACTGCTACTACTACTACTACTACTACTACTACTACTGCTACTACTACTACTGCTACTGCTACTACTACTGCTACTGCTACTACTACCACTGCTACTGCTACTACTACTACCAGCTACTACTACCACTACTACTGCTAGCTGCTACCAGCTACTGCTAGCTGCTACTACTGCAGCAGCATCAGCAGCTACCATGCAGCTACTACTACCACTACTACTACTACCAGCTACCACCACTACTACTACTACTAACTACTACTACTGCTACTACTACCACTACTACTACTACTACTACTACTACTACTACTACTACTACCAGTACTAATGGTTACGGTGTGAGCTTTGAATTCATAGATGTATTCTAACAACAGTGATATGAAAAGAAATTTGTGTAAATTGTGTGGGGCTGTGGTATGAGTTAGGGCGGTAGATTTTAAAGAATTAT
Source organism: Dirofilaria immitis (assembly GCA_024305405.1). Taxonomy (NCBI): domain Eukaryota; kingdom Metazoa; phylum Nematoda; class Chromadorea; order Rhabditida; family Onchocercidae; genus Dirofilaria; species Dirofilaria immitis. The sequence goes on from JAKNDB010000110.1 coordinate 1,878,972, forward strand.
AAGGAATGGATAGGGGTGATTGAATGCTACTGCTGTTGTTGCTGTCGTGGGTGTCCTCTCAATAACTATTCCATACATCTCATATAAATACATAAGTAAATATAAATAAATACACAGAATAAATACATGTATTTGTCAATTTATTTACTAATATTTATATATGATCAAAGAGTAAATATTGTTTATTTGTCCAGTAATTTATTAGTATATGCGTGATAAACGAGTAATTGCTATTTATTTGTCTAGTAATTTATTATATATGTATATATATTTACTTATATTAAAACTGAGAAACTTAATATTTATCTTTGTTACCGCTATTTGGCAATTGAGTCAGAAATTTTTTTCAGTTTTCTAGTCATCATCTTTATATTTGATATATTTTCATTCTTGATATATTTCATATTGTATTTTTATATAATAACGAAATTAAGAATGATAATAATAAGTTGATAGTACCATAACTGAAGATGATATCGAAAGAAGAAAAATAGCTGTCTAAGATTCTCGAATCGTTCTGTCGAATTATAAATTACTACTCAATCATCGATAATTCATCACATTTAATTCTTCCATTTAAACCAAGTTATAATAGTACGCATCATTATGCAATTCTTTTTCCTTTTTTACATATCGATTCAATTCTGTTACTATATGATAGCTATAAAAATTATTGATGTCCATCCAGGGACATATTCCCGGAAGCTTCATCCTATTCCACTGCATATTTCTCGTATAATACGCGAGAATTTGAAAAATGGCTATTGTTTGATGTATGAGAAATATCGATTTGTGAAAAGATTACTGAGGCGAGAAAGAGGAAGTGTGGTTCATGGCGATCATTTGATGATTACACCATTCTTCAGAATTATTCGTAATTTTGTTGTCGATGTTGTGCCTTTGAGTTATCTCTCATTTTACGGAAAAATAGAATATCGATAAGAAAGATTCATCCCGTAGCTTGCTTTTCCATCTTTTCAGATTATTCGCTTGCAGGATTTTAGAGGTAGAGACCAGTTAGATTTGATTTTGCTCCTAGTCATCAAATGTCATTTGCTTCACCACATATTGTTGATATGGGTGGTGACAATTGCTGAAAATAGTTTCCAGGATTATAGGCTGAATTACGTGATGAACAGGAAATGATGGTCGCCCTAGTTACCTTAAGTTGTATTTTCGAACTTACTGGTTGTTTGGTCGCCGCGACACCACAGGTTGTGACGTGATACTTAGATATCCTAATGGGATCTTTGTAAAACTACAAAATGGAGTAAATAACACAAGTGGATATGTGGTGTTGTGGGTGTGACCATTATCAGATTCAACGATTCACTCTCTGACCGATCAAGAGTTGATAATTGAATGTTTGAATCAATGCGCGTTATCGGCGATGTTGATCAGTGGTAATTTAAAAGGAATCTTGTGCATGCATTATCTCCTGATATGATAATATTTTCTGATTATCCTCTCAATTGTCATGATATACTTTGACTTTCATGCTTAACTTTCTTATCTTTTTATATTTTTTAAATTTCTGAAATATCTTAAGACTTATTATTATTTTTTACTTTCCATATTGTTTTTGATGAAATGTTTCACTCATTTTTCAGTAATTAACTATTATTTCAATATATGCGGCAGGGATTGTACTATATCACAAATGGTATGCGAACATATCCATATCATATCATTATCATTATGTGTGTCGTCGTTATAATCATCATCATTATGATTGATTGGTCATAAAGATACGTTACCATCAATTATCAACGTTGGTCATCATTATCCATACCATGTGGTGACCATGATAATGATGATGACTATCATCATCATCATCTATAATTATCAGCCATTATTTACACTAGAAAATCAGCCAAAGCTTAGGAGTTTAATGGGATAGCATAGAGTAGAGGGCAGTTAATGAACCTAAAATTCGCATTTCATCTTTAAAATATCTATTCAATTTCTTCCTCACTTCCTCCATTTACTGTTTCCTCTTCTCCTGTCCCTCGGGACAGTGTTCGAAATGTAACAGGTTGCAATATCAAATAAAATTGTCGTTGTGACGGTTGTCATCGGGTCTATGAAACGAGGGGATGAGAAGGATAAGGGAATGTATTTGATGGGCGGGGGACGGGAAAGAATGACGTAGAAATGATGGTGGGTGGTTGGATGATAAGTAGACGAGGGTGGACAATTAATGAATTTTGTACGCTATAAATCGAACATTACGTTGGTTATCTATTGCTAGTTATCATATCGTGTCATATCATATCATATCATGCCATATCATATCACATCATATCATATACATACAATATCCATCTTTCTATCTCATTTTACGTTTTACTATATGCATTAAGGCAAAATTCAACAGTAGTTCTTTCAGTTCTGAGCGACCTAGCTGTCACTATGCCGTATACATCATTGTCATCCTTTATCACCCCGGCAGCTTGCAGTTCCATTTCATCTTCCATCCATTTATTTCATTTGCAACCAGCTAGCTCATTATCTCTGCAAAATGGATCGCTGTACACTAACATGCAAAAGTATGTTTTCCCACTTCTTCAGATATCCCGGGATGATATACCGTATCCTCTTATTATTCCTCGATCCACAGACATCTATTCAATAAATACCGCATTTTAATTTTTATATTCATACTATTGAATTAGCTGATTTAATCGATGTTCTAAATTTTATTTGAAGTTATCAAATTCATTGTAAGATTTTCTTTAGTCAACTAAAAGGTCAGCTTTCCATTCAATTTTATAGTTTTACCTGAATAAAATGCTTAATTTAATAAAATTGATTTTGTCAATTTAAAATAAATTAATCTCAGCTTGCTGGGAAAGAAAAAGATTATTTTTCAAAAGTAATTATTTTGTCTCGTAATTTAGTCATTTTGCTTATGATTGTCCGATAAAAAAAAATTTTTTTGTAATTTTTCCTAAAATTTATGTCTCATTAGGGAGCATTTAATTAGAACTCAATTATTTCAATTGAAATTTTGGAAATAATTTGACATTTATTTCACTGAAATCAATTTGCAATTTCAAACTAGCTGTGGGGATCTGTTATATACATTCTTGATATTCTCTAGCAATGTCCAATTAAATCAATTGTTGCGAGATTTTAGTTCAGGCTCATTAAGCATTCAAATACATGCAACTGCTTTTCATAATCATTTCCAATTATCGACGAAAATTCCTTCCTTATAACTTGAAAGATGATGATTTGCAGTATCGTTTTAACAAATTTAATGCAGTAAAAAATCAGAAAATTTGTGTGCAACAAATTGAAGTTATACTTTCAGGCACGTTACGACATTAGATAATATGCGTAATGAAGCGTAAATGTCGTAAAAGATTTGAGTTCTTATTGTATTGCTAAATTACTTGCGATCAGCATACGTGATATAGTGTCATTATTTGTTGTTAGATTGGAAAGATATCAAAGGCATAAGAAAATAATTGTTTATAAATAATAAGCTGATTCATCAATTCGGGATAGTTATGGCAAAAATACTGCAGTTCAAAAACGAGAGTGAAAGACGAAGGCGATGAGGACAAAAAGATTAAAGCCTTACGAAAACTGGTAACGGGAGGCTATATCAGGGAAGGAAAAGGTGTACTGATAAGAAAATGATAAAATGAGTTCCATTCTTAGGACTATTTTTTGAATATATGTAAACATCGATATATTGACAATAGTAAGGGTAGAAAAAGGGGAAGGTAAGTCATGAGAATTTATAGAAATAAAGATAATAAAACAATGTGTATATTGTATTAATAATCAGACTATTTGTCTTTTAGAATAAATTCAACAGTAAGCATTTGAAATTTGGACCTAACAATTTTACTCATAATCTGAATTTATCAGATATTCAAATAAACAGCTTTGAATCAGCTCAAATTTTGCAACGCTAATCATCATAATTCATTTAACGCATTATACTAATCTTCATAAAAGTGTATTTTGCGTATTTTTGATTCAACGAATAATTTGAACTTCCTGAAGAAAAAATTATAATTCCAGAATTTCTGGCTGTCTTTTGTGCTATTGAAGAGTTAATTAATAGTCCATTTTAATTGAAACATGAATTTTTATAGAAGCCATTTGAAGGGAAGAAGGATATGTGAAGAGAGAAGAGGAAGCAATTTTATTTACTTTTTCAAAAAAATTTTTCTTTTTCTTCCTTTTTTATAGCTGGTCCAATACCAACAAATATTCCAGTCAGTCACCGCATAGTTCCACTTGTTTAGGGTACAGAAAATGTTGAATTGTTAACTTCATTTCTCCTCATTTCGTCTAACATCAGTAGCAGGCGATAAATAATTCTTCCTTTTTTTTTTTCAAAAATTTTCAACATTGAAAGATAGGGAGACAAAAAGAAAATTGCTTAATAGGCGGGGATAATTTGAAAAAAGAGGCCATGAGAGCGAGGTTGCGCGAGATGATTTTTATAGGATAACTACTGTGACAGCATTTGTTGAATTTTTCAGCACTGATCTTTAAGACTAATTTAATTTTACTTTATCTTTATCCTCCGCTTTTCTTAATTCCTGTCCTCTATCCTTTTAATTCTTTCTTTTGACCAACGCTAAAATGTTTGTAAAGAGATGATCATTACTACTAAAGAAAAAAATAAGATTCCGGTACTTGGTAATCAAGAGATTCAAGTTTTGGTTTAAAAAAGAAAGAAAAGAAGGAAGGATAATTAAACATTTTTCTTCCATTCCACTTACACGGATTTTTTTCGATGCACTTTTCCGCTCCATTTTTTTCGCTCATTGGCACGGGGTTGAAATGAGGTAGAAAATTCTGTCTTAAATGTTGTAATATTTTTGAAATTTTTTTCTTTTTTTGATTTGAGATGAAAATTATGCCAATGTTGAATTTATATCCTTTTAAAAAGCGAAACATTTTAATTATTTACTATAAATAATTGAGAAATTAAGATTGATTAAATTAATTATAAAATAAGAAACAAATGATTCATAAAATATTATTCCTTGCTTTGGTGTTTCATTTCATTCTTCAAAATTTCAATCATCAGAATTATTACATTGAAGATGTGGAGGCAAAAAGATAATATTTTTCTTGATGATGATGATGATGATGATTGGAGATGATATTTAAATTGATGACAAATTTAGATGTGGAATTTCAAGAAAGCTTATTTAAGCATCTAAACTTCGAATATATATGTATATCATCAATATGGTTTAAAATATTTGCATTTATTGGATGAGGGTCGAGGGGCAGGCGCGTTTTAGCGCAGAGTTATTGTGTTGACATTTCATCAGAGACTGGCGGAGCACACAACACAAGCCCGATCATCATCATCATCATCATCATCATCATCATCATCATCATCATCAACTGAACCACCATCATCATCATCATCATCAACCATCGGCCGCTTACGATCAACCACCAAACAATTTACGAGAATCGAGAATTGAAGCCGCCGAAGTGCACCCTTTCCTATCTTCTTTCACAAAGCTAACAAATGCCACCCGGAAGAACGCCAGCAACATTTAACGTCCGTTCTTTTACAAAATTTGTACATTTTTACGGGACAAATTCATTTCAATTTTCTGGTTAGTTTTAAAATTCACTTAAAAGGCCAATAGAAAATGGGATAGAGATGCGAAAATAATGGAAGGGAATGTGTGCAGAGGAGAGGGTGACATCAAGGTCACCTTGAATTCGTTTCTTATAATGGATTGTTCATCCTGCCCAGCTCTATGCCACCCTTCGTTCTTCTTTTCCTCTCCTCTCTCCTGCATTTATTGTCATCTATCAGCATCACTAATATATCAAACCAACCAGCCGATCGGTTTTGAATTTTGTTTAGTTTTCAAATAAAAATTTTGATGCTTTAAAGTCAGATTCTTTTCGTTCGATAATTTTCTACATTGCCATATCATCTGCTTCTCATTTATATTAGAATTTTTGATCTAATCAGAATTCCCGATTAGATGACGTGAATATTTACAAGTGTATAAATAGTATGTAAATAGAGTAAGAGATATTAACATGAACTGGAAAGATGGAATACAAGGTACCTAAACTTATATTGCTTTTTCATTTATGTGGTCGATTTATATTTGCTAAAAATTTTACCGTTAAACTGAATTTAAATCGCCGCAAAAAAGCTTATCATTTATAAGATATTCTTTTGCATTTCTTATGGTTAAAAGTTTTATGATTGTGATAGAAATTGATCAATGAATGAATTAAATTGATCTTTTATTTGTTTGCCTATTAATAGATCACTTTTCAAAACACAATAGAACAATTTCGATGAAAAGAAAAGGAATGTGTTACGATTTTAATAGGAAGGGAAAATAAAAATTGAAAATTAAAAACTTATTGTTTATTTCGTAAAAGTAGAGAAGCATTAATGTTCCTCTCGGAAAATACCGTTAATTTCAAATTGCAATTTCTATTTTCCTTCCTTTTTTTTTTTTTTAATTTAGAATTTCACTCTCTTATGTAATTTAAAATTTCTCAAAAGACATTTTTGAAGTGTCCTCTATGTTATGTGTGATTCATCGTTTGTCGGTTTGAAAACTGGCGAACGCACTACATCAGTTTATGTAAATAAATAGGAGGTAGGCGAGGCAACTTTTGAAGCAAAGGGAAAAATCCCAATGCTCTACCATAAAATTCACAAGAACCTGATATTCAAGGTTTAACGATGCTATGGGCTACAAAGATATGATGTCATCAGTATCGTCGTCTTATAAAAGAACTTTCAAATTTTTAAAAATGATTGTTGTGGATTAATTTATTATATTTAATCTGTCTCTTTTTTCCACTTCAAGTTTTACTATTTTATATTTAAATTTGCGAAATTAAGTACTGCATTTTCATCCTGAAACTTTCCGGAAAAAATTATTTCATCGCTGCACTTTTTCTATGATATCCTCGCTTACTCCTTTTTTCATTGTCAAATGATCTTATCAATAATTAATTTTTATTCGAGTCATTCCTTCCTTTTTTTGTCATAATTTCCGCTTTTTCTCTTTTTTTTAAATGAAATATAGTGAATATTTCATATTTCATTTTAATTTATGCGATAGATTGTTCTTTTTTTTAGGATATGTTCATATAGTATTTGTAAAATATGCTAATATTTACTATTCAAATATTTCTTAAAAATATTTGGAAAACTTATCAGAAATAAATGAAATAGCAAATAAAAGTTGATCGGTTACTAATTAAAAAATAACGAAATTTATATTTCATTTTAGACGAAAAATTATCTTGTAATAGAGAAGAATAATTTGGCAGATTTGAAAACTGGAATGATCAGTCGCTATAATTATAGTAATTTTGATATTAAATTTTAAATTATATGACAGTAGTGACTTAGAGTTTTAACCTGGACACTGCTAATGACCATATGTGAAGAATAAGCAAATTATTATCCAAACATTTCATATATTCGAGCTTTATATATTCAAGTGTACTAATTTAAGTTTAAAAAAAAATCTAGCAAAATGATCAGAAAAACTAATTTCATGTAAAACTCAAAATATATTATAGCAATATTAAAGAAAATTTTCGATTAAATTTTCGAATATATTTATACGACAATGAGATGATCACTTTACTTTTACCGTAATATTTATCAGTTGCTTCGAATATTTTAATAAATAAGTATTATAAAATGTTCCATATCAAATTAAGCAATAAATTGCTTACTATCAGTAATGACACAACTGTATGAACATTATTCTTGTTTATTTATCTAGTTTTAATGATTTGTTTCTGGATGAAGATTCCGTATATCATTTCTGAATATTGCTATTCTCAAGCCAAATAGTATAATAGTCTCTATAGAATATGAGTATAGCATATATATATATTATAATCAGGGAAGGAAAGATGATGCCAGAATCGATAGAGAAATGGGCCAAAGGATAGCAGCTTTGGACAAAGACCAGTCGAGAAAAGTATAAAGTAGCATGACAAATTACGTCATGGGAATATCTCGTAAATGAATTCAAACTAATTATTGTCTGAAAATCAATCAGTCAATCATCATCTTTCACCATCTATAATACCCTTTCAATTATCAGAAATATGCAAAACTTCTTGGCTTCAACCAAATCATTTGTAATTTCCATTTTTTTTTGTTGTATCTTGCATCAATAGCTACATCTTTTAAATCATTGACGTCATGTATTGTTTGATTTTGCAAATTCGAGAAACAAATTTTAATACTTATTGATTCGTTTGCGAACATGCGAGAAGCCTCATTTTCTTCCCCTACAAAACCTGACAAGCTTAAAAGCGTATTCGATAAAATCTGATTTTTAATTAGTCTTATTCGTCCTTTTTTTTCCCTTACAGGCTGATGACTAATTCTATAAAATTTGTAATTTAAAGAATTTCTTTTTGCTAAAATTTAAATTTATTGCTTATGTTAAATTTCTTTCCCTTGAAGGATTGGCGGTATGATCCTTTTCAATTTTTTAATATTTTCGATTTCCCCATAATCAAACTGTGAATAATTTCAAATCAATTTTTTCTTATACTGCTACAGAACAAATTTTTGATCCTCAAAAAAAGAAAAAAGGCATTAAAATTCAACAATATTTACAGCTTTTTTTTTCAAACAATTTCTCCTCTTTTTTTCTTCTCTATCATCACCGCCATCTCATAATATTTTCATTCTTCTTTTTCTTTACTCGAGAAAGAAAAAGCTGAAATTGTATGAAAGTGTCAAAAATGAGAAAAGAGAGAAAGAAAGGTTTTTAGAAAATGAACATCTTGTTAAAAAAAAAGAAGAAAAAAAAATCCAAAGGGAACAGTAAATTTATCTACACTAAAACACTAAAATGAGGAAATGAATTGGATAAAAGAAATTGCTGATAGATCGGATGTTGTGTGTTAGAGCATTCAACGCTTCAGTTTTTTTTTTTGTTTCGTTCATTTTTAATTTAAAAAATTTTTATATCACTTTTTCAAATCATTTATTATGAATAAATTTATTTGAAAAAATGGCTTTATCAATATTTTATGATGGAAAATTTTGCTTATTACAATTTTAGGCTCATTAATTTTTCCTTCCTTTTTTTTCAATTTTTTCTAACTGATATTTTAGAATTTTTTTGACATTTTAAAATAAGTGTGGTATTCTGATCATAGGTAGATTAGTTATGATTCTAATCACTTCGAAATTATTGATATATAATTTAATGATTATTTTACATTACAATTGTCAGACTTTATTGGATAATTTAAAATTCAAAATGGATTCATTAATTTATTGTCATACTTTATCTAACGTTTTGATAGTTCTTCTAGACAAATTCAGTATTACAGTAAGAAGCATTCATCCTACTTTATCGATTACTGAAACTCATGTAATAAACAAGTTATCGTTCACATTGTGGTCAGTATATGTGGTGGCATTGAAACGTTATCACTTCGCAGATATGACCATCAAATTAAGTGAAATGGACAACCGACTGCTTTCATTCCTATTCTGTGGTTGACGAATTTAATGGTGATATCGTGCGGGGTGTAATATGGTTTGTGTTAGCATTAGTCGGACGAATCAGATAGCTGATTCGATTCACTACTAGTGCGCTACATTATCCCGATAGGTTTTGTTACTTCTGTTTTATCATCTTACTATCACTGTCATCATCATCATCATTATCATTACTACTATCACCACCACCATCACCAACATTACTATCACCGTCGTTATCATTACTATCAGTGTACGCCATCACTGTTTATCAATTCAACAATCATTAACATTCAGAACAGCTGGAGTATTTCGCTACTGCTTACAAGAATGACCTTCTTTCTCCTCCACCCTGTATTTATACCTGTCCACTACCATCCTAACTTTCACAAATTTCAAAAATATTCTCTCCTTTCTTTGCCTCATCTTTTCTCTTCTCTTCCCATATCTCTTCAGTTCTTCTAATTCAATCCAAAACTTCATCTCCCTCTCCAACACTTTTTCCTCACTATCAGGCATCTCTATGTTTCCTCGAAATTTCAACTTCTTTCCTACCATCTCTTACTGATTCCACAAAACGGACGTCGTTTTATGCTCCATCGTTTTCGTCATGTTAATATTACGGTTCAATGAAAGGGAAAAAAAACAAATTGGACATTAGGAATGAGAATAACAAGTTAATATATGAATAGGTAATTAATTATTCTCTCTAATTTTATTAAGTTTTTAAGGTCTAATATTATCACTTTTCGGATTAATTTTCCGATTTATTATTGTGACGTATTACGTAAACGAGATTGTACATGCGACAGTAGAATATTTTACTCTTTTCTGTTTATTGTTATTAATATCGTCAATGGTATCATCTGTTACCAGCAGCAGCAGCAGCAGCAAGAACTACTACTACTGTTATTACTACTGTCATCAATATAATTGATTTATGTTACTATTGTAGGTACGGCCATGATTATGAATATAAATCTATGCTAATGATAATGATATCATGATGTAACGCAATTATTACAACTTTCATGATTATTTTATATTTGTTATGTTTCATATAAACTTGTATACGCAACAAATAACTACAACTTACGAATTTGAGATATTTTGATGAAATAAGTAGTATTCCATGAGAGTGATAATTCATATGTAATCGCAGAAAAAGGTAAATGAATATCGTAATTTGATTTCACATTCACATGAAACATAAAGTTTGAAATGGTTATATATATGAATCATTGCTATAATTTTTTTTTATTCTTGCAGTTAATAGTTAGAAAGGGTGACCATTCCCACTTGATTATTCTCTTCTACCAATCTATAATTTGAATTTCATATTTGTGAAGTATAGGTTACGCTTAAACGAAAGTGAGAAATAATGTAGTCTATGAGTGGTAGATAATAATTATGGCTCTTTTATGATTTGCAATGATTTATTGATATGTTACTAATAATTTACTCAAATTATAATCATTTCTTTTTTTATTTCAGTTTTTTCGGTATGAAATTAAAAAATATGAGTTCAGATGATTGAATTGAAATTATTATGCTTGATTCATTGATGACAGATGATGGTTCTGGTGACACAGGAAGGCATTGATGTTGAAAAATAAAATAATGGATACGATTGATTAAAGATATACAAATTTATATATATATATATATATATATATATAATGGTAATGAATGAGGAAGGATGATTGAATGGAAAATGAAGCCATAATAATTGCACCAAAAAAAAACAATTTCGAGTCAAAATTGGTTTTAATATGAAAATGTTTAATTGATTATATTTCATTTTTCATTTGTTAGGATTGTTCGGGTTTTTCTCGTTCTGTTCTCCCAACTTTTTCAGTTGATGAAATTTATCCATGTAGGAAGAGGAGAAGGATAAGTTGATGAATGAGAGAAAGGAAAAGGACGTACTGGCTTGTGACATCCTTTTTTTTCTCGTAAATTCTTGCATAATTATCTTCCTTATTAGGAAGCATTATTTCTTGTATCGCTCTGATCTGTTTCATTTTGGCAGCAATCATTAAACTAGCAGTATGTATAAAATTCTTACATTTATAATTGGATGAAAGGTATAATATTCATAGACGACAAAGCTTATTGTTGTTGGAAAGATTTAATTACAGTGAATTTCCAAATCGGTGATAGGAATTATGAAAAAAGTGCACGTTATTTTGAACTGAATAAGATTGAAAATATTCGGATGATAATTTAAACTTTGAACCTCAATTTTTCAGAATACGAAATATATGAATGTATTTATATTAATTAGAATTTAGAAAGTTACATTTTCCTCATAATGGCATCAAAATTTGACTGTAGCAGACTATTGGATTTGCACTTGAAATGTATGTAAATAAGCGTGAAGGCTTGTCGACATTGAGCTATCCTAAGACCGAATTGAAGACATCACGTCGGGAATTATTAATTTTAATTTTAACTCTAACTTTCGATAATGAATTTGATCAAAGATACCTGTCGTAAATGTATTCCTACTTTAATTATTGAAAATTATTATATTTTTCAATTCTTTTCATAGATTTGAATTGTTTATTTATTATTATGGTTGCGTTCGTTTTATTATTATATACATGCTTCTAAACAACGTACTTATATAAAATTATAATTTATGATGAATTGGAAGATTTCAGGGAGGGAACAGTGCACCTGATTTCTGGTGCCCTCAGATGTGTCTTCATCTAGTCAGAAATATATCTCTGAAACCAGCTCGACTGCTTTTTCTGCTATTTGCTGGTGTATGAAAAGGATTACTGCAAACTGTTGATATGTGTGACGCTTTAAAATCAAATTTTTGAAATTTCATAAGAAATAAACAAGATGTCGGGCAGAGAAATGGAATCGGCCCTTCATCTTGGTCTCGTCTTTCAACAAATACCAGGTTTATTTCTTACTTGTTTTATCTATTGATTTCTTATTCGCTTTTAAACGGAAAGTTAAATTGGTGATAGGGAATTGGATTCATATAATTGATCTAAAAAAACTGAAATGAAACACGTTTTCTGAAGTTTTATTGTCAAATTTGCTCCATTCAAGAAATTATGGAAGACACGCATAAAATTGAAAATCCCTGTTTTGTTTTGAATTTTAAATTTGGTCGCATGCTACATCCATATCATGGTTTTTTTCCGTAAATTTTACAGTTTTTGAAATTTGAAGCATACAATGAATTATTTCGAATATTATCTTAAACAAAACCATCCTTTGATGTGGCAGCTTTTTTGCTTCCATTGAATGCGAAATAAGATACCAGTAAAAGTTATCGACTAAAAGAACAGAAATAATGCATCACAAGAATATAAAAACTAAAACTGCTTTAAAATATTTTGTTGTGAGAAAAGGAAGAGTCAAAAAACTTTATCAAAATTCTCTTTGATATTTTAGTTCGCAATAGTTTTAGAAACCTAATAAAATTGATTTGTTATAGAGTGTGAAAGTTTGATATACATATATAATTCCGTGATGATATAAATTTTTCACAAAGAATTCTGAAAAACTTCATCGAAAATATGCTCTGGTAATAAAGTCTGGTACCATCCGATCGAATAATAAAGTTTAGCACAATTTATCCTGATAGTAAAACTTGATAACAGTGATCTTGATAATAAATTTTGATATTATCTGTTCTTAAAAATGAAGTTTCCTCTTATTAGTATTGATATTAGAAATTTAGTACCTGAAGTTTTAAAGATAATGATTTAACAGCAGCGAAATTTGTTGAAATTAATCGTAATAATGAAATTATATCCTCTTTACTCTAATATGATACACTCACTAGTTGATATATTTCAAATTTAAAATTGAAATTTTTTTTCGAATTATTTACTGCAAACATTTATTCATTCTCTCAAATTTGCAGAAACGTCAACGGTACCAGCGACATCTGGTGAGACATCACGTAAGCGTACGGCAGATGTGGAACCTGCTGCAGATGTTCCTTCTGCAAGTCGTCGTCGTCGTAATGCCAACACAGACGCATCATCATATATTAGGCCAACATTTCCCAGTTGCTGCGTTAATGGTTCGTTATTCCAATTAGTATGAATTTATTCTGGTAATATTCTAAAAAAGTCCGTTTTTATTTAAAAAAAGTTCGTTGAAATAATCTAATTTCAACGATTATTCAACAGCGTAAAGCAACAGCGCAACTTACATTTTTAAGGATTTAAGTGAGACTTTCTCTCGGACTCTTGGTATTATTATGTGAAAATAGTTGAAAGAAAATGGATACCGGATGATCCCGATGATTTGCTGGAAGTAGAATGAGATCTGAAATTTTTGAGTGGAATCTGTCAGGACCTTACGATCTTTTTAGGGAGGGAAAAATTGTTTTCCTTGCAAAAATTAAGAGGATAAGCCTAAACATGCTTGATGACATGATAACTAAAAAACTGCTATGCAAAAAATACCCAAGGTAGTAAAGTGCTCTGGAATTTTCACGGATTTCTGTGGCTCGTATTTTACTCTCGCCCCGCATACGTATAAGCCCTTCTACTCATTTCCTATCTCTATATATACACCAGTATTTCTCAGGATTTTCATTCCATTCTATAGAGGTAGTTCTGATCGTCGGGTTCACAAAAGCATGTATTACGTCTGTTTGAATTGTGGCCTAGCCTTTCAGGACAACAGTAAGTGTTCATCACATCCGGATTATTATGTCTATAGTACTTAATAGAGAAGAAAATGGATCCCTTCGTGTTTCACTTACCTTATATCCATTTTTTTCACGCGATCAAAGATCCTTTGAATCCATGATGCCATGGCAGAAAGTGATGGAAATAAGTACTGTTTAGATGTAGAATTAAATTACGTTTATTCATGGAATCGAAGTTGAGAATGAATTAGATCCGATATCTTCATTCATTTGAATGGTATCGTATTAAGAAGGTTCATCTATCACATAGCATTCAAATTTCAAATGAAATCAAACTAATTTCATGAAGCTGAAAATAATATTGCAGAAAAAATTAAAAGTTGAAATTGTGTTCCAAATTAGTCATTTTTTTCTGTTTTAGGCGTTGTTGATCAAACGTGCCTCATACCTTCGTCTCCGGGTTATGATCCGACTACCACTGCTGCCGTACAACCACCCATAACGCCGATTTTTGGACCTCAGGTTATTGCCCCTCAAGTTCACGCTCAGCTAGCTACTGTCCCGAGCTCGTCTATTGTACATAATGTGGTTTGTTTATTTCTTACATTTGGAAAAAGGTTGCTGTGTTTTGAATAAGACAAATTGATACCACTCACTACCGTGTGGTAAGTATGAAATGATGACTAGTTTAGTTAATCAGTTGATTTTAATGCGACAAAAGTTAATTTTGCAGACTCCAATTGCTCTTCATCTTCATGGACTGTCTCCTTCGGTCGCGTCAAATTATGCATACTTTCTGCCACATCCGGTTAGTATTTATTTTTACTGTTTTTTTCCTTTTCAGTTTCATAGACGGAGGTTCATTCGAGCGGTAGTATGATATTTTCGTATATATTAAAACTATTAATAACATACTTACGATAATAAAGTTAGAATACGAAGTATTAATGGTATATATTGAAACCATTAGTAATATGATAGTGAAGTTAAATATGAAAAGATAAGAATAGTATAAGTTTTTAAAGCATTATTACTATAATAATAAAAAGAAATTTTGCTTAGCTTTGATTAGATTTAACCATTAAAATATCAGGCACATCATATGATACAACCGTTGATGGGTTTACGCCTACCAACGACGCCAGTGCAATATATGTCACAAGATATTCCATTCCCCGACCAAGCTTTCCTTCCATCATTAATAAGTGATATCCCAGAGAACATTCAGCGTTCACTGGAAGAACTTCCTGCGTAAGTTAGAATTTTTTTTTCTTCCTTTTTATACTCATTTGCTAGAATACTTTTACTTAAACTTTGTTGTTTATTTCGATCATGAACAAATAAGAAAATGATTTTCAATTAAATGAATTAATAGTTAGACATGAATGAAGAAATTATTACATTTATATGAAGTCTTCCTCTTAGGCTAGAATATGTGAAGTAATCATAATTAAGAATATATAAATATGGTGCAGTAATCTATACATTTTGGTTGGAAAACTTTGATAAAAATTTTGCGAAATATTCGCATCATATTACTGTAAGGTATATTATTTTTATAGACCACCGGCTGCAGTTCCAACAGCAGTAAACGGTGGCAACAACTGGGATACGAATGTGGCGCAGTATCGTCTGTATCCGGGCTTTCCATATCTCCCGAGACCGATTAATACACAAATGGAAACGGTAGCTTCCCGTGTTCGAATTGCTCAAGCAGCTGCTCAGGTTGGTGTTGATCCGACTGCTGCGACACAAATGCTAGCAAATCAGGCTCATGGTCCTATTCCGGTCGATTATTACGCAGACGGCAGCCATAATCCCGTCCCTCTAGTATGTTTTTGTGTCATTTATTTGTATTTTTTTCTTGAAAAACAGCTGAACAGAAAAATAATACATATTTGCTTTCTTTTTATATATAAGTATTACGACTTTATGACTTAAATCATGCGATGATAAGATCAGTTAACATCACACTGATCAACTAGATATCCATCAATACATGAATACGCCAATTCAAGATAACGATGCCATAGCAATACATGAATATGTTGAATTCAGGTTGAGGGACCCGTTGCAGTTCCAACTATGGCTGCAGAATGGGCACCTCCACCACCAGCGCCAATTCAAGATAACGATGCCATATCGGCAGTTAATTATCACCAGCAATTAGAAAGATTAGCAAGTGGTGAAATTCCGTTCCGTGCATGGGAAGCAGCGGTTCTCCATATTTTCGATCGCATAACACCTCAGATGAATGCGGCCCGTTTGCCACCTAAAGGAATGACAAAGTAAGCTTTTATTCGCCTGGGCTAAAATATTCGTGAGGGAAAAAAGTAATTATAATTATAATACTTTATTTCGGAATTGATTAAAAATTTCTATTCGAAGATTTTCATAATATTATTTGACAATTGATGTTGTGAATGCTACGATTAGTTGAATCATAAGCTACATTTTCAGGAATGAAATTGACAAACTAAAATCATTTCGTGTTACTGACCCAGCACTACTAATGGAGAAAGTGTGCGTTATCTGTCAGTGTGACTTTGAGAAACGCGATCTGGTCCGCATGCTACCATGCGCACATCATTTCCATCTGAAATGCATTGATAAATGGTTAAAGGGCAACCGCACATGCCCAATTTGTCGCCAAAATGTTGCACCGGAAGTATCGGATAGTGATGCGGAAGTGACATCCGCAATGGCGACTGCTACAGCAACTGCGGTAGTTATGGGAACAGCTACTGGAACAGGAACCGAACATAATAATGTAACAGATGAGAATAATAGTTTTGAAAATTCCCGTGCAGCAGTTCAAGTTATAACACATATGGGACCTGATGATGCGGCGCTTTCTGATTCGAGTTTCTAAAAATTGATCCAAGTGCCATTAACATTTTTTTCGGTTTAGGCATTTTTTGATGGATTAGATTTCTTATGACTTAAATTGTAAAATGGACTTCTGTGATTCGAACATCCGTTATAAGTTTTTTATCTCTTACCCCAATATAGCAAATTTTTGTCAAATTTAGGAAATTATTTTATCAAATATAACCCATCTTACAGATCTTACAAATGGATGTCCATCACAGAGTTTTTCAACTGTATCTGCTTATTAGGCAACTTTTAGTGCTTAATTTCTTTCTGTTTTCTCTCATTATATCAGGATTTTTTTGTTTTACTTTATTATGTTCCCCACATTTATTTTATTTATCTCAATTGTCGGGATAATTTAAATGGAAACTCTTCTATATGCAGGCAAAATGGTTCCTCCGAGGTATTTTTATTTCTTTTTGTTTCATTTTTTCCGTTTTACTATGCACAAGCTAATGTATTCACAAAGCAACTTAAAGAGAATTCTCTGATCTTTAAATTTTAAATTAAATTCTTCTCGAAAAGGATAACTTTGTTGTATGTTTTTAAGAAGAATTTGATCTTCTGCTCAAGGAAAAAAGAAACGACAAAGATTTAATAAAAATAGTTCTTAATAGCAAGACTTCTGGTGACAAGCATTTAGTAGAGAAGAAGGCGCAAGGGAAGGGAGAAAGAGATTTGATTAATTCCAGTAACAGAATAATTAATTAAGGCATTAATTAAAGGTATAAGAGGTGTAAGAGATTAGTTTAAGAATATGTTACTTGAGATAAATTGCTTAGTACATGTCATCTTAATGCTACAAGTCTAAATAACGTCAATCATTTTACCTTTCTCTCACTCACGAGGATCTCAAATTCCCTGAGACGAGTGATAGCATTACCATATATTTCATATTTACTGAAATTGTATTACTAATGTTGATTTTTTTCCCAAGTTTTAATGAAATTTTAAGTTTGGTTCTTTTTTTTATTTAAAAGGAAAAAAAATTTGCACCTTATAAATGAATGGTAATTGGATGTGTGATTCTTTTTTTTCTTTTACTGAACAAAATACATTCACCAATTATGGCTTGAATTGTGAATAATATTACAGTATTTTTTTGTATCAGTTCCTAGTCAACTACAACTTCATCCTGGATATCATCCAGTATTGTAAGAATATGATATGTAGTTTTATGTATCTCATCGAGCTGAGAGTATGATCAAAAGAATCGATTTAAAAAAAAAAATTGCTAAAGAGAGAAAATTTGATGAAAAAAAAATTGAAATTTTTAAAAATCGTTTTTCACATTCTTAAAATTTATGACAAACTTACTGATTTCATGAAATGATTCTCACTCGGTGTATTAAGAGAAAATGATTTTTTTATTCTGTATGTAAATGGTTTCCTCAATATTTCTCAATCTTGTGCTTCAAACGTTGCCGGTTTCTTTCCGTAAACGTAAAATACTCATTTTTTTCCGCGAAATTCCTTGCTATTTCTTTCGGGTTCCACTTGGTTCCCTCCCGCTATTCTCCAGAAGAGATTCATATGTTTGTTTTGAGAATTTACGTGACGCTTTTGGTGGGTTTGCAAATGTATTCCATCTTTCCTTTTTCTTTCTTTTTCTTTTTCCTACTGTTCGTAATTATCAGTGAATTCCGTCAAATGCTCAAATGCCGGGGATTCCAATATCATTTTTTTTTTTTTGTATCACCATGTTCATTAAATGTAACGATAATTTCGGATTTATAAATATATAAATTAAACTCGCATATTTTCTCGTACAATAAATATTATGTGCTGAAAAGAAAAAAAAAGAAAATGACAGTAACGATGACATTGTCACACGTATAGTTTGGAATTTATGATAATCAAAAAAATGTCATCATGATGTCATTTAAAAGACACTGAGGTTTTTAGTCTTCATCTATTCCTACAATATGATTCATCATATAATGGAAGTTTTAAGTCCACATGTTAGTTTGACGTATGCAAAACGATGCTTTCGACACGGACGAAGAAAACGTGTTGCAAATCTGGCATAATTATTCACGATCACGTTGAATTAAAGTATATTCGTACGCACGTAATAAATTATTATTACAAAATTCCAGATTATATAATTTTTTCCTAAATAAATAAGGTAGAGGACATGATTTCCAGGTATTGAAAGACCGTATATAAGAGTTTTTAATAATCTTGTCAAACGTGCGCCTTATGACTTAACGAACTATATCATTTAAAGTTTCAAATTCCGAGATCTTGATTCAAAGTACCGTAAATGATGCATCTCAGTGAACTAATGATGTTAATGTGATTGAATAAATATCATGTCTTTTAACTTCAATCTTCCATAGTTATGAACAGCGGTAACTTTAACCAAGTATTTCTCCAAATATTTACTGATCTGAAAAAATGCTTACATTATTGATAGTTGACGTAAATTGATGAAGTAACGAACTAAACAAAGAGGATGAACATATTGACAAATTCAATCGAATATAGTAAACAAAGCATAAATAAATCTTTTATTTGATGAAGTTGTACTTTAAATCAAAACTATTATTCTTCAGATCAATACGAGAAATAAATATCTGAAATATTTATTTGTGCATGCAATCATTTTATTCTTCATACACATCGTTATCGTACTTTATTTTCATATATCAACTGGATTAAATCGATGAAGATTATTTAACATTTAAAATAATTTAATAATTTGATCTTCCTGTTAGTGTGTGACTCTTTGTGTAGAAAATTTGAGTATTGAAAAAACCTTGATGAATTTCTCAAACTTTATCTGAATCTGACTCTGTCAATTACACATAAGCCAGAATTCATTGATGATTTAATTATGAAAGAAAATTTGGAAGAGATTCACTTGAGATGCTGTTGACGATACTGGTATAACACATCAAAATAAATGAATATTAATTATATTCAAGATCCAAATATTCAATTCATTTAATTAGATCATTTAACTTGTTTGGTTTCAAAACAAGCAATGAATTGAAATATTTCAATTTCATAAAAATGAAAACTAACCTTTTTTCTATCCTAAAATAATGAAAATCATTGTTAGCAGTTGATAGTTAAAAGATAAAAGTTAATTTGGAAGCATTTACTATACACTATGATGATGTGTGACAGATGTATTTTAAATTTCTCTAACGTGTTCCATTATTTTCTTCAACAAATTGAAATTACGAAAAAAAGATCAAAAGAAATTAAAAATTTATGAGACTCGTAATTCTATATCTCTTATACATTTTTACCAAACTTCTAATAAATAGTCTGCAGATGATAACAAAAAATGATGATCGGGACAACAAATCAGATATTAAGTTTACAAAAATGGATTGCTTATTTTCTTCCAACAAACAATAATTCGTAATTCTTTCCATTCTAAACAACATTTGTTTTATAGTTATTTAAAAATTTAATATTACTTAGTTTTAAAATATTATTTATTTTTGTTTCTTTTTTAATTCTATGGAATAATCATTCGTATGATTAAAAGGGATAATAATAGTTTTTAGAGTATAAGAAGGAGAAAGAAATAAAACAAAGTTACTTTTGCTTTTTTTCAAACGTTTTCTTTCTTTATTTAATTTTTTTAAAAGTTCAATTTAAATTCCTTTTTTTGATATTTGAATTCCGGTTTGAATATGATATATATATATATATATATCTATCTATCTATCTATCTATATATATATATATATATATATAGATATATAACTATATATGTATTGTTAAGTTAGGAATAAACAGAATATTCCAATCAGTTCATCTGTAAAAGTAATATAAAGATGAAATAAAACGGGAAAGAAAAAAAGAAGGCATTAGATCAAATAACAAAAATTAATCATTAATAGATTGTTCCTTTAGTCTCTTTTTCTTAATATTTTTTAAAAATGAATTCATTGAATACTGAGAACGGAAACATCTGTCAATTTATTATTATTATTATTCATGATAACATCCATATGAACAGTTATTAGCACATGATATGGTTGATAGCCTATGTTTGACAATCAGAAATTTTTAGCAAATACATCAGTTATATTTTTCTTTTTAGTGATAAATTTCATATTTTCTAGAATTTTTATATAAATTTTTGATACCTTTTTATTTGTTAAGGAAACAGATGGAAACAGATTCTAATTTTTTTGTGAATTTTAAATTTTAAAATTTTAATTTATCAAAAGTTTTAATTATTTATTTGAGTGCGAAAGAAAATACATATTATTAGGGTTGTTACCAGTAGCTGATAAGTAACCCTGCTAATGTTATACAAATGATATAATCAAAATTCGCATAATTTAAACATGCGTATCGTCATAGCAATCATTTTTCACGTATCGCATACATTGTCGCAGTGGTAACAATTACTAATCAATAAAAGATTTTATGGGGAAAAAGACTTCTTTGTGCAGAAAATTCCCAGGTAACTTTCAAAATAAATATAAATAATATTAAATTTCTTCGTTCATTGAATTGATAAAAATAAATTTTTAAAATGGCCTCCCGAAAAATACTATTTCTGATTGGATCCAAAATGGTGATTCTCACTTCTATTCTTAATGTACGTTAAAGATCCTTGAGAAAAAACAGTTATAATGGATACCTATATTTGAAATAACCTAGGTGGTTAATCGTAATCAGCAGGATAATGCTAATATAATAAGTTCTGTTTATCTGCAGATGCATGCGGTTTATTTGTTGTTTGCATGAATGCATAAATCTCGTCCGTCTTCGACATCAAGGAAAAAGAAATAATAATAATCAGAATTTTTGTCTTTTCAAATGATGCAAAGTTCTATCAGAATGCTCGTGCAGAATTTCTCAATATCATACAAAAAAATGATTTATCAACTTGACAAAAGTTTTCAACACAGACAATAACAACATCTGACGTTATGCAAAAGACAAATCAATACGAAACGTGTTAATTAAAGGAAATAGGGAGTGTAAAAATAGGATGTTACATTACCCAGATAATATTTAGCGTAATCTGCATGCTCATAACAGATAAACTGAAAGAAGTTTTTGCTCACACAGGAAAATATTTCTACGCTAACCCTATCATGCATATAATCTAGGAAACAAAATAATAAAATGAACTATTGAGAAATCCACAATGAACTGAGAAGATGAATTAGTGCAAATTGCACGGATCTATAAATTAAAAATACTGCATTAACAATGAAAACAAATATTAATACATACAGAATATCCGATAAACGGGTAAGACAAATTGATTACCTGAAAATTACAAATGCATTCGCATTAGTATCAAAAACTTCAATCCGAGAATTCCTTCCTAATGAAGTATTCGAAAGTTACATGTCGTACAATTGCATGAAGCTAAATGTTGCAAATAATTCATTAAGACAATACGAAATGTAATAATCTGAATGAAATCGATTGGAACAGTAACAAACTATTCCCAATAAATTTTGAAATTTCTAGAATATATCAATGTGTATCAATCTTCTGTTTCAAATCATGTCGAAAAATAAAAGATCGATTTTTCCTTCAAGTTTCAAAACCCGTTGTATAAGCGCTAGCACTATTTCTCACTGAAATATTGTCAAAAAAATAAAGTCATAATATTCAGTTGCTGTAACTGCGTGGATCAAATACTAATTGCTTGGAGAGTATCCAAATTAAAATTTTTAATTTTTTCATAAATATCTGCTTCGCGACATTCCTTTCTTCGATTTCGGTTTTCATAATCATTCCTGGAAATATTGTAAATTCCGAACAACAGCAAATTGAGTTATTTCTAAACCTTAACAAACGTGAATGTTACCAAACAAAAGATTTATATTCTGAGAACTTATACAAACTAATTGCAGGATGAAAATTGATGTACTGTTGTTTACTCCTACAAAATAATTCAAGAAATTTTAATGCTAACGCTCCAGTATTAATACAAATATCAATTCACAGAGATTTACAATCTAATGTGAAGCAACAGCATAGAAGATGATCGGTCTCAAGATGAAAGCAAAGAAATTAGAATCCCAAATTTGCAACACTTTTTTCTACTACAGATATATAAAGAAACAAGCGCAATTCATATAGAGATATACACCTGTGATCGATGATCCTTGTAATAATCTGATCAGCGGACATATTACTACCCGAATCAACTAATCGAAGCATATTCTTTTCCCTGGGTAGACGAAATGGATCTGGTTCACCTGGCATCTGATGATCTGGCAGTCGTATTCCTTTTGCAACAATCTGAAATAGCAACTTTGAAATAACTGAATCTACCTAAATATTGTTGCTTTTCGTAATTCCAAATATTACAACTGGAAAGTAAACTTCAAAACTTAGTTCCATTATTTTCAAGTCATAGCACTTCTCAAATATCTCCAAAAAAACATACCTGTATGTTGAATCGTTTTATTAATTCTTCAGTAACTAAGTATGGTGCGCCAATTACTACTTCGGAAACAGGCTAAAAATGTCATGTAGTACATCCAGTGTAAAATAAAAATAGGCATACAAACTACATTAATCGCTGAATAATTATCGATTTCCATCTTTATCTTTTAGACTATTTCTGTTTTCAATTCAAACATATATAATTTTCTAATATGATTTGATGTTTTAATATAAACGTAAACGTTAAAGTTAGAATTTTCAGAGTTGTTTTTTGCTATGAGAAAGCCATTATTTTTTATCCCCTAAATTTCGCAATGGTTTTGCACAAAAATCTGAAGAATGATTATGAATAATCGATTTTAATCACCTAGACCTAATGAAATTAATTTCGCATTGATAAAAACGACAAACGATAGTATTTGTTTGCATTTATTCAATTATTTGATTGATTCAATTCAAATAATTAAACAAACGTAGACAAATTAATCATCAAAAATTAAATCAACGGAGATAATTTTCACGCTTCATTCTACTACAGAAAAATGAACAACTTAAAGTACGCTAACTTTATAGGCCAGAACACTTAACACACGTTCATATAGCGTCATTATCGGATGATTTCCTCCTTTATAAGCATTTACCACCTAAAAACGACTTATTAATCCTTCAAATATAAGAATATTTCTTAATATATTTTTTCTTCAGAAACAACATATTTTACACTATTTGAATAGTAAGTTTTGCAAATGATATTGGAAAGACTTCTATCACCTGATCGTTATGAATCCCAACAATGAGATAATCACCCAATTTTCGTGCTTCTTCCAAAAAGCATAAATGACCGATATGAAATAAATCAAATGCACCGGACACATACACAACAACATCGCGTTCACTGGGTGAACGACCCTCTGCGAATTGCATGATTGTTCGAGTAGATGGCAGAAAACGAGAGACCCTTGTCCAAGGAGATACGGCTTTTTGATCCTTGAACAATAATACATGTGGATATAGAGCAAATAGCAAATTTTTCTATGCAACATAGAAGCATACCAGAACTAGGTTACAGAATTGTTTAATATAAGTAATTAAAAAGCCAAGAAGAGCAGTTATCGATGCAATTTATATCACACAGTTATTGGATAAATTAATAATTTGTGAAATTAATCAAATGCATGAATAAACCGTAAATAACTGCATTTCCAACAACTTACAATGATCTTTATTTAAAAAAAAAACGAATGAGAGAAACAGAAATGGACACTAGAATTAAAATATCCGTGATACTTCGCAGCAAAAGAATGCCCAAAAACCAACACAAACCGTTGAGAGAAATCGAGTCTCTCTTCATGTTTGGCAATATCATCTGCAAATGAATGATGAGTTTTTGTTAATAGTAACATACGTCCAACCAGATCCTGAAAATTTTGGCTTATACATTTCTAGTTTCTAACGACAGTTACATCCGATAAAATATTTATACACTATAATAATACTTTTCTTACCGTTGTGGAAATTCCAGATGTTCTCATGCACTCACGATAACGCCCACATTTCTTGACATCTACATACGTATCAGTACCATCTGCGGATAGTGTGACATCGTCTGAAAAAAGACAACAAAAAATATACTACAGAATACTGAAATCGAAACAGATCTAGTAATTATAAGATTGAACATTGTGCTGCTTAATCATCGATACTTTGCGTCCTAAAAGCTTTTCCCACCATTCCTTAAATTAATAAACTTATATAAACTATTCTTTTACATTGAATCATTAGTTGGACTCAAATTTCAAAGTCACAATCACAATGTTTTCAAGTCTGTAAAGCTCTGGCAATGGAACCATTATATAATGCTAACCGCCATGAACACAAAAATCACAGTTGTATTTGTCGAGTGTTTCAACTGTAGTCACATAAGGTGCACCCTCAACAACCTGAAGAAAATCAAACTGAGAGAGAAAAATGTACAAAAGAATTTAAATAAAAATATACCGGAGAAAATACAAAAACTATATTTGGGAAACCAGCAATATGAGTGTAAATTTACTTCATCAACCCATTTTATACTACGAATCATGCGGTATCGTTCCTGTTCACTGAACACTGGTGGGCCTTTATGCATTTCAATTTCTTCATCAGTATGGACACCAACAATCAAATAATCACCAAATTGTTTGGCTTGTCGTAACTGATTTGCATGACCAAAATGTACCATGTCATAGCTGCAAATAATCACTAATTTATTCGTACATCTTTGCTACTTACTTATTTGTTTATTTGCTTGAGTATTTATTTGTTTATCATCTTATCTGAAAAATAAATTGAAATAAAAAGCAGAAATACTAACCACCCATCACACCACACTCTTACGGTTTTTGATGAATTATCAGAGATCCCTGGAGACAATCCTTTATTTGCGGAATCACTTCCAGCATCTCCAAAGTCATTGTTCATTTAGACCTAGTTATCTGCTCTACTAGAAGTAGAAACAGTATTAAATCTGTAATGAATAAAAGTAAACTGTTTCTATCAGTATTAAAATGGAAAAGTAGTAAAACAACAATTAATTTGCTAGCGCATCACTTCAAATAAAAATTAAACATTTGACATATGAATCTTAGCAATAAAAACATATGATTATAATATAACACGCAGTGTTTAAAATATTTCATTAAAATATATGACAAGAATCATCAAATAATAGCCATTTTCAAATCCGAGTAAGCCACCACAAACCCTTTCATCTTTAAAACCATCAACACAGCATGCGGTAAAAGCTGTCTTAAGTTAGGTTAAGAAAAACGTGCTACAGACAGAATGAGAAAATTCTTATACTGGGAGATCAAATTAATAGTTCGAAAAAAGACACTGAAAACAATAAACGGTAAAAATCACTGCAATTCATAAGGGTGAAATGACCAAAAAGGAAGAAGTTAAAAGTTCATTTGAAATTCAAAGAAATACAAAAAAACGAGCAATATGAGTTAAGCGATGGATGAGAAAGAAGTTGTACCTATTTTGAGACACAAGAAAAGTTAAACAGATTTCAAATTTAGAAAAATTATATTTGATAAAATTATGAAAGGCAAAATTAGATATTACACCAATTTTGTTTGTTAGGAAGAATGGACCTGCGAAATAGACTGAATAAGAGAATGATATGATGCAAACAAAATGAGCACATCAGGATAGAGAATATGTTTGTTGACTTTTCTCTCACTTTTTTTGTGAGTCATCATAAAAATATGAAAATTGAATATTTGAAATTCAAGAAGAGTAAAAGAAAGTGAAAATATGAATGAAGAATAATCAATCAAAATGGCTATATTTTTTCAGGGGTGAAAGGAAAGATAATGAAAGTGAGAATGTCATTAAAGTAGAAGAAAAAATCTCACACATATACACCCTTTCTTTGTTACACATATATGTATGAGATTGATGACCTATGACATGATAATGAGTCATAAAAGTCAGCACTGCTGTGATTTTCAATCAGTGCCTTATGTATAACGAAGTTTTATGAGTTTTCACTGAATGAAGGAAGAGAATGAATTGTTCAAACAAATGATTGATATGATAACAAGTCTGATAACCTAAATTTATTTGTTATACTATTGCTTCTCCATTCATTTATCTTCAATGTAAATTTATAACTGTATCTGAAGACAATTTTAATCTTTTGCTTGTCGAAAAGTTAGTCCAAATACAATTAAATGGTGTTTCATAGATCATTAAATTGTGAACAACGACTGTTAAATACCAGTAAGTAAAAACGGAAAGATATGAATAAAGCAATTGAAATTGAAATGTAAGTGCGAAAATGATCTATTTATTTTTCAAACGAAAAATAAAGAGCAAGCGTACTTATGTTTTGATGTATCGAGTTCCTGAGTAGATTTATGGCAGACAAATATTTCGTATAGAACACTCAAATAAAGCAATTTTAGTCTTTTTCAAAAGATAAAAGTTTTAAAAATGTTCTGATACTTGACAAATTTCAACAATACATATATAGTAGGTGGAAAACATAAAATCCGATAAGATTATATATTATTCGTTTAACCACTAAATTAAGCAACTGATGAATATATTTCACAAAATGAAACTCTTTAAGTGAAATGCTGACCTTGCAAAATCATGAAAATATCTAATAAGTATGTGATGAACGCAATTTTGAAAATTTTGGATATGTTTTGATTGCTCACAAAACTTGGACTCCTCACCTTACAGTGATAATGAAGCAACATGTCCACAAGGATTGAAAGCATAATTTAATGCATCTGAATCAACATGGAATGCTCATTCCATTCCCATAACTAGTTGATATCTTCAGAAAAAGATCATGTTCTATTGACATATCGTTAAAAACTACGTGGTATCATTTCAAATCGATAATCCAAATAATAAACCGCTTGATATCTTACCACGATCAAACCATTATTACTGTATCATGTGGGTGCATAACAAACATCTTGCAATATATTATTCTTGAAATGAATAAAGGTGGATTAATGGGGATTTTTTCCAAAAATTCAAATTTCATCTTGATGATATGAAGTTTTTTGCTTTTTTGCATTTCTGCCACCAATGAATCGCCCGAAGCAATAAATAAATCATCATTCCGTAAAAGTCTTAGTAAAGAATTTAGATAAATCAACTGATTATGAAGATAGTGATTCACTAAAAAATCTAAACAAAGTATCATCATCTTATTTTTAAAAGTTTAAATAATCTACGGCAGTCGATCAAATCACGTTAATTCGAAGATGACTACTAACGCTGATAAAAAAATTGTTTACTAATTTCGAATATTTTATCATGCAACTGAGTAACATTTTAATCGAATCGCAAGCATTAATAACGCAAATAAACTTCAACAATAAAAGGAGCTCGGACAAAAGGCATTAATAACAATAAGACAGATTTTATAAAATGAAGGAAAAAAAACCGATTAGTGTTGGACAGAAATATCGCAATCGCCTTAACTGATAATATCTATGAGAAGAAAAAATCGTTGCAATCGTTACTTCAACTATCATTGCAGAAATCATTGTGCTTTGTACGTCTCAATTCTCCTTTCATCTTCCGAATCGCGATTTTTATGAGGTTAATTGGATTAATTAAATGATTGCTTCTACTGACCAGAGCTGTCAAGTTTTAATAAATGTTTCTGAATGATAACGTTTAATTCTATGACAAAAGGCAGTTTTTTCGAGGGACTGATAACGTGTACCATTTGACAGACTGAAATAAGATTAGGAAAAGAATAAAGATGAATTTGTCAAACAGTTTCAATTATCAATGATACATGCAATTTTTAGACAATGTTTTCAAATATTATGTGATTCTTGAATTGAGTGATTTGAACCTGTTGTACGCTGGTAAGTCATTCGATGTAACAGATAATTGTAATAACTGTATTTTAAACTAATGGATCCAAATAAGTCTAAGTCTCTAGTTTTTCAAACTATTTTTATCACAAATTTTAAAGTGATTAAAAAATTTAAAAAAAAAGTTAATTATAATTATTAAATTTCAACCCCAAAACGAGTCCTTTTAAGAAATATACCTAGTTCAAGTGGATGAAAATGTTGGGCAAATATTTCTAGTTTCCTTATCAATTTTATATAGATCTTTATATGAAATTTCCTAATACTTATCATATAAAAAAATTATTTGCCAACTTAACAAAAGTTTTCAACACAATAACATTTGAAATTCTGGAAATGATGAAGAGATAGTAGGGAATATGTTAATTATAAAAAAACATAGAAAATATAAAATTAGGATTCTATTCTAGTGAAATAATAGCATGACTTACGGTATGTTCATGGCACATAAGTTGAAAGTAAAAGTTTTAACTTTACGAATGCAAGTTTAAAGAAAATTTTCACTTAAATAAGGATGTTAACATTCCTACGTTATTCCTAATCAAAAGACAAAAAAACTCTTTAAAAAATCATGAAATGACTCGCTACGTCATGCAGGCAAATTTAATCAGTGATGAAATTTCACAATTTTTTGAAGAAATTATATAGACCTAAATAAAAAAAAAAACAAATGGCAAATAGAATGACAAATAACTGTCGCATACCAAAGCAAAACTTCACAAACAGAATGACAGATACTGTAAGTTCGTCAGCTGACAAGCGACCAGTATGAACTACAATTTCACTTAATTTAAAATATTAGCAGAAAAATTCTATTCTCGATCTTACCATAATTTTTTAAAAATTTTAATTTTCATTGCGGTTCATTTTATCGTCAGTATGAATGCATTGTAATCAATAGTAGGTTTTAATTTATTATTTTGTTGTAAATTTTCAGTTGTAAAATTTCAATTAAATTTTGAAATTTCTTCCCAATTAGTTTTCTATTACACAACATAGATTCTTTTTTTTTCTAAATAATTTCAAAGAATAAATCAATAATGCGGTCAGCTTTTATGTCTTGAAATGTATGACATTCTATGAAACTGATAAAAATAAGTTTTTTTATTAATTAAAGCAATAAATTCCAGGATGAAGAAAAAGTAAATAAATTACAATTCTTTGTTTATTGCTTAATAATGTTTACTTTCGAAATGCGGAAAATTTCAACCAGATTTTTTCTTCATCCTGACATTGCTTCTGTTATACAATGACTCTCCGTCTTTTCTTTATTATACATTTGCACTTACTAATTCGTAATAATTAGTACATATGAAGAATACAACTGACAACCACGAAAAACGAGACCAACTAATTAATTTAAGTCTTAGCTAAATAAATAAATAAATGATTTCGGTTAGCAATTTAAAATAGATAAGATTGAAGGCCCTTATCTGATTTCTGCTGCATCATAAAATACTAAAACGTAATATTTCCATATTTACTCTTCAAAACAAACACATAGCATCACCACACAACTCACGCAACCGACGTAACACACGAATGATATAGCTTTACAATGTCTCCTCACCTCTCTGACCGCTCGTATAATGCGACAAGTTTCATCGTCTGAGTGCACTATATTTCGTAGTTCCCTCGTTGTCTGATAAACATCTTCTGAACGCGTTATTTGAAACTAAGAGTCATCATACTCGAACTTTGTCTGTTCTCGGCGTGATGAGTCCTGGTGCAGTTGCTTATATCATAGTTAGGTTTTCTATCCATTTATGCTTGCAATTTTGGATATATTCGGCCCAGTAATGACAGTTCGTGGAAATACTTCGGAGCAATTAGTAGTGAACTTCAAATAGACAGCAGAATCTCACTTTTATGTACCTTACTTATAATGTCACGGATTTGCGTGGGATTACTCGAATTCAGTGTAATTTTCACGTTTCTGAAGCCAAATAACAAGAGTATCATAATTTGATCTGTTTGATGCGTTGTGATGTCGTTAGTGGAAACTGGCTGGCGACAGTTTACTTTTTTGAAAAGCACAGTGTTTATGATCCAAATAATCCCGAATGCAAGTTCAACGGATTAAAGGTTTCTTTTCGACTTTCCTTTTTGGTTCCATATAAGGCTCTCTTATAATGGTAGAGACTGTTACGCTTATTATAAAATTCTAAATGTATTTACAGAATCTCAAAGCATGCCGTTCTGTATCCGGTGCTGGATTCACGATATTCGGAGAACCATGTGGTGCAATATTCAAATTATCGCGTAACTTAAAAGAATATTGTTGGATTGCTCATAAGCGCTCATTGGCTGATATTGCTCTTGCTGGTCTTATTCTTGCAACAGTTGGAGTACGCTGTTTAAATTTAATTGTTCGAATTTGGAAAATCATGCTATTATATTTTTCATGTGTTAACACATTTGATTTTTGCAAATGTTCATAGTCTCCGCCATTCAAATTGATTAATTCTAGCGCTTCTATTATAGGGGTGTTCAAAGGAATGTACATTCGCTGTGACTTGAAGATCGAAAAACTGAAAAATTAAAACAGAGTTAAAAAATGACTAATTTTCAGGAAGATGAAGAAGGAATTAACTCATTAGTTAAATTTTGGCAGTTAGATCGAATTGAGAAAGATGCACCGTTTTGCATACGTGTGATACGTGTATGTCCTCTGTTAGGTGTTGGACGTAGTACGCGAGCATGTGCCGTTGCATTACATTCATCTTTACAACACATCGCCGTTGGCTTTGTTGATTCCTCCGTTATTTATTCTGCAAGTAATATTAAAGAAAAGTGAGTTTTAGCTGTTTCATATCTGCTTGTAATTATTTTTCAAATTGTTCAAATTACTTGTAACAGTGGATTTTTCCTATAGATAAATTTGTGTTTCATTACCACTATCTAGTGTAAGTTCTTTGAAAAATTGGATCATTTTTCGTATAAGAGTAAGCCTGATTAAATACAGCGATATCATTTGCAATCGTTAAGCAAGAGAGGCAACAAGCATCACTATGGGAATTAAAGAAACGTGTGTGAAATATTTTTCAGCATGCATTTTATAATTTTTGCAAGATCATCTTATGGTGGAATTTTAGATCCGGCAAATGGCTTACTGTGGTCAACGGTTCAAGTTCAGGACCGGGGATGAAGTAACCGGCGTTTTCCTTACTTGCATTCAGGATATGGCTATCTTATATTGTTTAACATCAACGTCCGTACTGTCTTTTTCAATTACCAACAAAACCGTTATGAACAAGGTATGATTTAATTTATCCTTTTTCTTATTTTCTTGAAATTGGATGAATTTTTTTATAATGAAAAAGGTGCCAAGCAAATTTTTAAGTTATTGCAATTTAGCGTAGATTTATCTAGTGTCTTTATTTTTAGAAATATTAAATAGCAGATAAGTCTCTTTGAAGATTGTGCACGACGCAAAAGGTTGCCTTCGTGACTGCTGGAGTTTTAATGAAACGCGCAATCAGCTTATTGTGGGTAGTACTGAGGTTTATCTTAGTAAATATCATTTTTTTCTCGTCTTACTAATTTGTGTTGTATGTGTTAGTTTCGATATTTCTGCTACTTTCGAGTATTAATGAAATTTTATTGGTGGATATGACATGTTTAAAAAGCATACATAATTTTTGTAGATGGTGCATTTCTATGAAGTAGAGCGGAGTTTGACTGCTGATCCTGACAGCGGTAGAGGCCGTTGTCATGCTCTTGGCCGAAGCAATGAAAAGATTCAATTAATTGCATTTGATTACCACGTTGCATTACTTACACGGCAGCCAACTGCTATACCGTTAGTCTTCGGATTCAATACATAAAATAAAAAGATATGAAGAAATCATGAGTTTAAAATGGTCCCGAAGCTCGTTACTCTTTCAGCAATTTATTTGCAAAGCCTTCCACTGTTTTTTCAATGCGTTTTATCTATAAGCAAATAGTTCGTAACGTTAACATTTGTTCCAGTTCGTCAAATGAAATGTGGACATATGTTGTCTCGATATATGATACTGAAGGACAGTGTGTTGCATTTTCGTGTGCCCTTCCAGCTGTTTCAAGAATGTTTTTATTGGATAATGTGTTAATGGTTCTTAGTCAAGATGGAACACTTTCGGCTGTTACAGAGAAAAGCATAAGCTCAAAATTGGATATTTTATTCAAGAAAAATTTGTATGATCTTGCTGTTGGGTTAGTTGTTCAGTGCTTTAGAGTTGTTCATTATAATTTCTTATTTTTTTCTTCCATTTTTCTTTTTGGCACTTTTTATTTTACAAATTACAGAGTTGCCAAAAGAAGTTCAGTTGCTTTGGAACATCTTCCCGAAATTTATAAGAAATATGGTGATTATTTATACAGGTATGTAAATTATTATCGTATACCACACTGCGTAGACCTATTTTCCTGAATTAATTTTATTCTAGAAGTGGAGATTTCGAAAATGCAGTACAGCAGTACATGGAAACTGTCGGATATCTAGAACCGTCATATGTCATTAAAAAGGTTTTCCTAATTTCATAATTTATGAGTTCTACTATTTTTCGCCTTCATCCATTTGTTTGTAATGATGAAAGAAAATACATCACTTAATATTTTCATGCAAAATAATTTTCAGTTTTTGGATGGCTCTCACATAAAGGAGTTATGCGTGTATTTAGAAATACTTCACGCTAAAAGTAAGGCGAACAGTCATCATGCGACTATATTATTGAACTGTTATGTCCGTTTAGCAGCACATGATAAAATTCGCGATTTTATTGACCGTAATTTTGAATGCAATATTGAAACAGCTGTTCAGGTAATACCTAAAATTTTAAGAATTAAATTTAGAAAATGTTTACGTCGTTTATAATTGCAGTGTTTATAAGATAGCCAAAAATTTATACTACGAAAATTTTACTGATGCGATTTTTTAGATGAAGTCCTTGGGTACAACATTTGCGGGAACTGACTGATAATAGATTAATCTACTTTTTTCAAACGAACTTTCAAAATATAGGATTCTCAATCTAAATGCTGCTGTGTAGTGGTTGCCGAGGGATTCAGCGTTACTTGTTTTCATCATATTCGTTGATTTTCATATGCTGAATTCTGCCTGTTCTGTTTCTAAACATAGCTCTGATAATAACTCTAACAAAGTAACCTTTAAAAATGAAATTATTGCTTGCGCAGTATCTTCATTCTTTCTTGACTGTAGATAAATTTAAGAGTAATGAAATCAAAAATCAATCTTGATTGCTTAAAACGCAGATACTTCGTGCAGCAAACTTTACAACGGAAGCATGTCATCTTTGCGCGAAACATAAACAGCATGATGCGCTGCTAAGCATTTTAATCGAGGATCGTGCCGATTATCAATCTGCTCTTAAATATATATCTAAACTGGAAATTTATCAGGTTTGTTGTTCGTTTTGTATTAAAATAAGAACATTTTGTATCAGTTATGGTCTGGGGAAAGGAATGAATTTTGCTAAAAACTTTTTTTTTTTGAAATTCAGGTTGAAACGTGCTTGGAAAAATTTGGAAAATGTTTATTGATAAATAATCCTGAAGAAACGATGAAACTGTTATCGGATAGAGCCTGTTTCAGTTGGTAGTTTGATATTTGTTGATTAGAAGGATAAAAGAGAGCATTATTACGCTTTTATAATTGATTGTATTCTAAGTTGCGGTAGGCTGTATCATGATGGAATGTAAAATATTAGGACCACCATTTCATAACTTCGTTTTTAATAACGATTAGTTATTCATCCGTTTATTAAAGATATTTGTCTCAAAATAGCGTGTATTAAAAATGGAAGAATTTTAGGTCAAATAAATGCCGCTGTATTGATGAAAGTATTCATCGGACTACCTTCTCAATGTACTAGATTTATAGAGATAGCACTGAAAGTGATTTTTCATCTAATTTTTTAAAAATTTAATTTTTCGAAGATAATTCAAATTCAGGGACAGTATTTAAAGATTTGAGCATTATATATATGTAACGAAGTAACACTGTCACGTTTCAAAAATAGTGAAATGTAAACTGCCAATTAGGTTGGTCATTTTTCGTTTTATTATCTTCAATTTTAATTTAGGAGAAAAAAATAACGAGAAATTGCGTAATTTATTGTTGGAACTTCGTCTTCGTCAGTGGGTACAACGTAACGAGGTTTTTTTCGGTTTAGATTTCAATACAGAAATAGCGTTATAGTTTGTTGATGATTCTCACTGGTACTTGTTGTTCAGCCGTTTTGTTTATTTATTTTATTTTATTCGTTTGTGATCGAAAAATTCTAATTCCTATGTTTCATGATGCCGCTAATCATGATGAAAACATTATGGAATTAATCGGAGAGGAAAACTTGGAGGAATCGTTGAAGTTGTGTCAGCTATTTAATTACATCCCAGGAATCATTGATATATATAAGAAATTGAAAAAGTAAATTTCTGAAAATTGCTGAGGTAATCTATGCAATAATTTTCGGTATTTTAATCGACCAAAATTAATTTTATAGATATGATGAACTTATCGAATATTATATGCAACAAAACAAACTCAGAGAAATTGTTGAATTGTGCGAGGAGAAAAAGTATGTTTCAAATTCTTATTTCCGATCTCTATAGGCTCATGAATTAAGTCAGGAGATATGTAATTTATTTGACTCTTACGGCATTTTCAAATTGAGCAGAAGAATAATTTTTTTGTTTTCAGCACTCGTGATCTGTGGATCGGCGCAGTGGTATTTGCTTCGCGCAGAAAGGATGTAGATTCCGATGCATTAAAATTTTTACTTGAGCGGTTAGATACATTGGCGTTAATTTCTCTGATTGAAACATAATTTATGTTTCATTAAATTTATTTATAGAATCGAAGCAACGAATTGCATCCATCCGCTGGTGGTTCTGGAAATTCTTTCTAAAAGTGATACAATCTGTGTTGGTCACGTAAGAGATTACATTATCAACTGGATGGAACGGCAAAATGCTGAAGTATTCTTCATAAATGATAATATTTACAATGTTTTCTGTTTAATTTATTCAAGAATTCTTTGCTTTGTTAGAACTTTTATGACGTGTGGCAGCATGAAATATTAAATTCTAATTATTTGGTAATTAATCTGGTTATGTTATTAAGTCATTAGATTATTCATTTGTTCAGCAAGTACTTTTTTAATGATAGCATGGCCCTTTTAAGATACTGTCGTCATTTTCGGGATCATTTATTAAATAAATTATCAGACTGCTAATAGTGACTAATGAGTAAATGGTTTTATTCTCCAATCATTAATGAATAAACATTTGAGGTCGAGAAAGACGAAGAAACAATTGCCGGAAACGAAGCAAAAATGGCCGAAATTGAGGAGCAAATTGACAACATTGCTTACAAGTACCATCTTGCGGTCCAAATAGACTACTGCGTCATTTGGTTCAAAAATCACTTCTTTGGTTTTCAGGGTGCAAATTTTCAAATGAACAAGTGTTCTGCGTGCGACACTTCTCTTCAACTACCTGCTGTACATTTCCTATGCAAACACTCTTATCATGCTCATTGTCTTGAATCATATAGTGAAAAGGCTGACTGTTGTCCAGCTTGTATACAAGACAGCATCAACGAAAGGTTTGTTTCATAATCTTTGGTTCTTCAGGATAAAAAGATATAAAGCATTCCGTGGTATTTTAAAAGTTTAAAAAAGACTATAATTTGCATGGGTTTTAACTTTGAATTTTAGGATAAGAAGTGATAATATGCAAGATTTCTCCACGCATAATGCTTACATTCAATTCCGAAATGAGGTATATGCTTGCAGATCTAATGTTTTTATCAGACAAGTTAAATAAAGAAAAAGTGGATTATTTCTGGATGAGATGTCAAAATAAGAAATAAATTACCACTGAAAAGGACAATATTTTAGTATTGTCTAGTTCGCATTATGCGTAATTTCAGTTAAACGAAACAGTCGATTGCATGAGCCTGATCTCTTCATATATTGGCAACGGACTTTTCGGCTCGTGGTCAAGGGAAAATGAATCTAAGAATGAATCCGAATGGGGTAGTCCTCAATCGGTTACTAGTGCGATGGATAAATTAAATCTGAATCAGTTCGAAGAGGATCGACCATTTGCAGAGACAAGTTCTATGAGCACAGCAGCACGTAATCCATTTTTTGCTCCAAAAATGATGAATTCACGTGGAGCAGCACGATCTACTAATCCTTTTGATATTGATGAGGATACAAAAATCCATTCGAAAAAGACTTATGATCAGTATTGTGCAGAAATTCTGGAATTTTATCTAACATATAGAGGTATTTGTTCCAATTCCAGGAGCTTTGAATTTATGTAATCGACGATCTAATCTCAGTTATAATACCTCTGATTTATTCTCTTATTACTGGATTTGCGTTAAAAGATGCCTTATTAAGATTTGTCTGAATTATACAAATTACCGTAAAGCAAGCTTTGTATTTTGTTATTTGATAAAGTTATTTTTTCACTACCGAAGTGGTGTACACGCGAAAAACCTGGTTGTGACGCTAAAACTAGTTTTACCAGTTACTAATTGATACTTTATTTTAAATTAATATGTGCATTGACGATAACATAATAAATTAATTACTGAGTTCTTCAAAAACTTTATTTT
This sequence comes from Dirofilaria immitis, assembly GCA_024305405.1. Taxonomy (NCBI): domain Eukaryota; kingdom Metazoa; phylum Nematoda; class Chromadorea; order Rhabditida; family Onchocercidae; genus Dirofilaria; species Dirofilaria immitis. The sequence goes on from JAKNDB010000110.1 coordinate 1,916,384, forward strand.
TAATTTACATATATAAAAAGAAAAACATGGGAAAGAAACGAATCAATCTAGCTAAGTGGTTTGCCATGTTAGAATTGGAGAGTGCCTCACTTCAAGATCCGTATAATTGGATTTTCAATTGCTATCGAGAAGCCTCATAATTGCTTCTAAGAAATATCGTCCACTGTAATCTTTCTTGTCGTATAACTGGTCATTCTCTATGTTGAAGTACCAATTTTCTTTCCAGACCGTAAAATAGTTTTCTCACGATATTCGGTGAAGAAAAGCAAATCTTTCTCGCTGAGATTGTTCAGAAATTTTTAAGCTGAGAAAATAAGTTAGCTTAATCTTTTATATTATTTCTAATAATAGTTTTATTCATGCTGGAATTGATTTTCCGGGGCTGAAATATCTTTTCTTTTATCCTGGGGAAAGTCTGGATGCATTTTATACGAAATCTTTACGAATCTCGCTGTTCATCTCTCTTCCAATTGTTTCATACAGGAAATTCCAAACCCAAGAAATCGAAGAATTCTAATTGAATAATTAAAACTAACTTATTAACCACAATATCTCCGTAATTATTCGCCTGACTGTGGATTCCTTAAGATTACTTCACGCTAACGAAGCGTATCAAAAATTGATATGAGAATGGCCTATTTTATTATTTTCCTGACTTTGATTTTCCAAGAAATTTGAAGTGCTAGTACATTGTTCCTACGATAAAGTCAGAATCTATGTTAAGTTTCAATCTTTCAATAGGTTTATCGATATTGCTTTGAAACTACTTTTCGCTAAAAAAAAAGAATTTATGGAGTAATTAATGAAATTTCGTCTAAGAATTGTTGTGAGAAACTAAATTTTATAGACTCCAATGATGGCATAATTCCATTTGAAATTCGGAGTTCCAAAATCTTGGATTGAAAGTCTTTGAAGAATGCATGGATTATTCGAAAACTCCGAATAACAATGATCAATTTGAATTAAAAATTGCAGCTAAGCAGCATCGATCAATATCCATCCAATATTCATAGGTATACCAAACTTGAAATTAATACAAATTTCGAATAAAGCGGTTCTACTAAGAAAGCACTCAAATAGGTAGGGTAGGGCAAACAGGAACCTTCAACTTCTTCTGTCCGTCTCCCTGCTCTTTCGTATTAGAAAAATCTCTTATAGAAATTTTATTTCGAGAATTATCGGTATTATTCCGATCTGAAGCATCTCTTCTATTATACTGAATGGATTTGTCGACTAAAATCGTTGTTTCTACTACATTAAGAATATAAATCACTAAATAAATTTACATAATATGCACTATCTTTAAGCAATAACATATATATATATATATATATATATATGTTATGATATATATATCATTTGTACGTCGATGAACAATTTTGGTTCATTACTTTCTGGGATTTTTGATTATTTCTCCTCTCAGTATAATCTCTAATTGAATTATCAGTGATCAAATAAAATTTATGAACCAAAAATTATAAGCTTAGAAGAAAAAGGTAGTGATCAAAACCACTGTAATCATCAAAGCAAAAAAATCGAATACAAAAATAACAGCTAAAATGATAACGTTCAAAAGGGAGAAATGGAACGCTATTTAAAATTATGTGATAAGCTGATTTTAAACAACGATCATTTGCATTTGAAAAAAGAAGAAGAAAATTTTAAAATGTAAAATGCAAATGTTATAAAGGAAAACAAAACAATCTGTAATTTCTCAATTTATTCCTATTCTTTATTTTTCCATTTTTGTCAAATTGAATTATCGGAGAAAAATGTGGAAATTTTGAACATTCATGGTAAAAGATCAAGAGTTTCAATCCGATCCATGATAATTTCAAGTTAGATGGATCAAATAATTATGATCGTTTTCGTAAATTATTCAGAAGAGTTGCATTTCTGATAAAATATTGAGTGAAAATGTTTGGAAGTAAATGAAAATGAACGAAAACAAAAAAAAAAATTAATTGTCAATCTAATACACTTTGAAGCATACAAAATTAACATTCAATATTTAAAATTATTCCAGACTAAAAATTAATAAAAAATTTTAAAAAAAAAATTATTTCACTGAGATAAACACTAATAAGATAATAAGATGGAATAACTCTTAACTGACTTCTGACAGTTTGTTGAGACAGTGATAAAAGTAACAATTTACATAATCACACAAATTTGATAGCTGTTGTATCTTTTGGTATATTATTATCTATCCGAATTTCTTCGTCGAATCTTGCTGAATATATCCCTGGAAACATATATAATTAATTAGAAATTTTAACTGAAATCATTTTTCTTTTATCTTTTCTCTAATATTGGGAAAACAAAAAAATCTGTGGATAGAAAAAAATTGAACACTTTCCGGAGACTCAATCTCCAGAATCCTCCCAAGAAAATGCAGTTGCATAATTCCAGTTGTAAAATTGTTTGCTCTAAACTTCTGGATAATCGGTGATAAATCATGTTTCCGATAAAAAATTTCTTGATAACAATTCGGTTTTGTTAACAAAGATGAAACCATGATAAAAAGTAGAACAAGCATTTTAACATTTCAAATAACAATTAACTTCAACGGTGTGCGCACTTTCAATTCATATTAAAAGATGTTGGGAATAAAACTAATCATCTTGCTAGTATTATGAAGATAATTCATGCATCTCGCCATGTCAGTTAATTATAATACTTTCAAAAAGTTGTCATAACATAGGTTAATTTTTTAGGGCATCTATATATTTCGAAAAGAATATATTCTTATAACCAAATATAGAGCAAAAAAGCAAAATCTTTAGGATCTACAAGAAAAGAAAATATAAATATTTCGAGAAATTTCTCGAAATCGATATATTTGCTGTTAGTACTGTATCGTAAATTTTTGAAGGAAAAAAATAGATGACTAGACGAACTTCGTTGTTCTTCCCTTTCACGTGCAAGTTGTAGCCTACGATAACTGGCACGAAGACGTTCCGCATTAGAAGTTGTCAATGAATTCGGATGAACAGTACATGCATTCGTCTGGAAAGCTCGAATAACACGCATCTGCAAGACTACGTCATTCAGTTTGCAAGTGCATTAATCCAACAAAACATGCCATAACAAAAATAACATAAGCCATATCAAATTCTCGAACATCGTACATCGTACACCAAATAACGAAAAATAATAGTTTTCTATGCATGGACAAATGCTACACGTGCAAGAGTTTGACCTATCATTAAGTATGCTATATATATTCTTAGATTTAATAATTAAACAGATTCATCTTTATCGGTTTTTCCCTTTATTCAGTTCTTCCTGTTCTCTTCAATTCCAATGTAAAAAATACTGGAAAAATCGATCAATTTCTTATTAAAAAGAAATTTTTTTTTCAAATTTTAAGAAGTCAAAGCACTAAACATAGACCATCAAAAATTTCATAATAAATGAAATTAGCGATTAATTGATAATCAAGCTTAGCAAGTTCTAATAATAACAGACGAGCATGAAAAATAGTTTATAACAGTTCACTGCAAACACCATCCCAAATTACATTCCTGATTATATTGGCAACCAGCAATCGATTAAAAAATATCAAGCAAAAATACATGCGTGAAAAATTAATGATAGAATGGACCTGTGTTTGCAATCGTGTTAAGCCAAGAAGCCATAACATTTGCCCAGGCCTTTTTGATCTTCTTTTGATATGCCTTTTACAAGGCCATCACTTGTATCATATTCACCAGTAACTAAGACTGAGGTTGGCTGAACTTCGCCACCACCAAATGAAAAGAATTTGGGAAGCACTTTACTTGGTATTGTTGCTAGAACCTATAAATTGTGGCAACTATTACAATATAATTGAATGAAAAACTTTACGATTATCCAGGTGAACTAAGCAAAATCCACAAAATTTAGATATAATTTCTAAATATTTAACAAAAAAACAATTTCAATAAAAACAAACCTGACCCCATATAAGGGTACCAAATGCACAGGCTATGCAAACAGCCCAGTGAAATTCATTTAAAGGTGCTGTCGATACCCATGCACCACCAAATTGTACAATTAACACTTGAGAAATCAGCGTCAAAATCCAAATAATACAAAATAACGGATTTGTAAAAAGGCCCTGAAATCAAAAAATAAAATCGATGCAAAATATTTCGTATCGACAAATTAAATAACAGTTTGTAAAGATGATGAAGTTTATAAAAAATGAAACTTGGAAATACAAATCCAATTTTCTAAATTCATTGCAGGATTGACTTTATTGCATACTTACAGCACATATATATAAGTAAAATTTGCAAGAACTTAAACGGACCTTAAAAACGTTTCGCTCTCCGTGAACTTTCCGTGAATTAATTTCATTCATCAGAGTCATCAAAACGAAAGCATTGAAAATTATGGTGAAATGTTTCGTAGCTGGTAAATTATGCGGTACCGAACGTCCGTTTTCCACGTCTGGGATGAATTTATCACCTATGAAATTTTACTTTATGTGTCAAGAAAAGTTGTAAGTCGTTGATAAATAGTATTATCATCTCCTATTATTTTACTCCATTGAGAAACAACTTCCCAATTTTTCAACATTTCAACAAATGTTAATTGGTAACTTAAACCTGAAAAAACTTATGAAGTACTTTTTAACCATTTAATGCAATATCAAAACTTTGGTTACTTACCCCAAAAAAGTATAGTAAATAAAATAGTTAGCTGGAAAATAGAATGACCAACGATATTTTTAACCATTGTTCGTGATATAAGTGACTTTGTACGTCCGTAAGGCTTGCGTTCTAACAAATCTTCTGTTGGCAATTCTGTGGCTAATGCCAACGAAGCTAACGTATCCATAATCAAATTTACCCATAACATCTGTACAGCCTAAAGTTAAACGCATCAAATCATGAAAATTATTTACGTATCGTAAGTGATAAAAATTTATAAATTTAGCAATTAATTATTATTATTTTTTTGAAGATAATTCACTCTTAAAGGAGACTCGCTTATTGTACAGGCACCAATAAATGCAACCGTAACGGCAACAACATTCACTGTTAGTTGAAACTGTAAAAATTTTGAGATCGAATCATACACATTACGGCCCCACATAACCGCTTTTACAATGGAAGTAAAATTATCATCAGTTAGGATGATATCCGATGCTTCCTTTGCAACATCAGTTCCAGCAATACCCTGAAATTTAACCATTTTTTTTTGAATATTCACTTTTGCAAGTATCGATCTTTGCGGACTTTAAAATCGCTTATACTCTTCAATTACTTTACAAGTATAATTACTTACTTACTTCACAGTTATTTACCACGATTGTTTACTGTCTTATCAGCGATACTTATTGCTTATCACTATCTCGTATTTAGTGCCGATAAATGTAGTTGATTTCTTCGAAAAGCTTTTCCACCTACCATTGCAAATCCAACATCAGCCTTCTTCAAAGCAGGCGCATCATTTGTCCCATCACCAGTGACAGCCACCACTTCTCTGTAATTAATCATTTCTAAATATTTTATCTGTGATCGCATTGAACAAATATTTGATATTGCTGAAAAATAGCAAAACTAAATTAAACTTTTCGTTCGTGCATATTTTAATTGTATTCAGATTCTTATAATACAACTCCAAGCGGAAAATTTATGATTAAATTAAAAAAAAGATTGTTTGTCGATTATTTTCAAAATATTATAAAGACAAGGAAATATGAAAGATTCGATTGATGTAAACCATAACGATTTGTAATATTTTATGACAAACTGAACAAAATACTGAAATCGACGAGTTAAATAAAATGCTAAAAATTGGATTTACCTGTTCTTCGAAGATTTACTATTAATTATTCCTTTCACTAGAATATATTTATCGGTTGGTTGTGCACGGGCAAGTACTCGTAATCGTGGCCAAACTGTGTCAAATTTTGCCTGATTCACCTTACCATTTGTATCACGAATTCTAAATGCTACTACTACTAATATTATTGAAGTTTAGAATAAGTACTGAGACTTTAGCTTTAATAATTGCTTTGGAAAATGGATTTCTTATCAAATAATTATGTTATTAGAAGTGTTTTCAACTTGCATATATTATCAGATAAGAGTTTCTATGTCATCTTTAAAGCGATTGTTTCTATATTTTTAACGAATGAATTTAAGTACTTTTGATATTTTAGTAATCGTTTTCTCGATAAGTAATATTTGAACAGAAAAACTCAAATTGATCAATTTTGACATTATTTATGAAATAACTTGCATGAATTTTTGATGATTTAGCAATTTTGCGAGAAACAAAATTTTCTGCTGTCATACGAACAAAAGATTTCAACAGACTTAAGCGAATTTCGATTCGAATTTAGATAATACCTTTCGTTGAATTCCTTCCTTCAAGAGCTAGGAAACCACTTCCAGGTTTCAAAATACCACAACTGGTAGCAATCGATCGTGCTGTATTGATGTTATCACCAGTGACCATGCGAACAGTGATACCAGCTTTTGGCATCGATCAATTGCCGCCGGAACTTCCGGTCTTACCGGATCTTGTATGCCAATGATAGCTATTACAGTCATCTCCATTCGTACTGTTTCTTCATCTTCCCAATCAATTTCTCCTTCATATACGATCTACAATTTTAATTCAATGAATAATATTTTCCTAAATAAGACGGCAAATATTTCCCTGATATATCAAAACTGCGTTTTGAAGTAACTTTAGAACAAAAATTTGATTATTTCAAATTCTGTTAGGCGTTAGATTCATTTTAAAAAAATGGAAATTACGTCATTTACGGCAGCCACTTTACCGCTCTGTATATAATTCTTGTAGGCAAGTCCAATTGTTCGTAAGCCATCTGATGCCATTGGTTCGATAACATTTCTTGTTATTTCTTGCCGTTGCTCATCATCAAATGGTTTCACTTTTCCTTCTGGACCAAGAATATGGGAACATCTCGAAAAGTATTGACTTTAATTTCATTAAGACTAAATCAGCAATTTAATTAACTATTTAATAACTTTAATTCAATTTCAATAGATTTAATTACTATCGTTAACTGCTGATACATATATTGCACGATTTAAAAATAATGAGCAAATCAATGAATCGAACTAACCTGGCTAAAATAATTTCTGAAGCTCCTTTTGCATAAATTCGATAACCATTTGAAATTTTTTTAACAGTCATCATTGATTTCCTTACCGAATTGAATGTATAGACCTGAAAGTATTGCATAAATTAGAAATCATCATTAACATATTATTAATTAAATTATTATATTTCAGATAATTATTAAATTGCTATGATTTATAATTTTTATAAATCATTATCATATGTCAACGTGTACCATATAATTTATACATTCAACAATCACTTAGTCTTTTCTTTCATCAAGCCATTAAAGGATAATTCTGTCGAACAGAATTACATTAAAAAAGAAAATTAAAATTATAAGGGTAAAATGTAAACTACAGTTAATTGAAGTTTGATTAAATTTAATTATCTCTCAATTTTAATGAAACAAACTTTAACGAGCGATTCTTCAGGATTTTTTTCGTATATTTTCGTAACTCTGTCCCAAATCAAGCACAAATCCCAGAAGCGCACATTCTGTCTTATTTCCAAGCTGTGACCATTTTAAAATTAATTCATTTTAGCATAAAAATTTAAAAAAAAACTGACAAAACAAATTATTGAAAGAAGAGAATTGATAAATATCGATGATTGAACCTGTGTCTTTGTATGCCAAGTTTGTCAGGTTGTAGCACTTGTGAATTGTAACCACTGTTTATTGAAATTCCTTCGACCAATAATTGACGAGTATTTTCATCTAACTGTTCGAATTTTGGAATATATTCTTTGTGAAATTCTCCTCAAAATTATATAAATTTTTATAGAATTTCTGTTTAATCAATTAAATGGGAACCAAAAATGAAAAAAAAAACTGTAGCAAGCGAACTTTTTGTTTCTAATAGCAAAAAATAAATAAATATCAAATGAAAAACCTTGCAACTATAACTCAAATTTCGATAGAAATTTAATTGATTACTTCAAGTGTGAATTTAATTTTATTTAGGAAGAATTTAATTACACTGATGGTAACTGTTACAAATCACGGTATATTAAAAAAAAATGAATAATTTGGACAAACGGAAGTTCCATATACTCTAAAATCACCCTATTAAACGGATAGTTTTAATAATTAATAATGGAGATTTGATATATTCATTAAATAAAAGTTCCACATATTAAGCAAATTTCAAATTAAAAAACTCTAAATACCATTAATAAAAGATTGTACGGCAGTCATTCGATTGGTTGTTAAGGTACCCGTTTTATCAGAACAAATTGCAGTTGCATTACCCATCGTTTCACATGCATCCAAATGTCTCACCAAATTATTATCTTTCATCATCTGCATTGAATGAATTATCACATTATTTCAGTATGAAATGCTGAATTTGTACTTACATTTTAGGCATTTATATTAAAAATTTTCATTTAATTAAGAAGGGAATAATGGAAAAATTGGAAATCAAAAATCAAAAAGTGAAAGTATCCACAAATAATAGGTGAGCCAGCTGAAAACTTCAAACAAATAATAAATTAGATAGTAATGAGTCATAGGCTTATTTTGAGAATTCATGCTCGATCGTATTTCGTATGGGATTTTGCTATCAATTGATTGTCATCATAAACTACGTATTCCTCTTAACATATATATATATATATATATATATATATATATATATAAAATATATAAAAATTTTGAACAATTTTTATTACCTTTTTAACGGAATATGTTAGCGAAAGTGTTATGGCAAGAGGAAGGCCTTCCGGAACAGCGATTACAAGTACAGTCACACCAATTATGATAAAATTAACAAAATAAGAAAAATCGGAAGGCTTAAATGCTTCATGATTTATTACGTAATGAGTTATGCAATGTCGTACAATCAGTATACCGACAGTTGCTCCGGCTACCACAAAACCTGAAAATAACAAAATCCTTTTTTCTCACTATTTTTTTCTTGGAAATTATCGATAGTGAAAATTCCGGAAATATGAACATCTCCTATATTACTATTATTATTGGGGAAAATAACAACAAACTAACCCATATAACCAATTTGAATAGCTAATGCTGATAATTTTCCTTGCAATACAGATTTCGGTAATTTACATTCATATTCAACGGAATCAACAGATCGCTTTCGTTTAACCTCTGATGTCGTACCTGTCAAAATACCATTCAAAAAAAATTGCAGCAATTTAAAAGTATGCTTCACAACACTAAGAAATTTTGGATGGAGTTATAAAATTAAAACATACAGATTCTACTTATACTTAAGTTTCTGGAAGAAAAAGAAGAGATTCTTAATGAAATTGCTTAATATCGATTTCAATTATACTGGCATAATAAGTTTGCTATTGTTATTATTTCTATTAAAACACAAAATATTATTTGAAAGAGAAAAACAAACCATTAAAGGCAATACGAAATGCTAAACAAATGATTTAATGATGTAAATGATAATTAAAGTTCTACTGGAAAATCTTATAGATTTCAATGAAAAAAATTACCATTAAGTGGTTCTTCAGGTGCTACGATATTCGAACTGTTTTTACTATTGGTACCTTTCGTTGCACCAAGCAATGTCATTATAATACCAGTTTGTGAATTCATACCAACAGCTGTTATAACCATTTTCCCACTTCCTTCCATTGCATGGGTACCTAAATATTTGGTTTTTTTTAAAAAACAACTAAATGAAATTTTAAAATAGGTCAGAATTCTATTTCAATGTAAGATAGTACAGCGTTTTTAAGCATCGAAAAAGATAAAATAAAGGATGAAACTTCTAGCACAAATAAAGACTTACCTGATAAAAGTACAGGATCGCCATCTGAACTTTTTTGATTAAATCTGATTCACCGGTCAGCGATGATTCGTCCACTTTCAAATCATTGCTTTGAATCAGAAGTCCATCAGCTGGTAGTAAATCACCTGAAACAAAGAAAAATTAGCTAAAAATATTATTCTTTATATTTTTCAATAATTCGTTTCAAAAAAATAGTGAAAAATGAAAAAATTCCACACCATATTTAACCCGCGCAATATCGCCGACAACTAATTCAGTAACAACAGTATCAATAGCTTCACCATTTCGTATTACAGAAAATTTATGTTCTGTTTCTATTTTTGCTTGTAAACCTGAAATATAATCCTTTTTCTATTCAGAAATAAATCTGCATTTTTCAACAATTATTCGAATAATTTAAATAATTAAAAAATATTTCTTTTGTTGTAATGAAAAAAGAAAAAAAAACCTCGAAATTGCTTCTCTTTGCTCCAATCATTTAAAGCTGTAACCAAAACTACAACAATAACAGCAAGCAATATGGCTGCTCCTTCGATCCAACCAGCTTCTCGTTCATTAGGATCATGTCCAACTGAAATTAATAAATTCCAGATAGTTAGCCAAGCCAAGTTTAGTTTGAAGAATGTATTCTGGTCGTTATATGAAAACATCACCTATTGTATATATATCGATAAACATAATATTAATTTTATTCAGTTGAAAGTTATTTAGATTTTATAATAAATAAATTAAAATTTTGAAAATAAAAGAAAAGAAAATGAAATACCTGCTTCTATATTTTCTGGTGGTTTATAAAAGGATAAGCCTAAAGAAACAAGTGCTGAGACCAACAATATAATAAGCGTTATATCCTATAATTTGTATGTGAATCGGAAAAGTTTTAAATTAAAAATTTTATTTTTCAAAAACTATGAATTGAATCTTCAATATTTCAGTTTAATTAACATTTTTATTAAAAAGCTAAATGAAATAATGAATGACCTGCAAAGCTTCCCATGCTAGTCGTAAGAAAGATTTTGAAGGAGCTGGGGAATTTCATTCCTTCCAAATATCCTTCGCCTTTCTTCCAATGATGATTTTTCACTGGATAATCCATTTACTGAATCTGTTTTTAATTTCGCGCATAAGCCTTCGATACCGCCAAATTTTTTGTGCACCTATCAGAAATTTTTTTTTTGATTTTTGAACAGCAAAAGAACGGTTTGAAATGATCCATAAATTATTTTGTTAAAATTCTCGCCTATCTACTAATTATTACAAAGAAATCAAATTGGCTAATCATTTATTAATTTAGCAGTTCAAATAAGTTGGATGGGAGCGGAAGGGTGAGAATTGAGGATTACTAGCAATAAATATAATTATTCAAATATATTAATATCTATGAAAACGATGGCTTTTTAGCTACAAATTAGTCATTAATATTTAAAATAATACTTTTGCATGTCATATTACTAATATATTCGTATAAAAACTTTGAAAAAAATTTAATGTAACAAAAATTTTTAGTAATTTTTGAAAAAATTTCTTCGAAGAACCATACTTGTGCAAGAGCTTCAGCACCTCGAAGGTCCATCAATGCGCGAAGTTCGGACAACGTACATCCGAACTCGCTTGACGTCATACCTGTTTACAGGTAATTTTCATGAGATTATCTTATTCTTTAGATTATTATTATTCTTTAGATTAGTAGCACCAGTACTCATCCGTATACAAATAATTTTGAGAGGAAAAAAATCTTAGATTTTTCAAATCTTTTAAATTGAATCTGAAATTTTGTATTTTAAAAGATTAATGAGCAATAGTAATTGATTTCGGTCATGAATGTTGGTTTGAAATTGTTTTGAAAATGAAATATGCCAATCAATGATTTTCTGAAAACAAAAAATTAAATTTCTTCATTTCTATGATCGTTAATGTCGATATATTTGTAAATGTATTGGTTGCTTCCTGTTACGGTCTGATGCATTTTGCTATGGTTCATTGCTGATTCATCTCTTAAGTATTTTGATTTCTCAGATGTCATGCCTCAGCAAATAAAACACAAACCAAACCAATCTCTCTCAAACTTTCCATTTTGGCAGTTTTGATACCACTTTGATACAAGAAAAAAAAGCGATACATTAATTTTCTGCATGGAAACGGAAATTCATTTTTCAATGAGGTATATTGAAATACTAAATTATAGGAATTTGAAAATATAAAAGAAAATTATGAACGGAAATATAAAATACATTAATTATGAGAAGTGATTGTATTAATATACGAACAAAAAGTATGTGTATGTATAGAAGGAAATGGCTTTAGTGACAAATTCGGGGAAGAATGATAAGAAATGAATGGTGTAGGAGACAAGAGTGGGGGAGGAGGATAAGGAGCGGAGGGACAAAGTGGTGGGTTATAGTTCCATGAAAATGTTGAAACTGATGGCGGGACGATAACATGCATAGAATTATCGAGATTTTGTGAAAATCAATTGTTTAATGACAACTTCACACGATTTCTACTACTACACATTTGAAATTAATTTGCTCCCCCTCCCTTTTCCACCCCGCCTCTTCTTCTTTATTTTTTGAACTTCCATCAACTTTTTCCTTCTCTTTTTCAATATTTTACGATTATCTCATCTGCTTTATTATCCTTACATATGATCCCTACAATTGCAAGAAGAAAATCCTCAGAACGCTTATTTTTTTCCTCCTTCTATCCTCAAACAAAACAAATCAAATATTTTTCCCATCCTTAAACAATGCAAATTAAATGCCATCGAACTCTTTATGGGAAAAATTATTACCTTTTTTTTTTCAAATAATGCAAAATCGAATTGTTGGAAATGAAATAAAATATGACTGTAATTGAATTTCTTATTTTTCATTTTTCATAAAAGGAAAAATGAAAAAAAAGAAAAAAATAATGATAATATTCTTACTTGAATCATAGAGCATTATCAATAATGTAACTAATGACTAAATTAAATCGAATGGTTAAAAGTAAATCATATTTTAGAAAACTTGTTGCTAGCCTATGTTTGGAATACAACTTGCATCGTTTGTGAAAATGCTCATTGAATTGTTAGTTCTAACACCTTAATGATTAATTGGTCCGAATATGATGCATAATATGAAGTAAGCAATTTCCCAAATGATCAATAAAATGAAGATAGGTATTGGATATCCATCCGTGTAGTTTCTATTTCGGAAACTTTATTCTAAATATTCAATTTTGAAAATATAATGCAAATAATCTTATGACCATCAAAATATTCCGGATAATATTAGTTGATAGTTTTTGAAAAAATTTCTTCGTGTCGTATGATTTGATCAGAACAAAAATTATGAATACTTAGAAGTTTGGTTTTTGCATTACAGTAAAGTTTAAGACATTGCTTAAGGTACTAACTTTGCATTGTCAGCTAAATATGACATTTCGAATCAGAACGATATCATTTCACAATGAAATTAACAGCGATGTTAATAAGATAAGCTTTGTCATAATGTCATTTATAAAGTAAATAAAGCAGGAAAAAATCTTTTTATTCCATTTTTCATAAATTCAATTTCTTTGTGCATAAAATTTTTTGTTTTCATTACAAAATTCTCTTCCTGTTTTTATTTATGACATTACATGAACTGTTCAAAATATTTAGTTCAGTTAAAATCATTGAACATTTACGAATGCAATTATAACATTCAAAAATATAATGAATAATTGAAATTCGACTCAAATATAATTAAAAATATTCAGTTAAAAAAATTAAAAATATGCTTAACATAGAAAAATTTGGCAATAAAAATAATTAATAATATATATTAAGGATTGGGCGACTTTAACGATTTTTTTAAAAAAAAAAAAGAGAAAAGAAAAGGGCAAAGGAAGGAATTTAACTAAACTTACGACAATAAAATATGAAATTTGAACTATGTTTCGAAATGACATCGTTTAGAAAATCTTTCGTTTGCAATAATAGGTAAATGATTAAGCTGAATCGAACATTGAACAAAGTTTTTTCCTTAGATTGTTAAGTTTTTTTGTGTTTTAGAATTAAAAATTTGAAACGACATTTAAGGAACCTTTTTTGTTTATATGGAAAGCAATTTTTCAAATCAATATTTGACAGTGATTATTATTTTAAGATATTTCCAATTCTGTTTTTTATCTAAAATCAATTAAAAAAACTATTAACAGATAGTGTTCGAAGAAAATAATGTCCACCAATAATTTATATTTACTATATTCTTTTTTCATATAAGCGATTAAAATGTATACGATATTAAATAGTAGTAAAGAAGGATGATATATAAGTAATAAAAGTTAGTTTTTTGTTTCTTTTAAAAAAAGGAAAAGAATAAAACGTGTTATAAATATAAATTTGAGAAAAAAATTCTAGTTAATTTGATGGGACAGAAAGAAAATGAAAGGTGACATTTTGAAGATGACATAACTTTAAATCAATTCATGAATAATTTCTTTAAACGGTAGCGTGGGTTCTTCTTTTTGCTCGGATTCACGTCATTTATCATTTATCACTTTCACTTAAACATAAATTTTATATTCATTCAGATAAGATTTATGAAATGAATATCATATTTTAAATACTCCTTGATGGATTGCTATTAATTCATCAAATTCGATATGCGCCATTATCCTTATATTATTTATTATCTCTTATCGCTGGGATAAAAATCGAAAAACGATTAGAATGCTGAAGAAAAAATCGTGAAACTTTTCAGTTTATCAATAAAAGTTTACAAAATTATATTAAATCTATCAATAGAAACACATTCCAAAAACTAATGCTTTGGCTTTATCATCCAGACAAACAACTTGATAACAGCGTAAAGATATGAGGTTATCAGAAATTACATTATTGACAAATTAAAAATAATTTAATTATTAGTCAACAACTTCTCAATGAACTACGATATAGAGAAATGAGGGGATGGAATGTAAACGGGGTAAGAATTCGGTCGATATTAATAAAAACTTGTTGATAATAGTAGAGTTTCTAATCACAACATACATTCTACTGGCACACAAGTGACACATGTGTTGTTCCGTTATTACGACACAGCAAGATTAACCAATATATTTTAAACGTCTCATAATAAAGAATCAGTGCGAATATTTGTTGATTATTTATTAATAGAAACTTTAATAAGTTTTTTGAAATAATTTTAAAAAGATTAATTAATTTAATGTGATATCTTCTTACAATGATTTAGCTTATTATTTTCTTTTCAAATACTTTTCATAATTCGCAGTCTTATTAAATGATGACTGAATTTCGTAGGAAAATTTTTCGATTTGATGATAGATTGTTTCATTTCATAACTTTATTAAACTATTAAATAGTATGTTACCTCTAGTAATAATAGGCTTTTTCAAATAATAGTACATTTTAGTATCAGTTATTAATTATTCATTCAAATCAAGTGCGAAAACATTTTCAGATTTAATAATTAAAATTTGCCAGCTATTGCTTAAGAACTGGTTATAGAGTAATTTTGGCTTTTTAATTCATTAATATTGAAAAATTAACAAATTAGCTCGTTTATTAATAATAGTATATCTAAGTGATTTATTAATTATTACATTATTTATGTGAAAGGATTGTATATACGAATATAAACTAAATCAAAAAATGTTAGATATGATTTAATTTTCTTATAATCTCTGACAAAATTCTTTGTCTCTATAAATAAAAATTATTCATTGGAAAAAAAGAAAAACGAAAAATATAATAAGAAATAAAATAACTTATGTAACGATCAACCACGATTATATTATGGCAATATAAACATTCTTGGAAAAGCTCGAAAGTAATAAGAAAATCGAGGAAGCACTTTTATTTAAATATCAATCGGAAAAAATCAAACGATTTTGCATGAAAATTACATCCGGAGAATTATGAGAATGTTCCGAGATTTTTAATGCATATAGCACAATCGCCCATTGATTGCAACCATTAATTAGACCTTGGATGTAAGTTGATAAAATTAAAGCGACAAATTAAAGTGATAAGCTATTTTGTGAGATAATTTGTCCGATCTTCATATATGATTCAACTAATTTGATCGGATCAAACATACAGTTCATATATGGTTCAAAAAATTTGATCCGATCTAATTATATAATTCAAATAATCTGGTCTTATCTAAATTTATAGTTCAAATAATCTGATCCAATCTAAATGTTCAAACAACTTGTATGATGTAAATTTTGCAATTAGAAAAAAACCCAGAGAATTCAAAGTAATATTTATGATGTATCGCAAAATTGAAGATGGAGGCAGAATTGTAATTGAAAAGTAATAGGATTTATAACCAGCAGCTGCTAGATTCAATGATAGAAAATTGCATTTGAAGTAATCGTGAGGAGATATTTTCGAGACTTTTGATGCACACATAAATCAGCTCATTCACTAATTGAAAACTATTAATCAGTTTGTTGATAATTTAAATATGTAATTTGAAAATAGATCAAAAATTATAAGTAATGAAATAATGTAAGCAAATAAGACAAATATCATTTCCATACTGTTGTTATAGACGTTGAAAATTCATTAAATGAACAATCGATGAGAAGTGGAATTTTACGGTTTCCCATATTGTTTGCACGTATAGGAAATATGAGTACTATGTATGTATGTATGTGTGTGTATGTGTATATGTATGTGTATGTGTGTATGTGTGATGTATGTATTTTATATTTGAATGAAATATAAAAACTTTTAAAAGGAAAAAACAAAACATTATTTGCTAGAATCATCTTTTGTACGAATCTGCACCATTTCATACTTCCTCACAAATCATTTATTGATATTTTTGTTAATGGTATATCAAAAATTGAAAAGTTAGAAAAAAGTAATAGTTTTGAAAATTTTATTCTGCAGTTTTTATTCTATTTTTTGCATAAAAATCCGCCTGAATCAGGCATTATTTTACTCTTAATTTATGGTATTACGAATTTAAGCAAATTTTGAGGAATTTTCAACCTGGTTGAATAATTTCAGCAAACATAAATTTGCCTACCAAATGACATAGCACCACGATAAAAAAAGTGCCATTGACGTAAGAAGTTTGTTGACACATTATATATTTTTTTGTTTTCTCTCAATAATTCACTAAAAATTAAGCAATGCTGAAATGTACTTTCAAAATTACAATGCTTAAAAGTATTAATTCATCTAATTGATCATATAGAAAGATAAATATCATGATCAAATTGAACAAATATATGAGAACAGGTAAACTAGAGTTTGGTTCTTTGTATAAGAAGTTTTAGAGAATTTTGTTTAACGCCTCTGATACTAAATCTAATTCAAGTTATTGATGACTCAGTTACACTCCCAGTTAATAAGGACAGAAGTATCGTATATGGCAATAAATAGCAGAATCTGAAGGACAAAATATAAGCAGGATTTTGATTTTTGTTCGCGTTACCGTATACAATTCCTTTTTACAGAGTTTGCAGGAACGATTCAGGCAATAATCAATTTTGATTAAAATTTTTATTGAATTTCATCAAATAAATTGAAGTAGGAAAATCGGAAAAGGAGAGATATTAGAGAGAGAATGAATATATCGTTAATCATTGATTGGAGAAGTAATAAAAACATCATCTGTTACTTGATTAATCTACTTGAAACGGGATTGGAATTAAGTAGTCTCATTAACAAATTTATTAAGAATGGATCTAAGAATTAAAAACTATATGGCTATTTTTCTGCTGATAAAAATTTTTTTACGATATTAGATATTCAAATAATAAAAGATTTATCACTGATACCTTATCCGAAAGTGTTTAGAAAGAAAATGAATTTTAGCAATCACTAATATTGATAAAAATCAGAATTGGAAAAATCGAGATTGATAAAAATATCACAGTAATGCAAAGAAAGTATGAATCGAAAACAAAAAAAAGAGATTCAAGGATATGAAAAAATTTGTTTCATATTAAATTATTAAGACTTTTGTTTTGTTCGTTTAAAAATTTTTAATGAATTAAGACATTAAGGTTGTAAATTAGGTATCCTTTCTATATTCGACAACAAGTAATCTTGGCAAATCAGAAATTTCAAGTTATTTTATTATTGACAGTTACTTTTACTGTATATATAATTAGTTACTACGAAATTCGAAAATAAACTGATAAAAAGATTGATTCGTAATTACTAAAGACTATATCATATGTCATTCCAAATAAGTTCTTATCGATAAAGGAGGAATTACTCACGAACATATATAAGTCGTTTGAATTGACTTATGATAAGTTGAAGAAAAGATGTTAGATGTTATTCACAGATGTTATCTACAAAATATCGTTCACATCTTATTTGTCAGGCTATCAATGTATATATTGGCAAGTGTTTCAAAAGAAATCACTGGATATTGAATTACATTTTTAAAATTTTCATTTTTACCGTTGCATGTATGACAACTTGTCATTCCATATATTTCATTTATAATTAAGAAATTATAAATGATTTATAAGGAAATGCAACTAGTTTTATCATATTAATTGCTTTTTAAAGCGTAAAAGAAAAGATTCTTTCAAATTGAAATTATATATTTTAACGAAAATGAATTTATTAAGACTGAATTTAATTAATAGAATTATTATCGGTGACATTTAGGATATGAAAAATGATTCAATGACACAACAAACTGCTTAATTAATATATATTTTTTTAGCATAAATTTATCTTTTTCAAATTTTTCCAATTTCTTTCCAGTATAAATTCGTATTTTATAATATTCTTCTTAAATCAATCCAATATGAAATCAAATATTCTAATTAATTCAATGTCTAATCAATCCTGAAGGACGGGATGCAAAATTAAACAGCTCCTTAGTTTGCTTCAATTTAGTTCAAATGAAAATCATTTTTGTTAAAATTTATGTAATTTAATGAATGGAGGTAATAGAAATCTAACTGATTAAAATACAGAACTTCGGAATGATGCCATTACAACAAGGAAGTTATAAAAAATATTATCGTAAAATTGCTCTAAAATATTTAATAAATTTGGTTAAAACACTTCTTAGATTTCAAAACAGATTAATAATAGTGAAGTAAAGTGAAAATTATCACCTGATTTTATTTGCTAAAAGTGAAGTGTGCTTTTATTACTGAACAATATTTAAAAATGCCACGTTACAATTTAAGTTGCTTTAAAAAAACCTGTTTTCTTCTTCGAGAATTGGATACAATATTTAATATAGATTTTTAAATGCGAAATCATAATTTTTCCAATTTTTAAAATCATATATTACGGTGTTTTATATGTGTATAAAAAGCAAGAAATGAAGTAAAATCCTAAAATGGTTTATTTACTAAAGCTTTTAAAATTAGCTTCCTAAAGGTTCCACGATAAATACGTCCGAACCTGATCTTCGAGGATGAATTATAAGTCTGATAGCATTGAATGAAATATTTGGCTTAGTGAAGTACAGGAAGTGCTATTATTAAAGTATCCAACTAAATGTTCATGCTAACACTCTCAATCTTATCACTCATTTTCGTTTTTCCTTTTCTTAAAAGAATTTTCTATAATTATTGGTTGAAAGTTTTCCGGACAATGCAAATGGATATTTCTTTCGCTTTTCTTCTTTCATGAAAGGAAAGCAAAAATATGAAAAAAAATGAAAAGAAAGACTCGAAAAGAGATATTAAAACTAAAGTTTAGAAAAGATAAATCGTCCAAAATTTTGCTTAAATAATAGTTTTTATTGAAGTTTTCAATTCATAATGAATATATTTCCACTATTTCTTTACTTCAATAGTAATTGATTACTTTGATATTATCAAGAATTGACAAAAATCAGTTGTTAGTCTAATAAACTGATATCACAACCAAAATATATTGTGCTAAAAGTGTCTTTGAAATAAAACCAAAGGAGAAATGATATGGTATAATGAGTCTATTTTATTATTTATGGCTCATTAAATTCCGCCGAATAATTTCAAATGGAAAAAAATATGGTCCAACAGCAATAACTTTCAGGTGTTTGTTCAAAAGAGCATTAACTGAAATATTTCAGTTAATGCTTTTTTCTAATGTGACAAGGATTATGAAAGCTGAGATCCTCTTGAAGAATCCTAATATGTCTTTGTGAGCCTTCTGGAACTTAACGATATTTTAAATTAGTGCTCCAAAGAGAAAAAACTAAGGACTGATCGATGTATCTATAATTATGCATTTATGTTTACTTTTGCACTATTAAAAACAGGTCCTGAAAAAATTCTATAAAGAGTAAACCGCAAAAAAAAGATGAAGAGAGATGAACTCACAAATTTGAACGAGTAGGGTTAAGTTGTATGATTTCATATATCTTTAATTGTTTGCAGAAAAAAGGGATAATCCCAGTGAATTATAATTTTGGTATCAAATTATGTGAAAAGTATTATGAAATATTATAAAATTTGCGAAAGTTTTCAAATTTTGTAATTCAATTCTTTGTACCCATTCAATTTAATTTTTAATAAAAAGAAAATTCTGGAAATAGGTTTATGGAAAGTAGAAAAACTAATATTGTTTGCGACTAAAATTGCATGTTAATCAAATGAGATGATGCGAATGAAGGGATTCAGGCTTCAAATATGAAAATCATTAGGTTTAAAAGTGATTTTTTAGAACTTCTAATGAAAGCTTCTTGACCACATCAAATCTATTTCAATAAAAGAACAATACGAAGAAATCTTTAATTTAGTCTTTGAATTAGGCCGTGACGGGAAAGAAGTGAAAGCTTACCTTTCTATTAATCGAATATTCATAGATGCCGCCTAACATTATAGGTTCCATAAAGTTTTATATTTTCAAGTTTTTCATATTTATGGAGAAATAAATAAGAATTGATTATTTTTCAAAAGAAATTCGATACCTTACAGATGATTGGCTAATTAGCAAATCAATTAAGCTATTTATAAAATGCCAATATTCGTCATCTGTACGAACCATAATTATAATGACGATTTATGGATTTAGAAATGATTCAGTGAAATATCATTTTTTAAATCGATTTATTATTTAACTGTGGTTTCCCTTCATGCAGTTATTAAAGAATAAAAGCTCATTTTATGGACTTAAAATCTAACTTCGTTCAAGTGAAAATTGAAGTTTTGTTAGTGTTGAGCAAATTTGCTAAAAATGTTGAAGTCACATATTTCACATAAGGAATGCTAGATGCAAATGGTAAACAGCGAACTTCCTAGTTAATATGCTCAATACCCATAGAAGTAAATAGCAGTTTAGAATATCTTCAACAAATTCATGCGACAAGAATAAAACTGATAATAATTCTATTAATTATTATTTGTCTAATAATTATTATTTGCAAAAAAGATAAAAGAGATTCTTTTTATTTTTTCGAAATATATTTTTAAAAATGTTAAATTAAAACTTTCGTCATATTTCCAGAAAAAATGATTTATTTTCGATTTTAATTGAATTGATATAATGCTCCATTTTCGGAAACTGAGATTATGCAATATTTTCTAGCAAATAAAATGAATAGTAACAGAATTAATAAATTAGTTTTAATTCGATGCAATATAAATATATTGTATTGTGAAGCAAATATATAATTTAGGCTAATTTAAAATCAAAATTGATACTGTAGCTGCACAAAAAAGTTGAGATCCAATATAATAAAATATCTGCCACTTAAAACTAATTTATTTATTTTGTTACTATTGGTTTTGTTTGTTAAGAAATATTATATAGTCGAGTTAAAGGTAATGTTAAATTAATGAGACTCAAAGCGCATTATTTAAAGTTTGAGACTATATTAAAGCTTAGAATTATCCAGAATTACCTAATTTAATAACAATAATAATATACATAAACCTATACTACTAAATTTTAATGTGAGAATTAAAAAATGAAACATTTCGATAGTAAAAGATAAGAATTGGTTCTTTAACAAATTATCACTCAAACATTAAGATGCATGAAAAGTGCATGAATAAATTTTATAAGATGATATCTATTTTGTATTCATTGCTCTGTCTTTATTCAGAAAAAAGATGAAAAAAAAAACAAATAAATAAAATGAAGAAGGTATAGAAAAGTGGTAACCTTGGTGACCAACATTTTTTTCATTTTCATTGAGCATGAAAGGATGAGAAACAGAAAAGGTAAGAAGAGATATAAATATTCATTCAACCCGTATTATATTTGATTGCTGCTATTTAACATAATAACTGTGAAGAAACTTTAAAAGCTTGAAGGCTTACCTTCCAGCATTTCAGTTTTCAATATATTAAGAGGAGGATGATAAAACTGGAGGAGGGAAAGAGGAAAAGAAGGAAGCAAAATAAATTGTTAAATAAAAGGACGCATATGATATTAGCTAATTATTAGAAATTTTCATACATTTATATCATTTAACACTTATCATTCATTTATCTAACGTGATATTTATTTATCTTTCATCGCTCGAAAGTATCTTCTAATGTAATATGAATTCGAGCAAGAAAGAAATCAAACCATTCATTTGTATAAAACAACATATAAATGTTTTAATTGCATTATTGAGATTCGAAAAATGAGAAATAAAAATAATGAGTAATTCCGGAATCATACATTTTCACCTGCTCATATGCAGCAGGTATGAACTCAGCAAATTACATTATTGATAGCCGAAGTTTCTAGGCCAATTTTTTGGCTTTCTAGCGCTGCTTGCTAATTTCTATCGCTTGCTCAAACAATTTATATTACATTGCAATATACTTTTTAGCCCAAATTGCTAAGTAATTTAAGATAAATATCTATAGTTCGTTTATATTTTTGATATAACACTGAAATGAAAATTTTAGGATTTTCAAAAAATTTAGAAGGAGCATGTATCATTTCTTTTCATAAAATTATTGATTATATTGTTAACAATCAAGGATTTTAGAATACTTTGTGGGAAAGTTATTGGCTGCAAACTTCAAGTGATTTGTTTTGATAATTATATAGATAATCAGTATATCCCAAAATTTTTTCATTAGAGTTAGTTAACGTAAATAAGGTTTAGCTTTGAATAGTCTAAATCGAAATATGAAGAAGGTAAAAAGTCATAAAAGATATATGATTTACTCTAAATTTTTTCAATTTTCACGGTGGGGATGGATATCAAATGTGATTGGGTAATGGAACTAGAATAAAATAAGTACAAAAATATATTTACTGCTATATTCTTCCGATTTCATTACAGTCTTGAAGAAGAAACCTTCAATGATACTTTCGGGCAAGGATAAAAAAGCTTGCCATTTTTACCGTTTACTAATTTAATTTAATTCATAGCCTTATTAAAGTTATCAGTAATAGTCAATAATTGATATTATTTTCTTAAACTGATTAGAGTTTCTAATACACTTTATTCAACTTTGCAACCATTTCTTCAATTTCACGAATTAAGAAAGTCAATCAAATTGAAATTATAGCAAAAATAAACAGTCAAAGAATAAATTTTTTATCAAAACAAAGCTAAGCAAAAATCACTAATTTTCGTCGGATATTAATAAGAGGAGATCTTTTTCTAATGATAATTACATTAAGTGTCGCTTTGATTCCAGTCGTTCCGAGAGTTTTATAAAATAATAAACCCAGGTTCGAAAAAAATCGGAAAAGCAAATTATTAAATATGCTTACTATTTTAAAATTTGTTTTATTTTTCAAGATAACGTATGAAACAACATGGCCAAATTTGTAATTTTTGCAAGTTTTTTATTATGTGATACATTATAAACATGATAAAATACATAATCAAAGAAATAACAAATCTTTCATCTATTCAAACAACTTCACATTTACTCCGTTGCTCTAATTAATGCAAGTTTAATTGCGCTTCAGTTTGCTAATTGAAGCTTCAGGTGAACTGACATGGAAAATTACGACAATTGCAACGCATTCATATTTTTGAAGTGGTATATTAACGAATAAATTGATAAACTGATCTATTAATTATTTATTATAAAATATACTTATAAATTCATAGATTGGTAAGGGAGGGAAGGAAACATTTACAAAAAACATTTTTCTCCACATGTGCACTATTTACCCAAGTTATGAACCTCAAATTCTAGAAAACATATGTTTCGCTAGATATAATCACCAGACACCAACGACATATGTGTTACCTAGCACAATTCCAACAAAATTAGCTTTGTACTTTATCTAAAATATCAATTACAGAGACCACAAAAGAAACAAATTGAAACTAAATAAATACACGAATTTCTTGGAGGAGATCCTTTTCAATTTAAATTAAAAGCACTATTAAATTAAATAAAGCATTGAAACAGGAACGGTGTCAATTTAGAAAAAATTTTTGAAACGAATTTTCAAGAGAGATGGCATACGGAAAAGGTATGATGTAGGCACGCGATCTCGTTTTTGATAATTGCAGCTATTCTACGGTTTTATGAATCCCAAATTTTAGAATAGTAAAACTTTTAATTCATTTTATCTCTCTTTTTCTCAAGTGTTAGCTTATGCCTGTACTGTGTAAACAGACTATTCATTTTCTGGTAGACAGACTAATGTCTATAACTTCGGGTATGTAATACAAAATATGAAATCTTCCTAAATTAAAATAGCAAATAAAGGTACACGCATACCAGAAGTTGGTAAGCACTAATGAAATGAAATAAAACTCTAGTACTTTTTCCTGAGCCAGAGTTGTTCATTAACATTAAGAAAAGATATGTGACAAGAGACGCAGTAAAAGAAATCGTTACTCCAATATTTCGAACAGAAAGAAACAGCAATAACGCCGCTCGCTGAAAATTAAAGTGAAATGTTTTATTGCTTTAAAACTATATTTTCAATTGTTAAAAACTTTACAGCTCCTAGTACCAAAAAAACAAATAACAATATCAATCCAATCCAGACTATGCATGAATTTAACTAGGTACTTTTAATATGCACCTACTCTGGAATCCATTAATGTTAGCAGTTAAAACGATAAAAATTTTTAGAGACCTTTTCAGAAAGTTGAATGAATTGTTCGTGAAATGTGCGAAGAAATTCGTTTAGGATAATATGAAAAACTTAGTACAATATCAGGTATACAGTACAAAAAGAACTTAGCACCATATTAGGTACAAAGCACTGTTCAATTCTATTTTGAAAGAGACAATGTCAATCTTTGATTTTCCTAATACCAGCTTTTATTTACAAAGTAATAAAACTTTATTCTCTGACTGGAGTAAAAACATTAGGTTTTCATATAATTATAAAACTGACAGATGGAGATCTGGATGGATCTAAGTGGCTTAAGAGTACATAGAAGATGAATATCAATATTTATTAGAATTGCATATTTCAATGCAGTGATATGACAATATTTCAAACTGGGACTGTAAAAATGACTATAAAAATTTTCAAAATAAACAAAAAAATAATTTTATAGGAAGAAATGGAAAAATTTTTTGAAAGTGACTTATATTTCAGTGGAGAAATTTTACAGTACTATTAGATTTTTATTCTAACTAACTAATCAAAGATAAACGTCAGCACATGGGAGTATGCTGATTTTCGTAATTATCCTTTTCATGTTTGCAAATAATTTTCTCCTAATTAAAAGCATGCAGATTCAATTAATCAAACAATTGTAGTTGAATGAAACAAGACTAGTATAAACAATTTCAACAAATTGAAACTGGGAATAAAATGAAAAAATAAACAAGAGCAATTTATCGTATCGTCATTCCTTCACTTTTTTTCTACAGGTTCCTTCAGTGGTCTCAAAGAGAAACAATAAACCCTAAGGTGCGCACACAACTGTCGAATGATCATTACACAATATAATGTCAGACTGGCATAAGCGTATACCTTAAAGATTACCAATTATTAAACAATACTGCATATTCTACATAAATGTATTAATTTTCAAAACAGCCAAAAATATGCCAGACTTGCTGAGAAAATGGCAATACCTCATCTGATTATGACTGCTTATCAAATTGCACATATAAATAAAGGAAAACTTATTCTCCTTTGAAATGAAACACTCAAATTCCACCAAAATTATTTCTTTTCACTTTTTCTGTTTACTTCACATATGAAAGGAAATTTAGAATTTTGATTTCAAAGAATCGATTGAAACGATTGCCCGAGAATTGATTATGATTAGGTGTTAATTCATAATCAAAAGAATTTAAAAAAACTTGTTTTTGGAAAAATTCAAAACAGAAAAACTTGCTGTGGCACAAATAAGAAGATAAAACTCGTTCAATGGCATATCGTAATACTGATTAAGCATCATCATCAAAGGTGAAAGATAGATCCAATCCCACATCGCTAATTCACTACGGCTCATGTGGGCTAATATTAATCTAAAAATTTTGCATTTTCTGAACCAATTTCTCCAAATTTTTACTTAACTAACACATATTTAAAAAGCTAGTAATGACGACCAAAGAAAAGGAAAACTATGCATTGTTTTATAGCATTTTCAATAGTTATTCCTATAGTTTTAAAAATCTAATACATTGAGATTATAATAAAATAAACATAATTTTTTTAACTGCCATTTTTAACGTGCTCTTATGTTGGATAAATTTATTGGGTTTTTAATCCTGACTACAGTATATTGATTTGAAGGAAATTTAATAGTAATGTAAGCGCACCTCATAGTGGCTTTCGTTGATACTGCGCCAAGACATAAAACGAACAAAGTAATATGATCATCATATACTGATGTCACTGACTTACTGTATATCATGCAAAACGGTGTTATCATCATCAGCAATGGTATCAGAGGTGATAAAACAGACGTATCCTAAAACATATTAGATCTCAGGAAAATTTGATAGAATTTAGAACCATAAAAGAAGTCCTTGATTTGAACTTACCGCGACTGTGGATCCATTTTTCCCTACACCACCGGTGACAACATCTACGACATAATCACCAATTTGAGAAATACATACTATGGAAGCGATGGAGATAGCCACATACTTTAAACTGATATGTAGGAACTGAAAGAAATTAGAGATCTTTGGTAAAAGAATTCAAATCGATTTTTATTGTCGACTAACCAAGAAGAAGAATTCTAAAATCACCTTTTCTGTCCAAAAACCTGTTCCAAATATAGATGTCATTAATAGGATGACTAAAATGGTCATTTGTGCCTCAGTGACGTCAAACCTGTAAAAACAGAATATTACTTGTGACAATTTCCAAACTCCATGGAAAAAATTCAAATTCAAATTCTATTTTATTATCTTAAAAGAAACGTAATATCCTGTGCTAACCTAATAATAAATCATATGAAAAATGAACAAAGAACTTGCTTTGCGAATTTCAAACGTCCCGTACAGTACGTGCTCCAGTGTGCGCAATAAAAAGTACAACAGATGAAACAATTACAAACAGCACCACGTAGCGTTCTTGTCCCAATAACATTGCATAACAAATATTTAGCGTAACAAGCACTAAAATGTTCACGTGAGTATGAAATAAACTATTAAATGAGTTGAAAGAAATGATATCAGAATCGAGGTCATCATATCCATATTCTATGGTGATAATGAATTAGGTAGCAGTTGGAGCTGTGGAGCAAATAACGATTTGCAAATATTATATCTGAATAACAAACCTTGGGACATAGCATCACAACCGTGATCAAGTAGTTCACCTAGAGGCGAACTAGAGCCTGTGCGCCGGGCCTGTTTACCATCGGTAGCATCCAGTGTTTGGAATAAAAACACGCCAAGTGCTGCTTGAAAATATGCCCAAGATGATGCCTACAGTAATAGCGGTAATGCTTTATAAATTTGTGACGGTTCACTCACGGGTTTTTTAACGATTATACCCAATAAATTTATTAACAAAGATGACGAATGGTTTGTATATACATGGAAGCTAAACTTACAGCAATTTTTGCATCATATGAGAAACCAGCTAAGACAAGCACAGTTACAAGATTTATAAAAATCCCAACATAGTGATAACATTTGGAGCAATCCACGTAGGATAAAACTGAACCACATATTCCCAAAACCTGAAATGCACTCAGTAGTAGTAGTGATGTTCTTCAGGCTACTTGTGGCACTCCATTCACTAATTAATTACATGTTATTGAGAAAATTCTTGGAAAAATCGTTATTGCCTTCTTCCTGTTCTCAGCTGCTTCTCTAGCTTATTAAGAATATACGTCTAAACTTCTTGAAATAACAAATTTCGGGATGAAAATCTGCTAGAGGATATTTTATAAACTTAATAAATGGATTCAAAAATGAGAATAAACTGTACCGTTTCATGCAATACTCATCAAGCCATGACACGTCAACTGCAGAGTACTTATGCTCTCGTAAACGTTCCATCTGAGCAATTCGAAGCTGGCAATCACCTTCCAAATAGTCTTCCCATGCATTATGCAACGACCATTTCACGTACTCCATGGTTCTCTAAATATAATTATTTAGAACACAAAAACTTTCATCGGAATTTAGATAATACAGTATTCGTATCACAAAAAAATCACTGAAATAGAAACCGGAAGAAACATTTTCAATCAGATTTATGATAAGTATGTTGAATATATGAAAGAAAATCAGTCAGAAATAAAATTCTGAAAAAATACTTAATAATAATAAAGTTTAGTTGAAAATTTTCAAGGAAAATTATTCTGTATAGATATACTTAAAAATAAACAATGAAATGCAGATGAACTTCGTATTTGTGCTAGAAAAATGGGAAACGACAAAAAGGACGAGGTGTCATACAAAATATACAATATTGGTCATAATTTGTTTCGGTGGATAATAAAAATGGTTTGCAACAAGTTTGGGGAAGTGAAATCACTAAGACTATTAAGCAACTTTTACTAGAACAGATGCCGAACAGCAACTGGACATAAAGCAATATAGAAAAGAGTTAAGTGATAATCAAAGAGAAAAAATAGAGAATAAATGGCTAAATCAAAATTGAAAAATGGACACGATGATACGCTAATACTTATGGAGCTAGACTATTGCTTCTCAGAAAAACACAAGTGCATGACTTCTACATTTGCAGAAACCACTACCCTATTCTGCATCATTTATTTCCTCAGTACAACAAAGTATTAGTAAATTGGATGACTATGCTTTAGAAACATAAACATAAACAAACACCTTTTGCTTTTGGTGAAGACATTAGTGAAATAGAGACGTCATGGTAACCTTTGAATTTCTAGAGAAGCAATAAAGTATAGCGTTTTCTCACAAAAACAACAAACCTGAAACTATGAAAACTTTGTATTATCAACAGATTCTGCGGATTAATGAGTAAAACAGATTAATCAAATAACAAGAATAGAAGTTTTAACAGGTATATTAAAGGCAACTACTTAAATAACATAATGGAAATTATGGGCAACATCCGTGCGAGTAAATATATAATGCTTCCTGCATATGTTCCTATTCTATTATGAAGAAATAATTAGCAGCCTTGTTTGCTGATTGCGTAATAAATTTAAATTGTAAATATTTGTTTATTTTATTAGAACTGCTTCTTAGAATTTAATAAGATTTACATCATGAACAAAGTAAAATTAAACTTCAAGTTGATGAAAAGATATGAGATAATAACTGAGAATTACTAAGCAGCTAAAAAGCAAAAAGAAAAAAGGAAATTTCATACAGATGAATACCCACTCGCAAACAGTTTGAAATCAACACAGTGCTTTGCACTACTTAATTAAAGATTAGATAACAATGCTCGAAGCAGAAATTTGTCTTTCAGGTCTCATTTTCTGTGGGTTGTTTTTCATTTCTTCTGTTTGTCAGAGCAATTCCTTTGCCTAAATGTTATCGCTCGGGAAATTCAGTTTTTCAAAACGAGCATAACTTTAATGATCGCCAGTTAATTTTAAGGTCCTGGCTAACCATTTGGTTTGAATGACTCGTAAGTATCATCCGGCGGTTGTTCCCTTTTTGCAAAGTAACTTTCTCTAGCACGATTGAAGAACCAGGCTGCAAGCTTCACATAGATAAAATTATGAAAAAACTTGAGATGAAGAAATGCAAAAACTGCAGTTACAAAAAGCACTTGTTCAAAATGTCTTGTAAGACTATTTAATCAAGCGAATTTTACCTGTTCATTACCGCTTTTTTCATTGTAATTTTTGGAAGAATTCATTCCGCTAAAATAAAATTTACATCCCCAATTTTGATTTCATTTTCGATTTAAGGTGATTTATCCACTATAAAGATTAATTTCCATCTTTTAACGGAATCAGAATAGTTAATCAAGTACCAATTCGAAAAACGGAGTTTTCCTCTCTTCTCTCTCTCTCTCTCTCTGCCTCCTCCCTCCCACAGGAAATAATAACATGCAAAAGTAAAGCAGAATTGGAATCAAAAGCAATAATGGAATATTCATAACTGATGACAAACATTTGTATAGTCAACTGTTAATTTCCTGAACAAACAAATGAATAGATGCATAGCAGCCCGCAGGGAAAACATTATTACCCAAGTACAGAAACAGTTAAAGCCACCGTTCAAGAGCAAAACATGAGACTAGACAACGTTAAATTTTACATTTAACTGTTAAGTAGTGGTAAATCTTCAAAAATTTTTGTTAATTGCGCTGTCCAAATTTTGCACTTCTATATGAACCCTGTTTATAAATACTTATTTCAAGTATTTCATCGAGATGCAAAATCAATAAAAAGCAAAAACATTATAACATAATGGAAATTTTCTAAAAAGCTTTAAGAAAAATAAGACATTGCGCCATGAGTTATCGAAATTGACTCCGAACAAAGGAGTGATTTAATCTTGCAATCAGAGCAATTTGAGATGTAACAAAAATGCGCTATGATTTTACAAAATCATAATGAAGTGAGCAAAGAACGCTCTATCATCATTGATTCAATGTCACTGTTAAATCATATAGGATCTTACATCAGCTACAGAGACAATCGCATCAGTGTTCTTTATTTACTCCATACAGTTTTGTTTCGCAAGTTATTGTGGGAGAATGAAACTGTTGATTTCTCTATGTCATCATCTCTCTAGCTGAATCATTTCAAAATGATGTACTATGATAGGAACCATAGAAGTTCAAATCATGAACAAATTTTGGTCCAAATTTCTGCAAAAAAATCATACTCCTTATTCATACTTTCCAACTCCACCACTTTGTTAATGCTGTGATAAGATAAAAGAGAATAAAGAGAACAATAGGAAGTGACATGCAAAAAAGAGTAATGCTGAATTATACACAAGCAATATACCTTAAAGCGTGCACGACAGGAGTATTTGCTCACGAAACTTCGGGAGTTTCTTACACCATAGCGACGTTCAAACTCACGTGATAAATGCCGTGATGTTGGCCGTACCCAACCATAACTCCGTTCTTCACCATTCATCAAACCCTTAAATGTTGAACCACCCTTAACTTTATATGATACAACTACGTTCATAAAACACACAAATTCAATCACTGATTAATAAACCTATGTACTACATTGAAAAAAAAATGGAATTGGAAAGTTACAGGATTTTTACAAACTTCATGAAATACATTTGAGAAAACACTAAACGACAGTAACTGAAACAGAATTTTCAATGAACTTTGACAAGAAAGAAAAAGCAGAGCAAATATCGGACAATCAGTTATGTAGTAAAATTACTAAACATTGTATTTTCAACTTTTTAATCGATTTTTTGACGCATACAAAAGCCCTTAAACTTGCACTGCAAACTTCATGCATAAAACATCAACAGTGTTTATTTCGTTATGGTAAAGATCAGAATATTACAAACACAAATAAAAAGTGATCTTTGGGATGACTTAACAAGTGAGGACACAAATATGCACAAACGAACGTTCAAACAGAAGAAATTGAATGATATCAACAAAATAATCAATTACACATTATAGAAATTTCTGACATACAACTAATGGTCGGCCGCACAGCATGTTTGAAATCATAACCAATTCTCAGAAGGTTTAATATACGTAAATATCAATCTATTTCACTTTATGTTTCATGATAAAGATCAGAAGGAATCTACCGGTTAAAATATAAGATTTTAATATAAGAATCTCCGAAAACAGTTATTCAGTAACCTCCAATATGCTCTAACGGACATCATACTACGGAAAGAAGAGAATTATGATCTTTAGCAGTCACCATTATAAAGATAAACCGTATTTTTGAGAGAAATGAGAGCTTTGTACTTATACAGTGAATGTGAGGGTGAAACAAGATAACTTTACCTGTGCATGGTCGACGGAGGTCAAGAACGGAGGCGCTCGACGTGACCTTCCACTGATATTCATAACTAATCTGTAAAGCTATTCTAATCAGTTTTTTCTTTTCTTTCATCACGGTTAACAATAAGCACGGAAATAAATTCGGATATTATGTATATATAGCTCACACTTCCTCTCTAACAGACATTTTCTTTAACTCAGAACAGTTTACAAGGGCTTTAATGATTGATTAAAAGCTGCAGTGAAAAGGTCAACATCACCTGGAAAATATAGGGAAGGGAAGAAAGAAAACCTTTCATTCAGTATATCTCCAAAACTTGCAGGAGTTTGCTAATGATAAATCCAATCTCTCTCCGCACAGAGATTTGCTATCAAGGCTTCGTCTCCTTCCACCATATTATTCGGTATTGGCATGCCTCAGATCCGAGGAATATCTTCTAATTGCTCGTTCCGAAGGCAAACTCCGAAATGACTCATGCAAAGACTACATATTCCGAAAACAAATGCAAACAACTATTCTACAAACCCAAAAGTTATAATTTACTGACTAATGATTCTTAAAGGAAGCCTACAATTTTCCTTAACGATCGGATAAATATTATCTATCACTGCTTCATCACTCATCCATAACTATTGCTTGCAACTTTTCTTTTTCTTGAAATATCATATATCATATCTTTCTTATCATTCGCTGTTTTTTCATTCTTGCACTAACACTTTTACGTTGCTTCCACTGCATACTGTGATCATTATAATTGGAGAGTTGATTAATTCTCTAATTACTATTCACTCTCTTCCCTAACATTCCAACTCCTATTTAACTTCCTAATTTTCCTCTTTATACACCACATTTCCCATCCATCAAATGCAATGGAAAGCAACAAACTGCCACAACACCCCCACGTACCGAACAGTTCAAATGGCCAACAGAAAAAACATTTTCAGCAGAAAACAATAATCAGTCTCTACAGATAATAGAATATTTTACACGGCTCAGAGCTCTATTATTTAAGACACAACGAAAATTGTCTGTCCTGAACGATAAGATGACAAAACAATAGATACATTGAATGGATGCAGTGGTGTTTGTGTATATTTGGCATAGTAAATTCTGAAAACTCTGGATGAAAGGACTATGTATTCAGATTGTCAATTATTAGATTTGCAGTAAATCTAGAGGATGAGTCATATTGGAAAGTTCTTTTTATTGATTGATATATGATGACAGAAATGCTGAGACTGAATAATATCGAATAAGTGAAGGAATCTAACCTAAATAAGATCTGTTCATAGGCTAGTTAATATAGTCGAAAGTTTTGAAAGCAAAACTAATCACGAGAATCAAAGTTTCGGATACTTCATTAAAACGAATAAATTTGATACAGTGAAAGTTCTAATTTGAATACACGAATTATAGAAAAATAAACTGTACAATTCTTCTAAGAATCAGTATAAAAATTGACAAGCATAGTTTTTATCTCATATTTAATAACAAAATTTTTGAAGTTCAGAGCATTTTATTCCACGTTAAACGGGAACTGACCTGACTGACTTCTAAATGAACGCGATTGACGATGAGAGAAAGAATGGAAATAAAATTTCGCTACTTCTGCTGTACAGTAGCTGTCTGATCCGGTTGGAAAAACCGGTTTCTTCATATCATTCCCTGACGATCAATGATATTTCCATTGTTGTTAATTGCATAGCTTATCTCTTACATTTTAAAAAATTTCTGCAAAAACTGTCCGAAAAGCATGTTTAGTGAATTGCTCATTGCTAAATGCATACCTTATTTATTCGATTCAGGAAAACTTGGTACCATTCAAACAAAAAAAAATGCAGTAGTGCAGAAAACGATAACCACTGCAACTTTCGCAGTACTATTCGGACGAAACACGTGATATACGTGATGATATTAGAGAAAATTCAGAACAGTCATTTTATATTGGATGATAAACTGCCCAATTTCAAATTGGAAAGAGAAAATATTTTTGAATTTATCACAACTTTTTTTCTTTTCTCTATACTATTTTTTTCTGTTCTTTTTTCTCTCGAGAAAAAATTAAATTTCAGATGATGAAAGTTTTCTTCAAGATGGCGTACGCTACATAATATATCAATCAATGTCAATCGTTGAACATTAAGTAGATATATATTACGTAAATCGTTATGTACACAGTGTTTTTGGAAAAGATGAAATAAGGAAAAAACTTTTTCCCTTTGTACACAATTTAAAAGATGAAGCATATGTTTTCCAAAAAAAAAAACACATTTGCCGATATCAAAATTTTTCACTTTTTCAGGTTTAATCACACAAAATTTTTTTATTTTTTTTCTGAAAAAGACCAGTAGTTGTTAAGTTTTTGTTTGAAGAAAATTTTTGCACATCAACTATTATTTGAACAGTCGATTTTTCCGATAGTCGGTAGCATTTTCTTCAACGCTGAATGCCATTTGTCGGAGATCTTCACTAGCAGATATACTTCCTTCGGATATCTGTAAATGTACTGGGAATAATTTTTTTTTAAACAATAGAAACATCAAAAATAGAATCCCAAATGATAAATTTTAAATGATAATGCAAAAACCATAATCGATACGATTAGGAACTACAAATTTGGATATCAGACTTCCTCTCTCGTCAGGGATATTGTTGAAAAACGAAAAAGTGATACTTTGATTCAAGCGGTAAAAGGATTAAACAGCACAAACCAGTAGGAAAAAAATAAATAGAAAACAGATAATATACTTAATTTATCAATATACGAACGATAAATCATAACATACTCCTGACGAAGAATCGCCTGGCGTAAGCGTTACGTCCGCTGAATGTGTTGTAAAATCAGTTTCATCGGCTCCACGAACATCACTGATCAAAGCTTGGACAAGACCCTCATGAGAGAGGGTTTCAATCGCTGCCATATCCATTTTAACCTAAAATTTGCAAAAAGAAAATTGAGATTTGGAAAAAATTTTTAAGTGTATATCTTAAGCTATCAAATTACAACGAAATAGACTTTAACTTCAACAGAATCATTTAAATTTAAAAAAATTATTGCTACAATGATTAGAAAAAAAAATAACGACGAAATTTTACCTTGAAAGGACAGGCTTTTCATTGATAACACTGGAATAACATTGTTTGAAATATGGATGCTGAATGGCTTCATTAACATCAATTCGCTCTTCAGGATCCATTCTGGCCATTTTAGCAATTAAATCCAAGGTTTCGAAAGAATCTGCTTTATCGCGAATAATTTCACTCCAAGGTCGAACAGGATGGTCACCAAAATTTTCGATTAAACGTCGTGTTCGTTCGCATTGAATTTGATTCAGAATCTGAAATAAAAAAAAGAAAAAAACAGAATCATATTATATTTTGATCCAAAAATAAGGCAGGGCATTTCAAGATTAGTTCACTAAGTTTAAATAACATGCCTATTCGGATGAATTTAATAATAAATTGTGTCGTTTTAGCAATAATAAAATAATATTGATCATAAGAGAAGTGCAAATTCCAGGATTAATTTTGAAAGAAATGGATAAATTTCTTGTTTCAAACAATCTTTGTATAACCGTCAGTAAAATTAAAGTAAAATCTAATATCAGTATCTGTAATTGAATTACATTTTTACTTTTTCCAAACTTTCTCTTATCCACATTCAGTCAAAAAAAAAATTTTTGATTATATGACATTCAAATTATACGTAATAAAAGTAATTTTGAAAGAAAATAAAAATTAAATGAAAAGAAACCTTCCCCGACGGTGCACCCAGCATGGTAACGATAATTTTTATTTGTCCACTTACACTTCGACCAGGAAATAATTCCCGGCGAATAATCATTTCAGCAAAAATACAAGCAACTGCCCATAAATCGACCGCTGTTGAGTGTTCCGGCATCACGAAAAGAAGCTCGGGAGCTCTGGAGATTCATCTATTAAAATTTTTATTCCTGATGAGTTGTATTTCTTCTCTTCTTTTTTTCTCGAATTATCAAAATCGAACCTTACAATTAATGTTTGATAAAGACGAAGAATTATTATTTATCATTTTGATGGTAGACAAAAATCAAAGTGATAAGAAAAGCGGAATTTGAATCGAAAAATCTCTCTTAAATTTCATTATTTCATTTAAATTACATTTGAAACAAAATTTTGTCATTAGTTTATAGAATGAAATTCTACGAACCTATATGGCAGGGTAGTTATATGTTGTGTCATGTAGAATGAATGCTCTTCCACCTCTTCAATCTGATTTTTCATTGCTAATTTTGCCATACCGAAATCAGCAATACGTAAATGACAGTCACCATTTACAAGTAAATTTGATGGTTTCAAATCTCGATGAGCGATACCAGCAGCATGTATGTACTAAAATTAATTAATAAAAGGCATGAATATAATTTTAATAGATAAATTTTTAGAACCAAAAAAACTTTCACAGTTGAAAATGAAATTTTTTAAAACGAAATACTTACCCTAAGTCC
Organism: Dirofilaria immitis; assembly: GCA_024305405.1. NCBI lineage: Eukaryota > Metazoa > Nematoda > Chromadorea > Rhabditida > Onchocercidae > Dirofilaria > Dirofilaria immitis. The sequence goes on from JAKNDB010000110.1 coordinate 1,952,933, forward strand.
TCGTAATATTTGGTATAGAAAATGAGAAATTAAATCATCTTCCATTGGCCCACCACAATAAATGAGATGATGTAAATTGCCTTCCATTAGGTCCATTACGAGGTAAACATTTATTCCTGAAAAAGAAATATGAAATATATATGATAAATTTCTTCAATTCTATTTAAATTTTATTTAAATTCAAAGCAAATTAAGACTTGCCTAGATTCCCGGGTGTCCGAAATATATCCCTGAGGCCAACAATGTTATCATGAGCAATGTAACGTAGCACTCGAATTTCGCGTAATGTACGCCTGGCCGAAGTTGGTGTTGCTGATGCATGACCGATTTTTTTAATGGCAACCTAAATAAGGCACTATCAAGCACAATAAAAAAAAATCTCATATGCAATAAATAAAAACTTCTGTTTTAAATTTAGGAAAAATTTAAAAATTGCAGAAAAAATTCGAGAATCAACCAACTTTTGTTCCTGAATTTGTTTCAACTGCTTCACATACGATACCAAAAGCACCAGAACCTATATTTCGAATTGCTTCATAGCTACTTCCAGCTGCGCCAAATTGGAAATCAAGTAGAAGCTGCCGTCGAGCAAGATCATCCAGTATCCTATTGAAGGCTTGTGCCGTTGCTGGCATCCTGAAAAATTTACTGATCCCTGAAATAAAAATTCAACCAAACGTGCGTGAAAAATAATTTGCCGTTAACTCTCATGAAGCGCACTTTCCCCAACTGTATATTGCTGATAACTAAATGTAGTTGAATAACTGCTACGTGTTAACATTGAAATTTAATTAAAATTCTTAAATTTTAAATTAAGAAAAAACGATTGCAAAGTGATCTTCGAGAATCACACTATTTGTTTAATGTAATATTTTTGCTATTTGAATAGAAGCAAAAAGAATGAATTTTGATGAACAAAAAAGAGAAAAAAATAGAAAAGTGATAGCTTAATGTATCATACGCATAGCAATTCCACTGCAAGCTATTGAATTTATAAATGGTAAAAAAACTTTTTGCTAATAATTCATTTTAGGAATCACTTACGTCCATCTATTCTTACTTAAATTTATATTTTATATATCTATAAACCATGCATAGAACTCTCGAATTCGCATGTATGATTGCTTATTTTATAGATAATTGAAAAGATCGCTAAAGATTTTTACTTAAGTAATTGGAAAATTCTCAACTTTTTATAAAAGATATATGAAAAAAAAACTTTGAATTAACAAATATTAATCTTATGGCAAAATCAAATCTTCAAAACTTATTTTCATAACCAATAATTGTGGATGATTTAGCATAAAGGAAAGAATATTTCATATATTATGATGATATAATGTAATTATAACTACATATGAGAAATTTTACGCACTGTAACATTAGTCAGAATGCTTTTAAAATTTCCCAATTAACAAATTTAAGCAAATTGGAGAAAATGATGATGAATTTAGAAAATAATAGAGTAAAAATTTTTCTAAAAAAGGGCAAAAATGAATCAGTAAAAATTCGAAATTATAATCATGAAATGGAAAATGATTTGAAGACGAATAGCTATGTAGAGGATAGGAGGTCAAAGGTACTGTAAAAATATAGTGATTTTTTTGATGAAAATGATATGGTTAAAAAATAAGCAAAAATTTAAATTTAAAATTCAAATTTCAAAGTGAAATATCGCAGAATATGAAAAAACGAAACTCTACACTTCCTATTGTTTTATTTCGTTTACTTCATTATGACCTTCTTATTTTTTAAATTTTAAGCTAATTCGGTTTTTAATGTTTAGAAATGCATCGTATTTCTCGAAAGGATTCTCACATTTCTAATTTAAATTGGAAATTTATAAATCATACTAAAAATCCAACCAACGATGATTTGTTCAGCTTACTTCGTATCAATAACAAATAGCAAAGTACAAGATGTAACAGTAGATGCTCCTAAATTTTCATCACCAAAAAGACTCGAGATTTTGTAAAATTTGAAAAATTTTTAAAATCTTCAATTATTACAAGTAGCAATAGCATTTTGATTTCGGTGGGCAAATAAGTGAAATGATGAGAAGAAAATGAATGCGAAGAAGTCTTAATGGAAAGAAGTGCATATGAAAGAACAATCGTCTAAAAAAAAGAATCTCAAAGACAGAGATTTACATCTCACTATTAGTTCATAGAATGTGTTCATTCAAATATATATAATTATATAAACCTTTCATTGAATCAACAAATTCTTTCAAAATAAAAAAATGCATAAAAGACTGAAAATACGGACTCGTAAAAAAAGGTAATAAATAAACAAAAAATTTTGAAAAAGTTTGTATGGATGACTTGTAATATTAGATAATTTTATAAGAATTAAAAATAACAGCAAATTTTTCACTTGAAAATTTCTATTTCAGCACAATATATATAAACATATACAAACGCCGAAAGATATCAAATCACTAATCATTTAATTAATTTTCCTTTATATAATAATTTGTAAATTTAAACTGAGAGCAATTACTCTAAAGTTTACAAATTCAAAAAAGATGATAATAGATTAAAATTAAAAAAAAATCACTGTTTCGGTTCCTTACAAGGTTAGACTAATATTTTGATATGAATGTTATCAAATAAATTTGTAGTGTGAAAAGTTTGAGATAAATGCAGTTGATTGATAAGAATGAAATACAAGTACAATGAGTAAATTTAAATAATCATTATGCAAATTAAAATTTGAAAGTAAATATTTCTAGGAGAAGAAGGTTGTAATGAAAGAAACATTTTGCATTGAAGCATACAAAATAGAAAATGGCTTGTTAATTAATGAATCATCAAATTATGACACTATCTCATTAGTGGAGCAATGAACTTATATGGACATTTTTGTTTTACCATTTGCCTCATATGTATTACCTTCTGATTAATCATTAGGGATTGATAATATTCTAAACAAATAAATGAAAATAAATAGTTCGATGTCCGCCAAGATTTTACTTCACCTTTTTTTTTTCATTTCTTTAGCATTAATCAAGCCTAGCTATAAATTTTGGGAGAAAAATGAAAAATATTGAAATATTCAGAACAAAAACATTAAAATATTCAAAATAAAATTTTTTTGAGGGAGAAAATAAGATAGAGAGTAAAATTTCAACATTTTTATTCACAAAAGAAATATCAAAATAGAAGAATGAAATAATGATTAGACACTGATATGATAAGTTTTCCGTAAAATTAGTTCCATTCCAGCGTAATATTCTTTGACTTATGAATCATTTTGGTTTAACTAAAATTATTATTTATAAACATTAGTATTAAAATGCAGAATAGAATTAATTGTGGCAATAGGTAACATATAGCGCAAGAAGGAAAAGATGACAAGTTGGTAAATGATGGAGGAAGAAGGGTGTGAGATAGCTGGAAAGATGGGATGCTGATGAATTTCTTCAAAAAGAAGTGAAAAATAAAAAGATAGCAAAACTCTTTTAATTGTGACATATGAACTGGAAACATTGATAATATATTGAAATAAAACTTGAAAATTAACAAAAATTGGAAAATGAAAGAAGTTGAAATGTAAGATTGGGATCAACAAATTATGACTTTTTCCTTTTTCTTTTCTTCCATTACCTCAAAAAAAACTGGTCCATAACGAATGATTGTTATGACAATAATAATAATGGTAAATAAATTAGTATGAAAGTTGACAATATTCAAAGTTTACATAATTTTTCCTTTTCATGCAATATTTAATGGAAATAATTAAAATCACTTCAATTAAATTTAAAATTTTATTTTCTAATAACTTTTTGTGCATTCTCGGATGGAACAAATAAACTCTATCTTAATATTTTTAAGTATTCAATTAAAATTATTGTAAAATTTTAGTTCATGAAAGATAAATGAATAAATGAACGATGACGCATGCACTTATATCTCCACTTTTATGAGCAACTTTTCGTCAAATGACCTATTCATCCATATAGTTATGTTTACTTTCAAAGTATCAATAAAAATCGTAAAAGACGAAAAATAATATTTTATACATAAATTTGATCACAATAAAGAGAGGAAGAGAGAGGGATAAGGAGACAGTGAGAGAGAAAGGAAAAAGCACTTTACTTTAAAAGTTTAAATTCAAAAATTTCGATAACATTTACTGAAATAGTAATTTTGTGGTTAACCAAATCAATTGATTTGTAAGGAAGCAAGGATATACAAAGTGAATTTAAAGCTTCGATGAGACAGGTGTAAAAAAAAGCAAAGAAATTTGAAAGGATGGAAGACGAATAAATATAAATTTTGTTTGCTTAAGTAAATGTGAAGTATCTCTCTCTCCTTTATCCTTCCTCCTCTTTATTTCACCTTTTCTCTCTTTCAGTGAGTGGACTTTTTCATTTATTTGAATAAAAAATTTTTTTTTGACAGTGCATTATATTCAGTACATTTTCTCGAAATACATTTAGTACATTTTCTCGAAATCCTATGCACAGACAAATGAATTTATTTTCTGCTTCCAAATTTTTTCGTTTTTCAACCAACTGAAAATCTAATTACAATTGATTTTTTTAGAAATTATGTAACAAATTGGTTGATGTTGTCAAGTGATAGTAAATCCAGTTTATTTTATCTTCGCTGGAAATGGCGGAAATTTAATATAACCTTTCAAAGTTTTTCATTTCCTTGTTTTCACATTAATTGACTTTCCAATATGCTAGCAATAATTAAACACTGCTAGATAAAGTGACCAATTTTCGAATTTAATGAAATAATGAAATGATTAAACACATAAAAATTAAAACTTATTAGTTATTTGCGACAGCTATAAAATGCGGAATAACATTATATAGTATCTAAAGTATTTGATACATATGATAGTAAGATATAACTATGCTCATATTTTAGAGCACCTCAAATCTTAGCTGATTTTTAGAAGAATGATTTAATAATATCCACATATGAAATATTGATTTGTTTGAAATAAGATTCTATGCATAAATAGGAATTTATAATTTTAAGTATAGTTCCGTTTTCTTCATTAACTTTTCTAGACATTGACTTTAATAGATAGAATGGATTAATTCAACTTCATATTTAATTTTTCAAACGTTTACAGTTTTCAACATATTAAATTGTTATTTTCCAGCAAATGTTTGATTAATAAATGCTGCAATTACACAACCTAATTGTTATTATAATCAAAAGCTGTCATAATCTGAATCATCTCATCAAGACAATTATCTAATCTGCGATTAATGAATTTATCTAATCAGAAATCAATAACAAATCTATACTTAAGCGATTAACTACTTCCTGAAATGATTAAGCGTTAAAAAAGTAATATTCCAACACAATGATATCAAAAAAATTAATGATAATGGAAGAAATAAATTTAAGTCACGAAAATGGAAACATTTTGGTTACTGATAACGATCGTATCAATAATAACAATAAACTTCACCTGCATAATTGCTACTGATAGCGATTATATAAATAGCAGTAACAATAAATTTAAACTGAATTCAGCAATAATAGATGATGTTTGCATCTGTATGTTATTGTTTACTAATATCATATAATATAAACAACCGAGTGAACAGACAAACATGAACAATTGTATGTGTATATACAAACAGCAGGTGGTCCAAATAAACCCAATAAAAAGTTCATCTTTTAAAAGATACTGATATATGCTGAAAGGAAATACTTTTTTAATCCCCATTAATTTTTATTTCACCATTTGCTTGTTTATTTGTTTACTTTTTTAAAAGGATCGAATAGTGCTTGTTAATGCACACTTGTATATTTCTCTATCTCACATGCATATTTTTAGTGGGGCACTGATAAGAATGCAAAATTATCTGATTAAATACAATTCTTCCACCTCCTTCGTTTCATTCATCCTTTTTAGCATATGAGTCATTATTTGGAAATTTAATAGTTATATTTCTTGAATACGTGAATAAATCAGGATACATGACTTCAACTAGCATTAATGAAGTACCGCCTGAAGAAATAAAGCAAAACAGTAATTGGGATACGTTAACTTAAATTAACAAGCATAACGATATCACGTGAAGAAATAATTCTGGATAGTTTAGAATATGTATTTCCAACTAGCAAACATAATGCTAAATAAATTTCGGAAGTGTACGATGTATATTCTAAAAGTATATGTATCATTAATCTTTCTTCATTCCTGACAACTTCAAGATATGTAATATCGATTATTTTGGAAAAAAAAAGAAACAAAAGGATCAGAAAAGTTAATCTACCGTCAGTACTTTATTACTCTATTATTTATCAATATTCTTATTATTTATATTTCATTTAAAAATTAGGCAGCTTCAAGAGGAAAAGATCAATAAAATATAGAGCAAGATGGAGAGAAGGAGAGCTTTTTAACAATTCGAAAATGAATGATATTACCAGACAATATGAAGGATTGCTTGTCTTTTTTGCCAAGCAAACACACACACACACACACACATATATATATATCGATTTGATTATATATCGTATTAAATATTCATTTCATATTAATAATAATGTTTTTCGGAATTGAATGATAATTTAAAATGAAATTTTATATTTATTTTGGTAGTCATGAATTTAATGAACTTCAAAGAATAAAAGAATGTTTTCGTTGAATGAATCGATTAATTTCTATACGAAGTATTACTAAACAATTATCAGTAAAAGATTTTTGATTTTCTTTTTTGGTATTACTTTAAAGATGAAATTAATCAAATAGAATTAATTTAAATGCATAAATTGGGCATTAAAATTTATATTTTACACTTTCAATTTTTACTAATTAAATTTGTTAGAGATTTTCATTTTATAAAAAGACGAAAAATTTAGCAAATTATATAAAAGAATATAAATAATAATTTAATTAAAAGTAGCATATAATGAATTACCTTCTAGAAATCGATTATTTCACATTTAATTGATATTTAATTCTAAATAGGCAAACATAAACTATGCCTATGAAAAGGGAGAAAGAGAGAAAGAAAGAGAGAGAGGAAGGCAGATAAAATGAAAGCGAAACAAAGGAAGATGAAAGAATGGAAAGATAATTAATAATAAATTGTGTACAGGAAATTATTTATCGAAATTAATTGTGATAAAATAAAATGAAAATTGTACTATGATATTTCAAATAATGTATTTTCAACAGCCATTTGATATTCACTCAATTACTCCTATACATAGTACATATCCCATCATAGTTCAATCGATTTACGTTTTCTTTGTTATGATGTTTTGAATTTTTATTAAGAGTAAAATAAAACATTCTGATAATATTAGCTATAATTTTAAACTTAACGTTGTCTCTAAGATGTCTTATATTTTTGTATTTAATTTCTTACATTTTAATCGGTTGAACACATAATATTATTGTTAGTATGAAAATATAAAAAAATAAGCAAAATTACTTATTTACTAAATGACTAATAGTTCTAATTAAAATTAAAACATTTAGGAGTTTTAAAGGAAATTATGGCAATTTTCCCTTTTTCCTTCTTGCTTTCTCATGTTTTAAAATAAAAATTATTAATAGAGAAATTCTTTAATTATAAAATGGTTGATAAACGAGTCAAAAATATCCAGGTTTTTAATATCTTATGAAAAAAAACTTTCATGCAATAGGTGATGCGGAATAAATAAAGGATTCGGGGAGATTTTATTAAAGATACAACCTGCCTTTTTAAAAATTTTCCGAAGAAAATCACATTATGCTAGCGAATAATTCGAAATTTCAACTTCAGTAGTTTTTTGGCCTATTTATGATTGTCAAGATTTTGAATTAATTTTTATTCAAAACTTAGAATTAATTAGAATTTTAAAAGATATCAAGGTTTTTGGCTGAATAATAAAATGGACAAACAATGAAGAACAACGCGATGTCAATTATGAAAAATAAACTCCTATCAAAGAATAATTATATATATAATTTTTGATTTAGAACAATAATTACTACAGATATCAACAAAGAACAGCAATTTTCAAATTACGGTTTGACAGGCACTTTTTTTTTTTGTGAGAGGCAAATTAAAGTACATGGGAATAATAGGATTCGAGAAAAAAAGATTTGAGTGAAAAAATATGAAAAGAAGAAGATGGAACAATATGAAAGCAATACCAATAGGCATGTAAAATTTCACTTAATAAATCGAATATTTTTTCTCAATTTTAGCAAAAAGAAATTTTAATTATAATAATTTAATTCCAAAAATTGTTACATTGGTTATTTAACAAATGCAACATTTCAGTAAAATTGAGAAAATTAATTGGAAGAAAGGAGGAAAAGATTAAATTTCAATGAAACAAAAAACAAAAAACAAAATGAAGAAATAGGTAAATTAAATTTTTAATGTATACATATATTTTTGGTTGAAAAGAGAGGGAAGAAAAGGTAACAGTAGGTAAATACAATAGTAACATCTGTAGCAGAGAGAAAAGAGGCGAAGAAATTAATTACTAAATTATGTCGTACCCTTGCACCCTTTTTGCTCAATTCAACTGGTTCAAAAGCTTTATGAAACCGGTCGATTCGATTCGAATCGATTAGATTCGATTCGAATCGATTCAATGTGATTCAATTCAATTTATAATGCATTTCGCTTCACTCCGCCCTTTTTCCTGATGCTCTTAATCACTTTGACAATCACTACCCGGTTGAATGAGCATAGAGTGGCACATTACATTGATATTACTTTTTATTTCAATTCATGTATTCTATTAAAACGATTATTCAATTCAATTTCTTCTCATTTCCATTATGACATTTATATGATTGGCAACCGGCTTCTTTCCGTTTCTTTCTGGAATTTCTCCAGCAAATCAGAAAGAAAAGGGAAAGAAATGGAACAACATTGATAGCTGTCAATTATCGATCGTTATCCGTCTACAAATAATAAGTACCGATGAAATTAAAATAACAAATGCAATGATTTTGTTTTTATTTAATAAATGGATGCGAAAAAAAAATGAGGAAAAGAACTTCATTAGACTACGGAATAAAATATTTTAAAAAAATTAGCTCAATTTCAGAACATTCAATGTAAATGTTAGGTATAGAAGTAACAAAATTTAGGTAATGCTAAACTGTGGCAGCAATTTTTGGTGATATATTTCAGAAGTTTTAATCAAGAAATCAAAGAGTGATATCATGATATATTCAAAGTGGCCGAATTAATCAGAATAAAGTAACAAAGAGAAATGATTTATTGGATAAAAAAAATTAAACAGTTTAAGAACTGGTATGACAAATTTTGATATGACCAATGTCCGGTTTATAATTATCAGGACGAGAATGAATGGATAATTGAGAAAATATACTGAATATATTACAAAAATATAAGTATCCTGAACGTTATCCTGATCTTTTAAATCGTATTGATCTAGTCCATTCAATTAGAAGTATAAATACTTTGAAGTCATATAATTCACTTATCAATTTCATCCCAATAGTTTGCTTTAATATTCGGAAAAAAAGAAAAAAAAGGAAAATAAAATGTTGTATTTACAGTAACCAATCATGAAAGCTTAAAAAAATTGCAATATTTTTGAAGAATTAAATTTTGATAATTTTATTGCAATAAACTTCAATGCCAATTAATCTGTAATAAAGTGGCAATTTAGTTGAATAAAATTTACAAACTAAGAAAATATATACATATGTAGATAGATAGATAGATAGATGGTAAAAAGAAATTAGAGCGAAGTAATGAAGATGTGAGATATTAGGAAAAAGTTTGATTATAAATACTTAATTTTTGTAAATTAAAATTTGAACTATTTATGCAATTAAAAATGACATTTTATTAAAAATTTGTTTCAAAAATCTCCTTTTTTTTTTCTGCTTAATTTTTATTGTTAAATTAAAAGAAGAAGATGTATAAGAAATGAAAGAGAGAAAGAATTAGGGAAATAAAGTCGAATGACAGCTAAATTTTCAACCATCCAACATTTCATCAAGAAAAAAGAAATCCCTTAAAGAGGTGCTTTCAAATCAATTCAAGTTTGAAATTAATTAATAATTAAAAAGCAAAAGAAGGAAAAAAGACCCTCGAAAAAAATCAAGCAAAACTTCGCAATTATCTACGAAATTTGTTTAGTTTATGTGAATCGAACATATTTGAAATTATTTAAGCTTTGCTAAGATTAAATCTCAAATTTCTTAGAATCTTCAAACAAAAAATTTGATGTGAAGAGAATCTAAAAATTTTCAAATTCTACAATAAATATAATTTATGTAATATATAGATAAATAAAAAATTGAGACTATTCTCACAAATTTTTAAACTTAAATAGACTCCCAAGTTTTAAAAAAACGATAAAAATTTCATAATAAAGAAGAAAACCAATTTCTTTTAAAAGTTGGCGGCAAATTAAAAAAGTGAAAAAGCAAGATTTTTTTGAATTTCATTGGAAGGAAAGTAGGACTCAATGTAATGCGATGGATAATAAAAGTTTACATTAGATAGAAAAAAGGCAGACAAAAATATAACAATTAATCAGCTGACTGTTGGATTAACTTTTTAGGAATTTGAACTAAAAGTCAGAAATTTTAAAATTTTTCCAGAATGAATCAGCACTGGATTAATAGACTTTTCAAACCGGTGATGAATCATTCCATAAAGTGCGATTAATAATAATCAATCTACTATACATTATCATTCCTGCGGTTTATAATTCAGGATTTTGCATGTAAGCAGTATATACTCAGAATAAATCTGAGATCCTGAAAATATCCAATATTCGACTACTGCGGTGAAAATCTCGGATCTAATATTCAGACTGTGCTCAGAAATCAAAATCTAGAATTTAACTTTCATAGGGAAAAAATTGATTTCACATTTGACAAGCATAGTGTTCCACTGAATGCTATTATTTATTGTTTATTTGAAAGTCAAATAATATGATATTTAAAACTAAACAGGATTGCACATTACAACGTAGTTTATTTGAAAGCTATGAAATAAAAAAAAAAAAACGTTGATTTGGAATGATTATTTAAACTGATTGTAAGCGATGGCTTTTTTTTTTCATAAATTCTGTGTTAATAATAAATCGTTTTAAACCAGATAGCTCCATGTTAAATTCCAACACTTTGCAAACGATCCATTTCAAATCGTTCAATTTAAACAATACTGAATTTTAACAACAGATGGGAAAATTTATTTTAAAAAAATGGAAAAATGATAAAAGAGGAATTAATTAATTTTTTTGCTTAAAAGTTAAAAAAGAAGAAAAATTAATATAAATTAAAAGTACTCTAAGTTTACGAATAATGCGTTTCAAACAATGACAGTATCAGTCGGAATTGGAACACTATAAATCAGTATACATGAAAGATGAAAAATAATAATATAATATATACTATACGCTATATTTCTACAAATTTATAATAACAAGAAAAAATTAATGATAAGACAAAAAGAATAAAAAATATTTATATTCTAAGTATTATTTCTTGTATCTATTTCGTTAAATTTCTTTACGAATTCAAATTCGACTTTAATATTGGATCAAACTGAATTTAAATTCCAGTGTATGATGTTGCAGAAAAAATTAAATCGATGATCGCTATGATAAAATTATTGATTAATGCATATTATACCAAAATTATCAATGCTAATCGTTAAATTGGAATAGAAATTATTATTACTTTTTGTTATTGTTGGAAAAATAAATGAAAAAAAAAACAACCACTTATTTGAGAATTAAAAACTAATATTTGGGTCATTGCTTCATTCCCTTTAATAATATTCATTCATAAATTGAATGATAACGATGAAAAAGACGAAAAGTTGAATTTCCCACTTTAGTGAAAAAAAAATCGAAAGTTATTCAAGCAAAGAAGAAAATGAAATTATTCTTCAATTAATTGAATTTTGATTAAAATTAATTGGGCAAAAAATAAATTTTCAGTAGAAAAGTATTAAAATTACATTTTTCAAAGTGATCGAAAGCAACTTTATTAAGGTTAGGTGATTTTTAATTTGAAAATAATTATACCTGAAAATTCATTTTCGAAATCTACAAGGAATTTTCATCTCAAACTCTACTTTTCAAATATCATTTTGAGATGTAAGATTAAACAATAGAGAGTTGAAAAGGATATTGATAATATCTTATTTGCAAATACGCATGATAAAAACGAAATTTAAATTTATCAAATTAGAAACTTGGAAATGATTGATGTTGGAGATAAATATAACATTATTGGAAGAAATTTTAACTAATAAATAATTTTTAATTTCCCATTTCAAATTCCAATTTTTGAATTTTACTAAATTATTCGATAGAAAGAATAGCACTATCGCAAATTTTTGAAGTGAAGATCTAACTGTTCGAAATAAAGGTTTTAAAAACTATTAATTATTATTTTGTTCGACTGATGTCCTGAATTTTTCTTTCAACATTTTCCGCTAGATTTCCCATTTCTTGGAAAAACAGTAATAATCGCCAATTTCCTTTTTCTGAAACTTCTAATTTTAGAATTACTGATAACGGTTTAGTGCCAGCTCAGCATACAACTAATAATAAGATGTCAAATTAACAACTGAATTTTGCATTAAAGGAAACTTGTCAATCTTCAAACACAGCATAATCCTTTTAATTATTCTTATAATTTTATGACAAAAATGTCAATATGATCAACTTGAAACTTCGACTTGCAAGAGACAGTACTTGAAATTTGAAAGAAATTCAATTAATTCTTTTAAACTTCGATGTTCAATATAATATAAGCTAATTAGTTATCCAAAACTGATACATCTCCAAATAGATCAAATGCATTTGATCAATGTATTTATTAGTATGCTGCTTCGAGCGTCAGATAAAATGATGTTCAGTTTTCCATCAAATATATTAGTTAATGATAAAATTAATTAACGCTCAATAAAAATATTGGGAAAAGTCAGATTACCATAGGGAGGAAGAGTGGACAGTACTGATAAAAACGTTAATAGTACTGGTAACTGTCTAGATGATAAATGCTTGAAAAAAAAGATGATTATTCATAATGAGGAAATATGATTACTGCAAGTAAACCTTTATGATCTTCCTACTCAATAAAAGTAATATGGTATCACTTCATTTAGTTTTCATTAAAAAAATTAATTGAAATTACGAAATATAGAGATTAATAAAAATAAATTATAAAATATAACTTCATAAACAGTACTCTTTAATTAAAATCTTATTTCGTTTTTTTCTAAATCAATTATTTCCTCATTTTTTTATAAATGTATTAATAAGCCTATAGAAATCTTTTATCAAATTCTTATCAGTGAAAGGTATATCTTAAATAGGAAAACATAATCAATCATTGATAAGCATCGAAGAGCAGTTATTTATCGTAGAAAAATGAACTTATATATTTGACATTTCATATTTTTCTTGAGAGGAAAAAAAGAATTGTTAAACTCGTATAAAAGATTATATAAGTTGGATTTTACGTTTTATATTTCATTTCCTCTTTTTTCTTTTTTACATTTCTAAGGTTATCAAAATTGGAACAATAAAACGTGCAAATGAATTGAATTTTACCTGTTCCGAAAGAAACATTTGGAAACTTTTACATATTCTTTACAGTAAACTTTTAATTCATATGAATACTTCATTTATTTGTTCCTTTTTCTTTCATTTTTTTTCCTATTAGATATTAATTCAGCAAAATAAAAAGAGAAGAGAGATAGGTGAAAAAAAGAAAAAAAAGATGAATTTGAGATGAAAAAGAGAGAGAGAGAAAATAATTAAGTCTTATCGGAAGATGAAAAGTGACAAAAGTAAAAGCTGCTGATAATAATAATTCACTTATTGAAATATCTCGTTTTCCTCTTCTGTTTTTGAATACCATGAGATAAAAATATCTGCTAAAATTTCGTGATAGCGGTTGCCTCACTTTAAATTCTTTAAATGTTATTAGGAAATTAGCGAAAAAGAATTTTATAAATTGTTTTTATAAATTGAAAAAGAAATGATTTACCTCAATTCTTTAAGAAAGATTTTCCAAATTCTCAATTTCGTATTATCAAAATATATCATTATTAAAAAAAACTTTAACAATGATTCAGTTTTATCTTGAATTCGTTTAGGGAACCTAAATTTAGCTTTAAAACCAGGGAATATTATTAGTGGTGTAGAAATGTACGCCTTCTTCAATTTTCATAGGAAATAAAATAGTTTTGAATTAAGCATTGTAAACAAAAATCTTGAAAATTGAAAAATGAAAATAAAATGATTTATGAAAATTTTTAAAAATTAATCCATTCTTATCCTTAATAAATTAACGAAATTATTCCAAAATTGTGCTACTAAATAATATGCCACTGTTTACGAATATATCAAAAATAAAAATTCTGCTAGTTAGAAAAGAAAAGTGATTCGTAATGTACTTTAATCATAATTAATATATGATATTCAAGAAGATCGAAAATTAACAGTAAGTTGAAATCCAAGAAAAAGTTGGAAATTAAATGATAGATTATGTTTTATTCATGAAGATATGAAGTAGAAAATGATATTAAATTTTAAGGAGACCAGAAGAATGAATAAAAGAATGTTCGTAATCGATTCTCATTTAAATTGCTGAAAGATTTATGAGTAAAATAAAAACTTTTTAACGATTTTAGTGTCTTTCATATTGTAGAGACTTATCATAGAGACTTATCACTCGTAATTTAAATATCTGCTGGAAATAAAGAACCAACAGTATTACCATTTAGCTGAGATTATTTTTAAATTTTAATAGAATTTTCTTTTCTAATCACGAATGCTTTCGTCTAAAAAAATTTTTTGGGAAAATTGACAAATTTCAAATTAAGATTGAGAGGAATGATAGGGCTACGGTGTTGATAAATGATAATTCTTATCAAATTAGAAAATGATAAGTATGAAGCCTAGCAATAAAAGATGGTAAAATGAGGCATAATGCTCAGAATATGTAAAGAATTACACGAAGTTATGATGTAAGAATTTTCATGAAGAATGCATGTACAATAAAAGAGGGAAATGGAGACAATGAAATAGTTAAATTCAAGGTCAAACTTTATTCTTTACTTCATTGTTTCAAGAATTTACGATATATCCTTATATGATTCAGACCTCTGAAGAATCTCGAGGATTATTGTATTGCATCGATAATAGATACAACAATTAGGACAAAAGAATAAAACTTATCGTAGGCGCAACGAAGCATATGAAACAGATGTGCAGATGTTGATGGAGCTATTTAATGAAACAACGCTGACAACAACAACCAATTCTTGCGATATGGGATGGGTCGATGAAGTAGGCGAAGAAGACGAAGAGGTCGATGGTTCAATCAGGACAGCGAAATCTTTCAATAAACCAATCGTCAAATCGGTTTGAAACATTACATACGACTTATTCCTTAGATGTTTCATTGTTTTCATTTTAATTCACATTTAAATTTTATAAATGAAATGTCATTTCATTGAGAAAAGTAAGGAAAATATCTATCAGGAATTTTTCCGGATAGATATCATAATGATAGTTCATATATTTTGCTGTGTTGTTATTTAATGAAGTAATCAATACTAAATAAACAGTCTTGCTAATTATTGCAAGCGATTATTTGTTACCGTTGATAAACTTATGATTTTGCTATGTATTAATTTATCATCGTTTAAGTTAAGACTTATTTTTAAAAGCATCACTAGTATTTTCACTTTTCAAATTCCTAAAATATCGAATAATAAAGTCATTAAAATTATCTTGGCAATATTTATCAAGGAAATCCTGTGGATTTAAATGATGTAATTAATAAGATATACTAAACTATTGCTAGGATCAGTAACATTGATTGATATTAATTTTAAAATTTGAAATCTTCAAAACTTACGTAAGAAATTTTGAAAAAAAGGATTTTGAATGTCATTATATAAAAAAAAAAAAAAGTGACGAAGGACATGAATTTTATGTATAATATTACATAAGAAGAATGGTGGAGAAAAAGAGACAAGCGATAAAACGAGACAAGAATATGGAGTTAGGATGAATAAGGCAGAAATGAGGCCAAGAAAGGTGAGGGTGGACGTGGTGTGAAATGTGAAAAGTGGAAAAAGGAGACAAGTGATAATGATAACGGTGACAAAATGAAAAGCGGTAATATTCGTCAACGATAAATTCTTGCAGAACTGCTCATGCAAGTGGAACACAACTTGCCATTAACCCTACCAAATGTTTTTAAACATTTTCATAAATACAATTATTTGTTTATTTATCTTTTTCTGTTTTTATTTTATTAAAAATAGTATGCGTAAAAATTTTGCTTCATTGTACTTTGTCCGTTGTAAATTAACTTTTGCTTTTTATTTCATTGTCTTTTTCCTAATGAAATATTGCATCCGTGAGAATAAAAAAGAATTTAAATTTTTTATCAAAATTCAAGATTTAGTTTTAAAGAATTTGAAAAATTCTAAGAGAATATCATAAGAGGAAATGTCGATAAATTTCAGCAATGATGGAATGATAGAATGGAAAAATTTTCATCTCATTCAATCTTAGAATCGAATTTCAATTAAAAATGTAGGAAATGAGAATCGAAAATATTCTCTAAAACTAAAGATAGTGATTCTCATATATATCTTTTCTTCTTCTTTTTATTCTCATTTTATCATCTTTCTGATCTAATTTAATTATTCCCTGAATGATGGTACAAATGATATTAAATAGTACGAAATGATATGATTAATGAATATATTGATTGAATGATATATGGTTGATTGATAATGAATGATTAAGTTGCAATAAAGTTCATCATTTAAGGAGTAAGATAAACCGTCATTCGATGATGATGATGATGATGATGATGATGATGTTTCTTGCAAATAATAAATTCTACAGCAATAAATGAATAATTTTTTTTGAAATTATTCAAAATTTTGCTTTCTATCACAAAGCATAATTATGAAGCGACAGAGTTACAATTAATATTGTATTTTGCGTAATTTTAAATCTCTATTTGACCTTCGTTGTGATCAAAACATTTCCGAAATGTATTAAAGGCTATTAGACTTAATACGGATAATTTCCAACAAAGAAAAGGAATATTGATTGCTCACTATAACAACTTATATATCTACATTTGATTAGTTTTTAACATTTGAAATCTTGATTTTGAAATTTTAGTCCAATTTTATTTAGCACTGCGCTATAGGATTTATAGAACTGGTCTATCGCTGCTATGATAAGCATTTTGATAAGATGGTATAATGCTGTTTCAATGATTGTTTCATGTATTGGTATAATGCGCTTGAAAATGTTGCCACACATAATATATCCAATTTTGACAATTTTAAAATTTTTCAAAATTTTATTTTAATAAAAGAGAAATGCTAAGAACGAATAATATTACCAGAAAAATATCAACGATGATACTAATAGTAATAGCGGGAGATTGAATAACAACGATTGCTAACTTCGAGATTTTATTTTAAGATTTTTTGGACGAAATATGCATAACCTTAAGATTTCTATTTCTCGAATGTCTAGTTATGTCTAGTTAAATCATTTAGGAAGAATTAATATATGATGACAATAATTATTATTTTCCTTTTCTTTTCTCCTTGTTTTCTTCACTCTGACTCTGTTATTTCTTTTCTACGAATTTAAAAAAAGAGAGAGAGGAAAAAATCGCGCTATTGAATTTAAGATTGTGTATTACGGCCATAAAACAATTAATGATTTTACAAGTAGTGATAATATGTCATAACAATAACAATATTATATTAAAACAAAACAACAATGATAACAAGAACAACATAGGATCCGTGATAACAACAAAAATAATTGTAAAAACGACAGCAACAACATAACATTGCTTGTATTAGTCGCTACAACAAAAGCGATAAGAACAACCGATAGATAATAACTGTAATAACTAATAGAATCATACAACAACTATCGCAGTGAAAAGAATTTTAAACAATTAGAAAATTTTGAATTAATATTATAACATAATAATTAATCGATTATTATAACAATTAAATAAATTGATATTATAGCATAACAATAAAATAAATTGTATTATAATATAACAATTGAAGCGATTTTAAGTTACTATTATGGTATTACAATAAACAATAAGAAATTTAATTCTATATTAGCTCATTATAAATCACTTTTGAGCAGAAGAAAGAAAACAAGTTATTTGTCGTTATATTTGTCTGAAACTTGATTACAGATAAAACAGGTTGCCTGTATTATTTGCAGCCATAATAAATTCAAATGAACACGCAATCATTTCTAATGTACTTTCTTTTTGTAGCACATAATAAACACAAAAAAAGAAGAAAAAATAAAACTGGTACTGAAATGGAATTTGAAAAGTGTTTAAAATTTTCAAATCAATAGTAAGATTTATTGGTAATAACATTTCCTTCATTGATGTACATTTTATTGCAAATCATGAATACGGCAAAAAAATAAAAACATTTGCTTAAAATTTGAATGAATAAGCATTAAATGATTGTTTCAAAAAGTTTACATTGTCGAAGTCTAAACTTTCAACGAAACTCTTCCTGAGCATCTCGAAGTTGTAACAATTTTACAGAAATTTCTCAACATTCGATACGTGAAGTTTGACAGCGATTTGTTCAAATTATCCGAAAATTCCAATGCAATCACTCATAATCTTGTTTTTTTCTAAATTATACTTCACTGCCATTGCGAATGTTTTATTGAATTAAATACGAAAAAAATTTGTAAAATATGTTTTCACACTGAGGAAGAATCCGGAAACCAGTACAAACGTTCGTTCAAACTATCAAATGTTCTTCGCTCTTCATTCTCGATTTCACTTATTACCTCGTTTAAATGAAAAAAAGAAAAAAACAAGTTTGATTCAAATATATTTTACGAAAAATAACAAGAAAGAATAAACTATTCATTAGTAACGCAAAATGTTCAATCAATTTCCAATCAGTGTTTACTCAATTATGATCAGAACATTTGTTATCGTCGTTTTGTCAATGATATGATTAGTTCGGTAAAGCTTTTATCTTGACTGATACCCGTGAATAAATAAAAAACAACTAAATGTATAAAACAGTATTAGGCTACAAATATATTGGCACAAGTACTGGCTGATTTCAAAAAATCTTCAGGAAGGTTATTAATGTAATCAGAGATGTATGACAGAAATTCTACGATATCTTCAACAAATTTGATTTTGCATCCAAATACCACATCTCTCATTATATATAGTAGGAATAAAATTTTTCACTGCTGAAATATAATACATTATAATAAATTGGCAGTAAAGTGAATTAAACCTCAAGCTACATGACAGTTTATCACACGAAAGTTGAAATCCATTGATCGGGAAAAAACGGAATGTAATGAAACTGACTATATGAAATGGATTATATTTCAGATTTACATTATTGCACAATGAATATGAGATGTGGCGCATTTCCATTGCATATAATTCAGTTCTACAATGAAAATGCATAAAATCGTTGCTTTTTTAATTACATATATATTTTGATGTGACTAAATTGTGATAAAAGCAATAGATGACAATATGAATGGAAATGATAAGTTATTGCATCATTTAATATGTAGCAGAACTTTTCTTCATACAGGTAATGGTGCATCTTCAAAGAAATCTTTTCTAGCCAGCCATTTTCATTATTTGATTCATCATTACCATCTAACTAAAAAATTATCTTAAAGTTTTCATATTCATACATACATGTACATAGATATATATCTACGTAAAAATTCAAATTAGAACAGCAAAATACCCATTTTAAGAAAAATTGTTTTTCATCCTATTCAATAAAAAGGAAAAAATTGGAATTACCGCTCTAAGTTCCTTTTCAGTGAAAATTTTTTAAGAAAAAGCTGTCTCAATAGAATAAAAAGCATCAAAATGAATGGAAAAGCAAGAGCGGTTCGTTTGAAGTATTTCACAGCATAAATTATGATTAAGCATATTATTTGTATAGCTGTATATAAATGCATTCGCCGAATATCCACCTAAAATGTAGAAAAAATTTGAAGAAATATATGAAGTAGAAAATTGTAAAGAATAAATCTCAGTAACACACTGAGAGCAATTTTGAATAACATAAATTAAAATAACAAAAAATGCCAATCACTTACCGATTCTGTATATGGTGTATCGGGAAAATATTTTTCTGGTATAAAGAAAAGAATAATTCGCTGAACAAATTGTACTCCTGTAAGGTTCATAACACCTAAATACAAGAAAACACCGAATAAAGATGCCAGCGGAAGTCGCAAATATGAACCACTGAAAGCGAATAATCCCATAAGCAATGATACACCAATTGTCGTAACTCGTTGTTCAAGAACATAATCCACGCCTATAATATACATTTGCTTTCCGCTATAAATGAAACGTAGTAAGCTGTAGTGAACTGATACGTCCAATTAAATCCTAAACTACATAATTTCCTGTTAAACAATAGCTGCCATTCCACTGAAGAAAGAAAATAGAATTAATTACATTAAATGAACAATGTATTGTAAGAGTTTGTTATTTATATCAAAATTTCAGATTCTTCCAAATCATCCAGAAAAGATTCGTTCATATTCCATTTATAATGGAATTTTGAATTAACCATGTACTTTCCTGCCTAATACAGTCATTTGAAAAAATCAATAAGATATGGGAATTATACCAGCTCGTTCCCCTGGTGCAGTTTTTT
Organism: Dirofilaria immitis; assembly: GCA_024305405.1. Taxonomy (NCBI): domain Eukaryota; kingdom Metazoa; phylum Nematoda; class Chromadorea; order Rhabditida; family Onchocercidae; genus Dirofilaria; species Dirofilaria immitis. Next base: position 1,973,631 of record JAKNDB010000110.1, read on the forward strand.
CGGCACAGAAAGGGAACTACAATGTGCAAGTGACTGTACAGCAGCAGCACACATCCATGGTAAACCGAAGATACTGCAAAGCAAGGTGCATGCACCCATTAACAGCAGGTCCCAATGCAAACCACTTCCTTTTATCAGGCAACGATCCTTACGAGATAGCAACAGTCTATAATATTCCGAATAAAACTATTTATTGAATTAAAAAGTGAAAAATTAAACTTTCCTGCTAATATGAGAAAAATTAAAACTTACTCGGTAATTTCAGTCTCAACAAATAAAAGTATGAAAACGAGCAATGCTGCAACTAATGCCACTATAATTATCCATAATTGATTAAGTGGCAAATATGCAGAAACAAATAAACCATGCCGTCGTGCTTCAATATTTGTAAAGCTAAAATGATCTGGCACTTCCAAACGCTGAAATAAATGTAAATTTGAGAAATTTAATATGATAAGAAATTTGTGAAGTGAAACAATAATTACCTGCAAGTAGGGATCGGGAACCAATAGATGTGCAAGGCTTGCAACTACTGCAATTGAAATTAACACTCCAAAATCACTGAGTGCACGTCGAAGCTAAAAATTGCTTCTCAAAATACAGAATTAAAGGAATTAGAAAAAATTTTTAAACAAAAACTTAAAGAAGGCTTAAATGAAGTTTTCGTTCTTTACTGAGAAATTTGGAAGAAAAATTTTGAATTCTAAGAATTTAAATGAAGTTTTCAGTTTTTAAACATGCGTGGTAGATCTCTAGAATAAGTGCCAAAAATTATAAACCGTTCTTCCCAGATAATAACTTTGTCGTAGCTGTCTTAATCCGTATGCTAATGCAAAAGTAGTGATCATAATAAAGGTGGTTAATAAAGCCGTATTTGGTTCACCATCACAAATTGTTATCACATCTGAATCATTCTTATTTCCACTGACAGCATTTATTCCGCATTCCTGACGAATATGTTCGTAAAATTCGAAATTTGCGACCGGATTATGAACGAATGTCTGGAAAAAAGAGGAAAGTTTAATCGTAAACAAAACTCATCCGCTGGGCATTAAAATACTTTCGGGAAAATAAAAGTTGAAATTGTCACAACAAATATTAAAAAAAGAAAATAGTCACATTTTGTATGTACTATATCTTTGACAAACTAATTCTCACAGGAAATATATTGACATATTTGTCAATGTTTTCTTTAAAATGTCACGTATATCTTCCATACCTGATAAAGAAATCGCAAACTTTCTGCAATAAATATGACTGAAATCAATGAAGCAAAGATATCTTCGGTAAAACGTGTCACATAACATAGCATTCTGGAACCATCTACTGCGACAGTAACGATTGAGATCAGTAACACCCATAATCCGGCATAAAGTCGAACCGTTAAGAAATCAATACTTAGATTAGCACAGAACTGGAAAAAAAGAACTGATGAATATGATGAACTGAAAAATAAATATGAAGAATTAAAACTGAAACTTTCTCCGATTTTGTGCATTTATTTAAACTATAATGAAAGAGATTAATACAATTAAAGATCGAGTGTCCATAAAAATTAGAGATTTAGTAATTAATAATTGAAATTCTAAAATTATTAATTAAAAAAATAACTTACCGCGTATAAACTAACTTCAAAAACAAGAACCGGGCCCGTTGCACTCAAAATCATAAGCGGTTGAACAGCAAATATTCCCCAAAGAATACCACAAATGCATTGAGCCATCAAGGTTTCAAGTATTCCAATTTTTTCATTGGTGTATTTCCTAAAATCTATCAGTTAAATTTCAGGATAATAAATTACGATTAACACGTTTTCTCGCTTTTCCTAATATTCAAAAAAATTTGAAAAATCAAAATTTTTAAGCATAAAGTCGAACTCCCATTGTAACAGAATATTATGTTATTGTAAATTTACCTAAAAGACCACCAAATGTAATTGCGGGTGCAAAACTGGCACAAAACATGAATACGACACTTGTAAGGCATTGAAAATTGAGCGCATCACGATAATCGGACCTAAAATTTATTCAGTGGCGGCTGGAGTCTTTCTTTTCCTGTTTCCGCCTTATATTCATATTCTGAGCGCACATTATCATCAGTTTAAGTTGATCCGTAGAAATTCCCCAAATGACTGCAAAAGACAGTAAACGCGATCAAATTATATAATATTACGGCGTTCTGGAAACTACTAAAAAGTTATGGATATTTTGTGGATCTTTTTTGTAAAATCTATCAGCTAAACATAATAATTAAGCGTAAAGTGCTACGTACCAATAATATGGAAATCGCTTTTCAAAATCACTAATCATTCCACTAAAAAACGACATTTTTCTCTTTTTCGAGTTGTCTTTTGAAATTAGCATCATTTTTTTGCTCAATTTTCGGAGGCAAGGCTGAAAAAATTGAAACAATTTATAATCATAAAATTTTAACAACAAAAAATGATAACTGAAAAGAAAGCGAGAAAATTATTACCACTATCTTGAAATTTAAAAGAAAAAAATAAAGCTCACAATTTCCTTCCTCTGCAATTTTTCTCCGATTTCGCCGTTTTTTCAATGCTTTTCGAATTTCATCACCAGATAACAAACGTTTGCTATCAATTTCTCCAGGCGGAATAACAACAGAATCATCCAAAAAATTATCCACGCCAGAGATAAGTTCTTCACGAACATTTGCTTCATATGCAACAGAATTAAATTCCTTAAAACAGAATTTAACAATAAGAAAAAGAAAACGAATTCTGACATATATAGTTTACTCATTAACCAATGTATTTTGAAATCAAATTTTAAAATTCATACTGAAGAATGATTAAGAAAAATAATAATTTAACCATGTTTGTCATCAGTGTTGCAATGGATCGTCCCATTTCATGATAACTGACATCCGGCTGACTTGGTCCTAGAATCACTACAACAAAGCGAAGTGGTACTTCACCATCGAGAATTTCTGGCATCGTTGTAGGCTCACTTAGTCGAAGCATAACGAAATGTGTTTTTGTTAAATTTGGAATCACACCAACGAAGATCTAAAGTATAAAATTATTGTAGTTTTCTTATAGATTTAAAATAAAGCTTTACTGATATTTAAATTCTATTTAAAATGACAAAAAAATTTTGCTGAAAAAGTAAAAATCAAAATGAACTGGTATATTAATAAAATTTGTTAATAATATCAATTAATTTGAAAATGCATGATAATCAAAGGTGATAATTGTAAGCGTATCACTGTGTCGTATCATCACTATCACCAGTGATCGCATCATTTCTAATTTAAAACGTGGTGATGACAGCTGATTTTCTCGAAGTAATAACAATGCATAATAAAAAGTGAAAATGAAACCTGCGCTGTTTCGGTGCCGACGGGAAGTTTTCTCAAGATATCTTCGCCTTTATGAAGTTCCAATGAATGTGTTCTAACTCTGAAAATGCACACTTCTTTTATTTATTCACTTATTTTTTGAAATGAAACATTAAATATAAATCGAAAACTATAATAATATACAAATTCTAAATTAAATAATAAACATACTTTCCCAAAGAGTCCGACATAAAATGTGCTGTTGTAGACTGTTTTGAAGGATTTAAGCATAGCCTTTCTTGAACTGCTGGTATCGCTGGAAGGTCGGGAAAGCTAAAAATGTGAAGTAAAAAAAAGTATAAATTGGAATTCTTTAACTTGAAGTAAAATGTCATAAAGATAAAAATTAAAAATGGAGGAAAAATACCTCTGTTGTTTGATGACACTAACTGGTATTCCTTTTACACCTGTCAATGCATTATTTTCTATTTCATCAACTTCTGCTATTGTTGGCTGAGTACGTATGTTACAGGTTTGAAATGAATGCTCTCGTTTCAACAAATCTATAAGTAAATTATAGCAGTATTCTTAAAATTACCATTCTTATTATTAAAATATTACAAAGAAAATTTAATAATTTTACAAAAACTCCGAAGAATTAAAAAAGAACGAAAAAGAAATATATCGATATCAATACCCATGCGTAATTTAGCGTTATCAGTCGTATTTGCACCAACTAAATTACATTCTGAACGTCGATCAAAAACTGAACCCGCTAATGACAGCGCCGTCATTCGACGTGATAAGGGATGCCTAAATGGGGAAATGTCGACTGCAAAAATTTTGAAAATTCTTTTAAAACAATTGCCGTAATTGAATTATACTAAAACTAAATTCACAAACAAAACCTTATCATATTTAACAAAAAAAAAGAAACAGATGAACAAAAAACAAACGAAAATAATAAACTTACGCATGTTTCATTGATAAAATTTGCATGATATCTCTTCTTTTACAAGTGATTCCTTCAAAAATCATAGCATTAGCTACTTGATCGCAAACTTCAACAAACGTTTTTGCTTTACAGTCGAGCAAAATCATACCTAAAATAAAACTTTTGTAGGATCGATTTTTGGAATTATTACTAATAAAATGATTTTTATAAGTTTAGTTTAATGGATTTCAAAATAATCAATCGCAGGGAACAATGATTTGTTTTTGTTTATCTTGCAAAGAAAAGAAAAGTTTGATTAAATGATAAACCTGTTCGCATAAATTTTCGTAAGGAAAGTAAAGAATGAAATGAAAGGAAAGCCACATGTGGTTGGCCCCAGTGATGATCTGTTCCTTCAACATCCTAAATAAATTTCAATTTCAGTATAAATATATTAATTAAATTTAGAATGTGACTAATAATTTCTTACTTTATACTATTTCGTATGAAATAAATAAATTTCAAAGAAAATTTTGAATCCTAAAAATGCAATTTCAAAATGAACAGAACTTAAAATTTTAAAAGTACTATTTAAATATAAACAAATTTTATAACTTAGAACTATCAAGTAATTACTAACAACTGTTACAATTTTTTAATTCGTCCTTCTCCTTACATTTAAAAAAAAAAGAAAAAAACCTCTTCGTATTTAACCCATCGAGCTGTTTCTGTCCATTCTCCACCTTTTTGCAAATCCAAATCATACAGTTCAACAAAAACCTGAATAAGCAACTAGATTCAATTCGAACTTCTTTTTATTTTAGCATTTTATCCTCTAGCATTCCCATCCTCTAATTCAAATGAGGAGAAATCATTTCCATTTTCCATTGACAATTTTCCTTAAACATTATATTTTTCATAGCTTGATATTTACATCTTTTTCCATCATAAAGAAATATTCGTTTTTTCTTTCCTGAATAATTTTGTGATATTAATATATGAATATACCTTTCTTCTTTTCTCTTTCTTTCCCTTTAGCTCCTGTTCAAAAATGAGACAAAATACATCAATAAAAAATCACATTTAAAAAAATCATATTTTAAAAGAAAAAATAATCAAATAAAAAACAATATCTGATTATGGCTGTGTTTCTTCATACTGTCACCACCACCATCCGTAATATTGAAAGAAACTGGTGATGCAGGTTTCGGTGATATAGCTTCATTAAAAGGAAATCCTGGAAATACGGAAGAACTATCAAATTCAAAATACGGAAAAATAATTCTGCTTCAAATCTAAGTTAATTTTCATATTTTAAATATACATATATAAATAACTTTATCAGTGAAATTATTAATTTGAAATAGTTATCAGTTACTATTTGCCTGCATATCACGTAATTCTAAAAAAGAAATTCTTAGATTTTGCAAAAAGAAAAAAATCAGCGCAAAAAAATGAAATGAAATTCTTCTAACAAACTAATTATGCTTTATTTTTAATGATTTAACTCAAACATTAAGACTAAAATGATCTAATAGAATTATGATGCTAGTAATAACCAAATGTAAAATTTTTACCGCCGATATGTTTGGACATTGAATGAAATGACGAATGAATTTTTTGTTGACTGTTACCATAATGAGTGGATGCTAAATCTTTCTCAATCAATTCCAATTCTGATGTTTCTGCTTTTAAAACAGCCGCTAAATCGGACGACATGTTTCCTGAAAATGTTAGCAATAATTTTGAGAAATTTTTGAAATTGAAATCAAATTATGAATAAATTAATTTTTGATCTCGGCTAATTGAAATATTCAGCGATGGACATAACTTTTAGTGGATACTGCTTATTGAAAATTGCAAGAAAATTTAAATATTTTACAGCATAGATTTTAAAATTATTTATTCTATCATTGTGTTCAACTATTACGTTTAGATTTTAATTAATTAACATTTGAATTTTATTTGAAAAGGATATTTTTAAGTTTCTATCAATGCCAAAATATTTTCTACATTTGAAAAAGATATTTTTAAGTTTACACAAATATCAAAATTGAATGTCGATGAAGATGAAGTTGTAGAATAATTTTGATCATACTCAGATTTGTTACTCATTATAATTATCTGCTTGTGATAAATAAAAAGCATGTTTATCAAAATCATGAATAAATTCAATGATTACCAGTATTTATACAAGATGCTATTTAAGCAAATGCTAGAAGATAGTAATGAAGTAATTTGTTTATTTAAATTATTATGCAAAATTGCTAATTATATTTAATTCATAAGTGATATATTTTGTTATAAATATTTCAGGAAAGGAAGCATATAATTAAATGAATTATTCCACAAAGATCCCACGATTAAATTAATCAATTAAAAGTGAAATTAAACAAGCAAGAAAAAAAACAGTGATGTAACTGAAAGAAAGGACGCAAATACAAAACAAATGATAAGATAAAGGATAGTGCTTGACAGTATCAGCATAGATGCAAACAGTTCATGATAAAAAGTGAAAATGAAACTATCAAAAAAAAGGAAAACTAATGATAACAGTTTAAACTACATACCATCATATACAATACCAATATCGATTGACCAGCGTTTATATCAAATCACAAATATTACTGAATATCCTATCCCTATTCCTCTTTATCCTATTTAGTCTACTCATCTTCCTTTTTCATTCCATCCGTTCTGTCTCGGTCTTTTCCCACGAATCTTTCATCATGAACGTATCATTGTATAAGATTTCCGATAATAAATAATCCTTTGATGACACAGTTTTCATAATATATCGCGATTTATACGAAATGAACTTGTTTGCAACCTAAAATTTAACTCGTTTTTGCTCTTTCGGCCTTGCCGTTCATAATTCGCGAATCTATCGTCTCTTTTCTAACTTCATCGGGATTTTAGACTTATTTCCCGTGAACTTGACGATATCTCACACTACTTCTTCCTTATCAATTCACCGCTCAAAATACTTTTCGTCTTAAATAAAATATTAGATAATGGAATAGTTAAATCGAAAAAAAAATCTCAAAAACATTATTTATTAAAATATTGTTGTATGTATCCACTAAACGAAGATGAAAAGAGAATAACGATTTGATGCGGAAATATCGATTTATTATTTTATTATACATGATAAATTTTAGAGATAAAATTAACAAAATTCTAATAGTGTAAGTTTCTAAATTTCCAAAACAAAAGTTTTGAACTGACATAAATTGATCGTAATTCGAATGAATTTCCGAATCTGAAATGTTTGTATTTAGCATTTTGTTCCCAGATTCAAGCGAAGGTCAAAGGTTAATTGATGGCGCTCAAAGATGGCATCTGCTCTGTTTGACGATATGAACAGAAACATAACAAGAAGCAGTGAACTGTAAATGTGAATGAGAATGCAAATGAAAAGGTCGAATTTGGAGTATATGAATCCATCCAAAGTTAAGTTGAAGTGTTCATCTGCTTATCAGCTGAGTAAATAAGCAATTAAATATTTAGCAAACAAAAACAACATATTTCCTCGATCAACAATTGTTATATATTCTTATATAATCGATAAATGCCGAAAAGCATGCTAATTAATGCATCAAATTAGAGCATTTTAGAAATATTTTGATTAAACCAAAAAAATTAGAAATTCTTTTGGGAAAGTTTTTCAAAGGAAAAAATAAATAAATAAAATAAAACAGTAAATGTTCATTTCTTTTAAAATTGATATTAAATTATTTTATACAACATTATATAGGACATGCTTCTTATCTAACCCACTTAAACATTATTCTTAAAGTACCTAATTTTTTCTCTTATTTTTTTTCTAACTTCTGAGTGAAATCATCGTCAGACATATTTTTAGCTTGCTTTTATTTACTTTTTCCTTTCTTATTTTTTTAAATTTTCCATATGCTAAACATTGAAGCTTGTTTAACTGAATTCATTTATTTCTGTCCTGAATGTTTTCTAAATTTTAAACAGCTGAAAAATGGATACGATAGAAATGTTGAAAGCAGTTGGAGACGAAACAAATATTAGCACTTTCATGTAAATAGATGAAATGGAAAGCTTCTTCTGCTAAGAAATATTTTTGAATTGACAAGAAATTATTTCCTGAATAAATAGTAAAAAAGATAAGCAACCAATGTAGAAATTCATAAATACAATCAAATTTTTCAATAAAGAAATGAAAAAAATTAGAATTAAATTTCCGAAAAAATTTTTTCAAAATTTTTAATGTTTTTTACAGTATTTAAATCTTTAAGTATATCATTATCAATGCTTCAATGCCTTTTTTTTGACATATCATCATTTGCTAATCAATTTTAAACCATATATTAATAAAGTTCTACTTATTATTTCTTGTTTTTCCTTACCAAAAATTCGGCTATCTGACAATTTGTTCAAATTTTACCAGTTTGTTTAAATTTCAATCAATATTTTCTTCCATTATAAGTATTATATGTTTTGCTATAACTAATAATACTATTAAAAGTATAAATTTTAAGATTCAAATTTTGATTAAATTAAACAAAAATATTAAATAAAAGATAAAATATGGCTTCAACCTTTCTTTACAATCTTCCATTCATTCATCTAACCGTTATTAAATTTTCCTCATTCATTTCAAAATAACTGAATTTTAAAAAATCAATTTCTCGATTGACTATAGAAATCTGTACGGAACGATATGCTCCATTAGCATAAGAAGAGATTTTTATAGTGATAACAAGTGATTCATCTAATAATTTCATATAATGCATATATTAGCCTGATTTATCTGTCATCTGTTAAAAAAGAAAAAATGTAATGAAAATGGTTCACGGCAATAAAATATCTCTTGGAATATTGATAGAATACTGTCCATTTTATCAATGCTATCATGAATATTTAAGAAATCAAAGATAAAATATTAGCAAGCCTACTGAGATGAATACGATTGAAATTTTCAGATTTGTTTTTGAAGTGAAGTGCGTTTGAATATTGATTGTGTTGGTGTCAAGTTCTTATAAATTTCAATTAAATTTTAGTTGCTAGCATTCCTAAGTTTATAAACTTTTCAATGATCAGCTCAGTGATTGGCTTATCTTGAGCTGATAATAATATGAGACCTAATCAACATAGTTCTATATGATATGGAGCTAATCATTATAATTTTATTAATCAGATCAGTAGTTTTTCTAATAGGTAAATGTCAGAATAATCATTTTAACAAATAAATTACTTTTCAATTTCACTACTAATGATTCATTGTAATTTATGCTATAAAGCAAAAAAGCAAAATCTAAAATTGGTAATGAAATTTATTAAATTTAACTAAATGAAAAAAAAACATGCAATAAAGATGAATTTATATTCGACATAAGTTTAAATGAACTTATCATAAATTGATATAGAAAAAGTAAATAAATCATATAAATTTGTATGAATATTAAATAACTAACCGATAGCAAACAGAGCACGTTGTGGACGACAAAATTGCTCATATTTCAATATACCTGTAGCGTTTCCCGATAACATTTCCTGATCATTATTTCCATTGAGCAATGGTTCTTTACATGAAATATTATTTACATCCATAGATTTTAGTCGAACACTATGAGATGATGTATCATAGCAAGTGCGATCGTATTCGGATACGTTGCTATTTGCGGCAATCGTTTCCAATAAACTATCATCGTTATTTTCATGAAATGTAAGGGTATATCTTTCAGATATTGATTGTGGAAGGTATTTAAGATCTTGTTGAATATCACTGACACTATCAGTTACTTTAGACGTAATGAGTGGCGTCCAGATACCTTCCGTATCATTCCACAACAATGCCGTCTTCTTGATAGACATAAGTAGTGATCAAACGATTTTCTCAGATTCAAATAGCAAGCGTTTCTGTTCACGTATATCAATTCTATGTTCTTTAGAATACATTTTTCCAACTCTCTCTCCTCTTTCTCTCTCTTTCTTCCTTTTTTCTTTTTTTTTTTTTTTTTTTTAAAAAAGGAAGAAAAAAATTTAAACGAATATGAACAATCATAGTAACATTTCACACGGGGTAAAATCAAACGCGTCATTAATCCGAAGGTCGAAACAAGGAATTAAATCAGAAGGAAACGGATCGTTTTTTTCATTCCTTCGAAAGACAAAAAAACAATTTCGCATGATTCAATCAAATCAAAATTAAAATTCTATGGTGAACAAATCTTAATAATTTCACAAATAATTATATCTATATATTTCCAATGGCCTAATTATGCTGCTCATGTTCTTAAAGTAATTATATAATCGAGAAATTTTTTTAGAGCAAAAAAAAAAAAGAAAAAGGTGGAATAAAAGTAGAATTTTAGAATAAGAAAATGCAATGGAAGAGAAATGACGATGAGGAATAGATTAGGAATTTCAAAAAAAAAAAAAAACTCAATATACAGATGAATAGTTTGTATGAGCCAAATGAATTGCTAAAAATTTAGTCATTGTAATTTAGTTTTATATAGACGCTCACGCAGCATGCACTATCATATAGTATAATAATCATTATTTCAAATATCACTTTATAAAAAAAAATTCAAAATTTTTTTTTCTTTGATCATTTACATATGCAATAAAATATAAAATTAATTGGTAGTATGAATTAGACAAATAGAAAAGATAAATAATATTACATCGAGAAATGATAAAAAAGATGATGAATGACGAATAGTTAGGTTGAAAAAAGAACGAAATGGTCGTTTTACTGATAGAATGAAGTGAACTTTATTTAATTATTTGCATTTGAATGCAAAATAAAAAATTCATCTTTTTACTATCGCTATTATTGCTAATGTATCATCATCATTATCATCATCATCATTACTGCTTTTTTATTGTTATTACTATTATTATTGTTATTGTTATTAGCGGAAATGAAAATTGAAACATTCCAAGAAATTTTAAGAAGTTATATCTAGAAATAAGATTGTTATCGATAACTCGTCACTATTATTATTGTTGAAATTTTCGAATATTTCAAAAGAATCTTACGAAATTATATCTAAAAATTGAAACTGATATCAACATCTTTAAACTTGACTTTTAATTACCAATCTTGTTCTTTTACATACATGTTCCAGCTATGAATTATTTTTCATCATGTTTATGGATAAGCAAAATTAACGAAATAGTTGCAACCTAATGATACTTGGCAGTTAATTAACAAAATTCATAAAATATTTATGTCAAAAATATTTTGGTCATAAATTTCTTGTCAAGTTTCAGAATTGAAATGAAACAAACTATTACTAAATTAATTATCATTTTTAGCAATATTTATATCTTATGCTATTACAATAATTATTATGGTTGGAATAAAATATTCTTGAGATAAGATTTTTTGCATAATTCTCTTACATCTGAAGTGTAATAATTTCATGAGCAAAAAAATTACTGTACAAATAATTTTACAACAATTGATTGTGATTAAGATCAAATAACAAGTTCTTCGCAAATAGAGGGAATATTACTACTGACGAGGAATGTAGGAAAAAAATGAGCATGATAATATGAGACATATATGTTTATTTATACGGATTGATTGTTCATTTTTTTATCTGTCGCAAATTATCACAATAATGAAAGAAAAAAAAACTTTCCCTTTTTTTCTTTTTATTGAAGCATGAAAGAGTAAAATCCTGCTATATATATCATGTATTAAATTTCAAAAATTTGATAAAAATAATAGGGCTTAACTGTTAAATTATAGAGAATTTCACAAATCGAATGATCAGTTATATTCAAATGATGAAATTTTTAATAAATATTAAAAAACTTTTATGATATTTTAATTTTAAGTAATTATTTCGAGTGATCATCTCTTCTTTAATACTTTCATAATTATATTTCAATTTCTCCAAAATTATTCTGAAAATCAAAAAATTTCACTGAACATTAATCATATTGCTGTATATGATTCAAAACATTAAAAAAATTTCGATGGGAATTAGTCATAGCATAAAATTAATCATAGAAATTAGTCATATTGATGTTTTCGTTCCATATTCCCGTATCTATCAATGATTGTTTATAAAAAAATTTTTAAGAAATAAAATTACAAGCTAAAGCATTAAAAGATATGATTATAATAATTTCATTATCAACAGGCTTTTTTAAGAAAACTGAAATTGATTATAGCGATCTTTTCGATCGATCTCGTCGCTATCGGAATTTCAAATTTCTGAATGCTTTGTCCACCTTTGTCCCAATGGAAATCTTTACAATCTTCTTTTTAGCATCAATTTTAAGCATTGGTTTGTTCACTTCTTCTCACATTCATTCAATTCATTCTTTCACATTCTTATAAACATTATACACAACTTCATCATGTATTTCCATTCTCATCCACTAGCAATTCGTTCCTATACAATTCCTTTCCTATAAATCGAGAATTGCAAAAGATTTATTTCTTCTTTCTTGATCATAAAAATTTCATTAGACAGTGTATTTACTTCATTAAAAATTAATCAACATTTAGAGAAAACAAAACTATAAGATATTTCATTAGTTTTAATTATGATTTCAAATAAAGCAATAAGGGGAGGAAGAAAGAAAGAAGATGTAAAGATGACAATTTTACTGGTCATCGAATTTAACTTGAACAAATCCATTTGAAAACTTTTTTCCCATAAAAACATTTCTTAATTTATTGATAAATTATTAACCTTTATCATAATCAATGATTCGTTTTAAATTACTAAACAGTCTGAGATATTTTGCATGAAGTAATTCATTTTCATTATGACGCAAATAATATAAATCGATGGTTAGTAATGATGGCAAAGAATTTTGTTGCAATCTAAGTTGCATTTTTTTTTTTTGAGATAATTCCCAAGAAAAATTGATAATGTTGAGAATTTCTATTTGACAAAAAGAAAAATGAAGTGTAAAGTTTCTTAAGAAAAATTGCAAAATACGTTCTTGTCTATCATCCTATTTCTAATTCCATCTATTCATATTTTAAATTTTAATAAAATAAAATAAACAACAATGGGCAATTCATCCATTATTATTTTCCTAAAATCACTTATAGGAAATGTATTACTAATTTAATCAACAGTATTATCAATACACAGTATGATATCTAATTATAAATTAAAAATGATTTCAGAAAATGTAACTAAGATTAATTGCAATAATAAAATAGTAATTAGTTCGGAAATTAAAATTTCCTATTAAAATTAAAACTTAAATGCCAAAAGTTTACTAAATGGAAGAAAAATTTGATTCTTGAAAAGTAGTCGCAGCATTTATATTCGATTAAAAGTTTTCATTTTCTTTTTTGCATGCTGCATTTTAAGATAAATTTCTAAAAAGCATATCATTCAGAATATGAAAACTGCGAAGAATAATATGAGAAAATCCGTATAGCTTTAATTTTTAAAGCAAATTAGAGTGTTGGGATAGCAATAAATTGAAGGAAAGTTGATTGGAATAGAAGTAGGAAAGATTAAAACTTTCAAAGATAATATGAGGAAGAAAAAGAAAGAAAAGAAAAAGAAAGAGGAATATGAATGGCATCAATTCTAAACTTTTACATTTATCCTCATTCAATACGTATTGGCCAAATTGATATGATAGTTTATGTGAAAAGTTATTCAGCATTTAATTAATATTGTTTTGTTAATGAGATTATTTGGTGAAGCAAAATTATATTGTATTATAAAAATTAATGGTATGAATAAAGATTCTTTCATATCTTAAAATCTCATTCTAAATTTCGCAATTAATTAAGATTATTATCAGAAATGATTCTCCAGATTGTTAATTCTAAATTATATTCGTAATTGCGCTATTAAAATAAGTTGAAAATAATTATTTACAGTATACATTGCAATTCCGATACTGGTGGTGCAGCGCTTAAAATTTCAATTGCCTTATCAATATAAATTACTTAACTATTTTTCCATCTTTTAATCATCTTATCTATTTGCATATTTGATAAAAATATTGAAATTATTTATTTTCTAATAATAATTTAATATTTCATATTTAACATGTTTATATATGCAAGAATGTCAAATATTTATGCATAGTTGAGTGAAATTAATTAGAAACATTTAGATAAAAGCATTTTAATATCAAAAGTGAAAGAAAGGACAAATAAATTTCCATTATAAAATTGTATTCTCTCTCTCTCTCTCTCTCTCTATATATATATATATATATATATATAGAGTATATATATATTATTATATATATATATATTATAATATATAGAGAGAGAGAGAGAGAGAGAGAGAAAGTACACTAAAAAACATTTAAAAACTAAAAACAAAAAAAAGTGAAACTTTTCGTTGATTATCAACATATGATTAGTATGCGATTATATAGAAATGATTATCTTTGCTTATTTTTATTTTCTCCTCTTCTCCTTATAAAATATTACCTCTAATAGTGCAAAATATTTGCTCATCAAAAAGTTAAAAAAAAAGTGAGATTAAAGCATTTTTATCCTTTCTATCAAATAAACTTTTTTAAGGTTAAATAATTAAATATTGTCCTAATTTCATTTCTTGATTGTTTAATGAATACATTCAATTATTTTTCAAGTCTCTTTTAATAAAATTAAATGAATATAACGAGATAAAGCGATTAAAGTTTACGAATAATATATGAAAATATTTTTTTTTGGAAAAAAACTTACATATTTTATTGAAAATTCTAATAGAAGGCATGATATCACAACAGTTATATAAATAGAAATAACGCAAATCATTTTGATTATGCCAGCTTTTCCTGATCTCTTCTATTTATATTTGTTATATTGTCTATTCAAATCATTTCATCATCTTGCTTTTTAATCAATTAATCCTGAAATACTAAATGTTTTAATCAGTATTTATTTGTGATGATATAAATTAGAAGCAAAAAAAGAAATAAAAATAAATTTTGCTTTCAATGTATCGATGTAATTAGGAATCGATTTACTTGTTAAAAAGAAAAAAATTTTTTCTTTTAGTCTAATCTATTTTGTTGATTAGACTTAAGGATTTTGGAGATTGCAAAAAGTACGAATTAAGTAGTCAAGAAAAGGAATAAAAAACAGAAAAACAGTCATGAAGGATTTTTGAAAGATTATAAAAATGGCATTATTGGTGAAATTCATTACGGTAAGCCTTTAAAAAAGAATAAAATAAAATAATAAAAAATTGTTTTTTTTTTCTGTGGAAAAGAAACAGAAATTAAGTGAAATTTGCAGCTGATTTCGTTCTCTTTTTTAAGCTTTTAAATATTTTAAAGAAGAGGAAAAAAGAGAATATACAAGAATAAGTAGTATCAGTACCATTCAATTATCGACTCATTAAATCGATCTTTTTATTATCTTTGATCAAGTATAGTCTTTTAATTTGATCAATTTCTTGAAACCTTTTTTTTGTTTTATTTTTAATAGCTATTGATTTAGATGAAATTTCGGAATTTTTAAGAAAAATTTTGAAATTTACACGAAATGGTTATTTTCTAAATTATATCATCATTTTATCGCTGTATTAGTTTTAAAAAGTATTCAAAGATGTCAATATTGTTGTTTTTTTTCTCTCGACATTAAAGCAATTCAATTTTATGCTAAAATAATATTTTCGTAAAATTTTAAATTTTCATTTTATGGTCTTCGTTATATCTTTTTGATGTTATCATACATTTTGAAGAAATTCAGCAATTCTTTTCGTGCTGTTTAAAATTCAAAAACATTTCAATTTTAGTTTCAAAATTTCACAATATAAAATTAAAAAATATTATTTGATATCATGTTCTAGAAGCAGTTCGTATTTTTTTGTCCTCCTCTTGTACTATCACGTATCGTATTTTTCCTGTTAAAAATGCAATGAAATGATAATGATGATATCAAGGAATTTCATACGACTTCAATTTTGAGTATATGAAATTGAAGTGTGTCACGAGTGATGAGTGATGAGTAAATTGGTATTGGTATGCATTTTTAAATTTGATATGACCTACCTACATGATGCTAATTATTAAGTGATTACCTAAAATGTACTTTATCATTCATTCTTGGAACAAGACATTAGAGAAAATGTATTTTACAATAATTTATTGCAAAAATAATATGTAATCTAGAAGAAAAAAGTATATTGTTGATTTATTTTATACACTGATAATATGTAAAATAAATAACAGAGCACAATAATTTGGACATACAACAAATAATAACAAACCATTAATAGATCGCAATCAAATCGTTAGCAATAATCCAGGCTATCAAGAAAATCTTATCCATTGTTATCAAAAGAGAATCATTTTTGTTTACCTATTTGTCTTCAGTTTTCGAACTTTCAAACCCTTTCATGTCATCTTAATCAACTCATCGTTTTTTTTTTTTTTTACGTGATTATCCTATATTTGATATCATTCTCTCAAAAAGCCTTGTAATTTTTTTTTTTGAGCCTTCTATCTTCTACTCAGCACATTTCACTTATCTGAACCTAAAGTGATATGCCGTCTTATTACTTATCAAAAAGTTGTTCCTTCGGTGTGATTGCAAATGACACAGGAAGTTCTGAAGTTCCCTTTTTTACTTTTATCACCTATCATCTTTTATTTCTACAGCTTCTAATAGAACTAATAAAAGGATTTAATCCTTCGGAATTTTTCTTTCAAGTTAAATAATATTGTCAGCCGGCAAATCATTATTACGAAATTTCAGGATTACAAGATCAATTATATAATTCTTGCCAAGGTAAAGTAAATATTAATTTCTTAAATTATTCTAAACTAAATTGATCACTAATAATTCATTTCAGGAGAGTGACCTACAATTTTATGTACATAATCATTGTGCTAACATTACCTACAATCTAAGCTTCCTAGCGATTTCTTCTTACTAGTCGGAATTGTATCCGGTTATCAGATTATCAAGTTTATGAAAATGTTATTGCTAAACATCATTTGTTAGCTTCTATTATTGCGCATATTTTTTACTAATAAGATAAGCAATATGAAATAAAATATTCATACATAAAATTTTTTTTTTTAAACTATTAAGATGAAATGCTATCTTTCTTCTAATTGACCTCACTTTTTTTTTTTCCTGGAAGACATACAATAATAATGAATGCGTAATTGTTATATAAAGTAAATAAATGCATGAACAATAATAAATTATATATTAAGTATACTCCTCATCATTCAATTACTATTTAAGGAATTTCTGCCCTTTCCAACTTCATCTCTTTTCATTTTTTCACCCATTCACTTGCTTTCCATTTATACCAAATTACTTAATTCCATTATGATAAAAGTAATATCTGTCATTAACATGATGGCTCATTGTCAACAGTAAGCATCGCTGATTGTTGTGACGATTGTGGATACGAGCCATTGATGGAATTTGAAGCGGAATGCTGGAAAAAGAAAAGAAAATAAGATTAATAAATAAATATTCTCCTCTTTTTTTACTCCTAATAAATCAAAGAACATTTGCTTTTGTTCTTTTTTTTTTTTGGCCAGATAAAAAAATAATTATTTATCTTATCAATTAATTAAAACAATCGAAATAAATTTAAAAATAATGAAAAGAAGACGAAGAAAAAAACTCTTTTAAAATGCATTCAAACAATTTATATATAACTAAATATTTGAATAGGGCATATTAACGCAAAATACATAAATGAATTTAATCGAATACTAAAATATATTCATTGTTTAAATGCACATAGTTATCAAATCATTCTAAAATATTCAGAGCTATGCAGAAATTTTTCGTTCATTGAGGTTGTTATTTCCAATTTCATATCTTTTGTAAATTCTTAATTTTTTTAATTATTCATTAAATTTCTACATTTCTCATACATTTATTTTGTGATACTTAATTTGATAAAGTTACGAATAATCCATGCTACAATTAACGATATGTCGGGAAATTTTAAATATCAACATTATTACCTTTTATTTTCAAATATCAGTATTCTTCAAATGATGATTGAAGTGGCATTCGGTGAATAAATATTGAAATTATTAAAATTTGTATTTATCAAAAAGTAGAGAAAATAAAAGTGAAGTATTCATGGATGTGAAGTATTACAACTCATTTACAACATATATAATTTTCCTCCTCCCTTTATTTCAGTTAAACAAAATATTTGTTTAAAAAAATCATAAGAATGATAAGATATATTTTCTTGCTTTTCCTACATATTTCAAAACAAGTTCAAGAAATTAGGAGGTCATTTTTTTTTAAACTGACAAAATTAGTGATATCATCTGATATTTTAATGTGAATGCTATGAATTGATCACTATAATAATTATATACTTCTTCAAATTCAGAGATATCAGCGTATATTTCTTTGACAGATAAATTCATATATATCATATTGTTGCCTTTACATAATATTTTAGTCTTATCAATTCATTTTGTTCACTAAATCCTATTTTTGCTTCCAAATCAATCTTCCAAGTTTGACTAATTAATGATTTGAATTAAGATTAAATTTTCGATTTTTACAAATTTTCTAATTCTATCCAATGCTGGTCATTTCTTTTTGTTGTATGATTATATGAAAAACTTGACGAATTGCTACATTGAATTATTAGAATTGTACAGCGATTGTTATGTGATAGTAACCAATACAATCATAACAATTTCGAATTTCAAATTCCGATTAAGAAGAAAAATAAGCCAAATATATTTAATGACAATTTATTTATAATCGATCAAAATTGAGAAAAATTTATTTTTAACTCTATCAGTGCATAGATTGATTATTGTATATGTAAATAAAAGATGCGATGAAATGAGAAAAAATGGCAATATCTAAAATAATTCCTATTTTTAAAGTTAATATTATTAAAGAGAAAAAAACCAATAAAAAAAAGATGTATTTTGTCCTTTTCACTCCTGTTTTCATCTACTAAAAGGATGGAAAAAAATTGTGCATAGCTACTTCTTGTAGTTATCGTAAACAAGATAAATTACACATAAGCAGATATTAGATAGATTTTCTTTGCATAGACTTTTTTCATATTCGTCCTTTCTGCATCTGAATCCCATTTTCAACAACATAGACGATGATGTACAGAATCAATGATCTCAATAGATTGAAGTATTATTGCAATGCCAAAAATAACAATGTATCGATTCTTGGACAGAAATCCATGATAAAAAATTCTCTCAAATCATTTCGTAAATTCTGTCTATTGCATAAATTATCAAAATGATTCAAGCTAATCAATATCAGTTGATCTATATGTCAGAAATTTTGTTTACTGCCTCTCTTTTAGACTTTTTGAATTTTTCCTGATTTTTCTAACAGAATAGAATATAAATAACACGAAAGCGGACCATTATCCCTACAATATTTATTGATATCATCCATTCCTTCCTTCACTTGCAGAATTCATAATTATATACTTCACTTCTAAGGATGGAATCGTTTCTCATATTCATTAAACAATTTTAATTCAACAAAAATCGTCGAATCTTACATTGGAGAAAGCAGTTTAAATTAATAATTAACAAGGAAAAGTTATTTTCATATTAATTTCTTAGAATCTTAAGTGATATCTTATTAAATATCAGATGCAGATCAGACGACATTTAAATTATATGTAAGTACAAAATTCTTGGAAAAGATTATGCATGCATACAAACTTAGTTAAATGGAATCACGATCAGATTATAAAGAAAAAGACTGGATGATTTTAGATGAAAGTAAGATGAGAATCGTCAAATAACAAGATGATCTATGATTTGCGATAAATCATTTTTATGATTTTTAATAAGAAAATAAATTTTACAATTTTATGATCGCTAAAATATCAATTTTCCAAAGGAATATTTTAATGCTAGCATCGCACATATCATTTTTTTTTTTAAGGAAATTATTATTCTTTCAAAAATACCCAAAAGAATCGGATGAGCAAGTCTTCTATTAAATTTCATTTAGAATCAGATGAAGCCATAAATTATAATTCAAACAAAGTATGAAAATCAAAACAAAGAGAATGAAAAATTTCTGCTTGTAGATTATTTTTTCAATGAATTCCAGCTAAATTTAATGAAAAATATTTTTAAATTTTTTTGGCTCATGTAAATAAGTGATCTTAACATCGATATTACTTTTCGACAATGATTGATTAATTCGTTTTGCAAAATATAATATTAATTTGATACAAATGTTTTCTTTTAACAATAAATTATCACAAAATATTATCAAAATAAATAAAGAGAATGATTTTCCATTTATACTATCAAATTTCTTTTTTATGCTTCTCTTTATCTTTTTTTTTTGCCTTTAAATGACAGTGATTATCTATATCCTTCTCATCCTTTTGTTTTATCACTTTAAGGTGTAAAATGAAATGTTAATTGATGAGAAATAAAGAAAATGATGATGATGATAATGATAATGATGTATCGTCACTTAACGATGCAAGGAAAAAAAAGTTGGATAATATTTCCGTTCCGATCTCTCTCTCTCTCTCTCTCTCTCTCTCTCTCTCTCTCTCCCTCACCTTGCATTATCAGAGCAAATTTAAAATTTGCAAAATTTCTCTTCTCCTTTTTTCCTTGAAAAGGACATGCAATCTTTTTCTTTGCTCTTCTTCTCTCGCATTTTTTTTCATAAATTTTTTTTTCTGCAAAAAAGAAACCAAAAAAAAAGAAAATTTAGGAAAAGTAGGAGTGATAAAAGGATGGAAGGGTAAAAGAAAAGATGATACATAAGAAGTAAAGTTTCCAAAAGCAAAAAAAAAAAAAAAACTTTTACCCTATAAAAATGTCAAAAATGGAAGGGAAAGAGAGGGGAGAGAGAAAAAGGATAAAAAAGATAAAGAAATGGAGGGAAGATTGAGTGAAATAAAAATTAAATGAGTGATGCAATAAAAGTACATCCGGTTGATGTCCAAAACACTCCATTCTACAGCAATGAGCAACAACAAAAAGTGCACAAAGCATATATTTCTTATCTTTATTTTTAAAAAAAAAAAAAAAACTCGTTAAAGAGGAAAAGAAAAGAGAGGATAAATGAATAGAAATAAATAAGTAAATAATAGATAGATAGATAGATAGGAAGGTAGATGGATAGATAGATAGATAAATAGATTGATTGATAGATTGATTGATAGATAGATTGATTGATTGACTGATTGAATGATTGATGGATCGATGAGTATGGCAAATAAAAAGGCACATATTTGTTAACATGTATAATTATCAATGATTAATATTCAATTGCTGATAATATTTACTGATAAAATGATAAAAATTAATTTAAAAAATAGATTAGTCATATATATATATATATGTAGTAAGTATCATCAATTGAACATGCATATATAAAATATTTTAGTAAAAATATGTACTTTTCTCTATCCAATTATATACCATTATAAAATGGTTGGTTGATTGAAGTGTACTTATTTCCAGGATCGAAGTTTTTTTGTTTTTTGTTTTTTGCTTTACAGAATAAGTGCAACTTAACCATAAACAAAGCTGTGGATTACTGTATTAAATTTTTATGAGATTCTTTGGCCTTGAGCGACATGCTTCGTGATGTTTACGAGTACTCGTGTAATTATTATTGCTTTACTCGAGAGAGAGGAGAGAGAGAGAGAGAAAAAACGAAAGTTTTGGCACTGAGCCAAGGTAAAGTTTATTTTTATTTTTTGCTTTTTTTTGTTCAAGTGAAAAAGCATGATAGTAAATCAACGAAATGCTGCTGATGTTGGATAGAAGAAAAGGATTTGACTTCATATTTTTCCAATAGAGACAAATAAAGAAAAGAAAAGGAGCCTATTTGAAATGAGTAGCGACAATCATTTGATTGAAATTTTTAGACTATAAATATGTAAAATTCCCAGTTAAAAATTCTTATAAAAATGAGAACGATAAAATTACGAAAGAAAGTTGCATAAATAAATTTTAAGATTTGATCGATTCTTTTAACTTGGAACAGGTTTTAGGATTATGCATGCCTACTGCCTACATAATGATGATCTCATACATTTTAAATAAATAGTCAATGAGATATTCTGCAAAGATGCACTGATGAGGATAAGCAAAAAGTATTTTATAATTAATCATTTGGTTAATTAGCAACTAGAATCCAAATGAGAAGAGTTAATTAGTATCGTAAAGGTAGCACCAAAATTGAGATGAATCAATGATAGTGAAGAAATGGAAGGAAATATCAATAAAATCAACATAAAAGAAGATAACAGATGTCATCCAACAAGATGCATCAATTTCGGACTGCCAAGGGCATATAAATACATAATGTAATTGATTGATTTCAAATTAAAAATAAATAAATAAATAAAGAATTTATGGTCGGATATTGAACTTTCTTAGAATGAAAAATTCTTCACTTTTTTTTGAGAATATAACAGATAAGAAAATAGGAAGTAAACAGATAAGAGGCACATCTTTAATTGTATTTCGATAAACCATAATTTCTCCCACCTGTTTTTTTTTCCTTCTTCCAACTAATCCAACATTACTACGAAATAATAAATTTATCTAATACTTTCTATAATTTATAATTTTATCAACATTTTTTATAACAAAAAGATTTCGAATTCACAAAGAAAGTTTGTAAATTTTCTTTTTTAATTTCGTTTGAATATATCATATTTTGACGATTTTTTTCTGCAAATTTGAATTATGCACTAAAGTGAAAGTCAATAATTAGAATGTGATACAAAAAACTCGTGCATACAAAATTAAATGATGTACATTGGATGCTTCTAATTATTACGTTAAAATCTTTGCTTCTTTTTCTTTTAAAATTTACTGAAAATTGACACAAAATGTTTTCAAGAATGTGCTGCTGACTTATAAGTCTCATCGTCGCCAATCATAAACTCTTTTTTATGACTTTTAAATTTGAATGCAGGAGATTCAGATAAATGAAGAGAGAATGAAAAATAAGAATTGATGATTTTTGATATTCGCAAAATTTGCAGATATTTCGAAACTTGCATAAAGTTCCGTGAAAAAAATGTTTAATTATTTTCTTAGCAAATTTAATTGTTATTTTCTTTTAGCAATTCGAATTGTTATTTTCTGAGATGCTTTTTTTTTTTTGAACTAATTCAACACATCCTAATTTGATCTACAATATGAAGGATAAAAGAAATTTGAAAATCAGTTGACCTGATCAATTTTGCTGGTAAACGGAATTTTGCCGGATAGCACTGTTTCTGGATTAGTTGTTGGTGTAGTTACAGCGGCGTTGTACAAAAGATTTGCTGATTGAGCTAGTTTGAGCAAATCAGTCGACGTTACCGGCGCCGATCCAAGTAATAAACTACACTGCTGAAGGGTAAAATAATCGATGTAATTCAACGGTAAATGATCAAATTTGTTATTAGCGATCGGAAGACTAGCAGTTGCAGCTAACAATGATAGGGATCGAAAATAGGAATCCATGGATGGTTCCATACAACTCTTCAAAATTGAATAATCCATCGAATCAGTGGTTTTTTGACAATTCTTCGATTCGCAGTCATCGGTTAATAGATCGTAAAGTACAGGTGCTAGGGAACGGAGATATTTCTGCTTGAGATCAGCTCGAGATGGTACCGATGGTGACCAAACGGTGATACTATTGCTACTACAAGCTGTTGTTGGTGCTATTCTTGTTGTCGCTGTTGTTGCTGTTGTCGTTGCTACCGTTGTTGTCGCCGTCGCATACGGATGAAATCGTCGAGTATTGCTACCATCTACAGTATTAGATCGCCGTCGCTCCATAGTAACATTATAATGATGACGATATTGTTGCTGTTCATGATCCGGTACAATTACTGAACCCGTATATCCTAAATTTGATTTTTGTTCACTGTTGTTACATTGCGACAATAATGATTGTAGCTGAATTGATGGTGTTCCGGAATACGCAATCCGTTGTTGTGCAATAATACGCTCAATATCGCAAAGATTTCGACATAGTAAATTAACGATTTCCGCTTCAGATAAGCTATTTGCTATCGTTACAGGTTGTGGATCAGAGTTAGGCATAATCCTAACGGCATGATCATTCAATACGTTCCCGTAAACATCACTGCCAGTTAGCAATTTTGGAACAGTAGTTACAGGTTGTATAGAATTCTCATTAATCATTGTACCCGTTGATCCTGCTGCTATCATTTGATAACAACTCGAGAATGCACTCTGTGGCAGTACAAGTAACTGCTGCATCAGGAACGATCGTTGTTGGTAGAAGTTGATGATGCTCCGATAAAGTATCATATGTGTTTGATGGAATGTCCATACAGGTATTTGTCGTTCCTACACTATTATTATATGGTACTGATGTAAGGGAACTGTGTATAAGTCGCTTCTTAATTGGAACCTTTATAGAGGGCAGTGATAAACTTTCAAGTGAAGCTGCTGGTGATAAAGGTGGTTCATCCGATTTAATCTTTGATGATAGTTGTTGAGCTAGTGGAGATGTTGCTTCTACTGTTGTCGCAATGATCGGATCCGTTAAATTAGACTCATCGTGAAGTTGCATTGTTGCTTCTGAAACGGTAATATCTTTTGATCCATCGTTATCAAGAATCGTATTTGTTATCACTTCCATCTCCTGAATCATTTCACCGGTGTTTCCAACAAATTTCGAATCAATTGTTGTTGATTCTATCATTCCTGAATTAATAGCTATATCCATCGTTGCTGTCGTAGCGTCATCTGATGCGCCGCCTGAATTGTCGTGCGTATCGATATTCACTGAATAAGATGACGTGAGCATTCCGGTTCGCTTTGCTGATGGCCACCTCACACCACAATCCCATTTCATTTTATCGGAGCTATTTGTTGTTGAGTGCGAATAAAGTACATCACTGGGCGGTGCTCCTTCATCATCACCGCCGTCACTATCTTCTACTTTTTCGATCCTTTCTAGCTGAATATTATCATTTTTTTGCTACTTTTGCTACTTACAATATTGCTATTATTATTACTAGTATTACTATCATCATCATCATTATCATCATCATTATCATCATCATCATCATCATCATCATCATCATCATCATCATCATCATCATCATCATCATCATCATCGTCATCATCATCATCATCATCATCATCATCATCATCATCATCATCATCATTGTTACAGATTAATGTTATGCGTGATTTATTCATATTGACATGTCGATTGTGATTATTTCGATAGTGAGTTTCCACCGTGATGTGGTTACAATTGTGTACACTAGATTGATTTTTTATTAGAAAATTTGGATTGCTTATAGCAAACCCCTTAGTATCATCTATGTTTGATCCTTTGAATAATATGTTATGATTTTCAACGATTTTGCCATCATCTGGAATAGGTGTTTCCGGACAAGAAATCTGAAATGATGATTTGCTCAGACAAGAGGAAGAAGGAACAGTAGTTACAATATTACGATATATATCATTTGATGCATCAGTAGTTTGACAAATACGTAAAAATCCCGGATCTGGAAGATTATTACAGGTTAATGATGATTGATCATTTTGTTCCAGGTGATCCATTTGGAAGCTACCGATACCAGCATGTTCACCAATATCCAAACGATTAGTTAACATCACTGACGAATAAAACCAATCGCTCGGCAAACGACTTTGATTATTTATTTGTTCCTGTTGCTCTTGTTGTTGTTGCTGTTGTTGTTGTTGCTGTTGTTGTTGTTGTTGCTTTGTTGTTGTTGATGTTGTTGTTGTCGTTGTTGTTCTTCGGCCATTGAAAAAATTTCGAAATGATTTCTTCTCAGATTAAAATAATGATTAAATTAATCTCAAATCACTGTGCATATTTCATTTTAAAAAACTTTGCAAATATATACGAAATTAGAGATAATTTGATAGAGTAATCAATTTCAATTTCTGCTGTTGCTGTTGCCGTTGCTGCTGCAATTTCTTTTGTAACACATACATATAAGACACACACCTAAAACAGATATTGTTTGATAATTGAGAAGAGCATAATATATATCGATAAACGATAAATAAATTTAAATACGATGCATTTCATGAATATAATATAAAATAAAATATTTTCGTCGACCACCATCAATAAAAATAGATTATTTTTATTGAAAAGTCATCAATTTCAACCTAAACAATTCCAAGTTATTTCATTCTCACTTTTATTTCATTGATAATAATATTTCTCTATAGAGGTCAAACTTTCTTGTTTTTATACAAACGAGAAAAAGTCATCGTTTTGGAATATTATGAAAGATAAAGTATGATACTTATGATGAAAACTGCTTAGATCAAGTCGAGAAAAGAAGTCAATTAATAGATAGTAAACAGCTGCGACAAAATATTGCCACCCTCTTTTCATCACTCCTTTTCTCCTCCCTTCTTTTCCTTCATTGAAGATTGTTTTTTTTCTTTTTTTTTTTTTTAAAGAGATAAACAACTTCATCAACTGATGATAATCTGAGCAATTTTGCAGCTTTTTTTTGGATTTTAAATGATTGAATTTGCAGAAAAGTTCTGCAAAATTTCCCATTTAAACTAATTAATATTTCTGAAGATCATTTAAAGTTATTTCCAATGTTTTTGCCAACATTCACGTGTAATACGTAAAAATTGCGTATTACACGTGAACGGAGAATCACAAGAAGAAGTGAAAGAAATCCCGGAATATATCATTGAATTCTCTCTTAACCGAATTCTTGTTATTTCTCCAATAGTTCCTCTGAATAGAAAAAGATGGTTATTTTTTTCTCTCTTCTTTTCTTCACAATAATATTAATTTCATTCACAATACAATATCAAAAAATTAGCACTAAAAGAAGAAGCGCAGGAGAGCGCGGAAAAATAGGAAAAGCGGGAAATTTTAAAGAGGCAGGAAAAAGACGAAAGGAAATATTATCGAAATTTTTCCCATTTTTTAACCATTTTCGAGACGGTTTTCAGAAAAGAAATTCAGAAGTTCTTTTTCGATTATATATGATTCTTTGTAGATGACGATTAAGGTAATTTCAGTCGATGCAAGAATTCGAAGATTTTTTGTATATAGTAAATAATATTTCTTCCTAGACAATTCAAGAAATTCAGTTATTCTTTGATGAATGATAATAGTAAATCTTTCACAGGAAATTTAAGAAATCCAGTGATTCATTGGTGAATTATGATGATAAAGTTTCTTTCGGGTGATTCAAGTCGATGATAAAAATTCCTCTCAGCTGATTCAAAAATTTCATTGGTGAATTATGATGATAAAGTTTCTTTCGGGTGATTCAAGTCGATGATAAAAATTCCTCTCAGCTGATTCAAAATTTCATTGGTGAATTATGATGATAAAGTTTCTTTCGGGTGATTCAAGTCGATGATAAAAATTCCTCTCAGCTGATTCAAAAATTCGACGATTCTTTGATAGACAATGATGATAATCCCAATGATTTTGCTGGATGATGTTTCGATTGCTTCAAGAAATCCAATGATTCCTTAGTATATGACATCTTTCGAGTGGTCTAGAAAATCCCGGGTGACCTCTTGAAGTATGCTTTTTGGAACCAAAATTTCTTCCATGCATCTCTCTTAATTCAAATTTACTTCAGACAAGAAATCAGTTCTGCCGAAGAAACGATTAATAGATATAAAACGAGCCGATATTCATGCGTGTGTGGTGTGTGTGTGTGTGTTGTGTGTGTGTGTGTGTGTATGTATGTATGTGTGTGCATGTATGCGCATGTGTGCTTGTAGTGTGTATGTGTGTATGTGTGTGTAGTGCACTTGTAATGTACTTTCATTTTCTTTTTCTCTCCTCTTCTATCTAACATCCTGCAATTTCTCATACTTTTCCAGCCTCGAATTTACTAGTTTTTCTCTCTCTTTTCATCTCTTTCTGTCGCTCTCTTTTTTCTTTCTCTAAGATAATTTTAAACAAATCTCAGCTCTAGCTCCCATTACCCCAATGCAAAACACGTTTCCATGTACTTTAAGGACATCTCGTCAAGATGTCAACAGCGTCACCCATCGATGATTGTTCGACTAAGTTTGTTTAAATATTTAATATTTCACCACTGCAACCCCTTCCTCTCCCTCTTTTTCTACTTCTCTCTTCTCCCTTGCCATTCTGTAATTATTGTTTGTCCACTCTTTGAGTAACCTTTGTCCAGCTAAGCTGATTCGCCCCTTCCCCCATTCACTCATTGCTATAAATAAATACGAATAACAAAAAAAAAAAAACAAGTTTTATTCGAGAAACTTCATTTCTTCCTTTTCTTCTTTTCCCTCCCCTCTCTTTCGCCTCTCTCTCTCTCTCTCTCTGTGGAAAAACTGCACGCAGTTTGTATGTCGCGAAGAATAATGAAAATTATGAACTCTGACCTCAATATATCGCTTTTAAATTAAACCATATTTTTTCGACATATGTGATGAATGTTAGGAGAAGGCGCAAAAATGTCGGCTATCCCAAATCTTTCCTCATTTTCTTTCTTGGATAAATGAATCTAATTTACCTGACTTGTCCTATTGGGCAAATCAACCCACTAATTATCATACTTTGTTAAGTATGAATATCATTTCTTGTAATCATCCTGGATAATCTTATCATTCATATAGTAAATGATTAAAATAAAATTGATTGATAGCAACCTAAGTTAGGATCTAAAAAGAACTCCCTATCCATTCTCGAATACCGTACCGTATCGTTTGAGATGGAAGCCGTTAAAAAGGGTGTGAGAGAGAAAAAGACAGAGAAAAAGGGAAGAAGAGAAGGAGGGAAGAGATAAAAAGAATGTCATCATATAATGAAAAATGAAATGATCCATATTCCTTCTTACATAAGACATCATTCTTTCATCCTGAAGGAGAAATTGAATGATTAAATTTAAAAAGTTTTGCAAAAAACTAAAGAGTAAATTGCACAATCAAAATTCGGTTAAATTTAATGATAAAAATGATAAAAAAAAATCTTATCTGTTTTTGATACCATAACATTTATTAGTGTAACTTTTCTCTTAGATTTAGATTAAACTAATCAAAAAATATATATATAACATTCCATTTTTTTTGTCAGCAAAATATTATCATTTTCAAAAATCACAAAATAATTGATAATTGAAAAGAAAGAGAGAGAGAGAGAGAGAGAGGAGAGAAAGAGAGAGGGAGGGAGAGGAGGAAAGGGCGAGGGAAAGGAGGAAAGAGGAAAAAAAGAAAGAGAATGAAAAGGAAAAATTGCAATGTTTGCAGAGATTCATCGAAACCAGTCATCGATGAAAATGTTATCAAAGTGCACTTCCACTTCCATAATTTTTAGGCATTAAAAAAAAAAAGATTCACTTTAAAGCAAGAAAAAGAAAGTTTAACCAACAAAATGCCGTAACAAATATTCGCACAATGCCTTCCTCAAAACATGTTTATAAATAGCAATAAACTGGCTCGATGAGGGGATAGTCAAATGGAATGGAATGGCAAAATGAAAATAAAGAAAAGGACGAGACAAGAAATGAATTGATGAAAAGAAAGTATAAATATGAAAAAAGTTGAAAAAAACCAGCTTCTAAAAAAAATGGGAAATCAAAAAAGAGGAAGGGTTTACTTAATTAGATGATGATAATAATAATGATAATGATATAGCTTAATTGGATGATGCTAATGATATAGTTTAATTGGTTAATGATAATGATAATGTATTATAATTTAGATAGTATGATATTTAAAAAAAAAAGGAGTGATAGAGAGAAAGTTCATCGTTCAGATTCACAATTATATGAACTTTAGAAGCTTTCGAAATAAATAATGATAATAGTTGTTTGTACTTTTTCTTACAAATGGTTCAACTCTTTCCTTTTTTCTCTTTTTTCGTAATTGTGATAAAATGTTTCTCACTCATAGATGAATTACGCTATCATTAATTAATTTGTATATTTACCTAATCATTGACCAGCATCTTTTCTCAAATAAATTTATTTTATTATAAGTAATCTTTTATCAAATAAATTTATTTTATTATAAGTAATTATTATTTTATACGTAAATATTATTTTATCTAAAGATTTATTAATTTGAAAATGTTATAAAAGGAGAAAATTTGTTAACAGATGTTTAATAATTTTAACATATTTTTATTTAAAAGAAAATCCATCTAATATTTATTAATTATCATTATCATTATTATTATTATTATTATTATTTATTATTATTATTATTATTATGATTATGATTATTATTATTATTATTATTATTATTATTATTATTATTATTATTATTATTATTATTATTATTATTATTATTATTATTATTATTGAAAATGTAATTATTAATTATTGTTATTGGAAATGTATGTAGAGAGAAATAAAAACAAAGAGTGGGAGAGAAAGAATGGAATAAGATCTACTCTGATAATAAGATAAATTAAATAGCATAATAGCATATTATTTCAGGAATTTCATAAATGTGATTTCTTATTCTTTTTAAGAACGAAATTTGAAAGAAGCTAATTTTATAATATTCATCCTAACAATTATTAGCTGGAAGGAGAAATAAATCCTTGAAATATGGTATTTTTCAGCAGTGTTGACAACTCTTTGGAATATATTTTTTATTTAAAAATTAGGACATTAATTATTGGACTTAAATAAATGTCCCTCAAAATTTGTTATCGATCAAAGAATGTCCTCTTCAGTTTTATTCAGTGCTGCTATCAAAACGGAAATGAAATCAGCAACGAATGGATGAATTGCAGGAAAAGTGTACTTTTTATCAATAAAGATTTGAAATATGCAAGGATAAAAACTATTTAAGAAATATTGGAAATGATTAAGAAATGAAATAAGAAATTTTATATATAATACAAAATTGATAACTTAAACATATGTTGTAAATAATACTGAAATGAAATATTTTTAAATTATTCGTTTAAAGCTGCTTACTCATACAGATACTTCGTTT
The DNA here is from genome assembly GCA_024305405.1 of Dirofilaria immitis. Lineage (NCBI taxonomy): Eukaryota > Metazoa > Nematoda > Chromadorea > Rhabditida > Onchocercidae > Dirofilaria > Dirofilaria immitis. The sequence continues at coordinate 2,004,754 of JAKNDB010000110.1, forward strand.
GGGAGATGAAGAAGGAACAAAATAAGCGGAAATAACAGAAAAGTTATTTTTATTTTTTATTAAGAACGTTATAAACGTAAAAATGCTTTAAATAACTTAAAAGAAAATGATAGTTAATTTGACTATGTACCGTATTCAATTTATGTAATTAAATTTTTTTAAGGACATAACGACAAATTTCCTACAGTGATCAATCATACATTATTGGTGATAACTTCTCATATCGTATATTTCAAATTTTAATTTTTTTCATAAAAACGAATTGAAATATATAAAATTTATGCTTCAAGTGTATGATAATTGTTCGTTATTTCGACATAAGTCTCATTTTTCTCGATAGTAATTGGTCGCTTTCAAATTCCAATTTCTATTAAGCATTTCCAAGCATTTTATTACAAATTTATTTTAGTACATGTATTTTGCTTGGCGAGTAAAGGAAATATTATTGGCGAATTGCAGCAAATATTTTTTTTTTTGAAAAAGAAGGAAAGAAAAATAAGATTTCCAAAATTCAGATTATTATAAAATTGATTTTTTTTTGCTAATTTAAAATTTTTCGAAATAAAGATTAAATGTAAGTTTAAAAATATGAATGAAAAATACCCTTCAAATACAGTTAATATTTAATCGCTGGCTGTCCTTCAAAACTCTTCGATAGTTATTTGAATTTATATTTATACGAATTCCAACTTACCCCTTTTCAAGGATGACTTAAGGCTTCGATTCTATTGCAAAGATGATATGATCAGAATATTGTTACGAATGATTGATAGATGGTCAATTGACGTCGCATGACTAATAACTTCTCTTTTTCGCTAGCTACTTTTAACTCATATTGTAGATAATTAGCCCTCCTTGTCCTTCATTTTTTTATTTGAAATTTATTACTTAATTTTAAACTTGCTTCTTAGTCAGTACTTCCATTTGTAACAATATTTGTGATCTCATCACCTATAATATAATATTACATATCAGCATATTTTATAAAGTTTTGCGATAATTCAAAGTTTTAACTCTTCCTAAGATTATAGTATAAGTTTTGTTTTCGCATAACTACCATCAAGAACTATAATATTACCAAAAATTTTCGTCCTATTTATGTGGCTTATTTATCAATTTATCAGCTTGGTTTATAGTAATTAGATCAACTCAAACAGAACTTCTATTCATAATCATCAAGGTAAAGCAATAAATAAGCAATCAGTAGGGCAAAAGGAAAATATTGGAAATAAAGAAATGGGATAAGTCAAGTTTGGAATATAATGAAGTACAAAGTAGGTAAAAGTATTATCGAGATCATTGAATCTTACCAAAACTTCCAGCTTAGTTCCATTCATAGGACTCTATAATATTTGAATATTCATTTTCATAATAAGCAAGAAATTACGTTTCATTCATTTTAGAAATGATAAGATAATGTATCACTTCTTAGCAATAATTGACTATCATATCACTTTTAAAGTGAGAAAATTGAAAGATAAATTAAAGCTATCTATATGAATTATTACAGTGAGCCAGATAAAAATGTTAGCTGTGAGTATTATAAACAGGGGACATTGTTGAACAAATTAATAATCTTGACTACAAAACGAATTTCTGGATTCAGAATAATTTCCTGGTAGAAAAGGCCAAATGTTATATGATATGATACATGATGCAAAATTGAAGCAATAAGAATTTTAGAGGAAAGTTTCAATGAAACGAGTTTAATTTTTAACATTTTAATTCAATGTTTCGAATCACTTCATTTCACTTACTACCAAAAGAAATGCATTCAACTGTCAATTAACAAATGCAAAATTATGCTACCACAACAGCATATTATCGAGAGAATTATAGTTAATCATGATGATAATTAAAAAATTTTACGGTAAGTTATCGTATTTAAGAGCTATCGTCCGAAATAATCGTTTATTCGATCATTTATAAAGAAATAATTATTTTTCATTATTCCGTATATATTTATTGCTATCGTCTTATCATGTGTTAAAAACTAATTTTTTTGTTTCCAATGAAATATCAAAAATTCTTTGTTTAACATTCAAATTTTAAAATTAAATATTATTCGAAAGTATGTATTCAATTTATCGCGATATTTCTGAACTAGGTGTCTTAAATATTTTTCGTATGATAAGTGCAACAACGAAAAAATTGAAACTGTTTTTTTTTTCTTTTTTTTTATCATTGCCACAAAATAGAAATAGAATAAAACAATTTTTAAATTTACATACTTCCTACTGCTTTCAACGAACTTTCAATTTTTTTTATGAGATACTAAATGATTATTTAAATCTTTAGAATAATATAATTGAATTGAGAAATGACGAAGCAGAAATCATATTGCTGAACTAAAAAAGAGAAGAAGAGTACAAAAAGAATATAAACAGTTTCAATTTTTTCAAAAGATTCTTAAAATTTTTGAAAATCCGATCGAAACTTAAAAGATTATTGCTAATATACTGTATCGATAGTTTATGAAGCTAATACAAAAAAAAAAGAATTTATTACTCGGATAACAACACAAAACACTAATTATCGATACATCTATCGATTTTATTAAAATTATTATAATTTATAGTTTATTAAAATTATTATAATTTATAGTTTTAATAAATTAAATATTGAACAATAATATCTGATTGTAAGATTCAATTTACAAACTATTCACTATGAATGGTTCATATTACTCATTGTATGGCTGATGATACTACAGAAATTTTAGGACGCTATTACGACATTGTTGCATAATGATTAATTTCAAGATTAGGTGAATTTGATTCAACATGACAAGATAATTGAGCAAGTTTCTTTACTCTTTTATCTTTCTTAATTCAAATTAAAAACTGATATACCAAGGACATACCTTATAAAGCTTAGGATACTATTGATATCGGCATTCATAATGAATGATTGTTATCCAACTGATAAATGATAACATTATTTGTCGATAAACCAAAAAGCATTTGTGATATTATTGAATAGATAGACGATATAAATAACAAATGAATCGAATTAAATTTTGAAATGGGTCACAAAACTTCATCAAAATTTTTCCGAAAATAAGAATAAAGAAAATAAATTTTTGATAAAAAGTTTCATTATACTATTATTTCTCATTTGTGTAGCGAAAAAAAAACAAACTCGCATATATATTTGATATTATTAAATTTTTAACTCATTTCCATGAAATTAATGCATCGTATCGGAATGTTACATAATTTAAATGTTGTTTTCCTACAACTAGAACTACTACTACTACTATTAATAATAATAATAAATGTCTTTAGTTTTTGCAGTGAATTCAAAAAAAGTGAAATGTTGGATTTCATCCAACTATTCCTTCAAAAAGGAAAAAAGAAGAATGTGATATCATACATATTCAAACTATAATTCATCATTTTTAAAATGTTTAAATATTATACATATTTTTTTGTCGAATATTTTAGTGGTTTTAGGAACGTAAAAAAACTATTTTAATAAGAAAAGTATATTAGAATATTTGGCAACATTTTTTAAGTTTATTTATTAAATGAGTTAATTTTTAGGAAAGAAATGTCGGATGCCTCTATGATAAACAAAAGTTATGCTAAAAAATTTTATTATTTGATAGATATATCGTATATATCAAATTAAATGAAAGGAATGCTTTTTATAAGAAATTCTCGATTAAACCACTAATATTAGAATAATCAGTAAATGAACAGAAAGATTCTAATAAGAAAGATATTAATTTTTATATTAATTAACTATTTTTTGACTTCGTTTTTAAAGCAATAAGCCAAGGACATTGTAACTTTATATTCTCAAATTTTCTAACTTCACTTTATCTGATCCATTCTCGAATAAATTCTTTAAAGTGTATTTTAAACCACTTGTTCGCAATGCTAGACTTGCTGTTCCTAAACATTCGTTCAACTTTTTTTGTATTCTTCTTCTTGATGATGGGTAGAAAAATGATCGTTTTTAGAATATTTGTTAACTTTTACTAACTTTAAAGGAAATGTGACACTTCCTGGAGTTCGCCACAAACTTTTCCCATGATTTTATCTTTCAGAATTCTTCGTTCTTTTTTTCTTTTTAATGAAATCCAGAGATTAGAGAATAAGTTACCTGTTGAAAGAATTGAAATTTGAATTATACATATCTACAAATGCAGTAATAAAGTTTAACATATTTTTAATTCTTTTTACAGATAATTATTTCTTAAGTTTCATATATCAAAAGAAAAAAAAGCAAATTAATTTAAAAAAGATTAAGAAATTATCAAAATCTTGACATAAAATTCATATGGTATTTGAAAATGTCAACTAATATTTTATTTATCGTGATAAAACTTTAATCTTGTATTTTCAATTATCATTTCATTCCACCACATACGTATAAAAAAAAAAAAAAAAGAAGATATTGTTTATCAAGATTTGCTTTCGAGGAACTTATCAAGCACTCATCGCCATTCATCATTTTAAGAATGCATAGTTTAACTACCGGAACTTTATCTAACTATTTGCATTAATTCATTTTATTTCAAATGTACTGAAATAAATATGTACAAACTTCTCTCTTTAAATAGTGAAATAACTAAAATAAAAGAAGTTATTGTTTTTTTCTTTCCTTTTAGGAAAAAGTAAATAAGTATCAGGATAACCTGTTATTATTTGAAACAATGAAATAATCTTCCAAAATTAACATATTGTGATACGGAAAACGTAAAAATGTAAGGAACGATTTTTGTTCTTTTCTTTCTTTCTTTTTCTCACTACATCTTAGGGCTATCGTTACGTCATTTTGTTTTCTATTTTTCTTCATTTCTTTTTTCCTTCTTTTACCTCAAAATAATTTCATAGAAACAATAAGAAGATCGTTTTTAGAATGGCATGAAACGAACTTTCAGAAATTGAAGCTTAACGGTGAAAAAACAAAAAAAAAGGAAAGGAAAAAAAGGTGAAGAGTGGGAAAAATATGAAGATTTATGAGAACATTTCTCTTCACGGCATTTTTCAAAATTCAAAATCGGTTTTTAGAGTAAGCCAGAAGGACTTGTGTACTTTTTGTCCTTCTATTTGCCATTTTCCATCTTTCTTTTTTTTTTTAATTATTTTTTGGAAAAAAAACTGTTTGTAAAAATGTTTCCCTCAAGGCTACCACGCTTGCTTGCTTTACCCTTTAGCTCTTCACATTCTTTAGATATAGACACTTGGTCTTATTTAGCGTTTCTTTCTAGGCCCATAGGCCTAAACTTGTCGATGCCTATGTTTTCATCAATGCTAACGAAGCCTTATCTTTAAAGAAGAAAAATTGGAAACCTTTTCATTCATCATTCAAACAACACAGTAAACAAATGATCATTTCAGATGCAAAAGAAGAATGAAAAGAAGCTATAAAACAAACCTATAAGCAAATTTTAAATTTGGAATTTTTTCTAATGGCTAATATTGCGTATAGCATAAACATCCATGCTGATAGTTACCAATGAAAGGGAACGAATAGCAGGAAAAAATTTTGAATGATAATTGAATTATATTATCAATCATTTGAAACGCGTAATAAAGACTTAATAAAGAATTGTGAAATAGGATAAGGAAAAAAATCACGTTTTGACGTTTAATATCATGAATGAATGAATAAATCACGTGTAATCACACGTAAGTTACCATGCTCATTTAATATATTGTATCGAATTATTAAATAATCTAAAATGATATAATAGACGAAAAATTGACTAAATCTTTTAGCTAGCAAAATATTTGTGAAAGAATTTCAAGCATTCGGCGCATTCATTCTCAGTTAATTTTAATGATAAAGCGATAACAATTAGTACGATTAATGTTTGCTAAAATATAATTACACTTTAGGAGAAATTCCATTTTCCTGTGATAACAGTATATATGTATATTAAATTATGAGAAGTATAAATAGAAAAAAAGTATAAGCTAATTTATCATTTATTAAATCTAGTAAAGTTACTCAATGGTATAGAAGATTTGTCATCTATTAATGTATTATGTATGTTATTATTATTAGGTATATCTGTTTACGTATTTATTTAAATTTTTACGTAAAGTGTTAAGTAGTTTTAAACTAATGAAGTTATAATTATTTGTAATTTCACTTCATTAGTTTCATTTAAATACATAGAAGAAATGATTTGATTTGATCAAATATCGTTAATATTTATAAGAATTTGAATCTGCGATTAGTTAAGTTTGATTATAGGTTGCATTAAAAAAATATGTGAATATCATATCACTTTTCTTTCATCCCATCTTTTCTTCTTTTTCACTCTGAGAATTTTAAAGATAATTTAAGCATTTTATTAACAATAATAATTAAATCTTTATATACGGACATGCTAATTTATTTAATATGATAGTATCTGATATATTATGATTTATTCAATATTAATTGATAAATGATTAACTTCTAGCATTATTCAAAATTCTTCTATATGAATTGAAATAAGCAAGAAAGGACAACTCCGAAATGAACTGTGTAGAAAATGGTGACCCTCCATACTTGATAAACTTATATATGATTGAATTGAAAATAAAGTCTTAGGTCACCGGTCGATTATATACATCATAAAATATTAAAGAATAATGCTATCTTCTGAAGTTTTTATAAATGTGTGCTTTATTTTGCTTTGCTCAATTAAGAAATTGGTTTCTGAAAAGACCCGACTTAATTAAATTACTTCGAAACTGGTCGTTTTAAATTTCAGAAATTCAAATAACGGGAATAATTTTTGATAAGGAATCAAATAGTTTCATCATATCCTTGACCGAATTCATTTCCACTTTATATTTTTGTTTTTATTTTTTTATTTCTAATCTAATTTGAAGAGAAAAATAAGTTTCAATTTTACATCTTCTTAGGTATTAATAAGTTCCACTTTCTAATTTTCATTCAAATTTATCAAATGAACTAAGAAAATGCAATGTATTGAATGTATTTTGAACCTGATATACCTTTTTAAATTTGTTTGAAAATTTGATTTCAAAATTTATTATTAGGATGGAATATATTTCCTTTCCTTCTCTTTTCTCGTTTATCTATAAAAGCAGGTGAAATTAGGAGAGGGAAAGAATCGAAAATAATGCTATTATCAAATATCAAAACGGATATTTGTCACTGATATCGACATTGTGCAACACCCATACTGTCAAGAAAATCCTTCTTTGGCAAGTTTCATCCTTATATTTTTTGCAAAATTGAATTTACTCATTTCTATCATATCACTAATGATATAAATAACAATAACTTTGATAAAATTTTTGAATTAATCGATTATTATCATAAGTAAAATGGAAAATTAGTGGAAGATTATGAATGATTTCATTGAGACTATAATTATAGCAATCAATGAAGCAAAAAGTAAGGAAAAGAAATATTAGAACTAAATTATTAAAAATTTTAAAATTCTTAATCAAAAAAATAAATTCTTAGAAAGCAAAAGCAAACAGACACACATACGCACACAGACACACACAGACACACACACAGACACACACACACAGACACACACATCCACACAGACATATACAAGATGATAGAAAGAACGGCAAAAGAAATGATTGCTTATTCCAAGCTGTTTGATTGTTTTGAAAATTAAAATGAAAAATTTTTCATCAAATTTCAAAAATTCATCGCAAATAAAAGAATTAGGAAGATGAAGTTTTAGAGAGAGAAGAAGAGGAAAAAGAGGAGGAGGTGAAAAAAAGAGAGGGAAAATTGCTGATGAAGAACAGAGAGAAAAAAAAACATAACAGGAATGAAGTGCAAGAAAAGTTCATAAGTGAAATATGGGAGAGATAAAAGAAAAAAGAACAAGCGCAACCTTCATTTTTTTTCATATTAAAATATAGAAGATGAATGAAATGAATGAAGAGGAAGTTAAGAAAGAAAAGAGAGGAAAAGGGAAAAGAGGTGAATTGAGGAATAGAAAAAGTTCTATTTTATTTTTCTTTTTTTTCTTTTCTTATTATTATGTTATATTTATTAAAATACATTTTAATGAAGATATTTAATTACTAGCAGATAGTTTTGATCAGAAGGTAAAATAAAAAATAAAGTAAACTGATAATGCGCAACGAAGTGATACAGCGCTTCCATTATTACTGATTTAGAGAACCTTCCATTAGCAATTTATCATCCAGCATTCATATGATCCATGTCCTCTCTCCTTTTCTTTCCCTCTCTCTCTCTCTTTCCTTTTTTCTCCTCTTCATCAAAGTTTTACTGATAAAAACTTTCATTTTAAGGCTTTAATCTTACATTTAATTATAATCTGCATGAAATTATTTCAGTCAAAAATTTGGTTTTATGATCATAAAATGTTTCAAAATTTATTTCAGTTTTCTTAGAATTTTTAAAATTTATGTTTGATCATATTTTTGGATCAAAAGTTATTTGTTACGCTCTTGTAATGGATGATTAAAATATTGTCCAATATTATTATTACTATTCAAATACTTATTTTCTTCTAATAGAACTTTCATTTACATGCTTTATTTTAATTTAACATGTTTTAATTAGAAAAAACAAGATTGATATCTTTTCTCAAAGTAATGCTTATATATATATTTATAAATCATATGAAAGTTAGATTTTAAAAATTGTAAATAAAAAGGACTAAGTTATTGCTGATAAAAGATATAAATTGCAATTCGTTCGCATAATTTCGTTGTATTTTACACGAATATGTAAAAGATGGGAAGAAGAAGCAGAAGGAAAAGCATCGTTTTCAAGAGTCGAGAATATGGAATGTATAATATGCGAGAATTGGTATGAAGAGGAAAAGAGACAGGGTAAACGATCGGGGAAAAAAAGGGAGAGAGGAAAATAAAAATGATGAAAAAATCTTTTTTTTTTTCATTTTAAAGTGCATTTTGCAATGTTCCGTTGATTGTATGTTAGGCATTTTTTTCAGGGGCACTGAACTAAATAGGCCCTCTTCGCTTCAATGGAAAAAAAAACAAAAAAATGGAAAAGAATTTGGTCTCTAATATTAAAGTGCTCGAAAGTGCAATGATAAAAGACATCAAAAGAAATGTTATGCTTAAAGCTTTGCATATATTTTTAAAAATTTTTTCTTTTTTTAATTTGACCTCTAGCAGGAAAATAAGAAATTATTTTGAAAATGAAAAAAAACAACAAAAATATTTTAAATTTCTATCATTTTTTCCCTTCCAAGATTCATTTTCAAAGTTATGAATTGTTTCATACTTTAATATGCTCACTATATCATCATTATATGCTATTTTAACGACTATTATAAACTTTTTTCTTTCATTTAAATATTTATAAAATCCAAAATTCAATTTATATATGATAAATTCTTTCTCTTATAGAAATAATTTCAAAATTTAAAATTTAATATATAATATAATGCATGGAAGATTTTTTCTTACACCTGTATTATAATTTCAATTCTTTTTAATTTTTAATAAGTTGCGAAGGTTTTTGTTTTGCAAATTAGGATCTAATTTGGATTAAAAAATTAAAACAAACTTAAACCATAATATTTTGTTAAAAATAAAATATTGAATTATAAACAAATAAGACAGTGAATCACAACATCCATTTTGTCGTTTGTGATGTAAATTGTTCGGTGGTGTGCAAACTTTTATGATTTTCATCCTTTTTTTTTTTTCGAGACTAAAAGGACAATTTTTAAACTAAACATGCACTTTAGAAATGTTAATAATGTCGATGCTTATTTAAAATGTCATTCAAAAAACGACTATACCCAACATTACGACATTACCAAATTGTACGACAGTGAAATATATCGATATTGTCGCTATTTAATTGATCTTTACTGTGTTAACAGATGGATGGCTTTTGCATATTTTAAATAACAAATAAAATGCTCGTCTTAAGTTTCGTTATGAGATGGTTGACAGAAATCAAATTACTCTGTCGTTTTACTAACATATGAATAGACAAAAAAAACCTGATCTATGTTTATTTTTTAGATGATTGACAAAGAAGGAATTTATTTGCAAATCAAACAAAATGTCAATTCATGTTGCATATATCGCTTTAATATAAGTACATCATTTGTTTACAATTTGTAACATCCTTAAAACACACATTTTTTTTTTTCGTTTTATTTTAAAAATGAAGATGGAAAGGAAAATGAAAATATTGTAGTGAAAAAGAAAAGAAAGGTTAGAAATGATCGCCCATGAATTGTTGTAGCTGAATCATTGTTAACACTTCTTTTTTTTCTCGAATAAATGGAAGAAGAGAATAAGTATGGAATTTTGAATGCTAATCCGAACAATCTAATTGCACCGATTAGTGCGGTGATATGAATTATGAATTACGATCATGGATATTATGTCAAATTTCATCGCAAGTTATAAACGAACCAATTAAATCATTCATTGTGTGAAATTTAAATACTTACTTATGTAACAAGTAAATATTTAAATAGAAATCTTCGATTTTCATTTCTCATTTTAAAAGAATTCAGGCAGAAAGAACGAAAAAAATCAGAAGAGAAGGAACTTTTGAAACAAATGAAAAGTAAGAAAATCGATGAATAAGTAGGTAGGATATACTGATGCATGAAAGGATTGATGAGGAATGAACAATGAACGGATGAACAGACATAGGAATTACAAAAGGAACGGATAAATGAATGGATGATTGGACGGTTGGATGGACGAAGAAACGGAACGGAACGGATACATAGATGGAATTCATGGATGGAATTTTGAAGAAGTTTGATTTCCGCATGAGCAAATAGGTATTGTGAAAGTTCAACATTCAGTCTTTTTCCTTTTCTTTTTTTTAAAAGTATTTTAATGTCCTTTAATGGAGTACCATTAATCCGTATATTTAAAAAATTTTTAAAGTGCATCTAAAGTACATTACCAACCGAATTGCATACTGTCTGATACCATCAAACACAATCATCTTCCTTTTCCGTCACATTTTTTGATTTGCTATCTAATATTTTCCTTCTCGATCTATCGTAACCGATCGATTGTAATATATTCTTCATTCACCGCTCGACAGTCTAACCAACAAATGGATGAAATTAAATCATACTATAATCTTTGCAAATGAACAAATATAATGAGATGTTGTTTGCTAAACTTGGCAGTTCATTGTGCCATCTGATACAAGGTACTAAATATCTGAATATTCGTTAAAGATTCTATTAATATCAAATTCATTTCAGAGTTATTTTTTCCTTTTAATCAATTCTTTTTCCATTTTTCTCGAGATTAAAATTTTAGTGAAATATTTAGCAATTAAAGGAAAAAGTTGAAGTAATATTTATTTGTCGTATTTAATATGATCATAATGTATGGCTGGTAAAATTATAAATATACGACCAAGATATGCATGTGATCATTTAAAAGTATTTGAAGAAAATGAAAAAAGAAAAAAAAAACATCTAAAATTGCGCGGAATTTTCATCCAATAGAGATGTATTACAGTATGTATGAAGAGGATAAAATTCAATGGATTTATAGATAATCAGCGAGCAAAATTTATTATATTTCAAATGGGAGAAGCATTCCGAAAATTTTATCATATCATATTTGTACTGAAAAACGAATTCATTATGCAAAAATAGGTACTTGCAGACGTTAAAAAAAAAAAAGGTAATCATTTGAAATCTGCAAATTTCAAAGTTTATGACTATCTACTGCTCAAAATCCTATGAGAATAAAATAATTGGAGACTGAAAGGCACAACCAAAGCTTCATCAAATGTAACTTTCAAATGGTTTCATTCGAGAAGTAATAAATATATTCCTGTTATAATTCTAATACTTCTGCATAATAATCAAATCATTGTTTTTTTTCTCGACTTTTCGCAACTTTATTGGGAAAAATTTCAAAAATATTTAAGATATTGAAGTATTCTACAAATTGAAATCTAAATTTTCTATCTTTTTACTCCTTCATATTTGAAACTGCATAAGAACATGAATGAAAATATTATAGTTAAAAAATAGTTGAGAAATTTCATCAATTTCTTAAATCCTTAATTTCAAAAAAAAAAAAGCTCAAATAGAAACTTGAAATGACACAGCGGGACTAACGTTCCACTTCTGAAGCAATTTTACAAGGAATGACATTTTCCTTCTTTACACTAATTCAAGCGAATATGACTGACATACATCGAATCTTCATCATCATCATCATCATCATCATCATCATCATGAGTATTATTATTATCATCATCAAACATAAAAATGATACAACAAGCTGTACTATTGCATATCAAAATTTGCAATCTTTTCATTTTTATTAATAAAATTTATAAAAGTCAAAATTGATTGCTTAAAATTAATTTTTATTTTTTCTTTTTCTTGCACACAATTTTTGCAATTTTTTAAAATAGATATCTTAGCAATCGGTTATAATCGGAAAAATGGCAAATGCATTTGAATATTAAAATAATATGATATTGGTATGAACAACGATCATAGAACAGTAGAAAAGATAATATTGAAAGATCGAGATATTACACATATCGTGCCGCTATTTGATTATATCTTTCGCATTAAATATTGTCGAGATTTACATATTTCCGACATATTTCAAGTATGATTTTCGTATCAGATTGTTTTAACTTTCAACAGTTTTTTCCATTTCAATTTTTTTCTTTTTTATCTCATCCTCGATAATCGCTAATTTCATCACTCAACGGATTGGTTATTTTTGCGGTTCGGATAGTTACTGCTGTTAGAATAATTTTCAAAGTTATCACAAATGGCTTCATAGATGATATGATAAAAGTTATCACGCAAGATATGCATTTAGTATAGTGTGAAAAGAATGAAATTATAAGATATCGAAAAAATTAGGACATTCAAATTGAAAGCAATAGATCATAACAGAATATTTGAATCAATTATTTCAAAATAATTTTGGCATAATATTACTTAACATTTTAAAATCTTTAAATTAATAACAAATTTGTTAATTTTCAATGAATGTTTAAAAAGACTTAATATTAATATATTAATTAATTAGTTTAAATATATTTTACGAGAAATAACTCTAAAATTAAAAAAGAAAGAGAATGTATCAAGTTGAGATTAAAGTTGGAAGCTCGAATATGTGCTATCCGAGCTTCCATATATTCTGGAGCAGCAGTTTCTTTTATGCATGCATGGTATTTTTCGTTCAATGTTCTACTTCACGAGCAAAAGAAATATCCGTCAATGGCAAGGTAAGACTGAATTGTTCCTAATGAAATCATAATCTCTGGATAAATGATTCAGTATTATTTTTTTGGTATAAATCGCAAGAGAATATTTTGATCGAATTGTTTTAAAATGATTTTGATATGATATTACTTGACATTTTAAAATCTTTGATTTTTCTTTAAGTTAAATAAATTTTTTTCTTTTTGGCTCTTTTCATTTTTTATTTTTAAGTTTTTCTTATTTACTTATTTACTAATTTACTCTATGAATTTTTAGGCATTTCATGCTTTTGACAATTTCATTAATGCCTACCATAGAAAGGAGCAAACTGTAACAACAAATTACTTTCGTATTTGCGGCCAAGAGTTGATACGTGCTTTGATTAAAGTGAATTAATAAAATTTGTTCGGGATTTCTTTTTATAAAGTAGAAAATGTCTTAAAGTAAATTGATTAATCATTATAATCTTTAATTTCTTATATCATTAAAGAGCATTTTAATCATTTCGCTTCAATTCTAACTTATTTTATAACAAAATTTGATGAAATTCTTTAACTTTATATGTTAGAAGATATTTTTAATCTAAAAATTTGAAATTTAACTTCGTGTGTAAATCAATTTTGAAAGTAATCAAATATTTTATCATTTGATAGAATTGAACATTCACGTCATTCCAGACATGCACACCAATAAATGGCACATATCCATGCTTTCAAAGTTCAACCAATACGAGACGTAAGCAATCTAAAAATTAAATCTGTTTAATCTGATATGAAAAGAAACGATTGCAAAGCAATTTTTTCTTGCAATGAATATTTTTGAAAAGTTTTTAGCATTACTCAGAAAATAATCAAAAAAGAAATGCTATTTTTTGGGACTTTAAATTTTCTAGGCATTTTATTTTAAAGACAATTTCTTCTAACAAATTGTTTTAAAAACAAATATGGATAATAATGCAGCAAATTGCAGCAAACATTTAGTTTCAAAATAAGAGATGAGAGTTAATATTTGTTGATTGCAAATTTATTTTCTTGCTACTAGTATAATTGGTATTTTTAATTTCCAAAGCTTTTGGCTATAATTTATTCTCATGAACAATTTTGCTAACTATCAGGTCAACAATTTAACTAACGGATAATGGATTGATTGACTTATTAAAGTTTGATATAAGAAATTAATTTGAGCTGGAAACTAAAGTCATAGTTTCTCATCTAGATGTTCTGCCAATTGATGATTTTCCTATTCTTGGTTTTTTCCTATTTTTTTTTGAAATTATTTCAGGATAAGAAACCATTTCAACTTCATTTTGAATTATTGCTGAAATTATTTCCTTTTCCTGCTTTGCTGAATAATGATCAGTTTATATGACACTTTGTAATGGAAGCACTTTGAGTCCTCCAATCTTCTTTCTAGAAAGATGACATTCTTGAAGACATTTGACGTTGACATTATCGTACGGTCGATATCGATGCACTCTATTGAAGTGCATTCGTTAAAATGCCTAACGCAATGATACATTTAAGCATTTAATGTTTGAAATTTTCATCGAATGATTCATTTTCATCGAAGCAAGCAATTTCCCTTTTTTGATTAATAAATTAAATTCAGTTCTTTCAAGCATTGATTTCACCAATCGATCGTCCAATTAATAAATTATTAAAAAGGTTAACAAATTAAAGAAAAAAATATCAATTTAAGTGTTGGATTACGTTTTCAGTAATTTGCAAATCATATTATTTTAATAAAACTCAATTATCTCAAAATTTTCATTTTAAATCGTTATCTCCTTCATTTTCTTGTTCATTTCGTTGATTGGCTAGAAGGACAACTCCAACAACTTGTCTATTTGAATTGAAACATAACTATCTTCTTCTCGACATTAGATCACTTCTTAGCACGTAATAGCTGTGAAAATAAGTAGCGATTTGTGAAGCTGAAAATTACTGAGCAGGTAAGTAGCAGGAATAACTTGATTATTTGTTAGAGCTTAAAATTTGATATTAAATTCAAGCCATCTGATCAAAACTTGGAATCCAAATTACTTGAGAAAATCAGTCTCGACTTTTTAAATTTTACTTATTCACTGCCACTACACTACTTATAAATAGAATTATCATTTTTGGTCAAATTCCTGGTTTCTTAATCACTATCACTTAAGTAGGTTAATTATCTCCTACATATCTTTTATACTGATCCCTTTATATTCATTGAAAATTCTTCTTTCGACAACTTTTTTCATCAGTTTTTAAATTCAGACTAATTTGATTTAATCGTCATTTAGTCTCTTTCAGCTTCTGAAATGGCAATTTGCAAATCGATTATTCAGCTAACTATATTGACTCCTGATGGCAAATCACCATATATCTTATTTATGTATCATTGAAATATCTTTATTTATCATAATAAACTAGATTAAAAGCCTATCCAGCCTTGGATTTGTCATTCTTTTTATCCTAGAAATACTTAATTTATTTCGAAAATTTATTTATTGATTTCCTTTTGAATTTTCGGTCAATTAATTCCTTAACAGATAAACGTATAAGAAGTCCTCTTACCACCTTCAACTTTTTTTTCATCTTTATGGTTCGTTTTCTCTTTGAGTTATCATACAAATCTTTTGAACATAATTGCAATTTTTTCATGGAAATATCATATTGCACAATATACTGGAATTTGAGCATTTATTTAATTATTGAAATTATTTAATAAAAAAATTTTTTCCACAACAAAATAAGAGAGTTAGAAAGTTATGAACGATTGGATATCATCGATATTAATAGATGATTATTGAGTCTTATCAATGAAACCAATATCACATTCGTGATAATCTCAAATAGTCAATAAATTTAGCAACAACATACAACTTTTAAAAAAAAAATCAAAATGTGACGTCAATTAAAATTCGTTAAATATTTTTTATTTTTAAATATTAAGTTATAAAATTATAGATGCTGACAAGACATCAAATCGCAGCTATCGCCGAGGTGTTGCAACAAGTTGTTGTGACTTTGGTCGATGTTCGCAAGAATACCTGACGACATTCTGTTGCGAGAGGTTAAATGTTGCACGATAAACTACGTCATATCAAATTCCCAACCGCTATGACACCTACTTGCTAAATTAATCATTACGAATTATAAAATATAGCAATAGGAAGAAATGGATTATATGAAAAATGTCGAAGAAGTATAAATGTTTGAAAAATAAATTGAATAATTAAATTTAATAGTTCATATCATCCAGCAAATTTTGAAAATTATTTACTGCAATATAGTGCAGTACCATTATTATTTGATAATATTGATAAGCTCAGAAAATAATGAGTAATGAATTAGCGTTTCATACTGTATATTTTATCAATTTCAAAAACATGTAGCAAAAAAAATTTCTTCTTTTCGTTTTTTTTAAATTGTAAATTTGATTTCAATTTCGATTTTAATTTCTGGTAATCCATTGATAGATGCCTTTGATAGAAGCATTCTGTGTCATTTTGTAAAAACAATTAATGAATGAATAATGTTATTAATGGGAATTTATGCAGCCAATAAGTGTGACAATAAATGATCATCATGTATGATGTGAAAAAGTTCATTTCTATGTTTATAAGCCAAAAAAATTTTTTGCGATATGATAATATAAATGAATATCTTAAATAAATTTTATAAAATAAAATCTATGAAAATTTTAGATAATAATTTCTGGTGTAAAGTTTATAAAGCGATTGCTTTTTTTTCATCAGACTTTTTGAATAAATTTGGCAAAATGAATAAAATGTTTGTTGAAGAAATATGTGAAATGATTTCATTTCACATATGATTGTCATTGCTTAGCCCCAAAAATGATTCAACATTGTAAGTTCAAGCTTTCGATGACCTGATCGTCGCTCTGATTCATCTGAAGAAAAGCTTACTTTTGAAAGGCTAATTTTGTTTTTATTTTAAAGTAAATTCTTTGATTTGTTTAACAATTTGTTGCTATGCTGCTTAATTATAATATCAAAAGAAAGAAATTAAAATAAAACTTTTGCAAAATACTGAAAGTAAATTTTTCAAGATAAGTTACACCATTAAAAATCGCTAAATTTTATATTAAGTGATAGAGATTTAATTTAAAAAAATGAAGCATTCAAGAAACCTGAATTTGTGTTGTCAAAGGTTGAAGCCGGATTATTATTGTTAAACTGAAACGAAGAAGAATTAAAGTTACTAGGTTTTTTCGACAAAATTTCACGAATTTTAAAATTATACTTAGTGATATCGTCACAGCACAGTTTATTTTATTTGACGGATTACCCATTTTAAAATTTGATGGTTGTAAAACTAACAAACTATAATTTAATTACGCTAAACTTTCTTCCGTCATTTTTTGATAATAGCTACAATTAAACTTAAAATATATTTGATTTAGAAACTTATGACATCTTATGACATTGTGATTAATAATGTCAATGTATATAATTCACAACACATCCTGCAGCATTTCGCTAATCATTTCAAGTTTCAGTAAAAAAGTTTTCAAGTGTCAGAAGTAATTTTAGAATGATTGATATTGAATTAATTAACACCTACCGTATCATCTTTGCGTTTCCCAAAATCTACTTGATTTAAACAACTTGTTTCGTGCTTTATTCAACGATCTCTTTTGATTCAGCTGTTGCATCAATGGCATTCGCATAGGCTGTTGAATCTTAACAAAGCACAGTAAAGTAATTAATTAGTAATTGAAAATAAGAAATAAAATAAAAATATGATGAATGCTTGAAAAAAAATAAAATAAAACGTAAATAATTGATGATTGACAACATTTGGAAAATAAATGATCAAAATTATCCCACATATTACATTCCAGTGATCTTTTAAAATTTGATAGCTATGTTCAAATATCGAATAATACGGGAAATATGAAAGAGAAATGTTTCGTGAAAGTAGCCAGTAGATACAAAAGGTTGAACAAGAACTTAAACTTGTTGTTAGAATGAAATGATGAAATTTTTATTAATTTGAATAAATGATGATTGATGATATCAGCTTTTTTAAATTCAGTGATAGTCATGAATATATAATTCAATCGTATATTTATTAATAGTACGTTGAGGAATTTTTCCTTCTGGAATTAATTAATTAATTGGAAAGTTTAATCACCCTCTTATCAAATCTTCCAAACAATTGATAACTCACATTGAATTGTTTGATAATTAAATACTCATTAAAATTTTCAACAATTAGAAATTCATTGTTGTTTTGTTCAATCAAAAATAAGAAAGTTTCTCCATTTTTAAAAATTTCTTTACTCATTTGATTTCTCATTTCTGTTCGACTCGATATTGCATATTGTAAAATATACTGAAATTTAGACAAAGAACAAAAAATATTTCCATTTTTTCTCAGAATATTTGAAAGGAAATAATTGAAAAAAGGAAGAGATTCTTGGTGTAACGCAAGATATTAATCTGTTCTCGTATATTTTATCAATTATTTAATTGAAATTTTCAAACTACTAATGTCTCTCTTTGAAAAAAAAACGAACTTCTGAAATGATTTAAAGATTATTAAAGCCAATCACTAAAATAGAATCTTTTAGATCTTATTGTCAATTAGCTTTAAAAAAGATTGGGAGATTTTCTAACTTCATTTAATTGTTCTAGAAATTCCAGTAAACAGGGCCAAATTGATCGAGACATTTATTTTCCTCATCCATATCATTGGAATAAGTTAAATGGATCAACATGCTCGTTAATATTGTTATTTGTACTATCATCGAATAGCGTAATATCGTTGTTAATAGCATAATGCTTCATCAATTCTTGTCAAAGAAATCTGGAATTAAAAACATATTTTGTAAATATTTCGTTTAAATTGAAATCCACTTAAAAGAATGGTAACCAGCAATTGATTGCGCCTAATAAATAGATCATATAATTAAGCAAAAAGGATTAATGATTTGAACTTTTCATCCTCTTCTCTTTATTTTTTCAAATGATATATGGGAAATTATGAGACGATTTTAAAATAATAGTTACTGGTTATAAAAGAAATTAAATTAGAAATAAGGAAAGAAATGGGAATCTTCAAATGTCAAATCAACGATTATTGAAGTAGTAAAAACTATTAGTTTCACTTTTGCATTGATAATAATGAGTGAAAGGAAAAAAAATCCAAACTATGTAATTAAATTAGTACTTAGAATCGGTAGCTAATAAAAAGCGAAACAAAGAAAGTTAAAAGATTACGAACTTTTTAACGAATAAGTTTTTTCAAAATAATTGCTTGTTCTACTGAATGATCATTCCATATACATCTAATTTTTTTTCCTGAATTCAATTTCATTTCTCTACAGTATCCTCTTGCAACTCTTAGTTGTCTAAAGTTAACACAACAAACTCTAACGAATTTAAAAAAAAGCCGAAAAACTATTGCATACTTCTATTATTATATTTATCTATTTGTAACACGATAATTTAGCGAAATAGTTTCAAATAGGGAAAATTAAATTGAAATCAGCAAGATAAATCAACCGATACGGAAGCTGATGAAAAATTTACCGCACCGCAATGATGATAAAATTTACAATTGTGCGAAATCGTTGAGAAGTGTGAAATAAAATTAGCGAATTTATTAATTAAAATGATAGGAAAAAGAATCTAACTCTCGGATTCTAGCTACATTCTTCATAATGCTTTATGTGGGATTTTGTACTTCATTTTTTAATTTTGATAAAAAAATTAAAGCCTTCTAGCTTTTTGAATTGAAAAATTGATAACATCTTAAGGAATATACTTAGTTTTTCTGCAAATAATTTTGAAATCTTTCCTAATTCCATCTAAATTTTTCTTTTTTACTTCATATATTTTCTATATGAAGAAAATGTCCATTCGTATATGACAACTAATTAACACTTATCTTTCTGTGTAAAAATAATTTTATAAATTTCATTTCAAAAATTTATACATCTTATTTGAATATATTACACTTACATAGATAAACAGAGATTATGCCCAAACTTCATGGTAAAACTAAAAATTTTAATCATTTTGATGGACTTAATAATTTTTCTGTCAGTTTTCGATAAAACTGATAGAAAATAAGTTTTCATTTTGAACTTTTTGAACATAATGAAGTTAAATTTTTACTTATTCTTGCTTATCAATTGCCTCTTATCTTTCATTTTCCTTTTCCTCTGATTCAAATACTCTCGAAAATTCGACCCATAGAAAAGTTCGAGATGAAATAAAATACATATTTATTTGATGCACAATAATTAGATAAGCTGGGAAAACGAAATATTAAGTAAGAAAGCTCATAGATTTAAATTGAATTGAAGACAAAAGAAATAGTAATGAAAATTATATGCTGAATTGTTGGGTAGTATCGAAATAGGTAAAAAATTATGAGTTTATGATAAATTATGAACTTGATTAATTTTGCCACATTAAAAACAGCCACTGAATTAGGTATGCTTGAAGACAGAATTCATTTCAAAACTTTCTGTATTCGCTTAAATATCAATACAAGAAGAAATGTAATTCAATATAGAACTAATTTATATACTTGTTTTCTTTACTCTTATTGTTGTAATTATTTTTAATAAGATAATGATAAGTTCTGGAAAAAGAAATATAGAGCAGAAGATTTCAAAAATTTGAACAGATTGAAAACATTTGTGAAATATTGCTTGAAATTAATTCATTATGCATTGGTAAATGATTAAACTTATATTCCATCAATTTCAATATCATATAAATAAGTAAGATTAAACAACTTAGTAAAGTTATCCTTAAATAAGGCATAACTTAAAATAATCCATTAAAATGTCGAGATTATCGATAGCATAAGAAAGCTTAGTAAGATATTGCTTTGCTAGAAAATAATAAACAAAAGTTAGTAAGTAAGCATTTAAAAAATAAATACTGATAGCATTTCTTTATAAATGACCTTTTGGGAAATTTATGACTGAATTTCCCTTGCATTGTTAATTCAAATTTATTCCATTAGTTTAAAAAAGAAAAAATTAGTTTAAAAAAGGAAGAAGTTAAATTTATCCAACTTTATGAATATTAAATAAATTTTATTTCATAAAAGCAATCGTTAAGATACATATAACATTTTAGCAGATAATTGAATTCTTATAAACCTTTAATATTTCTCTGAAAACTCTTTTCCAAATAATTTCTAGAATTTTAGAAATTTCATATAAACATTCATTTTCAAGAGTACATTTTTTATCAATTATGGTCGTTTTTTATGAAATTTTTTTTTTGAAATAGTTTTGTTTCATTCAAAAATGATGCTAACTTAAACCTAATTTATATCGTTTCATAGTTATTACTTTTATCACTGTTCAAATCAATTATGAAAAATCGTATTCTTATAATCAATGATATTATAAAAAGAATTGAACAATCAATAAAGAAATTCAATCATAATTTCATCAAATAACAGATTAATTATGTGATCAATCACAGAAATATACATTTATATTTTAAAATTGAAAAGCTTGAAGATAACATATCACTGTAAAATAAACAGATCGATTCAGATTTTCAATCTTTTTTGAAAAAGTTTTTCCCATCAAAACTTCCGGCTATTTATGGACTTTCCAACTTTTATTTTAGAATATTTAGAAAAAGAAATTCAACAGTTATCTAAAGCCTAATATTTGTACCACTTTGAAAACTTTTTCCTAGTTTTAAATAAGTTGATTTGGTAGTGAAATTCTACATAGTTTGTAATTGCTAATCTTCCAAATAAAAAGTCTCGCACGCAATTTGTCCAATATATATTATTCCTTGGCATGAAGTGAAACTAATCATATGGAGAGAAGTAGAAAACTTGACTGATCGAGTCACGATATGATCATAAAATTTGGTTATGAATGGATTCTTAAATTGTTCATTTCTGAAATGAATAACTTTTACGAAGAATTTTAAAAGAAATTTCAAAAAAGCGAAATTAAAAATAGTATTAATTAATTATAAGTCATTAATTTTTTGTCGAATAAATGAGATTAATCTTTAAATGATCCGAAGAATAAGATCTAATTAACATAAGTTTGAATTTAAAAGATATGATTTAACGTAACCAGATATGATTTGATGAAACAATGACCTTTGAACTATAAACGTTTAGCTTCTAAACAATTTTCAATATTTTCCCATTGAGATATTATTTATCTTTTCATTCTTTAATTAACTAATAATTTATTATTAATATTATCCAATTTTTTACAATCATTTTCTGCTTATCGTTTCTGCAAGAGAAAAAAATACCAAAAGTAGAAGTAAAATTAGATATTGAAGGTAATTGAAAGCGATGGATTGAATAATGTAATATAATATATAGTATTTTAAGTTTAGTAAAAATATAAAATTTATTGCGATGAAATATGTTATGAATATTATTGGATAATATTGATGCTATCTTAGAGTATTATAGTAATAGCAATTTTCTACAAGGAGAAAATTTACATAACAGGTAAAAAATCGATATTCAAATATTTTTATCTTTCTATGTTTTTTAAATTATGCTTTCCTAATTTTTTTCCAGCTATAAATCGTATTTATTGATGATAATAATATTAAAAAGAATTATAAAACAATTAAAATACTTTTGCTTTATTCACTAAAGATCGTTAATGATTATCCTTATGTTATTCGTTATTTTCTTGAATGATAAATCCTTTATTTCGAAAAACTGATAACACTATCTTATTCCAGCTTTATTTAATTACTGTAACTTCTTTATCATACGAAATATCCAAGTCTGATTCTACTTATGTGATAAATAGCAACTCAAAATCCCTTGTGACATAAGCGGTGTGTCAAACAAATATGCATGTCGCAAATCACTGATATTTTTAAAAACAATAAATTAAATCTCGAAATAATCCGGGCAGTTTTCATGCATCATTCATGCGTTGAAACAACGTACAAAACAGACTTCTCGCCAGTTCTAATATTATCGACGGTTCAAGAATATGGAACAGTAAGAAACAAAGATAACGAATTTTAAAGTTTTACGCTGAAAAATTACGAATACAACTGGGTGCAAAGTGTTCGACAATATGATTGATATCATGCAGTTCTGTGTATATATGACATTCATGTAACGCTGCGTGTATTCGACATGCATGCAATAGCTCATTTTTTAAAACTTTATTGGACAAGACCTTTACAAAAAGAGACAATACTACGATAAAAATTTAAATCGATTCTTCAAACAACAACGACTCGTTTAAAAAAATGAAAAAAACTTGGGGAAAATGGAATAAGGATTCGGGGCAAAGAATGATCCTGCTGATTTTAAATATGGAGAGTTAGAAGGAAAGGATCATGGTCATGATCGTGGTCATCATGGTCATGATCATGGTCATGATCATGGTTGTGATCATGGTTATGATCATGGTCATGATCATGGTTATGATCGTGATTATGATCATGGTCATGATTCTGGTTATGATCGTGGTTATGATCATGGTCATGGTTATGATCATGGTTATGATCATGGTTGTGATCATGGTTATGATCATGATTACGATCATGGTTGTGATCATGGTTATGATCATGGTTATAATCATGATCGTCATCATCATCATTTGGGGTGGTATTGTTGGTGTCCTCATGATCAACTGATTTGATAGTCTTCTTCGGCGCTTTACGAAGTTGCTTCTTCTTCTTGCCACGTCTTTTCTTGAAAACATTTTTAGCACGCATGATTTTTTCTCCAGCCTAGAAGAACCAGTCGGATTCGTAATTTATGAATCATCAACTCGTCCACATCATTCAATTTTTTACGTCAGCAAAGCGTAAGTTTGAAGAAAGGAAAATTGGCGTTCAGTAATAATTTCATAAAATTTGAGAACTAATATTTATTAAAAAAGTAAATGAAATGAATACTAAATTAATATCATCCGAAAAAATAAATCATTTAAATGATTAATACAGCTTTGCAAACTTACATCTCCACATGCAGTAAACTTATGTTTACGCTCATGAAGCCAGTATTGATGTTTCGAGGATCCTGCACTCGATTCAGCTGTCGTATCCTTGCTGGTTTCAAGCACGCTGAGGTTTTTCTTGTCCTTTTTCACTTCAGGAGGAGTAATACGACCAGCCAGAATTGGAATCGAGCCCAATTCAACAGGAGCTCTATTGCTACCGGTCGAATTAGTAGTATCGATGATACTAATTCCGGAATCGAAAACATTTTGTTCTAGCGGGCTGATTTCGAAAATATTTTGTTCTAGCGGGTTGGTTTCGAAAATATTTTGTTCTAGCGGATTGGTTTCTTCAGCAGACGTGCTATGGCAAAGTGGGACTGGTGGATTGGTGGAGGAAAAATCGGCAAGATTTGAGCCATCTCCTGAAGCGTTAATCGAAGATCTTGGTCCCTTTGCGAGAATTTGATCGTCAATAACTTCGCCCTGATCCATGTCACTAACAGAGAATTTTGCTGATTAGGCCACACGACGCAACAATAACCGGAAGAATGAGTTGAAGCCAACCGCTTCTTCCAATTAAAGTGTCTTCCATAAATCGATATGCAAATTTTATTTGTATCAGTTTTGAAGCAATTTTGTCGATACAAAAACTCACAAATCTCGTATGCAAATTTCTAGTAAACTGCAAGATCTTGTATCGCATATCGATTTATGGAAGACACTTTAATTGCTATCGACAAAATTGCTTGCTTCATCTGAAAATTTATCATTTCAAATAGTACTAATATTTTTAAAAATTAATTTAATAAAGAAAAACTAAAATTTTTTAAAATTAATTTTTCGTATTAATTACCTTTATTTTCACTTAAATTGGCATTAATTTTATTAGCAAAAATACTTCTTTATTTATTTCTCCATTATGAACGAAAGGAGTTTGTAAATTGATAAAATAAAAATAATTTATACTAAGTGATGACTTTTCTAATATAGTAGAACATAATGATTAAGCTTTTTGATATTAAATTCTAGTTATCTAGATTTATTTATCATTCATATATTTAGTCATTTAAAATCCTTTTAAAATCATTTAGCTTTTTTAATTTAATTATTTAATATTCGAACTTGGACTTTTTTACGGCGAAACCTTTAAAAATTCGAATTCATTTAATAATGTGAAGAATTATTGTATGTTTAATTCATTCCTGTTATCTTTTACTTGAAAACTTAAAAATATATACCATATTATAGAAGCTATTTTTTTAAATCAAAACTTTACTTTTATAGAAGAAAATTTCAAAATATGATAAGAATGATATAATATATTATATAATTAACAATACCAAATTTTTCCAAGCGTCAATGATAATACTCATATGCTTAGATAGTTGAAGTTATTGATCACATAATTTGATTAATTATTAACTAGGTTATTAAAATGTAGCATAATCTGTAAAAATAACCAAATAAACCATCCATTTGTATAAATTTTTTTATTTTAACTCTTTAATATCGAGCAGAATGAAAGTTTACATATAATAAAGGCACAATATTTCTTAATATAATACATACTAAAGGGAATAAAGAAAAATTTCTTTTTTTTTTGAGTATAATAATCGAAGTAATATTGCATCAATAAACTGGAATAATCTTTTTATCATTCCTATTCCGATTTACTAATTTCAATTTTGAAATAAAACTGATCTAATGAATAAGTTTAATATTCGGAAAAAAACGGCACAAAATATCAAAGGTAATGGTAAAGATAAGGCACATGTTAGCTTTGATTAATAAAAGTAGCAAAGTATAATGATAGAAGAAAAAAATCGCAGTGTGATATGATGACTAATTTAATATTATAATCTATTTAAAAAGGAAATTCTCACATGAAAAAGTAAGGGAAAGGATTAAAATTGTATTCTTAATTAAGAAATCAAAAGGAATAAACCACAAAGTATATGTAAGCTAACTATAAATTCCAAAACATTTTATTAATTTTTCTTATTTTGAAAAAAAGAATTTTTTAATTTTCTTATTAAAAGAAAGATAGTCTATTCGCTTTTTGAAATAGTGGCTTATCATGAATTTTCTACTAGCAAATCATTTTTGGAAATCATAACTTATCGAGAATTATCAGGAATTTTCTACTAACAAATACTATATGCGCTAATAATATATTTAGAAAACAAATTGCATAAGAAAAAAGAAAGATGGAAAACTATAATCAGCGGCGAATGTATGAAAGTGTAACATTTTTGCTTGGTTAGAAATTGAAGAATTTATAATATCCTTGAATTTGCTTTCTTTTCAATCTATTAGTAAATAGATGAGGGAAAGGGAAATTGAAGGACAGCTTCATGAATTATGCGGTTCAGGTCAATAGCTCAAAATAGAATTATGCGATTCAGATCAGTAGATCAAAAAAGAGGTCAGGCATTTCTACAAGGAAGGGAGACAAAATTCAAAATAAAATTTTTTTCATCTTGATGACAAACTGATAATCTGAGAAGCCAGGGCCGCAATCACATTTAAGAACGATGTAGTGGAATTTTAAAAGTCTACCTAATTGGCATCCGCCCAAGCTTTTGCTTCAAATTCTTCTTGTTCTGCAGTATCCGAATCATCGCTCAGATAAGGTGATACGCATCGACTTGCAGTCGGTGTTGATGGTGCGGAATTTGGACGAGACATTTTCTTCACAGTTTCTTCAATTACTTGCTTGAAATTTGGATGTGTAGCTTCCAGTGCTTTCCGTCGTGCTTCCCGATAAAACTGTAAGCTTCCATAGATATTTTTGATGGACAAGTTTTAATTTCAGACACTAATTTATCGGAATCTGCAACATTAAATGAGGATGAACCCACCGTTCCGAGAGTTTTCCAATCTATAAGTTCGCTGAGTCGTTCCGTTCGATTCCGCATAATAATACGCTGACGGCGAGAAAGTAATCTGCAAAAAAAACACGTGTTTTTAATTTCGAATTGATCTTGAAATCGGTCAACAATATCGAAATGGTTCGAAATCAATTAAAAAAAAAGCATATAATATTTTAACTAACGTGAAATTGTAAAGCGTTTTGCAAGTTCATCAATAGATTCATTAGGTTCTTTGAATCGACGATCAATAACAAAAATTCCGAATGTATGAGGATCCTGTACTTGTTCCTGAATGAAGCATCCAAATCCTGAGAGATTAGTTGTAACTGATGGAACACCCATTACTGTACATTCAGCTGCAAAAATTAATATAAATTTGGATAGTCAAAAACTGTATATATAAGGAAGTCATGATTGGTGATAAAAATCAAGAAATACCAAACCTGGTGTATATCCCCATGGTTCATAGTAACTCGGAAAAACACCCATATGACAACCGCGAACAAAATCTTCGTAATCCAAATTCATTAAGGGCGAAACGGATGATAAAAATTCCGGATGGAATATTACCTCCAATGTATTCAAATATCAGAATTATTCGCAGTCAATGTATAAAAATGGAAAATCAGAAAATCAATCATATAGAACCCACTCACTTTAACGCGATCAAACGGTTGATTAATAAGTTGAGTACG
The DNA here is from genome assembly GCA_024305405.1 of Dirofilaria immitis. Classification (NCBI taxonomy): domain Eukaryota; kingdom Metazoa; phylum Nematoda; class Chromadorea; order Rhabditida; family Onchocercidae; genus Dirofilaria; species Dirofilaria immitis. The sequence continues at coordinate 2,032,434 of JAKNDB010000110.1, forward strand.
TCGAAAAGCATTTAATACGGGATCACAAGCATCATCAAGCATATTATGTGTACATATTGGAGGCAAATTGTCACGCTTAAATAATTAAACAAAATTAATAACCTCTTTAGAATTTAATATTAAATTCGAAGAAATTTTGAATTAATCCTAAATTTTTGAAATTTTCCAAAAGGATGCCTATAACAAAGTTTATTATTGTTTATATTTTGTCGTTTACTAAATAAGGTTACCTTTGCATTTAATATGCAACGTTTTAATTGGATACGCTCATCCGGAAGTAGCAAATCATCCATTTCTGGTATGCGACCTCTAAAATATCGTCATTTTTTAATTTGCAGACATTTTCGAAATATGAATGAATCCATAATATTCAGTTTCCCACTTTAGAATTCATAAGAATATTACTTTCTGTCCGATCAAAATAATTTATTGGATTTTATTTTAATCAGAAATCAGTTAAAAATTGATCTAAGCAGCAAATGAAATGATTGATACGCAGCTTTCTTTCAAAAAATCGATGACATCCAATAATAAGTAATATTGTTAAAATAACAAATTCAGCCTAATGAATAGTTAAGCAATTCAAGTTTTTAGTATTATGTAGTAAATTTTAGTCGTTAATCTAAGATTCGAATTTTTGAAATTTTGCCGAAACTTTTCAGGTTTTAATGTACATCCTCACCTGTTAAGGATGATCTAAATTTTGTAATTTTACCTACGGTTAAATTTCTCTTTTTAAAACAGAATTAAAATTGTATAATTGCTCTAAAATCTGATAAGAATATTCACATCGAATAATTGGGAAATCAATATGTCTATATTCTTATCACCAATTCTACAAAATTCAAAACATTGAAACAAACTTCAAGCAAGCTTCGAACATTCTTGATGCCAAATTTTCCTTAATTCTTGATACTGTATCATGTAATTGCTTGCATACCGCTTGACCTTTTAGCGATTCTACGTTGAATGAATTTGCTGCAGCGGGATAAATAATAAATGCAATCACAGTGACATCTTTACAGTTTGGATCAGTTGATATCTAAATTACATCACTGATTGGATGCTCGTATCAATACAAAAAAAAAAAGAGATGACAGAAAGCAATTATTTTAAAAAATAAAACAAAAAAATTTTTAAACAATAGAAAAGTGAGCATGCATGAGGAACGATGTTTCAGATAGATTAATTTGCTTGCTTCATGCAGTTTTATTAGAAAGTTCATTAGTATCAGTTCATTATTTTTACAGTAAATAAAAATTTACTGTAAAAATAAAAATAAGAAATGCATGCATATTAAAAGTGAACAAAGAGGAGAAACAGAAAATGAAAAAGATTCAAAATAAATTAAGAAGAATAATATTTAAATATTGAAATGAATAGTTCGATTAAATAATACCTTTTAATTTTAGAAATGAATAGACAAAGTTTAAATTTAAAAAAAAAATGCAATTAGATATACGATGCGATGTGCTATACTTGCTTGGAAAAAATTTTATTTGAATTAAAAATAACAGCAATTACACTTAATGCATTTGAAAACCAAAAAACACATAAATTTTACTTAAATATTTTATCTTTATCAGTAAAATGTTTTTTCGTTATCAGCAAAATTTGGCAAAATATCAAAAATGCTTCTCAATATTAATTGGATGATAATCTATTATTATTTGATAAGATTTTCAAATCTTTCATAAACATAAACACTACACTAAAATTTTAGTTATGTATCATTCCTTTATAGAAATGCCATTCAATAGCTTTACTTTTAAGGATTCATTGAGAAATGCAAAATAAGATAACAAGCTAGAAAAACAAAAAGAAAAACGAGAAAAAGAATTTTGAATCAATTTTTATTCTCTGTAAAATTTCTTGATCAAATCTCGATTAAATTCTAAGCGCCTCATTAGTAAAGTTGCGAATTAATTGCGAAATAAATTCAACTAAAAATTTCAGGTAATGTCATGAAAATTTAGATATTAATTATCTATTGTTAAAAATTCCTTTTTCATCAGCAAAACCCAGACATATCGAAATCTCGCTAAAGCGATACTTTTATATCAACAATTTTTATGGTATAATTATAATATAACTGATATGAATTCATTAATGTTCATATTGCTGATGGATTGATTGGTATTTGGTGCACGCGTATATAACATTTTCGGTCCATCAATGAACGAAAGATATTACAGAATAATCGAGGAAATATCGATGATCCACACGTGGAAGACTGACGTAAGTTATAATTTAAGAATGAGTAAAAAAGCCAGTTAAATGCACTTTGTGCATAGGGTAACGCATGAACGAGATACATAAGAATAACTTGCTGTGAATCCATTAATGCATCGGTAGGATTATTTTTGTCATTACCCAATAATTCTGGATAATTTATCACTCTCGAATTCTTTGTGGCGATCAACAATGTATGGTTGCTTAGTGGAAAATTATGCTGCGAAATATTAGTATTTTCCAATATTTCTGCACTGTCTGCAAGTATTAGATTCTCGAGAAATAAATTCAATGTTCCAAAGGAATTTGAAAATACCAAGTTTTCATTTCCTTCTTCGTCCTTTCTCGAACTTTAGAATATTGTTTAAATTTAATAGGAAAAAGTAAGAAATCCTCGTTAATATATATCAATGTAAGTAAATTTCTCTCTATTCTTTCTAGCAACAATGACAAATAATCTTTGTAGCATTTTATGGAATGTGTGTGAAATATGATAATTAATAGAAATACCTGCAATAACTATCACACAATTACTTATAATTAACTAGCAAAAAGTAAACAGTTTCAATGATCCAGTAATCTAGCTAATGAATAAATAAAATATATTTGACCGAAATAGATAGCGAAATTGGTAAAAGATCATATCTGAACTTTAATAGAATTTATATCGAGGATGTTACTGCACTGTATTCTCGATTTAATGGAAATATCGAAGAAACAAATAATAACAAACCTTGAAACATTGTGAAGAATCTGACGACCCAGTAAGGTGTCCAACAGATAAAGTAAAATGCAACTACTAAAGCAGAAGATTTTACAATATGACTGAGTGAAATAATACTGTGCGAATTGTAACTAGCATTAGTGGTCGAAACTGATGCTAAATTCTTATGGGTATGACGATAGAGTCGATGGAGGATAACTACGTAAACAGTACATATCAGAAATAACGGTGTCACGTAACAGAATAAGAGTTGCAGTACGTCAAATATTCGTGACATCTCGACGGTACACTTTGCATGAATCATCTGATTCGTATCTAGCATATCATTGACTTCACTATGATATAGAATAGGAATGATGAAAAATAATGAGAAGGTGAAGCATAGAAATAGGACAAAACATGCGAATCTAGGTTGCCTTAATGATAACAGCATCGGTAAGCGGACCGCAATACACCGATCAATACTTAAAGCTGTTAACAGTAAGGGTGATAATGATTTATTAGCACCCTCACAGAGATACATTAACTTGCATAAAATGATACCAAAAGGCCATTCATTACGGAAAATATCGACTACAAGGAATGGTACCGGCAATACAGAAATCAGATCAACCACTGATAATACTAACAAATAGATGGTTACCGAATTTTGGGCTGATTTTTCATATGCTGCTTACGGGTCATATTCGATCGGAAATTGTTATGCGTTTGACTTAATACCATAGATATTACCCAAATATTACCTAATAAGGCTATTACAGCCAATGTAGAATATAGCAATGCAACCCAATATTCCATCGAATTTGGCTCCATTTTTATTTAGTTAGCAAAATTAAGTTACAGCATCAGTAAGAACTTTCAAAAATTTAATCAATCATTCTATCTGGAATTCATCGATAACCTAAAATGGATCCATTGAGATCTTCGTATATAATCTCGAATAACTGTGGTCAAATTCTAAAGTAAATAAATATTGAACAGAATTAGAAACGAAAGTTAATTGCAATCTTCCAATCAAATAATCCCATAGATAACGTGAATTTCAATAATTAAATTTATCAAATTTAACAATCGAAAACAAATATTCGTGATCGGCGTGAAATTTTGACATCTTGCTTGGTAGAAGTAACAACGCAATACTTTTTAAATAAAACTTCTTATATTCATATAATGTTTAAGTAAAAGTTTGATAAATTTTAACATAATTACTTAGATTGGTATCTTAGGGAACAAACTAAGACTAATGAAATGATAGTAAGATCAGGAAGTATTTTTATGCTTTCATAAAAAAGGAAGTAAATTAAACAAATGAAATTTTTCTTCCGAACAAAAATAAATAAAAAAAAGAAATAGTGAGAATGAGATAGTAGTAAATATATACATGTAGTATATACTAGTACTTTTTAAGTAGTACTTTTTAAAATATAGTAGTACTTTTTAAATGAAAATGAAACGATGAATGGATTTGGATATCTTTCTACCTAATTGAATATGGTGATGTCATTTAATAAAGTACGCAAATAGTGAATAATTCGAAGATGGTAACTTATTTCAATTATTTTATGATAATTTCACAAAGCAACAAATTTTTTTAAACATTTAATTTGAAAAAAATGACGTACAACTATCTGTATCTGTTCAAAATTTGAACAATTTTTTCATCATTTCATTTGTTTTTGTCTTTTTTTGATAAATAGCAATTTAATCACTAGGATAATTGCACATACACAATCAATTTATAATCGCTAAAACATTAGATAAATGGATTTTATGAGCTTTTTAATCTTTTAAATATCATTGAAACTTATTCAAATTCTTCTCGAAGTCCTACTGATAAGTTTTCAATTTCTGATAAGTATTTTTCTTTGCTCTATCGTAATTATTACAATACTAAATGAAAAATACAAACATTTAATACAGCATAACAGAAAATCAGAATCATTCAAGCATATAATGCGCCAAATTTTTAAGCATATTAAATTTAAATAAGCACTAGTTTCCCGTAAGATGTTATTAAAGAATCCTAAAATATTGACTCCAGCCTTCCCGTTAATAAAACTATTCGATAGAATTTAATTCTACATAAAAATAAATTAACAATCAGAAATAAACAAACAAAGTTCGACGGATTTTTTGTGAACTATCTTCTTACCAATTTGCAGAAATCAATTTTTTCAAAAATATGACAAAAAATTAAAAATTATTACTTCATGTATTAATTTTCACTTCTCTTATGTCAATGAACAATGAATTCATTTTGAAAGAAATTTCAATTTAAAATCGCACTCAAAATTTTATAATTCATCAGTGATAATTATAAACAGTAATTTCTAATTTAAGCTTTGAAAAAAAAAGTTTTCAGCAGAATTGATGGATCAAATAGATAACACTTTATTTTTTTTAAAAATGGTTCGATTCAAAGCAAAAATTTAAAAAAATCAAAAGTGGTACTATACATGAGTACTCTTGATCTTTTAATCAACACTTTTAGGAAGTTTGCGAAAAATCTGAAGTCTTATTATAAAGAATTATACTTCGTAATATATAATAATTTCTTACATATCTGACGAAAAAATCGATAATTGAATTAGAAAGTTGAAAGGTAAATTAATTAAAGTTTATTTTTAATAACCATATTAATTTCTAAACAAAAGTAAGAAATTTTTCAAGACTTGTGTAATCATTAATCGGCTTCCTTTTAAATTTTTATTACATCTGCACGATGAAATACCATTAATTGATGTTAATTTTTTTCTTCGTCGGCTAAAGACTTCAAAATGTTGTCGGTCCATCAATTTTTCTTTTCTTCCAATTTTCTCAAAATAATTTACAACTAAACAACATTAATCTTATGGTGCAAAAAAATAACACATAAAAACACATATATGTATATATAGAAGCTAAATAAAGTTGGAATTGTTTATATAAGAAAAATAAAATACGATAAAATGAGCACTTTATCCAAATTATTTGGTGATTGACACAAATATTGAAATCATTTGGAACTTATTCTGTAAAAAGTTGTGATTGAATGATTTTTTTTCTAGTGAATTTCATTAAATTTAAATTCAACAAATCCAATATGTAATTTATGGAAGTATAATCTTCTGTTTCATATTAATTTAAAAACAAATATACTTATTTAGCTATTAAATATATGAGAATGTTTTTTGTCTTAAATTTAATTTACGAAAGTAAAATGGTTAACATGAATCATCAAAAAGACTGATTACATCGTTTATTTGACAATTTCTTTTTTAAAAAAAAGAAATGAAGTAAAATTTCTTTTTCCTTCACTTATATTTCTCTTCATTCTGTTAAAGATATCTGCGAACAATTTATAATTTCTCAACTGTCACATTTAATTATTTAAGATTTGTAATTTTCCGGATGCTTAGTTTCTTGATAAATGTATTTTAAGGAATAAACAAATGATTTTTTCTTTCAGCAAATGCCAGATGATCAACAACAATTTCCAATAAATTTATTGTAACACAAAAGGATAAGAAAAATACTGGAGAATTTTGCAACACTTTTGATTAAACGGAAAAAGAAAACTTCACCTTTTTGAAATTGAAAAATTTTTAAAACCGCCGGATGAAAATTAACAACAAAAAAGTATGAATGAAATCTTAAAATATAAAAATGGAAAAATGAAATTGAAATAGCAAAATTAGTTTTTATGACAACAGCTTCAACGTTCAACAAAAATTTTACTTTCATCGATCTCAAGTTGAAAGGCAGGAAATTTTAAAACAATATGTCAGTATGTTTTAATAATTTACGATTGCTAAAAGGAAAATTTTGTTCCAATCATTTTTATAAATATATGCATCTTTTACTAATTGAAAAACTGAGCATTTTCCCGAATAGCAAAAAGAATTTATTAGACGCCAATATGAAAATTTTACAGAAATATAAGGAAAAGCTGGATTAACTGTTAACGAACTGTAATTGATTTTGGGTGGTATACTAAGAAATTCTTATAACAATAACTGAAATTTCTGAATTCATTTTCAGTAGAAGCGAAGATTTTCATCTATCACTGAACCCGGAAAACTGGTATGGTTAAACTTAGAAAAAAGGAAAATGTCAAGATCAAAAATTTCGAAAAATGTTAGTCAAATTCTTTTACACAAAGCAAGAGAGAAGTGGATGAAATCTGATGATGATGGTGCCTATATATTAGCAGTTTATTAGTTTTAGTTTAAATTTAAAAATTCTTTTAAATTTAAAACCAAAATTTTTGCTTTATTTTCTTGACAGTAACAATCAGAAATAATTTTTATTACTTTTGTTACTTATAAAAACTATGTGATTCAATAAAAAGAACATCTACTAATAACATTTGAATTTTATAGTTCTTTAAATCACATTTGTAAATAGCCGAAGAAAAGACGAAAAACAATTCGACTAAGTAAGTTCACGAAGAAAATTTAAGATATTCTGCAAATCATATCATAAAGATGAAATTTATTACTTATCGTCAAATTTCCATCATTTAAAATCTTAGAAAGTTTGATAGTTTGCAACTGTTGAAAAGCTACAATTTATATCGTCCATGATAAGTTACTTGTACATAAACAAAAAAATAATTGCTTTAAAAGTAATGAAATTACAGAAATATTTTTTTGAATCAAATTTGTGAATGTAAAATTTGTAATGGTGAATATTTTGAAAGGAATAAAAATTGTTGAAGAAATCTAAAAGATAATGCCAAGAAATAAGACGGAATATATTTTCTCATTTCCCGAGAAAAGGAGTGAAAATGGAATACAGTGTTTCTATCAACAATACAAGAAAAATTTAAAAAAACAAATTTTTTAATTCCTGCATTTATAGTTTCAAACATTACTATGGGAAGGAGTGCGAGAAAGCTGTGTTTCAAAAGTACTATTTGTGATTCTAAAAAATTCAACTCTGCAGCATCAAAGTAAATGGATATCTCGGAGGTAATGTCACTTTTGACCAGTAGCATTTTTTCTTTCTGAAATTTTACACCACTTTTTTGGAATTTTATGTCAAAGTCTTTAGAATTTTAACGGAGTTTTCTTCCTTTTATTTTTATTTTGAGTGTAAAATAATTTCTTAAATTTCAAATCCAGTTCATAAAGAATCAATGAAAAACTTCGACATATTATTTCCATTTGTTTTTCCTCCTTCGTCTTTATCATTTAAAAAGTAAACCATTATTTACAGTAGCTTAGAAGTGAAATTATCACTTAAAAATAAAAAGTATAATAATTTAATTAATTAAGGATAAGATATAAATCTGGCAATTAGAGATGGAGATTATATCACCTCCTCAAACTCTACATTAGAAGATAAAAAATTAAAATGCTACAAAAATTTGATAGAATTCGATCCATCAAACTTTTATTTGAAAGTTTAAAAATAGGATAACGACGAATAAATTTATTCCGGAATAGTTGACAACGAGGAAGTAACATGACGGTCAATTAATGTCTAGGCTAAAGTGACAATACTCATTCAAGTTCATGGCATCTTTAGTAATTTTTTTTTGCTAATATAAACAAATATATGAATAAATTTCTTGCATTTATTATGATCTAATATTCACTTTATCTTTTGTTAAGGCATATAGGATGTTTGATCAATTTAGCTTAAAATATTCGAGAAAAATCATTAAATAAAAATGAAAAAATCATATATGTATATATAGGCAAAAGAAGAAATGGAAAAAAGAAAGGAAATTTTAAAAGTGCGAAGATTTATCGATACGAATTAATATAAAATGAATAGGTTCCATTTTTTTTTAAAAAAACTATATATTTCTATGCGAAAATTATAAAATATTAGAAAGAGAAAACTTTCATTTTGATTAAATACATGTTAGTAGGTAAAAATACGAGATTAAATCACGGCAAAATAAAAAGAAAATAATTATTAAGAGTAATAACAATATTAATAACACACCTTTAGACGATAATTTAGTCTTGCCAATGCTTCAATGAAAAGTCACCGCCTTTATTCGTAAATTCGTAACGTCCGGCCGTAAATAGATAAATCGTTTTATCCAAATTAAAATCATAATGTCTAAAAATACAAATCATCAAGAGTATTATGATTTGATAGTGTTACCAAAGCTAAATTGTGTTGCAATTTGCTATGATAGTGCAATTGTTTATTAGCGAATACATAAATTCAATATGTTTATTCAGCTTATTTAACGTATATACACGATAGATATTGTTTTATTGAACTTATATAAAATTATAAAATTTCGAGAATGTTTTCTTGTCTCATTTTGATTTTTCCCATTTTACCAAATGCAAAAAATAGTATTGTGATATTCAAGTTTAATTTTTTTTTGTGATAATTCAATCACACAAAATTTACGATATGTTAGTTAAAATTTTAAGCATGATTTTATACTTTACCATTTAAATGATTAAATATTGAACAGAAATCAATAGCAAACCCATAGAAATGTCCACGGATGAAATCGTGAATTTTCTCTTTAGCAATAGAATGCAAATTTTGAAATTCATGTAAAGCCGCAAATTTGATCACATTCAAACCATTCGGTGTCAAAATATCCGGTTTTCTTTTACCAAATGTGTTGCTTCAAGACCTGTTATTTCGCTGCAATCAAAAAAAACAAAACAAAAATTGGTAATTCAGATTTTGATTAACGATTAAATCCCACAATATTTACATTTTAAAATGAATTTAAACTTAATTTCTGCTTTTTAAATAATAACTTAATGAAAAGATAAGGAATGATACTATCATAAGAAATATTCTTACTAAAGTTTACGAAAATAAAGGAACGGAGTTTATTTGACTTCGTCATGTTATTTATTTTTTATCTATCATTAAGCATAGAAAGAAAAAAATTTCTAATGCTTTGAAGTAGGAAATTCGCAAATTGATAAAAATATAAAACAAACTTTGATATTTTAAATTATTCCATTTTTATTCAATTGAATTGGATAACAAATATTTATGTATAATTAATGAAATATTAAGAACTATTAAATGTTACCAACCTTACAGTTGTAAAAATGTGCGCCAAATTAGCTGCCGCTCTTTCGATACAATATCTGTGATAAATTTGACGTATCCCTGCTTCACGATCAACATCAAACTAAAAATTTTCATTTAATCAATAAGAAATTTCATTCAATCAATAAGAGAAGAAAAATGATATATGATTATTGTTATATTAATTTTTAGCTCTTGTAATTTATTTTAATTAAATAAAAATTAATTCTAGACAATTGTTGTTATTCTTTTTTTTTCCTGTGCATGCACATAATTTTGTTTAATTTACCTGCTACTATTCATATCAAATAGTAAGTCCACTATTATAGAAATACATAATACATCTTTAAATTAAATATTTTCATATATTAAACTTTCAATAAGATCAATAGCGTTTTATATTATGACATATTTCAATTAAGAAAATAAAATGAAATTAGCTTAAGTTATGTAATTACATTTTATTATCATTTCAATAGATGATCCTATCATTGAAATGATATAATTCATTTTATATTAAAAATAAATACTTAATTGGATACAATTTAATATGTTCCTTTGATAAAAATTAGAAATGAAAAGAAAGAATTTCAAACCTTATCAATATTATTGTATAGATCTGCTCCAGAAGCACAAAGATATCTGCCAAGTAGAGTAGCATGCGTTGTAAAAATTGTTGAAACATTTGTCTTCCATAGCCTGAAATAAAAATTGCTAATTCTATCATAACATACTTGAAAGTATTTTTAAAATGAAATTATTTTAAATACTGAATATAGTTATCATGAAATCCTAGGATGCGATTTGATAAAGGTAACGTTATTATCTATGACAGAAAATTTCCTGTTAATAAAAGTAAATTGGCAGTTGTACAAATCATTTAAGTATAAATTTTAATATTTGGGAAATTCTCAAAGGACATTTCCTTTGTCAATTAATTGACTTTTGCTAAAATACGAAAGAAGCGAAAAAAAGCTTTTAAAACGAAAATTACTAATAAACAGAAAATTCATGCACCAACAATTTAATAATTTTGTAATAAAAATTATAACTATTTACCTGGACAAAATAAGACCAATACCTGCTTGCCATTCATGAAAATGAGCTACACATAATGGTTGATAACCTTCGATTGCGTATAAATACTGTAATTAAAATTATTGGCAAATTATTTGTAAAATTTGCTTTCCGTGAAATTTATAAATTTTTATAATTGAATTAATTTCAAATTTATCATTTAAAACTAAAACTTATTTTTGTAGAATTTTTTCATCACTAAGAAAGGATGAAAAATCAACCTTCTGAATGAATATTGCAACCATAAAACCTAATATTACGGCATCATTCGATTCGTTATCATGATATGGTATACCGATTTTACACGAATCCCATAACTGAAACATTATGATAATAATAGGATGAAGACAATTTAAATTAATTATAATAATATATTGCTAAAAAACAGACTTTTTAAAAAACTAATAAATAATCATTAATTTTCTAATTAATGGATCAATCAAATAAGTGATTAAAGGACTGGCAGTTTAAACTTTTGCCGAATAATTGATAATCCATTGATCGATAATGAGAGATACAATCAGATGGTCTCATAATCCAAGAACTATTGTATAAAACACTAGGAAAACTTTTTCTCTTTTGTAATTTAAAAATATCAATTAATTATTTCTGAATTATTGTCATATAAAACCTCTTGTTTCCATTGGTCAAGTTTCCAGGCAGCCGAAACTATGTCAAACAATACTACTTTTGGATAGCCATCAATTAGCCATCTACCGTATGTAGCCTTAAACAAGATATTTTCACTCGAACTTATCAACGAAATATTAATGCTATTTTTAAAAAGATACTCTCAAACGAAGAAAGAAAAAATAAAATTATTATAAAATACGATTAATAGGATAGTGATACCTTAAAGCCAAGATCTTTTAATTGATCAAGAGCATATTTGAGTGGTGATGTGTCAGGTTGTAAAACTTCAACCTGAAACTTGATAAGATTAAAATAAAAAGAAAAAAAACAAACATAACATATATTTCAGTGTAATATGCTGACGTTGACATGCGTACTTCTAATTTCACTCGTTCTTCATTGTACGGACCCAACATGCAGTATTGATCACCTAATTCTTCAGTTGTCACCGATGCTTTTGTTCGCAGCACTGTATATATTCCACCAACTATAAAATCGATTAATATTATAAATAATTTCACTTGATCAAATGTTTTAATGAAACTTATGGAAATAATCATTTTCATAGATGAATTACTCATTCCGGATAAATATAAGATGAATATATATGACATTAGTTGGTAAATATTATTTATTTTTCAAATAATAATTTTCAAAAAATAATGATTACCTTTGTTAGCTACTTCCCAAGAACATTCAAAAACGAAACGACCTTCTCGACGCGCTTGTTCGCCATGATCCATTTCAACGACCGTATCTATTTCTAAGTTCTAAAGGAAAAAAAAGATAGAAGAAAATTCTACAATTCTCCGCCTACTTTTTATCATTAATTAATTAAAAGAAATTATGCAACTTAATAAATTAATATGCCGAAATATATCATCTTGATTGTTGCTTAATCTTGAATGAAAATTCGAATCCTAGCCAAAAAAATTCATACATATAATATTATTTTAAATTCTAATATGTTTCTCTGCAATTGATTGGTTTTAAAAGAAAAACAAGTTTTGAACCCGATAATTTATCTTACCGAAAGTTCTTTAACAATTTTGGTATGTGTAAGTCTGCGTGATAAACGTCTTTGTGGTGTTGTTGATCCCGACATCTAGACAAGTTTAGAAAAAAAAATTAGTTTAATTTATATAAAATTAACAAACATGCATATACATGTGAAACCAAACGAACGAAATCGTTTTCATAGACGATAAAAATAAGACCATATTTTAGTACTATAGGTAGAATTGTTCTCGGCATGTTTCAGATCATTTTTACCTATGGGCGTATGTATTCATTGTTCCAACCCCTTTCCTATCACCTGTTTTATTCTTTTTCAGTTAACCTACTTCTTCCATCATAATTAGTATCAATGCTCACACTTTCATTTCGTTTTTTTCTCATTTAAATTTCAAAAATAATTAATTAATTTATCTTTTAATTAATAATTTTTAAAAAAAAAATCAAAAATGCAACATATAAAAATATTAAAATCGATTTTAAACATACAAATAACAATTGTTGCTAAAGCATTCAATCAAAACTCTCTCAACCTTTTCTCCTTTTTTTTTTTTTGTTTTCATTTTATGCTGTTTATTGAAATGTTTAGCTATACGTTAACAAAAAACAAAAATGCATACATTTTTTTCTCGACATTATTCATTTCGTTGCTGTTTTTATTTCATTTCATTTCAAAATTTTTTTATTTTTTTCATCAACTAATATCATTTTTTTTGTAATTGCCAAATTATTCATTTTCCTTTGCTTTTTTCTTTTGCCTTTCATAAATAAGTAAATTTGAAATTTAAAAAAATGAGAAAAGTAAAAGAAATGCTTAAAGTTTGATAAATATTATGTAAATAAAGTATAGATAATATAGTTGAGTCAACAGGGAAAGCTAAGATTAAAGTTGCAAAACTAGTTTATTTTACATTTTACCCGCAGTAATATATAAATTTTACATATTCGTGTAATACGTAACAATTAGGATAATAACGTAATTGAGCAATAACTTATCAAACAAAAAAATTCGATCTTTACGTTGTAACATTCGTAGAAGTCATCAAGAAGAAATGCGGAGCATATCGAATTTAATGTAAATACCGAGACTTCTTCTCTCGTAATTTAGCGCATGTTTTTTGAAGAAATTTGTGCTTAGCAACAAAAAGAACGGGGAAAAAAATTAAGCTAAAGTGATATCAGATAAACCAAACTTCGTTGAGAATTTTAGGCAAAATGAAATAGTGTAATCGATTTGAACGATGATATTCATTAATCAGGATGATTTATGAGAATATCACATCAGCCACTGATAACACATGATCTCTTGAGCAGGATCATGAAAGTTGTCATAAAATTAGCAACATCTTCATTTTACTTGCACAAAGTTTATGATGTCATTTTTGTGTTATATGAACTATTTTTTCTTATTGATAACAGTTGAAGTGATAATTATAGTTTGCAATTATTAGCACGACATGATGAGAATTCATTAACTTGTATCTTCATTAATTTAAGCTGGAATAGCTAATTAAGATATGTGAAGAATAATTTTTAACTTTCTTCTTATGGCATAGACCTTTTCGTAGAAAACTTCATACAACGGGAAATAAAACAAAATGATTTCATAGTAATTTGGGAACTTTCCCAAAAGTGTAAACAACAATAATCTACTGATCATTAAACTTTGTTTTTTTAACAGTTTTTTTAAAGTATTATTAATTATGGTCATTGAAAATATTTAAGTAATGTTATTGACACAAGAAGGGTATTAAAACTGTCCCTTTACTTCCCTAATTATTTCAATTTAAACTAATAAAATTATCAGTTAACGAATTTCCATCATATTATGATTAATGATAAACAATACTAGGAAAAGGTAGTGTCAGAATTTGTGAAATTTTACGGTTTGAAAATACAATCACCATATAAAAAGCGCAGAAACGTTAATTTCTTGTTGTTCAAAAGTATACATTCTTAGGATCCATTTTTAATTTTATCAAATAATTGAAACGATTTTATTAAATAATTAAAATGGCATTTTTTAAAGTTCTATTTAATTTTTAATAAAAATTCAACTATTTTAATACAAGTAAAATACGAAAATATGACTTAAATCTAAGTTCCGAACGCTTTTTGTTACCCAAAATATTTTCAGAACGTCAAAAAAAACGGTAAATGAAGATTAGATGAAACATTTTAATTTACTGATTGAAATTCAATTAAAATTTGAAATTTGAGTGGCATAAATGAAACACAACACAGAATGGTAATTCGTTTTTGCTGAAAACAGTTGAGGTACTTACTATTTGAGTTTCAATTAAAATATGAAATTTTAAGCAATATTTTCAAAATGAAAAATAAAAAGCGAAAAAAAGAAAATTGTGGAAAATTACATTTTTTTTCTCGTTTCTTCTCACTCTTAACTTTCTTCCCTATCTCATATCCTATCATCATTCTCTCAAATTAAGCAAGCATTATAGATCCCATATATTTGGTGGATGATGTGAAATGAGAATCGAAATAAACAAAAATATGGTTTACACAGCTGTTTGAACAATATGACTTCATGCGAGAAAAAGAAAAAATCAAAAATTCGAGATTTTTAAATTCATCTAATAATTTTTTTGCTAATTTCATTTAAGAATAAGCAGTCGATTTAAATGATGCAATTTGGCTTTCTTAACATCCAATTTGAATGCTGATTTGGAAATAGCAACAAAAAAATATATTAATATAACGGAGATAATTTTTATCTCAAGTGATAAGATCTAGGCGAAGAGAAATTACTACTACCAATAAATCGGCTAGAGTTAAACAATTCAAAACTAATTAAATTGAGTGAAAAGTATGGCCAATAGTGTAAGACTTTCTCTTAAAGATTTATGATCAGTACCGCTTGTTATTCCACCAAGATCGCAAAAGTCTTGATGATTTTAGATTCAGTCTTGCTCAGCGTACAGCTGTTTGTTTCAATCATCGAATATGTTATGCGAGATGTGAGCTGAACAAACTAAATACTTCTAGTGATGATTTCACGAAAAGTTAAGCAATGTTTGTTGTAAAATTTCTTTTTTTTTAAAAAAAGCAAAATCTTTTTCTCCTCCCAAAAAAAATTTATTTTATTTTGAACTTGAACTTGAACTAATTAATATCTATTCATAAATAGAAATTGGATCTATTTATCTGATACGTCAACTTTTTTAATTAATCGGTTAACTGATTGATTGATTTATTTATCAACAATCAATTAGACAAATAGATAGAATATACTGCAATAGTCATTGTATCTATTTTCATATATCAATTAATATATTAATAAAAGATATGAATTAATATTTGAAATATATTAATTCATATTTCATGCACCAATTAGTCGACAATCGATTAAAACAAATAGAAACAATCGAATATATCAGCATTAGATATTTGGGCGGATGAAATAAGTAGGCGGAGATGTGGACAGAATAGGAAAGGATCACGGGTTGTTACGTGTATCCGAGTTTGTCAGTTTGCCCGTGGAAGAATGTTTTCATGGAGATGCTTACCTGTTCTTGATCCGTAAAACATTAGACAAGAATATTTGGCACTACAGAAAATACAATTTTGAAAAAATTAATTTTAATTTCTACGAATAGATTTGTAAAGGTATTCATTCGTAAGTAATGAATTAACTGCATTGAGTGACAGCACTGATAAGAAAACATATTTAATTTTGGACGATATGAAAAGAGACTGGATTTCTATATAGCACAATTTAATTTTATCATAACTTATGTCCATATATAAATATTTTATAATCCGGATTAAAATATGCCACTTATTCTTGAATACATAGGTTATGATAATTATGATAAATCAAAACTATGCCATATTTAGGCATTTTTAAAGAAATATAGGAATTTAAGCACTTTCTGATCAAGGCTCAAATGGAATTTAAAATGGTATGATTAGCCTGAAACTAAATTCTCAGTATCAGCATGTTACTATCAACTAAGGATTGCATGACAACTTATTTGAAATTTCTGAAATATATTATTTATGTTTTTTTTTAGCCACTCTATTACTTTATTAGTAAGAAATATACTTAGAATATATAGTATTATCATATTTCAAAGGAATTTATTACAATAATTAGACTCAATACCGAGATAAAAATAATTATTATTGCCAATAGGAAGAAGCAAAGCAAACATGTCGAATAATATGTCAAGTAAATTTAAAAGAGAAATTTGTGTCATAAAATAAAGTATTTTTGTTATGGAGACAATATAGTATCATTATTGTTTATCCCGCTTATCATAATTTGATGGGTCAAATACATTTAGATAAATAAATTAGTTTAAATTTCAATAATAATAAGAGGATTATAAAACATTTAAAACTATAAGTTAAATGTAATTATACTAAGAAAGTGGAAATCAGTTTTTCGCCTGTCAGGGTTAAGTAAGTTTAATAATATGTTTATTTAAGTTTAATAAATAGTATCATAAAATTCTTAAAAAACACTCGAGGAATTTCCTGCTAACACTTTTTATGCGTAAAAACTCGATTTGTCAATTCGGATAATGCATATATAATTAAATTTTTTCACCGGGAGAATTTATAAATGATATTTGTTATCATTTTCAATAACCCACTCTTAGTTTTCGAATTCTTCACTTCCCGACCTATTGTTTCTGTGAAAATCACGAATTGGTACGTCGAAACAACAATTTTTAAAAATTTGGAATTGATAAATCGAATTTTTATGTATGAAATTTCAGAACATTTCAAAAGTTTTAAAAGTTTTTAAAATTATTTCTAAAAATTGCTTCAACGTTGATTTGAAAGGTTAATAATAGTAATGATATTTTTTTTAATCAGAAATTTGCAAAATTCAAGAAAAAATGGTATAATTAAAGAGAAATTTTCTGTTCTGTTTGATATTTTAAGATACTAATGATTGTAATAAGCAATTGTTGTAATATGGAATTCGTGTATTGGATGGATATAAAATATGCTAATCTAAAACGTACAATCAATTCTAATAGTTGTTACAACGATGCTAAAACTCTGATTAGTTTTTTTTCCTTTTTTTTGGAAGAAGAATAATTAATTAAGGAGGAATTTATATAAAAATATAAATTTTAGAAATGATATCATTTATAGAATAATTTAGCTAAAAGTTTGCAAAGAATCTACCGAGAAAAATGGGTAGTCCGCAATTGATAGTACAGTTTCGTGCCGTATTGAAGTATACAAATTACATCGGATAGAATTATTGGGATTATCAAAATTAGTTGATTGATTATCACTACAATCCGTTTAGCAAGCATATTGATTTATAACATTCATAACATTCCTGAAACAGATTTATTGTATTAGTGACTTAAGTATTCCGGCTAATCCCCTGACTGATTTGTCTATCCGGTAATATGTGTGTTTTATAGAATCAGTTTTAACGAAATGTTCCATGTACAATGAATACATATTATATTTGCTCATTACAAAATAGATCTAATAAGATACGATGATTAACAAGAAAAAGATTCCATTATAAGAACAAAGAATACTTTTAGCAATAATATTTTTAATTAAAAATAAAAATTAGAAATCGAAATTTGCAAAAATTTGTTAAAATAAAAGGAAAAAAACGAAAGAAATTGGAAAAATGTTGCACAAACATGAATGAAAGAATGAAATCGATTCATTCACATTTCACTCATCAATTTCATAATTTTTTCTGGATAACGGAAATTATAAATGTTTCATTGCTAGGATTTCATTCTGCTAGTTGTTTTGGTAAATTATTGAAATCAAATTATAATAAAGTACTGTCATCTTGAACATTTAACAATTTTTAAAAACTATTAGAAAGTTGCTGATATTTTCAACTTCTAATTCTTGATATTTCAACATTTTCATCATTTTTAATTCGCGAATTTCAGTTTTTCTGCTATTTATGATTTAGATTATTAATTGTGTGATAAACGATACAATGACACGATTCTAAAGAAGCTAATAAAATAACGTAATATTCGGGTCGTGGACGGTATTGAAACGATATATCTTATGACATTGACTTTATTACAATACAGTTCTGTTCGTTACTGTAATACCGCTATACTAACCTATTAATATTACTTCATCATTTGTTTGCTCAGTAATTTCAATAAATATAACAGAACAAACAAATTATATATTTTTATAGTAATCTTTACTATTTAATTTCCTAATAAAAAAAATTGATTAAAAGATTATATATACAGTAAAATTATATAAAAATTCCACCAGAATGCATATGAAATTGAAACATGTAAAATGTAATGTTTGAAGTTATTGGAAAATAATTTTTTAGCTATAAAGAGTGCTGGAAAAATTTGAAATTCAAATGTCAGGAAAACTTTGAAGACAAAATTAAAATGTTAAAATATTTATATTACTGAAAGTTAAAAAGGATATTTGACAGATGGAATTTTTCACATTATTTCTAACATTTAGTATCATTCTGAGTACAAATAATTACGAAGCAATCAATCAATTACCGGAGAATCGATGATTCTGTGAATAAATTTATTGCGTAAGTATTTTTTCACCGCTCGCATTATCGTATATTTGGAATATCGAGATACTGTAATTTTCCATTTCATATGAAACTTGGATAGATAACATAAAATTTTTCTGACAAAAATTTATCAAATTTTTGAAATTTTTAAAAACTCAAATAATTTTGATCAAAATTTCACAAAATGTTTCCATTGTATTATGTAGCATGATCCTTGTTTGAGGTTTAGAAATTTTTTGAAAGTTTTTCATTTACGCAATTTTCAATCAGTGCAGATTTCATACTATCCTTTCATTGAAGTATTTATAAGCATAAGACTACTGAAACTGAGTTAAAATCTCTCGAATTTGTTTATGGATAATACTATATAAATAAAATGAACGGTGAATTGACTTTTTGGAAGATTTTTAAATTGTCAATTATTTTTCGAATTCTTAAATTAATTGTATTATATTTTAATACTATCTCATGTTAAAAAAAAGATTCTAGAGGACTATTCGTTTATTATATTAAGGAAGATCATATCATTCTCCTTCATAAAAACAATAAAATTTCAAACATACTCCAAAGTCCTTTTCAAGGCTTATTTATTTTCTGATGCAAGCAAAATCAATAAATATTTGCAGACTTCTCTGTTCTGGATGATAAAAGTTCATTTCCATCACTGAAACGATTCATCTTCCAAATGATAAAATTTCATTCCCATCATAACTTATACATCCATTAAATCGACAGATGCTTTTATGCTGTTAACAGCTAGATAACAATCTTCATCATCTAATTAAGTTGAATATTAGACAGTAAAATTAATAAAACTGTTGAAATCGAAATATATGGTTGAACTGAATTATTTCAATCGATTTATGCTGGTGTGAGTAATGGAAAAGATCTGTGTTTCAGATTCATTTGATCATATCGGAATAATTAGCTTAGGATGACCTTATTTATAAACAAAGAACAAGCAAACGATCTGGAAATCTAATTCTTGCTATTTTCTCTTGCATCATCATCGTTTATCATTTCCTCTAAATTCATATTAATTAATTTTAAGAAGAATACGATTTAAGGGATATCTACAATATTTAGAAATGTTAATTCCTCATCAAACAAATCGACTTTTGCCAATGAGAAATATTCAATAAAGCAACTAATTAATAGAATTATTGGAATTGTTCAATTCAATACTAAGCTGGTTCGATGCAACAAAAGCATGGATAGGCATAACTTGGCTGAATGGCCAAATGATTTCAAGAAGTAAATGAGTTTTCTTGTTCCTTTTCTAAAGAATCGTAATTTTAACCAATGTTCTTCGTATCATTAATTTCTTACCTCTCTTTCAGACATTTGAGTGAAGATCCAAAGTGACAAAAAGGAGGTGGGATCGCTGTTTACTACAGTGAAAAAAGTAAGATTGTCATTGGAAATTGGCATCGATAGAGGCCGGGTCAAGAGATGATCGCTCCTGTTGTCCATCTCGACCTCACCATAAGCCCCACCTTTTAGTATTAAAAAAGTCCGAATTTAGTTTTTGCATCATTTCCAATATCTTCAAATCTGGTATGCTGCGGTTACCAGCACGTCCTTTGACCTCTATCTTTATGTCTTTCTCCATCACTTCCTTATTGCCTTGGACGGAATGACAACTTAATTGCTTTTCAACAACATCATACCTATTTTTGAATTGCTCAAGTCGAACTCTCCAATATATATTCTAATAACTGACTACTGAGTAGTAACAATATTATGTCTTTCGATGCAATTCGCTTAATTATTTCAATTATCGAGTAAATCGCCATATCGCCAATTCCAATCACTCCAAAGAACTTCAATGCGACGATTAAGGTTCCAGCTAGTTTATTCACCATAAATACTCTATTTATTCTGTCTGCTATAGAATGATATCCAGCAATGTCCCATGCAGGAATGATCATATCACTTCAGAAAGAGGTTTAAGCTTCATCCTATCTTTTAGTACGCTGTTTTGTGAACATATTTTAGATTAGCAAGTATGAGTCACCATTATATTGTGGATGCTTAGTCAGCTGATGACCGACCGACCTTTTCTTGCGTTCGGATCGCTCCATTATCGAATTGTTTGATTGCTTATATCGATTCCTGAATAGCATGTATTCATCTATTTTTTTACCTTAAATTTACGACAACAAATGGCCTCATCCTACGATCATTATCCATCACATGACCTTCCACCCTCCTTTCCCCGCATTTCTTCCATCATTCCTTTCGACCATTAGAGATTCGATTACGATCGTACCGTAACCCAAGGCACATATGTGCTACGGGACCAGCGCTGCAACTGTTTATAGCAACGCCAGGGATCTGCGATGGTCGAAGACGAGCGTCATGCGCTGCGTTCTGAGACTGAGGGTGGGGATAGGAATGAGAAGAAAGCTATGTGTTAGAGTAGAGGCGGGGGTGCGTCATTAAGCCGAATATTCTGTAACGAGATTATCCAGTGGTATACAAGTCTCTGGATGACATTTTCGAGAAGATCACGCATTCACCAACCGATTTCCAACATATCTATACGATCACCATGTTCTGGATTTACGGATTTTCTGCTTCAACTTTACAATCTTTCGCCGTACTGTTGTTAAAATTTCTGGAATTTATATTGCCACCAAATGCGATTTCACTTCCGACAATTAAAGGACAAACTACGACAAATAGATAAGTAATGGTATGTATCAATGATAGCTTTATACCGAAAGCCCTGTGGGATTACTGTATTCATAGTGTGTCTGCTGGTTTGTTTTTTATTCCCGAAGTGTTTATTGATGACCACTCAAATGGAGTGAACTGCAAACTTATATAATAAGTTTCACAATTTTAGAATGGAAGTATCCAGAAGAATTATTCCCTCCCAAGCAATCGTAATGTGTTTGCGTGACAGCTCTCCTTGTTTTCAATAATAAGTATTTACGAAGCGTGTTTAGAAGTTGATGAATTTTTGATCTTCGCTTGTTATATCCAGAACCGATGTGATTATATGATCCACGTAGTTTTTTTGTGGTAAAGTTAAAAGGAAGAATTCCTCTGTCTTCTCTCCTGTGCTAAATGCAGGACAATCTGCTGTCTTTCTGGGGAAAAAAATTGCTTTTTCGGGGTCAGGTAATAATGGGATACGCGACAGTTTAGTGATAACTTTCTCACGGCAGCAGCGAAATAATGTTAAGAAAAGCCGTTTCGCTTATCCAGCTCTTACGGGTGGAAGGTGAGGGAAGATACTAAATGATGTTACAGGTAACTGCAATAATATGACAATCATTGAAGAGAAAAGTTTCAGACTAGAATTGAAAGAGACGTGTACAAAATGAATTGCGTGTGCAAAATGAACTCGCATATGCGAGTTTAACTTAAAGGTACCAATTAAAGTTAAATGAATTGAAGCTGTGTGTACAAATTGGACTTACGTATGCTGAGCTAAATTTACGGGAATAAACTAAATTGATTTATATCAATAGGATTTACGTATTCAAGCTGAACTCACGTGTACAAGTTAGGTTTATCTAAACTCCTATAAGTAACGAAATTATGGGAAAAAGAATGCAATGAAGATGAGCATATAAGCTCTGTATAAAAAAACTATCAAGATTCCACTTCCTCCTCAAACTTTTCCGAAAAAAGATTATTAAACAAGGCCCATTCACGGCATTCTTGCGAATATTGCCTTGAGCGAATAGTGTAATCTCTCTGTCCTTGCCTCTTTTTCGCATCCTCCTCACTTATTTTTCGCTCCCTCTACCCCCTTTCCTTTTGTGCGGATAAATTGCATGAACGGGATGCCACGCAAACAAGACCAGTCGGAAGAGTTGCGGGGATGAATTTGTAACGCAGGCGGTTACTGTTTTAACGTCTACGTCACGTGTAAACATGTAGTAGTTCATTCCAAGTAACTCTTTTCCTTAGCTTTTCGTTTTTATTTTGAATAGTAAGAGTCTAATGAATAGAATAGGAAAATTGTTAAATCTGAAGAGAGGTATATGTTGTATCGTAGATGACAGTGATGTAGAATGAAGCATTATTGTCGTAAAATTTTTGTTTTCTCCTTATGCCAGCAATGATCCAGTGTGGGTGTTTATCATTCCTTAGTATATTGATATTTCATTAAGTTTCTTCATTTACCTGTCTCGCTTCATCTATATATATAATATTTAATAACGATATTTACTGCAATATATAATTTCATTTTTTGATTTCTCTCTCTCTATATATATATCACTGAATAGACTGTAGTTCATCATATATTGCGGCGAATATCATTATCAAAGTCAATGTCAGTGGCAAATATCGCTATTAAAATCAAATGTAGTTTCTGGAATTTTTCATTTTCTAGTATTGGATGATTTTTGTTTTCAGCTTACCCTCCAGTACTAATGGGGGCATTGTGCTGCAGCATGATTATTTATATATTGTGTATAATGGTGACTGTTTATACGAAATGCTTGTGATAAGGAAACCAGTGGATACATCGGAATTTTATTCAAATTTTGATTTTAAATTATTCGTTGCTACTGGTTATTCTTCTTCTGTAAACAGCTATGTCGATAGAGGAAAGCGATACCACTCTGGTGGGACTCGATTGGGAAACGTGGCAACGTGTGACGCAAACACGTGGTCTGACGGCTGCTTCCGGTACGAATTACGATGCTGCTGCAATGCCGTCGCAGAGTAAGTTAGTCTGATTTCAGTTCTTCAAACTTTTATTTTACTATCATCATTAAATAACTTGAAAAAGTTTATGACTGATTACGTAGCACTATGAGGTATATTTCAAATTGTATTTCAAATTTTATATCAAACTGAAAACACTATCGCATATCAGCTGGTTTAGGCAACCTGTATGAACTACTAGCGGACAGGCTTTGGCTTTATAAGCTTTGTTCGTTCGGAAATCCGATATTAAATCACGGTGTATAATTGCGCAGTTTCGATAATTCGGAGAGCCCTGTTGCATTAGAGTCTACGTAGAATGAAAAAAAGAATGAAGAAATTTTTATTGTAAAACCAAATTATGTTCCTTTCATACTGAAGTAAGTTGAAAGAAAAATCGCTACAACTCCTGAACTATTTTCTGTTATGATGCTACAGCGGTTTCTTTTTTCATGTAATACCTTTTTCAGAAGCAATTTGTTACGGTTTTTATCCTAGCATTGAACTCGAATCTATGCTGCTAATCAATTGCAAGGTTAATTCCTTAACTCTGCCAATTGTGCATCTGTACATGCAATTGTACATTCTGTTTTTTTTTTTTTGCAATATTTTAGTGTGGTATGCAGGTTATATAAAGTGATGTTTTTTTGCAGAAGTGTGGCTTAATTTTGAAGGATGTCGGCTATGGACATCATATGCGTTCTCAACATGGTTATCATATAAATTCAGGCTCCGGTGACGAATGTCAATCATTTTTGCTGTCTCCTCCTCATCGCGTTGTTTCCCACGTCTCGAAATGCCTATTCTTTCTCCGCCTTATCGGCGATTATCCACACCGATTACATCGCCTAAGTTTGTTTTAATCATGAAATTGACCTTAACTATAATGTTTCACTAAATGTGATCATATTTTTTATATAGAATAATGATTCTACATTTCTGGCATTTTTTCTCATGTTTATAATGAGTTTTTGAATTTCATTAATTTGGAAATATTGATGGCATTTTTAAGAATTAGTTTTTTTTTTTTAAAAAAGGTTTTGTCACTGTTTTTATTTTTGTTACATTAATTTTGTCTTTAATGTCTTTGAAGATTGATATTTGTTAGGTCGTTTAGTCATTTTCCCTTCCACTTCAGAATAGACATTCTTTTGCTTCGGTAATGATTTTCAGGGAGAGCTCAGGTCGAAATGGAAGTATTATATCTCAGGCTACCTCAACAAGGTACTCCGTGGAACAAAAAGACGATCTCAAGCTTTCATTGCGAGTATCGAGACACGAAGTAAATTTTATAAGAACATCTATAATTTACTGAATTTAAACATTCGTTTATAGTTTGCCTAACTCTCTGAATTATACGTTATGATTACCCAAAGACCCTCTTACTTAAATAGAGGAAATGTTTTTCTCAAATTTACTGAAAAGTTGGTTTCGTAAGCCACATTAATTTTTTTGTCCGAAAACTTGAAACATTCATAATGGCAGGTGTCAAATGAAGCAAGTGAACAAAATAATTCGACTTTACTTAATGGCACCAAAGATGAAGTACAGATAAGTACTAAAGTTAATCGGCGATTAAATGGCAAAGCGAAAGATAAAAAGGGAAAGAAAAGGAGACGAGATTCATCTGATGAAGACAATTTCTCTTTAGAACATTTTCGACAGAAAAGCGGTTATCTAAAAAGGTATATTTGTAACTTATTGTGAAGAGATCAGTATAGCTTGATTTTTTTTCGACTTTTTAGTGTAAGCACAAAATAGTCTTCCATGATCGAGAATACATCATTGTTGTTTCGCAAAGGGCATAGCATTCTCGGCATTTGAATGAATTCAATGTTTTTCATATATTGACTTTTTCAGTGGATTTAAAATTTTTATCATTAATTTAAAAACATGCGAATACAATTGTTAGAGTGAAAAGGTTTGATAGAACTGTATTTTCAGAGCAGAGTGCTGGGGAAGCGAATGAGTCAACATCGAGTAATGTTTTTGTTAGGCATGGTAATACGGGTGATAGTCATATTTATAATGGTGTTGCAACAGCTTCTCAAAGCACGAAGGTTTCCCTGAGATTAGTAGAGTGGAAGCATTCGAACAACCAGCTTCTGTTTCTGCCTTGTTACCAATGAATAAAAAGTGCAGTCAGCAACTGCTTTGAAATCGATCGACAATATAGAAAGGTTGCAAAAAGAAAACGAGGAAACATTTGATACAAAAGAGCAATCAGAAATGATGGCAAACTGTTCTGGACAGTGGAATGAAGTAAATTTAGACACAGATTATGCAGATCTGTCTCAGGACGTGGCAACATGCCCAACTCTCAAGTGAGTCATTCTTAGTTTAAATTTAACTTAAATGAAAACGAATGTAATATTTCATGTGCATATCGTTTTGTGCCCGATATATAACTTTTCAGAAGAATTGATTAAAAAAATGGTATTTCTAACAATATGATTTCATTTCCAAAAAGTGGTTTCTCTAGTTTTGAAAATATTATCAAGGATTTTCGTATTTCAGAAATTTCCATTCAAGCATTGTTTAGACACGAGATAAAGCTCTTGTTAAAACTTTTTGCACTTAAATACCATTGTTTTCAATAATCTATCTCATTTCAGATCAGAAAAAGGCGAAATACAGCAAAGTTGGACTCCGAATGCGATATTGTCACCGGAAGACTCGAGCAATGAGAGTCATCTTTGTGAAGATCCCGATCCACATCGATTTTATGTACCGTCACCTCCCCAATTGTCTCCGGTAGCAGAGAAAGAGTATTACATGGATTCTCTGACTGCACCTATTGCTTCTCCACAAGAAGACATTTATCATGATCATCACGTGGAGGAAAATCTATTGTCAGAATCTCATGAAAGACTTATTCCTAATGGGTATCGAGAAGTGGTCGATTTGTCACAGACATCATCCCTATATCCAAACTTAAATCTGGGTTTAAATGATTATGGTGCTGTTCGTCATCGCTGTGTGGTTTTAGAAGAGAATGTAAATGCAAGTAGTGGCAATATTGAAACTCCCTACCCGATTGAGGAAAGAATTGTTGCAACTGGACCGTATGTTTTGCTTCATCCATATATTTTGGGAATTATGCAGCTGTATCCTACGAAAGCTTTTAAAATCTCAATGTATCAACATTGTGATTGTATCTCTGTTAGTCGATGAAGATATGGACTTATTTGCTACTGGTAATGGCATGTACATGGATCCATTTTTATTGGTTTAATATCTGGGCAAGCTGATTATGTTTCTAGATGTCTCTATGGTTATCCACGAACCGAGGTTTCGGATACTGTAAGAAGTCGACATTTGTTGCGTAATGAAGAAAGTTACATGGGAAATAAATTTGATCACAGAACCCATCCTGTAGTGGAAAAGATATGTTTGCCTCATCAGCAGCCTCGCTGCCCACAACTTGTTTCGGTAATTTCTTTAGAATTTTTTCGAGTAAGAGTGTAATTACTTTTATTATTAATGGATTACGATTTGATACAATGTATTTAATAACTCATTACGGAAATCTTATGAATGGTGGATGCGTCATATACGAAATCAATCCTAATTTTTCTCATTTCCAGATAGTCGTACACTAGTTTTTCTGGGTCAAAAAAAAGTTATAAAAGCAAATTGTTATGCAGCAAATCTCTTCAGGTTGCTTTCGTACCTCAAAAAAGAGCAGTCGAACATGTTCATCACCGCCAATAGAAGAATTTTGTACTGGGTACGCTTATTATTTTGGAATAAGAAATCTTTCACAAAAACGGAGATTTTATTGTATGACGTTTTAATGTTTTAGCGATGTATCGTATCGAGATGTCTACATCGATCAGGAACAGAAAATTTATTACCCAAATGCGAGATTATTGACGGTGCCAATCAATGGAAAAACAACTGTAGATTATCCACCACAAACAAGATCTTCTCCTCCCGATATTTTTCAATGGATCAAAATCATGGGTTCGTTTTCAGAAATTTCTTTCAAATTCCGAGATTTATCCTGAAATGTATTTTATTCATTAACACTGCCAGAACATTGTGCGGTCAATATGTGATGTTACAGAATGCATGATTTGCCAGATGATGTAGAGCGATCACCTCCACTGCCAAGTTTTCACCCTAATATGGCAGAGGGAATGCACAGAGAAATGCGCGATCCGGCACAGCTTGTTAACCAGGGTAGGCTTATATCTTTAATCATCTTTTTATCAAGATACGCTTTTCTTATTAAGCTATCTTTTTTTTTTTCAAATTTATTCGCTTACAGAGTTACAGCAACATTACGATCAGGTCGATTATAATTTACGTTCTGAACGTGTGCGGTTATCTTTAGGAAGAAATTCAGCTATAAAAATTACTAATGAAGCAATGTCTGAACATCCTTACAACTACAGTCCAATGACATCAGTCAGTCTTCATGGAAATCGGTACTTTTTAAGGTTTTTGACAATGATAAATGAAGGTAGGAAAAAATACGTCTTATACGAATCAATTTTAGTTATGACATAGACATGATTAAAACTGTGTGTGTAAATCCTCTTTTTGTTGTATATATATTTATTTATATATAAAACGGTTCATTTTTTTGGGTTCCAGTATTACTGTAAAATGAAAAATGAAGCTACTTCTTATAATCATCAGTTCGTGTTCTAAATTTACATGAATAGCTTCTTTATAAGAAGAAAGGATTTCTTTCAGGAATTCGAATTATGTATCTCACGTGACACGAAAGAAAGGATTCTCGCCGCGGGTTATTCGTACAGTTCGTTCTCATGTGGATACGGCGCAGCATCCTGCTACGTCACAAGTGATACCGCACGAAGTGTGCGTACCTATTCACGGTAGAACCGTAATACGTCCGGATTATCGTTATGTGTATATACCGCCGAAATCATCGAATTCTGCTGATCTCGATCATATATATAATGTTAGTTTGTTTATGTTAATACGTAATCCATTCAGGAAATTGCTTTTCGTTAACTTCTCTTAAAAACTAAGAGAATTTTCTTACTAAAATTATACATATTTTTCTTTGAATTCTTTCATCTTTTAATTTCAATTGTGCTCAGGATTTAATCCGTTGCAGAGGCAAAGAAAGGATCGTGAAAGAGAAATGAATGAATTCAGTTGTGCGGAAACACGACATATGGAACATCAACCGCGGGTCGAACCAACGATAAGACAGGTAGCCATACAAAAGGTACAACCAACAGTTCTAAGCAGAATTCGGCCTTTATCTACAACGAATGGTATATGATTTTATGCTTTATACATAATTCCAGGTTTCTGAGAAATTAAAGAATATTACTGGAGAAAGTAATAATGAAAATTGCTTATTTTTAAAATATGCTGTTGGAGTTTTATGTTATTGTAGAAAGTGCGCGAAGTGTGAAGGTACCAACTCATCGACGTCTTAGTCATCATTACTCTTCATCCGGGACTGAAAAAACTTTAGTTTTTCATCCGGAATTGAAAAATGAAGGGAACAGTTATCCAGCCACTTCCATCGCAGATGTAGTGCGTATTAATGCCAAAGATCGCATTTATCAAGGTATGTGTGAAACTCCGATTCCTGATTTCATGATATAATCAAAGCAGTAGGTAGTAAGACGATACTATAAACGAATTATGGATGAAAACTGATCATAACAGTTTTACTTCTACATTACTGCAAGAAAGATGAAGACGAGATACCGTACTTTTCAGCTTCCGGCTTGCATTCATACGCTACTGCCGGTAATGTACAGCGAGGAACAAACGTTGCAAGTAAAAGTAAGCAGCGTTCAAATTGCAATCCTTCATATCAGATTCAACAAAACATTACTTCACGGCAAGTACGTAAAACTAAAGTAACACCACCAGCAGATGATATGGAGAGTCGGTTTGGAGGTTGGTTTTCATTTAATTTTTTTAACGCTTGTTAACTAATTTTCATTTTTAAACGAGAAGTGAATTATAATTAACTGCACTGTTTTCACCGGCATAAAATAACAGTGAGAGCTTATTTGGATTAAATCGCATCGGTTCATAAATACAGTTTCATGCTACTGATTGTATATATGTTGTCGTTTTCTTGATTCCTAGACTTATTAAATTCCACCCGCAAAAAGTTAACTGCTTGCGACAATGGTGGCATATGAATCAAAGAACATTGTAGTAAATGATCGATCAAACTGTTTGGATGATCATTTATTGACACAAAAGACTGAACCGATGCACATTACGAAACATTTCTTTCTGTCTATCATGCTTTATTTTTCCACTGCTTTTCATGCTAGATAACGTGTTTTTAGGAATTTGCTTGCTGATGCGACATGGTTTTCTCAAATCACCGAAAGACTTTTATTGTCTGTCAAAGTAATGTAAATTGTGTAAAGCTTTTTTCTTTCCCCATCATATATAATACCTCATATTGTGGTAATAGCTTTGCCACGAAATTCCAGCTGATTATATTGGTTCACATTTACTGAATAATGGTGTGGTAAAAGATTGTTCATCGTTCGTATTATCAATGGAGAACCATCCAATTGTACCACATGGTATCACTGTTCAAACAGCACAGCTGCGTAAAGCCTCTCTTACTGGCAATCGACATACAGTTACCGTTGTTCCAGTACCGATACCAGCAAAATGCTCTAATTCAACCCATTACAATAACCATTATCAAGCATCTCTATTTGGACTGTTTCATCCTCATTAACGAAACCCCGTATTATCCCTCTATCATCTTTCGTTTCGGAATCACACACTTTTTGATTGCTGAAAACATTACCATAGTCACATAATTTTATATATTTTTCACTGAGAAGATGAGGAGCCTATTTCTGGGTAGTCACATTTGTAAAAGTAGTTTGCCGAGTGAAGAGAAAGGAACAGCTGTTGAAATGACGATACGTTCTTATCTGTGTTTATGTAACATGCTTTGTGACGACTATTTTATTTTCAGTTGTCGAGGTAGCATTGTGAAGTTTATGTGGGGTGCATATGTATTATGTTTTTTTCATCATTTCGATAAGTGATTTACCCCTTGTGGTGATTGACTGAATGATAACTGAATGATATATTTAGAACGGGTTTAAGCAAGATGGAACTGTTGCAACATCTCCATATTGTATGTTTCAACTTGTATCATAGTTCATTTCCATTCCTATTGAACATATCTTCTTTCAGTTATCTTAAAAGTTTAATTTCTATTCCTCGAATCGAGAATAAAGTACGTGAGACGTAAGTTTAATATCTCTTTTTGAAGTTAAGTAAAACCCGGTACATTTTTATGAGATTAAGCCACAGTTAATTCGTGATTAGTTTTTAATAGATTTGTTAAATCTTGATACAGTTTTCATTTAAATCGAAATTTGGAATTTCAGTGTGCATTAAAATTGTTAACACATCCACTTCAAGCACTGATTGTTTAGAGAAAAACCCTGTTATGATTTCATTACCTTAGATCCGCTTGTGTAATCTCTCTTTTGTGTATAATGTTTATTGAGCTTAAGGTGGGTATCATCATCGGTCATCATTTTCAAATGTTAGTATTATTTGTTGTACTTTATTTTTAGATTTATTTCGTATATATATATATATATATATATATATATATATAATTCCATTTTCGTAAGCATAAACTCGTGAAACGAGGTATAGAAGCTTTTGACATTTTTCATAAACGTGCTTCGCACATGATTAATTTATTAATTGTGGATTGTATGTAATTTAGAATGTATTGAGCGGGCGTTCAGATAAGGTGGACATGTGGTACGAAAAATATAATTAAGAGATTTCGACAGTATTTTCTTTATTTCCAATTTTTTTTTCAAATTTTTTCTCAAGGATTTTCTATTTAATAGTTTACTTAAAAAAGGCGTTTATATATTACTATAATGGGTAACCAATTTCTTTCATTTCTGGCGTTGTTCTCAATTTGAATTGTTGTTGATGATTTTTGAAGTTCCATGTAACTTCTCTTGTGTATTTGGTGATTAGGTTTGCTCATTTATATCTTGTCTCATTACTTTTTATATCCCATTAATTGAAAATTTCGTTTCTAGCATATTTCATTACTTTAACATATAAATTATGGATTTATTTTGCAGTATTCGGCTTGATTTGTCGAAGTTGTTTTCTGACTTTTCACAAATTTTTCGTTTTTTACTAGATTATTTGTTGTTCAGAGCATATAAAATTTTTTTCTTTTTCGTTTTAAAATTTCATGTATGAATTTGTTGTGTATAATGTATTCTTTTCTATTTGTCTTAATCATTTTGCGTCCAATGAAACTTTCTTTTTGGAAAGCAAGAGATGAATGCTGAGTTTAAACATGGCTGTTCTTACACTACATGCTTCCTGGTCAAGTTTTTCAAAATTTTTTGCTTATTGACTTATTACAAACGTCTCATGGGGAACGCAGCTGAACAAGATTGTTTGTCGGCTGTCGTAATGGAACCGTACATTTTTTGCAGATTTACTTACAGCGATATTTGGCATGAAGTTATTTCATTACTGATGATGCATTATGCCCAACATCCTAGTGTTACGTTAAATCTTTATGTGCGTCTTCATCTGCTTCGAAAAATTGGTAATCCATCAATTGTTTGACACAGTGGGATTTAGTAAGAGATCGATTTTACCTGTAATAAAACGAAACTTAGATCATGAGAACTAAAGTCCATAGAATGTAAACTATTATTATTGATCTGACAGAATAGGTAGAGATTAATCCTGGTCATTGCAAATCTGTCATAATTAATAGGTAAAGATTAATAGTTTCTGTTCCGGATCTAATAAAGTCGAGGTGATCAGATTTTCAATGCTCAACTGGTGGGGAGTTACAAGGCATTTTTTTTTCTAGAACAAAACCCCAAATTTCTAGCAAAGAAACTGCGCTGTACTCTTTATTTTGGAGCAGATGTACTTTTTTATTAGAGATCGGAGAACAGCATAGTTGTGCAATAATGCAAAGGAATCCTGAGTTTCGGATTTAATTTGTTCTTTAAAACTCCCGTTCCAATGTTGAAATAAATGGAAACCTAAACTGAGAAGAATTGAATGGTCTTGTAAACGGTGATGTTCGAGAGTAACGCATACATAGCAATTTATGAAAGGATCCAACATTGTGCAGTGTGGATGTTGTGGGGATTGAAGTGTCGTTTTTTTTCTTTTTTTCAGGTGGTTTATGCAGATGTTAGCGGAATTGCGATGGAATTGGGATTTTATTTCGGTAAAAGTCTGGCACATCAAATTTCATCCGATAAAAATTGTCATCTGCGCTGCCTAACATTATGATGAATTAATGTAACTGAAGGTGAGCTATTCCGAGACTACAGAAAAATATATGAGCAAATATAGAATAAAGTGATAAAAATTAAATCCTGTTTTTATTGGATCCTGGTCAAAAAGTGGTCAGAAAAATCATTTCGACTAGTCCAAAAGAAAAAATTTTTTATTTTTACTAAAATTTAAATCGCGCGGTTCATTTCTGATAGACGAACTAATTGGATAGGATAATGGCGCCGCTTTGTCGGAGCAAATGCACTTACGATCCGAGTAGCATACTCCACCTTTTACTATTCTGTTTGCTTTAGTTTTTCCTGGCATCATCACTGAGTATGACCTACATCGTACCGACGTTTCGCTTTTCCGGTCGCCAGTATTTCCTTTTTCGTTCTTCATATTAATTTTTGTTACGGTAGAGACTGGAGTTCGTCCTTCTTTTTGTTTATTTATTAAGAAATTTTTGGTATGAATATTTCAGTTGAACACTAACCTGTTAATGCGAACATTCCTTACTAATATCACTTCATTTCAAAATTCATTTTGATAATTGCAGACTCTTTTTAGAGGCTATTTCAACCCAATAATAAGCGTAAACTTAATCTTATCGATATAAAGTTTAGCTTTTTAACTCATTCCTTGATTTCATATGGCAAATATTATGAAATCAATAATTTTATGCTTCCGAGATACTCATATGCAGCATTAACTACAGTCTATTGACAATATTAAAATACCAAAGTGTCCGCTTTTATTTAATATTCCATTATATGGTTACGGAATGTAAAAGTTTTTTCTCTGCATATTTAACAGTGATGAAAGTTACATTGATTGATAAAGTGATTCCTATACAGAATAAAAATTTTGCAAAATTTGTCTTAGGTGATAAGTTCCAAAAATGAAATTAAGTGGAGAAAAAATAAATTTTCAGATGAAATTGGTTAAATCACCGATGTCTGAAATGACTGAAACATTCATTGTTCTCTTGTTTCTTAGATTTCTCTCTCTGCCTGCTAATGGGAATTTGCAGGAATATGGTTGGTTTTATTAAATTGCATTATCAATAACTGATTATTGAATTCGCAAATAAAAACTCTAGAAACAAGACTGTAAATTTCATTATCTAAGAAAAAAATTTTTTTCAATCCTTACGTGCGTAGATTGGTTTTTATTGATTACTATACGTCTGTAGTGGTATGATCTTATTAATGATGCAATCATATGCAATACGATCATATTAAGTGAATCTAATTTCATTTTCAAGGTCGTAAGCAAGATCACGATTCGGCTGAACGGTATGATGCAGATGGTGACTTATCGATTCCAATTGACGCCCAAGGACGACCATATCAATTCAACTCGAGCAGAGTTGAATCAGAAGCTGATCGGAAAAGAAAAAATGTGTGTTATTTAGATGTCAACGCCTAAAAGAGAGGTTTAAAGTGTTGTTTTGTTGCTTTCTAGCCCTTTTCATGTGGGAAATGTCGATTGAAAAGGGATTGAATTCTTACTAAAATGAGGATGATTTTTGCCTCATAATGGTCACTGTTTTTGATCTAATATTAATACTGGAAATCAAATTGTTTTTCACTTGTTTCACTTATTTTGTTTAAAATTAGTACTAATTGCTAAAAGTCTGTCTTTCTTTTGATTCAGGAACTAGACAAAAATATTTTTATGAAATTTCAGGCACCGGCGAGATATGAGGATGGGCGAAGTCTTTGTTACTGCAATTATGCCCCAGAATTTTGTGGTGGATTTACGAATTTTACATGCATCAAGCATTTGGAAGCTTCTTGCTTCCATTTCACTGAAGAAGTTTGTTTCATATCAAATGAACCATAATTTTCAATTTCTTTTTCATAAATTTATACACTTTTTCATAAGACTGAAATTCTTGCTATCTGAAATTCTCATTTTCAGATCTACGATAAGACATCGAAGCAAATAGAAACAGTGCATCTCTTCGGTTGTGCCCCATTAACTCATGGATCAGGCGGTTCCTATTTTACAGTAAGATAATTACAATACAGAAATTTCGTTTATTTTTTATTTCCTTTGTGCCCTGCTATTCTTAAGTAATTGATATAATTAATACTTTGAAGAGATATAAAAAAACAGCGGCAAATAAGTATTATCTCTAAACCCCTTCGGAGTATTTTAGTTACGTCACAGCATCTTAAACAAGAAAAAGATTTAAAGTAGTCATTTCTTATTTTGAGATTCTGTAAAGATTGAAATATTGAACTAACTGGCAGCTATTAGGAATAATAGAGCACTATAATTTCAGTCACGTTACTTATCAGTTTTTGTGAATATTACCTTCATTAACTATTATTTTTTTAGTGTAAAGCCCACTTAGTTGCTCATGCTCGACCAAAAAGTATTGCATGCTGTCAGGAAGGAAATTATTGTAATCGCAATTTGTCTGTCCCAGTTTATGTAAATGTTTCACCCGAAGGTACTTATTAGCTTGTAAAAAAATTTCTTTATACCACTGCCAATTAAATTAAATAAGAAATGTTTTCATGACTTCTTTTTAGGTTCAACAGTTAAATTTTGAAGAATTTTATGATTTTACTTGTTTTTAGGAATAATTGTTGATCGATATGTATCTTCTTATATGACAATTACAGTTGTTATATATATTCTACTTGTTTCATTATTCGCTGGAATTGCATTACTTCTTTTTGGCGAAGGAACTTGATATGTAAAATTTTTGTTAATTATAATGAATGGTTGAATTTAAATAATATGAATTATTAATAAGTTCTAACCAAAATCATCCGTTTATTGGATGTTTTTCATTATCGGAATGTAAAAAGAAAACGATTTTATCTCACTGATTAATTTTTTTGCTTACAGAAATATATTCCAATTTCTAGTTCTTAAAATATTTGCAGTGATATATTTTGCAGCTGGAAAACTGAAGCCATCGCTTCAGAAGTCAACTCTTCAAATAATGGATGCAGGTGAAATCGAAAGCTCCCATGCTGTATGATGTCAGGTACTAATATAATGAACAGTTTATTTGACATTCCAGTACTTTAACTCATTTTAATTTAGCTATGATTATCTACAGTTCTGTCTCTAGTTTATATAGCTAACGAAATGTCGCTTCAGTAGCGGTTCAGGCTCAGGTTTTGCGAGTTTAAATCAACGAACGGTTGCGCAGGATCTTGAATTCTTGTCTGTAGTAGGTAAAGGACGCTATGGCGAAGTTAAGAAAGCACGCTATCGTAGCGATCGTATTGTTGCTGTTAAGGTAATTTTGCTATTCTTAGATATGATGTCATATATTTTGTGGATGAAATTATTTATCCAGTCACGCTAATTTTAGCATTGTTTTTTAGACATTCTATACCACAGAAGAAGATTCGTGGAAAAATGAAAAAGAGATATATCAGACGCAAATGTTAAATCATGAGAACATATTACGTAAGCATTTCTTCAACTAATTGCTGTAGCTGAAAGAAAAATACTGATTGTAATTTGTAAGGGTTGATTTTTTTGTGTTTAGAATTTGTTGCTGCGGATATTGGAAGTGAAGATTCAATCACTCGAATGCTTCTGATTACAGATTTTCATACTTACGGTTCTCTTTTTGAATATTTGCAGCGTGGAGAAACTCTCTCCGTAAGCGAAGCTCTGCATTTGGCTTATAGGTAAGACTCATTTTTTGAAGCAATTATTTTCGTTGTAAGGGGTTGAAAATTCAAAGGAGTAGAAAATTAAGAGTTTTGGGAAAATGAAAATCTGGAAAGACTTGACTGCAAAGGTTCTTAATAAGTTTTAAGTTTAAGTGCAGTTTGCGGTTTGGAGCATTTGCATAGTGCTTTACATGGAACGGGTACACCACAGAAGCCAGCCATTGCACATCGTGATGTGAAATCGAAAAATATCATCGTTAAAAGGCCTTATGTTTGTTGCATAGCTGATTTTGGATTAGCACTAACGTAAGTATATATTTTGTTTCAATACTGCCTTAATAATTTTGCGTTATTGAAGAGGTTCCTGAGATTAGGAAATATTATATTTTTTTAAAAAAATATTACACTCTTTGAAAAACATTACATTTTTTAACAAGATATTACATTTTAAGTGAAGATATGGTGAAAACTAAAACGGACATAAACATACAAGTGGGTACAAAACGATATATGGCGCCGGAAGTGCTTGATAAATCTTTAAATATTAAAAATTTTCATCATTTTAAAATGGCCG
The DNA here is from genome assembly GCA_024305405.1 of Dirofilaria immitis. NCBI lineage: Eukaryota > Metazoa > Nematoda > Chromadorea > Rhabditida > Onchocercidae > Dirofilaria > Dirofilaria immitis. The sequence continues at coordinate 2,069,819 of JAKNDB010000110.1, forward strand.
ATATTTATTCATTTGCGCTAGTTATTTGGGAGATTCTACGACGAATTCAGGTCAGTTTAAACGGAATTTTTCTTGGATCATATTTTTCGGCTATTTGTATTTTAAATAATTCATTTACATAGAATAATTTCCTAATTATTGTTTCATTTTGGTAATTTTGAGGGACGATCGGCATTAAATTCCGTTCATTGATTAGAAAACTGAAGTCCTGATCATATACTTCTTTAATTACATCATATATTAAAGTAGATATTTATACCAGCTTTGCTTTTGGATTCAGTTCAGTGTCTAAAAAAGCTAGTCCAAAAATCTGCATCACCAAGTCTTTCGAATTTTTGATGTAAATATTTGATAAACTGTTTAGAGATATCTATTCTGGTCGCAATACTACTGCTATCAATTAAAGTCGTGTTTGGAGAGATTTTCAGGAGGACAACTGCCTTTCGAGAGCTTCGGAAAGTGACAGTGGTATTGGAAGCAGTGGAAGTGGAAGCGGTACGACGAAACTTATGCCTGGATTTGTTGCCAATCCTGATGCATCTAGATATATCACCAATGTTTCGGAGCAGTGTAGTTGATCATCAAAGTATTTCCGACAATTCAATGGTCAATTTAAAATTCAATATTTTATGTTCGATCTGATGCACATCTATTTAAATATTGTACAAGTACAAATCGTTTATAGTCATTGAAAGCACGACCTCCAATGCAACCATTTGATGGTATGGTCGATCCGGATCCATCATTTGAACAAATGCGTAGACTCGTTTGTTTCGAAGGCAAAAGGCCATTACTAGAGGATGCTTGGATCAGAGATGTAATTTCTTTTGCAATATTTCTAACAGTCCATTTTTCACCTGTTCTTGTTATTTAATTTTCGTAATTTTGAAATTCATGAATTTCTAACCTTAAAGACTGCACTGAATTGTCTTATTTTAGCCATGTCTGAAAGAAATTTGTGAGCTGATAAGCGAATGTTGGAATGCAAGCATCGACTGTCGACATACCGCACTACGTGTCAAAAGGAAGATCAAGGACACGATTTTGGTGCGTTCATTACATTTTTATTTCTTAAATTTCGAAATTTTATTCATTATATCTTAGCAATATCAAAAGGTTGTTATTGATTAACGTGTGGTTTTAAAACTAATCTCTGGAATAATATTTGATTTTCAGAAACATAGCGGTTTGGGTGGCTTACAAACTTCTGGATTCACCAAACAAGACTGCTCAGCGAAGGCCTTGTCTGTTTAGCATGTGAAGTTGTTTTTTTTTTTTTTTTTTTTGTTTTCGAAATTATTTCTCTTTATCGTTGTATTATATTGTTTTTATTCGCTCCTTGTTTCCTTTTGTGCTCAGTCTATCAAAAAATGAGCAGTGAATATATGATACATTTAATTACGGTTGAGTTGTATATTTTCTCCCGGTTAAATATTGCTATGTTATAGTTAGGCAAAAGCATTGGTGGAGTTTTCATGAAAAGATGAGCTTGAAGAATGATATGTTCTTTTTCTCGGCTTTTATCACATTGGAAAACACAGATAATAGTATATTTCAGCTTTTTATGTTTTAGTTTTGCTGGTTCTACTAAAAATAGGGAAATGTTGAGACCTTGATGATTACTTTGTCGAGCCTTTAAACGTGCTCTTTGTATTTGTCTTACTTTCATATTTTATGATTAGAATATCATATTCTTATCGATATGTTCCAATTTCTGTTTCATTGCATGATCGTTTTTTTCTTCACTTTATGTTATTTAAATGTTGATCTTGGTTTTTCGGTTTTCATTTAGAACATTCCTAGCGGAAAGGACAGAAGGGTAGTAGGACAGAGGGAATTGTTTCATGAATGTTTAGAAAACAGAAAGTCAAGCAGTTAGTTCAACTTAGACCTGTATAGTTTTTTGTTTTTGTTTTTCAGTTTTTACGTGATCTTTCATAATTTTCTGATGGCAGTGTACTAATATCTTAATTTTTTCTTCTGATTAAGCTTGTTTTGAATATATATGTATGCATATATATATATATATATAGTGCATTAAAAATGTTTTTTTCCATTCTAAATGAATGTTGCATGTTTTCTTCAAAGATAAAAGCCTTTGAATCCAAGTTTTCGGTGCATTTATCTAAATCTACATCTTGCAAAAAGCAGTGATTGAATGTGGATTTGGCGGAATCAAAAAATAAGCATTCAAGAAATTGAAATGAAGTGTTCAAATATTCCTGGAATAAAATGTTTGGAAATCTGGATGTATCGAAAACTTGGCAGATTCTATATATCACCAATGTTGAATCTCAATCCTGAGCAGGCTTCCTAAGCTATGAATTATTTTTGCTACCAAGATTTTTTCATTAAATCATTAAACAAAGACGGAACAGGGTGATTAACTCCACGCTATTTTCAGATTTATATCATCTACGGGAAATCAAGTGCAAGGAAATTCATTTTATTTTTTTTTTTCAAGTAAAGGAAGTTGAATTTTTATTGAAAATTTAGAAAATTTTCATCGAGAAATATATATATATATAGCGCACTTTTATTGCAGTCTTAAAAACATGTCAGTTATTAGCATAGATGATAGATATGTCAAGAAATAATCGATTGAAGAAATTATTTGATGACGATTTACAATAAGTAATGAATTACAATTTTCAGTAGATCATGAGCTGAAATGCTCTCCTCATGTCATAGAGATTATGGATTTCAGGGCAATACAAGAAAGGAATATTATACATCTATGATTAGATGGAGGAAAAAAGAAAAAGGATGAAAGCAATAAAACAAAGGCGGCGTCATTCAGTATTACTTTGAGATAAAACAGTTATCATGATTGTAAATGCTACAAAAGATCCATCCTACTACCATTCTACTACTTCGATTCAATCCTTATAAATACCATATCATCCGTTTAATATCACTTACTTCGTTCACACGAAAATCCAATATGAGAATGTCTTATCGTGTTGTCTTATTTCTCGTAATCTTCAACTTCTTCAATTCATTTTCACATTGTTGGTGGTAAGTTTCATTTTTTTCTTTCTTATATTAATTAATTTATATATATATACATATATATATATTTGATAACTTAATCTATTGAATTTCATTAATTTAAATCTATTAAAAACTATTTGGTGTAAAATTGTTATAATTAAATATCATTTTTAATAACATATATGTAATTTCTCAGTTTGCTTATTTAATCATATATGCTTTGGCTGATTACATATGTTCAATTAAAAATTTTTTTCATTATTTACTAGTACCCTAATTTTAATATGTATAATAGAAAAGGAGAAAGGAATAGTTATCAAGTAAAAGAAGGGAAAAAGTTAGAGATGAGATTAAAATGAAATTTGATAAGAATAATATTATCCAAATTAGTTAAGATAGGATAACATTTTAGATAACATTTTTCATTATTATTATTACCAGCAGCAATTATATTGTAGCGATTATATTAATTAGAAGTTGAACTTGTTAGTTATTATTTCTTCTTACTAATATGAAACAATTCAAGTACAGTTATATTAGTAGCAAGTTTTATATAGCAATTACAATAACTAATACTGGAAAATGAAAATTTATTCTGAAAGTATGTAAAACTAACAACTCTAAGGTCTTTTCGATCTTGCCATGATTTTGATGATCGAATTTTATCTCTATCGATAATTTTAACTGTCAAATTCCACATAAATATGATGAAAATTTTGTAGCTCGTCATACCTGCCAATGACACCATCATATAACATAGCAGTGATAAATCATACAAATCACAAATTAATTAGTTCCTTCAAGATACCAATGTTGAATTTCATAAGTATCAGTTTAATTTGCATGTGATAGATATTATCATTAAGAGAAATGGGTTAATTTAGTTTGTAATAAACATGTTGTATGTAATAATTAAGATACTTCAGGTTTATACTTGAACATCTTTCATCTAAGTGTTCCAAACTTTTAATATTTGTTACAAACAGCTCCCGATTTATTGATTTTTGCGATAGTGCAAGAAAGTAATTAATTCGTTAAATTGAATTTAACAGGGAATTTTTTCTTTCAATTGTTATTTAAATTTTATCGCAATAAACTGAGAGAAGTTTTAATAGAGTAAACTTCTTCTTGTTACCAAATATCAGTGTTTAAATGTTTATTTTGCATTTTTTATAATCTTAGCTCATTCTCATTTCTATCTTATGATCTTTTGTAAGGCACGAAATAATAATAGAAAATGAAAGAATTTATGATTTGTATTATTTTGCGCACCAGGTGCAAAATATTGATGGCGATGATGTTTTAAGGGTTCTTAAAGGTCAAAGGACTAGAAAACATTAATTTGATGCAACATTCGGTTGTAAATCTCATTTCGGTTGATATGATGGATATCATAAATATAAAGCATTTGTCGTAAATTTATATTCTGTTGTCTTCTTCTGTACTATTATTATTTTTCTTTATCGCTTTATCTGGTGAAGAGGAAAAAGAAAAAAATTGATTGTTTAGGTCATATTATTATTAGTTGGTAATCTGTTTGCTTATGCTTTCAAATATTTTTTAAAAATATCTTTTTAAAAAAATCTGCTGATAGCAGATTGAAATTTCTAGGAAGGATATACTTATCTATAAAATATTGTTTTAGGAAAGCTGAATATTATAGGAATTCTTGGAGTTATTTATATTTAAAAAAGTTATAGGTTGCTTCCTGATGCTCCAAATAATGTATTCCGTGAAGATGGTGTCCTTTGCGGTTTGCTACCAGGATTAACAAGAAGGCAAAATGATTTGTGCTTGCGACATCGTACAGCGATACGCTATATTGTAAAAGGTTTGAAAGCAGCCGTGCATGAATGCAGGAATCAGTTTTATGATCAACGATGGAATTGCTCGGCTAGTCGTAATGGTTTCTCTATTTCACATCTTAAAGGTATATTTTTAAATGCATTTCTGAGATTAAAATTCATTCTTATTAAAAATAAGTAGTAGTCTTGATAGAATCCGTCTCCATTGAATTATCAAAATTCCATCTTTTATAATCTTCTAAAGATAGCATATATATAATATACATTTGATTTCAATTGCTATTAAATGTTTCCATTTCGAGTTAAAAATAGAAAATGTTTACCCTTTTTTCATGATTTAGTTGGGGCTTTGAAAATATTATTTATACTGGAAATAAAGTTTTATAGATCTTATTATATTTATGCCAAAATTCTGACTTACTATCACTTTAACTTGCTTTTCTTCAAAATTTAAAACAGATTTACTAAACTGTTTAGTTGGAAGCAAAGAATCAGCTTATGTATTCGCTTTATCATCTGCGGCGGTAAGTCGAGCATTGGCACGAGCATGTGCTCAAGGAACGATTACAAGTTGTAGTTGTGGTATCCATCCGAAACGTATCGCTAAACAATTCAAATGGGCTGGTTGCTCTGATAATATCAAATTTGCGAATACTTTTGGACGCAAATTTATGGATGCAGCTGATTCATCACATACTAATGATTCTCGGTTCGTATTCATTTTTTTGATCATATATGGGTGAATAGATGGGATATTTGCGTATCTTATTTGCTTGTATCAGTTTTTTTCTTCATCTCTCTCTCTCTCGCTCGCTTTCTCTCTCCATTAACTGTTTGCTTGTTAAGTGTTGGATTTTAGTAAATGATTTATAATAATTGAGTACTAATTTAATCGCATAATTTGTATTAAGAAGTTGAAGTAATCGATTACGACGAGAAATTTTGGCATGAATTGTATATCATAAATTTAGTCATAGCTTGACTGTTTTTATTTCTGATTATCAATGATTCAGAATTTCGAGATAGCAGATAGATCAAACGAACTGATTTTGATATTTAATATTGTGAACTCCTTTCGAGAGCGTTTTGATAAATTTGATAATTTTAATGTTTTGATGTTCCTGTTCCTTTAAGATCGTCATTAGCAGTTCACAAGAATTTGAGGATTTTCAAAATCTTCTGGAAGATATTTCGCAATTCAATTACATTTCAGTTCAATGATGAATTTACACAATAATCGAGTTGGACGAAAAGCGGTATCAAGCAGCGTGCATCGTGAATGCAAATGTCATGGTGTCAGTGGTTCATGTGTGATGCAAACATGCTGGAAAGTTGTACCAAAATTGGAAGAAGTTGGTTTATTGTTACGGAAAAAATATTCACATGCCGCTAAGGTTAAGGAGTGTTTATTTTCTTCAGTTATTTTATAACCACAATTTAATTAATAACATGAAGTTTCAGCAAACTTTGAAATAAACAAGTACATTTAGGTCAGCGTATCACCAGAAGGTAAAGCTTTGGTACCGCGATTGGAAAAAACAGGAAGTCGTTCTGGGAGATATCTGCATAAATTCGGACAAATATCGATCTTGGACAATGAACTTGTTTATTTAGACGATTCTCTTGACTACTGCAAAGAAGATAAATTGAACGATATTCAAAGTCCACAGGGCCGTGAATGTTTTGACAAGTGTAATATGTTAGTTTTTTGTTACGTTTATGCTATGAAAAAGATTTTTTTTTATTAATGACTCAAAAAATGAACTTGTGTAAACTAAAACTTCAAGAAAATCGAAGCATTAAAATTTGAACATTTGAGTCATTTCGCACAGGAAGTATCAAATTTCTGAGATTCGTGGATTTCAAAAAAATCTTGAAATTCTGAAAATTTCATGATACAGGATATGTTGTGGACGAGGTTACAAAACAATTCGCGTGATAGAGGAACAGCAATGTCGCTGTAAATTCGTATGGTGTTGTGAAGTAAAGTGTGACACATGCCATCGCATTATTAGCCATAATTTCTGCGAATGATTGAAATTTCAAAAAACTGGGATTTGATTTGTTGAAGTGCATTTTTCGTTTCTGGTATTTTGTAAGATTAATAACTAAGCAATTGTTTGATTATTGTTGAGATGAATTTTGATTCTGACATGAATATAGCTATCATTCAGTTTAAAAATAGAAGAATAGTTCAGTCATCTTAAAATTAGAAATGAAAATTAGAAACATTCATTGATTTATTTTCTTGCAATTGCAAGCTTTCTATGTATTAAAAAATTAGTTTTTTGTATGTTTATTTGTTATTATATATGAGTGTATTTTGATTAATTCATAAAATCTAATAGAATTTACTTAAAGAGCCCTTAAGAATTTTTGGATGCAGATAGAATTCTCGGATACGAGCCTGATCAAATAAATTTATCGAGCATTTTAGAATCGTGAATAAATAGTAGAACGTAGGAAGAAAGATGGTTTAAGAAAAGCAATGAAATCAAAATATGAATAGGAAAAACTAATTAATTGGATAATTTTGGGGAATTGATATTTTTAGTTTCGTGACTCATATTGTTGTTTACTTGTTGAAATTAGATACTTTTTCTCTTTCTTTCTCTGCCTACATTTTTATGTATATATCTATTGTACAAGGTGTACTGTTTTAAAATGTTAAAAAAGCATTTTGCTATTCTTGAATTTGAGCATTTTTTCACAATTTTAAAATTTATTGTTAAAATATTTAAAAGTCTAAAGTGAAAAGTATTAAATGTAAGCGAAGAAAATGATATATTTAAGCAATATTAAAAATTAGCTCAGTGTTAGAAAAATATTTGCTTTTACTTTTGAAATTTTTACTTACATTCGATCAAACATAAAATGCATTAAATTCTAAAAAGAAAAAAATGAACAGAATTCAAACTCATACTATTTATGATTCCAAATTTTTTGATGACCAAAAAAATTGACAAAATTTATAAGTAGTTTCTCATAGAATATTAATAGTAATCATAAATTGTCAATTCTTTTTTCATAGCTAAGAATGCAATAAATCATATCAAACATCATAGATCAAAGAAGAAACAATAAAAGAAAAAGAGCTCATCAGTATTGAGAACATCTTCCAGGCTAGTTATATATTTATTCACTTCTTTTCTCTTATTTGTATGACAATATGTAATCAAGAAATGATCGATTTAAATTCCGGAAAAATTGCATATTTCACTTTTGGTTCGTTTTTTCTTTTTCGCGATTTCTCGATCTAATGACTCTAATGACTGATATAATGATATTGCTATTGGGAAATGTTTTCTTTTCTTTGAATATTCACTTAACGGTTTAATTATTTTCATTTCAACTTAGCAAATTTTTTAGCTAAAATTCATCTTGTCATTTAGTTTTATTTTTGATTTAGCTTATATATATAGTACGTGAATATCTGTCAAATATCCGATTCAACAAAACGAAATGCCACTATAATATAATATGAAGGAAAAGATACCAGGCAGTATACCTGCTATAAATGATTCTAAATTCAATGAAAGAATAATTGAAAATAGCAAATTCAATTACAAATGAATCGAATGATTGATTACGTTTTGAATATAAGCATAATTTTAGAATTTTGAATACATAGCTTGGATGCCTCTATTGCTTTCTGGCCAAATCGAATGCATTAATTATCGCTTGCTTTAAGCAACAATTTTCTGCCTTGGCCACAAAATTTCCATCCATATACTTTACAGCGCCCTATTTCTCGCTTTGTCATATCATCAAACCAAATTGTTTATTTCATTTTGCTCTTCTTCCGTATAATTTGAAGCATATAATTTGAAAAGACAAGCATTTAACTTTTTCATATAATTTGAATAATTAAATATAAAATCAATAAAATTTAATAACAAATATATTGCATTATTTCAAAGATTTCCATTATTAAAATCGGATAGTTTACTAAATATATGCATAATGAAAGAATGTAGTGAAGTATGAAAGTGATAAAATGATTAAAGATGGATGGATAGATAGAATATGATGATTTCTTCTTCTCCAATGATCGCTTCATAATGAGTTTAGGATAAAAGCACTGACTATATAAAAATAAAGATACATATTCTAATTGATTTCATATATTTTAAACTAACATTTAAAATAAAGTATTATTTATCTATTTATAAAATATAAACATTGCGGTTGAAGCGAAATATTCGAAACAAAGTAAATAATAGATATAAATGATAGATAAAAGGAATTAGTAATTGTACTTCGATTTTTAGAAATTTAGAAATATTAATTCATACTAAAAATTGTGTATCGATGTGAAACGTACGTAAACAGTTATATTAAATCAATGATTCGTTACTGAAGTAAATATTATTAAGTTATATCAATCATTTTATCCATTTTATTAATAATTAGGTGAGATTGATTTTATCAATCTTTATAAACAATTATATTGAATTTAGTGCTTACTTTATGTTAAATTAACCAGCCTGATTAATTTAGTACCAAATTTGTCAATAGATATTGCAGCATTGTCATTCAAGCAATTGCTGTTCAATTCGAATTGAACAGTTTCTAATTTATCTGAAATAACAGAAGAAATAATGAAAAGATTCAAGAAAATATTATCATTTAAGACCATTTGTCTTGGATAAGAAAAGATATTGCTACGGGGATATGTTATTAATGCGAAGGATTTTTTATTACTATTGCTATGAAAACGATTATATGTAAAGTTCCTGTAATTTGATATATCAAAGACAGACACCGCCTAAATTTTATTATCACAATATTGTTCCCTTAATTGATTTTTAGCCTTTTCATCATTTTATGAATCAATATGATGTATTTTAATATTATAAATTAATGCTTTAAGATTATTTTACTTGTAATAACGAGAATTTTATTAATTTTTTGAAACGACTGTATAAATTTTACATAAAAAAAAGAGAAAGAAAAGTTGAAATGGATTTCTGATCGTGATCGATACAGTTGTAGTAGCGGTAGACTGTATTTAATTTCAATCTACGCGATAATTGATGAATTAAATCTTATAGGTAGAAAAAAGATTAAAAAGATGAATAATTGATCCAAGTAAACTTTCTTTTTCCTTAAATTATTTTATATTATTCTATTTTTTTTGAAATAATTTAAATGAACAAATAATTCTCAAACAATTTTGTGCAAATGATTTTTTTAAACGATTAAAATTCAGACGACCAAATGCTAAAAGATACCTCAAACTTGCAAAACTTTTTCTCCGTAAGAAGTTTCACATATTGGATTTAAAATAAATTTGATATTGGACGCTTTCACTTCATTAATGCCTTCCTTTTAATTACCACTCATCAAATCTTAATTTAATAGTTTAGAAATTCAAAATATTTATCATCCAATTTATTAAGTGTTATGCCATTGTATTTAAATTATAAGTGAACTGCATTAAACAAGAATATATTGAAAAATAATCTAAACAACATAAGAATTAATCTTGAAACATTATCTATAAACACAAATATTTGTATCTCATAAAACCTTAGCTAATCAGATTTTCAAATTCATCATAGCATTTAATCGAAAAGACCATGGGTCATAGATTATTATCATAGTTGAAATTTCGGACATTTTTTCTAGATTCGTATGTTATATAAGAAAAAAAATAGTGAAAAAGAATTTTAGTTATCTTTTTACATTAATTTTGAGGTCAAAATAAAAGCAGGTGTAGTAATTACTCAAAATGATACTAAGAGATGAGAAAAAAGGAGCCAGGTTGACAGAATTATTCATACATATATATGGCCTTAATAAAATTCAATAAAATATGAAAGATATAAGCCATTATTATACATGCAAAAAAAGGACTTTCAATATGTTGGGGAAAAATTTAAAAAGGAAAATAAAACTATTTAGAATAGAAAGAAATAGTCCAATGATAAGGACGACGGCATTCTTATCTTAACGATTAGAAGAATTCATCTGATTTGATTGGATAATGTGCTGTAGGCACTGGGCGTGGTGACAAATTTTCTGCCTGAAAACATTTGTCTATTTTCTATGTAAGAGGAAAACTAGTAGATGGATAGATGGATAGATATATGATCGAAAGAATATGTTCCTCCAGCAGGATATAAGAGAATTTTAAGGCACAGCAAGAGGAAAGTAAGGCGGTGCAATTTCTCGGTTGCTGTTCGTTGGATGGATAGCAATTTGAGCTTCTTGGTTGTTTGTTGGACGGGGCCGCATTTCTTCTAATATTACTTATAACATTTAGTAAAGAAGGCATTTTTCAACGCTTACTTATAATGTCTGTATTTCAAGTAAACTAAGGCCAAGCCTTTCTCGACTAAAACAAGCGGAATATCTTCTCAATCATTCAATAAAATTTAACCAACAAAACGACGACTCAAACTTTGAAAGAATTATTTTGTGGTAAATTCTTTTCATATTCATTCCTTTTTCTTTTTCTTATCTTTTTCACTTTTTTTCAAAAATTCCTGACTCAAATTATGTGAGTGCTATATTCTTATTGTCATCAGAATAAACAATTATCATAAATGTATGAAAATTCCATTTTGCTCTCACCATCATTAAATATATATGTATATATATACAAACTGAAGAAATTTAATTCAACATTCGTTAAATTTTGCCTAAAATTTGAAAGTATTGATAACAATTCATAAAGTATAACTATTGAACAGAATAATAAATAAATACTGTAATGTAAAAAAGTTATTTTATTTATAATGTATAAATATATAAGCATCTTAATTTTTTCTTATTTTTTAATAAATAAATTGGAATTGGTAAACGTATAAATTCATAAATCCCAAAAACAAGTAAAGATAAGTAAAATAGATTTATAATGATTGTCTGGATTTCATTTAATTGAAATATTTCATACTTACAGTTTGTTCGATTTTACCTAAAAATTTAGATGTGCTTATCATGATTTATAATTTATTGCTATTATATAAATTAGTAATAAATTATTGCAATATAAAAATTTAAAGGAATATGGGAAATTTATTTAACTTTATTTATGTCACAGGAGTGTGAGAATTTATCTGGGTAAATCAAGGAATTCAGTATTAATCATGATATATCATATTCTTTACTTTAGTGAACGTTGGATGCAAACAAGGAATAAACTGAAATAGTTTCCAATAAAATATCAAACAATATTGCTGAAAAAAATCGTCTAGCAAAGAATTGTATAGTGCAATCGATATTATCGATCATAGACCAAATTCATACATCAAAAATTTATCTGATAAAACGATTTTTATATTTATCATTCAAAATTTGCATCCAGATTTTGCTTAAATTCGAAAATGTGTTTTCAAGTCTTAGGCTCCATTGTTAAAAAATATTTTAAAACGATTAAAATATGATTGAGTTAAAAATACTTTATTTAAAAAAATGAAAATTAATAAAAATATCTCTGATAATGATCATTTTCCATTATGTGAAAATCCTCGAAATAATAAATTCGATTAAATAAAATATGATTGATTATAAATCAACAAAATTCCATTGGTCACATTTAAGGATTTATTTTTACAGCTGTAATTTTATATGACCTCTTTGTTTTTCTGAATCACATCTGTTGTCATTTGGGAAGTTGTAATAATAAAATTGGAATATTGGAATGCAATTTTCTTCCTATTTAAAACGATAACTAAAAAAAGGGAATTGAATGGAAGACTTTCTTGGCCTCACTTACCGATTGATCTATCGCTAATAAACGAGAAAAATATTACACAACATTAAGCAACGTTTGTTAATTGGTTAGTTAGAAAATCGATGTGTACTTTTCACCATCCATATCATTTTGGTTTTATCAAAAATATTACGTTTTACTGAAATGAAATAGTGAAAATATGGGCATTTCATTTCGTATTTTGATAGAATTAAGTTTGATCCATTCTTTTAAGATTTTCAATTAAATTATTTGACAATCTAGAAGCTTGAAATTAATTTCAACAGTTTTATCATCGCATCTATCCAAAAGATCTCAAAATATCATCAAAGATGGATAATACATGATCATTAAAATATTATAAAGAATGTTTAAGATTTTTCGATATATTGAGATGTATGGAATATTCTAAAAGATAGAATAGTTTTGAGCAGAAAAGATAGAGATGGAACTACTTCAACATAAAATCAACATTGATATCTCAAAATGCTGAACACTCTAGAATTTTGATGATAAAATGACTTGTAAATATTCTTGATTATTTAATTTATTATCGCTGAATTAATTATTGATTGCCTTGCATTAATAGTTCAAAAACAGATATGAGATATTTGATCAATTTGAATATTTAACTACGATAGTTTAAGGACAATATACGAGAATTAATTTTTATTCTTCACTATTCGCTCGCTTAATATTACACTAAGAGAGGGCAATTTCCTATTTCCTTTTTCTTTTCGAGAATTTATCCATTTTTGTTTCGCATCTCACATTAATTTCACTGTTTCCTTCTCCTTTTTTTTAAACTCTCTCCTTTCTCTTCCTTTTTTCAATTTTTTTTTAATTTTTAAAATGAGAAAAAGCTAAAAATAAGCCTGAGCAGAGATGCATGCTAACTTCACGACAATCATAGAATCCATCGATAAGCTAAAATTATTTAAAGCGAATGGAGTCGATCGATCATTCCTCGTCTGCAACATGGCAATACCGTAGTCGAAAATCATCCATCCTTTTACTTCACTTATTGATTTTGCTCGATTGTTTGGCTGAAAATTTTAATTTTACTGGATAATCTGCAATATCATCCAGAGTTACTGGACATAATTCTTGTTCACTCAGTAAGTATTTCCACAATCAACAATTGCTCATTTTTGACTGCTTAGATTCACAGATTGATAAGGCAATCGCTGTCAAACGACTGACCATTTACTATCCATGTATGCTGTTAAGCCGTCAAAAATTATATAATGATCGATCAATATGTAACTTTGTGAAGATATCGCGCTAATAAATAATGCGTTGTATGACAGTTTTTTTGACTGGTTTTTTTCTCCGAGAATGCTATCTTTTAAATTACTTCGAAATCCCAAATAGTTTTCGGAATGCTAACCCCAAATATCTTTTGAAATACTAAGGGTCTTTTTCTGAAATGTCAAATATCTTTTAAAATGCGAAATATCGTTTTTTTTTTGAAATGCAAAATGCATTACATTTGGAAATTTATTCATACATCGCTAAATTTTTGCTATTTTCAAATTTACCAAATTGGTATGAATAATTCTGGCCGAAAATAGTGGCCATTTATAATTTTGGAAAAAAAGAAGCTGTTCGTTGTATAGAGTAAAGCAAAATTTTTAGGCGGGTCAGGTAGAAATGAAAAAGATCAATTTATATCTGATGTAATGCCGACAACAGATTCGTTGAATGTGACAAATTTATCTGGTTCCAAGGAACTGATCGATCTCGAAGTTATCGTTCTAAACTGGGCTAAACAAATTTTTGATGTTACAAAAACCAAAGCAGAAGCTAAAATTAACAAAAATTTCTTCAGGTATTTTCTTATATCCATATATTCTAGTATCAATAATTAAAGAACATGAAATAATAATGTTCGCAGAAGTATATTGGATGCTTGAATGCGTATATTTTAAGAATATATAAATTATAAACATGTTTTAAATAATATATAATCTAATATTTTGCCTCAAATGAGTGGAATTTTGGTTTTGAAATTTAAAGTTAGAAGAAAGTGAAGTTAAACTTGTTTTGCATGAAATCAATTATAATACATTTTGCTAAAAGCAATCAGATCGGTAACCAAAGTTAGTTTATTTCGGGCTTCCATTAATGAATGCATTGATTTAACTTTAATATTATAGGATAAAACAATTTTTCTGAAGATTTTTGTCTTCACCAACTTTTTCTTAATTCTTTTAGTAATTCAAATAAGCAATTATTGTTTCTGAGAGTAATGATTAATAAACTTTTTATTGAAATAAGATACATTGGCTAATTAGAAATTTCTCATTTATATCAAATTTCGCTGATAACTAAGAATTTTGAAATTTCATTGGATAAAACGTATATTGATGGAGAGGATAAAATATCATTTGTGTTATAAATTTAATATTTATATCAAATATTTCTTTTAATTTAATTTACGAGAAGTTTTGATAAATTTCTGTTTGTAAAATTATTGAAATTGCTTATTGCTCGTAATAATCATTAATACAATTGAGATAGAATAAAGGAAAACTTGAGAGGGATATATACATATGTATTGATTAATATTACAACACTATGCTTTGGAGCTTCGATTTGATATTCAAATCTTAGTCATCTCGATTTGTCACGCTCGAGAAGGAACAATATAGGAGGAAGAGATAAGGATAATTATTCATGAAATGGGCAAATAATATATAACAATATGCATATATATATACATGTATCAATGCATTTATCAAACAGTTATATGAATGACTCAATTAGTCATATAAATGATTTTCAATCCTTTCGCTTCCTAGGATTTTGGCCGTTTGATTTTTTGCTTTGCAATCATAAAAAGAAGATAAGTTAAGATAGTCCAAAAGAGGAATGTGATAATGGAAATGAACTAATATTATGATGCTTCATGTAGTGCTATTACTCATGCTGATAGGAGTAAGCTAATAAGCTTGTCACTTGTCAACTGATGACAGCTATACATTTATTGCAAATCATTACTATGAATTTCATGGCTCAATTCGTGCATTAAATTGTCACCTTATTAACAATCCAAGCAAACATCCTCCTCTCCCTTAATGTATCCCGGCCAGCTACAATTACAAATTAAGGATTAAGGGTTGGTTGACAGGATGATGAATACAGATCGGTTAATTATTATCGCAACAAAGATTTCCTATCCTACCAGTTATATTTATAATTCACAGAATTGCAATAGCTAACTGTTACAGATTAAAGTAAAAGAAAAATGGAAGAATTTTATTGGAATAAAAAAGCGATAGTAAGAAAAAGAAAAAAATTGAAATTTTTATCAATTTCCGGAAAACAATTCGTTTTTGTTGGATTATTTGAAAAATTAAAATTCAAAAATTCATTTGATTTTTGAGAAGTTAAAGATTTTAGTCTAACGATAAAAGTGAAAGTAAATATGAAATGCATAATTAACGATTTTTCTTATCTTTGATCTTATTATCTTTATTATATGTATCGAATTATAAATTCATTTCGTATTTTCTTTTGAGCGTATTTCCAGTTTAGCTAAAAATTCGAGAACATTTAATTATCATTATTCTCATTGTAGATATTTAAGCTCAGAAGATTGCGTAATTGACAGTTTACTATAATTGAACTAGAAATTGAGATATGAATTCGACAAACTTTTGTTTATACTTCAGGAAAAAGTGAAACACTTGCAAGCTAAAACACATCAAAGAAATCTTGGAATTGAGAATGAGAAAACACAAACATGAAGATCTCTATCGTTTCGTATATGAACTTAGAATTATTTTATTCGGCAGAACGATTTAAAATGATTAATATAATATTCATATTTTTCAGATAATTGAAATTCGAATTTTAGTTTGTTTGAGATCACACAAGACAAAAATAGCAATAACTCACATTACCCTTTTAAACAAAAAACTTTTTGGCTTATAAATTATTTTAATATAGTCAGAAAATTTTACAGAATATTTTCAAATAAATAAAATTACAGTATAATATCAATTGGTCACACTTATTCAATGAATCATTGGAGCCAATATATACGATAGGTGGTGCAGATGTTAGAAATGTTCGTCAATCAAAAGATGAGCAAAGCTTATTTAAATCAACATTTACTAATACAACCGATCGAGAACAGGAATATTCTTTTAAAACGCAGCGTTCAACACGTAGTGCTGCAACGATAATTGTTGGTAAGATATTTTGCTTCTTTTCTAGTTCATATATGAATATGTATATATTGTTCCATGAATACCGGATTAACTACATAGAAAATCATCAGCTTATTGAAAATTAAGAATCAATAAACAAAAGTTTTTTATTGATTATAATAACATTATGCTAAAATAGTTGGAAAATCTTCAAATTCAAAAATTAATTATGAGAAAATATTGAAATTCCATCGCTTGAATAGTTCTCGAATGTGGCAGTGTTTTATTTACGTTTGTCTTTTTCTTTTGAACGAAGGAATCGAGAGAGAGGGAGAAGAGGTAGAGAGAGAGAAGAGGTAGAGAGAAGAGGTAGAGAGAGAGAGAGAGAGAGATGAAAAGGTAGGAAAATAGGAAACTTCTAACTCCTTGCATATTTTTGCCTTGCTCAAATGTTGAGAAAGGTTAACTCAAAGTATCATTCCGAAAACATATTTTTGCAGCTATTTTAGCGTGAAATAATTTCATCCATTCTACTTCATGAAGTTTTTCTTCCCGAAACAATTAATGTTAGTTATAATTTAGCCGGTAGAAAATGGAATCTATCTTTCAGAAAGTGAAATAATTTTCTTTTTTTCAGAAAAGGGTGTATGTCGTGGAGTCGAAATGGCATTAAAATTAAAAACCCCAGGCGAAGTAATAGAAGCTAATGCCGGATTCAATACCGAATTAATGGTGATGAATATTGGCGAGAATACAATTGAGGAAGAGCTTGTATGGGGTGTTGATAGTACTGTACGAGTACCATCACTTTGTGAAACCGTTGCTGAGCTGATTATTTTGGAGGATCATCAAACTAGGTTTGTTTCCTTCATTTAATGACTATCCTTAATTTGTCTGTTTCGTTAAATGCAGTATACTTATTGTTCAAGTATTAACAGAAGCTCTGGCAAAGGATAGATAAAATAGAATGGTTTAAATTATTATCGTGTATATTGTAAAGGAAAGAAGATTGTACAACCGCGTCTAGCATGAAATTATGCTAATATTGCAAACGTACTCCATTATTGAATGATTAACCAGATTGTTAGTTCCGGTGGATTGCGTATTTCTTATCCATTACACACAACAGAATTGTTTTATAAGCGAAGGATGCTTGGACGAAATTCTTGACTTTGTCAAAATCTATTTGCGGCATATATTGAAAAATGTTATTGAGAATAATATATGAATTTAAATTCAATACTGGTTCTAGTCTGTAAAGATCATTATAGCTTTAAGACTATATTCGGAAAGATGCAATCGAATGATAGAAATAATGGAAACTTTTTTCCCGAATAATATCATTGAATAATTGCTTTGTTCTGCTTTAATTTTCAGGAAATTCACGATCGAAAACCGTATGTCAGGCCGAATTATCGTTACGGTGACAAATATAAAGGACAATAACAGTTTGGTTACAATAATTGAAGGTAAAATTGCTGATATCATACGTGGTTTAACAAATTGTTCATCACTGGGCTTCACAATAGAAAATGATGTAAGTCTATTCTGATCAGATTTCCAAAATTCTTTTTTCAGGTTTAATTTAAATTATTTTATGAATTTCAGAATTTTGTTACAAAAATTTAAACAAACGAAAGAAATTTTCCTCACTTTAATGTTATCTGCTTATCATTGCAACTTATTTTCTGTTATTGTGACATTTATCATGAGCCTTAGTCTTCATAATATGCTTTGCACATTGGCTACTTCATTACCGATTCACTGCTGGTGATTATGCATTATTTAAGCTCATTAGCAATTCAGCTCTCATCATATACCACCATCAATCATTTCATCCATTGTCTTCTGTTTTATTCCAAACGATGAATTCTGAACTACAAAACGACTCATTATTCAAATAAAGTTGAGAATTTAGATTTGGACCAAGATTTTCATGTTGAAAAAGAAAATTCGTGCCGTAATGCTAATTTATAATAATACCAATATAATTTCAAGCGAAAAGTTTAAGACAGAACAATTACTTTGACGTATAAACTTCATAACCATTACTAGTAATTGCAGGTTGTTTCATTTACGACAAAGGGATATGCAAGTTTAAATATGGTGTAGAACAAAAAGTTAAAATAACGGAACATGCTATACGAAAATACTAATCCCAATCTAATGCAATCTTCAACCCTACTCATCAGTGGTTTATATTATTTATGCTTATATTTTGTTATCCGTCACGCTGTATCGTAAATAATGTATAATCATACACTGACCAGTATTTTTAAACACGAACATTTTTAGATGATTATTTGTGGTCTCAAGGAAGCATTATAAAAACAACCGCGCGTAAGTGTTATGCCTCAAACAACATGAAATCCTGCAACATGCAATTACTCCATAACCAATCCCTATGCATAGACAAACCCATAAATCCCACTACAATTAAGCAGTTTAAATTCCCAACCAGCATCACTCCTCCCGCTATTTAAGACGACCCCCATGTCACGGCAATCTCATCAAATATCACAACATAACCCTTTGAGCTATTTTATTAAAAACTCTGTTTTGACCATAAACCTTGGCAACAAGATACCCATGGTTCAACTATACATTAAAATATATGACAGCCCGATGAGAGTGTTACCCACATACACATCCGAAAAAAGCGCACCACGTGATGCACGACACCAAACATACACATCAGACTATCAGTGGAATTCTTATGTATTCCTAGAATTAAGAAGAAATTCACACAACCTTTCTTTTAAACTAAACAGACCTCTCGAGTATCAAATTTACTTCTTTTTCTAGTTTAATGCAAAGCATTGCATACTAAAAATTCAAATGAACGACAGAACAATATCATCAGAAAATCGCAAGTACTACCAAGTCCCCTTGTTTCCCGTTAATTATTTATCAATGACTAATTCAAACTGCTTGAATCCAATTACTCAACAATACTTTAATACAGAAAAACGTATATAAGTGTGCGCTAATTGAAACATGGATTAGGAACAATCATAGATTATAAAGAATGCACAGAACAAATTAAAAGAATCCACATTTCAAACTGCAAAAATCAAAATATACGGTACTTTAAGTAAAAGAAAAGTCAAGATATACAAAACAGTGGTCGATATTAGAGACAGTATAGTGCTAATCTCCTTTTTAAAGCACTTGACATATTTCTGAGATACATTTATTTGAGAAAAGATACTGCTTTAAATGAAAACTTGACAAAAGATATAGGAGCGTTACTCAGCGAGAGACAGGCATATATATATATATGCTTGAAATGCATACATACATACACATACACATACACATACACACACACACACACACACATACATACATACACACACATTTACACAGACTTACATATATTGAAAAAATGCAATGAAATGAGTTGGAGGAAAAAAATGGCAAAAAAACAATCCGAACATAATGAAATGCAAGAAATTTAATAAAAAGTTAGTTTAGAATGAAACAGCAAATGGTGAACCCGGCACATTGGTTTCGCCATATTTGATAAAAATGAATCCTTTGACCCTTTCCTGAATACGATACGTAACCGCATACCGACCACTGCCTAGATGTCGCACTGTAACTTCTTCACATGGTCCTTTTGATGTAAGTACCCCAACGAACAGAAGATTTTCACCTTAACAGTCAAGCTTTGATTAATGAATTTGCTATTTTTCCTTATAAAAGATAATGATTGAATTAGTTATTAAGAAAAAAAACGATTATTTGGCCAATTTATTTCATTTTCTACTTTTATAAAATTTAGGGAGAAACAGAAAAAGAAAAGATTTATATATATACAGCAAATGAAATTGTAAAAGATAAAAGGACCTGCAAGACCGGTGTCGATGTTGAAAGCAGCTGGTCGACCTGGGAAAAATTTATTCAAACCGCCACCTTTACAGTAACCTTACTCGCATCACCTTTCAGCACCGGAACCTGTGCAACCGTCCCTTTACTTGTCTTTGCTACAGCATCAATCTGAAACTAGAGATATATGCCACAGAATTTTTAACTAAGCATTTTGGAATAAACTGAAAAAAACCTCTTTCTTTCTCTCCCCCTTTCGCTCGTTCACCATCTCACAACAAATTGAAATTTGAAAGGAAAGAAAAAGATTAATAAATAAAGTATGATTAGAGGACAACCTTAATGAGCGAAGTGTCTGGCTCACCACCACCACCAAGTTCCTTACCATTCATAATTACTTTGAACGGTGAACCAGGAATATGAACACCTGAAGAAGGACATAAGACATAGTGAATTTATTGGTATGGAGGGTAAGGTAAAGATATTCAATCAATGTAGAAAAGCATTCATTATTTAACAACATTACATTTTGCACCCCATCCTGATTTGGATTATTTCTATATTAAAATACCTGCATATTTTATGTCCACATAATATGCCCCAGGCGCCAATGCCATATATCGAACCTTATAACCCAAATCCAGCTGTAACGATGCAAAATTTATTTGTAATCATCAGCAGTGATTGCAAAAAGCAACAATTTGATGATAATGAGCAAATGCAAAATCACTAGAATTGTCTAATTAAACATAAGCTTGAAATGCATGCCATATATTGTTATCAAATCCTGTAAAAATTCATAAAACATGAGAGCATCACGCGTAGCACAATGGTGTTGGACAAATAATTAACCTCATATGCGTCCAAAGTCACTTTCGATGGTCCATCAATTTGAACTTGCAGAATTCCCGTCCCGGCATTACAGGTGTTAATGATGAATTCGCATTTCTGACCAGTTTGTCCACCGTGTATACCATCACCACTTACTGTTATTGCCGTTGGGTCGCTGTCTTCACTTGTACCGACATGTAGACGAAATGGTGAATCACGCATTGGTGCACCATCAAGTGTCACATCAATATAATAGTTTCCTGCCTAAAAAAACCTATAAGGACAATTGTTAAGTCAATAAATCTTAAGAATTTTAATGAATAAAAATCCTAAATTGCAAAAGAAGGAGAGAAAAAGACACCTCCACAGGAATGAACCGTAAAGCGTACGATTCGCCTTCATCAATCGGAACAATATCAATTGTTTCAATCTTATTACTCGGTGTATGAACTTTTGCCTCGAGATGACCAGCTGCGTGATGCGTAAGTACCGTGAAGGTACATGCCTTACCTGGTAATCCAGAATCTGGAAATGATGCTAATTCAAGTCGGCGAGCTTCTCCTGTTGCGGGGCCACGAATACCTTTAAAAATTCATTACTTCGAGATTAACAAAACAAACATGGAACATGCACGTATGCATGCAGAATATGCAATATCTCTAATATCTAATGATCTCAAATTAGAAAAATATCATGGAATTATTACTTTAAACGGTGAATCCGTTATGTGTTCGTTATTAAATTTGATACCTATCAGATATTCTCCAGGTTTGCTAACTTTGTAATCAAAATGGCAATTTCCATCCTGAAAAAGTTGCGTTACTGATATGCTGTTCGGTGAATACTTTTCGTTTAAAGATCCAATAACTAACCAGCAAACTTCAGTAAATCTACAAAAATTTTCTGTTTTACTGGCACTGTTTCCGTTAAAAAATTGATGCGATAAAATTTTTAGTTTCAATCGGAATTGCTTATAATAAGATTGAAGTAATATCAAAATCCCTGAAAGACAATCTAGAAGATTGAATCTATGCAATGTAGACCTTATGGTCATGAAATTGCAGTTCAGCTTCTGATGGTCCTTCTATTGTCACTCCAAGTTCCCTCGTCCAGCTTCTCTAGTGTAAAGATTAAATGCCTGCTTTGTATTTGTCTCTCCTCGTAGTAATCCAACTCCTGCTGCACGTACCTTGTGTGCTCCAACTTCTGTTATATGCCCAACTGTGAATTGAAACGGACTTCCTGAAAGCGAAAAATACCTTCCAGAATGATTTTCTTCAGCCTTCCTTTTCTGATGAAGAGAAATTCAGATATATGACCAAATGAGTATTATAGTTCACCCGAAACATGCTGTCCTTTGTTGAAGACAGAAATCGCATGAGGACCATCCATTTCAGGCTTGAAGATGATCTGATAAAGGCTGTCACCAAGGTCACGCACTTCAATGTCGCTGCTTTGTCCTTTAGGATTCAAAACTTTTGCCGTTGTTTCCATTGGGGATGTATTCTCCAATCGCAAATACAAGGAAGCATCCTGATTAGGCAGCGTCACTGGGACCTTAAAATGATTTCGTAACACTTTATCAGATTAAATGTCACGAAATTAATCTGTTAAGCATATCTTGATCTAATGGAGGATCTGAAAGCTGTTTTCTAAAACTCAAACATTTACCTGATTCACTTGTTTGGTAGCACTTTTCTTCACAGAGCCTAGTCCCTTACCAGTACAGTTAACAGTAAATGGACTATCTGCAAATACAGAGAATTTGTCAATTTCGCTGAAAGACATAAATTAAAAAAATTAAAACACTCGGAAGTTGTCCACTCACCTTTGACGTGTACGTCAGCAAATTTGATGGACAAAATATAAATCCCTGGTTCCGTCGGTTTGTAAGCTATACTTATTAAGCCTTCTTTTGCTTCAGTACATTTTAGTTCAGCTTTGGATGGTCCCTCAATTGATACAGATAGACCTCCATAACCTGAAAAAAAAAAGATTAGGCTACACTATTAAACAAGACGTTTTTGTTTTCATAGTCAATCAGCTTATTCTAATAACCTGCATTGCGCGTATCCACTTTCACATCATTATACTGTTGACAAATAGCATTCGCTTTTCCATTACCACTAACAGTCACTTTAGACGCATTTCCGACCTAAAATCAGTTACACTTATTTACATCTTATAAAATCATTTATAATCACGGAAAATGAAGCTTACTTGACTTTTATCGACTTTAACTCGAAAAGGTGATTTTGGTATAACTTGGCCATTCTTTTTAACAGTGACGGAATGTTCACCCTCTTCACGCGGAGTAAATGAAATACCTAAAAAAACAGCCAATTCCCATTTGATATGATATACAATTTCCACCAGAGCTGAAAACTACTAACAAATATATAGGGTATCAAAACTCAAAAAGTAATGCAAAAGAATGTCAAATACAGAGCGACGGGAAAGCAATGGACATCAATTAATACCGATGTTAGCAGAGTCAATGCGTCGAATAAAACACGGTTCTTCAATACCGCTTGGACTTTTTATTGAAGCTGACAGTCCCTTGATTTCTGTATTAGGAACATTTAGTGAGATCTATAATTTATAACAAAA
Organism: Dirofilaria immitis; assembly: GCA_024305405.1. Taxonomy (NCBI): domain Eukaryota; kingdom Metazoa; phylum Nematoda; class Chromadorea; order Rhabditida; family Onchocercidae; genus Dirofilaria; species Dirofilaria immitis. The sequence goes on from JAKNDB010000110.1 coordinate 2,093,746, forward strand.
TTATATCAGTTACTGATTAATAGCAGCAGCAAACCAATAATACCTTGGAGAAAAACATTAAATGTTGTGACTCTCATGGTTTAATTTAAAGAAATTTTCAACAGCATAGCAAAGGCGATGATAGATTTTCATCCATAACGCAGAAATGGAAAGAACAATAACAGCAGATGAAAAGTAATCATCTGGAATAAACCTCCGATGTTGATCCAACTGATAAGTGGGCACGCTTCTGACCTTCACCAGCCACGACGACAGTAAATGGTGAACCTTTCACTGGGTTTCCGGAAAGTTTAACATGCACTTTATATTCACCAGGAACAGGCGGTACCCATGCTACAGAACACGTACCATCCTGCAAAAATAGAAATTAAATGATTTTAAAAAATTTCCTGATCAGCAATCCTTACATTCAATTTCAATTCACGAATTCATGATTATAAGCGTAAAAATACTCATAAATGATGATAAATTCAAACATTACCTTATTATCATGACATTTTATGGTTGCTTTTGCAGATCCTTCAACCGCCACAGCCAATTCTTTAGCTGGTGAACCCTTGGCACAAACAGTGAATGCTGCCGGCTCACCAACTACTGCCTGTGTTAAACCAGGACCATACACCGTCACATATCCATCAGCCGCATTGCTGACATAAAAAGAGATTGGACTCCCAGACATATTAACTCCATCATGTTGTACTGAGAGAAGATGATTACCACACTGTTTTGGTTGATACATCACTGTTACACTTCCGTCACTATTATCCTATAATTCGAACAAAATTTGTTGAGAAAATTGTGGAATTGTCAACTTTTCTTCGCATCACCCAACTTCTCGAGACAATCATTTATATTAGTCTTTTACCAAAAGTTACGAAATAAGATATAGACTGAATTTTATTGTTCAGTCAAGATTTGTTTTAACATCGTCTAAATTACGTATTAAATCAATATCAAACTTCCAAAATTAACCTTAATGCGTGCAACATCTTTTTACCGGACGGCATTCTCACTGACGCACTTAGTTTCTCAAAATGATAGTCGGAAGTCACTGAAAACGAAAACTGCGTGGTACCAAACGCTCTTCAACGTTGTAAAAACACTCCTCCGAATCGGCTTCGCGTTTTAATGATGTTACTTCAGGTTCACCCACAACAGGTGGTCCACACTGAAAATATGATTATAAGATCCCAACTGCAATTATAGAAAACAAGCAAATGAAAAACACAAAATCCGTCAACGACTGAAAAGATGCACAGTCGTTATATGATTTCATTACAACGTAGAAACAAAAACGTAAAATTGCAAACAACAGCAACTGCTATTATAAAACAGTTGTTCTATTGATAATATACTTTCACTTTCACAAATAATGGATCGACTACGTTATTCATCTCTTCTTCCCCCAAAAAAAAGCATTCATAAAAATGATTTTCAGAATTGTGAGGATAACACTTATAAAGGTAATTATATGAAAAACTTTAAAGAAAATTTTCAAATTTTCGAGCTAAAACAATTTCACAATGCATGAATATGACCGTCCAAAAAACCGAACTGTCTAAGTATTACCTTGAGAAATATAACTCAGATTTTCGAAATAAATGATCGCTACTGCTTGCAAAAAATTGGAAAAGATAAATGTAAGCAAGAAAATACGAAGGATAATTATAGATCCAATAATTAACCAAAAGAATTTTAAAAAATGAATGAAATCCCAAAGGAATAATTGTAATAAAACCTTAATTCCAACGAAAAGTGTAAGTGCATACGAAATATACTGTACGACTTATAATTAATGAAAAATCAACTATGATGTGCACAGGTATTGCAAACATTTACAACTATATACATATAACAAGTGAAAGAACGATTAGTTGTTATTCCACTCATGACAGATTATTTTCAAACAACTAAATATTAAAGCAAGATAAGATCACAAGATTTTAGAGAAATTAGTAGATAGAGATACAGAAGTTTCATGATATCAATAAAGATTTAGTGCAAGCGAAAGGTTTCTTTTTGGGAACACTGCAAGAACGTTTCCTTTTGGGAACACAACGAAAGGTTTCCTTTTTGGGAACACAACTCTTTCCAGTCTTTTTGCTGGTAATAATTTTATTAGTAGTGTTTAGAATAAGTTCGGTTTACTTTTCAAGGTAATTTTAATTTTCTGACATAATTTGCTGAAATATGAGTGGTAGCAATCATAATGTTAACAGACTTCAAAAAATAAATAAATAAATTGTTAAAAATAGTCCCGATAGAATCTCTGGCAATTTTAGACAATATAGACGGAAGCATTATTTCTTAAATATCTAAACATTAATTTTTTCAAACAGATGTTAGCTTTGACATAGATTTTTCTAAAATATTCGTTAGGAAATATTTTATACATGTCAATTACCAAAGGACAGTCCAATAAGCAAAAATATTAAAAGGAGACAAAATATACTATTTTATGGCAATTGAGCCATATCTCCCATCACCTTCGTTGCCAAACTGCTTTTTAATAAAGCAAATCCTAAAAATTTTTAAGCTTGTATTCAAGATAGTGGAAAAACAAGTCTTCTAAAACTGAAATTTCTATTATTACCAAATAATTTAATAATATAGCACGATAAGGAATACTGAACTCATTCATTAAGCAATGGAGGAAGCTACTAAATTCCTTCATTCTCTTTCTCATAGTAAAAAGACATGAAAGACGAAAAACTGCCAGTAACAACCTCTGATTAACTAATGAATATATAAACATATTTTCATATAATAAGATTTAACTCTTATGACAAAGCAGCGCAACTGTGACAAAATTTATCGGTCTAAAAGTCTGAAATCACATACTTCAGTCCAGCATAAGCTTTTGCATCTAACAATATGGCGAAAAATATAACTATGAATCATTAAAGAGAAATCAGCTGTTCCAATAGAATAAAGTTTTGTTAATGTTATGTGAGATACCACCCTTCGCCAGGAAACATTCTTTGCTATGAAAAACAACAGTGCAAATGAGCACGGCAGTGAAAGTAAATATGTTATAAAATAAACGTTCGAAAAATGAAACCCATATCCTTCTTGAAAGCTGCAGCTTATCTCACCTTACTATAATCTCGTTTCCCACATACATTAAAACATTTTTATAATACAAACCGATTAAACTAAATAGTTGGCATCTAGACCAAATTATCATTCAACTGTTCTGCATAAAATAAGATTTACTAACTTCAAAGTTAAATGTTCCATTAGGTATATCAACGCCACCATACATCAAAGCGATTCGGTGTGGTCCTTCATGATGTGGAATAAATGTAACTACATAATAGCCATCATCCTGCTCCTCAACGTTTACTTCTAAATCATCTCTATCGGAGACAATATTCAATGCACCTTCTCCACCACTGTTCGCATTTACTTTAAATGTTTTCGGCTCTCCCATTATCCAAAATTTATCGAGTGGTTTTACTGAAATTCCATCAGACACAACAGTGAAATAGATGTACCGAATTAACATCAAAATTTAAAATTCTGTGTCTAATCTGATCAGTTACGGTTTAAAAGCAGCTAGATTAGACGTTTAGAATAAAAAAATGACAATTTACAAAGTTAATATAAATAACTAGCTACCAACGGAGCTTTTTTTCATTTAGTAAGTTTCTTAAATACTTATTACTGAAGTAGTATTATGGACCTCAGTGTCAGCTACTTGGATGACAAGAAAAGGAGGTGTTTGGATGACAGGAGAGGAGGATATTTGGATGAACCCATAACTTTGTCATTCCAGCGCGTGACACCGGAATCTAGGAATTTTATCAAGTGGGTCGTGTTCCCAACTATTTTTAAGATTTATTTTCAGTATGCTTCAAATTTTAAGAAGAAAAGCTTACATTCCAAATAGCATTTGTTTGCGAAACCGATTGGTACAGCAGTGAACTCATATGGCTTCAAATGCAATAATTTTCCATTATCATATATGGCAATAATATATCTGCCAGCCATATCCGGTACGAATTCTAATAAATATATTCCTTTGTCAGTTGTTTCAGTGAGTGACGACTTTCGAAACTTATCATCCGGACCCTGTAAATATCTTCAGACTAGACTGCTGTCATCAGTGACCATCAGCTGCAGTTTTTTTTTTTGGAAAACAAATACCTTACTTTTATTTCGGCTTTCAGTTTGGCAATTTTCTCAGCTCTGGTTGCATCAATGAAAACACCATATCGAAGTGAAGCTTTTATTTTAGACGTTAAAGTACCGGAGCGACTTTTCAGCACTACCAATTCCGGTTCCTCTTGTTCAACAATAAAATCCAACGGCCTATAAAGATGCTCAAATCTTCATTCTATTAGATGAGAAAAAACTCGACAACAGCAGCCTGATAAAAAATCAGCATATATATATATATATATATATATATAAACGGAAACAAATCATCAAAAAACGTGCAACTTAGTACTACAAATGCGTTGAATTATTACCTTCCATGGAGAAGCTGACCACCGTACAAAACTTCCAACGGCAATATTTCACCTGCTTTGGCTTTCGGTGTAAATGTTACTTGATATATTCGAGGTTTAATTTCTTCAACGAATGGTTGTTGAAAAGCAATAGGAAGTCGTGCACTGACAGGTTTCATGGCGGTGCGTGTAGCATCGATTGAAAATGAAGTAGGCACACCAGCTCGAACATGGCCATTATTGTATCCAGTTATCAGGATTTTTGATGGATCATATTCATAATCGGCTGCTACCGTAAACGGTGAACCTGTAATATCCAGCAAAATTATTTAGTAACATAAGTCAACGAAATACAATGAATACAAAAGGAAACAAAAATAAAATGTAACATATACCTGGAATTTCTTCTTCATTATCACCAAAATAAATGCTAATTTCGTAAAATCCTGGAGTTTGTGCAGTATATTCCACAGTACATAAACCATCAGAATGATCAATAATGTTAGTTTTCGATTCTGATGGACCTTTGATCGCCATTTTCATCCTCCCCTCCGGCATCCTAAATTCAACCCTGCCCATTTAAATAGAATGCTACCATTAAGAAATTGCTCCTGATTTCTTTCTTAATTAAACTTTCAATCCCAAAATGGAATACGACTTTTGTAATGATGACAAGAAAAAAAGAAGGAAACATCACTCCATATGTTTCCTTCATTCCATACCTTTATATCCACCTGGAATTTTGCTGGCACACCAACTACTGCACGTTCAAGTCCCTCACCAGTCACTCGGCATAGCGTTGCGTCATGACTTCGTCGAACGATGATCTGAGATTCGCAAACCAAATTTTCATCAAAAAAACAGCGAATTTTGTTCCGCCAATATTTTTAGGTATCCAAAATCCTAAAAAGAGCACCATAAGTCAATATAAAATTGCAAAATTGTCACAGATAAATAGACAACGAATTTCAAGAAGCTACAACCTTTGAAAATGGTTGAATCATAATCATGTTCAAGAGGAATCATGTATTTTGATCCACTAGCTTCTTCCACAATAACTTCGAGACCATTCTTCATGGGTGTCAAATCACCAGTATTAATAATAATGTCCTGCCTATGTCCAATTGTTACAGCACCTGATAAATTGAACTTGTCTTCTAAATAATAATAAAAAAACATCTAAAATTTTTGGCTTCCGTAAATCAGATAAATTAAAACAATCCATGAAAATGAATTTCAACATGAATCCAATTTCCAACCATTGCCCAGACCATCTATTACAATGGATGAAATATCAATTGGTTTAACATTGATGTCCATTTTCAGTAATTCTATATCGTCGTAATATAATGCCAACTGAAAAAAGTAACAATGACGGTGAAAAAATTACCAGTTTTTGGGAATTAAAATGACAATTCCTAAATTTGTGAGTAGTAAGCACAACCTCATACAAACCAGCTTCAGGAGCAGTATAAGTTGCTGTAAGTGTTTCATTTCCATTATCGACCAATGCAACATTCACCGGGGTCCCATCTCGATGATGCAATTGTGAATGGATTTTTTAACACTACCAACATTTTGTGGATCGATAATGAAGCTTACTGATCGATTCGCACGAACATCAAATCCAACACCAGGACCATATATCCGGATTTTGCTTGCATCAATCATTTTCCGGACTACTATCTGCACTTGAAGAGTAACCAAATAAACTATTAATAATTTACCTAGCAAGGCATAAGAATAAAACGTTTTGTTAATAAATTTAACAATTTAATTTAATTGATATGAAATAAAATTTCAGTTGAAAAGATACCACAAATGGTGATCCTGGAATCGCAACACCACCAACCGATAAAAGAAAATAGTATCGACCGAGTGCTTGCGGAACAAAACAGCATTCATACTGTCCAGGTTTAGTTTCCATTACTTGTATTGGTACTTCATCGTACTTTTCGTCCAGTGCTCTGACTAGTGGTTTAAGACGCACTAAAAGAAATCAGATAATATTATACTTAACGAGAGCTGAAACGCATGTCAATGCATACAAAAAATTCCAATGCATATATTTCTGTTTTATATACTCATGCAACAAGTACTATCAATTATATGTAACTGAAACTATGAGAGCAAATGCATCAGAGTTCTATACAGACAAGAAAATACTAAACGAACCAAGTCAATTATCATAAGAATCGTTGAATTCTTCTAAAATATACCTCTTGTATCAGGCATTTCAATCCAAAATGTTAAATTTTCGTTTTGTAGAGCAGTGAAGTCAGGTCTAATACCAGATAATCGCATATCGGTAACTTTTAGATTATTATTAGTTGGTTGCACTTGTACGATGAATGGTGAGCCTTTCACATGCTCCCCAGCAAAGCATACTTTTACTGTGTAAATGCCAGGTGCAGTAGGCTGGAAGTTTGTGAAGTTGATTAAACTCATAAATTCACTTTCAGATAAAACGATAAGGGCAATTAAAGCTATTCTAATAACTAAAATTTTGATCGTAAATAATTTAAAAATCAAGGAAAAATCTTAATAGGATCCATCAAATAAAAAATAACGCTGCAATGAACAAAAGAAAACTAACAGTAAATCGTGCAACAGCAGACCCGTTCTTATTATCTACTAATTCTATATCCGGTTTCTCAGAACCATTTTCCGGCACCAGTGTCCTTCCAGTTACAGAAACATCTGTATATATATAAGCGTTGATCAGTACAATTCAACATCTTTAAAACCAAATAATTGTTAGAGCATTCATTTGAAAAAAACTGATAAAATATCCTATAGATGAGAAAAATTACTGCTAAAACTTACCAATCTGTTCACAACGACCACCATTTGTTTCAATAAGAAAGATACTTGGTAAATTTGCAACGCCACTCTCTAATCCTGGTCCAAATGCACGCACTTTTGAATTGCTTATCGGTGATATCATTATCTTAAACAAGAACCTCTTCATCCAAAAATCTTTTAAACAAACCTGATATAAATCGATAAACGAAGAGAACCAATTCAGAATTAACTAGTTTTATGTCAGAGAATAACGAAAAATGACAAGAATAAAATATATTTGAAGATTTGAAAGAACTCGTAGCAACTATTGGCACTACATCTAATTGGGATACTATACACTATAGGACTTTTAAATTGAAATACCATCCATATAATGCAACCAAATTAGGATACCCGGACTCCGCGCAGCGCATCATATTTTATACAGCTGTACGACATCGACAAAACCCTCTTTTCCTAATTATTCTGTTAGATCCATACCAAACTGAACATATGCTGGGAGAAATATATACATATGTATTTTTAAAAATATTTGGTCAAAGAAAAATGCACGAACTTTATACGGGCTTTTACCAATGTGCTTTTCACCAAACAATACATCAACTTCGCAAATCCCTACTTCGCGCGGCCGATATTTAAAAATTTTCAAATGCAAGTTTCCATCCACTGTTTCACTCACTGGTATTTCGTTCCCAGCTATAAAATTCATTTATATTCATACTATTGTAAATTTTATTAATCCCAATGACAACGCGTGGTACAGAACACCCCTTACTTTTTCAATCTCCTGCTGCACCACTGTTTCCGGATAAAATTCCTTTCCAAAGATGTTTTTTCTCTCTAAGTCAATTCAGTAACTTTAATTTCCTATCTGTTCATATCTTCTACAGCCTATCTCATCAAATCTCAGAATTACTTCCATTATTTTGGACAAAAAATCTGCATTCAACCCTTTTTCTTTCAGGTTTACAAAGTATTCTCTATCGTTCCGCAACATCAGATATTTTAGTGCGAAAACACGAGCATGAAAATCCCCACTGCAAGCATCAAATGAATCTCTGACTCTCCATATCTCACGAGCTATAGGCTTTCAGATCAACTATGTCACACTTACATGGTCCATGAACTCGCATATGCAAAGGTTCCAACAAGCTATCATTGTAATCCGCATAAACGATTACTTCTTCGCCACTCTGAATACCAGTCGATTCGAGGCCTCTACCCCAAATATTAATTTGTGCTGAAGAATTATTATCTCATTCCAGTGTTAACCTTGTTTACACTCTAGCCTTCATTCGATTTTTAGAACAGAAAAAGATTATAATTTTCCAGAAACTGAAATGGAAGAACATAAACACTTCTATTCGAACATATTTCCCAGATATATTAGTAATTACTTTAATTTACATTACGGTAAACGATAGATATTTGCAAGCTGATTTGAAAAAAAGAATAAACTACCTTGTGAAAATATCGTGAGTGAGAATGGACTGCCAGCAATCCGTTTCCCTTTTGGAAGACATCCAATTCATATACGCCTTCTCGTTTTGGTACAAACTGGCCCTTGTAAACATCACCGTCGCGTGCCACCGGTACTAAGAATCCTTTATCATATGGAGAAATCACCAAAACCTGCAATGTTTTTACATCTGCCCAGCAGATTCATCATTCTCTTATCTCCTTACATAATTCCTTATATCATGAATATTACACCTTTAAATACGGATAAAATACATATACAACAGGAATCTCTTAGGAGATGTTGATTCTAATCTCTTCCCTTTCTTTTATTGAATTAAGAGTAAAAAACTCAAATTTAGAAATAATATTGAATCGTAGCTGAAAACATTCTCAAAGATACATTTAATCCGCGTAAGCTGATTATGTCTTATTTCTAGAACAAAATATTTCATACCTCAATTGAATCCTCTCCTGGATTTTCTATTTTAAATTTAACTGGCATGCCAAGTCGCGCGCTTTTGTCGTATAGTATACGGGCCCCTCAATTGCTACTATTTTAGGACTTGTTAACTGAGCAAAGCTACCCGACACCTTGTCACGAACTACTGCCACAATCTGTAATAATTTCCACATTTTAAATAAGTTACAAATAAAATGATTTCAGGCTTTTTAATACGCCATTATTTCAAACTTCAAAAATAAAATCTAACGCGAAAAATGAAAATATTTACCAAGGAAAAATTAACAAATTTTATATTCAATAATGGCTAAATATAACCTGATGTTCACCGACAATTTTCGGTTGGTATACAAAATCATAAACGGTTTCTGAAAGTCGACACAGAGAATACGGTATCGATGACTTATCCGGTCCTTTAATGTTTATTTCCGGTACTACTGTTGTGTCACTCGTCTGAAGAGTGAATTTCGTATCAACTCCAACGGTTGGCATCACGTCAATGTCACGAAACCGAGCCATTCGTGGCGTATATTTTGCTCCCGGAAACTGTGAAAGATAAGTCATTACACTCCTCTCGTCAACGGCTGGGCTGATCAATTCTTCCGGTTCAATAAGCTAAAAAATTTAACCACATATTCACAACATACGAAAATCGATTAAAACCAAGCAACATAAATGATAATCTTATGTCGAAAAAAAAATCAAAATGAACCGGAGAAATGTTAAAGTACTCCTTAGCAAGATGCATTGCTGTACGAGTTGAATTTAAAGCTTGCGATGGTAACCAGTTTCGCCAACCGACTTCCAAATCGGGTGCACAGGAGTCGACCTGGAAGGAACTATTTGAAACGTATTTTGTGACATAAATGACGCAGAACTGGTCAATAAAAAACTTTATACCAAAGCACCAAGAAGAATTCCATCATTCCAGTCAGATGTAAAGTTGGTGAAAGGGAGTCCTGCTGGTAGTTTCCCTTAAGCCAAGTCATAAGTTTTGCTTTCGGTGAAACGTCTTCGATTTTCATTGCATCGCCTGCATGGTCATCCCAGATTTGTTTTGAGATCGAATAATGTAAGATGAGTGTCCAAACCAAGCCCAAAATGAGTTTCAAATTGCGATTTGCTATTGCAGAACTATCTAAAAGTAACCGTTTCCCTATAAGTGAAATAATCTGAATCATATTTCAACAATAAAATAATTTATTTGAATTAAATCACAGATAAAAATATACCGATATTAACAATTTTAATGTGTTCCTCATTTTCCAAAAACTTTAGCGCAAGCGATATATTTTCCAACTTCTGATGGCGGAAAGTGACCTTTCTACTGTATCGACCAAGAGATCTTCCAGATAATACTTCCACCAAACGAATTAATTTTAAGCCTTCTTCAAAATCTGTTTCCTAAACGATGATAATAGTTTGACAGAGAAGGAAACACGTCCTCTTTTGTATTAAGGATAAGACAGGGATATTTTTCCTCTCCGCCTTATTACCAATATTCATTATGAACCAATATCATAAAAACATCAAGATTTCCGGTTATTCAGATAGCGAATGAGTGCATATTAAATGACTTCTATAGGAGTTCACAATGTTTGCCGCTCAGTTCCATCTAATTTATTTAAAAGCGATAGCTTGTAGATAATATCCAGATGAATTATATATATATACATCCACGCACAGGACTGTTTACTACAAATTATTTCACTAGCAGTACTAAACTATAAGTATATAGGAAAAATTGCTATCAATCCTTTTATTTGAGTTGGAACATACCAAATTTGTGACTTTAATGTTCACTGGCTCCAATTTTTGATTAACCCATCGCGTGAAAGTATTTTGCTGAATCTTTTTCCACGCTGCATCCGATTGCCGATCTTCCGCAACCATCTAATAACAAACCATTTATCATTCATTATACAACATATATAATCGATACTGTAAAAATAAAAAAATCATGGAAGAATTTGATTTGCAATAATCTGTATTGCGGAATCAATTCCAGTTTATATATTCTATCAAGAAAAAAACCTAGCAATATCTTTATTTATATCTCACCTCATAGGGTTCATCATTAATCGTTGTATTCAACGACATCTGTCGTTGACTTGAATTTACCCGTCAATATTAATATACCAGAACTGCAAGCATAATTAACTAAATAACTTATAAATATAGAGAATCATCGAAAAAGGTGTATTCAAATAATTGTTTTGCGTAAACCAAAGTATTACCGAGCATACAATAAACAAAAGACACGGAACAGAGTTCAGAGCAAATATGCAAACTACTTCTTAAGAGCAAATATGCAAAGTGCTTCATAAACTTAATTATAATAAACATATATATGCATGTTGCCACAAAAATTTTTGCAATCCTTTAAGGAAAAATTATTGATACCGCGTGAAATTTAACCTTGCCGCCACATAATATAAAACTACACCTGATTTCACTATAGTTTAAGTTTTGTAGATGAAGAAGAAATGAATGATATGAAAGTTTCGTGAAAGGAAATGATCAAAAGTTACGAAATGAACGGAAAATCTTTTTTGCAACTGGATTTTGTGTTGACAGTGATGATGACAACGAGAAAAAATAAGCGACGGTTGAAATATGAAGGTAACACTTTTAAAGTTTTGTTGCTTTTACTTTTAAAGATTAAATAAACTAATAAATTAAAAAAAATGCATATTTTTTCATTTTTCGTTGTTTTGCAAAGTCAGAATTCTAGATATGGTTCTGAAATATATGAAAATAGTGTACAAAATTCATCCTAAATTTGACACTCTTTTATTGAATATTGATGGCAATAACACAATAAGAAAAAAATGAACAATGGATATAACATTTGAAGGACATTGCATCGTAGATTGATGAACAGCCACTTAACTAATTACTGAAGAATAAAAAAAAAAGTAATTTAATTCATTTCACAGGATGATAAATAAAATAAAGACCCATTAATGTTGCCGCATCTTATTGTTTACTAATCTATGACTAGCAATCATATTTAGTGAAAAATATAAACAAAAATTAATAAATGATAAGTTATATATATAAATATATATGAGTAACGATAACTTACCATCTAGATAAGTCTTTGAAAGTAGTATAGATTGAAAGTGACAGCTGAACAACATTGTCACGTTAATAAAAAAAAAAAAAAAATTGTAGAGATGGGATTACACGTCAAAGCAATCAAATCAAATAATTAAATGCTTAATTTACCTTCCCATTCATTCTTTCAGTGTTGAACTTTCTCGTATACAAAAAAGACAAGAAATGAACTGAAAAACGAAAATTTAAATAAATGAAAAACATAAGAAATTTATTGTCGGTGTAAGAAGCGTTTATTGTCATGAAATGGGTAAGAGCGAATGCATGTATTGCTGATGTCATATCAAAGAACAGGATGCGAAGAGGAAAAAGGAGCGGGAAAAAGGAAAACGCAAAAGGGTTCGGGACAACTGGGGTCTTGGTTACCAACGGTTAAGGTTTCTTCATATATTTCTTAACCCTCTTCTCATCTCGCTCCTACATCATTTCTCCGTGATATATTTTGAAGGAATTTGTCTTGATCAGTATTACACTGGCCGATATATTGGCATCACACTGGTCGCTCAACTCTTAAAATAATAACGGCCACAACTCCAAACGAATATGTTTATTTCTTTATTGTTCAGCTAATTTGATAGTGTTTAGTAGTTTAATTACATCAAATTTCCGTTTTTTTAGAACATGTCATTGCAACATGTTCCTACATCTTTTTGACGTTACTATCTCTTAATAGGATATTGGAATTTCAGCCAAAGTGCTATGACTCAGTTTTTTTTCTTTATTTTGTACAATTTGCTAGAGGTCAATCTGTTTTTGAAATCGCCTTTCCGTTAGAATATGATATAAACAAATAAGAATTCATTAATACTGTCCGGACCACGTTATATTTCGATCTATGATGGTAAAGTTTCCTTTCCCAGACGGCTGGATCATATCAAGTTTCAAATACAAATAATTCACTTGTTGGCAATTGATGATTTTGCTACTGGTAAACGAAGACGAATTGATAATTTAAGACCATTTCTCATCAGTGTTTGGCCTATAGCTGCTTTATTATCATTCTTCATATATTCATTTATATCTACGGAATTAACCATAATTTATGCAACCATATGAATCTTATACACCATGTTTCCTCATTCCATGTTAACTTGATCGTACACAGTTATGTGCACATATTCGTATTTATTCATCTACAGCCTGAGCTTTCTATGGTTCCTGCATGGATACCTAAATAATCGACGAATATTGCCACTAGCTTTCCAATTCTCTTAAAAGGATTTTATCTCACTTCTAAAATGTTTTCCCTTTAATAATACTAACTTTTCAATTACAAGTTAAATTCTGGAACCCACAAGTAAAATAGGTACGAATTACTAAATTGCTATTTAGCAATAAAATCTATTCGTTACTATTTAGCAATAAAATCTATTCGTTACGTAAGTTAATAAAACAGTAAGTGTCGCAAATTTGGAAATTAAGACACCATGCATTTTTTTTCCCGCCACGATCATCCGAGATATTCATTTTACGAATAATTAACATTGAGACTACAAACCATCTTAGAGTAATCTGAAGTGGTCTAGATTGTCCGTAAGAGCTACTAATTCTTCCCGATATACTCAGGAAGGTCGAAATATTCTGCTATACTCCTCATCCGATAGATCCCTATTTCTAAAATTACATTATAATTAAAATTTATCTCTTCACAGGAAAGAATTCACAGGGCAACAAATATCTGAAAGCTAGCAGTATATTAATATACTATCTTCTATAATGAACATATTTGTAATAAAACAATACAAAGCAAAAAAACAAATTGATAAAAAAAGTTGAATTTTCCACGACAATGAAACATTTTCTGAAATGCAAACCACCGACAACATGCCTAAAATACTAAGACGACGTACTTCAATCATTTGAGAATGACAAAAAGTAAATTAGTGAGAAAAAAAAGGGAAAAACAATGGAAAACGATAGAAATGTTATAACATTACGACAATAAAAACCACATTTTTGTAAAAATAGGAAATAATTTTTATTTGAACACAGCCGATCCCATACTTGTTTCCTCATTTTTCCAGCTTAAAAACGCTTTGATTGAATTTGTTTGCATATATTTTCTCTTACTGTAGGAATATCTGTAACCTGTAGATTTCTTGTTTGTTTGTATGGTATGGCTTACTATATAACAGTAGCTTTTAGGTATTTCACATGGTCGAATTAGGGACTTACGTTTTACGGTGTGATATTAAATTTCTCCATTTTACAGGCTTATTTGCAGTTAGATTTTCAGTTCCTAGTCAAAGTTGGTCAGAAATTCTCTTGAAATTTTAACTTAGCATGTTACTTCCGGTTGAAAAGTATTAAACTTACGCACTGAATGTATTCATGAGCATACATACAGATGTAATATAATTTTCGTTAAACAGGCACAAAAGTAGTTCACTGGAAGAAAAAGTCATGGATAAACATCAGAATTCCTTTCTAATATTTTTGCAGGCAGTTTCACAAATGATCCTTCTACCATTACATATTTAAATTCCACATATTAAAAGCTAAATGTACTTCGGAATTCCATTTTTCACGAGGAGAATCTTACCGATGATACCACCTTATCAAATCATCCATTCTCCTTCCTTTAAAACAAAATTCTAATTCAGCTATTACCCAAATATTTGCAACCGAAACTTCTAGCCTAACAACTCCCGCACCATTTACTGCCATCTATTACATATTCAAATATTTCATGAGAAAAAGTACCGGCAGGATAGGAATAAATGGAGAAAATCAAACAAAATGTTTAGTCTGACCCATAAAATTAACTTCATTCCCAAGATACTGTACTGGCTTAAATCTTGCATACATTTTACGAGGATAAGCCTAGTCGGTTAGCTGTAACACGGCTTCAATCAAACAAAAGAACACAAATCTATCCAAAATAAGTCTCGTCAACAAAAGGAGAAAGAAGAAACACCACATTCCATATCTAACGATATATTAATCATCCAAATACCATAAATATTTCGAACGGCACGTAGTAAGGAAGCATCCCGCCCACCTTAAGCATTATTCAAATACCGTAAATGTCTCAAAAGCACGCATGAGAAAATGTTTCATCCTTCGTCTGACAACATATTAAATATCCAAATTTAAAAATATCTAGAATAGCACGTAGCAAAGAAGAGCATCTTAAGCATTCGAGTACCACAAATATCTCGAAAAGCACGTACGAGGGAACATTCCATCTCGTACCTAACGATATACTAAGCATCCGAATAAAAGCAATGTATCGAACAGCACATAGTTAGAAAGGAAAGAAACAGAAGATTGTGTGAAGTGAAGGAGGATTGATGGTAGGAAAGAGGTAGCTTACATAAACGACCGGAAGAAAGGGAGAAAATGATAGAAAAGGTGGGAGGAGGGGCGTTGAAGGCTTCTTTGAGGACAAAAAAGAGACCGCATTACATATCAATATGAATCATAGAAGGTCATCTTAACGTGTATGTCTATGTTTAAGTATGCCTATGCATGTATATGTATGCATATATACATACGTATATATATGTATATAATATGTATGTGTACACACAACAAAAATCAAGCAATATTCATTATTATTATTGACAGCGACACTGATAACGAAATAGCTAAGAATCTTCATAATGATATAAAAATTGTTTTCAGCAAACTTTTTCGACGTACACTTTTGTACGTAACATTCTCATAGAAATCATTAAGCTCGTTCCAGTTTTTTTCATTGCTTATTATGCTTGGCTAATCTTATTGAAAACACAAATAATATCATTCATTGAATTTGATATGATCTTATAAGAAAGAAGCGCAAAATCATACGTGTAATCTTATCTTTATCTTTGTGAATTCCAATTATAACACTAATCAGAAAATTTTTCCGTAATAATGGTATCGTCAAGAGACTTATTCAACCAGATCGAATCAATCGAAGAATCAAAGAGGGTAAAATGGAAAGGAATATTTGTGACACAATGTTAGACAAGCAAAATTTTACTGTTTAGTTCAAGAAGGTTTATCATGAATTCATCGTTTCTCCTCGATCACCTGTTTATTCTCTACTCTGAAATACAGGAAGCCCAAGAGAATATAGCGCCACAAGAAAAAGTGAATCAATAGCATTTATCATTTCCTCACCTTCCCGAGACATTTTCAGACGTCCATAGCTAGTTTTCATTACAATCTTGGAAATATCTGTATTATCAGCGAGCAACGATTTTTGAATAGTGAAAGTTCCATTGCACTGTTTTTCATTTCCCACGATTATCATCACGAATAGCTAAACGAGAAGGGAATGAAGATGGGATGATACGATAGGCGATGACAGTCGGTGGTTATCGATATCGCTATCAAAAATTACAATCATTCTCGACATTATACTCCTCTAGTTTCCCTTCGACAGTTTTCATTATACTATCAATAGTATCTATGGCAAATATGATACAAAAAAAAGTACTGATTTCTAACATTAATGTTTCTACCGGCCAAATTCACAATGATAATATTTTCGGCATACATTAAGTTTTAATATAAACTTTTATAAAGTAAGCAATTATATTCAATGAAGAAGTCATTTATGTGAATTCATTTCCAGATGCTACTGTCTTCCGGTAACTGGACAAATATCAGCAATTTTAATTATAAGGAAATACTGTCTTCTAATAATTGTTGTCTAAATTACAAATAAATAATCTGCAGAATAATCTGCATTCAAGAAGAATTCAATCTTGGTAACATGAAAAACCAGGAAGAATTGATGACTTAAATTAAGGAATACGTCGAGCATGTGAGCTTTATGTAATAAATGGATGGGCATTGTATTGTCTATGTGCATGTGTAGTTGTATATATATATATATATATATGTCGTTGTATATGCATATATATATGTGTATGTGTGTGTATGTGTGTGTGTGTGTGTGTGTGTGTGTGTGTGTGTATGTGTTCCATTGTACGCTCCGAAGCAACATTCGCGAAAAAAAAGACATACCAATATTAGGAATCATTCAACATCAAGTACCAGACATGAAATCTTATCGCAGAATACTGCTCATCGAGTTTTTTTTGCTGATAAGCATACCTGTCAGTGCTATCAATAATTTATCTCTCAAATTTGAGACTTTATTCCAGGAAGTATTTTTCATCTAGTTGTTCATTGAATCTATGAAACATAGTGAATTATTCGAAAAAATATTTCCTACCCGTTCATTTCTCCGAATCATAGGAAAATATTTAAATGAGAAACAGCAAATGCCTAATAATGATGTGACGTTGCACGATAATTCTCATCTAGAAATATGCGACGAAGAAGTATTGGAAATGTTTCTTGATATCTTTATAAATTTACCTATAACGAGTATCAAATTACTACATAATATGGATGAAGAGATGTGGAGGAGCATAAGCATTTTTCACATTTCTGACCAGTATTTATCGATAGAAATAGGCAAAGTATTTAACAGCGAGATGATCACTAGAAAAAAATAGTATCTATACAAGACAGAAAAAATGAAATGAAATGAGAAAATAAAGCAATATAAAGTGAAACAAAATGAGGTAAATTTAATAAAGGTTCTTACCTAATTATATGCATGGCATTCATGCAAACCTGGTAACGTTCAACGTTTTCAGTAGTTCTGAATTGATGATTTAAAAGATGATACCAATAACGTTTGGTTATGAGGAACTTGTTTTTGTACTGAGACAAAGCCATTAATATAGTCCATTTATTAAACAGATTTATTATTTATCAAAATAAGGAAAGCCAATTTTCTCATGTTCTATATGAAAAGGAAAACAAAAGAAAGAAAAAACTGATAATTAGGAAAAAGAATACAAATTAAATTCACAGAGCTAAAGTTATCATTGCCTAATGGAAAATGATACATTGCTTCGGTTAGGCTGAACTTCATTTGTTTTTCAGAGCACGGTACCGCACGTTTTAGGATATCAAGCTTATTTTTCATAGCCGTAATCTCTGATAAGATATTCGTAGAGAGACTAACGATACGAGGATAAACGCTGCAAAATTATTCGTAACTTTGAGATCATTATATACGCAGTATGAATGATAACAAATACAATTCATAAATATATATATGAAAACAGTAAAAAGAAAAATTAAAATCATTAAATACGATCAGTATCCTAAGATCAAAGTAAAACAACACCAATTCGACGCCGACCCATGTCCAATCTTGTAATTTGCACCTTTACGGTAGAATTTACCTAGAAATTAGTACATTACTATAAACATACCAGAAGACATAAGAACGTTGTAAGCGATAAATGTGGGGAAAAGAAAGAAAAACTATGTCACTCTCTTATTTTTGACAGTTCCTTATCATGCAGCTAAGAATGATGTCAGATGACCTATCCAAAGGTTATCTTAAATAGATAAGCTTGAAGAATTACATTATGAATCTCTTTGTTTCCGCAATGCGCTGTAGCGCCATTGCAAAAGGATCAGATCCTCTAAAAAACGGATGTTTCTAAATACAAATAATTATGACCTTTTAATTAGATAAAAAACCATAATCTGAGTACAGTCTCAAGGTAATCCAAATAAACAAAATTAGGCAAAATCCTCTAAACTAAAAAACGTGAGGAATTCCATGGAATATAAATTTTAAAGATACTTAATACTGCTTAATATTGCCAGACTATATAACTAAATCTTCCAAACAAATATAACCTCAAATCACGAAAAATTCGACTGCTAAAAAGAAACTTTTTAACCTCGGGAACAATTGATGAAAGAGTTGATGAATGCGCCAACGCATCGAAGCCTACGCCGATATCAATGAATATACCAAAATTAGCATGATTTCGGACAATGCCTTCCAAAATATCACCCACTTTCAGTGACTTCATTTCCAGCACATTCGTCTTAAATGTCCAATTTGTCATAAAGATATTAAGGTTAAGGAAATAAAAAAACATGTGTAGATCATACCAAAAGTACTGGCGCATTTCTCCTTACAAACGGATTTGATAATAATTCCCATACCACAACCCATTCTGGACCCTGTTCCTTAATTCGTTCTTCAACCATTGCTAACATATGGAACAAACAGTTCTGTCCAATATATGTCAAGTCGGCACCAGCAAGTTCCAATATTCTGAAGAATTATTTGTTCCATAATACATATTACATAAACTACTAATTTCATCACACACCACAGTAGATAATAAAAGATATCAACTTTAACAAAATTACAAACAAACGCTGAAAGCAGTAACTGTTTGGCGATTTTATAGCTTTCTGGATGAACAGGAGTTGCATCCAAAGGATTGTATTCTACAGCAAGTTTTGCCCTCTTTCTCACTGGTGCATCCCATCTTCTATCATTATACACATGAAGGAATCCAGCACATTGCTCAAAACACTTCGGACCTATTCCGTTAATATTCTGGAAGTTATGCATTAAAAAAATATATAAGCATATTTCAAATCAGAAAATTTATTTGCAACATCAAATCCCATTACCTTCAGTTCTTCCCTGCTTTTTATGCCCCCATTGTCCTGACGATATTTGATTATATTAGCAGCTGTTTTCTTATTCAAACCCGATATTCTCCTTAAGAAGTTATTTTTGAAATTGATAAACTGATTATTATAAATAATATGTAATAAATTTATTGTAGGAAAGCGTTTTCCCAAAATGAATAAAACATCGCCTACTGTAAGACTTGTAGTGAGGCTATGTTCACGTCAACGCCAACATTGCTGACACATTCGCGAACAACTATATCCAACATTTCATCTAGACGTCTTTCATTCACCGAATGCTAGATGCAAAATTCGTGAAGCGACAGTCGGAAATTTTTGCTATAGTGACATTTGTCCCACTTCACCCTCCAAATTTCAGCATTTCAAAAGTTAAATCCGATGCTCTGCAAACCTGATAAAGCCCAACACCAAGATGTTTCGGTGCAATCTTCACATATTCCGAGATAGGATCAATGATACGTCTAGCAAGCGAAACTGTAATAACACGTTCTGTTGCAATGACATCCTTAATTCTTCTTATCATCTTCCTCCCTATCTACTCTCTCTCCCACCCTTTCTTTGATAACAATAATTCAACAACATATTAAAATAATCTAGAAAAAAAGTATTGCAATTATTGGAACATTAACAATGTCAACAGTTTGTTTATTCAATTTTTCGCACTATTCCATTTGAAATTCGAAAAAATCTTAAAAATAGTTTCGCGATCAATTTTAAGTTATTGAACGGAATAATCATAGAATATCAAACAATAATTAACTAACAAATCATACACAATAGACAACTGTTGTAGAGTAAGTAATAATTAAAGCAAGAAAAACTAACCTGCACTTCGCAAATTAATATCAATCTTTGACAGTTCTTCTGCGGCTAATTCTGTTGTGCTATAAATGGATGCGCCACATTCGGAAACTACGCTAAAATTAATTATAAATTACTACTAATAGGACATAATGAGTTCCACAGCATGAATGCTTCGATATTTTAAAAGAAGCAAAAGCCATCAATAAATAATGAAATAAAACATGGAAAACTAGGATCAAATACGGATGTAACCAACCAAAATTTTGCAGCAATTATACGGCGCTGAATTAAGGATGCTATGAAAACTTGAACTTCGCGACTCGCAGTACCATTTCCTATAGCTATTACGAAAGATGAATTAACTATTTTTGATGCGAGCGTTTTCAATATTTCCTCTGCATGTTCATCTGGACCCCAGTGTTTGGCGTCGAGCCGCCGGAAACGAAATACCGCTGTTTGAAGGAGATCACCTAAATATCAAAAATAATTTGTTCTTGCAAACAGCCTCAGTCAGTACAAAACAGTCAAAAGAACTGCAAATAGCAATATACAAGATAATTCGATTTATTTATGAATATGATGGTAAAAATCTTGATTTCTCGCAAATTTATCGCCATCTGCTATTAAAAATAAATATAAAAAGCCCGGAAGGATACCGTTATCGTTGACCAGCGCACATTTGCATCCATTCGAATATCCAGGATCAATTGCAAGTACCGCATAACCCTTCAAAGGAGCAGTAAGCAGCAATTCGCGAAGATTCTTGGCAAAACAATCGATTGCCGAATTTTCTGCTCGATCAAGCAATTTCTTTCTAACAATTATAAAATAAATGAGTGAATCATCCAAACAGAAAATGATAGTAATGAAAAATGATAGTAATAATGTGAGCAATCATTTATAAACCTATTTTTAGATAAATGAAACATTTTAATTTACCGAACTTTTCGTTCAATCGAGGGAATAAGGAAACGTTTCGTAGAATCTTGGATAGCTTTTCTTAACAAATTTACATGTTTAGGATGAAAGTTGAGTTTCAAGGCTGGATGAACGCTTGTAATATTATTATCTACAACTATTTTCCAGTTTATGATTTCTTTCGACGAAGCTCGTTCCAAAGCTAAAATCTATAAAAATGAAGGCTAACAATAAAGAAAACAATAGAGAAATTGGAGGAATTAAATATCTAAATTTCAAGCCTCTAAAAACTAAACTCATTTCTAAGCTCGATCGATACGTAGGCTGTTGATTACATGTGTAATTACATGATGCAAAACGACAAAATCAACGAATTGCATCTATTTCTTCAAGATGAGAAGTATTCCAACTCATACAGGTTTTGAGTTTCCGAAAAATTAAAAAACAAAAATCGGTGACGGTAAGTTGTCATCTATTTCTGCAAAACAATATTAAGCGTACTAAATTTCAGACAGTAGTACCTTACGCGAGGAGTAAAAAATCTACCTGAAAAGGTTGAACAAATCGAATATCCTTTTCAAAATTTAGATATAATTTGTAATGATCGAGCAACGAAAAATCTTTGTCTGCTTCTTTCAGATTTTTGCTTTTCTTGTAAGTGTTGATTTCACCTTCAGATGAATATTCAAATGATTATTCAGTTCAGCTCTGAAAATCACTTTTAAAATCAAATAGGCAATATGAGCGCAGTCATTTTTATTTTATCAAACGATGAAATGAAATTAGCTCACATAA
This sequence comes from Dirofilaria immitis, assembly GCA_024305405.1. Lineage (NCBI taxonomy): Eukaryota > Metazoa > Nematoda > Chromadorea > Rhabditida > Onchocercidae > Dirofilaria > Dirofilaria immitis. The sequence goes on from JAKNDB010000110.1 coordinate 2,116,048, forward strand.
AGTCAATGGCATATACCATAAAAATCCATCCATTCTTATACAATCACGTTATAATATTCAACAGAGTAATTAATGATAAAAAGTAAAACATATAAAAAGCAAATTACACTTGCAAAAGGCATTATTACAAACTACCAACAAAAAAAACATAGATTCTAAGTCGTCTCCAAAAATTTGATATCAAAATAACACATGCTTTAAATTTAGAATCAAATTCTCGTTACGCTGCATTACTGCAAATAACTGGAAATAATAAAATATATAAGCTTACAATTTTGCAACAAGATCTGCGTTTCCTCTAAGCGATGTAATTGATGAGATAACAAATGAATTGTCTCCTCCTCCACTTTTGCCAACGTACATAATTCTAAATGGCAACATTTCCAAGAGTTATTAATTAAAACAATAATCTAGTAGAAGTGAGAATAATACAGAGAAGTGATCTAGCAGAAGTGAATAATCTAGTAGACGTGAAGGCCACCTTTAATCATTATAACACTCACAGTTTTTAGCTGAAAATGACGCCGAACAATAAAATTTTTTAACTTAATATAAATGCAGAGTTGGTTTTAAAATGATCCGCCATTTCACCGATACAAATGATTGCAGCTTCTGATACAATCAAAAAGGTAAGATAATTAATGAAATCTTCAGAAATACCTGGTTTAGAACTAACGAAAAGATGTAAATTAACGTATTCCCCACAACAAAGCCTTTGACAAATCTCACCAACACCTAATTCCCTGCAAACATTTTAAATTTTATGCATTACTGAATGTAATCTGGCAAAGATGGTAAATGTAATTTATCTTCACTTTTTCTACTTTCATCCAGTTACAGTTATAAAGCAGACAATTATAAATTATGTATAAAATATTCTGAAAACATACGCTGCTCTTGAAGCCAAAGAACCTTTTTGGTTTTTTAAATGGTTCGAATAAACTTTCTAATTCAGCAGCATCCATCGTCTTTGAAAGAGCATCTTTCACTGATTGTTTCAAGACATCATCTTCAATTTCGACATCGGCTCGCTTTAAAAGTTTTTCTGCTTTAGCTTTGGTGGTTCTGAAATGTTAACTTGAATTTTATGTACTGAATCGACACATATACCAAAAATTATTTAACGTGATTATTCAGAAGTCAAGATGTGATAAACATACTTCGCATTCTTGAAGGTTTCTACAGCATGTCGTAAATCATCGGGCGTAGCTCCACCAATTAAATGCCGTCGATAACGTGCAATAAATGGTACCTCACATCCATCTTCAAATAACTGAACCAATGATCGTGCAACATTTAAGGAAATCCCATCTTAAAATCTGACTTGAGCAAAACTTGAAAGAAATTGACCCAATACAAAAGTTGAACTATCAACACCGACTTCATTTATTATCAAGTAACGTCAAATAGATGAGTTGCATTAAATGTTATCGAGAGTAATCATATTAGTAAGGTAATATATGTTAATCTTTTCTGGAGGTTAGTATCAATCACGTACCTCAATTGCAATAAATTCATCAACTGTCCACCGAACGAAAGACATCTTGATGTAACTGTTTATTGAAAAGATGATTCTGAAACTTCTTAAATATATTAATTATTCCAGTCCTTTGGATAAAACTACTCATCCCAACAGTAAAATGCACTAGAATTCCACTTTAACAACAAAATTTAAGTCAAAAATATCCAGTACGTGCGACTTTTTGTTGAACTGTATCTATTATTCCATAACTGGCAAAAAGATGACAGTTACAAAAGTCAGATGTAATAAGCAGCAGTAATGTTACGGAGAACCGCAGTCGTAATTTTATCGATGGCATAGCACTATTTTCTTTTAGTTATTTCGCTTTATGCAATGCAAACTTCAAAACTTTTTTTTTTCAAAAACGAAAAAATTTCTGGAATATATTGGAATACCAAACCTTGATTTTATCGTTGTAATTTAGTGCAACGAGAAATTTGTGAAATTAAGAAGGAGTATTTCAGTATGTGTGGTCGAATGACGGAATGATCAAAAATGTTGGAAATATGAATGTCAATTTATTCAGAATTAAGTGCACTGGAATGAACTAAAGAATGTCAATTTATGGAGTGACATAGATGAAATACAATGCCGCAAAAATAAATTATTATCGTGCAGCAAATTATATGTACAGATCACAATAAATACCTTGTTGAAACTTAAACTACTTTTCGATAAATGATTTCTCAAAGAAATTCCTTTTTTGCTCGCCTTTAGATATTGTGGGGAAGGAAGATAAACTTAGCAAACCTTTTAAACGATCACAACTACCATAGAACGAAAGACCAAAAACAGTTTAATTTAGGAATCTAATATTACACTATTCATCAGTGATTTATAGCATTTGTTAGCGAATTCTGTCAAAAACTACAACATATTCTCAAGAATCTGTGATCTGACATATTCACATATGCAGGATTACAATATCTATTGCGCTACGCATTGAATGCTGTAGGCCAGCGAAGACTACGGTTTCGAGCGAAGTTAGTACCAGCCCAATATCCTTCCTCATTACTAAACCATGCTTCCAAGAACTTTCCTGGAAATATAAAAGATTATCCCCGCTTATTTTGCATGAAGAAAATACCGATTGTAAAGAACTAGTCTAAGATATGAATAGTGATGCTTTTTATACTCATCAATATTTCTTAAACAAAAATTCAAGAATGGCGAAAAAATCCGACTAAAAGTGTAGATGAAATGGATAATACTCAAACTTACCGTTTTTGGAATATTTAGTTGCTCTATATTAGATGAAGATTGCATATCACAAGGATTCAATGTATTATTTGTCATTGTGGGCAGATCATACTAAAAATATTGTAGTCATAAGAGAGCAACAAAACAAAAAAATCTACCTATTTCTTCTAAAGTTAGCTGTATATTTCCAAATAAAAATATTTACGGTGAATGAATAGAAATGTAAAAAAAAACTTTTTCGCTTTCAAAAAAGTTCCCAAAGCATTTTAAACAAGATAACATTGTTTGGATAGTTTTCAAACGGTGTTAAAATCAGTACATCGATTTCAACCGGGCCTTCTTTAACAGATGATGTAATCACATCAATAACGTGAGAAGAGATCGGTCCAGCTCTTAATCTCTTCTGAAAAAAATATAACGTTTGAGAAAACAACTTGATATTTGAGAAAATTATATATGCAGAATAATCCTACTCCTTTTTAGTCCTTAGACCTCTGATGAACATACAGATTATTAGGCTTAGAACTTAGAAGTAATATTCCTCAAATATGAATTGAAAATACATAATCTATTTCAACGATGTTTTGTTTGCCAACAGAAATCCATGGCAGGATAAAAATAGAAAATATAGTTTTTACTGTAATTTCGAAAAGCCATGGACTTCTGGTGGAAGTTAATTCATCATTTCCATATCTTCCTCATATTATTACTGCCATTCATCTTCATGCTATTATCTTCTATCTCATTCTAAAATATTACTGATAAAAGCTTTCGCATTTATAGACATAGTTTCTCTATAACTTCGGGTTATTTAATCTCTCAAAAATTAAAACCAAGCTCATGCTGCGGATAAAAAAATATAAAATAGCACTTACAACTCCTGGTCTATACTCCTTCCCTTTTGCGGAGTTGGTCAGCATATTGGCAATGTTAGGATATCCCGTACTGTTGATCTAGAAATTATTTATTAAATATGACTGATCATGTCAATCATGGACTCGTTGGAAAACTATCAGTAGTTGTTAACAGACAAAAAAATAGCAAAAGACTTACAGTATATTTGCTAACAGAAGCAGATGGTTTTCCCTAAGCATACCTAAAAGAATACTATACATTAGAGATTTCAGACGCAGGGATTACGTGAATATCGCTTTTCTTAACGGTTAAGCAAATCAGACAATATACGTCAATGCACAAAATTAGGCAAACATCTTTGAAATTACTAAATTTCAAGAAAAAGAACATTTCAGATTAACTTAAAATAAAGATGCTGGAAACAGAATCTTCGATTGAAATTAACCTTCAAATTTATAGCATTCAAAACTAACAAAATAACATGGATTCTACTGGTCAGCAATGATTAAATGGTTAATAAAACCGCAATGATGTCACTGGACAAAAAAACAGAAGATGAAGAAACACAACCGAAAATTAGATGACTTATACAAACATTAGAAAAAACAGGAGGATGAACTTACTGCAAGAGAAGCTTCTAAGTTCTCGGTTACTTGAAGAAGTACTTTGCTTCGCATTTCTATTACCAGTATTCTAAAACTGCTTTTAAATGCATCTTTTATGGGCCAAGAAAAAGACAGAATCAAATCACAAATGATATATGCGTCTAAATTTATCACTATCATGATAATGTTATAAAAGTTTAGTTGTGTAAAAGTGGTTATAAAACAGTGGCTTTAATAAATTAGTTGTATAAAAGTGGTTATAAGAAGAGCTCGCATCTCTATATATTCACCAAATCGAAAATCTACGACCTGTCATTTATTTAAATTTCAGGTTAAAGTATATAAAAACATAGAAAAAATTACCGAATGTATACGTTTTTCGAAATCTTTCTCAAATTCCTGAAAATTTAAAAATACGACAAATATATTATGGCAAGATTGAATCATTATAAAGTAAAACTTATTCGTGGCTAAAAACATACTGAATCAGAGCATCAGTTCTCATTTTCACAACGATCCAAATACGCATACAAATATAATCGAACTTTACCTCATTGAGGCGTCGACAAATTGCTTCATGACTTTTATCCTTCAATTCAACAACTGGTGATGAAATAGATGCTTCCCCGAAATCTCTCTGCAGCGCTTCAAGAGCCAAGTCACGTTTATTTGACCCACAGTACTTCTCCGCAATTCGATCAATGTTAAATTGATATCGAGAACCAGACTTTGAGAAATGCTCTTCTAATCCTTTATACATCTCTACACAACTACTGAAATACTGCAAAATGCCTATCGTCTTGTAAACAATGCGCTCAGAAATAAATAGCAGAATCGCCAGCTTAACATCCTCTACATGATCAGTAGATAATTCGTACTCATAACACTTCAATTTAGTTTTTAAAATCAACTAAAACAAGAATTAGTTATCTTAACATATAACAAGCGCAGTCTCTATTGACTTATGCTATCTTTTTTAGCCGTAATATACTGCCCTAATTTCAAACAGTGACAGCTGTCATTATTTTTATCAGTTCTTTTCTTTGTCACCAGTATACAGCTTACTAATCGTAACAATCCAGCTGTATGTCACTCCAGTATGTCACTCCAGAACACTATTCGCTTGTTTTTAGTCTCCAGCTTAGTGCTTTTAGTGCTTTCAAATCCTCTTTGTCATTTTCAAAATCGCTTTATTTTTTTCATACATATTTAAGTTATAATTCGAAGTTACGATAAGATCTCAAAGCAGATGGTGTATGTTTAAATATTTACTAGCTTTATACGACTTAGCCAATACTTTCCTTCGCCTTAGCGAAAGAGGTCCTATATTATAATAATAGGACCTCTGCTGTCAATTTAACACAATATTTTAGAAGCCATGGCTCAGATAAGCTTTCTCCTACGGCCCATCCATACTCTCTCCCAACTCTAAATAAGATTCCGTTCCTCCCCGCCGCTACCGCATTTTAAAATTCCCTTAAATGCGGCCAATACCACCGCTGGAAGAGCGTAATGAAACGACCGTGACGGCCGGTAGACGGTTATGTTGTAAATTGGTTGACCCGGATTTTCTAGAGTTGTATGGGGATGCAAATTAATTAATATATTTCCGTGGGATCTCAGTTTTTAGGAATATCGCATAACATGAGGTTAGGATGAGATTAGCGGGTAAATTCCAACTGAAATTTTCTTGAATAATTGAAGTATTTCCTTGTTTTCTGTACACTAAAAACGAGGAGACTATTTCTTTCTTTTAATTTATTTCTGTTTCGGAATTTCGGAATGCTATGCATAATCATTTTGCAATTAAACATTGAATTCCAAGCCTGATAAAAATTTAAAAGAAGTAGAAACGTGAATGGATTTTAGACGTCTGTGGGTACGACTTGGTGTTCGTGGTGATACTGACTGTAAAAGAAATGTCATTTAAGATCGGGGCAAGAGTCGAAACAGGTAATCTTTTCCGAAAACAATGTTGAATAATGTCCCAACAATATATCTTATACATGACAACTTGATAGCTCAGAAACTGAAGCATACCAAATGCTGAAGCAACCGTTCAGTTATCAGTAATGGTAAAATTATGGTGCTATACTCACACATTGTTCAATTTATAGCAACTATTATTATTACATTTGCTTTTTTTGTCTGAAATTTTCAACTTGGTGCAAATTTTTGCAGTTGCAGTTCAAATGTTTTTCTGTTTGAAAGTCATCATTAGTTACTAGTTACATGTGTGCCAGGAAGCATATATTAGGAAAAGAATTTTGGTAGATGTTAAATGTGTTTAGTCAGGCCTGTGTTATCCATTTTTGCCATTCGTGGAGTGAACATTATAGCAAGGTGATACAATATATGATCTTTTCAAATGCGTTCGAATTTATTTGGGCAATTTTTGTTAAACATTAAAATATTTCCACTCGTTCTTATGTATGTGTTACAAACAAATCGCTTTGAACTCATTTTAGAGAAGGGACGAGGAGTAGTAGAATTTTACGGTGAAACTGAATTCGTGGAAGGTACTTGGGTAGGTGTAAATTTGGATGAACCGAATGGAAAACATGATGGTATAGTGAAAGGAGTACGATATTTCGAGTGTGAACCGAATCATGGCATTTTTTGAAAGCAAATCAGGTCAATTATTTATATCAATTTCTGTAGTTTCCTATTATGACTATTATGAATGTCACGTGTAGTTTCTGTACTTCGGAAAAAAGTTTCTGAAAAGTAAGGAATTCAAGTAGCTGATTTTTTCAGGCAATTTTTAGTTAGTATCAATGAACAATTACAAATGAATTCTCTGTATCGCCGTAAAACTATATTAAGTAAAATTCCTTGTGTACTGTGATGCAATTCCTTGTGTACTGTGATGCTTATTGGATATTATTTTTAGGTGCGTTTAGAATCTCGAAGCAAATCTGGTATGCGTTTACCCAGTAATATTCGAAAAGATGTGAGAAGCAAGATCTCACCAGCTGTAAGTTTTTTCAAAAAAGCAGTACAAGTTAGAAATTGAGACAACTTTTTATTTTAATTTGCAGACATCTCCCAGAATGACACCTTCCTCTTCTACTGAAAAGTTAAAAACTTTGGGCGGAATAATTGGCGCTTCCGCAAAAAAATCCTAGAGAAGACCCAAAGGGAAGTACTGGAAGGCTTGTTGGACAGTCTCTTTCGCAAACAACTATGGAGGTTATTTTTCTTTCGAAATTATTGGTGAGTGAAAATCCGAACTTTTTTGAAAATCCAAACGTTTTTTTGAGTGTATTCACCCAAAGTGGTTGATTACAGGAAACTTCTAATGCATCTCAGAAGTCTCATACTGACGAGACCATTCTCAAATCAGGCGGAATTCCGAAGAAGAGTTCCATAGTAAGCAAATTAGGAGGTGTGTCAAGTGTTACCAATGCAGAACAAATGACAACAGCAGAAAGTGTAAAAAGCATTGTCAGGAAGATGGAAGAGGTTTCAATCCATATTTTTTGTTGCATATTGTATGATTTCATTTTAAAATGTTTAGTAATTGTGTGTACAAACCATTTAAGCATATTTGACTTAGTAATCAGAAAAAGTAAGCTGAAAAAGTAAGGTCGTGTCTAACAAATATTGTTAAAGCAAAATAAGCCTTTATTTGGTATGTGTATACAAGAAAATCACTAGTGAGTTTCTGTATCTTGCTACTATCTGTTTTGAATTTCATATTCAGCTAATTTTGACACAAATAATACTAATAATCAATGGAGTGCTAGTTGTCTATATTGTTTCAGTCATCGTTATCGGTTCCGCTACCTCCTGATATGGACGAACGCAGCGAACTTGAATGGCTTCGTATACAGCATAAGGACCTGTCTGAAAAACTAGAAAGTTTAAGGTAGTCTTTTTTGTCATCACGATATTAATACCGTTCATTAATGCCGTTGAATAATTCCATTTTTTTAGAATCAAAAGGAAAGAAGATCATATTAAACTGGTTGAATTTGAAAGAAATCGAATACAGTTGGAATCGTTGCTTCAATTCAGAGCCCAAATACTTGAGGAACAAGCTAATTTGCAACGAAAGTTGCAAGAGAAAGAGAAGGTAATGCAGTTTCATTTTCGATTGAGTTATCTCTCTCTGATTAGCTGTTTGCTGATTGTTAATAAAGCAATCAGAAGAGTTTGAAGTTTTTTTGGAAGCAGACATTTTTACGCTGTTAAGCAATGAAATTGCAGGAATTAAGAGATGCACTTGATTCGAAAGGAAACGAAAATGATAATCTTACAGAAGTTGAGGAGCGCCTTGAATTAATAACAATCGAAAAAGAAATGGCTGAGGAAAAGGTCGACATACTGCAGGTAAAATTCCCAAAAAAGAGAATTATTGGTAAAATATGTCTTTTTCAGTAGCCTGTTTCTTAACATAGTTGTGCTGCAAATTGGTTTGCAAAAAATGGACGAGAACTTGAGGTTCTTATCCTTAACGGATCTATGGTAACTGCAAGTAATTTTCGAATCTAAGAAATATGAGCTCCGGTTACAAGTGAAATTAATTACGGGAGACATTGCTGGAGACACTGAAAATATTAGCGTGGTATTCACGCAGCTTTGAGTTGCTTCTATGAAGTAGTTACATAATTGAACTTCTTTAGTATTCTTGCTATGTTTTTTGTTGAATATCTTGATATTTCTCTGTGAAATTTCTTTTCGATTTCTTTATGTGATTTATTGTTTAGACAGAGGTTGAGGCTGAAAAACAGCGAGTGCAAGAACTAGAAGTTGAACTGGAATTACTGCGCAGCGAAATGGAACAAACAGGCGACAGTTCATTTCAGGTATGTTTACGTCCAAAAAAAATTATTCCGTCAGATTTGAGTAGAATCTGATATCACTCTAGTGAATGCCCATGTTAGGATGAAAAGAAAATTTTCATGAGAAGTAAATTTCGTTTGCATTACAGACTCCATTGTAACCAATGGATATTGGAAATTAATCAGTATTAACTGATTTCTTAGGACGCAAATTTCTTGGAAAGATAAAAAACGAAAGCAAAAATTTCGAGAATTTTCAGGGTAACAGCGTGCAGATGAAACAGCTTGAACAACAGAATGAGAAGCTTCGTGAGGCGTTAGTGAGGTACCGATATTTATTTTTTAGAATTTTTTTTTCAACAACTATTCAAAGATTTATCAAATATTGTTTAAAAACAATGCTTTTTTTTAGGATGCGAGATGTCACAGGGCAAACAGTAGTTGACAAGCAGGAAGCAATGAAAGAAAACGAACGATTGAAAGATGAATTAGCGTCATTAACAAAAATATGCGAAAAAATAAAGAAAGATTCGGATGCATATGAAAATATTATCGCGGAATTAAGAGAACGAGTTAGTAACTAGAGTCATGCAAAAGCGATCGTATTCAACAATCATTAATGTCCAAAGATAATCTATCTTACTACCATCAGGAGGTCTAATTATTCATTGCTTGCATTTAGGATGCAATTAGTACAATCGCAGATTTAAGAGAATAAGTTTTCAAAGTTTCTCTTTATTAATGTTAACGGCAAGTTTAATTATTACAGCTCTTAAACAGATACATTGTGATTTGTACATTCTCAGCTACCTTCCTTTTATTTTGAACATTTTGGTTTCGAATTAGTTGAATCGGACTTTTTGTAATATTCATATCTTGAAGAAATTGCCGATCAAGCTTCTAGCGCTATTTTTCCTTGAATATTATTTCAGAACATGTATTTGATTTATTTTACTGTTTTACAGTTTTTATCTAAAGTATTAAATTATTATCCCAGTCTAATTCAGCCTTGCTTTAAGCATTTTGTTGTTAATAAATGAAATAAAAAACAAAGTAATGTTGCTTTATAGGTTGATATAGCAATGGGGAGTGAAAAAATGATAGAGACATTGACGGATAAAAACTTGGATATGGAAGAGAAAGTTAGGTATTGTTCTATTTCATAATAAAAAAATACTGTTAGGAAAAGGTTTTTACTGTTAAGGTTTACTAATTACGAGTCTAAGTCTCAACTTTTTTCGTTCCACTTTCCTAAGATTTTTATGCTCAAATTCTTCATTTTTCCTGTTAATTGCCTTTAAAATAATTTTTCAATTGTTTGTTAAGTGGATTTAATTTGTTTTAAATCAATTCTAGCATTCGCATGATTTTGAGTTACACTTTTTTACAGGGCTTTAGAGGAAACGATTGATGATTTTGAAGCAATGCGTGCAATGGATGAAGAAATTTTAGAGACTCAAAAGATGCTGAAAAAGAGTTAAGGGAAGAGCTCGATCGATCATGTGGGAAGATCAGTGAGGTAATAAGAAATAATTTCCAGAAGCTCGTCTTCTATGTAAATTTCTATGCACTAAGTTGGAAATGTGGAGAAATTTTTCAGTTATTGCTACAAATCAAGGCATGTGGTGCCTAAGCTGAAGATTACGAGAAAACGATTCTCATGTTTCGTAAAAAAGTTAACGATTTAAATGAGGAACTCCAAGAACGTTATGATGAAGTAAGCGAATCATTTTCTTACTTGATTTTTCTTATACCTTTGCGATTCTGACTCCTACGTCCTGGAAATAGTTATTCATCGCAAGTATCATACCGTTTCGACATTTTAATCTATAAAAAGATTGATGCTCGTAATGAGTCTTTGAAATATTTCGCTTTCTGCTCCTTCATGTCATATTCTTCCAAAATTTGCTCAACTTCCTGTAACATAAACATACCAATAGAAAATATTGTTATTTTCTAAGGAATTAATTTAAATGGATCTTTTTTATTATTTCAGAATTTACGTATGTTAGAACAAATAAAACTTCTTGAAAGAGGAAGCACTGTTCCTGAAATGCAAGGTACCGGTTTCACTGCAACACGAACATTTTCAGAAGTAAGTTTCGGATTTTAGACAAACATTATATGCACAGAAAAAAACATGTTCAGAATGTGTTCAGAAAAAATAATCTAGGACTAATAAAAATCTTAATTGCTAGTCAAACACACTTTTTATGAATACAAATTCGATAGACTCTTTTTCTGTTGCTTTAGATTGTGAATGCTGAGATACGATCGTTGGAATTAGAATTCGCAAATCAGTATGCCAAATATTTGAAAGCATTTATGCCCGATAATTTTGCGAAACCAGGAGGTTAGTTTTTAGCTTAAAATATTACGGATAGTACTGTAGAAACTTTCAATTATATATTATTTAGTCCAGATGATCGTTTGATCAACACGGTTTTAGAGCAGTTATGTCCAACATATATTTGTACGAGACGAGAATTTGTAACATCATGAATCAAAAATCAATTTTAAAAATTAATCCATCAATTAGGTTGTCGTTGATAATTCGGTTAAAAAATATTGAAGCCAATATTTGTAAAACTAAAAGGTATTTGTAAAACTAACAGGTGACAGTGATGCAATAATACTTAATGTTTTATTCCCGCGACTATATCAAAAATCAATGATCTTGGCAAAATTGATGAGCAATAAGGTTTGTCCCTTCTATATTTTTAACCTTTTTATGTTTTAAACTTTTCTGTCGCATTTTCTTTTGTAGTAGCATTTGGTCAATAGTCATCGGTTCTTTCAGCACCCTCCAGTACCAGGTGGTATGAGGCGTGAGCATGTCACCAAATCACACAAGGCTGAGCAGTGGGCACAGTGTGCAAAGTTTAATTATTTGCTGAATGCATTTGAATGCGTCTTACGAAAATTTGAGAGGTTAATTAATTCAATTAGTCATTAGACGTAAAAATAAAGCATTTATAAATTACTGGATTTGTTAGTAGTTCGATATTAAAGAATGTTATATATTAAAGAGTGACACTGAGCTCGATTTCTATCGTTCTTTCTAGTTGAAGTTAATCTTTCTCGTATAAATTGATCAATTTTTCCGTCAGACGAAATCGTTTTGCGTTATGGCTGTTATATTCCAAACTTTCTGATAGTTGTTGTTAAGCTGAAATGCTTTTTTATTGCCAAACAAATTGTGCTGCTGTCTAGACATCTTTTATGCAATGAAAGAAATTATCGGCATAGAATGTTGTTTAATACTTTATTTTTGATTCGCATTCAATTCTAAACGCAAAAAACTTTGTTACATATCCAAAGTAGGGATTTTCGTCGAAATGACTTGCTTAGGTATGTTTCCAGTGCAATACAACGTTGTTCGGTTGAAAGATTGTCACGCTTAGCACAACTTCAGTTGGAAATGGCAGCACAAGAAAGAATGATAGATCAATACATTGATTTATTAAAGACTGATCATCTCGATGAGAACACATCCTCAGAGAATCTTGAAAAAGGAATAATATATTTTCAGGTTGTAGTTTTACGTCTTTTTTCCTACTGTTAATTAAAAAATTTTGAGAAGTATTAAATACCAGTGAAATATGAAATCAATGATTAAGAATTAATCAATAGGAATTATTCGATATTTTGATATAATTCATTCAATTATAAAAAAAGAAGCCAAAATAGTTTCCTTCTTCAGAATGTTTTCTCAGTTCATATGGCTGCTGAGGCATATGATATAAAGCAGACATTTTTGATGTCATCGCTCAACTGCTTTCTGGTTTGGGTTGGCTGAAGATAAATGTTCAACGTTTCACATACTTTTTATTGGTGAGTTTGAACTTTTAAAGATGGGCAGATCTTCCTTTAGGAGAGTTTATGGATAGTAATATTTTTCTATGAGAACAATAGTGATATTATAGTACAAATTGAAAATAAATACAAATTTTGTGACTTTCATCATTTTTCTCACTGTTCAAACATTGTTCTACATACAAAATTCTTTTCATTTTTTTAGCAAGTGAACTCTAAGATGGATAGCATCAGGCAGCGTACTAAACTTCTCTTATATGCTTACTGCGAGTCCCTTACAGTTACTTTTCAAGATGAATACAGATATTTAGTACAATAAATCATTTCTTTTAAGCCCGGTAGTGAGGGTAGTGAGATTTATATATTTGCGACTGCATTAATGGAGTTGATCACGGAATGTGAGCAGCTAACAATTCGTTCGAGGAACCGTATACCTTCACAGAAAGAAATGAGAATGAATCAACAAGTACGATTTCTCTTATTTTTTTCTTTGTTTTTTAAAATGTTTTGAAATTTTACTTCTTTCATTACACATAATTTTTTCAAAATATTTCTATAAAAATTTTATGACTAATAAAAGGTGGTTTTTTTGCTTTTGTATTTTTTCCTGTTAATTTATTTTTCAGATTGATGAACAATTATTGAGTGCAATCAACATCCTTTGGAAGGTAGCAACTGTTGCAAATAATATTTGTACTACGGCAAGTATACAGCTAAGTACACATACCGGTAAGCGTTTATGTGCCGGGAAATCTTCAGTTCTCAATACTGATCTTTGGTTATACATTAACATTCTCAGTTATTATAAGTTTTAAAGGGAATGAAAATTAAAAAATAAATCAAGACTTAACAGTTTTGCAGATGCTGAAGGATTGCAAAGTGACCGCATTAAAGAAATGCTGCTGGGAGCCGTTGAAAAAATGAATGGCCAAACTGATAGCGCCAAAGCACAAGAAGTTATTAAGTATATTTTTTCAACAAATTTTTTATAATCGATAATCATAACTGATAGAATGTATTCATTCATGACTGGTACAATTCTAATATGCTTATATCTTGTTTCTATAAAACCTGTTTAATGCGATTTCCTTTTTTTGAGGAATCTTATGTGTACTCTGAAATCGACTCTTGCAAAGTTAGCCGAACAACTCGACAGTGGGGAATTGGAAATAGAAATAGACAACAAAAAGGTGGGCGCATCCTGTAATTATAGTCTCTTCAATTTATCAGTAGCTTTATATCAGCGTTAATACATTCATGTCAGAATTATAATTCTTCGATTTAGATAGTTAATCAAAATAGTTAAAACTGTTCGAATTCCGTTCTTCTTTTCTGTTTTTTCAAATATGTACTTTCCAGCCATTCCCGCCGCTTTTAGAGCGTGCTCATGCTCGAAAACAAGATGCAGTGGAAGCAGAGGGGCTTCGCTGGCAGTTGGAAAAAAAGGAAAATGAAATATCTGATTTGAAAAAACGCTTCGATCTAGAGCAGATGATATTAGCAATTACAGAGTATTTTTAAAAAACATTTCTTAATAAACTAAGGACTTTATTGTTCTGTGAACAGAAGCGAGGTTGAAAAACTGTGGTGTGGAATCATTTATTGTTATCGATCCAAATATTCTGCATAAGACAAAATAAATGCAGATTTTGTGGTTGGAATGATCATTAATAGTTGTTTAATAATAAATTCAAAACATTGTATTCTTGAAACTTGCAAATATTTTGCTTTCAAGCTTCGCTTGGAAATGGCTGATAAAAAATGGAAACATCGGGTAAAGCGGATGAGGTACGGGTACTGAGATTGCAGTCGCGTTGCGATGAACTGCAAAACGAACTGAAGAAGAGAAGAGAGTAAGTATTGCTTCTCAAACTGGATTTATTTCACCACTGAAATCAAGAGGGAAAACATTTGTGACTTTTTAAATTTTCGTGGATGTCTTTAATAAAATAATTTCTATTTTATTTAGCTTCGTTTTGTTTGGGCCTTTTGTTGTTTTATTTTTTACTTAATAATTGATTGAGGTTTTGCTTTTAGTGAATACGAAGAGACAATGGATGCTATACAAAGAGAATTGGAAGCATGTGAAAGGGAGAATGCAAAATTGAAGGAAAGCGCGAAAAATATGAGCAAAAGGCGTTGTTAATGGTATAATATTCTTTCTTCCGTATTTGAAAATATCGTACAAAAATTTAATATACTTGGCAGTTTGACCATTCTATCATTTTCATATTTCGAATAATAGTGTGCTCTTTAGCAGCATTAATCACTGTAAAATATAGATAACCATCAGTTTTACTTTGGAAGCAATAGTAGATGGATTGGGTAAATGAATAAAACGTTTAACCTTTTAATAGAATATATTTTTTAAAGAATTTGGGCAACACATCTATTACTTCCACACCACCAACACCAACTGCTACTGAGAACACTCCATTTACATATGCGGCTGAAATCAGTTTTCTGGAATCGGCATTAATTGAAAACAGGATGCTCTTAAATTGGCGAATGAAAAATACGTTATTTAAAGGTTGCATTTTTACTTATAGCTTAGTATTACCTCATGACCTTTCTTACACAGAAAAATTAAAACAGACTTTCTTACACAGAAAGTCTGTTTTAATTTTATTAAAATTTGCTACAGTTTTGCTGAAGTAGTAGTGAACTTTTCTGTTGTTTCAATTGTGCTAAAGAGGAAATTGGATGCGAGGTAAATTTTCAGGTTCAAGACATGCTTCAACTATTGCCAGATACTGGGGTGTTTAATGTTTCGACTGAAATTACTGGACCATTAACATTAGACGCCGCTCAAGGTCCATACAAAGAGGAACTTGACAAGTTAATTAGAGAAGCGGAAGGCATCGTATGCGAAGCTCGGAATTATCAAGTACCTTATATAGCAAATTTGCATAAGCAGAAAAAGCTCAGCTTCTTGAAGAACGTCAGTATTATTCTGGTATCCGAGATGTCAATTATAAAATTGATAATGTGAGTTCCCTTCATCTCGTTATCAGTAACATTTTATTCTGGTATTTACACTCATTGAGATTTTATCGTTATGTCTTGCTTATTTTTGTTTTATTTGTAGTTGAAAATAAAAATTCATCGTTTCTGGTCGAAGTATAGTCCGGGAAAACCACTTCCGAACTTATTTAATAATATAAAAGTATTGCTATGGAAAAACCGAAGGTGTGTTGTTAGTTTATTTGATATTAATTTATTAGCATTTGTTTTTATAAATGATTATCACTCATATTCGTCATTTTACGTAGCTATTATCTTGGTCTTTTTTATTGCTCTTACGAATTAAAATTTTATGCCGTTTATAGTTTCCTAGTGAAAAAATCATTGGTTGATGATAATGATATTTGAGATGTATCTTGTTTTCATTTAAGCAAATATAGTGAACTATATTTCAGGACTTGCAAAATGCTTTTCAAGGAGTGCATTCGAATGCTTACAAGAATGCCTATAGTTTTCTGTTTGATAAGTTGGATGTGGAAAGCAAGGAGTTCGATTCACAACGTGTTTGCTGCTGATAGTTTATAATCTTATAAGTTCTAGAAAATGCAGCATCATCAAAATTCACTGAGAATCTTTATCAATTATGCATAATTAGTTCTTGTACATTACCATCGAAAAATATTTATTAAAAATTGCCTTACAATGAATTTTTATTGATCTTTTTGTCCATACATTAAAGTATTGTCGTGACTTCTTATGTATTATGTATTTATTATTCTGATGGTTTCAGTATACCACATTTATTATGCTGACGGTTTCAGCATTCACTATTTAAACTCATTATTTTGAATTTAAGGAACGCTTCGATGGTTCATGCTACGAACATTCACGAAACCGTCCATACAGAATACTGACATGAGTTTCTGCTGTTGTGTACATACATGTATTCGTGCTTTAATACATCTGTATCTATGGTTTTACAACTTTAAATATATAGTAATGTTGAATGAATGAACTTCCTTTCTTTCTACCCTTCGCTTTTTGCGTCTAACAGTTGATGTACAGTTGTAACAGAAGGATGTTCAGAGAAAATATACATGCGGCAAAGCTAGGTTAAGGAATTTGTGAATTTCTATGTTCAATCATGAGCTCCTGTATTTAATCAAATAAAGAAAAAAATCTTCTTGGAACGAACGAATAGTATAGTAATTTGCTTAGAATATAAATTCAGGATTCGATTGAATGTATCATTTCGTTCAAAATTGATAATCATAGTTGAAGATTTATCTTCATGATTATCTGGGGCGCGCTATTGCATGGACTACTGTATACATCACATGTAATACAATGTTAAGAAATTGTTCTTCACTACTTTCTTTTCCCAGAAATTGGTTTCAGAATTTATAGGAATAGGTAAAAGAGAAGTAGAGTGAAGTTACAATACCATAAGCAAGTGGCAGTACGATACGCGCTGATAGATCAACTCGTGCAGCTGTTACTGAATAATAGTCAGACCAACGATGGAAATAGTCATTTATCAGAGTATCATAATTTGACGTTGACGTCGATCCAAGTAAGTCCTGCAAAATTATTTACCATTTAAAATTCCTTGAATAATCATAAACATGCCCAATTTCTTGATACATTGATTGACGGAATGGATGAATAATTATGATACTATTTCAAGTCCTACCTATCACTTCATCAATTTAAACTGTAATTCATTTGCTTCATTTTTTTGACTAATATATGGTGCGAAGTATACTCCAATTAAAATATTATCAGTTTCAGTGCAAAAGATAGTCGGTGAAGAGCAAAGTTGATCAATGATTTTGCGCTACCATTGTCACTTTAGACAGTTGCAAATTTATAAAAAAAAAAAACTTGATCAAGGTGTTTCATTTCAAGCATTCGTCCATTAGCAATCATTGGCCTTGGACTAATTGAACGGCCTCGTCTTGCAGCTTGCTTTTCACGCCGATATCGACTTTCCGCTCGAACAGAATCATTTCTGCTGGCAAGCAAAAGTTGCTTATGTGACATTTTCATTAATATGTGCACTATTATAACCTGGAAATATTCATGTATAAATTTTGAAAGTTTATAAAATAAAATTTGATTTAGAAATCAAATATTTAATTGTTCTTAATAGGATACATTTTGTCTTTTCTTTTTCAAATATGAAGTTTACTTCTTGTATAGATATAATTTGAAACAAAACATGAAATATTCGATTGTTATGATCACTCTTACAGATATTTTAATTAAGGTTCAATACTACGGCATAAGATTAAAAAAATAAAAGATAAAATGACTGTACCACAGGCTTCATTTTAAAAATACCTAAATTATAATACAGTAATGGGATAAGGCCTGATTTTTATTCAGAATTTTAAATATCATACTTCTAGCAAAGAGAGAAGAATGAATATATTGCATAGAAAGATCCAAACATCAGCAGCTGTTAGGTAAGATGTTGATGGTACTTCATTATTCCAAAGCATTGCCTAAAAGATTCTTTTTCCTGATAAGAAATTTTTCATCAGTTGGTCTACTTTTTGAAAAGTTCATTATTTAATATTCATCACTTAACCTCAGTGTTAAACTAAACTATAATAACTGCCATATTCAACATGCACTGATGCTTTCATCTGACGAAAAATCCTTCATTGAATGGTCATTCTGGTTATTCAGAAGTCAGGTAGAATAAAATTAACATGAGTATATCTTCATCCATATATTACTGTTTTACTAATTCAAAGAGATGATATTAGTTATAAAATATAGTAAGTAATGTATTGATATTATGAGCAAAATTAATTAAACATTGTAAGTCGTAAGTGATATCATAAATATTCTTCGAAATTTTATAATGATGCAGCGGAAGAGATATGATAAAGCGATTGCATAATTTACATCGAAAGTGATTATAAAAGTATTACCATCTCCATCTTAAATGCTTTCTCAATTAATTTTGAAAGTGATTCTTTCTAATATCCACTGGAATTATATTAATTGAAATTAAAGGAATTAATACGCAGAAGAATGTAAGCAAAGATGAGAAGGCCACAACAGTTATTCGTGATTGCAAACGTTGTCGTTCAATGTAAAGATAATCCAAGTAAGTGCAACGAGCATAATTGTTGGTAAAAATAACGAAAAAATGATGTATGGAATGGCCGATGAAAATGTAATTGAACACGAAGACATGAGAATCGCGCTGAAAAAAAAGGAAGGAAGTAGAAGTATCATTTAAAATGTTTTTTATTTTTTACTGAATTTAAGGGTCAAGGGAAGATGCAACAACAACAATAATGTAAATACTTCGTTATTTTCTCCTGGTTTAATTGATAAAATTTTCTTGGTTATTTCAACTTTTTTTTTTCAAAAGAAAGAAGACAAACCTGAAGCTGTATTTAATTCAGTGACAGCATAAAGTCCTTCAAAATTGCAACTTTCACTAGAAACTAACGATGTCTGCATGCTGACTGGTCCTATACTTGCATTCAATCGTGCTCCATCAGAGTAGTACCAGGAAAGTGATAATTGCCTGCTGGGATGCTTACCTGCACATAACTGGTTTAATTATGTATATAGATAGGATTTAGGTTGCAGCAGTATATTTTGCAATATCATCTTTGGAAAGTATTTACTATTGAAACATAGAAATTAATTTTATCCATGAAAAATCAATTGAAACATCAAATTGCTCAAGAAGTGGATTATAAAAGATATCAAATGTTAAATGAAATCTAATTTTTCATTTATCATTCGATATCATTTGAATTAAGATGAAAAATTAAATATAGAAATAAAAACCTGCATAGATATCAATGGGACAATAATGCGAATCGAATGGATAATGCTTTAAATTGAATGGACAATGAATTTCCAATTCGTAACTGAAATAAGCATTATTATCAAGCAGAAGAAAGCTCTATTGTTTAACTTTTTCAACAAGCTTCTATTTCAAAAAGAAAAAAATGAAAAATGGAAGAAATGGAAGAGAAAACTTTGCGATAAAATTTACAAATAATAAAATAAATATTGCAAAATATAAAATAGTTGGAAAATAACACTATAAGAGAACAAAAGTTTATTACTTTCAAAATGTTTGTCCATCATTTTTATTCCGGTCCCTATAGACTGGACTAATTGTTATCAAATCAGTTTCCCATGACGTACCCTATCGAACTAATATAATAATCACTCGTTTTCATTTATCATTATTACAAAATTATCAAATGAAATGGACCACTACTATATATCAATGCTAAATAAATCTGATGATAATATTAATGTTATCATGATTATTTTCATAAATTTCAAGATAATTCTTGTGATTGTCAAAAGAAAGTTCAGATTGACGCTTATTACAATGATTAACTATATGCAAGACAGGAAAGATATCAAGTAATGATAAAGGATAAGTTACTAACTTTGATCGAGTAGATGTAGTGCCATCAGATGCAGAAATAATAAGCCGATATGCGTCTTTTGGTTGTGCTTTATTACCAGTAAATTGTAAATCACTGAATGGATAAAGATACTGATCATATTTGACAATAACTGAACCAGGTGGTCTACCTGATTTTTCCACTACCATTAACAAGGAAACGGATGCTTTAAAATTCTGCAAATATAATTGATTAATTAAAAGTAATAAAAATGATTTTTTTCCCATCTCTTTATATTCATCGTCTTTTTGATAAGATGAAATGTTGAAAAATTATAAATATGGTACACAGATTCTATAAAATAGATGAAACGTTTCAGAAATTTATCGAATAGTTAACTAAACGTGTCTAAGAAACCAATCGTAATTAAAAAAAGAAAACGTGAACTTATTGTTCAATAAAAGCTAAAATATGATTCTGATTTTTTACGAAGAGTGAACGTGAATTACGAGACTTTATAAGCAATCAACGTGATTTATGGGAATTTTTGCAAAAGTGGACGTGATCTAGGAGAATTTAATAACGAAAATTATTGTCATGATGGATTAGCGTAAACAATGTGTGAACAGTGTAAACAAATAAAAAAATTTTTTTCTCGAATGCGTTATAAAAATTGTAGACAATATGATTGATTTACCGATTGTTTGAGATTAAAATCGCTAATTGATTCGATTGTCAGTCCAATTTGTAAATTCTTCTTCCCTAAAAACGATGAAATATTCAAAATTATGTTAGAATCTCATCTGATACTTTCATATAATTATAAAAAGAGGAAAGAACTGATTCAATTTTTATTTGTGCAAAAAAAAAAACCAACAAATTTTTTGCTTAATTTTGAAATGAAATCTTTGGTCTATACGAATAAATTACAAACAACTGAGGATATCAAGTCAGCTTAAATTTAAACCAGGATATTTTTATGAAGGTATAAATTTTTCAACCGAAGTTTATTATTTAAATTAATGAATTATAGAATAATTCTCTTTGCTTTCTTTACTCATTTATCCATAATTATCAAAATTTAATTTTAGAAAAGTTGAAGAATAATTTTTAGCAATTAGTCACGAAATAAAACTTTAAAATTCAAAAAAAAACTTGGCATTTTTTTCTTTTTTCCAAATAACTTATTAATTAAGTTAATTTTGAATTATTTAGAACAAAAATTATCAGGCCTTCTTTATTACTATCAACCATTGTTGTCTTTGTTGTTGTATTTCGATTTGTTATAGCAATTACTCGTCCGAGCGCCAATTTAACAGTAACGGTCATACAGACAATAAAAGTTTGTATTGAAAGTTGTTGCATAAGGTACGCATAAAGGCAATAACTAAAATTCATTTGATTACATACTTTTAAAAGTTTTAAATTATAATTAGTACAAAAATGATTGAAATTAAATTATTATTGCTTTTAATATCTATATTATTCAGTACAATTATATATATATATATATATATATATATATATATATACTATGGCATATGTCTTTAAGGATAATAATTTTTTAATCGATTCAATTAATTTCAAATTTATTTGATAATTTATGATTAAAACTGAATCGATCAGAATTCTGAAAAAAAAAAAGAAACAGAGCAATAAAGTATATTAAGAAAGAAGATATTTTAAGAGTACATGAATACTATGTTTAATAGATAATCTATAAAAATTAATATATTGATAGTATTTGAAAATTTCAAACGACTGATAAAATTCTTCGTAAATTAGTTTTCGTATTTATCAGAGAAAGGAAAACAAAAAATATTTGGAATTGAACATGAAGAGCAGAAGAAGAAGAAGAAGTGCTAATGGTTTGCAAAATAACAGCTGAAAGATTCTCGCTACTCTCAGCAATCTGATAATAACGAGGTGCAGGTGAGATCAAAGCAGGTGCTAGCAGGATAACATGCAGTGCATAGTTTGAAGTGATAAGCAATTTTCTGTTTACATCAAATTCTTCAGTTATTAATAAATGAATTGAAATTTACAAAAAAAAAAAAACAAAAACAAAGTAGAGAAAATATAAAATTCCAAACAATAAGTTTAAATAATTAACTTAATTAGCTAGAATTTTATATTTCATGCTTTTCACTTTTTTCGTTACTCCTGTAAGAAAAAAACTCATCCTTTTGAAGAAATTTATAAAGAAATTGATTGAACTTTACAAAAATGAAATAGAAAGATATAAAATTCTAGATCATAAATCTAAATGATTAAATTAATTAGCTACAGCTTTACATTTCATGTTTTTTTCCACTTACTTTTTATGGAGAACAAATTTATCATATTTAGGCCAATTCTTCAATCATCAATAAATGTATTGAAATTTAGAAAAGGAAAAAATAAGATAAAAGGAATATACAATTCCAAACTATAAATTTAAATGATTAGGTTAATTTATATTTGAAAGGAAAGAAAAAAAACTTATTTTGATTTTGGGGTAATTTTTTTTAAAATCTTATCATGAAAAATTTGAAGATTGGATAATAATCTTCCAGTATCAATAATATAAACTTTACTGATAGAAGATCAAATTGATATTCAAAAAGAAACAACACATTGCTATCTTTACTGATCTTCTCTACTTCCTTGGTAGTTATGAATTGGTATTCGGCGATAATCATCAATCATGGCTTCTTCAGAGATAGCAAAGAAAATAATCATTCATCCAAAACGCTTTGGTCAATAAATTTGAAACACCTCATTCAAATTCTCTTTTGAAGCACTGCAGTACTTGAAATAAAAGAGCAACAGTTGTTGTTGGTGCAACTTAAATAAGCGAGATTCAATAAAGGTCAAAATAAATAAATATATGGGTGAAAAAGAAAATGTGGAAAAAAAGTTTTTTCCATCACTATTTTGAAATTATTTTTAATGAAAATTTACGGATTCTCATTAAATCTATTTTTGCTCTATTTCTTCTTTTTTTTAATCTTCTAACTTTTTTTTGTCAAAAACAATTGATAGAATGGAGGAAGTTAAATTTGTCAAAATGTTAGATCATTTTAGGTTTAAGACATTACGGAAGAAATGAAAAAGTAAGAGAGGTGCAACTTAGTAACAGGAATCACCAAGAGAAAATTTCAGAATTAACGGAATGTGCGTTTCCAATTAAATTTAATAT
The DNA here is from genome assembly GCA_024305405.1 of Dirofilaria immitis. Lineage (NCBI taxonomy): Eukaryota > Metazoa > Nematoda > Chromadorea > Rhabditida > Onchocercidae > Dirofilaria > Dirofilaria immitis. The sequence goes on from JAKNDB010000110.1 coordinate 2,139,375, forward strand.
ATACTGTTTAAATTTTATATCATTTTAATTAGCTGATACGGAGCGTAACTTTTTTTGATGTTTGCAAGATCTTTTTATAATATTCTACTATCATTAGTTAAAGTTACGATTATACAGTGATTATTAAAAAACTAAATGTTTTAAAAATTTGATACAAAATGAATAATTTTATTGTCATCATCATTTTATTTCTTATCACGTAATGATTTGTTCCAATGTTAGTGATGTTTTTGAATACGCTCAATTGAAAAAATAAAATAAGCTTTCAAAAAGAGATATGAATTATAGAAAGGAAAGATGTGATAATTTTGTCTTATCTCTATTTCTTATCTCAGATGAACTTAAAAAGCCAAACATTATCAATCGATTTTTGCAGTGTTCGTTTTGCGTAAAATGCTGAAAAAACACGAAAAGATATGAAACGAAACCACAAAAAGCCCTTGAGGAGTGCGATGAGAAACTCATCTGGTAAGCGCCCGTCATTTTAATCTTGATTGTTTCAAAAACCTTCAACACCTCTTTACCTTCAACATTCGTTGCACTCTTCTCGAAACATCTCATCTTGCATTTCTGACATAAATCATTGATAAAAAGAAGATGAATAATTGAATGTGGTTTAAAAACTACCCTCGAATTCTGCATCTTTTACCCTATCATCCTGACATTCAAATAATCAGATGGATCGTGCTAATTGTCTATGGCTCATTTATAGTTTTAATTATATTTGAGGCAAAATTATTAAATAATAAGGAACGGAAGATGTAACTTCTGATACTCAGCCTACAAATAATTCAAAAGGTATCTTATAGTTAAATTATCAATGATTCTTATATTTTTATGTTTATTTATTATATTATAGAAATTTATTGATGTGATTTACGATCATTTCTCAAGAAGGAATTCTTTCTTCCCTTCTAGGATTTCTTGTAAACAAGATTTTGTACAGAATTTTTGCTTTTCATTGTTGTAGCTGTATCGGAAATCATTAGATCAAAGCATTATGAAGAAATTTGCTTGGCAACATATGTTAGGTATCTGAAATGCATATGAGGCAAGCTTTAATTAATGTAATTCGTTTTCTTTCGTTTGAATTTATCATCACAAAAAGTTTACTGAAATTAAATAAGTCTTTGATAAGAATAAAATTGATTTTAGGATACGATAGGATAAATTATAACTATGTTAACATATTTCACTTACAGTAGTAGCAAATGCTTTTCCCTCGTTGCTTCAAAAGTTGCTTTTTCTTATCATTCTCGAAGAAATGAAGTTGCAAATTTCTATATCACTTTCACATTTATTGATACTTCTACTCAAATTTTCGCATACGTTTATAATGAATTGGCTTGAATATTTTATACAATCTTCAATTTGAGCTTGATTCCAAATAAATTCCGAGGTCAAATATAGGAAATTTCTTTTCATCGTTTTCTTTTAGTTGCTTGATTTAGTTCGTATTTGATTTGCCCAATTTCTTTCTCCCTATCCTTTTGAGTTTAAAAAAATCATTTTACTGCTCACTATCATGCTGTATTAATCTATGAATTTATTTCCATTTATAAAATAATTCTCAAAAACAGAGGGACAAGTTTCCTGATTATATCTAATATACTTTTTCTGAGGCAGAATAATGGCTTTTTCGGGATCCGAATTGGATATATTATCATTATTCTAGACAAAGAAAAAGAAAGAAAATTGGATAAGATAACTCTCAGAATTTGCAATCAAAGCCTATATAATATGATATGACATCTACAGAGAAAAAGAAATGTTCTGCTTGGGAAAAAATTTATTTCAAATATATATCGCAGCTATAATATTTCTAGCTTGCCAGAAACATGAATAATTTCTTCGTTTTTGGATTTATTTTCTCCGAAAGATGAAGATTCTGGCTGTTTCATGAGGTAGTCCGTATTAAGGTATTGCATATGAAGTCGCTTGATAAGATCTAATGTTTCCATGGATATCTGTCCTTTTAAATCCTCAAAATCATCATTGTAAAAGCTTTTAATTGATTCTGATGGAATTACTTTTGATTTATATCCTTATCATTTACCAAATCGGATGGCAATGTAGCATTCTCGTCTGAAAAATAATTCATTCGTTATCATTTCAAATCACTTTAATAAATTACTAATATTTATAAAATTTGAAATATTCTTTATAACTAAATCCTTTTGAAAACATCGAAAATTTATTTCAAAAATGAGATTTTACCTTTTTTAAGATTAATTTGAAAAAAACGATAAAGTAATTTTTTTCCAATAATGAATTCTAAAATTCGTTGCAATAACTAAATGAAAAAATCATTTTGCGAACGATTGAAACCATAATTTTTTGATTCAAACTTAATATTATTATTGTCTTAATAATCAATCAGATCTGTTACACTACCTGTTTGTGACCATTCATAATCATCTAATGCCCTAACGATATCGCTAATTGAAGAATTTATTGTCGCAAAATTTTGATTTGATTCATTCACGTACGAGTCATTTCTGGAAATATTTAGTTTGAATATTTCAAATAAAAAGCTAATTTGATGCAAAAAAATTGATTTAAGAAATATTTTTATTTTCTAATTGAAATAAATGTTTAATAATTGAACTGAAGTGAGAATCAATTAAAATTTCAATTGCTATGATAATTAAATATGAAAATTCTGCATCAAATTTATTTCTGTGATTTAAACGAATTAAATCAAAATTAATAATTAACGGATTTGCATCGCAAAATTCAGAACGTGTAGAAATTCATGAAAGTGAAGAAAATATTTTGGAAAAGAAATTTTGAATTAAAACTTACTTTTCCGCTATTATTTTGATATCTGCTTTCACTGAAAATTAATTATAAATTTATATAGCATCGGTTTTTTGCGAATTAAGTAATTTTTTGATAACTTTGATACTTCGAAAATTCAAATAAATCTTAATTAATTTAATTGCAGAAGAAAATTCGTAAAATTTGCTTATCTTTCCCTCAATTTCAACATTTTTTCTTCTCACTCTTAACTCAAAAGAATTCTATTCTTCTGTTTCATGCCGTCACGTAAATTACAGGTAAATTGCTTTTTAAAACTATTTTATGAGAGCTTTCTGGAAGTTTTATTGCTTAATAATGATAATATGTTAATATAAGATTGGATGTGGCGAACAAATCGTTCATGTTATTGTGCAACTGAAAATTCGAAATATTCGGCTGGCTGATCGTGGCACTATTTTAAAAAATATTCTAGTTAAAAGTTAAAAAAATAATTAATGAATTTAATGTTTGTATGATACTTCTGCCTACGACTTCTCATCTGTTGGACCGCTGCAGTTCTTTTTATGAAAGTGATAAGCATGATATGTTTCTGTTAGATATTTGATCATACTAAATAAACTTTCCAATAAAAGTTCGAGTGATCTCTGTTGATCTCAACTTACTTGTATACGTTATAATGAAATATACTACGATATATTACTATGCTGCTATTAATTTTTAAATGTTAAATTTCTAGTCACCGTAGTAAATAAAGATATTAATTCACATAATAAATTGAAAGTAAAAATTTACCAGTGATAGTGAAGATGATTGTAATTAAGACAGATAGGAAAGGAACGTACATGAAAGTGAAAGTTTTTTCATTAAAATTTAAAAGGTTTAATTTAGGAATTCACTTTCTGGAAAACATATAATATAAAAATGGGACAGCAAAAGAAGAAATTGAGCGTTGGTAGTGATGATGATATGATGATGATGATGATGATGATGATGATGATAATGATGATGGTGTGATGGACGATTGATGATGTTTGCTGTTATTATATTTCAATCGAAATGGATCATTAGCAGAAGACCAGTCAATCATTCACTTCGTGGACGGATCTTTATTATTGTTAAACCGGATTCTATTCCAGTCTGTAAAAATTGACCCTTTGTTTATTTGTTTGTTTGTTTATTTAAATTATGTATAGTGATTGTTACATGCATATGTGTAAATGGATTGCCTTTGAAATATCATTAATGTTTAATTTATGGAATTCTTATGGATGGATAAATTATTATTCACATTTATGAATAGGAAAAGATTAAAAATCATAAAATTTTATTTAAAAAAAAAAAAGGAATGACAGCAATTTAAAACATTAGGTACAACATCAAACAAATTTCCAACTTATCAAGTTGTTTATTTTTTGTTTCAAAGAGAAAGATGAAAAAATTGGTTCTATCATTTAAAAGAAAAATCTATTCTAATCTTTTAAAATAAATACGAATTATAAACATTTGGAGTTATTAGATTTAGAAACTTGTTTAATAACAATCTTATGAAATCTAATTTTTTAAATTAAATTTTAGTTCAATCCATAAAACTTATTTAAAAAAATTGCCTCGTTTTTGATGAAATTTGTTGGTTCATATTTCGAAAATTTCATCGACAATTAATTTTCCATCATTCTACAGTTACAATATCAAACAATTTTTTTTTGCAAATCTTGTTTTGTTATAAATCGTTTAATATTTATCATATCTTATCATAAAAATTTATGATAAGAAACAAAAAATTATATTGCACACACTACAAATAAAATATTACTTTTTAAATTAAATTCGATTTTCGTGAAATGTCAGTAATAAACTATTCCCTTATAAATTTGATTCAAAAAGAATCCCTTCGAAGAAATGATCCATTGCAAATACAAATACTCGTATAATCTATCACAGTTAATCTTATCAGAATAATCTATCACATTCAGTCTTATCAGATGAATTAAATTTGTTATTGTTAGCAGAAATCAGCGTTTTAGAATAAAGTTCGCATTTGAATAATTTTGATTTTATAGTAAACAATTATAAAATTATGCGACAAATGAGTAAATATTCATGAAAAAATCGGCGCAATGAAATTTTCTTTAAAAGAACGATAGCTTTTGAAGAGAAGTATCTATAACTTAGAAAAATTTTCCTCTTTTTGAAATGTTAGAATCGGATTTTTCCTATCGTTTTTGTAATTTAAAAAGCATTTCTTTCTGTGATGTCAATCATTGAATAGTGTCTTGCGAGAATGATCAATATGATAATGATAGAAGTGAATACAACAATTTTCATTCAATTCATTTTATTTAAGAAATTCGATAATATGATAATATTTAAATGAAAGAACAAAATAATAATGATAATATTTCAGCGACTATTAAGTCATAGGCATAGATTGGAGTAATGAAATTTCGAAGCTACAATTCAAAAACATTCAATGCATTTTGCAAATAATGTTTTTAATTATGTTAAATATCAAATCTTTTTCAAAAAGAATCCCTTCGTAGAAGTGATCCATTACAAATACTTGCAAAATTTGAATCAGTTAACCCAATTAAAACTTTTTCATTGTTCGCTGTTAAATTCGCTACAATATCCATGGTTGCGTGTTGATCGCTAAAGTCGCTAATTTTTCAGATCTCGTGAATACACATTCAGCTATCGTATCGGATATGCATCCGCCATAGATGATTTGACCACTTGCTGTTAAGCCCATAATTATCGATACTAGATGTGTGCTTTCCCATGAACTATTATCACCACGTTTAGTTAAACCATTAACAGTTTCATTGCAGGTGATATGTTTAATCAGATGTTGTTCATTCAAATTTTCCATAGTTTGGGGCATTGATAACGAGATTGTTTCTTTATCAGTTTTCAACGTGCAAAATGTACTGAAAGCATTTTCCTGATCGTTGTTTAATTTCTTGCTAATTGGCATGCTTAAACCACCTACAATCGTTTGTCCGTCTTCTGTTAAACCCATTATAATCTGATCTCCTGAACTATGATCAACAGTAACTTTTACATTAACATTATCAGTATGATTTGTTTCAAGTAAATCAAAGCCAGAAGTTGCAAAGTTGTATAAATTTTCAGCAGCACAACCAAACAATGGCGCATGATGAGTATGAGATACGTTATTGCCTTCCAGTAAAACATCGGAAAGAATTTCATCGTAATGAGAAACATCGGTTTTGTTTGCTTCAAAATTCGTAGGAGGAGAGAAAGATGTATCAAATTCATGACTGAAAGTATAATCGGTATTATCAAATGTTGTTCCAATACTAATAGGTACATATGGAAATTGTCCTTCATACGAAGTATTCAATTGTTGAATCTGATTAGTGGAATCGATCATTTGTTCTGGTTGATGTTGCTTCAGATAGTCCAGTACATCCGGATGAGTTTCAAATGATGGAAATTGTTTGTCTTCATTGAAGGTAATAGTTGGCAAAGAATTTTGTTCTGTGTTAGTTATTGCGGATGAAGGCAGATGTTCAGGATTTCTGGAAATCAGTGTTTCATCACTGAAGTACTCATCTGAACCAGATTTTTGGGCTAATGTTTCGTCTAATTTCATCACGCATGATGAATTTGATGAAGTTGGAGCAGTTGCCACCATATGAAATGATGTCGTTGGATCTGAGAAAACGACAATTTTTGCAAGAGAATTTCCTGTCTTTGAAAATTTGTGAAATACATTGTAAAAATCAGTTGCATTGAAATTGGCCATTATTCAGAAGCCAATTCAGGCTCTTATTTTCTATCCCAGTCCTCTTCAATTATTAGTTTTTGTTCATTTACTGAATAAAAGCTTGAAAGTTGATTTAGAGTTTTCAATACTTGAAGAATTTAGAAAAAATAAATAAACTAGTGTAAATGATTGAAATCTTTCATCTTCACTTTAATTTAAATCCATTTAAATGTTTGAACTGTATACAACTTACGGTCAGGTGGTTGTACAGATCGAACTTTATAAATAAATTTACGATGGCGTATATCAATCATTGAATCTTCCTCCTCTTCTTCCTCTTCTTCTTCTTCAACTGAAGTAAATGCTATTTAATTTTTTCTCCTTTTTTTGATTAAATTAAATTTAAGATCATGTTTATATTCTTTTAATTAATATAATGGAAAGAAAGTTTGAAGGAGAGAAGGAAATTTCAGATTTCAACTTACATGAAAATATATTATCCTAACACATTCTTATGCAATAGAAATAAAAATTGCTGGAATATAAAAATACTTTTATATTAAATTTTGAAATTGTTAGGATAATATATTATATATATATGAAATGCTCCATACAAAATTTCCTGAGTGATAAATCAGTCAATAGAAGAAACTTAGAATTTCCGGAAGAAAAAATCAATAGTGCAATACTCATACGTAAAATCAGTTATGTTTCCAAAAGATAAGATAAAGTAAACAAAGATTAATATCTTTGTTTTTATTATCAGAATTAATACTATCATATCAAAAGTGATTACACAGAAATAACATTAATACTTCGCCTTTCACAATAATTCCTGATGATTAACTATATTCTGCCCAAAAACAGATCATGATGATAACCGTATTCTGTTTAATAAATAATTGATGTATCGTCTGATAATTTTTTAACTGTTAAATGAAAAGAAGAGGAAGAATAGATAGGAAAGTTTTTCGACTTGAAAAGTTAATGAGTAGTTTTCATTTGAATAGGATAGAATTATTAGATATTGAAAATAGTATGAAACAAATTCAGCGAATGAATGCTATAGAAACTTTAAGGAGAAATCTTTAAAGAATAGAAAGAAATTTATGAGATATCAGATTATAATATAAATTCATCTAAAAATAAAAATAGGTCTTAATAAATTGGCTACTACAAAAGGATTGATCGTTAAAAATTGCACATCAAAACTCATACAAAATAACGATAATTCTTCGGAATTTAAAAATTAATAAATAATTTAAAAGAAATGAAATCAATTTACCTCTCGATTTGATCTTTTCAGCCATTATTAATGCTCAGTGATTATTGCCGTTATTTAGAAATTGATAATGATAATGATTAACTGTGATGTAATAGATGTAAACGAATAGCAAATGATACGAAATTACACCGTTAGAAACAGTTCGGCTTTCTTTCTAAGTTGCTGATAATAAGTTTGAAAATATTTGAAGATAAAAGTTAAGACGGAACAAAAGCACACAGCTTGCCTTTATGATTTTCGTTCTGAGATGAAATGTTTTTTCTTATTTTTTTTTTTAAGGAGGTGGGATAAAATAAAGTTAGAGGAAAAAGCTGAACTAGAAATAATACAGCATGTTTCGAACTGCAAAATACGTTTTTGTTATTTGTGTGTATATTTGTCTAACTTGTGATATGAAAACATTTGAACATTCTATCTCTAAGCTAACGTTTCCAAGTTTTCTATCTATCACAAAATAATCTTTGCACACACACACACACACACACACACACACACACACATACACACACACACACACATACACACACACACAGAAAACAATTAGAATGAATTCTTTTCGATTAAAAAAGTTTAAATTAGAAAATATTTCTACAATATATTTTGTTTTCTTGAATACTGTTAGAAGCTGAGAAACGTTTCTCTCATTACTATTGCTATTTCAAATAAATTCTTTTTTTTTTTTTAAAGTATTAACAAAAATGAGGAAGAAACAACTGTTTTAATTATGTCATAAAGATTTTGTCGCTTTTTTAAATTATACCTTTATGCTTCAATCTCTTCATTTTATAGTCTATACACATGAAAATGTATTTCCTTACACTTTTTATATAATACACCGCATATGCTGACGTAGATAGATAAAATCGTCAGGTATGCTTTACAGACGTAATTAGCATTCCTTTCTACCTTCCCTATACATTCAAAAATATTATTATACTTCTCTTTATTCTTCAAATACTTCAAGAAAAATGTAAGATAAAAGATCTGAAATTTTTTCAAAAAAAAAACTCCAATTGAAGACGATAAATTTGAAGAATATTTCATAGATTTTTTGCTTTCTACAAAAGAATCAGTCGTCCTATTTCTTTAATAAAGTATATATTCTTGAAGGAAGTGAAATTTAAAACTTTTTAGTCATTTCATAGTATCAAAGAAAAAATTTGTCACCATAAAAATTAGCTATAAAATATTCATTGATATTTCTTATCTTATCAAAATTTTACTCTATCAAGCATAACAAAGATAATTTATACCTTGTTATGGATAAGGTCAAGTAATCCGGAATGTGTTATTTGTTAAATTTTCTAATAACTTATTCAATTAGAATTCAAATTTTTTAGAAGTTTTAGCATTGCTATTGCACAATATTCTTCAATTTTACCTAATTGTACGCTTAAATTTTATTCAGCTTATTTATTTCAACCTGTTATTTAATTCATTTCTTCAAGTATGCAACTTATGCGCCCTTGAAAAAAAAATTTTCTCTCCTTTCTTCCTAACTTATATGTTGTAGAATCATAGTTAAGCGCAACTTTTTAATCGTTGATTGTCTTTTGTAACTGTTCTGCAGTGCTGCCCATCATTAGTTATATGAAATTATCATATTTCGCATTCATTGAAATATACGTAATCAGAATTTCAAGTAGTAAATAATGGAATTTATGATCAAGCAAGAAATCTATAAGTTCGACATCTTGACGATGTCAATCACTACATTCCACGCAATACCATGTTAATCATTTGTCAATTTTTACCAGATTTTGATTAGTGTTGGCATATCAAGTTTGATATGGCTTTTTTCCAACTTTAGAAAGTAGCATCTAATGCTGCATTGGTTAACAAGGAGAAAAGTACGCCAGATATCTCTACAAATAAATAATTTATACCAAGCAAAAAAAAAGTACTATAAAATGTCATTTCCTATCGTCATCGACAATATTCTTTTTTCCGGTGGATATTAGATCGCATTAATTAAAAGCTTTTAGCAACAAATGGTTGCGATATACTTATCAGATAACTATCACAAATAAGAATTCATAGAAATTAAAGTGCAATCTGATACCCACCGAAAAGAGAATACTGTCGATTAAAGTGCAGGATGATTTCCAAATTTCATTATTCCAGTTCTATCGATATGTACATATGTATCATGAAGCGATTTACAAGTTAGTAAGGATATCGAGAAGCAATAAAAAGTGAACAAGTTTTCTATCATTCGTTATGATAATTCATTTGATGTGCAGATGATTCAGATGAATGTTTTCAGTTTTGCGACTCATCAAGATGATTCATTTGATGTAGAGATGATTCAGATGAAAGCTTCAGAAACCAACATCTAACGTAGCGCAATACCAATGTCTCTGGTTTTTCTATTCAATGATTTATCATCTTTGCCCATTCATTTGCCTGCATGTTTCATTCCTACTTCCTTTAATAAAATGAGAGATGAAAGTATGGTAAATGGTCAAGGATCAAGAATGATATGTATAAGAGAAAGTGATGCAAATTTTGATTCATATTCTCGATTTTCTCGAATCAATTCACAATTTCGCTAGAAATGATTTCAATCATTTACCAGATTCGATTTCATTGATTTCAAAATTTTGCTCTCACTTGTCGTAAATCAATTTTTTGATTTATTTTTAGTTGAAGTGTTTTTTTGCCAAAGTCACAACAGCATATTGCATCCATAATTATTACTCAAATATTATTTTTGCGTTGATATTAGTTAACTTCAAAATTTTAATGATAATATATCTTCAAATTTTTAAGCTAATTTTCAAAATAATTCAATTAAATTAATTTACAACTTAATATGAATTGAATTTTGCTAACAGCTTATGTTCATAACATTTAGCAATCAACAAGAATCGATAATTATTCCTTATATGTCAATAAATTATTTTAAGTAATGCTCACGAATGACAATATTGATGACCTTTGACTTTTTTGATTCTTCTGAATGCTAATTTGTCATTATAATATGATAAAGTGTCATTTATTTTCCTAATTAGCATAAAATAAAGAGGTAAACATCTTTAATAAACGATTTTCAAAAATTTTATCTGGCTTTTCCCAAGTGGATGATGGGATAAAAGTGATGTTACTAGCTATGAGCATCTGAAAATTCTCATATGTTGGGTAACATGAGATAAATAATAATTCATGAATGCTGACTTCGTTATATCTGTAAGAAGCCAAGATAAACTTATTGTGATGGTTTAAAAATTAATATGGAATTGGTGATAAAGACTGATGACGCACTTCTCAAATTGCTTTCCTACGAGCAGATCTCGTTTCCCATTTTGAATTATAAATCCTTTCTCTCAATCCTCTTGAAATAGCCATTTTTAAATGGAAGCGAATCTGATTTGGTTATTTGTTAAACTTCCAAAGGTTTAATCTACTAAATACCATCTCGCATTTCGTTATGATCAGTGCTGATGTTTTATGCCGCGTTTGTGGTGATCGAGCCAGTGGTTTGTTTTCAAAAATATTTTAGATTCACATATTAATCAAGAGATTTAGAATATTAAAAAAATCAAAAATTTTTTGATTTTTAATAAATTCTGATTGAATTTTAAACATGCATATTTTAGTCAAAGTTTTTAGGAAGACACTATGGAGTTCAAAGTTGCGACGGATGTCGAGGCTTTTTAAAAGGTATGTCGTGGTTAGCGCATTCAAAAAGTAATTTGAAAAGGTAATTTGAATAAATTCAGTTAAATGATTGGAACAGTCATGTGAAACAAAGTTGAAGTAGATTATCATTAACAAACTGTTTAATCAGAGTTCAAGCAAATTGCTTTTAAATTTCACTTTAAAATCAATACATTTAAATTTCATTTAAAATCAGTTTTATTTTTATTACAACCTGTTTATTTATCATTAGTTTCTTTTTTTTTCTTTTTAAAAAAAAATGAAAGAATTTTGTTCCGATAGACGTCTCGGAACAATGGTCAAGAGAAGTGATCAAACTGTATAAACTAACACAGTTTAACAATAAAATGAAGAAACATCTGCGATTTTTTTTAAATGCCATTAGTTATTTTCGTTTTCTTTTAACTGACGAATTTAATTTTGATCCAAAAATACTTCGCTTCAATGATAAAGAAAGCAATTGACTGATAACTTTATAATAAAAAGAATCCTATACAATTCATTAAGATAATATCATCCCTTGTTTTTTGTTTAAGGAGGCAATTATAAATTTTCTAAACAATTTTGGTTCTGTCGATGTTTAGCCAAATGAAATTCGATAAATTCCATAAGTTTGTTGAATTTCATTCTAGCAATTTCACAAAAATTAAATCTTTTTTTCGTCAACATTTCATAGCTAGTAGTAATTTGAATTATTAATAGCAAAAGTTGAGCAAGTTTCAGACTTTTAAACGCTAGATTCAAATCTATATGAACTTTATAACCAATTAAAAGATAATGGATTTTTTCTTCTTTAGTACAGCGTATCCATTCTATTAAAACTTTGAACAGTCATGAAAATAAAGGAGAAGATATTACTTTGAAAAATATATAAAATTTCTATTGCTTGAAATTTCCTAATATTTTATTTAATCAGCTGTTTATTATAAATTTCAATAATTAGTATTATAATTAATACTATGCTTATCTTCCTACTATATCAGTAGTATTGTGTGCTAGAATTATGAATCAAATTTTTTTATTTATCTATACAATAAAACACTTTCGATATTAAATAGAAATGGTTATTTAAATAAAATAAATTTCAGCAATTAATTTAAATTTAATCTGATTTATTTTCCTAGATCCAATTCACTTTCTCCACAAAATATCCTTTGCAATTATATTCCTTCGATTCGTCATATTTAATTAAGGAAAGTTTGAAGATCCGTAAGGCGTTCGATGAGATACGAATGTAAGGATCAAAAGCAGTGCATTGTCGACGTAGCAAGAAGAAATCAATGTCAAGCATGTCGTTTTCGCAAATGTCTCGCCGTATCGATGAATCCACGTGGTTTGTTTTATCGGCGGCATATCATATCAAATTACAATATTTCAAATTTTGATACTTTCTTTAAAAAACAAAACCTTTCACTTCTGTGATGATATTTCAAAAATTTATAAACAAAAAATATATATATCTATTGCGGCTTATATAAATTGAATTTCTCAGATTCTATTTGTCTTTAAGAGTTGAATTGTTTAAAATTTTTATAAATTTAATTAACTGATATGCATTCATTTATGTATCTGTGAAATTTTCAAAAAGTTAATTCAAATTATCCAAATAGCAAATTACTATTCAACATTTGTTCGTATATTTATAGCTGTACAAGACGGAAGAAAAGTACGATTACGTTCGTCAAAAATACTTCAGAAAAGGTAAGAATAAGTAGCAATTACAAATGGTATATTTGAATTCATTAAATATTCATTTATTTATTTTTAATCGAATTGGATTCAACGCAATATTATTATAATTTAAGATTTCATAATTACTTGATAACATCATTTGATGAGCCTACTGAAGGGTCAAAAGACAACAAAAATTATTTTATAGGTTTGTTTTTAATTCTTTGTTTCCTTTTGCAAATATATTAATATTTTCATATCAAGGATTTTAACGCTAACAAAACTTCTTAGAACAAAATAAAAAACCAAACAAAAAAGAATTTGGTTAAAAAATTCAATTTGGGATTTTAATTTAAGTTACAAATTATAAGTAATCTATTTCAAATATTTTTTGTGATCGAATAAAGAAAATCATTGAATCAATGATTAATTTGCGCTTATTCAAAGGTCAAGAAACGGCGAGTCAAACATTTACATTTGCAAAACGATTGGCAGCGGTTGGAGAATCTGGCCGACCAGATTTAAATATTTATCTGAATTTCATGTTACGATTTATGATGCTCGTACCATCGTTATCAGATATGAGTATTGAACAGAGAATTTTGTTGCTGGATCATTCTTGGCATAGGCTATTCATCGTCAATTATGCGGCATATCTTGAAAGCAGTGAATTTCAACAATTTTTTTTTCCTTTTCTTATATAATTAAAGTACTATTTTACTCAAATATATATATTTTATATTCTAGCAATTGAAATTTTTAGATTATATCAAATTTGGTCGACTACAAGAAGTTTTGCAAAATATGAATTCATTAATGCTAAATCCGTTTGAAATTTAATAGCTATGCAAGACTATTATTTCTGATTCAGGTCACTTTAATTTATATTATCCCATACCTTGTAGCTTTTTTTTATAACGCCTTTTAATATCCGATTTTTTGGATTTTTCAATTTCTTGATTTTGAAATAATTTTATATTTCAGGAAAAATAATTTCATCAAAATATATCGTGGAAGTTTTGATAAATTCTGGAATTTTTATTTTATTGAATTATGATATTTATATTTTCTTTGCAGTGGACGAAATTTTCGGTAATTTCCCAACATAATATGTTTATCAAAATCAAGCATTCAATTTTCTTATCAAATTTGAAACATATGCAATGATTACATCAATGCAAAGCTGCAAGAATCATAGTTCAAAGTTGATAAAATTGATGGAATTAATTCAAACAATTTCAAAAGAAACTGTATCACGAACATTCTTCCCAAACCGACCTTTTAGAATCCAATTAGGAATCGTTTGTAGATTAACCGAAGGTCGTCCTTCTTTCATTTACAGCTTAATGATTTCATTCCTTGATCATTTCAAATATTTCTTTTATTCTAAATAATAATTCAGGGCAATATATTGTTCACTATATAATCATTTTTAATGCTATTTTGATTCAGAATTTTAAATTCGAAAAGTCTTTCTGAAAATATCTAAATTCCTTTAAACATTTGAATAACAATTCAAATATTTATGCAACTTCAAAATTACTGAATTTTTGTTATTATAATGCAACACTTTGCATGTACTTTCAACAACAACAATAAAATATCTCATCGAAATGATGAATGCTTCATTTTCTATCATAAATAAGGTTTTATAAGTTTCTCTTTAAATATGGAAAAAATATTTAAAAACTGATATTTAAATCTTCTCTTCCTGAACTATTCAAATGAAATAAGTAATTTTTTTTTGAATGAACTATCCGACGTTTTCTAATGAAATATGCTACTTTGAATGTTATTACTATTCACTCTTATTGAGCTTATTTATTATAAAAATACAAATCTCACAGAGGAAATTTTATAAATTAACATATTTTCTTATCTTCACTGATAAATGTATAGCATGTCATTCATTCACTATCCTTCTTTTTTTGTTATCAATATTAATGAACAAATTATGCAATAAATGATTCATGCAATACCTGTTCATGCATATAAATGCAGGTATTGGATACACTGTCAATTAGTTGTTATATTACGCTGCAGTATCATTTTCAATGTATTTTGTTAGGATAATAATTTAAAGTAAATAATAGAATAAATAAGTATAATTGGAATAGAAAATGGCATAAGTGGAAGAATAGCATAAATAAAATCAAAAGGTAAGATTGATTCACCTGTGATGAAAAAATTCCTAATTTTATTTAGAAAAATTTTAAATCTATCCCCTACATAATCATATTCTTGAAGTTATTCTGAAAATAAAAAAAATTCTTAATTTTTAATTTTTTCAAAAGTTAGCGAAAATTTTATTAATTTTAATAAATCGGAAAATTGTATCAATTCTATATAGTAATAATAAGATGAATGAATTGAAATTGGGGAATTTTAATCATATTGTTAAAAGATATTTCAAAATATAAAAATAGTTTCTAATCGATAAACATAATCAAAAAGTTAAGTAGACTTTTCGGCTTTTGATTTATTTAGCTAATAACTCGTCTTTGTTTTTCATTTTAAATCTATCCTAAATTTTATATTGGAATAGCTTTTTATCGCACGGTTTACGCTCAAAATAAAAGATGTCAAAATACAAAATTTTGCTTTATTTGGGCATCCTTTCCAAATGAGATATATATAATATAATAACGAATTAAATTTTTTTTCTTGAAAATTTCAGACTAATTGTATTAGTTTTTTTGCCTTTTATTTTTATCATTATGATAATTGGTTGATATGAAATGCTTAAATGGAATATTTAATGCCATGATATAAAATGACGATAAATTGTTAAATTAATATCGATGATAAATTCAGGTGAAAAGTTATGAGAAAGAAAAGCTCACATACGCTTAACAGAATTATATTTAATATATGATCAAATAGCACAAAATCAAAAATATCAACAAAAGGGTGATGTACTGATTAATGGAATCTTCTTTATGCATATAATGAAGTATTATAACGATAAGTTTTTGAGTTTACATCACGTATCGATTCGTCGTTTCATATATATATATATATATATGTATTGATATTAAATGTTCTGTACTCTTTTCTTTCTTCATCATTTTTGAACAATTTTTCGCAATACAAAATATACAATTTGATTTATGAATCATCATTAACCCCTCATTTTAAAGTATTCTACCGGAGAAAGAGAGAGTACTACTGTCGCATTTTTCCGTTGCGAAAATATTGAAATCAAATGCTGATTTCTCCCTTTAACATTTTCTCCTTTCCTCTTTCCTCTCTCTCGCCTCTATCTCTCTCTCTTTCCCTTCCATTAATTTTTGCTTAAAATATTTCCCTTCACTGTATAGCTATTTTTTGTTTTACTGTTTAATTTTGATGTCATTTTCTTTCTGTTTTCGATTTTTCTCAGATATTTCTCGACATTAGTGATTTTATTTTTTAATTTTAAATCTAATTATTAATTAATTATAACTTTTATTGATTAGTCTTTTAGAAAGTTGAGAAATAATTAGTTCAAAACATTACCATTCTTTTTTTTATTTTGGAACATTCCCTCAGATTAAAGTATTTAATCAAGTTAGCCTATTTTCGGGAAAAAATAGGATGAAAAAATTTTTCCTTTTATGTTTTTGTCATAACACTATTTTAGGATAGTTCGTTTCTCTTTTCTCCCTCTCTCTCCCTCTCTCTCTCTCTCTTTTTTTCTAATACTTGTTGAAGCTCACAATAATTTTGTCTTTTGGGAAAAGCTGTGTAAGTTAAAGAAAAATAAGAAAAAAAAAGTGGAAAATGCTTCATTTTAACATTACTACTATCTATTTCCTTTTCATTTCATCCTATTTTTCTTATATATTTCTTTGCAAATTATTCGCTTATTGCATTCTTTCGATATTTCGAAAGAAATTTTTGAAACATTTCGATTAAATCGTTTGGAATGAATCTCTTCCTACAGTAATCATTTGCCAATCTAATATTAAAGAGAAAAAAAGAAGAATGAAGAAAGCAGTTTTGTGTCATAAAATTTTCAACTTAAATTTACAATACGCGAATATTTTTTGCTTTTGCTTTCATTTAGAACCACAGAAAGCAAGAAAAAAAGAGATGAAAATTCATCCATTCTTCGAAATACATACTTGAAATGAAATGCTTCGAATTTCAAAGTGTGTAAGTTTTTTTCTTTTTTTTCAAAAAAGAAACATGAAAATGTTGAAAGTTAACTGTAGCGGTTCTGCGGTTCTTGGCTATAATAGAAGGATTAACTCAAAAAGTTTGATTTAAAAGATTGAAAATCCGATTTCGATTTTGTTTTTTTAATTTTTATTTCTTATTTTTAATTGAACGTTGAAAATACTCACTTGTGCTTTAGGATGATTATTTAAATAAAATTCGAAATTTATGAGAATTCTAAAACTAAATGATTTATTTATTTACATTTCAATTAGCAAATTTAATAGAAGCATCAAAATTAAATAATTATTTATTTCTTTTCATTGTTGCTTCGTAGTTTATATATTATAGGATAAATATGATCATTATTTGTAAACTCTTTTATGGATGGATTTTATTTGTGAGTGACCATCATTAATAATTTCAGGAAATATAAAGATCGGATTCTTTATGATTTAGGCAACTATTACAATAATCGTTAAATGCTTGTTTCAGACAGTTTTTAAATTTTAAAATTGATTTTTGAGTGCTTTTAAATGTTGGTAAGTATCAGAAATGAAGCATCATGCGGAAATGTTTTACACAGTTTGATTGTTGTTGATATTTCGCTTTTTTTTGAAAAAAATTCATAATGTTGTGAGGACATGGGTCGATCTGATATTTCGTTTATGAACTTTTTAAGAGTAATATTTGGAGAAACCGAAAGTGTCATTAATTTTGGAAATTTAAGAATTTAGTTATATGAAGTTAATTGAATTATAAAATTTCTAATAATTTTTTAAAACATTCATAAAATCTGATATCTTTTAAATCACAGTTCTTTTTGAATAGGCGAAAATTGAAAATATATGAAATATTTAATCTTTTTTATTTTTTTTACTAATTACACAATTTATAACAAATATAATTATTGTGTACCGTAGTTAACTATTATGTTATACGTATTAATACATAATACGCAAATATATAGAATCACGAATTATGTATAGAGTTAATCAGCTAAATAATGAATTAATTGGTTGCTATTAATTGATCGATTACTTACTTTTATGGCAGTAACGAATATAAATTATTTGCATATAATCTGCTTGTGATCGATTAATGAATTCTATAAAATTATATTCTACACTGATGTTAATTCGAATTTTTTTTTTTAAATGATATTAATTTGAATTTAAAAAGCAAATAATTTTGCAGTTTTGTTTATTGTAAGATAGAAATATGATGACAGCAGCATTTGCTTTGTGTTGTGGAAGAAATAAGGATGAGCAGACAAGAATCATCGAGAAACAGCTCCAAAAAGAGAGGAAACAACTTCGTCGACAGGTAATCAGTTAATTATTTCAATTAAGATCTGTTATCTCTTTAACGGTTTTTAAATTTTTGGATTGTTAGTGTGAAAGAAATGATATGATAAATGATACATCTATTATCTATTTTATCTAAATTGAAGAAAGTTATGGTTTTTTTCATCGAATTTATTTTGTAATTTTTGTTAATGATTGCAAAACCTTCGTTTTTCAAAAATCTAAAGGAATGCTCATATTTTTCAGATTTATTTGGATTTTTCACTTTCCTAATAATCTTTAAATTATAAAAATAAATAGTTCTAATAATTGATCGATCTTATTTTAATTTAACTCAACAGGGTAGATTATTAGCAGTATTGATGGAAAGATTATCGATAATTAATTTGTGCCTAATTTGTACTACTATTCTATTATTTGGGGAACAGGTGAAAATTTTACTATTGGGCTCAGGCGAATCCGGAAAGTCAACATTTATCAAGCAAATGGTCATCATAAATGGTCAGGGTGAATTCACTGCTGATGAAGTACGAGCTTATCGACAACAAATTTATCAGGTTAATTATGTGTTAGATTTCAAACTGGGCTAGAATTGAAGCACATATTGTTAAACTGGAGACTAGGCTAGAATTGCGGTGTATAAAAGAAAGAAAATACGCCTTAGAATTCTTGGCATTTGACATTCAATAGAAGATCTTATTGACTGTATTATTTTCAAATGGATTAATTGTTTTTGCATTTAACCAATAAGTTGAAAATTGCAGAATATAATTGCGGCAATGAGAGTACTTTTGGATGCACGCCAGAAGTTAGGATATGCTTGGAAGAATCCGGAAAAGCAAAAGAATGTTGACGCTAGTTATGAGGTGAAATAATGTTTAAATCAATGAGACTGATATGAAATATTATTTCTGGTTCTAAGTAATTTTAGGTTTACAGCATCGGATATGATGCGAGGTATTGATCAGTCTACTTTTGCCGAAATAGCTCCTTTAATACGAGATTTTTGGGAGGATGTATCAATTAAGCAGACATATGATCAACGGAATCTTTTTCAGATTGTAAGTTTACTACCACGTAGTATTTAAATTTTAATTCATAAAAATTAATGTTACATAAAGAGAAATTTGCAATTCCAGAATTTTCCAGAGATTTTAGATAGAATTTTGACAATAGAAGTATTAAGAGAGTATTGTTTAGTCTTATTAATAAGCATAATTATTTTTTTGTTTGTTTTTGAAATTATATATATATATAATTTTAAATTTTGTTTCAGTCCGATTCCTGTATGTACTTTTTCGAACATATTAATCGAATAGCGATGCCAAATTATTGTCCAACCAATCGGGATATATTATTCTGTCGAAAGGCTACACGAGGAATAACCGAACATGTTTTTGATATAGAGCGAGTTTCATTTAGGTATTTAAGTAATGATAAATTAAATATTTGCTTCATTTAAATTATAATTTATATCATCTATCAGATTGATCAAAGTTTTGAAAAAATTAATAGATTTGAAATTAATGTTGATTTATTTAAAAGGAAAATATATGTTATATTACATTTCAATTACTTTGAAAAAATATCAATTTTTAACGGAAATAGAATTGGACTGAAATACACTTTTCGGATTTGATTTCGTATTTTGAATGATTAATTGAGGATAATTTTAAAGATTTATTGATGTTGGTGGGCAGCGATCACAGCGACAGAAATGGTTCCAATGCTTTGAAGGTATTACAAGTATACTATTTATGGTCGCGTCATGCGAATATGACCAAGTAATCTTGCTTTAATTTCGACTTCTTAATAAATAATATCCATTGATTAAAATGATTAACAATTTTTCAGATGGCTTCATAATTCATGCAAAACGAAAAAAAAAACTTTAGAAAAGCATACTTTCAGCATAAGCATACTTTCCCAAATTAGTTTATGCTAAAAATTTCACTACAGGTGATTCTTGAAGATCGACGAACGAATCGTATTGTTGAATCTCGATCTGTTTTTGAAACAATTGCTAATAATAAATCATTCGCCAACGTTTCCATAATATTATTTATGAACAAAAGTGATCTGCTTGAAGGTAAGTTCAAAAGAATCAAACTTATTTTTCAAAATTTAATATTTCAATGCCATATTTTAGGCAGATAATTTAAAAAGCACATGATTGTAAGTCATAGTTTCAGTCCTCAGAATTTTGGAAATAACGCACGAAGATATCACTTGATTTCTTTATTTTTCTCATAAACATAGGTAATCTTGCAGAGAAGGTTTCAAAATCGGATATCCGACAGTATTTTGCTGATTTCATCGGCGATCACAATAGTTTACGTGATGTTCAATTTTTCTGGTGGATAAATTTGAGAAATGTCGACATGATAAACGACGACCATTTTTTATCATTTTACGACAGCTATAGATACGGAAAATATCAGACGTGTATTCAAGGATTGTCGTGAAACTATTTTGGAGCAGAATTTGAAAGCGTTAATGATGCAATGATAATGATGGCAATGTGATATTGTTTGTGATAAAAAGGCAAAAATGAAGACGATGATAATTTGGGTGGATAATATACATTAAAAATTTTTTTAATCCAATAAAATATATAATGACTAAAATTTGTACTCCATATCAGAATGTATTGATATTATCAACAGAACATGATTCCAACTCTCGGAAGTTTAAAAATGTTGTCTTTAAGTTAACTAGATTTTGCATCTACTGGACTTGTGGTCAAAATTGTATGTCTACGTGAAATGAAGCCATATCAGATGACCGGTGCCACCGAAATCTTGAACAGGTGGTCGGCCAAATGAGAGGTCTTGATAATCAACTTATCATCTCGGTGTGTCGGTTTTTCGTCTTTCATTTCGTTTGAGTTGTTGATCGGCAGTTGATCTATTTCCAGTTATTTCATCTGAGAATTCTAAAGTCTCGACAAAGTCCTTACAACTGTCAACAGTGGTTTAAGAAAGTACCATATTATAAAAGGATACATTTCCTATTTTCTGTTAATTGCCACGAATCTCGAACCTTTTATTGTTCATTTTAACTCCTTCTTTCTTTTCATTGTTCGTTTATCGTTGTTAAAATGTACTAGCTTCTAACATTTAACATTCGCTATACTTGTTCTCGGCAATCAATTCTGAGTTTTAATTTGAATTTACGAGTATTTTCAATATTGATATATTTCAGAAAGGAATCTTTGCAATGTCTTCATTACGAACAATTAAGCCTGGCCGGCAGACATATGCGGCTGGTGTAGGTTAGTTGGGTTTGTCTAAATTATATGAAATGGAAGAAAGGAAGGAAGAGAGTCATGATATGAATGTTATAACATTTCAGGATTATTAAGACATTATACGAACACTCGAAATGCTTTACGGATTAATAAAAATACGAAATTGATAATTCAAGGATTTACCGGTAAACAGGTAAAAATGAAACTTCTTAGTTTTATATTTATTCCTTTATTTTTCCTGCGAAATACTGACATGGATATAATATTAAAGGGACGAATCAAATGCGAAATACTTTAAATGCTTAATTTAAAATTTTTCTTATGTGTTTGGCGCATAATCATTCTATTATCTTGTAAAATATCGCATTAGATAACTGAATGGATTTGCTGATTCCTAATGGCTTCTCTTCTCTTAGTGAAATTTTATTGTTTTTCACTTCAGGGAACTTTTCATGGCCAGCAAATGATCGATTATAATACCAATGTTGTTGGAGGTGTTTCGCCAAACAAGGCCGGTACAAAGCATCTTGAAAGACCCGTATTCGCAACTGTCAAAGAAGTCGGTTTAAATCTTTTATTTTATTGATTTTTATCGGTTTTAGTAGTAGAGAGGCGATAGCCATAGCTTTTACTGTTCATGTTTTCAGAAAATATTAATATATAGAGCTATATTGCACTGATGCCTCTTTATTTCTGAAATTTGAACTGCCAAAATAAATTACAGAGAAGAATATGTACAAATCGACTTAGTGGAGTCATTGGAAAAGTACCATATAGCTTATCAGATTATGCAGTTTTAGTGTATTGGTTTTGGGAATGTCTAACTGTCTTATTGTACATAGATATATTTTTTACTGCAGAAGAATATTGCAGAATTTCAGGCTCGTGAAGCAACAGGTGCGGATGCGTCAGTAATTTATGTACCGGCACGCTTTGCAGCTAAAGCAATCGAAGAAGCAATGGATGCGGAAATCTCACTGGTTGTTTGTGTTACGGAAGGTGTTCCGCAACAAGATATGGTTAAAGTTCGAAATAGATTGATGAAACAGAACAAAACTCGTCTTCTTGGTCCTAACTGTCCAGGGATAATTTGCGTATGTTTTCTTAATAAACGCCTGGTCATTAGAAGAATTTAAATAAGGGAGTGTTTCACAGCTATGCTAGACTTTTCGTTTTAAATCCTGTAATTTTTTGTCCAAAAGTCATTTACAAATAATTTTAGCTATTTTTTACTGATATAATTTTTTTGTACGAATTTCTAGCCGGAAGAATGCAAAATAGGTATTATGCCGGGACATATACATCGGAAAGGAGTTATTGGCGTCGTTTCACGATCTGGAACTCTGACATATGAGGCTGTTCATCAAACAACAGTTTGTGGTCTTGGCCAAACATTATGCGTTGGCATTGGCGGTGATCCGTTCAATGGCACAAATTTTATTGATTGTCTTGATATTTTCTTGAAAGATCCGCAAACCAAGGGTTAGCTTTTCACATTCCAGCTTATGAGCTTCTTTTTTCCTACTTTAATGAATCAAAAGTGAAAGGAATGTATTAATGTTTTTCAGGTATTATTTTAATTGGGGAAATTGGTGGACAAGATGAAGAAAAGGCTGCTGAATTTTTGAAAGCAAATAATTCGGTATTTTCTTTTTTTTACTAACAAATGCAATATGAAAGTATAACGAAAAGAATTTGTAACGTCTTTTCGAAATATTTCACGATGATGGCTTAAATTATTTAGGGACCGAATGCTAAGCCAGTGGTATCATTTATTGCCGGGCAGACTGCACCACCAGGTCGACGAATGGGACATGCTGGTGCGATTATTGCGGTGGTAAAGGAACTGCTGCCGATAAAATTGAAGCTTTGAAAAGTGTTGGCGTCCTCGTAAGTCACTTAAAGAATTTCCGAAGTTATATCAAGAACGTTGAATCTTATAATATATCAAGAACGTTGAATCTTATAATATTTTTCACGCATAGTATTTGTCTGATTTTTCAGGGATTAATGACAATTAATGAGATGATTTTAAACTCTTAGCCTTTAAAATTTTTTTCAAAGTTATTTTTTTCAAAGTAACATAAGTCAGAGATATCTTTATTCATTGAACAATATTGATGGTTGAAGTGTAAAATGAATATGAGTTTTTGCATTATTGAAAAAGATGATTTGAATTGGATTTTCAGCGGCGATTTGATTTTCCTAGAACTGTCATTTTGCAAATAAAGGCTATCGCTTTTATAATATTCAGGTCTCAAAATCACCTGCACAGATGGGTGAAATGATGGCGAAGGCTTTACAAAAGAGAATCTAAAACTGTGTTTGCAGTAGCACAAATCCTTAAACTATGCAGCTATTGATCTTGGAAACATTAAATGGTAGCGGTTTGTCACGTGTTTATTCATTATTTTTATCAATATACCACAAATGACCAATGCTCAAAGTTTGTGTTTACTCTCATTTTTTTTTCTTCAACAGTTCTTAGTATTTCTTCATTGTTCGCAATTTCCCGGGCGGTAGCGACTCCGTTTTTATTTCATTACCTAGTTTAACTATATTAGGTAGCGTGTCTTTTTATTATCATTAATTATTCCGAAAGTTTTCAATAATTTAATATGGGAATGTTCCGAATTACACAGCGGATAGACTTTAAAATGTTGAAGAAAAAGATGAATTTTAGGTTAATACTATTTTGACACTAACATTTCTCAACATTAAATCGTTGGAAGCTTTTAGATATAATCAACGGTAGTCAAAAATTACCGTACATTCCACTGTTTTTTCTGTTTATTGCCTTTTTCAAACCCGGTAAATGCGCAGGCACAGTATGGGCTCCGTTAACACAGAATGTTTATGTCAGTTTGGGTTTCTTTGATGAAGAAATCATCTTAAACAGGTCATCTTACACGTATTTTTGAAGGATAATGAGCTAGTTCAAAATGCCTGTGCAGTAAAATATCATGCATTTCTGGTCATATTGTTTTTGTTTTATCTGCAGTTCATATAAGGAAGAAAGCAAGGATTTTGATACTTTTTTCTGCTTTTCTGAATTCTTGTTTTGTAAGTGTTTTGGGTTAGCCAGTTCCATCCATAGTCACCGTAAGTTTTCAGAATTGTTAGGTTCTCGGGATATACGAGATTCTCCGAATTCCTTCTGCTTTTTCATAATATTTATCAACTACGTCGTACATTTAATTATGAAATTTTTACTTATTATGATATTACAAGAAATGTTTTAAATGTTAAACAAACTTGGAATGTCATTAATATTTTGGCAGATGTTCTATCAATGGTATGGATAGCGAAATAACGTATGAGCGTTGAATGTGAAAATATGTAATGATAAATGGAATCAAATTATGACATGGTAAATGAAATTATAATAATCACAATGAAAATGTTAGTTTGAGATCGGCTTGCCCTGATCGAACTTCTGCTATTGGGTAATTCGCTTACCGTGAGTATAATATCAATTGCCGGATCAGTTGTTACATCTTCGTCACGTACCCATAACTCGTTGAATATATATACTCGCCTATCGCTCTGCTGATCCCGAAAACTAAACATTTAAACCATATCTGATAGTTTTCGTTCTTTGCATGCTCATTTGGTGACATCGTTTGTTCATAAGAAGATTGTTCATAGGAAATTTAACTTATGAATAAAATTAACCTAATTTCATCGTCTTCCGTAACAGCCTTTGTAACGAACCCGTGAGACTCCAGAAGTGCCAAGATTGATTTGCGACCCAGGAAATGGCCTAAAAAATTTATTCGGATTGTGCACATCTCTATTCTGCTTTTTGCATGATTTGTAATAGGCTAGGTTTGATAGCAGATTTGATTGTGATGTTTACACATATATTGAATAAAAAGCTTAAATTTTATCTCTCAGATACTGCAAAACATTTTGACGCTGATTGTATTATAATACAGACATATCATGTATTGATATCTCTCGTTTCCAATATATTTAGCTCGTAATTCTCATATTATTGTCATCTCACTTTTAGATATGTTTTCGATTAGAAAATTGTGTTAATTAAGTAGCGAAGACGGAAAGAAGCTAGAAGATGGAAGTCGAAATCTTTTCTTTACCGACTTTTTTTCACCAAAATTTTTCGATATTTATAAAGCTGAACCGGTATATGCATGTTCTTCAATGTAGCACTGGTAGAGAAATTGAAAGATCTCATTCCTGAAAGTCATAAAATGGGACTATGTTATTTTCTATATAGCGAATTAGCAAAATCACTAAGTAATCTGTGAATAAGTGGTCGAGTATTAGATAAATTGTTGCCAAAAAATATTTCGACATTTATATAAAATAAAATGACAAGGACGAGATAAATGACTTTTCTTGAAAATTGTCTATCGAAGAGTTTATTTTTATATTATGCTTTAATTAGATAGACAATATGAAAGTAAACAATTTCAATATTATTTATCTTCAAAGAATTCAGTTCTGATCTTTTCCTAGTAAACGTTGAGGTCAACTATGAAGTGTCAATTAATGAATGAATGATTGGAATGAATGAATGGAATGAATGAGTGAATGGATGGGATGAATGAATGAATGAATGAATGGGATGAATGAATGAATGAATGGGATGAATGAGTGAATGGAATGAATGAATGAATGGAATGAATGAGTGAATGGAATGAATGAGTGAATGAATGAATGGAATGAATGGAATGATAGTATGTATCATCTGTATTCGGCGTATTATTACTGGCGTCGAATATTTCAGGAAAAAATGCGTTCATCTAAATATAAACCATTTGGAATAATTTAAAAGTATGGATAAAGATTTATTTTCAATATTTTCTTTTTCAAAATATCTCACCAGCTCCTAAAGCGAAGAAATATTGATTGCCCACTTTCCATCGTAATAATTTGGCAATTCGATCAGCCATTCTAATATTTCTTCGTTCAATGATGTCTTCACGAAGTTGATTGTCGATCTGTAAAATTTTCCCAATTTAAAATGTAATATTTAATATTTGTAAAATTTAAAATGACTTTTCAAATTTAGAAAAATTTTTGCGTTTAATGACGATATATGAAATGTTGAAATTTTTTGTCATTACAATTTCATCCATTTTATTGCTATACCACCATTTAATTCATATATCTTTTGGATCGGAAAATTTGACTTTTAAATTTTTAAAATATTTTCCAGATAAATTTTAAATTAATCTTAAATTTTTAAATTGTGTCTTACTAAAATATTATTAATTTTACTTCTTGAGCTTTTCGATCAAGTTCAAGCGTAATACTGAATCCTTGATTTATGAATCGTTTGGAATCAGTACTAAACAGAGATTCATCCAATGAACCACATTTGTAACTATTGATTAGATTAACAATACCGCTAGTATTTGATTGCATCCCGGTCATCGTTAAATTATGCTCGAATTCCAAATATGATAACGTATAATTGATTGCGAATAGTAACTACAAGTGGTACATAATTATAAAAGCTGAACTGATAACGAAAGTTACCAGCTCAATTTCAATGTAATATCAAGTTATTAATGCTAGTTGACTTATTGAATGGTACTGTAGGAATTTTTTCTTTGAAATCCATGCGGTAGTTGAGATATCTCAATCAGTGGATCAAATATCGAGAAAAAATCAATCACGAAATAAATAAAATTGGTTTATATCTAGCAAATCCATTTCTTTTAAATCTCATTTGTATGGTATATTAGTACATGTTTCTGAAATATTTAGTACATGTTTCTGAAATATTTAACCAGGAGGTCAAAGGCTAAAAGAATTAAGCAAACAAATGATCATAATAATTTCTACACATTTGTTCCTACATCTAAATGTCCATTTACCTGTCTCACTACTGATGTAGTCCATTTTAATTGTTAATAAATTAATTGCTTAAATGCGGAAATTCAGAATTGTTTGCACAGTAATTATCTAATCGTTTCAATAATTTTTGTAATTACAAACCAACACATTTCCTTTGGTTATATCATTTGCAAAATAAATTTATAACAAAACGTCGAATTCAAATTATTTGATAAAAAAATTTTAATGAGACGTAAGCATTTATATGAAGAAGGATGATAGATTTTATTAAAATTTTATTATTTGTGTTAATTTATTTATTTATGTTTTCCATTTCTAAAAACGAGAACAGACATTTTGTCTTGATAATTTTTGAGAAAAATTATTTAGAAATAGGAAAATTTTGATCAAATTAATTGATAAAAATATTAGAAAATTTCTCCTTTCATTATTTTATTCAATCGATTGTTTTCATAATTATAAAATCGAAAAAAATTTAAGAATTTCAAACCAACCTGATCCATACGCACTGAACGGAGGGGATTACATTGCTAAAAATAAGAAAAAATGATTTAGTTTATGAAGAATTCATTCTATTACTTACTATTGGATTAATAATATTTTTAAATCTTTTCAAAATTCATGCATATGTGTGCGAATTTCATAAATTTAATTTAACACTACTGGATGAGCATTTAATTTCACTAAAATTTGCTTTTTATTTACTGAGACATTGCATAAAGTAGGATTAGGATGAAACAAACAATGATAAATAATAGGGATTCCTTATCACCTAAAATGTATCCTTTCTATTGAAATGAAGGAAATTTGAAGAAATTTAGTGAATTAAGATTCCAACCTCAGTAGCAGTTTCAATCGAATAAAGTTTTTGTTAAGTTCAAGAGCATATTGCGCGAGAAATAAATCGAGCATTGGTGTATGCTCTCGATAGAGATATTTTTCGCTTAACTGATATAGTAAGAATAATAACCAAACTGGTCGTCGTCGTTCCCATCCTTCTGGAGGAAGAAAAAGCAAACATTGTTATTATTAATAATTTTGTAATTTTTATATGAAATTTCACGAAACTTTTGAAAAGTTTTTGATTTTGATTGGATTTATGAAATTTTCATCAATAACATATTCGAATGTTACATTGAAAAAGTGCTATTTTTCAAAGAATTCTTCAGATGATGACTAAAAATTGCTGTCTATAAATAGTTATCATAATGAGCTCAGAAGAAGGTAAACAACGATATTTATCTTGTAGCACATATCTTTTACCGTTTAGAGAAATAATACAAATGAGTAAACAGTAATGAAAATAATTTCTTGCATTTCATTTGCTATGTAAATAAAATATGAATATGTGAGAGAAAAATTCGGTATATGAATTAATTTTCATGAATTCGAAATTTTTACCAACAATATTTCCAAATATATGTCGAGGACGATTTTTGGTTTCTGATGAAGCTGGTAAATTTTCTTTCCGATCATATTGTCTTTCCAATCGATTCCGATAAATTCGCATATCTTAATAATTTAGTATATTAATAAAAAAATTGTTTTAGCTCTTTAAGAATTTATTTTCTCAACGCATTCCGAAATTCATTTTAGAGTAGTTATTGATATTAAGGAAAGTAATCCTTCTATAATGAATTTTTTTATTTCATAAATTATTGCTATTTGCAATAATTTATAATCATTTTCGATGCAGCTTTTAAATTGTGTTAGCTTAAAGTTTATTCATAAATTTATTTTTGTCCTAAATGTATTAAAATTGAAATATCATTAAATTGCTTTCAAATAGTATAATTTTTTTGCTACTTTGTTTTTCTTTCTTTTTAAAAATTTCAATTTAATTTATGAAATCACAAAACTCTGTCATGTTTGCTAGCAAAAACCACCTGTCTCGATTTCTCGTTTGCTTTGTTGATTTGATGGCTAATCCATTTCTCAGTTTTTTTCTATTACGGTAACGGAGAGTAATAAATATTTTAAATCGAGAGAAAATTACTAGTTGAATCATCCAGATTATATTTGAAATTTCTAATTTTATATATGCTTACTATATTTGCTTTAAAATTTATTTGCTATTTATTTTACTACGATGAATTTAGGATTATTGAAACAAGAAGAAACGAATAGAATTTTAATAAACGTTTGAGACTTGGATAAATTAAAAGTTAAAATTAAGTTTCCAATTTTAAACTAAAAAAATTGTAAGTTTTTGAAATTTATTCTAATTTTGAAATAAAAAAACAAATTTTCATATTAGAAACGATCTCTGCGATTCATAAATTTTGAAATGAAAATTACAAACAAAAATTATATCTTACAATGTTCGAGCCTCAGATATAATTTGGGCGATAAATAATCCTTTACTGTTCCACCGCCAGGAATATTTTTACATTCCGATAATCGTTCGATTGTGTTTGAATTGTAAAGATCCAATTCGAAAACGACAGAATCTGATCGTGCAAATGCTGTTTTAACTTTCTCCGATACTGTAATCATATCATAAATATTGAAGATATTGATTTCAAATGCATTTTTCTATTAAATACGCTCATTTTCGGTCGATATCAAATTGGCGAAAAATTATTGCTAATTTACTTGATTTATAAGACTGCAAAACTTAGTTTAATTTAATTATGAACTGGTTAAGTCTATTTTGCTTTATGTTTATTATTGATATGATCAGTTTATACTTTCAGTTGAGCTTTAAATCTAACTGCTTAAATTTTTACAATAAACAAATGTTCTACTATATTACGATGATTTTATGAATTTATCATTCATAAAGTTAGCGGAAAATATTTATAATTATTTAAAATGATAACCTTCGATAACCTTCTCTTAATCATTTTCTATTTCATTCATAGAATATTTTTACTTGAAACTTCAATAACATAAAATTTAAGTGTAAAAAGCAAAAATTAAAAAAAATATCTGTCTTCTTTTTTTGAAAATTTTTATTTATATATTTAAAAAAATGTATCAAAGATTTAAAGTAAATGAAAATTGAAGTGATTTAATTGATGGAAGTTTTAAAACATTACAGGAAAATGATAAAATTGGAAATTATTGCAATCTTACGAGGAAAAAGGAAATGTAGTTATTGAAGCAATTAGGCAAGTGAAAAAGACCCGAGATTAGATTGTCGGGAGAGAGCGGGGGTGGGGAAGGGGAGGAAGGGGAGGGGTGGGAGAAGACGACGAGGAAAATAGAAAACATGTTTTAGTTCACTGAGAGCAATTACTTCCTGAAAAATCACAATGGGCTTTTGATGCAACTGCTATTACTTCAACTTCTACTTCAACGATCATGACTACGTCGGCGAAATGATTGCTTTTACTTAAGGATCTATTATTCTCGATATGACGACGACAACTCATGCTTTTCAATTTGAATGGGAACCATCTAATACGGCATCATTTAAAAGCCTTTCTATCAGTTGCTCCAGTCCTTTGTTATATTATGACTTCTGCATGCATTATGCATTTTGCATGTTATACCATCTCATGCAATTACATAGTAATGAAAAAGCTAAACAATTATTTGACACTACACTTCAATTTTGGCAAATTTCTTTCGGATAATTCATTTATTTATTACATCTTCTGATTATAACTGCAATATTTTGAATTTGATGTATTGCAATAATTAATTGTAGAAATATTGTAATATGCTAATATTTCAAATAAAATCTATCGAATTAAAATTCAGGAGAAGTATGAGCATTCTTTCAAATATTATCTATGCTCTAATTATTATCCATCGCAAATAATTATTAGCCTTATTTACCTGCCAACAACGCCATGTGTGATAACTATAATTTGCTATACTTAACTTAATAATATACCTGTGTAAATGCGATCATATGAGTCCCTTATTTGGGTTTAAGGTTTATACCTATCTTTTAATGAGCTTCAAATAATCTAAAAAAATTTTTATGAACAAACGCGAGATCTTAGAAGAATTTTCAATTTATGTTATCATTGTTAATTGAAAAAAAATATATAAAAATTTCGAATTTTATAAAATCTGAATTCTTATGAAAATGATAATAAAAATTCACCGAAATTTCATCAACTTGCCTTGTTCCCAAACTTCGGTAAATGGTACATGAATTGTTCCGAACATATAACCCTCAACGATATTATTTCGTTCAATTGACCATAAGAAGATTGATTTTTGTGTACCTGAAAAGAGTAGCAAATTATATTGCCTTTTGAAAAGAAATGGAAATAATTGAAAGAATTCTTGGGATTACTTTAGAAAAAAATTCAATTCGCTGAGCAATTTTGTTTGCGAAATTCGTCAATATCTTTTTCTTACTCAATATATCTCTTTCCTTTTTTCGCGTTTCTTTTTACACTTTTTAATCAAAATCCAAAATTAAAACCGACAAAAACCAAAGCTGTTCTTCTCAAAAATTTTGTAATACATTTGGAATTTTTAATTAAAATTTAAATTGTATTTATTAACGTAAAGAAAGGAAAATCCATTATTGTGAAGTTGGATAACCTTGTAGATGAAACAATTTTCAATTTAAAAGAATTTAATTTTCCTTCTTTCACTATCATATGATTTAGTCGTTACAAAGTTACGTAGTAATGGACTGATTTAGTTTACTTTTAAGTCTAATTAAAATAAGCAAAAAAACCTTCTAAATACTTTTAATTTTAAGATTAATTTCTTAATATTGAGATTAACTTTATTATGTTTAAAATGTTATAGATAACGATGAGGTATGTCAGGAAATGCTCAATATTAAAGTTATTCATCCATTTTAAATTTGGCAAATCTCGAATTGTCAATATTTTGAAATTTAGCAGGCTATAGCAGACATAGATGAAAGTTGAGGATGATAAGTGTGAAGAAAAAAATTGAAATTTAAAATGAAACAATCAACTAACCTGATCAGCATTCTTGCAAGAAATTTGCAATTGATATGAATAAGCCAATAGAAACATTGGCAGTAATTGGCACTGCAGGAGTTTCATAACAGAACTGATAATGTTAGAAACAGTGATAATTTCACATTTTTAAATAGCATAACTTTGAATTTATCAATACCTCCTTCTTGTTTCTCGACTATTTTCTCGAGTAATTTCAATTATGCACCTGAAATTTGCTTTTCAAACTTATTGACGTTCGAACACAAAATATACAATGAACTCGAGTGAACAATAAATGACGAAAAAGTTTTTGCTACGCCACTAATCTAATATTTATTATTCAATCATTTTTCAATTCATGAAAATTATTATTGAAAGAAGGTTTTCTTCTTTTTCAAATATAAAGAATGGAAAAAATGAAGAAATTTTGATTTAAAGTAAGAATGAATTGAATTGAGACAAACTATAAAATGAATAAACTAAAAGGAAATAGCTTAACTTAAAGTTACCTAATTAATAGGCGAAAAAAGTATTAAATTTTTGCAATTTCATATGAGAAGAAGTTAGTTATATTGGTTATTCAAGCAAAATGTACGAATAGAAGAAATGACGAATTAAATGGTTTTCTAATTATCAAGAAAATTGCAATAAGATTTTTCTCACATTTCACTTTACTCTATATTTATTTGTCTATTAATCAGCTTTATTGGAGAGTTATTTTATCGAAAAAATCTACAAAAAATATTGTTACATAGAAGGAGTTAGTTGTAGATTTGATCATTTATCATCTTATCTTTAATTGATAATGTTTCAGTTTCTGGGACCGTTTCTTATTTCCAATATTTGCAGCGTATAATTTTATTTAATTTATAATGTGCTATGAGAAACCTCCTAACCTTTCATTCATTTATTTATTTATAATGTTTTAAGAAGAAGTTATTTTCTTTTCAGTAATTTCAGAATCTTATGTTAACAAAGTGTACTTCGAAGTTTCTCTCTTCGGTAACAATTGCTAAACCTAGCTGTGATAATTTCAACCTTCAACTACTCATAACAATTTCTCTCAAATCAAAAATTATTTTTGCGTGAGCTAATCAAATGTTTCATTATCTAACAATTTTTGATATCAATTCTGAAATGATAGATAAAACTTATTTCACTCGAAACATAAAGTATTGAAGAATGAATGAATATATGAAAAAGTGAAAAAAACTTAGATGTGAATGGATAAATATCGGAGATGGTTTCTTTTGAAACAGTTACCAAGGTGAGAAGTAGCTCGAAATGTGTTTGGTGATGCCGGAAATAAGTTGGATTACGGTGGTAATGAGGAAGGCGTGGTCGTATTCACTAGAATGGCCGTCTTTTCTTGAGAAAGGAAATGTTTATACAGGCTAAATTCTGATTCATTTCAATCTAACAATGCTTAAATCAACAAAAATGGTGGATGTAAAAAATTTCTTGTTATTTTTTTTTTTAAAGGTTATTTTCGGAAACGATGATTTTATTCAGTGATGAGAGATGAATATAATAACATTTGCATTTAAATTCACTTAACCTAAGTACATTTAAGAGCGTCGAAAATATCGCAGTAAATGTATCGTTGTAAGCGAGAGAAGAATCTTACCTATTAAAATAAAATGCAAAGAAAAATATTACGATTACCTTTTACTTACAAGCTTCAATAGTTTCTCCATATATTACATCAATACAATTATAAGAATAGATAATGTAGCAAGTATCAACAAATGTATTCTCCTTGCAAAAGTATTGCGTAATCAACGTGAGAATTAATCCATTAATATTTTTTCAAAATTCTCCATATTTTCACTAACTAAATTTGAAATCAATCATTATACATTTGGATTCATTTATTGGCTAATTATCAGTGATCAGTGATAAGAAAAATGAATTCATTTAATTTATTATGAAAAATTTAAATTAAGACCGTTACGCAATTTTGGTTAATGTTCAGCTTTTTAGTTAATCGCTGAATTATTTAACATTATACAAGTTACTTTCATTATCTTTTGATAATTTGTACAAGATTTCCAAACCGGAATACTAGATTTGATCACTGGATACATAATCTGTAACATATGCAAATGCATGCCTCAAGAGGCCTAGCATCGTGATTTAGAAAACAGTCTAAAAGCCAATAGCCAATTTCTTCTATTTAATCAAAATAACGGTATAATCAAATAACGGTATAACTGAAACCTAAATTTTAATGTTATTGCTAAAATAATTATTTCTATTGCACTGGTTTTTTGCACCCAAAAGCAATTTCAAAAATTATATTTCTTTATTTAATCTTTCAGTTCTTGGAATGTTCAAACTTGATCATCTAACCAGTAATTCAAGTTAAGATCCTGCCGACTTGTAATTAACATCCGGAAATCGTCGTTATTTCTTCAAAACTTTTGCAATCATAAAGTAATAATTTTCCCATATACTGAAACAAAATGTAGGAGAAAAATCAATTCTATTGCCCAAGAAATCCATCGAATAAACTCTTAAGTGAGGAGTTTCCTCAAGAAATGTAAGGGAAAAAAATCTAAAATACAAATATATTGTCGTGAAAAACATTTCATCTTTTAATCATTATTTCCCGCATTTCCAATCTGTAAAGCACACATAAATTAATTGTTTACTTAGGAAGGAAATAATTTTTTCGTGAGGAGTTATTCATAAAGAAATAACGAATACTTATCTGTTGATAGTTGCAATCTTATTATATCTCTGGGTTTCCTGAATCTTCATGGCTTCATACGGCCAGAAGCAAAAGGCTGAAATAATACAATGTTATAAATATATTGCTCAGTTATCTCATCGATTTTCTGACCATTTCTGAAATATGAATATGAGTCACTTAAATGTGCCAAGAATCAATTATATATGTCAGAAATCCCTTTTCTCTTATCATTGATATTTTAAATGATATTTGTGATTTTTCACTTAATTATTGGTTTAAAAATTCTCTCAATTCTTGGATTGACTATTGTGATTAAAAAGAATAATCATCTGAAATCACAATATCATTTATCAAAATGAACTTTAGATAAAATGATAAATGTTTGATTAAGTTTGGACTTTTTTAAAAAAATTTTTCATTCATTCTTACATATACCGTAATACATTTTTATATTAAAATATGTGAAATCAAAAATTGCTTTATCAAAGCTAACGCAAGTAAATGGAAAAAATGCTGAAATATTCCAATTGATAGCAGAAGTTTAGAATTTTTAAATTGTCATTTTAACACTGATTTGAAATAATACAAAAAAAAGAGCGATAAATTTGAATGCAAAAATATGCGTGAAATATTGATAGCGAAAGATTCTTTGACAAAAATATCAATTATTGAAATGCCATAGAAAAAAATAATATCATTGAAATGCTCAATTTTCTTTTCTCAACTTTTTTGTTTCGAACAAAAAAATCGATAAAATATGTTGGAAAAAAGCGATCAAAAAAATAAGCTACAGGCCTTACCACTTGAAGTTAAGCTTTTAGGAATATTTTGCAAAAATTACTCAAATAGTTTATTCCAAACACAACCAGGATTCAAATATATCATCCTGAGAATAAAAATACATCTCACAAAATTCGAATGATCAGAAATAGACTGTTTATCATATTTGAATCAATTGGATGAATTAACAGTATTTTATTGTAAGAAAAAAATCTTAGGCAGAAATATTGTTGGAAAATATATGAAAAAATTAATTTTAACCACATATTATCACCTCTTGAAACAATTGTACTTTTTTCAACAGATAATTTATGCTTTATTAAAAGCATTTGAAATCAATTAATCAAATTAAAATTATTTAGTGATATTTGAAAGTTTATCAAAAATTTATTAATAACAAAGTCTGTATTCCGATTATAAAAATATGCACATGAAGTAATTGTTGTTGTTGAAAATAATGTTACAAATATGATTATTTCAGTAATTGTTATTAATAAATTTTTATACGTCGTCTTTTTTTGTTAAATATGAAAGTTTCGAATAAATATTGTTGAGGAAACAGAGAATGCATGATTATTTCAATGACTGCTGTCAGTAAATTCTTGATATATAACGTTTTTTTCGTTTAAATAAAAAATCTTTTGATAAATTTGGCGATGATATTAATTTCGTATTTCAAAAAGTTGATTATTACAAATATAAATTCGAAAGTGGGCGTAATTAAAAAATATTTTTTATCCGAAATGTTAAATAAGGGATATCAAAATAATATTTATTCGAAATGAAATTTTTGAATCATATTTCGTTTTATGATACCTGGACGAAACATAAGTTGGCGAAAAAAACAAAAAGAAATAAGAAAATGTAAATATTTTTGTAATTTTTAGTTAAGATGAAGTCTAAACAACATGATACCTTGACTGATTTATTATTTATACACGGATACATTGATGATTTTTAATTTTTAATTTGATCTTTCTAAAAATTTTAATTAATCTTTTATAAACTTAGTTTCGGTGATAATGTAAAATAAATAAATTTAAACTAAAAACATAAAGGAAAAACTGAAACTAAATCATAAACTATAAATTCAACTTTTTCAAGTTTTTTTTTATTTTTATCTTTGATTGTTTGGAAATATTTCACGGCTGGAACATTAATTAAAAAGAATGGTAACGTGAAGCCAAACTGTAACTTAAGAAAGAAATTTTATGTTAAATTTGATTCAGAAATTCGACGAAATACTCTTTCTGTACTTTTCTTTTGCAATAAAATGATTTTTAATATACGCCGTATCTCATTTAAATAATTTCATTATCCGCGGTGACCCATTTCTCAGAATTTGCTTCCTAACAAATCATTTTTTTAAGCTAACAGTTGTACTATAAAATATGCACTATAATGATCATTCATAATCACAAATAAAATATAAAAATAGTTTTTATTACATTGCCTGATAATTATTGAAATGTATGAGTGGTTTAAACCTGAAATTTATCAGTTGAATATGATCCATTGAAAATCAAATTGAATTAAAAATTTAATACATATTTACGACGATGCCATGCTATCATTCAGAACAATTTTTTCTTTTCTTAATTAATTGATGAATTCTTTGGGAGAAATTAAAAATATATGATAATCTAACTATATTTATTTATTTTTCTGTTTATTTCTCTTATAATCCTTCGGCAACAACATAAAATTATTTAACTTTTAATTACTTATTTTTTTCAAAAAATTGAAGAAAAAAGAAATAAAAGAAATATTATTAAATATAATGCAAAAGATACGAGAGAAACTTATAAAATTTTATTACTTCTTAACATTTCTTAACAATGAAAAACGATACAGATAATTATTTTAAATATTACTGAATAGAAAAAATTTGTTAAAATATATAATTATTTTTTAAATAGATATGTTTATAATTTTATTCATTTCTTTCCTGCTTATATTTTGTCAGTTGGAAAATTTATAAATTATATAAGAAATGCTGAACAATTAACGGATTGTTTATATCAGTAGTACCATTAGTAATAATAGCAATTATTTATTTTATTCTTCTTGTTTAGGTTTGAATAAAAAATTATATAGTATTTTATGCTTATTAACACACAAAATTACAACTTTATCAAGTTTATACGAATGTTTATTCAAAAGAATAGCAAGAAAAAAATTATAAACATAAATTTATAAAGATATAAAGAAAGAATTTATAAAAAATAATTTTGAGAATGAACGGTTTTTAAGTTTATACAAATGATTTAATTAAAGTTTTTCGGATTGAATAAGGATGAGAAATATATGTAACCTAAAATTGAGTAAATGATTTTTAATAGTTTAAGTTTAAAATTTGAAACTTTCACGGATAATTTTAGGAAAGATAGATAACTTTTTTACATCGAACTTATTATTTGAATTTAATTCAATTTTTTTAGCAAAAGAAACTGCGATTAAATTTTCAATTTGGTATCATCCGTTATTAAAACACTAAGTGTAATTATGATTCATTCGTTAAACTTTACCACTTTACTTTTGAAAATCAAGTGATGTCATCAAGAGTTTGCAACTTGAGTTGTAAACAAATATCGAAGTGCAACTAATAAGCAAAAAAAATATCACATGCATGAAATGTGAATTAATTCATGTTATAAACATCCAATATATCATCACATTAACAATTATTGCGAATAGAAACTTAATTTAAATTTTTATACTTAAATATCAAAATTTGCTGCTTAAATAATTTAGCATTATCGAATATAAAATTTTACTATGCTATGTGACAAATATAATTTA
Organism: Dirofilaria immitis; assembly: GCA_024305405.1. Lineage (NCBI taxonomy): Eukaryota > Metazoa > Nematoda > Chromadorea > Rhabditida > Onchocercidae > Dirofilaria > Dirofilaria immitis. The sequence continues at coordinate 2,178,170 of JAKNDB010000110.1, forward strand.
ATGATGATCTTATCAATTCATTTAGCTCATAAATTATTTTTTTAAATATTAGTTAATTTTCAATATTTGAAACATTAAAGTTTTAATTATTAATTACTAAGAAATTGAATCGTTGCAAAAATAAATAATAATTGATTTGTCATACACTTATGACGAGAATATTTCGTAACTTTCAAAATGTACTTTACAATTTTGACGGAAATTTAATTATGAAATTTTCGAAATGATTTAAAATTTTTTCGTTCCTTTTTGCATTACTGTAAATTAATTCAATAGAATGTTTAAGCTTCAATTTTCCACAATTTATATTCAAATTTAAAACAATCATTTTAAAAATGCATATATTTATACGAAATACAATAATTTCACTAACATGTCATTGATATGTAAAAATAAAAATCAATTTTGCAAACTTCTAAAGGCTGAAACAAGAAATATTGACATATTATGATTACTATTTTTGAATTGTTAGATTCATAATTTAACTTATTTATTGAAAAAAAGTTCCTAAAGTTATTAATTTTAATAAAATAAGATCTATCGTTAATATAAATACGATTTACAATTTCATTTTCATCATTTGATGCAAGATCGAAGGCATATTATAGCAATTTCTATCAATCATGATAGTTGCCATTCCGCCTCGTTTTTTTCCTTTTTGTCAAGCAATTTTCGAAAATTCAACCCCTTCTTCTATCCTCTTCTTTTTACTCAAAATTTTACTCTCTCCACTCTGCTATCATTCTTCACACACTTTAATTCTTGTACTTCACTGAAATATCATCGAATTAATGAAGTACAATTTTCTCGTATTCGAATATAATAATTTAAAAAAAAAAGTGCAGCATCGCGATTGGTTATAAAAGTTTGGATGTAGGCTTGTGATTGCTATTTTCAAGTTGTCGAAGTGGAAATCGTCAGGCAGAAAATAAAACTTTCAACAGTAGTATCTTCAAAAAATTTCCATATAAACAAATGCTAAAACCATACTTTTAAAGTCAGCCTTATAAATTTGCTAAATTCAAAGTATGAAGAATGTTTATGGTTCTAACGCCACGAATGATTATATCGCTATGCTTCTCTACAAAAAAATTAAGCCAAAGAATTTGTGATTATAAAATATACTTGCAGTCGTAACAATACTGTTATAGCTTAATAAGACAATGAAGTTATTTTATAAAACATTAAAATTCTCATTTCAACTAACAAGGAATCATCGACAATTGAATTAAATTATAATTTGACTTTTAAATAACTTCGTGCATTTTCATCTTGTTCAAATCAGAATACTTAATGTTTACATGAAATAATTATTCTTTTTATGTCAATTTTATTTGATGCATTTTTTTAATCAAAATCTTACTACTTTCGTAAGATTTGTTTATTTTTCAGGAAATGATCAACATTTTTGGACAAAAAATGCATGTAGTAAATTCAAAAATTCAACAGAAATAGTCAACGTATACTACTATGGTCCATAATATTTATTTCATTACAACTGGTTATGCCAGTAAGGAGTTTTATACAGCAGACACATAAACGAGACAAACTTAATGAAGTATGCGTCAAATTTTTCTTTCTCATTTATAGATTTTGAAAAAGTAATATCGAATAAAAAAAAATATATTCAATAACGATTGATACCACAAATTACGTGATGATTTTTTTATGATTCAGATGATAATAGAATAATCTGAATTAGTTATTTCAATAAACATTTCAGTAATTGATTTGCATTATTAACTTTAAAGTTTTTTCTGCAATATTTCAATACAATTTTTTATCTGAATTCTAATAAGTACGATTAAAAATATTAATTTAGTAAATGACTCAAAGTCTTTTAATTTATTTACTGATTTCTTTGTGTAATTAATTTCAGAAAATTGTAAACGATTTGCATCTAATGGATTTGCTAAAACGATCAGCTGAAAAAATTGGGAAGAAATTGATCCAAATTGCGGAATTTATCGGGATCAATCATTGCATGCAGTCATGGATCGAGTTTGTGAACTTTGCCATGAAATGTTTTCATATGAAGAGAACAGTCTACGAGCTGAATGTCGGTTCGTATTTCATCTTTGATATTCTTTTAGAAAAATACTGAATAGAGAATAATAGAATCGATCGAAAAGAAATGATCATTATGTGGTTTATTCTACTTTTGTAATGATTCTTTTAATAATATGTTTTTGTTATTCAATATAACATTCCATTCTAACATCTTATTATTTTAAGTGATTTTGTAGCAAATCGATTACTATCATATCTATAATTATCTCCAATCTTAAATGTGGCAAATTACTGAGGAACGATCATTGATCTCATTCATGATTTATCCGCATTCGAATACCTGAATCTATTGAAAAAGTGTTACAAAAATCTAGTGCTGGAAAAAACACTTTAACATAAATTAGACATAAAGTTTTAATTAATTTTTTGCAGCAAGAATTGCTTCCGCAACAGAAAATTTCGTACATGTCTACAAATCTTCTCACCTTCGACAAATGATGTCGGAAATTAAGAAATGATGAAACAAGAGAATGGAATACCGCTGGTGGCATAATTTATTTCAATTACTGTTGTTCTTTTAAATTTATTGTTTATCCGTATTTTAATTATTTTTCATTACGCATTATCAATCTTTCAGCATATGTGCTAATATTGTAAATTTATCCAAAAATTTTATTGTCTTTCTTTAAATCCGATTCATCCAACGCTAATGCTGATTTATTTTGCTCCATTTTTTCATTTGCTTAAAAAAATAAATACTTTTTAATTCTCATTAATTTAACAAGTTGCATTTCAAATTATATTAAATTGCTATGCTGCTATGCTGCTAAGCTGCTAAGCTTCTGTTTTTCTTTTTATTATTCATCGTCATTACTGTTCATTTAATAAATATATTATTCTATTTATTCTAGAATAGAATAGAAAATAGAAATAGAACAAAAGATTTTTAAACAAATTCTTCCATTTTCTAAAAATAATTTTTATATCATTGTAATCCAAAAATAAATCTTAGAAAGGTTAAAATTTAAGAATTAATAAGTTTCGATCATTTAGAACAGTTTTCAATTTTCTTTTAGTATAACAAATGTAAAATTTTAAACTTGCTTATTAAAATAGCAGCATGTATCAAAAATGTTCAAATCTATTGTTTTCAAATATTTTGAGCAAAATTTAGAATTTAAATATATGTATATGTTCCGTTTACAATATAACAAGCAGATGAATCATTTAATCTTTTAAGAGAGAATTAATTGCATATCAAATGGTATTTACCTTGCAGAATCTCCGAATAATTTTAAGACCGTAGTAATTTAAATTAACTATTAATTTGTAACCTTGTAACCTTAAAATTTAAATTTCATTTTTAACTGATAACATCTTGATCAAAATATCGATGGCATTTTCAATGACATTTGTCGAACTTATCATTTATCTTCTCTCTTTTCTTTTATTCTTTTTGGACCAAATCATGTTTGTACAAAGTACTGTTCTATTCGGAAACTAGCATATCTTGTATCTCCGACATTAATGCTTGATGATTTATGATTGAAAGCCCATAAATGTGATGTATCCAAAAGTGATGTATAAACATTTCTCCTTGCTGGAATTTAATGAATCAGAAAAAGATTAAGGAAATGTTAATCTTTCTCAATTCGATAATGAATTCAATTGCAATAAGATGAAAGAATCCTAAATTCTAAAATGAGATTTTATAGAATTTATTTTGACAAAATTATCAATTATATTGGAGAGTGAAATCCGATAATGAAGTTAATATTGGCATAAATTAAGACAGTTTAATTTAAGTATTTTCTATTCAATCTTAAGAATGTGCTATTGATAGGTTTTAGATTCTTACAGAAAATAGAAGTATAATGAGGACTGCATGCTATTTCTATGTGACTTAATCATATTTGTCAAGCTTAGATGGATTAAGCTTTAGAATACTATTTGTTAAGCTGATAAAACTCTTGTTGATTTAAAATGCTTTAAGTTAATCTAATCGCTGCTTAAAATTTAAATAGACTTCTCGATTCTTGTAATATTTTATCCTAAATGACTTTTTGCTGATCAAAACCCGAGATATGAATTAATTATTCGTTAACATTCTGAGGATCATTTGAAATATCGGTAGATAATTAAATATTTGTAGTTGCTATTAAATCACTGAGCTAAATGGCCGAATATTGGTGTAGTGATGTTGGTGATATGCAAATACAAAATTCGAGAATAAAGGACCACTCTAACATTTAATCTTGTTCTCGAAATTCTAAAATTAAGTAAAGAAACATTCCAAAAGATCAAATGAATGATGCATGAAAATTTTAAGCGCGAAAAAAGATAAGTGATAAGCATCGGTATCAGTAAGCAATACTTACTGGATAAGTAACGTGAACAAGGCGGGTTTAAACAATCTTTCATGTTGGAATTTGTCTTTTAATCATTTTATCATATGTTGAATACATCAAAATTTCAATGTTTGAGCCAAAAATTATAGGATACAGAGAAATTGTTATTTTCACATTAAAATTTAATTATATTCTCGAAAAAAATAAACAAAATTAAAAGGACACATTCTTATAATTACAAATACGTTCTATAATTCTTTTTTGTTCAATCTTCAAGAAAAAGTTATTTTATCGTATCTGTAATAGATGATTAAAAATTGTATAAGATAAGACAGCATAGTCTTCAATCTGTGCTTGCAAGAGAGGTTTATTTATCAAACAATTTTTTCAGAAAATCTCGAATGTATTCAAATTTCATATTATAAAAATTTTCTTGAAATTGGTGATATTTGAATATTTCGAACATTCAACATATTAAAAACCTTTAGAATCAGTATATTAATATATTTTTTTATAATCATAAAAAACCGAATTTTTTTGAAAATATCATTTTTCCTTTTGAAAATATAATTAATCAAACAGAAATGAGATGGCCAAATTTTATGTTTCTCTCATTATCATTTGTATTATATTATTTACTTACAAAAATTGTTTTGTAAGAGACTTTTAATTAAAAGTGCAGTTCATGATGTTTTATTATTTACTTGCAACTATGTTTGCATCTGAAAGTTTTATTTGGAAGTACGATTGTACTTTTAATGATGTTATATTATTTACTGTGATGTCACATTTTTATTTGTTACTGTGTTTGTCTAGAAATTTTAATTAAAAGGGCAAATGATGATGTTATTTTATTTATTTGTAACTATGTTTGTCTGGAAGTTTTATTTAGCAGTACAACTGCACTTTTAATGAAATTATGTTATTTACTGATAAAGCTATATTATCTGTTGGCATATATTAATTGCTTATTGATAACATTATACTATTTAAAATTGATAATGTCATATTACTAATTTGTAATTGTGTTTATTTGAAAGTGTATTGATGCTACTATATTATTTATGTGATTATGCATTGATGATCTTATATTATTTACCATCAAGAATATAAATAAAAACTTTTAGATCTTTTTCATATAACATCAATTCCCATAAAAGAAAAAGAATATTGCAAATTTTCATGAATTTTTTGCTTGTTATGAAAGCTTTTTCTCTTTCATAACATATAACGAAGTCGTAGATGACATCAGAAAGACATTGATTGTTTATTTGTTTACCAATCACTGTATCGTTTTGTTGACATAAGGCGAATTCTGATCGCTTCAATTCTTTCCTTCGTATGCGATCGTGCTGGTGTAATTATAACTTCGCCAGTAGTTTCACTGCTAAAATTTAATTATTCTAAAGAAGAAATATTATAGATAATTAAATTAACATTTCGCTTTAAATAATTATTCGTTTTTATTTTTTAGATTCTTATAGACGTTAGATGTTTCTTTTATTAGTCTTTTTATTTATTTGCTTTTCATAGACTTTAAATGTCTTCTTTTTATTAATGATAAAAATCGTTGAACAAATTTGATTATTATGTAAACTATTTCTGACTTACCGTTTAAGATAAATCTCGACGCCTTATTTAATTTAGATTTTATAACCGTTCAAATGATTTTATTGTTATTTAATCAATATATTTGCAAGTGGAAGGTAGCATTTTGGATCATTCAATTTTTATTCTTTTTATTTTAATTTTTTTCTTCAATATTTCCTTAGAATCTTCAATCATTCAAATGGAAAAGAAGTAAGGGAAGGATATGTATCGTGGTTTAATAGTAAGGATATGTATCGTGTGTTTAAAAGTTTCATTAAAATGTATTTTACATTTTTAGATAAGTATTAAATGGATCAATCAAAATTGCTATCTTTTAAGCGGTATATCCTCAATTTGAAGTAATTAAGCCTAAAAATATGACTAGTAGCTTTAATAGGAAACAATAGTATCCTTTATCAGTTTGGAATAAGAAAATTTTAAGTTTGATATAAATTGAAAAGTCGAAAAAATTATCAAAAAAAAATTATACTTTTCCACCTACAATTTCGATAAAATATCGATAACCCATTTTGTACTTGAAAATTTTACTAAAATTTATCTTAAATTGTCTTTTTATCAATCGTACTATTTTAACAATCTTTTCATTATGCATTAAAAATTTATATTATCCTAATCACTTATTGTCTTGCATCTAATATTTGCGTCTAAATTATGGCGCATGTGACTGAATTAAAGAATACAGCAAACTTTCACGGATCAATTTTCAGTCCTATTGATTATAAAAGAGGTATCATTTGCCGATTATTTCGTCATACATGACAAATTATTCTTTAATCAAAATAAATTTATCAGAAAAAATTCAAGCATCGATGATCTTTTTCAACATGACCTCTTAATTTTCATAACTTTCTTGCTTTTTTATGTCATTAATTGTCTAAGTTCGAGAAATAAATAAATATATTATTTAGTGGATTCAAATTAAGCAAATTTCTTTTCCTGGACATGTAATATTCTTACAAATATTCTGTAATAATTCCATCGGTGATTATTTACATATCGTATAAAATTACCGCTCAATCTCACTCAGTGTCTTTGAAGCAGTTTAAAGTTTGGTTTTTAATTCATCTTATTTTTGTTAAATGCTTTTCGAAACATTTTTCAATTTCATTTTTTCACATTAAAAAATTCCCTTTGTGCATAGCTTACTGATATATGACATTATCAACGGAATGTGCAAGTAGAGTCTATATTTTTTGAACTTCGTCACTTTAAACTTTTGATGACATTATCAGGAACTATTTGACATATCTTTTCCTATTTATTAAACGTTTACCTTTAATTAATGGGCTAAAATTTCTGAAAGTGCCACCAACACAATAGGAAGTTTTTTTGCCCATATTGTTGATCGTTTTCCTTTCATAGCTGTATTTTGATTTCTTGATGTTGCTCAGGTAAAAAAGATTTATGAGATTAGGATATCGATATGCAGACATTGAAACGAATTATTTCTATTCATAAAAATCAAAAATTTTGATTGTTATTCAAACTGTAATTTAAGGAGGAAAATTTAAGAATGAAAGAAAGAAGTACAAATACAAGTACAAATACAAATACAAATAATAATAATAATAAGAAAGCATATTTTACTACTTAATTAAATTTTTCATAATTTTGTAACCAAGGAGTAGTGTAACCAACTTATTATTATTATTCCTTCAATAAGTACCATTGACTCTACTGCTATTTGATTCTATCATATCTAAAATCGAATCTTGAAAAAATTTTTTTTTAAAACTAAATGTCTTTCAATACAAAAACTTTCAATTAATATAAATACCAAAATTATGAAAATTTTTTCTTATTTCATATGCGGGAAATCACACATATATATATATATATATATATTATAATGTTAATAATATTAATTATTTTTTTTAATTCTATAATTATTTTACAATTCAATAGGAAGGTTACATGTTACACCGAATATACTTCTGCTTTTCTGCATTCTAAAAATTATATTACGAAATTATTTTCAATAAAACATTATTTGTCTTCTCAATTCAAATTTAATTTCGCTTTTTCCTATCTTGATTTTATTTACTTTTACGGTTGATTTTTGTATATAAATATGAACAACACATACATAGATACGTGTTTACAACGTGAACATACTATATATACAAATTATATGGCAAATGAAGTTAGCTCAGATGATATTATGGATGTGACGCATAATAATACGTCACTGGAAATCTATTGGCCATAAGTTTGCAAGCCTAAATCGATAACAACTTCACATTATTTAGAAATGTTATTAAATTTTCTATGTTTCGACAACTTTTAAATTTATTTTAGAGTATGTATCATCGTCAACTTTCACTCCCAATACTTGATTATTATTGCTACTGTTACTACTACTACTACTACTACTACTACTACTACTACTACTACTACTACTACTACCACTACTACTACTACTACCACTACTACTACTACTACTACTACTACCACTACTACTACTACTACTACTACTACTCACTACTACTACTACTACTACTACTACTACTACTACTACTACTACTACTACTACTTCTACTAATGTGACAACTAATTATTTTCATTGGTGCAAAGTTTTTATTGCGTATTTCGACTAATCGATAAGATTATAATTAGTGCCTTAATAACATAAAATGTGATTGATAACTAGAGTACAAGTATTGTAGCAATAGAAATGGATTTTTTTATATGGAATGATAAAAAATTGATTGTAGTATTTCTTGTTACTTAGATTATTTCAATAAATTTCGAGAACGAAACATTCTGCTATCACTTTTTGTTTTATTTCTTTTTGAAATGTTATCAAAATTTTCTGTCTTATAATTTTATCTTATTACTTATTCATTTATTTAAAAGAACATTATCATTGTTTATTTTTGCCAATATAATATTGCAATATCGAAATACTTCTCAATTTCAATAATTACTGCACATTAATTGTATTTAATCCAGCATGCCATGATACTAGTATGCAATAATAGTAAATACAATTTTCTGACAACAATGTTAGAATTGATTGGTAAGTCGGTATCGTTTGAAGATTTTTGAAATATAACTTCCAGATTAGTAATAGTGAAAATTCTTGTTATGATTAATCATCCAAGCCTAGTAGTTCATCTTCTTTTTTCTTTCTTTTTAAAAATCGATCTCTTTTTCTCTAATTTACAATTCGCACTAACTTCTTCATTTGGCCCATCAGTTTTTGGCTCCAAGTTGACAACTAATTCAACAAAGTCCCTCTTTTATCTTCTATACTTTCTTTGTTTTTTTCATCTTAAAACTTTTTGCTCAATAACATGACATGTAAAAGAGTGTGCTTTCGTTTATTATTTTCAAATTTCATCTGCTTTTTTCAAGTTTTAAACTTAAAAATGTAAATTTATTCAATCAATTTATTAAACTAACCTATCAGCGACATGAAATCTTATTTTATAAATTGTTTTAATTAGATTAAAGGAAGAAAGCAACTGTAAGTTATTGAATCGTTGCATTGATCTTTAAGATAATATACTTTAATTCAAATGTTTCAATTTCAGAATATTAATTAATTTCGATCGAATTTTCCTCATTTATTAAATTGAAATGATGAATGGACAAATCAGGCAAGCAGTGATTGTTGATGATCAAGATAATGATGCTCCCATAATTGATAAGATGCCAAAATCGATGCAGTTTAATGAATCCAGCGAAAATTATCGCTGTCTATGTAATTGTTTCCATATAAAAACTGGTGCTCTTATTGTTGCTGGTAAGTTTTTCTATTTTTTTATTCCAAATTATAAACTATAAAAATTGACATAAAGATTGTTCAGGACAGTAATTAAATTTGATGAAATAATGTAAAGTATTAAATTAATATAAGTTCAAAACGATTTAAATATGGTGAATATCTATTGATTGATAAAGTAGATCGATTGGTGGAATAGTAAATGCAATAAGTTCAAGATAAATTTATTTCAGTATATTGATACGATTAACAGTACACTGATTATCAAAAAGCACTTCTATAGATTGATATTAGTCACGAAAAATTTCATTTTCAAATTTGCAGTGATTTGATTGTTGTATAACCTAATTATATATACCTACTAACTTCAGAGAAATTAACAGAAGAAACTCATAACGATTTTAAGAAGTGTAACAAAGTTTAATATGGCCAAATATGGCTTCAGAATTTGGTTCACTTTTTTATTCCAAACTATCATACTATTATCTAACAATTTAAACATTTTAACTTGTCGAAGTATTTCAGGTACAGAGCTTTTAATGTTGCTAGTATTTCTTATTAACTCATTAATAATAATTGTGGAGCACGATACTAAATATGAAAAAATCACAGGTAAATCAATTTTTCCTCAGTTATCTTCAGATTTTGTTTTAAATTCCTTCCTACAGAGTGGAATGATTATGTTAATGACAGGTACATGTGATGGTTATGTGATGAAATCGCTTTCCGCGTCTATGATAGGTATTGGCCTTAGTTTTTTAGCAGTTCTCCTACTTTTCGTAGGAATAACCCGCAACATTGCTGCATTTCTGATACCTCATCTTATCATACAGGCAGGTTTTTTTTCATAAATAAATAAAAACAAAAAACCCACTCGGACTATTCCTTTTTCAATTTTCAATAGAGAAATTTGAGAATTTATACTCAAAATTAGAATCCAGAAATTGAAAATGATATTAGAATTTATTGATTTAAAATATTCGAACTATGCTTCAAATCAGCAATATAATTAGCCATAAAAACGTATCATTATCACTTGACGTAGTGTCCTATTTTCAGATAATTGTGATATTAATGCTTGCATTTGGTTTGACATGTGGTATCATTGCATTTTCTACTAAGTCAACAATATTTTATCGATTGATGAATGCGGCATCATTTAAAGAGCATCCCGGTACTTCTACTGTCGCATTGGATTCTCGAACTACCGCACGATTTATCATTATTTTCATCCTTTACTTTGTTTGTCTTATATTACAGGTGATAAAATATCGATTTATTCCGCTTGCTTTAACAAATAAAAAGAAAAAGCTAGAAAATTGACTTAAAATTGATAATTTCAGTAAAAAATCATTTGAAATTAAAGTCTTCTGTTAGCTTCAAAATGAAATCACAATTGGACGATCAGTGAAGAATTTCAGCTATTCGGTAATTCATTTCCATCTGATTTATTAAATAATTATTGAAATTCAAAAATGTTTCAGTGTTGGTATGTAATGATCATCCACAACTGCTATCATTACTTGAAGGAACGAAGTCGATATATGCATTATTGTCTTGAATTTAGTACACCGATGAAAACACTCATCTTTCGATGAAACTATTATGCTGATAATTGATATGCTAAACAGCATCATATACTACAGTAATGAATGTATATGGCATGCATTTGGAATTGGATAGATTGTCAGACATAGATGCTTGGAAACAAACATTGAGAAGAATGCTCGCAAAGTAATAGCTTCAAAAATCATAACAATCTAAAAGAAAAATCTGGAATTTATTTTAGAAATGATCCATTATCATTAGTCCAGAAGTTCTTTGCATCATACTGTACAGAATAAAAATCATATATACAAAACTTTCCTCGCACCATTATAAAACTACTGGAAACAAAGTACTTAGGAAGGTTAATAAAAAGAACACTCTAATATTTATGATCCATTTTCTCAATCGCATTATGCAAAAACTGTCGATAACACATTTTCCCTACATGAGCCCTAAATTGTAGAAAGCATGATCAAAATGACGACTACGTCCATTAACATGCACAAGATCGTCTAGCATTTGTTCATCTTATTTTTTACGAAATACTTTCAAAATATTCTTAATATGTATATAAATCTTAGTGGATGTAAGCAATCGGCAAGATTTTAGTACAATACATCATCCCTTTATATTTATAAGCCAGTTTTCATTGCTTTATATTTTACAAAATCTAATTACAATATTTAATAAAATAATGGAATGAAGTTTCATAATTTATATTTAAAACATTAAAATTGCTAATTTTCAAAACACGAAAATAGTAATAATGAAATATAAAATAAGGAATGAGAGTAGGCAATTGATAGCTGTCTCAACGGTTAATTCATCTCATTAATGATTTTACACACAAATAATTTATGTACATATGCAAGAATCTGATATTTTTAGAAGTCAAATAACTTGTATTCAAATATTAGTATAAGATCAGAAAATCGAAACACAAAAACAGCACATAACATTCTGAGCACTAATTTATCTTGTTATAATTTTTCCCAAATATTGACATATAGTAATTATGACAGAGTTTCATTGAAATGACGGATTAATTCACAATAGATTCACAATGGATTCCTTCAAAAATAATTATATTAGTTAAAATTAAATAAAAAAGTACTAACAATTGTTAACATATATTAGTCATGATAGCATATACAAAGGTATGGAAACAACGGACTGATTTTACAAATGAATAAAATGAATCGGATATAAAATCAGTACAAACTCGTCTCAAAATTGGCAAAAATCACCGAAAGAATTCTGACGCGCAAATTTTCGAAAACTGCTGAAACAATTCAACTTAAGTTGATAGAACATTACAGCTAAGTGAATTTGCATCTAACGAAAACTGAAGTTCATTCTTGACGTGCTAACGATTCTTTAAATTTTCTTTGAAATGTTACAACTTTACGTTAATATCATCATCATATGTCAAATTTACGGTTGTCACTGAACAGAGGAATGATTGCTAACATACTGGTACACAGGCGCTGGAATTATCTTTAGACGATTAATATTATGAAAATTTGCACAAAAATAATATGCAAAAAAGAGTTCTTGAAAAAACTTATATGATATCATCAATTTGACAAATCATCGAAACAAAGAACGGTAACAGAAAATTCAACTCAATTTACAGAGCATATCAAAGCATTGGCTTGAATCAGTGGCCATTATTACCAATCGTTATTTAATTTCAATCACCAATTGTTACACCTCGAAACATTTGCCCCATAGACTCATTGTGATAGATTCGCCTAATTGCTTCGCATAGCACCGATGATATATCAACTGTTTTAATTTTATGGCAGCGCAGTTTCTGCACCTCATGAGGTACTGTGTTTGTCACAATCACCTGAACTGTATACTGAATAATGAAACATAGTGGACAAGTTAAATGAACGAACGATAAACAATAGGAAACTTCCATATAAAACATCCACACTAGGTTGCTGCATCATAAATGCGCTATTAGGCAAATTTAATTTCCTTAATCACTGCCTATCGGCATTTTCTTTTATCATTACTAATAAGTTAATAACGTTTTAAGACCAGGCTAATATCCTGGTTAAGTTATATATATATATATATATAACGTCCTAATGTCCTAAGTTCAAATTAATCCTGCTACAATGCTACTATAATAGAAGATTACCAGAAGATTAGTAAAAATGCTATAGATTTTTTTATGTCAGGGAATTTTGAGAAAAAGACAAAGACCTATTTGATTTTATTCTGATTTTAGTGCCTAGGTTAATTTTATGCTAGCTTTGTGATAAAAGACCAATGATAAAATCAAGTTCAGTAGTACAGTTTACTTCAGTAATGGGCGAAGATTCAAGAAGATCAGGAGCATCTGCAGATAATAACCCATGTGTAGCTATGATATAAATTTTATAAGCACCATGATTTTTCAGCACCTGAGCGACAGCGACGAAAGATTGTGCATCATCGATTATATCATCCTGTAAATGAACATCAATTTTTGACTGAAAAGTATTTGCACACATTAGAATTGAAATTTTTTACAACTAATTATGCTTTAGATTTACAGTGAAAGAAGAGATACAGAATACTTACCACCATAATCGCTATACGCCCACCTACATCACCAACAACTGTTAACGGAGGTTTTTCCTTCGCAACTTGAGCTAAAATATATCATGATGAGTTAGAAAAATAAATCACCCGACTACAGCTTAAAAAAATAGTATGAAGCAGCAGCAAAAGTTATGCGCCAGCTATAAAGAACACTTTAATAATTTTAAACGAATTTCAGTTTCTAAGGAAGATCCTTCACTCCGCCAAACTTTAAATCGTTTAAAGCTTTGGCGAATAGAATTTTTTATGAGCTCCAATTTGAAATGAGTATTTCGCAAAATTGAACTCGAATCACAAAGTTTGCACTTAGCAGCGAAATGATTTAAATGATTTAGTAGCTCGAAAAAGTTGGATGATATTTTTCCTCACAAAGAAGCGTTACCTGGAAACAGTTCGAAAGCGGTAAGATTTTCGTTTGGCTTGCCATCAAGTGGAGGACTTTGTCGACCATCTTCTAAACCACTTTCTTCAACATCTTTCTGCTCACCGTGTATAACTGCAACACCTGAAACTTTGTTCGAAATTGAAGAGAACAAGTCAAAATTTCTCAAGGTAAGTGGCAAATCCACCAATCTATTCCCTTGTCAAGTTTTTAAAATGGCAAGAAAAAGTGGCGAAAACTTTTAAAGTTTGAAGTAATACATATCGGTACTCGAAAATCAGAGATATCGATGATATTCTTTTTTGAAGTATTTATATAACCGATAACATAAAACAAAAATACAGAACATATATCATTTGAAGTAATACTTGGAAGTTTTAGAAGTAGTGCACTAATAATAACTAAAGATGATCATAATAGATAAAACCAATAAAATATTAAAAATAATTTTGAAAATAATCTTCTGAAAGCGAAACATTTTTGCAGAAAATAAAGAAACTGTGAGAATGGAAACTGAACAAGATGCGCTTACTTTTCACATACACAAATGTGCTCATCATGCAAATACTAGTTAAGCATGATCTTCATAAAAGATAAAAACACAAGTGCTTAAAGCAAGCTTTGCCCAATTACGCAACATAATTCTGGTGTAGTAAGTTAACCAATCTCATCCATTGAATTTTCTGTACTTTTTGGAAATCTTAATATTAATAATACTGTACTAAGTCTATCTGCAAACATTTTGAATAATGTACACCAACCAGTCACGAATAATTTAATGTGAACATGAACCAGTCTAAATATTCAAATCTCAACCTCAAATTATTTGAAATTTCGACTATCAATTTGATGAAGATGGTATTTGTCAAAAATAAAATTAATAACTGTTTTTGTGATGTTAATTATAAATTCTAATTTGACATGTAAGCCTAATCCTAATCTCCATTAATGATAACATTTATAACAAACTACTGCTTTTATTCTAATTTGGAGAAAAACTTATAAAATAACTCCAATTCTGCCTAAATTAGTCTCATCTTTATATTCCACTTATGACATGGTAACAATTTTTAGCGTTAATTTTAATCTTTTGTTTCATTCCACTGCACAACAATTAGACAAACCTGTTGCTTCGTAGATGAAGGCATGGAAAATGTTTTCATAGTTAATAAGCGAGAACAGTGAAATTTGCATTAACTTCTCCATTTGAGCTTTTCAACATAATATGTATATATGCTATTAGAGATGGAAAAGCAAATATTGAAGTAAAAACAAGTCCACAACGAAACACTTCAGGTTCACGTACATCTTTAACTAAGTAATGATTCATTTAGTTTTAAACTTTCTAAAATTTCTCAAGTCACGTAGAGCAGTAGAAAATTTCAACCTTTAAAGTCAAAATTTTCTTTTCTTTTTCTTGAGATGATCTATTTAGCGAAATGATGAATTTGAACTGCTAAAAGAGGGAAAACAACATACAAAATGGATCTTGCAATCAATATGTAAAAGTTTGAGGTTTTTAAAACTCTTTTCTAGCGCTTAGTTTCAAAAAGTGAATTAGATAGTTATTAGCATAAATTTAAAAATGCAAATTATTGAAAAAATCACGACAGGAAAATCAAACATGTTAAATGCAAGTTATTAAGTACTTGAAGTGACTGAACAGTCTGGTGTGGTTGACAGTGACCCATCCGTTAGAGCTTTCAGTCTGCTCATCCCTTATTCAATTCATCTCATTGAGGTCTCCTAATCTACTGAAATAAAAGTAGTGACCAACTAATATCAATATTTACCTAATCTTAGACGATCCGCATAGGATGTTGCTTTATTCATAACACCAGGATTCTTTGCAACTATTACGGCATTTTTGTAGTCTGGTATCTAAATTCGTTAAAATTTGAAAAACAGAATGAAAAATTGGTATATAAATTAAGCAATATAAAGTATTAAAGATAAATATAACCATTTAGATCAATCAGAAAAAGTTTAAGAGAAAATACCAAACCGAACATTTTCTTTTATATACTGCAATAAAAAGGTGAAGCACGTAAATTATCAACAGGCACTGAGAAGAATCCTTGGATTTCCTTCCTGTACAAATCGAGAGAAACAATTCGAGTCGCTCCTGCAAACTTTTTTTCCTGACATTGAAAGCATTTTTAAGATTTTATCCCACATATTAAATAAACTTAGTGTTTCCGCAAATTATGAACGAACTTCGGATAAAAAAGGAAACAAAAAAAAAAACAGGATAATACCAGAATTGCACATCATATCAGCGATAAGTTTCATTGGTATGGACGATCGGCGTAGCATTCGACATTGTTTGCTATAAGGCAAATATGGCATTACTACTGTTATTGTTTTTGCCATTGAAGTTTTACACGCATATATTAATATCATCAGTTCCATGATGTTATTATTCACGTCTCTGGAATTCATCAGTTCGTTTTTTTTAAAAAAAAAAAGATAATTACTAGTAGCTTAATTAACGAATAAATTGAATGGAATAGTTTCAAGGCTTGAAAGATCTAAAACGTTCTGGCTTACATTTATTATCAATATAGCGATGTTCTTGGCCGGTAATATGGAGATATTTTCTTATGATTTCACCGGATACGTATCACCAATTTGTTATAGGCAAAACAAAAGCAAGCGAATTACTAATTTACTTTGAACCGGATTGAAGAATGAACACATGCTTCCCGCGAACACTTTGTTTGATTTCAACAGAAGTTTCACGATTTGTTCTATTGTAGACAACCGCTTCTCCAAGTTTAACTCCCAAGCGTCTACAAAATTATTCTTTATTTACCTATTAAATCAATATAATTTTCAAAATATAAGAGAATTCATAATAAAACAACTTACTCTGAAACTAATCTTGCTAATTCCAGATGAGAATTCCCGCTAGCAGTACCATGCCACTGCTTTGATCTGTAAAATATCGGACTGACATTGTTCATAAATCTGAAAAGAACGAATAAAGTTTAAAAATATTGGAAAATTCACAATCACATTCATATTCATATTCATTCATATTAAATATGAAGTTTTCAACGTATTATATTAAGGCAGAGAAAAAGAAAACGGATAATGCCTTATACAACAGCAGATCATGCTATATCGATTTAGAAGAAACTTCAAAATCTTCGAAATTTCTGATAGGAAGTACGAAAAATGACACATTTTATTTGTTTATTAGTTTGAAAATACTGCATTCGAGTCGAGAAGCCTGAAGAATAAGATAATAAGGATTCCTATTAAAAGTGGATCGTGAAAACTTAGCAATTCAATCCAGCAACGTTCCCAAGGTTCCAAATGTTTCAGTGGCGTATTCCATTTCTTATTCTAATCTATATCTTGAAACTGGCCATTAGCTACAAGTTCATATAAATAAATATGACTCGGGGATTATTTTATAGCCGCGTACAATAACCAACAACGTGTCATAAAATTTCATAAAAATTTTAAATTGTATTCACAAGTTTCTTCATTTGAGTTATATAATTTTCTTGTCTTCATGCAATATAAGTTCTTACAATTATTCTCACACAAAAGGAATCTTATTCCCACACAAGAGAAATTCTTATAATAAAAAGGGAAAAAGAGATATCGTTATTGTGAACTAATTTTTCATAAAACTTCAAGTTTCTATTGTCATTACTTATTAGTATTTCTCTTCTAAACACTAATTTCAAGTATATTGCCTGGAAAGCCATTAGAGTTTTTAACGCCTCTTTTCCTGGTCCGGGAAGGAAAAGTCAAGAAAAACCAACAATCCTGAGGTTAAATTCTAAAAAACTACTGAAATCTAAAAGCCACAATGTCTTAAATACTCAGAAATTTTTTCAGTTCAGTTTTCATCACAAGGTTTATATATGATCACCCAAGCAATCAATGCGGAAACTACGTAAAGGACCAACTTCGAGATTATGGTAATTTAATGTTCGTTTATCCCATAATCTCCTTCAATAGAGTTAACAATTAAGCTAAACCTGATCGCTATAGGACAGAACAATCGATTTCAGCATATTTTTCTCTCCTATCTTTTTCATAAATTCTTCAAAATTTTCACTGTATTCCCCTAAAATTATATCTCATTGTTTTCCAATCGTTACTCTGTATTCTTTTCTTATTTTTTCACGTAAATTAATATCTCTCACAATGTGTCGTCAAATTTTCACGCACATCACCGCGTACCTACTTTCTACCTTATATGATTTCGAGACTTTCACTCCCACTATTTTCCTGTTTCACACTCTCTCGCAATTCACCAGTCTTATCACTAGATGCTCAAGTTTTCGATTAATTTTGGTGTTGCTGAGATTAAAATATTTAGTGATGTAAAATATCTACACGCGTTATTACAGAATAATACTAAATAAGGCGTAAGAAAATAATACTAAGTATAGGTAGACAGAAAATCAATTGATACCAAGCTGATTACACTTACCTAAAAGTCATCGAAATCTTCATTTGAGCCACCCTCTTCAGAGTCGCTGCTTTTCAAAATATGAAATTTAGAAAGGCGGTCACTTATATGAAATCTTATTGTCTTACTCCACTCTGCACTTCAAGCCTAACTTTGGCAAGCCCTCACCAATACCAACTTTGGTACGATGGTAACACTTGACGAAATTTATCACTAACAAGTGAAAGTTTTCATTGCGATGCCAACTCAACACGGTCGGTGTCAGCATCGTTTTCATCCAGCGAGATTTTCACAACCAACGATTGCTTAATATTGCTTATTGTACTTGCCTTATAATTTATGTAATGTATCTTTGAGGCTTATGATTTTTCGCAGATTCGTCAATTCTTGGCTAACATATCGTTTGCCATACGTCAAGATGTATACCGACGTAGTATTAGCTGCGTGAACAATAGACAAGTTGAAATTTTCCATTTAGCTCAGTTGCGAAACGTTACTTTGACATTGTTGTTGTGTGATTGTAAGAGATGTTTCACTTAGAAAAAGGCGTAAAATATATAGAATAGGATTCACATTATCTCGTAACTTTTCGCTCTAAACAGAAACATCTCATATATGTTTTTTGGTCCATTCTCTCGATAATTCTAATTTTTGATATTGGCACCGAAACATGTCATACCCAACTCTCGACTAATTCACATACCAAACGAACATTTCAGAAACAGTACGTTGACGCAGATCAAACACTGTCACTCCTCATCTACTATACACACTGTTTGAACTATATAGAGAGAGAAAAAAGGAGAAAGAACATGTAATTGATTCTTGGTCCGTTTGGCAAATTACACATCCATAGATGGACAAAGAATAACCAGAAAAGAAAATAGTATAATGATTTGATAGGGAGCAGAGTTGGAATAAAATATGATCTTTCGAAAGACTGTTTAAATAGGACAGATAGCAAAAAAAGTTAGAAAAAGTGAAAATATAAATGATGAAGAAACTGAAGAAATGCTCAGAGAGCTAGAGATGGTAATGATAACAATATTTACTAATGATGAGCCGCCTGTCACCAGCATCAGCAACAATACAAATACCGGTGATTCATGATGATTGAGCTCTTTCCTGAATTGTGGATGATAGCGTAAGCTTGTTTCTGACGGAGTGTGAGATGTTTGTTAACAGTTTGATTGATACACGTAGACATTTTGCAGCTCTAATACGATGAACACTTTTTTGGAGTTTTCTCTGGTTAGGAGGAAGGTGACATCTTCCATGTAAAAATTAGATTTTAGATTTATACGTACTGATATAATAAAGATAAGACAGATGAGTTATTCGATCAGCGATTGAAAAAAAAAAAGTCGAGAACGTTTTATGCATTTATAAATTTGTAATTCATTTGGTGCATTAGCTTTTTTAATTAAAGTAATCAGTAAAATTTTGATCTTGAAACTATTAAAATATTAGTTTAATTGTTTTGTTCATACCTTCCGTCTTTGGTTTAATGCTAAATAAAATTACACATGAAATTATGATTTCAGTCTTTCCTTATCAATTAAATATATACTTCTTCGAGCTACTTTCATCACCAGGCTCATTTCGAAAACTTTTAAATCTAAGTGTAGCATAATTTTTTTTTTTTAATGTGGCATTTACTGAATCATTAATGAGATATTGTGAATTCATTTAATTTATTTTAAATATTATAATTCGACGGGTCTTTTGACATTATATCATAATTGAATAAATTTTTCATCCTTAATATAGCCATTCCTCGCTGAATTTTACGCCATAGTCAAATGCCTCTACCAAAAATCAATATCGAAACATTTTAGAATAAGTAACTGTCAATGATTGATGTGTGAAATAGATGTAGCAATGCGTCTGATTATCATTGCGAAAAATTCACAAACTTATCTAGCGGATATTTTTTCCTTAATCATCAAAAGAAAGCCCCATTTTTGAATTTTATTGCTTCATCTTGCAGTATAAATTATATTATAATTTATGTGTGACATGCATAATTTCAACATTAGTCCTTAGCAATAATAAAACCGATTAATCTTTTTCCATTTTTACAGTAAACAGTAATGTCAGTGAATACATCAAGCACTCCCGATGGACGTGGAGTATTGATCTATAATGGAGAAATGTTTGTTTTGATTTCTTTGCTTATATGGAAGTAAACAATAAATCTTTATCCATAACACTTTTAATTTAATTTTTCCAGATTATTTTGAAATTTCGTTTAAAAATAAATTTTGAAGAATGAAATGTACTGTATGGAAGTAGTTTGCAACTTGTGTTTGATTGTTTTATCCACGTTTTGTTTAATAATTATTTGTTTATTTGAAGGATATTGCTTTATACGGAAGAAGTGAACTGCCATTTCGAGAATGGGACAGATAATATTTTCAGAGGAAATAAATCCGGAAATTTATACCTGACTAGTCATCGTGTACGATTTTACTTTTCCTTTTTATTTTCCCTCTCTCTCTCTTCTCTCTCTTCCTCCATTTAAAGTATCGTTGAGTTTATTAGATCTTTTATTCTCACTTTTTTCAGTTTTTTCATTCATCGAAAAAATGATCTTGTATTAATTATAATTGAATTTATTGATCATTTATTTTAGGTCATTTTCATTAATCGAAAAAATGATTCATTGCGATCGTTTTCGATGCCATTTCATTGCATGAAGGATGTGAAGCTTGAACAACCTGTTTTTGGAGCTAATTTTTTGAAGGGCATTGCTATAGCCCAACCTGGTGGTGAATATTTCATAAATTTTAAATGCCGTTATTACTGGATGTAACCATATAATCCTTATATGGACAAAAATTTTCTTTGCTTATGGATTACAGCTTAAGTAGAATTGATTTCCTTTTTTTTCTTCAACCTAACATTATTTATCATTTTTTTGGATTTATTGATGTGATTTTTAACGATTAGACGAATTCATTTTAGGTAATTGGAATGGCGAGGTAACTTGGAAATTAACATTTAGCAAAGGAGGATGTATTGACTTTGGAATGGCAATGTTGAAGGCTGTAGATATGGGTTTGTTTATTATTTAAAAGCAAAATATAGACTTTGTTCTTTTTCTACAATAACAAAAAATGAGCTTCTTATGGCAAGTAGTTAGTTGCCTATCATTCATTTGCAGCGCAGCGCTTTCGTCCACATGGTGCACCACCAGCTTATGCTCCTCCAACTGGGAATTATTTTTCTGCACCACCAGCATATTATATACCTCCGGGCGGAAATTATAATGGTTTCCAGGCTCCAATAAATACTTTCCCTAATCATCCGCCAGGTATTATCCTTTGCTTGAAATTTTTTATCCATAATTTTTCAAGATTATAATTTTGTCTTTCTTTTTTCATTACAGCTAAGAATTTGTTCTTCTACAAATTTTGTAAAAGGATCAAGTTGCTGAAGTTTTCATCCTCCGTGCTCCAGGCAATAATATTTTGTTTCCATTTAAGCTTTGGAATTTAGTTATTAAATGGATATTCTTAATTTTCATTTGCCAATTTTTTTGTTGTTTAGCTGGTGATGTTTATATGTACGAGGCTCCACCACCATATTCGGGTATCGGTCCAGATCATTCACCAATACCAGCGGGACAGCTACAAGGTCATGGAATTCCGCCAAGTGCGCCGCAACAACCGATGTATGCACCGCCGCTTCCTACTAAAAGTTGAACAATCATTAATGAACTGTTTCTGTCGTTTATTTGCTTATTTTGATATCTGCACCATACTTTTCGGTCGTTTTATTATTTTTCAGATTTCTAGAAAATCTTTAATCTCCTTTAAATATTTTATATTTCCCGAACTTCCCTTTATTTCTAAGGATCTATAATTTTCAAACCCATGTGCTGAATTTATAAATAATTCTTCTGTCATTCCACATTATTATTGCTCGTAAATGTATTTTAAAAGAAAGAAAAAGTTTCTATGTATGTAACAGTACTGAATTGTGTACTTAACCGAACTGCTTATATATATATATATATATATATAATAAATATTAAAATTCCGACTTTCATTGCTTTTATTGCTGTCACGTGTTTATGCTATCATTTTATCATATTTCTATATTTTTCAGTTTACTTAGAATTATTGCGTTTAATATACGAAGCATAATATTAGGTTTATTTCCTAGACTAAAATTTCTGTAGATATCTGAGACATTATTTTGGTAGTTTCAAGTATATATACGACGAATGGATCTTAATATTTTATATCATGAATTTGGGGATTGTTTTTTTCAGATAATTTTCTTTCTTCACTTCCTGTACAACATTTGTGTGGACGGTTTGTCTTCCTGCTTCGTTCCTTGTTAACTCATTTTCTCTCGTCCTGCTTTCTTTTTTGCAAATGTAAGCGATAATTTTGGACTCATCTTCTGATATGTTCCATTAAACTATTTGTATAAATATCGTAATTATTTTAGGCGCCGTAGTGGCAATGCATGCAATGTCTATGTATGGCAGCGATCAGCAGGATGCAGTTGCAACTGATAGTGGTTTCATTGCTAATAATATCATTATTTCCGATTATGATCATGTTCGATTTCTTTTTTTATTTTTTAAAAATAAGATTTGAAAAAACTATTTTATGATAAGAACGATGCTGAGTGTAAAGTATTATTTATGAAATTAATAGTATAGAATGAATATGTTGTGGAAATCAAATATATTAAAACTCGATATAAGATGATAGAAAAGCGAATTATATTTTGCTCGATTGAGTTATTGATCAGAAACTTTGATACTATACATAAAATGATGCTCATGACCCATATAAGTTGAAGCTTTATTCTTTGATTATAGTTTTGGATAAGTGATAAAAGTGTGAAAGATATTCATAGCAGTTGTTTCAGGCCTGCCAGAACAGTATTCTTAATAATGTAACTGTTGAAGGGAACAAATTGAACGAGTCAGGCAATTATCAGACGGTCTATTCAGGTTTGTTGTTTCAGCTATAATTTATTTTAACATATAATTTCATTCGTCATGTAAATCACGGATAATTGTTGCTATTGCTGAGGTCTTCATAATAGTTCCATAATATTTATATAACTGGCATCATCTTACCGCTGACCTAATCTGCTTTAAAGTTTGTCCAGACTTCCACGTTAGCTACGTAAATAAATAAAGTTTTGGTACCAAATTCTGTCTCTGTTCATAGCAAACAATATCATATTGATATGAAAATAAGATTGAAGATATGAGCTTCTTGAGGATTTCTATGCATAAACATTCGCCCCACAGAGAATTTTAGCTTTACTCATTTATTAATTTTGTGGTGATCTCTATCATACTTTGCTGTTTCTACGATATTTTTGTGGTGATCTCTATCATACTTCGCTGTTTCTACGATATTTTTTGTAGTGATTTCTATCATACTTCGCTGTTTCTACGAAATATGCATTTTTATATTTAGAATTTTTATCGGTAAAACCTCTATTAATTAGAGCCTTCACGACTTTTTATTTACGTATATAAAGAATTGCAAAATGATGAATTCCATGATATCAGATGAGAATGTTTGTATCTGAAATGTTTTTCAGAATACCAACCTTTAGTCGGAAGTTCAATAGGCATGACAACGTCATCTATCCCACCCGTTTCTGCATCAGCTTCTTACCAACAGTTAAATGAAGTTAATTTTAATTTTCGTTATAATAATCATCGTTTAAAATACGAAATAATTTCTGAGTAATTCTGTGCTTTACTAAATTAAGATTTGACATCTCTGTCTGTAAATTGGGTTTCGGTAATTTTGTTGAAGGTAGCATTCTTGATTATTTTAAGCATTTTATTCGAATATATTTAACAAAATAATGGTTAGATCATGGAAGATAAGCAGTGAATCACCTAAGATTTATTGTATTTTCGAAAAATTTTGTAGATGTCACCACAACCAACGGCTGCATCAGCGAGTCAATTCGACCATATTACAGTTATGACAAATTTGCAACACCAGCCTGATTTATACACTGGGATTCCTGTGTCTTCAGTTTCTAATGGTTAGCACAAAGTATTCTGATGACTTTTGATGATATGTTCAAACTTGTATTGGATTTCATGGAACATATGACCTTTTTATTTTAGGGATAGCTTACACGATTCCGAATTCAACAAACACTGCCGCACTTCAAATTTATCCTCCGTCAGCAATAACGCAACAAGTGCAGCAGTCAGTTCCAGCGCTGAATGCTGTGCCCCGGCGGTAATGCAGAATCGACCAGATTATAGCATGCAGCGCTTACAAACGTCTCGCGCTAATAATAGTCGCACTAAAACGTACATAAATTGATTTTTGAAGTACCAAAGTTTCCTTTATATGGTAATCAAGTTCTAAATACCACATTTGACTTACTGTACTATTATTTCCTTCATTATTATCTAAGTTATCCATTTCTCTTCAGGTCATATCCATCCCTATTGCCGGTAACTGGACGTGGTTCCAACCGGCAGGTCGCTAATATATCTGTTGTCAGTGATGATGGACCAACTGTACGGCAGCACTTGCAACAGCAGCATAGAACTCGCTTACAGCAACAGTTAGCCTTGCAGGAAAAGGCGAAAGTCGATAAGGTTGTTTTAGTTTTTAAAATTAGACCTGATTTCTTCCTACTTCCAACGCAGTTTTTCGAATGCTCAAAGGATATCATATCCATCCATAATATGTTTTGTCCCATTTTACATGAAAATTGATTTCGAGTTTTACAAAAACGACTTTTATGTGAATCTCTAAGGTTTAAAAAAACGAAATCCAATAACCGCTTCAGGCCTATTTTCAAAATTCCTTACTGTTATATCTACTTCTTTGTTCTTCGAGTGTTATATTCAAAATCTTCTTTCACTACCGGCAGTAAACAGCGTTTGCGTCAGAATATTTCTAGAGACTCATAAGGTTTCAGATTCCGCCATAAAAATTTTTAATATAAATTTCCTTGTCCGTGTTTTTTTCAATTGATCATTTTCACCTCCTCAGGATGATTTAATGACTGAATATTCGGGTATGCTATCTTCCGGTGTGGATAAGATGTTACCAGTATCAACTACCATGAATTTGCCATCCACGGGTTCAGCAAACATGCTCGTTTCAACGCCGATGAATATGCCTTCAACGCCATCAATGAACATACCCGCATCGCCATCAATGAATGTACTTAGTTCGCCATCGATGAATATACCTGCTTCTCCATCCGCGAATGTACCTGCATCACCATCCATGAATATACCTCCGTCGCCTTCCATGAATATTTCACGAGTTTCACAAATGCCACGACAACAATACATTCCTCGTATGGCTCCTCAGAAACCACGAATTATGACAGATCGTGTTCGAAGAATGCCGATGTATGAAAATCATGGTATTTACTTTTTTGTCCTGTAATGATATTAGTTATAGATTTACTTCTATCGATTTTAGACCAGCTAAGCGTGGATGTTATGTTTTCACATTAATTTTAAAGATTTGCGGACCGTTTAATCCCAAAGCTCTGACCAAATTGATTTGGATATTTATAGCGATGTTATTCAGGTGTACAGACAAGATTAATTGCTAAAATTTATCAAATTTATTAGAATTTTCTGAAATCATTGCTATTTGTTTGGGATGACTTCGACTTCTTTCCTAGCTTATCAAGCAGCACCGTCGTATTGCCCGCAGAAACAACGTGTTGCTGATATTCATGAAGAGGCTATTCAGCGTGCGGCTGCCGTTTACAATCAAATCAGGGCGCAGAAGTATTCTCCACCTAGTGCTAATTCTCCACAGGTTTTTTTTCAGAATTTTAATAACTGGATGCAATGAAATTTGCAAATAACTTTGTTTTTGTAATATTTTCATTTGTCCTGAAGAATTTGATTGGATTATCAAGTAATAAGTTGACTGAGAATGCTAATTTAGATAAGAAATATGGCATTTCCTCGATCTCCTGCCACAACAGCTGTTGCTGAAACATCAGTTGAAACTGTGCAAAAGAAATCACCAGCAAGAAAAAGGTATAATCTTATAGCAAATTCGCTTTTTCTCCAATTAGTCCGAAAAAAACGTTGGTATTCATATAAAAAGTGGTAATGAAACGTTTTTATAATATGCATATCTTGCTGGCAAAATGTAAAAAAATGTTTATTGTAATATTGTTTCACACATTTTAATGGATGTTGTTAGATGTTTTAACATGCCGAACATGATTCATGAATTTATATTTTCTAGTTATAGATTCATAAAGCAAAAATGACGAAATTTATTACTAGAAACCATGATATAATTATTAATAGTAGTGCTTGAGGCGATAGAGTTGCGACGTTTCAAAAACTGTCTTCATCGTCAGACGCATAAACAATTTTTCTTGTCCAGTAATGAGAACGACGTGAATTAAAATAATGAAAAAGGGACATGGAATGACTACAAAAATGTGATTGAAAAAGTCGAGATTTTTTTATTCAATATTAGCTGATGTCCATTGAACAAAGTACTTCCTATATCGCTATTCATTGAAATATGTCGCCCATGATGTCCTTTAGTTTTCTTTAATTTCAATTAGGTAATAGTTTATATCTATTAGTCATTGTTGCGCTCAGCAGTTTTTGGCGAACTATTTTTTTTTAGATTTCGTATCCATCTCTCGTTAATCGAGAAAAAAAGTTATTTGTTTTAAATTTTTCTGCATACTTACAGTTCTTATCGTAATTTTCTGTATCATATATTGGCTCCTGTAGTGATCTGTAATGTATTTCACTTTTAAATCAATCCCATTGATTTCCAGAAATCATTCGACAATGTCAGCTTCACAGGTTCGTGTTACTGTACTTGGGACACAATCAGAACCAGCCACACAACAAATTATCACAGAAAGTGATCAAGTCTTACCAATTCATGGAATTGCTGGTCCTCCAAAGCAGGTCATTATTCCATAAATGTTTTTAAAAATTGGTAAACCGTATTTTCGTTATGACTTGTGCAGAACAGAACATTTGAAGTTCGTAAAGTAACAAATTGACAAGTCAACTTTACCAAAATAAATTATCTCGCCAAACTATCATAAACATATTTGCATCGCTAATTTTAGTCTCGTATCGAAGTGGCAGATGCAGGACCTGGGAAAGATGGCGCCCCTCGAAGCAGCGACGAGAAACCACCTTGGCAGTTCGCTCGCACAACTAACAGTGGTTCTTCCATCAGTACATCTCAGGTAACGTAATTTAAGCTATATTTGTTACCATGAAAGCAGATTTGTGCACTAATGCCACCATAATTCCCTTTCTTTCCTTTTCAATCTAGAAATGTATTTATCTTAAAACATTATATGTCTAATAGCAATAGATGCAGTAGATTGATATTATGCATATATCATACTGTATTGAGGACAAGCTACAGTTTTTCAAGAAATGAAGTTACTTTGTTATTCACTGTTTGAGATAAGAATTTATTCAGACAATGGAAGATTGTTCGAAGAATGATGCTGTGATGGATCCTTCCAATACGCAGAAAGCATTTGCTATTCAAATGAGTAATAACTCATTCTCTTTGCCATCTACTGAACCACTTCTTACCGAACCAAATGGCTCATCTACTAGTGGCTCAGAACTGAGTATGATGTCGGGTACGTCTGAATTGGTCCCGACTCAACCTATGCTTGCTGGTTTGCAATTTGCATTACGCTACTTGATTAAGAAAAAATTAGTAGTTAAAATGCTTTTAATTCTTTGAAAAACGTTTTTTACACATTGACTGTCAAGGAAAGCAGGAGTTTACTAATCAGTCGGTCTAGCGGCATACAACTATTAAGTATTCTTTCTATTTCGATTTAAAAAATTTTTTTCTGAAATCGTATGATGTCATAATTTAAATATAATAATACAGGAAATGATAATCACCTCCCCGATTCATTGCGTGACGTAATGACACATGCTGATGATGAAGTAGCAACCTATACACATGAAGCTCAATATGTTCGTAAATTGTACTTTATGAAACGGCTGGTTGAATCGCTTGTTATTGTATGTTATTTAAAGTTTTTAAATAATTTTCTGTGTTAGACAATATATTTCCAATTCTTTTTATTTTTCCTTTATTATGGATCATAAAGAAGAATTGAAAAACTGAATGATTAAAAACCGATCTTTATTATTTAGAAAAACGGTGCACTATGCGATGAAGTGTCACGTTTGAACCAGCGTATTCGAACAGTAATGGAAGAAAGAAGGTGAGCGTTTTTTCTTGTTTGAAAGAAACTTTATAGCGCACATAAGGAAAATGTAAATTTTCTTTTATCTTCTCCTCTGTGAGAACTTTTTAAATAAAATAAATGTTCCTGAAACCATTGGAATACTAGCTATATTTTGCAGAGTTTTGGCAAAGCGATTACAGCATCATGAACGTAATCGGATTCGTAGAATCCAAACCAAATTGAAGAAGGTATCATTTGAACATTTGTATTCCATTTTATTTAGTTTTCAAGTAGGATTTTCTTTTCATTTGGTGGAAATTTTATTCTTCTTGCTTCATTTAGCAAGCGGCTGCTCGAGCCTCAAAAACAAATGAATCCCAATCGACACCCGCATCAACGATGAGTGGAACAGAAGGAGGTTTACCAGCTGGCGATATTGAAAATTATGAAAGCGATGATTCTGATAAGACACTTGTTTCTAGTGGCGCGGCGTCTCCGAATACGAGTGCATCAGTAAATTTTTGTAGAATTTTATTATATAATTGAAAATACTTTCAAGTCTCTATTATAAAACATGAAATGCTGTAGACTTCCTGAATGTTTATTTATGGTTCTTTTTTCGGTGATTGTGATATTCTAGATAATTTGGAGTTAGGATAGCATTTTGGCTGTTTAACGCAGCAGAAAAGCTATTTCAGATGTCTCGTGTCGAAACGCCAGAACCAGCTTCACGCAGTCAGGAATTCATGTCGAAAATAATTGCTGACAACAATGTTGTTCAAGAGAGTGGAAAGTGTAAGATGAAAAGCGGTATGCGTCGTCAGCTTTCAGCTAAACGTACTCTTACCGACCGCAAAGAAAAAAGGTTTCCTCAAATTGAAATGCTAGTCTGTTGCCTGTGATAGTTAGGTGTGATTTTAAAGGTAGCTATAGTTGAAGATATTTTAGTAACTTTCGTATTAATTTATTTGTATAATTATTTTTTCCATTCACATGCATTATATGATCGATGTTTTGTGGATGCTACTTGTGAATTGTAATGAAATTTATGAAAGCTTTTATGGATGCCAGAGCAACACCATGAAAGCACTGTTGTGATAAACTTGCCACAATGCACCCCATTTTATTATTATTTGTAACCTCACCTTTTTTCAACTTCTATATAAAATAAATGATCAAAAAGCTATGATTGTTTCGTTGAATTATGTTATATCATCTCCTGACCACTGCTTTGTGAAATATTAGTTACTAAAACTATGTTTTGGATGATTGTTGGTCTTCTTTCCCTCGCTGTTTTATCGTTCATTTTGCAGACAATCTGCACTAGGTTATTATATAGTGCAACACTGAGTTGATAATGGTCATCCAGTGAGTGACATTTTTATTTGAATTTATATTTTCTATTTTAACAAAACCTCGTATTTTATGTTTATTGATAGGTTGTACAAGATTTTACATACGATGTACTGGTGCATTGTAATTTTCACTCCTCATATAACTAGCCATGATCTCAGGATTTTAATCCGTTTTTGTTATTGTTTTTCTGTGTCTATAGAGCATATAATATATCATGAGTTGCTCATAAGTAATGCGATATCTTCAGCAGTCTGAAATTTTCATTGTAAATTTTGTGAATTTGAAGTTTTAAAATGAGAGTAATAAATTGTCAGTGAGAGACAATTGATATGATCAAAAAAATGATTAATGTGATCAAATACTAGTAGTCGCACTATGATTCTTTTAAAATTGACAATTATAAATGTGATACAAACAATATCAAATTTCAATTTCTTACGTGAAATTACTGGTAGAGATTTAATTAAATGGAAAAAAGGATTATTTTGTGATGACAAGCTAGAAATAACCTACACACATTTTTGTTGGGAAGATTTTGGTTATTGTTGGCGCAAAATGGCATAAAATGTTTGAATATATGGCATCTTCACAAATTCATAATGTTTGCAGAATTGTCTTCAAGCTAAACTGAATTATGATTTGGGTTCTGAAGAAACATGAATGCTGCTAATCTGACGTTGCAGTGTTCATATTTCAGAAATTGTGATTAGGAATTGTGTTTGGAGCGAACGAAATTGTCAACCTATGTTTATCGGAAGAAAGATTTAATTTGCAGAATCTTTTCTGTAAAGCAAGACTCTATTTCCAACAGTGTTCCCAATCAAAGAATCCAAAACAGGAAAAAAAAAGATTTTGCTACTTTATGAATATTTTGCGTTATTTCCAACTGTCTAAAATTTGAAATTCTTAAATTTTGTTAGAATTCACTGTCCTTATTTTCTACTCCATTACAATCTATTAACTGTAATTTACGGTCTCTTCTTGATATATGAAAAATGCTTTTGATTTGTTAAAAAGGATGAATGAATGGTAAAGTGAAATGGACAACAAGTTCATTCAAATTATGCTGCATGAAATATTCTTTTGTCAGTTCGTACCGCGTGAACTTATCTTTTGTTTGCATTGATAAAATCTGGAATTGATTTCTTGTTACCTGTAGTCCTGAAATTTCATTAAAGTATTGAAATTTTTAGCTTATTTATAAGCAAACTTCAATTCTAATTTCGAAGGAAATAATTTTTTTCTAGAAATTTTTAAAAGATTAATGAATTGTAGGGATTTAAATAATTCACCGGCAAAAGATCATAAAGATACAAAGAATAGTCTTAAGTAGTTTATGTTTTCAAAATCTTTCATATCAACACAAGGATATAAGACCATTGAAAGTTATATATATTTTTATTTTATGATATCTTGAAACCTCAAATGCACCAACCATTATATAATATATGACGACCATTTTTTAAATTTATAATCTATTTAATCTTAATTATCAATGATAAGCAAATAAATTAAGATTATGAAGTAATGAATACTTTTACGTAGGGGTAGACAATGACCTAAAAATAAAGTAATAGCTATCACATTGATAACTCCATCAAAATATTCAGCAAGACAAAAATTTTCTTTCACTGGTCATTCTGGATTCAAACTAATTGTGTCATCTTCATATTGTTTTATTCTGTCATTATATAACGGAAAATATTTGAGTTTTTAATTATAGCGGTTGAATCTAACAAATGTCATGGGTCGGTTAGTCATTAAAACGGTTGCGGTTATGGATGTGAAGTTATTCTTATATTTCGTTCTGATAAAAACTTTATAATCATTTAGCTTTCCTGATTTTATCCAATTTCCAGAATAACATTGTAATGAATTTTGAAAATTTTAAATTAGGCGGTGAAGTATTGAGAAATTAATTCTCAATGAATTTGATATGTATCAGAGCGTATAGTCTATTCGCATTTGATGTGTATCACAGCATGTAGTCTATTCATAATATTGACTTGAATTTATCCGGTAGCAACATCCCGCAAACTGATTTTGTCTTCAGTTTCTGGATGATCAAAACTAAAAATTACAGTCTCGACTCAGACTCTACTACAAGTCTATCAAACTTAGCGGCAGAAACTATATAGACTTGAATTTTTGACTTAGAGTTACTTCATTTGAAAACAAACTTGCAAATATCTATCCAGCGGAGAATTACAGCACATATAAAGCATTTTATCTAGTTGGCAATATAAACAGTGCTATTAAATGCAGCGGATGTAGATATATCTATGTACAGTAACACAGACGTAAATGAATCGATGGAAAATGGAAAATTAAAATTTTAATGAACAAATACCAACTATTAATGACCCATTCAGTCTAAGATTTTTTGAACTATTTCATAATGGATCCGTAGTACGTAAAATTAGTGTACAAACATCACTTCGGCAGAAAAACAAAATCGATATACTTCTGAAACACGACATTTTCAAATAAATATAATCTTTTTGTTTTATACTTCACCACTGCTCTGAATGCAAAGAAGACGGAAAACAGATGTGTTGAACATGCACGAAATTCTATGTCTTAATTCTCCATTAAATAGTTGTTAAAAACAATGACATACTATAAATGAATATTTAAATAAATATTACGAATTAACAGCAAGAAGAAATAAATTCGGTTACATCGTTTAAATCACTTCATACATACAAACTTCTATTTTACTATTTTTAAATTTTAGTACTTTTGAAAAAAACAAAGCAATGAGATTTCAACATTTTCCAAAAATTTCACAAAATATTGTTCAAAGATTCTCTGATAACATGATATTCAACAACAACATGCTTTCTTAATAAATGCATATCAAGGAAACTACCCCAACTATCGTTGCAAACATTCTCAGCTATTGGTCCCATCAGATATTGTCAAAGACATCAAATAATTCCTCAGTTCGCCACTTTCGATAACATCCGGAATTACCCATGTATCACTTCCATCAAGTTGTAAAGGATTATGACAGAGTGGACACCAGTCCTTTTCCATTGCTTTCCATTGTTCGATACACATCGAACAAAAAGTATGAACACACGGCAATACTATATCTGGTCTACGTTCCATACATATTATACATTCACTTGTGCTAAGAGCCCTGTGAATATTTATATAAAAAAGGTGAAAAGTTAACCTTATTTGTATGACTATAATTGATTTAAAACATTACAACTTGCCGATAAAAATATATTAGCCGATCTATGATACGACTCCGAAATGATATTAATTAAGCAAACAATGGCAATAGTACCATTGGCAAATCGACAAACATTTATAATTTGAATAATTTGACAAACGTAACTGAAAAATGATTTGCTGACCTTGCATTAAGAACGCGTTCTTGAAACAATACTCCATTTGTCTCATCGATAGCATCTTTCAGCAGATAATATAGTGATTTTTGAAGGCTCAAAACTGTGCAAGCGTGAACACACGGTAGGAATCTGCCGATCTTGCATTGATCTAAATCTACTCGTGAATTTCAAGCAGCTTAAGCTGAATATGTTTAACATGCTCATGCTAGATATTAAAAGCAAAATAAGGGAACCGGAAGAAATTATAAGGTTTAGATTGCTTCATAGGTACGAAAATTTCAATTTCAATCCATTTTAATTTCAAGAACTTTTTCATAAAAATGATTAGTGAAAATCTATCATGACACGGTAATACATCTGCATGCGATAGCATTAAGTGTGCAGTATTTTGGAATCATAAAATTGAAGTGAAACAATACTAGTTTGATTCATTCGATTCTTCATGGTAGGCTTAATGAATTTATGATGCAATGGATATAGACAACTTCAGATTAATGTGTTGAAACGCAATCCTTTAGCCTACTGCACCAAAATTAAAATTTAATAAATAAAAAGGAAAAAAAAGTAGCGAGGATGGAGGAAAATAATGAATGATTACTTTTAAAGTGCATATCCTAACAGTCATTTTCCAAAGCAATGTATCAGCACTGCCTTTTTGATTGCAAACAATAAATGCCTTCCATCTGAGTCAACAAATTTTGCACATCTGAAAATTTTTATGCCAAATATTTTTTCGAAAGAACTCTTTGAAAACTATATTGATCATAAGAAAAATCGATTAGATAATAACATAGATATTAATCTCTTAATGATGATATTCAATTGGAATATTATATTGGAGTGTCTCGGACTTTAATTACATTTAAAAAGTTGGATTTAATTGAACGATGACCACAAAATTGTTATAACCGTTTTTTGCATCTCTCAAATCTCAAATGATAAATTAACCTATCATTGAGCTCACAGATAAGCTCAACAAATTGTTCCCATGTCATCGACAACATCTCAAACGTATTTTGAGATCTTCTCGAAAATGTACTTCCTTTTTGGCCCATTCTCCTGAAAACAACAGTTTAATTAATACCGTAGGTCAGTTTTTAATTTAACTTATTTTGTAAACAGTTTTGTTGACTGTACACAAAGGTGTTTATCCAAGAAATAAATACACATATAATCTGTTTACTCAATAACGTCATACGCCATAAACAAAGTCTTAGCAGTAAACATATAAGTAATTGCAAATTTTATATTTTAAAACAGATATTTCGAAAAACATCTTTATCATCTTCAAATTTGAGTGAAAACAATTTAAACTATCAACCATTTACGAAATAAGTAATGATTTGGAGGATTATACATTCATCCAATCGCAAATTTCCTTTCTTTTTTTTTTCAAAAATCAAATTACAGAGATTTCCGATGTGCTTGCTCAAGCAAATCGACGAACCAATAAGTACATAAACTTCCGCACATACTCCCTTGAAAAACTAGTCGATCGATCCATGCTAGTTGTGAGAATTTTACGGATACGATGCTTATAGCTTTCGTCTTTTTTTTGTCTCTCTCTTTTCTCTCTCTTTTCCTGTCAGAATTTTTAAGATATATCTCCGATGACTAACTTTCTCCGGTATTTTATATTATAATGGGTAAGAAGAAATCAATTCGAATAAATGTTATCGTGCATTGCAGCTATTCTCTAATTGTTTTTAATATTTCGGTACTTGATGTAATCGTGCTATAGCATTTCTCCTGTTATATTTGCTTATTTATTTGGCATTTTAAGAGGCATGTATGATCAATGAATGAAAACGCAGAAAATGTAAGTTAAATGTTAGAAAATAAATATAATATTGAAGATATTAAAAAGGTGAATAAAACTGATTCGTTAATTGGACAGAATGTGAAAGTATATTTCACAATGAATTAAATCGTTCAGTTAACATTCGTCATCTCATGAATTAAATCATAAATCATTTATGTCCAAATTATTTGCTTTAAAATAAATTCGTTAATGCATATTATTGTTTCATATACTATAGCTAGTAATAAGTAATAAGAGATACATTATCTGCGTTGTGAATTTTTTTCTATCCTTTGGCAAGAAATTCTATAGTTCGAGATATTAAATCGATGCATCAATGGTGTTAGAGTAAGAATTCTGTATAACAACAATAAGAGAGAAAATGAAAATCATAAATAGAAATTGCCGCTCGAATTGAGCACATATTTCCACATATTTCTGCATATATTTACAATCAGTTTATAAAATGTTACAAATTTATGAAAAAATCGCAGCTACTTAGATGATATGTAACAGCCAATTTAATTTGAAGTTCGACAAAAACCATTATCAATATGATGAAAGCGAATCATTATCACAAGTAAAAGACGACGATTCCGGAGTGAAAATAAAGAGAAGATGGATATTGTAAAGTTCGATAGTGTTAGTAATTTATTCCTTTGTGATCGGGAAAAATTCTACTTATTCCTTTCCTTTATTCGTAGTTGTTTGAGAGGAATATGTAAATATGCACGCTTCAAAAAATTTGTCCAGTAATTAAGAATTTGAATTCAAGTTTTTAATAACATTTTCTTTATATTGAATCTTAAAATAATGATGTTTAACGTGGAAAATGGAATGCAGGAACTGAATAGTTTGGGAACAAAATTGGAATTGAATAATATTCCTGTGGCTGCTTCATCCGATGGTTCATCATGGTATAAGCATGAAGTGAGAGAGAGCAAATTAAACAACGATGTTGTTGCTAATTCAATTCCAGTGTTTAAAAAGATGGGAGAAATGCTAAATTCGAAGAGCGCTAAAGGCGAGGCAAACATTGCTTTCAGGTTTTTTCTTTTCCTGAAATATTTGATACTATGCTAACTGCTTAATTTTTAACCTAAATATTGCTCTTTCATTTTATCTAACAGTTGATCAGCAATCTTCTTAGATTTGCTTTGCATTTAAAAATTTGTTGCTTGCATCGAATAATAAAAGCTGTACGAATATTGTGGATATCTGTTTTGAATCCAGTTTATTTTGTATAATATTTCTATGTGGAATGATTTTGGCGATATTCAGTTCTTGATTTTGCTTCAAACTCCTTTAACTATTAACCAAAACAGATTAAAGCAAACTACCAAAAAAATTAATGTGCTGTGCTAATTTATATGTTGTACAGCTATGTTGTGTTTCAGTAGTGGTGACAGTATACAGGCTGCTTCAGATGAAGATTTTAGTTTTACTCATGCAAGCGTCCTTGACTCAAACATGTCTTCTGTATCTTCATGTAGTTTGTTTTTACAGGTGTGGGTTGATGACAGTACAACTTTTTATTCTGTTGATTTATTTAAATGAAAAAGTTTAAACTTTGTTTTAAACTTCCATTTGTTTCATATCTATATTAGATGGTAAGAATATTCCCTTAATCCCATGTTTTTTCCACATTTTCAAAATGTTTACCATTTCTGTTCCAGATATTATTCCCATTCATTCCTGCTGGTCTTGGAATGGTTTTTGCTGGATTTGTTCTTGATATTGTACAGCATTGGAATTTATTTGTCGAGGTATCTATTCAATTATTTGGCATTCCTGATCTGGATTTATTTGACTTGCATTCCTAAATTTATCATATTGTTTTTTATAGGTACCTGAAACATTTATTTTGGTACCTGCATTACTTGGCTTGAAAGGAAACCTTGAAATGACTTTTGCATCCAGATTATCAACACTAGTAAGTTTATTCATCACTCCTTTCTTCTTGGGAATTTACTTTCCTACTGGTGTGTTCTTTTTTTCACATAGTTATTGACGCTTCTTGCTGCAGCCAAGTTTGCGGTCGTTCTCAGGTATTTTCTTTCGTTCACCAGCAGTTGATTTCCATGATTGTCATTACTATATATTTAAGCCAAATACGGTACAACATCTGCTTAAATAATTTTGTCAGGCCAATATGGGACGAATGAATTCACATTTGCATATGGTTATTATTGCTAACTTGGCTCTCATTCAAGTACAAGCAACTGTTGTAGCATTTCTCGCTTCTGGTTTTGCTGTTATGCTTGCATGGATACCGAAGGGGCAGGTAATTCTGTTAACTTTAGAGCTGATCTCTAAGAGGGTTACTGCTATTGCTAATATCTATCCTATAAAATGAAAGTGTAGTTGATTAAATTATTAGCAATTTTTATATGCAATACAGAGATTCATAAACAGTAGTTTAGTTAATTTCCTTTATTCGTACTTCACTAAATGTATCACTGGTGAACGGATATGAATTTTTTGCGATATTATCTGTACATTCAATCGCAAAATCGAAGCAAGATAAAAATGAATTAGATTCATATATTTTCATCAAAATCTGAATGAAGATTAAAAAGAATGTTGAAATCAATGTTTAGCTTCACTTTATTTGTGTGCTTTTTTACTGCCAATTTAATAATCATTTTTATTAATTAAATAGAAAGAAAGCGTATCTACTTTCTTCATTTCAGAAATATTTGATAAGCAAAGTTCATTAAAAGTTTACTTAACAAACAAATGATATGAGATGATGTGAACATTTTGTTGCTCAAAATCAGTGTAAAACAGATGTTTTATTTTTTTCTTTAATAAACGCAAATTTTCAGATTGATTGGTCTCATGCTTGTTTATTATGTGCAAGTAGTCTAACAACGGCATCACTGACATCGTTACTGCTTAGTACGGCGGTGATATGTGTTGTTTTGATTTCACGAAATTTCGCCGTTAATCCTGACAACATTGCAACACCAATTGCTGCGTCATTGGGTGATCTTACGACTTTAGGAGCTCTGTCATTATTAGGTAAATCTAAACCTAATTTAGCTAACAGTAATTCGCAATAATTTTTGAGGTATGAATAGGATGTGCTTGCTTTTTTCATTTCAGTATGGAAAAATTTAGCATTTTATGCGCAGTTATATCGTGTTTTAATCTAAATTTAAATTTTGTCAAAATTTTAATTTGATAGTCGTCATGAAATTCTTCTTTACATTTATCTTGGTAGGACTTGGTCCAGGCGATGACACTCAAATGCTTGACAACTTTATCTAGAGCCTCAAACAGTATCCGTTTGAAGATCAAGAGAAGGTCGAAAGTAGACGAAGCAGCAGTCTTGAGCTAAATATTTATAAACAACTCATTTACCCTTGATACAATATTTCCTCAGTACAAAGAAAGAGGAAAGCAGCTTGTGTTATAAAATTTTTACAATTTTATTTACGAAAATAAAAAAGAGAAAATAACAAAAACGGAGCTTGGCAGATAAAGGATTTAGTTCTTCATCTCTTTTGTGTTACTTTCGCACTACTTCTGCGACTGTTACATGACGTAGTATGTCTTCTTCTTTATTTTGTACGAAAATTCTTATGACTTTCATTTCAAAGCGCATATTTTAATTAGTTTTATTGGGAGTCCGATTTGTTACTGATTTTTGTTATCTAGTTTCACATAAGTTTTGAGTAATGAAGTATTGCAGGCTCAATATTTCTTCAATCGCATCTTAATGAAACTTGGCTTAATGTTGGTGTAATCGTAACATTCATGACGACAACACCTTTCTGGATCTATCTGGCACGAAAGAATGAAGGTACAACTGATGTGCTAGAAAACGGTTGGTCACCCATTATATTCAGTATGTTGATAAGTAGTGCCGGTGGTTTCATGCTAGAAAGCACTATCAAACGATTTCCGAAAATTGCGGTTTTTCAACCTGTTATAAACGGTGAGCTATAACATTAAAGTTGCTTGAAATTCTTATGTTTATGGTTCTTGTTATTCACTTTTTCTTTCTTGTAGTTTGCGCATATTCAGTACATTTATTCTTTTCTGTGTGACTATGAAGTCACCATTTTCAGCTTAGGAGGCTATTTTCTGGAGAGTTTTCCTTTTTCAGGAGTTGGTGGTAATCTTGCAGCTATTCAAGCTAGCCGTCTTGCTACATTGTATCATCAACGTTGTTCATTTGGAACATTAACAGAGGATTTATCAATGCATTTTAGCCTTAAACGAGCATTTCTTTCTAATGGTTAGTGTCTTTTTGACTTTATTTTTTCAAATTAATCTCTTTTAACTTTATTTCTTTTTTTTTTTAACTCTTAGATACTATAATATACTTTCTGGCTGCTAAAGGTTTTGTTATTATTTCGTCCGTTGCAAATTTTTACTGCCTGCTTTGTTAACTCTCATTTCATACAGAAAAATAATTTTTAGATATAGATGCACATTCAGCTCGTGTGTTGTTGTTGTTTGTGGTTCCTTGCCATATCTTTTTAACTGGGTGATACAGATCTTACATAAAGAGAGTGCTTTACCATCTGGACCACTTTTTACTGGCACATATATTTGTGCGGCATTAGTACAGGCAGGTTAAATGATTTTTTGAATGTAAGCTTCGCTTATTTCGCCTTTCTCAGTTAGTGGAATTAATTTCTGTCAACGAGTTTACTCCATATTACTAATTTGCGGTAATGGTGATTGGGAAATTTTTTCAAATTATTTTTTTTTATTTAATCCAAGATTGCGTACCTTCATACTGTATTGAAAAAATGGTTGGGAAAAAACTGAATTTTTCGCTTCAACAAGTTAGAAATTGGAAGTAATTAATGAGTTTTCAGGTTTTATCTTTACTTTACTTGTGTCAGTTACTCGTTGCTTTTTTATGGTCACTGGAGGTGGATCCAGATTGTGCTGCAATACCATATTTAACAGCCCTTGGTGATTTGTTTGGTACATTTTTACTATTTTTAATATTTGCTTCTCTTTCTTGGTTCAGTAAAGGTCAGAATTTCCGGTGATGAAATAACGGTAATTGCATTTCTCCAAAATAGTGTTATTAATTAGAAATGTGAATTCAGATTTTTGAAGTTTATTGTTGCAAATTAAATATAAATTAACTAAAACCTTCAAGTTGTTCTCCATCTGTTGTTCCTTGTTTTCTGCATATTTCGAGACTTTGATATCTATATATGTATATAGACTATATATATATATATATATATATATATATATATCGTGCACATATACTTTTTTCAAGAGGTTTACTCCAGCGAGGTTACTCCGATCGCTGCTACACTTGTGCTCATTTGAACGTGCTTAGTGACGATGATGTCACGTTTTTCCTGTCAGTTTTTTCGCTAATAAATTAGTTTAATATTGTTTGTTCATAATGTCAGATCATTTTGTTGCTGTACACTTTTTCCGTTTCGCAGATAAAAAGCTTTGCTTGTGATCACTATTTCTCAGTTACATACTGAATGAAACTAACAATTATAAAAATTTGGAGCAGTTGTAATTTTCATTGTTTTATTGAAAGTTCATGAATATTAATGGCCCATATTTCAAACAAGATTCCAGGTCTTTTTATTTTCCTCGCCCAAATTTCTATAGTCATATCTTGGAGATTTTGACACTAACAGCGAATGTGATGCGACGAAATTACAAGTTTGCATTGGAAAATTTGAATAGAATTTTTACGAGAACTGGAGCAAAACGATACTGCTATGCCGATATTGCAGAATGGCAGTATAAAATTAGCCATCGCGAAACGGGGCCTTCAAATTAAACTGCGCTATTAAAGGTGATGAAGCGCAATTTCGTGGATTTTGTTTCCATTCAAGAGTTGGATTATGCTGTCAGAATAGGGTTCATTGTTTACATGAAAGTGTAAAAGGTTATAGATGTCTCGCTGTCATATGTTCGCTTTATATATGTATATTCATTCTGCGTAATCAATATTGCTCTCAAGGTCGCTGGGGCAATATTGATTATGCAGTTTTAGCGGGTATTTATGA
Organism: Dirofilaria immitis; assembly: GCA_024305405.1. NCBI lineage: Eukaryota > Metazoa > Nematoda > Chromadorea > Rhabditida > Onchocercidae > Dirofilaria > Dirofilaria immitis. Next base: position 2,219,556 of record JAKNDB010000110.1, read on the forward strand.
AAATATTACTTTAAATTGCCTATATGACTGTTGACGTTACTTATTAAATTCTTTAATTCTATAATATTTATATGTTATTGGCAATGATACAATCAAATATTCCAAGACAAATGGTAATGACACAGTGATAATTAATTATAGTCATCTAATAAGGTAATATAGTCAAGAAGTTGTACTTTAAAAAAAAGATTAGAATGAATTCTTGTTTTGTAATACCACTGAATAATATTTCTGAGAGATATGAACAATTCAGTCTTTTGGTAATGCTTATATGTGGAATTTTTGTATTTTTTTAATTTATTTCTTATTAACGAGATTTATCTTTATCTTTATCAATCCGTCATAAAGTAAAAACGAAGTACTATTAAATTCAAATTCAGGCCGTAAATTTACCGAAAATATTTAGTTATCAAATGATATTTGTTATCAAATGATAAATAATTCTTCTTTTTTCATAGTACTCTTTTCAGTAAACATGTAGAAAAATAATTACAATGACGTTTCCGTACTGCTCTCTCTTCATATTAAGGAATTTGTTCTCATTCCGTTTGCATAGGATATATAATCATAAATCGCTTCCGATCATCGTCACATTTCCTGTCTATTTCTTCTATTATTTTTGTTTTTTATTTTTGAGCATTCTGTACATATCACCCTGAACTAAAATAACAAAACAATAGAAAAAAAACCAAATATCAAACTCACATTCATATGATCGTATCTTGCCATCAAAAAAATCTTTTGAACATTATGTTTGAATCGTTTGATTTTTATAATAATTTCTACGTACATCTTTCAGATATTTCAAAAGTTTAGTTATTTATCGGAAAGGTCACTCAACAAATGCTTTTGGTCGTGTTGGGTCATTTCAACTTTCATTAAGTTGTAATTATTCTGCAGCTCGTCAACAATTCATTGCTTTGCTGAATAAGGAACTTAAAACCATTCAAGTTAGCTGTTTCTATTTTTAGGGCTTCATAATTGTTATCATTCTAAACATTAAACTTCTGGTATAGGCCAGCTATTACCAAGTAATGGTAATAATTTATAGGACGCTGGCACTTATAAAAATGAACGGATTATTACTGGTCGTCAAGAAATGGAAATTAAAATTGAGAATTATGAAATGCCGATGATAAATTTTTGTGCTAACAATTATCTCGGTAAATTATCTTTTTTCTATCAAAAGATTAAATATCATTGTTTAAAAGTGTTTGCTTGTTAAATATATTACCACCAAATAGACTAATTTTTCTTCACAAGGAAAGTTTGGGGCATCTTTTTCTGTCTTTTGAAGTCGGATTTTTTCAGGATTAAGTAGTCATCCCGAAGTGATCAAAGCTGGACAGGAAGCAATAAATACTGTGGTGCTGGCATGAGTTCTGTGAGATTCATTTGTGGAACACAAGATATTCATCGAACTCTGGAACAAAAGCTTGCCAAATTTCATGGCCGCGAGGATACTATCCTGTATGCAGCTTGCTTTGATGCTAACGGCGGACTTTTTGAAGTGCTTACAAGTAAACACTCAAAAAATTAACAAATTTAGTAAATTTGAAGAATTAAGCGAATAGTTCTTCTGAAAACCGAAAGTTTTATTCCCACTATGATTTATTTTTTAAGGAATCATTTAGCACTAATATTACGGAAACATATATGCTTCAGTATGTAATACTTTGTAGCAAAGACATGCTTATCACAGGTACACTTTCATCAAACTATGATTACCTTATTCTTCTTTAATTAGATATTTTTGACTAAATATGAAATTTTTAAACATAATGATGCAACTTTGCTTATGTATAAATCACTTGTTTTATCTTAAATGAGATATCTTTGATTAAATATGATAGTCTGGCCATTAAATACGACAAGCAGATAAGAATTTTGTTTAGATACTATAGAGAGATTAGTTGTACACTTCATTATTTTAGTTTTAATTCCTGATTTTTACAATCAATGAGAATTTGTAGACGAAGAAGATGCAGTTATTTCCGATGAGCTCAATCACGCTTCCATTATCGATGGTATTCGACTATGTAAAGCGAAACGTTATCGTTACAAACACCTCGACTTAAATGATCTGGAAAAGATTCTAAAAGAAACTCAAAGTAAATTATCTACATTTTATGATAGTGGATATTATTTCTTTTTTACTCAAGAGAAGAAAGAAATATCATAATTTTAAATTTAAAAACTGCTACAAGATTTGGAAAACGATGTATCATTTTTTATGTTACTCTTTCCAAGAGTCGAATCTTCAACTGATTTTTGAAATCCAGTTTTCTGTGTAAACCTGAACAATGAATTTTGAAGACAATAGACGACGAGTAATTGCTACCGATGGTGTTTTCAGTATGGATGGTGATATAGCGCCATTGAAGGAAATATGTGATCTTGCAGACCGATATAATGCACTCGTTTTCGTTGATGATTGCCATGCAACTGGTAAAAATATAATATGTCACCCAAATAGTTTATTAAAAATTGAATTGGCAACAAATTTAAATCATAAATTTGAGGAAAATGCAAATTTTGTTTGGAAAATGCTATATTGTATCGCTTACTTACTACTGAAACTTCAGATATCACAGTTTACCAATCAAAAATGGAAGTTTTTAAAAGTAGTTAAAAATTGAAAGTTGCATTTTAGGCTTTTTCGGTCCAACCGGTCGTGGTACGGAAGAATATCTAGGTATTCAAGGACGTGTTGATATAATCAATTCTACGCTCGGAAAAGCTTTAGGTGGTACAATGGGTGGCTATACTGCAGGACCGAAGCCATTTATCGATCTTTTAAGGCAGCGCTCTCGACCTTATTTGTTCTCGAATTCATTGGCGCCTTCCATTGTAGGCTGTTCCATCAAGGTACTTAGATTTAACGGTTTTATATGATTGAATTATACTTTGATTCATATGCAAAAAAGCGAAAATTGAATGTCATATTCTTTGAAAATTCTTTCACTCACAGATGCACAGCTTATTGCAGTTATGAAATTTCTCATATTTTTTGTTGTTCACTCACTTGAAAATAACAAGCGTTTTAATCGCTCCGTTGTATTAAATTCATAATATATCAAGGTGAAGAATTTTGACGTCTAATCTCAAATGCCAGACATATACTTTATAAGCAATCGAGTGGAAACTAAAATTTTCCATCTGCTTAGGTTCTCGATTTATTGACCGGTTCGTCAAAATTCACAAGTTCATTAAAATCGAATATATCAAATTTTCGTAAATCACTCACTGACGCCGGCTTCAAAGTAATGGGTAACTCAGATCATCCGATCTGCCCAGTGTTTCTGGGCGATGCTAGGTATATTTTCCATACTTTTTAATTGTTCATGTTATCTGAATTGGTTGGTAATAGTATTTATATCACTCTTTGTTTCTATATGTACTAAAAAAAGAAATAATATAAATTTCATCTCTTAAATTAATAACTTATAGACTGGCTTCGGTGTTTGCGGATGAAATGCTTAAAGAAGGCATATATGTGATTGGATTTAGTTATCCTGTGGTGCCCAAAGGCAAAGCGAGGATTCGTGTGCAGGTACTCAAATTTTATTAAAAACTTCTGTTTATATTGGACATAGGGGAGAAAACATGAAGCCATCACTTCCTTCATTTCCCTCCCGCTTTACCAGTCGCTCGCTTCAAGTAACATAGTATTTTCTTCTGAATTCTTAATGTCAGCTATATGACCTAGGTGGACAGAATCGTGCAGATGTTTTCGATAATTTAAAACTTCCTGATTGCGAAATGACCTGGAGAACTCAAAGAAGTTCAGTCCTTATAGGAACTAATTTTTATTCCACTTCAATAAATAAGATGTAGATTTCTGCCGCTCATACGAAACAACAAATTGACCAGTGCGTCAACGCGTTCAAAACGACCGGGAAGAAACTTGGCGTCGTTTAAATGAGCCGATCAAACAATAGAGCATTCTTCATCTGGCTCTGCTTTATTCCATATCTGTGCGCTTTTCCACTTTCACTTCCTCCCAAAATTCCATTGTCATTTATCATTATGTTCCAAAGCTTCATTGTTGGACCGAGAAAATATCACTTTATTGTTCATTAATGTCGTGTTCGTGACTCATTACCATTCTGCTTTGAGGAAAGTATATATTCATAAGGACCGCTATAAAATATAAAACAAGAATGCCAAGAGAATCGGTTAAAACTCGTAATATTACTGATGGGCTACCAAGAGTTATAGAGTTATTTGAAGCACGACGTCCTAAAATCATTGCTGGAACTTGTTTGCTTGCCAAATTCGTCGCCCAAAATCAGATCGAGTTATTCGTTGAGAAATAATTATAATCTGTAGGGATATAAAACATCTAATGCCACGATGCGCTTTATCGAATGCATATTCCGAATACATGGAAATCATACTGGAACTAATGGGGGCGAATGACGAGAAAGATTCCTAAATTTGCAGGATTTGGCCAAGGAAATATTAAATAGCAAATAAGGATAACACAACTACGTATTGACTGTAATTATTTTGGGCGCATAGTTATTTCCCAAATTTTATTTAATAATAAATATAAAAATATATAAAAACAGCTGAGACATATATCAAATTGGAAATCAAGATATTGAAGGATGACAAATCTCAGTCTGTACATAAGCTTTCAACATTTTAATTAGAACAGTTTGAATTTTCAGTCAAATTATTCATTTATACTCTCCGATTAAATGAGTCATCCGCTAAGAGTAAAAGCCCTTCGCATTAATTCTCGAAACATTAAACTGACTTCCTGAAAAAATATAATTCATGTAACCTTGTTGAGGGGCTATATGTCTAGATCCAGAATTTGGGATGAAAAGTTTTTTCTTCCCCATAGAAAATAACAATAAACTTACCCTTCTAATTTTGCCCAAAACAGAAGCATTCTCCTGTGCTCTGCGAGAAAGATAAGGTAAAACTTTATCGATCGGCCCGTAAGGTACATATTTATACACTGAATAATCAGCATTTGCGAGTGAATATGAAACCTGGAATATCTAATCTTAACAAAAGTTTGTCGGGTACTTTATTCATTACAGTTCATTTTCCGTTTTATTAATGTTTATTTCATCATTCCTTAATATAATTTTTAGAGGCCTGCTTTCAACATGCAAATCATAACTCCTTTGATTTACAGCAATAACATAAAGATTAGAGAAATTTGACACATATAAATACCTGGTCACACATTCCATAAAGCTGCGCAAAAGAAACGATTTCACTTAAAGGTGATATTTTCGCTTCACGCATCATTTCGACAACATGTTTCACGCTTTTTTCATTATGTGTCGCAGCCATCACTGATATGCTTCCAGGACTTCTTTCCTGACTTTCCTGATCAATCTTTGCATCACTTGCCTGTACATCTCTGCTGTTGCCTAAAACAAAATGAAAACTGCTGTAAGCAACAATTCATAAAACCTGTCATCTTCATTGATTTCTCATCATTTAACAGCAATTCAGAAATTTCAATTTCTTACTTCAATATTCGGATTGATTGGATCCTCATAATTTAAAGCCGCAGCACGTTTCCTTTCTTGTTCTATATATGCACCACGAACAACTTTACATCCAAAATGGAAACCTTCTCGCCTAGCCAAATGCAAATCTAATTCAATGTCCTTTAGACAACTCTTCAAATATGCTTGGTATGTGCTAAAAACTAAAGCGTTCCCTTTGTTATACCTGAAATCAGACAAATTAAAAGGATATGGAATTAAGATATTCACAAATTTTTAACAAAGCAGTAATCGGAACTATTTTATATAATCAGTAATTTCAAAACTCTTTTTGTTTTCCTGGGCAAAATTTGGGATATGGAATTATGAAAACAGTACTTCTAATTTAGTTTCTTTTTAGATTAAACGCTATTCCTTATACAGGTTTGAAAGATTAATTTGCTGAAAACTTTAAATACTGTATCTGACTTCCTCATCATTGCCATTGCAAGTCTTGAAATAGCCGGTTGAAAATAAGTTTGTTCAGCATCAATCATTGTACGTAAATTATTCCTTTTCCCATGTTCAATTGTTCGCACGATACGTTCCATCATATTAACAGTCTAAAAAATTCCGAAATTTACTTAAAGATTTCCAAGCTTTAATACTGTCGTACATAATAGCTTACACAAAGAAAATACAAATTATAAATTTACTTCTCGAGACTCAGCCTCTGTTAGACAGTTCAACAACGGTTCCATTTTTTCGTTTTGACATTGTATATCTGAAAAGAGGAAATCTGCTTTAAGTTTACTAAATAGACGCTTGTTTTTAGATGAATAAATTTCGAGAAACTACGAAATTCTTATATAAAGAACATTATCAGCATACGCCAGCGCTGCTTCTAAAACAGTTCTCTTAAATAATATTTGTAATATAACCAATTCACATCTTGTCCATTTCTGGATTATTTATAATAAGCAAAAACATCAGGACTGTCCAGTCATTTGATGAAGCGGTAGATTCATGTCTCATAGCAACTGGAAATGAGTTTTATACTTCCAAAACTAAGTTCTCAACAGTTCAAATTTCATGTAAATTTGAAGACCGAAATTTTTGATGAAATTGATTCTGAGAGGTAAACATCTAACTGTTCATTTACTTGAAACATCTGATCGAGTCGTTCATGTTCCTCGATAAGTTTACGCCAATCATAAAAGTCAACGAAGCCGTTCTCGTCAAAATCCACTGTTTTTAACCATTTCTGCATCATATTTTCATCTATTTGAACACCCTGATCCTAAATACTTTAAACTTATTGACTGAAATATAATCATTAAAAAAACTTAAAAATTTCCACACTTGAAGCACACTTAGAATTTCAAATGAAATTACAACAAAAAAAACCTAAGGTATATAAACGGAAAAGATTGCCTTAAATGACTATATGAACAAAAACCTCAATTCTCTTCAAAAATTCTTCTTTTTTGATTTTATTGAGGAGAAGATCTTCCCAGGATGAGCCAATCAATTTTTATAGAAATTATTAGATTGTGCTATTAATTCCGTCAATTTCAGAAGCAATTGCGGCCTGAAATATGAGATGTCATTTAAATAGCACAAAAGTTCATCTCAATGCATATAAAGTAGAAACCAGGAAGATGAAAAGTTATTGTTAAACTGAACGTGAAGTTAATCAATATATTTAGTTCCCATTCCACAATTTTTATGAATTCAGTCAAGCAAACAAGAAACCTTCCGAGTGCTGTTAATTTGATACAGTTAATTCCACAATTTCCGACTGCCGAAGTTATTGCATCTGCACTTGCACAAAAATATCACAGTTCTTGTCGCACTGGACTTCACTTTCATAAAAGTAAGTCCTAAAATGTGTAAGTTAAAATTAAAAAGACGGTGACTACACCAAAAAATAACAAAAGAAAAGGTAGAATTGTAAATTCAAATAACATCAATTCGAAGAAAAACAATAACAGAATGCCCTAAAATGATATTTTGTGATACATAATGTGAAACTGAAAGTTGTTTTAAAAGCGATCAGATTTCTCCCTACAGATTAGTAAGATATCACTTTTATTATTAAAATAACCTCCGTAACTGAGGCAAAATTGGATGATAAAAATATCTTACTTTAATTTTAAGTAATTGAATTAGTTGACAACGAAGAGCTACAAAATGCCCGTAAAGTTGCAAAAAAAAAGTATATCTTATTCTCACTTAAAAAAAATTCAAAATTAACCTGGCACTGACAACATCTTTACGGCGATCACCGAATTCTTTATGGACTGTATAACGTTGTCGTGTTTTTCCACCGTCGCTTTATCAACAATATTTCCTACCGGCTAAAGAAAACTTAGATTTAACTTTATAGCACTCGAGATCGCAGTATACTCCAATCAAATAGCACTTCTGTGATAAATTGGATTCCTAATAAAAAATCTGCTGGTGTACAAAAACATATATATATTTATATACACATATTAACGCGGGAAAAATGAAAAAAAGCAAAAATATTGGAGAAAGACTAAAACAGACACAATAAATACCGATGCCCCTTTTTAATTGTTGAAAATCAAACCTCAATTCTGGCTTCACCACCGACTATTCCCTCAACAGCTTTTCTTTCAGCTTCATCCGAAGAAATATCCGACTCTACGCAATAATCCAAGATTGATTTCACTCCACACTTCTTTAGCCGTATCATTGTCTCTTTTACCTTCAATATAAACTTTTCCAACCATCACTTCGCAAACGAACCAAAATTTTTGCAGGAAATCAATGATTAATTTCAAATAGATTCAAAAAAAGTTGCCTAAATTTTTAGTAGAATGAATTTAATTCCACAATTTTATAAATTCGAATCTTATTTTGAAAAAGCTTTAAAAAATTCAACTACCGCAATTGAAGTATAGAAAGAACTATCAATGTGCTTTTCTTTTCAATCTTTCCTTAATTTTTTAAAAGAATTTCAGAAAGAGCAAATATTAGGCCGATTCAACAACAAGATAAAAACTCTTCCTATTTTTGACACAGCAATTTTTTCAATAATATTAATATTAAAGGCTGCAGCAATTTTTGTATTTCTATATCTCCGTAAAATTTGTAAATTCAAGATAAAAAATGATGTAAAAACAATCATAGCTTACTTCATCTATCGTTTCACCGCCAACAAATTGCCCGAAAAACGTTAATTTTAGTAGCTTCTTATATAATTTTTCACCAAATACTTTTTTCAATCCAACCATTATCAGTTGTTCTTTATTCCTCAATGTTTGTATTGTACAAAGCGGAAGTACAATAAGACCACGGAACAATTCACTTGTTCTTTTGCCCTGAAAAAGGTACGAATACAATTTTAGATCACCGAATTTCTCTAATTAATAACAGAAATTAGAAATGATTTTTCGGAAAAAGTTTCGATCATTATACACCTCTGCTTATCATACACTTCTGTGCAATGTTCAGTTTTATTTATAAAACAAATCTACTTTGAAGGCAGTTTTTGTGCTTTTGAAATCCAAATCCAGCTTATTGTAACATCCTTTAATTTCATCAATATTTACAGCGGATGTTTGCGATGACGTTTCCGATGACGCCATGCTGCAAATATTCCAACCAAAACAATAACAATTATTGCGTAATTTAATATATAAAATTCTAGTTGTTGAAACAAAGGGAAGATCAAAAACTATTCAAAATCATAAAATTTAGTAGTGCTATCACTTATGACAAAAGAGAATTAGGAAAATATTCAAAAAAAAAAAAATTACCGGTATGACAAATATGCCAACGACCTGAAGTTTGATACTGAAGCGAAATTATTTGAACGTAGTAATACTGCCGGCATTTTATTCTTTCTTTCTAAATAATAAATTATAACTAGGGAAACAGCGAAGGCTTAGTATATATCAGATATTATATAGTAATTCCTAAAATTATTTTATCATACTCAATTGAGAAAAGGAACAAACAATATCGAATATTCCCTTTCTCACTTTTTAAAATTTCAAAATGCTGTAAAAGCTAAATTAGTTTAACAACATTATTACTGAAAAGAATGCATCATAATTATAATTTATCCATTCGAAAAACCATTATTGCTAAATGAAACGAAATGAATGTGATTAATCGTTATATCTCAACAATTAGTTAAGCTTTATAATCATAATAATTATCATTCTGTAGAAACGACTACTAATGCAAGATATATTGTATTTATATTGCTAGAGAAGGTTTTAAGAATTCAAAAAATTCAAAATTTAACAAGAAATATGTGAAGTCCTCTATTACTATGATCCTTTACAGGGCGCCAGCCTTTTCCGTCTAGGCAAACATACACCAACGCTTCATTTAGCGAAACGCGAGAATGAAATGAAATAAACAATTTCGATCAAGCGTACACATAGACACTCACACATACGCACATACACACATGCACACACACACACACACACACACACACACACACACACACACACACACACACACACACACACACACACACACACACACACACACACACACACACACACACACACACACACACACACACACACACACACACACACACACACACACACACACACACATACACACACACAATTTTTATAAAGTCTTCACCTCCCTGCAGCAATATTATGATCAAGTAGTGAAAGAATCACCACCACGTGATTGTTTAATTGTTTAACCCCTCCTTTACAAGAAAAAAAAAAAAACTTGATCTACATCTTCTGGCATGTGTGCATGTATATATATATGTATATATGCATAATATATGCATGGTATGTATATTATGTGTACAAATAAATAAAAGATACGTGCACATATACACAATACATGCATATATATATGGTTCGTGCATATAGGTATAATACGTGTATAATGTGTGGAGTATTTTTGTGCGTATTTTAAATATTTGAAAAAAATTTTTTCCCTCGCTTATCGTTGAGGAAAAGAAATTAGAAATAGGAAGGAGCATAAATAAATACATAGATATTTTTACGTATATTGCAAATGTTGTCCTATCATATCATATATCAATAAATGAATCCAACTATCAGTTACTGTTAATAAGCGATAATGGAAATAAAAATGCCGCAAGAATCCTATGATAATGCAAAATAGTTAGTTGATAAAGCTATAAAATAATAATTAGAGCATTTTTTCCTTTTATTTAACTGTTGAATTTAGAAAAGAAATAAACGAAAAGATCAAGATTATATTATCAGAATTCTCATAGTATTCTTTCGTTTTTACGAGAACTCTCGAGATTGATTACTCCCTTTGATCATTTCAAAATCTTTAGTGATAACATCTAGAGACGCAGACACTATCACTCGTTTATAACCGATAGTGAATTTCCACATGAGTAAAATATTACACAAACTGATGTTTAATGTTATAATCTTCGGCGTTTCATAAACCAGCCGTTGTTTCAAGAATGCTGATATGACTCTTATTTCCATTACTTTTGATAAACCACTATGTGTCTCACACATCAAATCGTAATTTGAAATTCTCTGATAATTAGATGTTTCAATGAAGATATTGGAAAAACACTTCTCATTGTATGCGTCACCAGATTGCATGCGTCACCAGATTGCATGCGTCACCAGATCACCTTTCTTGCTTCGGTCATCTATTTACGTGATTAACCCACAACAAATAGCATGGCAAAGGAAAGTACATCAGCACAATATACTAATATCTCTCGTGATATAGATATAAACGGAAACAGCCAATCATTTTGTTATCATTCTTTAATCATCTGATTAATCCACTTAAGATTCATTATTTAAAAAAAGAAAATGAAACAATCCGAATGTTGAGAATTTTTTACATTCAAGTTCTTCCATTTTCAACTTGTTTCATCAAAATGTATATCTAAATCTAGTTTCTGCTATTCCAATAAAAAGATTTCAATAAAAATCTTCCAAAAGTACGATTAAACACGAATTGGAGTAATGCATTCAATGACCATAAATGCTGTAACAGCATCAATTCCTATACAATAATTAATCGTTTATTATTTTTCATCTCATTTTTAAAATTTTACTTTTAACGTTTCACTATAATGGATTTGATATAGCGAAAATAAAACGATGGCGAAACTCTTCTGCCTAGTAAATTTCAAAAGCTCACGCTATTTTAAATAACATTAGATTGAAATTTATCCATATTTTCTATTTTGAATAATGTCATCATTTGGAAGAAGACCAATTAGAAAAATCCTTACTCATTTTTCGTCACAATCTGATATTAAATTATCAAGCTTTATCAATTTGAATCCTTGAAATAAAAACTATCAATTCTAAACTCTACTGTATAATACTAAGCCAAATTATCAATCAATTCTATTCAATAATACCGTAAAATTAATTCTATTGAAAGAATCCGAAAATTTTAAATGACAATCGTTTTGCCTTTCCGATTACGCATAATTCCAAGCACAACCAACTTCTTAGTCGATATAGCTAATCCTAATATGACAAATATCCTTACGATGACAGAAATACCATCACGCAATCCATCAATCATTCCGTTCTTCTTAACGGATACCTTATCAAATTTTGTTCTTTCATCGAATCACTATCAATTTAAGCGTCCTCAACGCATATACACATTCACATACTAATATGTAGGTAGATAGATATACGAAGGCGAACAGACAAACAGGCAGATGGACGTACAGACACATACAGACACACATATACATACATGCAGACATACATGAACATACACACCCATACATACATATAGACCAAAATACGGGAAGTGATCGATTTGGGTATCGATCTGTAGAACTATTTCATTTCATTGCTATATATGAATTTTCTGCTCACAGGTTTACAAATGGTACTTTTCTTATTGTTCTTCACAGTGAAATATTTTGAGAAATAAATAGTATCTCGTATCATTTTAGCAAAATTAAGCTAATAGAAATAAATTTGAGCAACTTTTTGGCATCTTTTTAATTGCTTAAAATTAATTTATAATTTAATTAATAATTTTTCTTCAACTTTTGAAATTTTAAATATTAATTTTTATAGCACTGAATAAGGATGATTTTAAATCATCCGATAGCATTAGCGAACAATACAACAATGGATCGTTCAAGATTCGGCCTTGATTTAACACTACAAGATTTGGAGCCATTACGAGTACCAATGACTGATGAAGAGGTATTTAATTGTTTTTGCAATCTGTTGGTATTATCTTATATGCTTCTTTTTTTAAAAGTATATATTGTACCTCATCGTTGATTTCAAAAATAGTAGATAATATATTACTATGATTATTTAATTTGATTTCCTGTTTATTTTGTAAGCATCAATGATTCTTAAGTACTATAGATTTAATTTTACTTTACCGTTGTAATTACAGTTTGATAGTTAAACATATTATAGGTTTAACGTGTAGTAGCTGCAGCATCAAATAGACATTGCAAAAACAGATAAGCCAGGAAAAATATGAGTTTATTGATATCAAATTTCACAAGTTATATTTTTTTCCTGTTTATTTAATTTTGTAAGCATCAGTGATTCTTAAGTACTATAGATTTAATTCTACTTTACTGTTGTAATTACTGTTTGATAGCTAAACATACTACAACGTTAAACCTATACTTATAATGAAACAAAGCAACTACTGCTATAGTTTTTTATCATTTTTTTAAACACTTATTAACTATGCGAATTACATTTCTGAAGGTGGAAGAGAAATATGAATCAATCCGAGGAAGGTCTGGCGTGCTTACTATAATGGGTATCGAATATAGAGCGCAACTTTCTGACATTGTTGATATCAAGGAACTTGGGCGTGGTTCATTTGGAGTAGTCCGAAAAGCCCGTTTCAAACAAACTAAAACACTTATGGCAGTGAAAGTAATTAATTTCAATAGTTGTTTTAGACTCCGTGATTTTGTATTCTTTAGTTAAAATAACAAAATACCAATATAGCAAATACTGATTTTTTTTTTTGTTCGCTATCAAAAATTTGCTCAGTCTGAAATAGTGATGTGATGTTTAACAAACTTTAAGTTTGCTAATTCAACTCATAACTTTTTTTCCATAGATAATTCCAATAACGGGTAATGCCGAGAACAATAAACGGACAGTGATGGATATGGATGTTATTATGCGATCCCATAATTGTCCAAATATCGTTCGTTGTTATGGTTGTTTTGTTTTTGAGGTAATATACTTTTAAAAAAAAATTATTAGTAACACTGAGTCAAACTAATTTGCTCTATAGCATAATTTTCTTCGAACAAAATCATTCAGCCAGTATTTTAGAAAAGAGTCACAGATAGATTAATCAATAATACTAAATATAGATAAAAACAAAAAAAAATAGAAAAATGGTGAAAATAGTTTAAAAAGTATTAATCCAAGGATTTCTATGATTCATTTTAATGGATTGCATACGGCAGATTTTAAATAAAAGGTTAATTGATTTCTTTTAAAATGAAAATGGATAATTTAAACAAAGATTTTTTGGTAGGGATTAAAAATTAGGAAACTCGAAGAAGGTTAAAAATTTGATTTGTAGTAAAAAAAAGTGTGTATCTAGTCAGAAGTGCGAATATGCATGGAGCTGATGTCGATGTGTTTGGATAAGCTGCTTAGGATAGCGCTTCATTTTCCCGAAAATATCGTCTCCAATATAACCAAATCAATTTTATTAGCACTGGAATATCTTAAAGAAAAGAAGTTTGTTGAAATTTATCATGCTTTTATTATTTTAAACTGATAATTGCAACATAGATTTTCTATGTTTCTTTCTAGATATTTAATTTCTATTTTGTTGGTTCAAATTTGTGGAATGTTTTGGGCTCAGATAAATGCTTATTTTAGATTCATAATTCAAATATTTTTAGAACATCATGCACCGAGATATTAAACCATCGAATATTCTAATCGATCATAGTGGGACAATCAAATTATGTGATTTTGGTATTGCTGGCCGATTGATTGATTCCAGACGAGCAGAAACTAATACCAAAGGCTGTACTGCTTATTTAGCGGTTCGTTTTTTGTCTTCAAAAATGATCATTTCAGATTATATAATTAATATAAAAATCCATTTTACACTGTACTATTGCTTGAATAAACGATGAAGTATCATATTATAACCCCATTGACTCTGGAAAGATGTCGTAGAATTCTTGAGCGTTTCCTGAATGAGCAAGATATCTCTTAGCCATCTTATCTTCTCCTCATTTTGTCCGCATCATACCCATTTTATCCAATTTTTTTTTCCCAGTTATAAATTCTTTTCATGAAATCCATAAGCTCTGCTTTTCATAAATTTCTTTAAGTTGTTTATTTAAAGAAAAAGACGTTAGACTGAATTTAATTTTAGCCAGAGCGTGTAGCAAGCAGCGATTGTGAATATGGTGTACGTGCTGATGTTTGGAGTTTAGGAATAACACTTATTGAGCTAGCCAAAGGGACTCATCCATATGAGGGTTGCTCGACAGATTTTGAGCTTCTTACCAAGATCGTAAATGATCCGCCACCACGACTTAATCCAACTCAGCACTTTTCGCAGACATTTTCAGTATTCATCGCTAAATGCCTCATGAAACGGCCCATTGATCGTCCAAATTATCACGAGCTTCTGGTACGCGCTTTACCTTTTTGGACACGATTTTAGAAATATATTTTTATTATTTTTGCTTATGTTCCATATGTGCAAAGCAATATCGCAGTAAATTTGTTTTGCAAAAATACGTCTTAAATTTTTGTTTTGCCAAAAATAATTGATTGATGTCATCATGGCAAGCATAAATACCAGTTGGTTCACAATAGTTAAAAAGTCAAAATTTTTGCAGTAATTTTTCCTCTCCGATAGGAAAATTTTTGATTATTTGTTCTGTCTGATAAATTAAAACATAAGAGATTTACTGATGCCTACAACAAATCAAGAATAATGCCGAAAAATAAAAAAGCGATTGCACAAAGATTGGTTTTATCTGTTTATTTGGACATTGTAAATCATTTAACTAATCGTCGTGCAATTTTATAAATTTTCATTGTTACTTCTGCTGATTATATTATTAGTATTAGCACTCTAGTACTAGTACTGTCTGAAATCTTAGACATAACCTTAAAATAGTCTCATTCTTATATAAGCATCTCAATGATGTCATATTTTTTCTTTTCAGCAAGATCCATTCATCAGAGGGAATACAACCGACACAGCAGCAGTGGCCAAATGGTATAGTTCGATATGTGTATGAAATTCAATTTTTTTTTTCATTGTTAACTATTGGTAGAATTTTATTAGAAAGACTTTAGAATCTCACATCTTTTCTCAAATTCACAATTAATAAGATCTTTATTAATTGAAAAGGAAAAAATCCTTGAAAATGAATCAAAACTAGTTTTACTGTTGTAAGTTACAAATATTACACTTCTATGCATATTTTACAAAATAATTATGAAGGCATATTATTATTATATTATAATGCTCATGCTTAAATCCGAATGTTGCAATTTCATGTTGATATTTTAAGCTACGTTCATAGATTAGTGAAAACATTATTTCTGAAAGCGTGCTTAGAAAATCTGACTCATATATGATGAAAATTAACTATATCGGATATAAAAGTTGTTTGATTTTGCATGAATATTAAGTATGGTTATAAGAGTTGTTTAATTTTTCAAGTTGTTGATTGTTCTTTCAATTGTATATTTGGCATTGGGACTCGCTGAAAAATAAGAGAAAAAGAGCGCTTTGTTTATAGGTATTCTTCGATATTATTTTAATTATTATCGCTTATTCTTTTGTCTTTCATCGTTTTTTCTTTTTCAAAACAGTTGATTACATATATTTTTTCTGGTTACAAATAATCCTTAGTACCATTAATAAAATATGTTGAATTTTAGTTTTGATAATAATATATTTTGCATAAGACTCTAGATGCTTGAACGAGGAATTTGATTCATTAGTGGGAAAAAATTATTTGCTGATAACAAAATTTCATGTAAGACGAGAAAAAAATTACCAATACTATTACAACTGTCAGAACATAAAGTGAAATTCATTAATCATGTTCCATCTTCGTTCGATGAACAGTTCGAAATAGAGTCTTTTGTACTGTCACCATCACAGAATAACTGCAATAATCATTCAAGAATATTTCCAGTTTGTTTTAATTAAATTTCTAAATTTCAGCAACTTGAGGCTCTTCAATTAAAATGATGGCTAAAGTAAAAGAACTCTTGCTAACGCTGTATTTAAAGTTTTTCAGTCTTAGGTTTCCTTCGTATGATCCAAACTTTGACCATACGATTAGAAAGCATGATTTTGCAGGATTAATGACTTCGTCAGATAAAAAAAGTTTGTGGATTAGTATATACCTTGTTTCTGTTCACGTCACTACTTGACTGTAAAATTTTGAAATCCATGGGACACATCCGATATTTCCTTGTCCATCGTACTGCAAAAGATGAGTGTGAAATCGCCTAAAATTGGTATTTATTGAAGTGATTCATAAGTTTCCAAACAAAGTCTAATGAAAATACATTTGCAACATTTTCGCACTCTTATTAAGATAAGAATTCCTTTATTCCAGACATCTATCATAGTGTCAGAAATTAAACTATGGATCGAGAGTAAATTCATGCAGGTGAAATAGTGAATTTTAAGATCCCCAAATCAATAGCGCTATTTTACCAAAGGCTTGGTCGATGTGACACTGAAAGAAGTGTAAAACCAGCATCTTTCATTGCTTGATAAATTAATGCTTCGATATCTATCGATATTGCACTGGTGCATTCATCCAGAAGGGCATACTTTGGCTGATGATAAAAATCCTGGCTAAGCCCAATCGTTGCTTTTCACCGCCTGATAAAACATCGATCCATTCATGTTCGCTTTCAAAACCTGTAATTCCATTCCATTTTAAATTATTCGAAAACTTTACAATTTTTGAATTTTCTATCAGAACATGCTGTCTTATTCTTCTGCCCATTTGCTATTAAATTTCTTTATATTTTTGTCGCTTTTCAGTGATTATATTTGCAAAATATTCAAATCACAAACCTCCTTCACGTTCCACAATATCACTCAAATGTACTGTTTTTAAAATTTCCATCAAGGTACTGTCTGTGATACCTTTCCTTCGCATATCGACCAAGGTATCGGGATAAATGATCTGTTTGAATTTTTTGATTATTTATGTAATACTGTGCATAAAAGTAATGAATTATAACAATAACAAAGATTAAGTAAAAAAGTAGGTAATGAATGTTGAACGGTAAGTAATATAAAAGACACTGAAAATTAGTAATTAACTATTTTTGATGTTAGAAATTCGGAATAAAACTTAAAGTCAACGTTCAAAATATATAATGAGGATGAATGAAATTAACTAAAATCGATCATAATTAAATATGTTTTAAATTTTAATGAGCCAGCAGGAAGCAATAAATTTACAAGTTGAATTTTTGCCATCATTTTTAAAATTGAAATAAATAGAAGACAAAAATTAAAATGAATAAATCATAACTTACTTCATACATTCATCGCGGCAAATAATTTCCGAACTTTCCAATTAAGAGACATGTTTATTGGAAATTAAAATGATAAATATTACTTACCAACCTGTTCTCTTAGACTTCCAAATGTCATATAAGGTCGTTGCGGCAAATAATACATTTCTGTTTTCGGCGGTAATTCTAATCGTCCACGATATACTGGCCATAAACCGCCAAGGATTCGAAACAGTGAACTTTTCCCACAACCATTTGGACCAGTGATGAATAAATGCATGCCAACATGAATCTATCATATATATATATATAATATCAAAGAAAAAATTAAATTTATATTGCTTAGAAATTTCCGAATTTATAAAAATGTAGCTAATCTTTATATTTCCTTTCTCTCTCTCTTTCCTTCTCTCTCTTTTTTTCTCTCTCTCTTTCTCCTTCTCCAGTTTTTTTATTCAACACTTATATCAGTCTTTCATTCTTTATTTTGTAACTTAAATTGGATATCTTAATTTTATCGAATTCCCATTTAAAAAACCTATTTGAATGATATTTTCTCTCTGTTATCAACTTTTATAAGCTTTCTTATCGCTCATTTTGCAAGATCTAGACACTAGCCTAGCGAACAAAAGTTTAAATGCATACTAGCCTATTAATAAAAGTCCAGATATATGTTAGCCTAGCAAATGACTAATATTTGCTCCATTTGGAATTGTGTACAAAAAATACGAAGAAATTGGAAAAATAAAAAATAAAATATGGACGCTTCAAAGATTACTTTTTCTGCATTAAATGATAAAGTTATAAAAATGATTCAATTTAGAAAAATATAAAAATAGGCCAGATATAAATATTTTCTACAAACTTCAATACTGAAATTGTTGACGATGACGTTGCCAGTCGGCGTAACAATGGATACATCGCATAATCTTACAGCGTCATTTGTTTGAAGAATCTGACCTGCAAATTCTTCAAAATATACAGGACAAATAAACAATTTAGTAATTGGAAATAAGAATATATGATTAATATGAATATAAGGTTTTTTTTGTCAAGTTTTAGATAAGATTTCACGTACGACTTCAATTCGATAAATTGAACTTGAATCAGTATGTAATTATGAAAAACAATTACCACGTATTTCAGTATTAAACTGTTCTACTTTGTTCTTATTCACGTTTTCCAGAGTTTTTCTCGAATAAATTTTTGTTGTTTTACATCGTCAAAAACTTTGAACATATGATAAATACGTGATACATATCCAGTTAATTCAATCATCTGAAAGTATAAATATTTTAGAATAAATAAAAGATTTTTTATAATGGAGTTCATATAAAACAGATCTATGTAACATTCTCACGAAAACATTTCTCGTGCATGCCTCCACGCATTTCTTTACGATTTTCAAATAGATTCGCAAATGGTCGCCAGAATAAACATAATTATTTTTGATATTTGCATGAAAAACATCAAAAATTTGAAATTATTGGAAACCTCTTTAGAGGAAGCCATCAATTTTTCAGCGGCATTTGCCACAACAGTCATCAAACTTTTTGCAGTCATAAAACTTCCTGTTCGATCACCCACTTTTAGTCCCGCTGAAATCTGGAAGATAAGTGAAAAATAATTATCAGACTACCATTTTTATCTGAACCAAAATTTTTCTACATAAAAACTAATATTGTAGCATTCTTTGAAAAATATTTTAGAAGTGTTTCTTTTCCAAGAAAATTTTACTTATAAAATAATTGTTAGAACTTACGCGATACTTTGGTAGATTTTGCGGTGAATATCGGTAAAGCAATCATAACCATACCAGTAGCCGCCCACATATATTTCAATAAGTACTGTTCCGCCATAACATACGGTATATTCTTCAGGCAGATTAAATATGCATGTCGTTGAATATTATTAAATGCTTTTAGGAGACAAATTTTTTCAGTCTGAAAATTTATTTTATCACTTTCTGTGCCAGCATTTATTAAACTTACATCTTGCTAATTACTATTTGATGAATTTAATATGCAATTGAAAATATAACAACATTTCGGATACTTTAGATAACATTCATTTTAAATCGACAAATAATAAATATTTAAACTATACGATATTTTGTTTCTGACCTCATGACCTCTATAAAGTGCAACTTCCTCGGAATTCGAAATAAGACGTGAATGTAAAAACGCAGCGAGCCTTTCTTTTTGACTCTTCCAAAAGCAATTCACTGAAGCTGTAACAAAAGTAGGAATGATAAATTAATACGCTGATAATGACCTATTCAACAGTCAAAAAATTTTCTTTATTTTGTGGAAAAAAATGAGAACAAAAAAAAAAGTGATTAAAAGCTCACTTGGGTGATATGTATCGTAACAGTCCGGCAGTACTCATTAAAACACTAAGGCCAATGATGAGCAAAAGGAATATACCTGAACCAGACTTTGTCTCCTTCAATTTATGTACCAACGTCATCCTGAAATTAATATAATTTAAAATTCTTGAATAAGTAGACAATGATGAACTTTTCAAAAATATAGTTTATCACGGCCTATGGAGTTTAGATAGCTCCTGAAATTTATTGATATTGAGTGGAGATTTTAAGTTTCCAAATTTTAAATATTAGAATGAAATGTAAACTAAAAAAAGCACCCTACGAAAATGATGTCGAAGAATGGCTTAAGAATCAATGAAAAAGACGTGATATTGTTTGACAAAATGCCATAATATCATCTGTCAAACACTGATCGACATTTTTTAATCGTCCATCCAAACTAATTACACGATAATATGTACAGTCCTGAAAACTTTTATAGTATACTACATTAAAAAAAAAGTTTGATTTTATTCTACAATGGTAAAAAAACTGTTCCAGATTTTTCTTTGCAATTTTAAAATCTAAAAATTAAGGATTTGAAATAGAAATAACTGTGCTTTGATTTTAGTGTGAGAATTCATTTATTGACATGCGAAATTAATAAGACATTTTAAGCAAGTAATCTGAATAATGTATTAGATTCGTAGAATATGTATTTGTCCGATAAGTTCATTAGTTGGAAAAATTATTGATTTGCTAAAAAGAAATAATATTCGATTAAAAACACACCGACAAATATTCATTATAAGCATGTTGAGTAAGGCGTGCACGAAATGCTATTGCAACATAATTTTCCATGAATCTGAAATAGATCATTTTAAAATTATTCAATCAAAATCATTCATTTTCAAATTTTACATTTAAGAAATTCAAGAATGTTCATAATGTTTCAAATCTTAATTTCATCGTTAAAACGCAACAGAAATAATTTTTGTAAGTAAGCTATAAGTTAAAATCATATTTAAATTATATTAACGGCTTATATTTTCTCCCATTTTCTTCCTCAAGCAATGAATCGGATATTTTTGTTATAAATATTTTTCATTTAAATTAAATTGAATTAAAAAAATAGATATTACGATTGGATTTAATCACTCAATTTGAATTGCCGATCAGATGGATTATTATTACTGTACTTTGGTAATTTAGAGGGATGAAATCAATTGAAAATCAAAATTATCTAATATTGCTTCGGAAAGAACAAAAATTATGAAGAGTTGAAATCTCAGTTAAATTTATTGAAGTAAAATATCAATAAATGCTGTCGATCAGTATCATAGATTGTAAAAGAAAAAAAAAAAAAAGAAGAGATGGCATACTTAATCATACTGTTGATAAATGTAGCAGGTAATGCTACTAGAAACCATTTAATAAGATGATGAATAAATGCAGTTGTTTTTTTCGACAATAGTTCGAATCAAATAACCTTCCAAAGATGCTACATAAATTGACAGAAGTGTCCTTGATAACAATATGACAGAATAAAGTGCTAAATTTCATTGAAACATGAATTTTAATATTACTAAAATATTTTTTATGACCAATTGATTAATGATAACAAGTTTCTTGTTGACGGAAATTATTTCATCCCCGTTAAATTAGAGATTTTTCAAATTAACCGAATTACATTAAGAAAAAAAAAAAAAAAAGAAAACTTACCTATGAGTAATGTTTCCTTACAGTAAAACGCGGAATAATAATTTTTAGCAAAAATGAAGCTTATTTAGAAACGCTGTATTTACAATATTAGACCACTTTGGTAATTTCCAATTTCTCACATTTTTTGTTCTAAATTTGTGAAAGATATGTAGTGCCATGTAATGATGTAACAGGGTATGCATCAACAACCCAAAACGAGAAAGGAAAATAGGCACAATGGAACTATAATACTATTATCATCCGTCATAACTTAAAATGTTAATTTTAAAATTTCAAATTTATTTTTCTAATCTCTGAGTAATCATATTTTGTGTCCATTTCAAAGATCGAATGAGGAAATGATTAGCTTAAGGTAGATAGGAATAAAATTGATATTTATTAGTTATTTTTTTATTTAAGATTGATAATTTACCTGCTTTCCTCACAATATTTACAAATGCAGCAACAAAAGAAGTGAAACGATTGTAGTAGCGCCATAAAATAAATGATTCATTGAAGCGTTTCCAGAAACATGCTGGAACTTGGATAAAGCAACCATGTTTGAAGGTAATATATTTTAAATACTATTTGAGCCGGATAATAACAGTTATGAATTAATATGGCATTTTCCTGCAATGATAATCCAATCTTAAATTATATGCTTATCATTTTTTTTTTCGTTTTTGAATTTTTCAATTGACAAAATATTCAACAAAACAATACAATAGAACAACAGAATGATATGTAAAGATGAAATATGTATCTATTGATGGCATTTTCAATCATTAAATAAATCACATAATTAATTACTGAGAAATTAGGATTAAAAATATAAAAAATTGGAATTACCGTTGAAAAGCAATTAAAAATTTTCCACTTATTAGTAAACAAAAAAAGGAACTTGTTATTGAACAATTTTAATGAAGAAATTTTTATGACAGTTAGTGAAATTAAATATGATAAATATGAGGAAGATAGCGTTTAACAGCAAATAATAGAAATTTCAACGGTGTTGATGAAATAGATATGAAAACACGAAGGAAGGCAGATGTAGTATAATAGAAAACAAGTTTGATAAGCCTTCATGAATGCGAGGGCACTCTTCGTTCATCGTTCTCGTCTTTCTCATACCAATATTTTATAATATTTTCTCTCGAGATTCTAAAAATTGTATCAATAATAAAATAACTCAACAAAATTTTATTGATTGTTCACATTTATAAAAACATTGCTCAAGCATTACTAAACTGTACATTTTGTAAAAAATTAAAAAAATATATTAAACGTTATTTGTTGATTTGTTGACTGATAGTACATTGCAATGAATACTTATTTATTCATACAAAAATGATTCTAAATAAAAACTTCATTCAAATGTTTACATTATATATTTATCTCTTTTAATCTTAATATTCCGAAATATTTAAAGTTATAAGGAAATTCTAAGCCTTTGTAAGTATCCCAGCACTCTTCATTTTCTTTTTCTTTCTGCTCGATACACTGATAACGAATTTTATCAAATAAACTGTAATACCATTTTCAACGTTTTTTTATCATACATATTATTTACTTCTATTTATTCATCATTCATATATATATACATAAACAATATATATATACACAAAGTAGATATTTATGTCCATATACATATATATATGGAAGCTCGAAAATGTCTATTTTGTTCGCTAATTGTTTTTATATAAGATTGTTTGCAGAACTGGAATATGAGCATAATAAAACTGATCAGATGACGAGTTGAAGAAAAAACTAATTAATGTAAATAACGATTACGTATATATGTATGTGTGTGTGTATATATTACATATATTTCTGCTTCTAAAAATTTTTAATATATATTTCTGTCTTTAATCATCAAAAACAATTTGTTTATAAACAAAAATTGAATACATAAAAACATACTTAAATATAAAATTGTTTGAAAACAAATGGATAAAATTTGATGTTGAGTCCATATTTTGTAAGAAATTATGACACCTGCATATCTACAGACGATTTGATTTTTAGGATACCTATAGATAATTTGATTTCAAAGGTTGCCAAAGCTAAATGCAGGGTTGAAATGAATTCAGCATAAAAGACTACTGGACTTCCTCTTTTTTGAAATTCATAAAATCCGTAAAATTCAAACGTTATGCTCCGCTGTTTGGTTTTAAAATAAGAGATAAAATCTTTGTGATCTATTTTCTTCTTTAAAGAGAAAGATTAACTTTCAGGTCTCAAGGAACTTCCAAAGAAAAATTTTTGAATAATAATTTGACAAATCCAAGCAAGAACTTGCAATTTCTGGGAGACTATTTTTTGAAGATAATACCTTCCGTTACAGTTGTCGCAATTTTATCGATTGCATAAAAATTACTTGCTTTTATCTTCTTAAATTAATCAAATGAAGAATATGTTATTATCCCTATTTTGTTGATATTATTTTACTATTTTTCATTTACATTTTACTCACCTTTGTTTTGAAGAAAATCAAATTGTGAAAATGAAAATAGAACGTTTTATTAACTATAAGCTTGCTTGTCATGTGTTAAACATATAATCAATCTTGGTATAATTAACTGAAACATCAAATCATTATTAAGCATATGGTATTGGCGAGAGCTTCAATGAATTTAAAGTATATTTTGAAGCATACAAAAATAATCAAATACGCCTTATAATTCATTCAATTAGACTCTTGGAATTTTATTTAAAACACAGGATTATTGTATGTATAATATTGTATATAAAAATAAGCATTGCGAAGATAGTATGCTTATATAATTATCTAATATTCTTAATTCCTCTTCAGTATCGAAATGCTAAAGCTTATTAAATTTATATGCAAGGTTCTGGAACTGTAAATGTACTAACCAATTAGATTATCAAATATTCAACTATTTATTTTTATCACTACTGTTGAATGTTTTTATTGTTAGCTTTCTTTTCGTCCTCTATCGACAAACAAATTTCAAGCTGATTTTTTTACTATGGACAAAAGAAACGAAAATTATTTCAAAGTTTAATAACAAATAGTTGGGGGTAAAAGTTCTAAATGAATGTATTACACTATTAACGAAAATGTGTTATAATGTTTAGCCAAGGAATATCAATCATTGTTACGGTGAAGCCCAAATTGGAAAGGAATATATGAATGTGGTTTCAATGGTATCGCATTTTTTGCTCGTCTTATTTATTGTGATGTAACAAAATTGATAAATATTTGAGCAAATATGTTTTTATGCTTCGGCAGTTTATGAATATCAGTAAGAATATTAATCAAGTTTTACTGGAACAAATGTGGAGCAGCAATTGGAGCTAAAGGAATGAAATAAAGTTATTAATGATAGATAGAAAAAACTAGAGAATAAATGAAGGATTTAAAATTGAACGATGAAAATTGGATGTGGAATCAGAAGTCGAGTATGAAAACTAAAATTTTGCATTAGAAGCCAGATTTTAGTCGTCAAAATGAAATTGAATTTGTTATGGATTAGAATATTATTATAGTGTTTAAGTTTAACACTGGTCCGAAAGTTTTGAGTTCTCGAAATTTTCGCTGCATGTTTGCTATGCACACTGTCTAGGCAACAGCTAGAGATATTAAGGTGAAAATCAACTTAATTCTCGAAACTTCTTAGAGCAATTTTTGAATATGAAATTTGGAATATAATTGCAACATTTATTTCCGTGGGGCACAAATGAATTGGAACATGTCGTCAGCAACTTCCGATTATGTACATCTTTTCAAGAGAAACAAGGATTAATTCAGATGTTATCAAGATTTGAGAGTGCAATCTCGAAATCCTTCGACATAGCCCAAATTTTCCTTTTCTTTTAATTTATCACTTTCATTCGATTCAAAATCCATCTTAACTTTAAATTATTACATCGTGTAGAGATATTTGTTGGCGTACTAACAGCTATTGTTGACAATTCACTGATTATTAATCTAGAAAAGATCTATAATATACAGTTATAGAATTTTAGTAGCATTCAAAAGATATTCTATTTTTGATTTCTTAACTTTTCAAACGCCATATCCTTCATGATAATAAATTAACTCAATTTCTTCTGTGGGTTAAGACAAAAGTTGGTGCAATTATTAATATTCTTATTCTTCAATTTAGTACTTTCAAAGAAAAAATTCATCAAAATTGCAAAACTAATAACGGTAAAGTTACTTGAAGTTCTTTATCCATCGAACAAGATGAGGAACATAATATAATAAGCCTCTATTGATAAACAACTGAAAGGTTTTTCGGAAATTTGATTATGAACGTAATGTCCGTTCTAGACATATTTCAGATATATCCGGATTTATCTTAAAATGGATAGATCGATAGTGGAATAAATTTGAAATGAAAATGAATTTGACGAAGAGATAAGATAAAGGAGTCTTCTCCGTGCTAAGCCAATTCTAGAAAAAAAAGTTTTTGATGAAGGAGTCTATTTAATATTCTAAATAGTGAAATAAAAAAATTAGCCATACTAATTTGAAGTTAGAAAATTTCGAAAATTTATTAATAGTCGCTCGTGACGTAAAAATCAATTTGCTGTTTTGAAACGATTTGAAGAATCAGTCAAATAACAACATCGAATCACAATAGTGGATTTTTTTGTTTACTAAAATTGTTGAAAATTTAGTGCCATTTCTACCAAAAGAGCTCCGAACAAGAAGTCGATTAAAATAAAAAACACTCATTCTCTATTATTTCCCACGCTTTTAGTCGATTTCAGTTCCGCTTTTTCCGTTAATGATTAATTACAAATGATCTCAGTTAAGAATGATATGATAAATGATAGGCATTATTTCAATGCCAATGGAATGCAAAAAAGAAGAAAGCATCCTCCCTCTCGCATTAATTTGCAGAATAAATGGAAGAAAAGAATAAAACATCTAACCATAGGAAAACGTTTCTTCTGAGCTCATGCAAATAATTTCCAAAATTACGAAAGTATGCACAACAACTCAGGCCGATGCACCATTTTTTCTAAATCCATTCCTACATATATATAACTTATGATCAACAGAGTACGTCTAAAACATAAATTTTACCTGCATGACGGATTTCTCGACTACCCGATTATGGGTGATGAAACTCATGATAACCCGTAGATTTGCTCGGTTTCAAAACACAATGAAAACAATAAAACTCCTTTATTTCCAAAAGTTAGAGAAATTATTCAGGCTGAGTGATTCTTTAAAAACAATTCGAATTTAATTTCAAAACAACGATTTACAATACTTTAAAACAGAAACAGTTGTTTGGACTTGACATTAATAATAGATATGAGCCCAATAAGAAACAAATTCTAACTCGATAACATGAAAAAACACAATATTTTTGATAAATACAGTATTCTTTTCTCATATATCACAAGTGCATTTTTAATCATTGATCTTCTGACTGAAAAAAAATAAATAAGTTTAACCTTATTTTTCTTTGTCTTCATGTATCAAAAATCTTTTTCTAATTTGTCTCGTAAAACAAAAATTTCTCACATATAATTTGAAAAATCTTAAGTGCACAAACTTACGAAATTTTCGTTGCTACTTAATTACAGTAAACGGTTACCCCGATTGCCAGTACAACTTCGTTAAAACAATCGTTACGGTAAACATGACTTTCGAATGACGTTCACATTTCTCGCATTCAGTTATTTATTTCAAATTAATGGTTCAGTATAAGGATCAAAGAACTAACATAACGCTAGCGATATGACTACATCGCTGCCTTAATCCGCAACTGCAGTACCACTGCAGTGAATCGAGATCATCACGATGTGTCGCCTCTACAACATGCGGTGAACCATCTCTTGCTCGAACTGCAAATGTCATTGGACTAACGAGGCGCACATAAGCACTGAAAAAAATTTGCTGGAACTCGATGAAAAACTTTTTAACTAGAAATTTAAAAAATCAGATGTGTTATTATGAAGAAAAAAATTATTCTCACTTTCTAGAAAATGGCAAGCGTGAATCATCAGCATCGACAATAAACTCAAAATTTGATCCAGGATGTCCTTCCCAAAAAGAGTACTGCAATACAGCAATGGTTACAAAAATTACAATTCCTGAATTGCTCTAAAAGTACCAAATAAGTTTACTTCAGCTATCTGGAAACCAACTTACTAAAAATAATTAAATCTGCTTACCTTGTAGAAGGTAAGTCAATTTAGCCAGCAAGAGATCCAGTGTGATTTTGATACTCATTATCAAGACACGTCGACAATGTTGAACTATCATTCACTCCATCATGTGATAAACGTTTGTAAGAACGATTTGGACACATGCTGAATGCGGTCATCACTATATTTTCCATGGCCGGCGCATATGGCAATTTGGGTAACTGAATCAAAAAAACAAATTTAAGAAAGGCTTGAACTGCAAATACGAAAATACGAGGAAAAAGAAAAACATTTAAGAGGCTCAGTTATAACGTAATTTGCTCGGATCAGAAACTAAGTAACGAACTTCCTACATTAAAATTAAAGCGTGAAATTCATTCAGCAAATATAATACCTTTAAATGACTCTGCTGGAAACGCTCCTATAACATTTCTTCAATCGCCATGCACCTGACTGGTGTAGCCCAGCAATAAACAACCTCCGATATGCATTTGACAGCAAAAACAGTGATATGATAATAGTATCAAGTAAAGCGTTACTATCGCAGAGCTGTGAAACAAGCTGAAAAAAAAATTGAATATTAAAATTATTTTCATGATGAAAAGACAATTTGTACATATGCTATAGCCCAGATACTTTTCAACATAAGTGAAATATGTTAATTACCTTACTTAAACCTTTACACGGTCGCCATGTTATACCCTTGTCGGCATCTGGCACACCGCAGTTCTTTAAATGCCAAATGGAACTCGTAAATTTGAAATCATTCCAAACATTATCAAAATAACTGTACACATCCGGCCGCTCCGTATAACGTTTGCACGCACTTATTTTGCCCCACATCTATAATATGTGTAAAACGGCCTATATTAAATTTTTAAATCAAATTAAGATTTGCCATAATTTTTTGGCATTTCGCTATAACAACCAAAAGAAAAAAAAGATTTATTAATTTTAGTCAAAATTAACTCGACCCTCATGCTTACCTCATCGAAAAGTTTTCATAAGTACAGCTCATCAAAATATTCATATCACTTGCATATTCATTCAAATTAGCTCCTCCAAAAAGAGTTTCAATATAACTAAGTTTGACTCTTTTAAAATCATCCCAGCATCGAATGTGTTCAGCTACCTGAAATCTTACCACTGATCAAAATACAAAAAATATTTTAAAAACTCTTGATGTAGCGAACGAATCTAAAGTAAATAGCAAGAGTTTAGAAATAACTCAACAAAAATTCAGCAAGTAAACTACACAAAGTCAAAAAAAGACGAACCGGGAAAGCTTCCGGGGTAAAACAAAGACTTTGGCCGGTAATAATCACAAAACGTCCATTCAGAAGTTCACTAAATCTGTCGTACAATGTTGAGAGGAAACTGTCATGATCATCACAACGATCCGGTGATGCAGTCGAACTGATCATGAAAGCTATAGGTAACACTTGATCACCTATAACATACTCCATTTAGTTTTTCCAACTTAAAAAAAGAAAAAGAAAAAACGTGTTTAAAAACAAAAATGATAAATACCATAATTTAACCTTCAAAAAAAGGATGCATAAATGCAAGTGTGGAAACATGATAATCGACAGTAACTGGTTCGGTATGGTAGAAAAGCTGAACTGTACGGAATGGAGTGCCTTGTTGTAAATAACCTGCCACAGCGATTAGCTGTTCCACCAATGGATAACAAAACAAGTAAACTACAGACACACCAGAATCATCAAATTCAACTCGTTCCAAAAAAGTTTCCTCATTTTCATACTATAATATAGGTGATATGAAACAGTTATAAATATCTGGATTGGGTAAACTGTAAAAAGAACTTGAATTATAAAGAAAAGAAACAATGCTGGTTAATAATCTTTATTGCAAGGCTAGAAGATTCACGTACCAATAACTGCCGTTGAAGACTCTGAATATTGGACAACAAGGTTTGACGGTATTTGTTTCTCTCTTCTTCAGATGAATGATCATTCAACATAGGTAATGGCAACAAGTGTAACGAATGCAAATCCTCAACTCCTTGTTGTGCTTCACTGTATGCCAACATAGCCATTGGATCATTGTTCCGCATACACTAAAAAACCGGTCACTGATAACTTCCTAAACACAGATTTTGCTGAAGATGAAATGACAATCATAAATTCCATTTCAAATCAAACCAACTAAAGCGATGTCGAAAATCCGTATTGGATGAAAACAAATTTTTCTAAGAGTACTATTGACAAATATATGGTAACAAAGTAGTATCTGTAGAAACCACAAAGCAATCATGGAAGTCTGTTTGCATCCCTCACTGCATATTTAATAATTTCAGGAAAGATCCTTACTCTGGCTGAAACTTCTGCCGCATGTTTTCGTCACCAATATAATGCATGACCATTATGCCATAATTTTCGCCTTTTAAAGAAAAACGATATTTCCTGAATTCAATATTTCTTCTTCAAAATTGAAAAACTTTCTAAAGTTGGAGTTTTACAGTACAAGCAACCGAATGGAAATATTCCATTTTTTTCTATGGACATGTCTTTAACTGAAGTAAATAACATGTGCGGAGAAATACAAAAACAAGAAAAAACAAGTACATGAATAAATAGCTGTAAGTAAAAAATAGATAAATAATTTCAAAGTGAATAAGCATACTTGAAACTCGGATCTCCAGCTGGATTATTTGGATCATACAGAAAATGATAAGTGCGCACAAGCCTATTGCCAACACTCTGAATTAATTTCACACCTTTGGAGCGACCCCAGCGATAGCCATCATTGTGAAGGGCGCGATTTTGGTCAATACTGAAATATGCTTATCCTAAAACATTACATATTTTAAATTAACGAAGCAAAGTCCTATACCATTTTTCAACGAGTTTAAATGAATATTTGAATTACGGTAATGTCTCAAATGTCGAACAAAATTCTAACCCATGACAGTCGTAAACAATTATTGTTCCCCCTACGGGTCTCAATTTTGGCATATCCAAACTGATGATTGATGGATCTCTTTTCGCTCTTCCTGAAGACAATATCATAATTGCAAAAAGCAGAGTTCTATTTTGCGTTGACTAATCTTTTATTTCTCACTTATTAAGAATACTTACTAGGAAAAATTGCTTTTATTACTTGGAAAAACAGAAGAGAAGCAATCATACACTTTTATTTTCACATAACCAAGAACGGAGAATCAAACCGGTCAAATCAACTTACGGATAAGATCGAGATAAAATCGATATGGATACAGACGCTGATGACCCGTAAAACAGAAATGAGGATTGTTTGGATTTGGTGCCAATTCCTGTTCCTTTCTTACACTATATGTAGTCGACTTTCCATAAGTATAATTTTTCCGAACTAATTCATTCGGCCAAATGCGCCGATCAATTCGTCGAATCGCATACGCTGGAGTCGTGATACGACGGATTTTCATTACTGGCTGATTTTCATCTTCGTCTTCATCAATCTCTCTAAGTTTGAACATTTTTGTAATGAATACTTTTTAAATTTAGAAGAAAAGTAAAAATAACAGGAATTAATAATAAGTGTCATGAATTAAAAGACAGAAATACCGTTTACAGAGTTTAATTTTACTCGTTGTTGGCACCGTTTCCTGCGGAAAATTAGTCGTTGTATCACCTTCAACATCGACCAACTCATGAACGCCGCTATCGCCTATTCCGCCTCCCACGTCAACATCTTCCGATGGCTCTTCTAATGCAGCGGTAGCTGTACGTCGTCGTAACGTTGGACGTAAATTCTTATTTCCTCCCGGCATTATTCTACCGTTACTACACCGTAAAAAATTTTCCAAACAATACAGATTCAACATTTTCCAAGAGATGTGAACAATTCATTAACATAGAATTAGCTTAACTCAAAAGCAAAACATCCTCCTGCCTCCCTCAACTCCAAACTAAGAACTATCCATACATAGCGTACAAACTTCTGAACAAAGAACTGTCTACGTACAAAGTGCAGACAAGCGACAAGGCCACGGACCGCCAGTACTATGGCTGTGGGCCGCGATCAATAAAGTTTTACGCGAACTTAACCTCCGCCCATCACCGTACTACATCATGACGCTGTCTCTCCTCGTATCGGATCTCTATCTACTTAATACTATTTTGCCGACGAGCGAAAATAACGAACATCTGTTGGATACCGCATTTCATATTTCAAATTCGGTTGGGACAGCAACTTTCTGCATGTTTTGTGTTGATTTAAGCTGATTTGTAGGAAATAAGGTTTCTCCCGCAATATATAAATGTTTGCTTGGCCAGGTAGCATAATTTACGTGTTATTCTTACGCCAAGTTACTGTTAGAATTATTCATCGCTACTCTTTGGCCACTTTTTCATCCCATTCTCACATCATTCCTCACGTCTCTTGTCGATCACCATTGTCTGTTCTATTACAGGAGTTATTCATAAATTCTAATTCCTTCAAATGCAACGATATTTCTCCAGCTTTTGCCTGTTTATAACATATGTCTTTCTTACTGATCCAAATATTTTAAAATTCATAAATTTCTAAATTTCTCGTTGTGGTCTCTTTTCATTCCACGGTTCGTAACGATCACATTCAAAGATGATTGAAGATAGGTTTTTGGTTAATTTATATAAACTTATAACTTTATTCTCAATTATTTTGCTCGATAATTACATCGTATCATAGGGACGAAGTACCTGATATATATGACATTTATAGAAATGAAATCCAGTATTTGAGGTTACAGATATGTTGATCAAATAACATTATATCAGTACGACTGCTTAGTAAATTCGTTGTTAAGGATTAGTTTTGTGTTAGGACGTATGGCATTTTGTGCTTTGAATAATTTATTTTTGGGAGTTATTTATTCTTAAATGGGTTCAAAAAATTATCGCAACTTTACTATTGCAAGATGTTTCCTATTTCAAAACTTCTTTGCAGCTGGTATTTCCAGTAACTTGTAATAAATCAAGAGTTGTCGTATTTCTTTCTTGCTGATTTATTGGAATTCGTATATGTTCACTGTTCAGTGAATACGGTGGTGCTGTCTCATGAAATGAAGAAAATTTGGAGATCACTTTTACGTTCAGTAAAAAATCGAAATTATCAACAAAAGGCAATTAAATATGCTGAAGATATGGAAAAAACTGGAGTTCGTTTTCATATTATAGGCTAGTAATGTTATTAAAGTGTCTAAATTCCAGTTTTATAATTTTGAACATAAAAATGAGAAATAAGTTGATTTACCCGTAAGTCATATTTGTGTCATTTCCATCACTTGTGAATCACTTTGTTCAAGTTATTCTGAAAGAATTATTGGATCTGGCAAAAAATATCTTAGTTTTGTTTATAAAAATAGTTTATACATTATTTTTTTCTTTTTGCTTGTAGTGATTTTTTCATATTTGTGGATCAAAAATATATATTGATTTATTTATGTATATGTACTTTTTATGTATGTTTTTATATGAGAACTTTCTGACGTAATTTTTCGTACAGTAATTTCTTCGCTCGATGATACTTTGAATTGTTTTCTTGAATATAAAAATGCATCAAATATATTTTTATTCGTAAAATTCGATAGCAACTTGTGTTCATTATGGAAAGGCTTTCGAGCATAGGAAGTGGGTGTAACTGAAACTTTAGAAATCTGGCTTGATTTACTTTAGCGTACTCAGCTGATTCAAAAGAATGTTTGGTTTTTAGACAATCCATCGGGCGCCACGATATCCAACAGAGCAAAAACATTTTCAAAAAATCCAAGCCGACGAGGAAATTAGAAAGGTATAATTTATAAATTAAAATATTATTCTCCAAAAAATGACGATTTTTTGAAGAAAATTTCATATCGTTGTGGAGAATGTCTTTCACTGATATCGTTGTGGAGAATGTCTTTCACTGATGCACTATATGCAGTAAAAATATTATAAAGCAATTTTTGATATGCTTTGATTTTGTTGTCTTTTTATTCCATTGTTATATAGTATGCTTTTTTTCTCTCTTCGTTTTAGGAAATAAGAAAGCGGGACGATGTTTTGATAGATAATATGAACAAAATCACAGTAACTTCTTCCGAACCAAAAAATCGTTGGATATCTACTAAGTACTGTCTTTTTTGAGTAAAAATATTACGAAAATATTGCTAAAAATTGAACTTTTGTGCACTTTTACATTCTCTATTATCTCGCATCTATTTATAGAGAATTGCAAGCAAAAGATACGGAATGGGTTCATAGAAATGATCGGATATGGGAATTCGGATTTTACGAGCCTTCACCGGAAAAAATACCGAAAGGAAAATTAATGTTTCACTGAAGCTATTGAGGCAAGTTAATCACTGATTCTATAAATGTATATGTTATGAGCCCTCTGTCAATTTTTTTAAAATTTTTGTAAATTTTTCATTGATATAATAATTTGCAGTATTTAATGTATTAATAAAATTTCCTATATTTGCTTTTCACTTTTTAGATTCTGCGAGCACGATGTGATAAAGATTTTGTTTTAAAATTAGATGAAGAACGCCAAGATATCTTACTACCTCAGATCCTAGAAAGTTTGGAAAATCACCCGGTACGGAAATGTTTCTCTTCAGGCACTGTTTTATTTAAATCACTTAATACTTGATTTTATAGATAGTGACCTTGTCAATTTATGCAATTTACAGGCTATGCAGAGGATTGACAAAGAAGCTTTTGACACAATCTGGCAATATTTTAGACCATTCGAACGGAAAGAACAGCAATATGTACGATTTTTTCAGAATTTTAGATTTTCGTATTGTTTTAGGATTTTACTGCTAGTAGGTTCAAATCATTGAATTATTAGTTCTCCAATAATTTTCATTGTTACTAGTAAACTAATGGATATATCATATGTAAAAAGTTATCGTTATGATGTCACAAATTCCTCTTATAAATCAAAGTATCTGTAAGGTCAGCTGTTGCAATGAAAGCACATCTACTGTCGTTTCTAATCTAATTTTGATACTGTAACCGATTTAAGGAAATTTTTATTTCGCAATACGCAAAAGTTTTCGGTACAATTTTTTTGTTTTAGATTGTTAAAAGGAAAGATATTGATGAACTTCGTGATGCAATGCTAGGTTTCTACAAAGATCAGAAAATGCCAACATTTGAAAGTTTAAAAAAATGAGAGAGCAGAAATTGGAGGCTGAATTACATACTCGTTTGGAAGATTTGGTGAGTTAGATTCATTCTTTATTCACAGTTTTTTTTTCAAATCCATACCCTTTTTAATTGTTTAGCCAAGAAAAATATTAGTTTTTATAGAACGAAGAGGAGAAAGAAAAGCTTGAACGATTGGCAGAAATGAAGAAATTAAGAGCAAAGGAAGATATGCGACTTTCACAAGAACTGAAAAAGGTATGTGCTGCATTACTTTTTGCCTTAATAGTATGTATATGAGATGATATTTAGAAATTTTTTCATAATTCATAAAAAGTTTTCTACAAAATTCTTGCAGCTTGGTCTTACGGATGAGAACAAACAGCTAAGTGAAGTAATTAAAGATGATGCAGAAAAACAACGTTTGGAGCAAGCGAAATAATTGATAGTCAGGTATTGTATATGCAATCAATAGGTGTCCTATATTAAATATGTATATGTACTTAGTATTAATTGAATGCTGAATAAGTTGTTGTGTGCTGAATAAAAAATTAAATGTGAAATTTGTTCCTATCTCTTGTTTAGAGTTCAGTCACTCAGCTTCATTTATTTTCATACTACATTGTGCATTTTTGCAAATTAAATGGACTATCTTTGAATAAGTTATTGAGATATAGAAAGAATGGCGTCGTACGGGATAATTGAGGCAAGTAGTTCATAATTCTTTATTATTAAAAAGACCGATTATCACTAATGCTGCTTGTCATTCATCATCACACATCTTTTTAAGTGATGATCTATATGAAATTTCTCGGTTGATTAGGTTATCGTTAATGAATGACTTGTCAATATCATACATTATGTACTGTCATGAACCCTATCCTTAGTTAAAAAAAAAAAAAACTGCTTTTTTGTTTTTACTTTATTGTGTATTCGGTATTCATGACGTTATTTTTCAATTTCTTCAGATTAATTTCTTCAAATGAACATTTAATAATAAATTTGGTAACAATGAAGCAAATCCAGAAAGTAGTATGTGCAATTTCCGGTGGTGTTGACAGCGCGGTTTCTGCATATTTGTTGAAGAAGCGAGGATTTGATGTCATTGGTGTCCATATGGTATGGTATATTCTATACACTTAACTGTTACAGTTAGAAAAGATGATGTATTCATTTATATGTTTGTAAAATATATTTCAGTATTTTAAAATGGGATACTGCATTAGTTGTTAAGCAATTCTTCTAAGGTAAATTGGGATCGTGTTGAAGAGGATTCGAGCAACTGTCCGCAATCTACGGATCAGAAAGATGCAGAAAAAGTGTGCAAGCATTTACAGATACCTTTTCATGTGATCAATTTTGTAGATAAATATTGGAACGAAATTTTTACGTAAGTTTAAATTAGCTTAACATGATTAGATGTAATTCATGCTTTTTATATTTTCTTCGTTTGGCCTTTTGCCATTTATTTTAGAGAGAAGTAAATTAAGCTAAAACTATTGTTCGATTTAGATATTTGGTGGATAACTATCGAAAAGGAAGGACGATCGTGTCTGATGTGCATTGCAATAAAATAATAAAATTCGATCGATTTCATAAATATGCATTTGACGAGCTTCATGCTGATGCTGTTGCAACTGGTCATTTTGCAAGAACAAATTTTGGTGATTTTCTGGAAAAGCGTTTGGAAACTGGATGTGAGTGAGTAAATTTGATATGCTTTATATAAAAAACTGCAGTGACTTGAGTTGTTCAGGGAAAAAGAAATCAAGATTTCATGACTTATTTTGTATTTTATGAATCTTCCTTGTATTGCATGAATGAAGTTTTAGTTATCGATTTTAGTTTATATCAGATGTTTGCTTATTTATAACTTTTCCGTAATGTCTTATTTTATCGAAGTGATTATTAGTGATAAGATTGCTTGCTGCTGTGGATCCGATCAAAGACCAAACATTTTTCTTGTCGACTTTAACACAATCGCAGTTGAGAAGGTCGATGTTTCCAGTAGGTTCGTTAACAAAACAGCAAGTACGCCAAATTGCAGTTGACATTGGGATGACCGGAATTGCAGAAAAACGGGAAGTGAGTTTTTTTCGCTTTATTTCCTTCTCACTTTTGTTTCTGGTAAATTTGTAACGAGAAAATGG
Organism: Dirofilaria immitis; assembly: GCA_024305405.1. NCBI lineage: Eukaryota > Metazoa > Nematoda > Chromadorea > Rhabditida > Onchocercidae > Dirofilaria > Dirofilaria immitis. Next base: position 2,256,936 of record JAKNDB010000110.1, read on the forward strand.
AGAGACAGGAGATTTAACCTAACAGCGTTAAGTGAAAGTGTTTATCTTGTAATTAAATTAAATTTTTTAGAGTATGGGAATTTGCTTCATTGGAAAAAGAAAACGTTTTGATGCTTTTATTAATCAGGTAAGTCGAGGTGATGAAATCCACTGAATTCCATTGGACCGGTTTCTGTAAATAGTAATTTGAGGGGAAGGTTTTTTTAAGAGATTGTGGTGTTTCTGTACATATCAGCAATAAAAATATAGTTTTATAGTATATTGAACCTGTAATTGGGCCAGCGAGAGACATCGATACTGGTAAGGTTGTTTTTGAACACAGAGGTATACATCACTATACAATTGGTAAACGCATTACAATGGTACCTGATCATTGTCAGAGCGCTGTTGGTTTATTTGCTGCTGGTCTTGATAATAAAACACAAACTCTGTGGGTGGTCCGTTTTTTTCCAGTTTATTTCAATACTATAAAATATGTAAGGATTAGACTGATATTTAATTTTTAATGAGAAATTTTGAGAAGTCTTTGTAACATTTTTTGAAAAAAAATTACAATGTTTCAATTTATTTTTGCTCATATCAACAGAATTTTTAAATTTCAACTATTTAAGTGTCAAGGATCTCATCATCCAGCTTTATTTGCTCGTGAATTTGTCGTTGAAGAACCGCTTTGGATATCTGAATGTCCTATAGGTGATGCGGGTTCGTTTCTTAGTTTTCTTCCATATTTCTGTAGTTTCTCATTTACTGACTCTTCTGATAAGTATGTTGAAATGTTTTCTAGGCACTGTAAAAACGGAATTCCGTTGCCAAAGGACACATCCAGCACTTTTCTGTGAACTTACTCGATTGGAAAAGGGACTTCTAAAGGTTAAGCCGTATAATCCTATTCGAGCTGCTGCGCCTGGCCAGGTATTTATTTTCTCTCGAACTGTTTTCTTTTTTAAAAAAATTTCAAGTTTTGCGTAACTTATGGATTTATTTGCTCTTAAGCAAATTGTTAATTTCAGATCTGTGTTTTTACAACGATAGTGAATGTCTTGGTGGCGGTGAAATACAATATGTTGTAACAACGCTGGCTGATGTAAAAAGCTGACAGATTTGATTTCTGTCCTAAATTCTCGTATTCCGTATAAAATAATACATAAGAAGTCGTCTTTCACGCAAATTTCTTCTTTAATTTCTGCGCTGTTTTAAATTTCGAAATAGTTTTAAGAATATACTAAATCAATCAAAAAAATGTATTAAATTAAATCAATCTAGAAAAAAATTTGTCCACCAATCTTGTTTTTACTGTATACTGTTAAAATTGTGTCCAAAATTTTTAGCAAAAGGGACAAGTTAGATATGAATCAAGGGATTTAAAGTTTGAAAATTACAAAAAAAGCAAACTTTTCTACTAGCATTGAATATTGTGTAGGTCAGAGATGGTGATGTGGCCAACTCTTATAAAAATTGATAGTAAGTCCATTTAATCCCCTTAAATTCCAAAAATTACAAGTCCCCAGAAGGTCTTGAAGTTTTTTTGATTGTGAAGTGAGCTAATCGTATTTTCAGTCGAAAAGGAAGTTTATAATATTCAAAATCGCTTTTTTAACGGAAAGAATTGGGTATAAATAATGCTGAAAACTGAACAACATTGAAATAAATGTATTGTCACTGAAATATGACATTGTTCAATTAGTAGCTTCGATCACATTTGTTGTGATGGTGGATTAAATGTCGAAGCAGACCAGCTGGTGAAGTAGTGGCGCGGTCCACAGCATACACAGGAGACTGGTGGTAGTGGTAGAGCCAATACCGGTGGTGATCCTTGTGGCTTCTAAAATATTCATTTTTGGAGATTCGATTTCAATGAAATTTTCCAGATTCTAATATATTATGACGATTTTTGTCTTCCCGAATTAATGACATATTTGAAAAAACTAACAGCTTGTTGAACTGATGGGAAGGTGATATCTGAGAACTGTCCGTTAAGTTTCGCCGTACTTATTAAGAATCCATGAACATCTTCCTGAAGTGTTAAATCGTCTAATTTTCAATTTCTCGCATTCATCCTTTCTTCTTACCTAATTTTTGATAAGTTTTAATGCCTGATTTTTTTAAAGAATGAATGAAAGCTTGCCGCGCTTATGGTGTAGTGTTTGCAAGCCATCTTGCAACAAGATGTACATGCTTGCGCGGATGTGGTCGCTATGCTGGCACATGGCATTCTCACAGTACTTGAGGATAAATCACCACCATAATACGATGATACTGGTTGCGCATTATCCAAACCTACTGGTGTAATCGATTGATCACTTTCCAAAGCAACTAATATTGACGCATCCAATGTGCACACGTTTCCTAAATTTTCTCTTCAAGAAACTGTTAAGACGATAGTGACCACATAGCTTCTAATCTGCATTGCTAAAATTATAAAGAATGAATTAGATTTGTGATTAAATTAAATCTGGCAAATTCAGACTTACTGTCATCAAAGAAAGTCCATAAAAATGGGGGTCGGGATGGTTGCATTGGTGATGGTGCCCAAGCTGTCACTGGTGTTCGACCTGGTGGTAATGCCCATCCTTGTGATGAAATTCCACTTTGTGGTACTATCCAGTTCTGTAGAGATTTCCAACCTTGTGGTACCTGCCACTGTTGTAATCCCACTGGTCCCCAATAGTAATGCGCTTCACCTGTTTGATTTTTCAGTGCTGCCTATAAATATATTAGTGCCAAATAATTTAATCATTCGTATCAAAATTTACATTCAGGGTACATTTACCTATTTTCCATTAATAAGTTTATACAGATTCAAAACTATGACGAAGTGATTGGAATGTGTATGAAATTCTAAAAAAAAAAATCACTAAGTGAATAGTTCAAAACCTTCACGAACTTTAAGTTATACCTTGAAATATCGAAATATATACTTTGAAATATCAGAAAATAGCTAATCAAATAATTTAAAATCATTAACTTGTTGACTTACATAGGATCTTTCCACAGTAATGAACAAAAAGAATACAGAAGTCACGAAGGTATTCCAAGTCGAGCACATTTGTTTGAGATGGATTGTTGAAATTAAAAAAAAACGAAATGATTTTATTAAGCGCAGATAATTTTTATATGTAAAAGCAATAACATTTAAAGGCGGAGCTTTCTTAAATTTTTCTTTTATGAATTTAACAAATTTTTGCTTTCCTAATTTTTTAATATAATTTTTTTTTTTTAAATCAAAATTTAAATGTAATTCTTAAATTTTATAGCATAACAATTATTACATCTAATTAATGCTAATCGCTCATATTATTGATTTGTTAAGCAAAAAAAAAAGAAAAAAAATATACAATTTGCTGAAGATTAACCTTGCAGTATGCATTTCTTTTTTACTTTAAAAAATGTTTAATTTATTTGAAATGACTTATAATAATATAATTTTATCAACTCATTTACTTATGTATCACACAATTGTTTATGTACGAAGAAAAATTAATGCATCGTATAAAATGATAAGAGATAATCTTCGGATTTTAGGAAGCTTATTCCAGAAGGAAAGATTTAGAAAACACAGCAGGCGGCAAATTTGCATCCACAGATGCAATTCATGTAATAGTGCTAGCAATAAGATGCGATCGTGATAATCATTACAATAATAAATGAAATAATGATTATTATAGCTATGGTTATGATTAATTATTATGATAGTAAAAAAAATAAATGTCTAAATGTAATAACATTGTAGCAATGATGAAGATAATTGGTGATGATCTATCTAATCATAATTGTTATGATATAAGAGATAATTAAATATAAATAGTCTGTCTTATCATTGATTGTACTATTCAAATTCATATGTGAAGTAAAAGATTAACTTGTTAATTTATTTAGTTCATGTTGTATTAAATGACAGATAGATCGCATTGGTTCAATTTCAATAGAATGCTAAATTTTTATTAATTGAAGTGTTCAAAAATTTTTCCGGAAATATCTGCATAGAATGCAATGAAATTCATAATTCTCATTTCTCGCAATGATTCATAATAACGTGAGATATCTAAATATTATCTATTTTTCATCTATAATTTCATCTTCTGACAATTTGCGAGAATCTCCGCCACTTCCTTTTTTTTCCGAGATTTCAGTCCGAATCATATCGAACGAGAAAATCGCAATTTTTAGATAATATTATAAAATTGTTTCGTAATATTTCTAAATATTTTCTTTTTCTTCTTATCTTCATCTTTTCTATCAACATCATTAGTTCTCCAATTGGATTCGAATTTTTTATTTCCTATTTAATAAATAGTATTATTTCCTTTTGCATAACAAGTTGGTAGTCATCAAATCGCTTATGTTTATGCTGTTTATGCATCTTGTTTCATTTTGTGAAGAGAATCATAGAAATTTGCATGATACTATTGGTTGATTCCGAAGAGACAAACCGCAGTACATATAAATTTCAATTATCACTAATTTTTCCAGAAAAAGAGAAGTGAGAAGTATGAAAAAGAAAAGTGAAAAAATATTTAAAAGAAAATATTTATATTTCGGTTCTTTCAAAATAAAAAATTTTGACTTAAAATTTAAATTTGCGATTTTCCTCGTATTCATTTTTTTTTGCCAAATTCTTGCATCAGAATGAAATAACAGTTTAAAAAAATGCTGATTTCTTTATTCGGTATCCTATTAATTTTCAAGTGTAACAAAAGAAAAAGAAAAAAAAATTCAATATTAAGAAATCAAATAAAATAATAGTATTTAACATCGCATCGTATATCAATCATTTTTTATCAAATAATATTTAAGTAAATTATCAGCAGATATGCTTTGATCGCTTTCGGCTGATTAATTTACATTAGTTTGAAATTATAATGCTGAAAAAATAAGCTCTTTTTGTAATGAAATTTAATTGATCCCAAAAATCTATTAAATTTCGTTTAATTCTACAAATTTTGAATTATACCAATGAAAATTCCAAAATTTCTTTTTCTTCAACATATAATAACATATATATCAGATTATAGAATGAACCGCCCATTAATGCTAGAAATGATAAATAGTTGAATTTTTCATTGATATTTATTAAATCTAAGAAACCTTTTCTTATCCTAAGAAAGCTTCATAAAGCAAAATGTTATCATTGCTAGTTTTCTCATTAATCCTAGAAATTGTCTGTTCAAATACGCTACCAAAGGTTTGATTTTATTCAAGAAGAAAAGGAAACTACTCCTTAAATTTTAACGAATCCATTTGTTTATTAACCTGTTTATTCGTTATTTTATAATCAGAACTTTTCATTCTTCGAAAATTTAAAATTTTCATTTTAAAAACATAACAAAAATATTTATTCTTTTCGTAGCAGAATATATCAAGCTCAGTGAAAAATGAAACTGGTGAAGCACATTGGTATCAACCACTGGTATCACCAATTTATGGTGAAATACCACAATTTTCCTTACCGTTCTGGTATGCTTCGTCATCAAACAACTTTCATAATCTACCTTGTTATCCACCGTCATCATGTGGCGGAACAGTACCACTTGCACTTGACCGTAACTTTATTTCATTTATTTATTTATTTTTTTTTTGAAATTCAACAATGAATTTTATTACTCATCATAGAGTAATAGTAGCAATTGAAACCAATCATTATACTCCAAAAAAAAAGAGAAATGTGGAGGTTATACAAAAACAAAATTCAAACAAATATTTCCAATAATTGATAAGAATGTAACAGGAAACTTCTTTCAAAATAGTAAAATGACATTTTAGCTGCAGATACTTTAAAATTTTCAAATTTCCGAAAAATTGATTTTCAGAATTTTATTGCTCAGCACATGGATCATTCGCGCTAGGAACAGGTATATAGCAATTCATTTGCATTATATATCCATTTTTAAGTAGTACATTTTTTAATGACTTTCTAATGAAGAGTAATCTGAAATATTTTTCAATCGAAATATATCATATTCTTTTTTGATATATTTCTTAGCATTAAGTTTCGCTACATGTCTCGAGAATAGAAAAGACAGTAATATAAACTGCAACGTTTTCTTTCTTATTTATATTTCATTTCTTTTCGTAGCAAATTCACCGAGTAAACTAATGCGAGAATTTTGCCGATTTACTGCGACTGTTAACGAAAATTCGTGTAGTACATGTTGCAAGATTGCTGCGCGACACTATACAACCCCAGTTGTTCGTTTTCAATGTTTGAATTGAATGTTAATTGTCAATGACTTTGCAATTTGTGAAATGGCTCGATATGCTTTTAAATCAGGCTTATCTTACAATTGTTCGACTATGCAGTTTTCTCGATTAATCATTCCTCAATTTCAGAACGAAGTGACCGGTATAATGTTTCAATTCGATCCGAATATACCATCCATGCGCACCCACACCAACTCTCCACATTCTTCAATTTTTCGAGAAAAAAGGGTCAATTTCAAGAACACTTATAAATTAGAATGATAAGTGTGATTCAATATCAACATCACAATTTACTTAATTTCAGGCCTTAAAGACGAATGAAGCAAGTGTTATCAAATCATCCATCAATATACAAAACGCAGTTAATTCAGCTGGTACACTATCTGATCTAATGCCTATTGATCATAGCATATCATCATCATCATCATCATCACCGAATAGTGTACCACAATGTTTTTGTTGTGCACCGATAAGACCTATTCATTCATTTTGACGCGGGATTATCATCATGCGATCATTTCTTCATCATTTCTTATATTGATTTCCTGAACTTCGAACAAAATTTACTTGTAATTCCCTAAATGTTGCTAGGAAATAAATGATAAATTTGAAATTTTGAGAGAAAACCTGTCAAATTTCGCAACATTTGCAAATCTTAGTAAACAAATGTATTTCTCCGAGTGAAACTCCAGATATGGACAAAAATGTGGAAAATGAAAGAATGAAAGATTGCGAGATGGAGAAGGCATTGGAAATTGTATTCTATGTGCATGTCTGAGAAATATCTCCAATAAATATTATAATATGCTTCATGCTACGCGCCATACCACATACTGAAAATACCGAGATCGAACAACCCACATGGGTCACGAAACATTTGGAGCAAAATTACCTTAATTGAATATCCTTCGAGAAGTTTGTTCGAACTAGAATTGTTAACACTTCAATGATATCAAAACACAAAGCGAAATCTCCCCAAGAAACACAGATAGAACAGAAACTGCGGAAAATGACGAAGTTCAAGCATATCTTATTCAGTAATAAACGAAACCGAAGACATGGTGAACACTATAACCTTCGCCAGAATGACAATAAATCAAGCAGCGAATTTTTTTTTTTTTTTTGATAGTGTGGTCCAAATAACATCAACTTTATTCTTCACAACAGAAAAATCAACCAGGTCTCTTCACTCCCAATTCAGAAGTATAAGTTACGGTTCTACAAATTCTGAAATTTCGTAACTAATTTCATCCTCAAGCTTATTATTAAATATTGTCCCGTAAAAATCTGACCTGAACCATTAAAAAAAATGTAAAATGTATTTTCGTAAATTCTGACTGAAACAACATTCCACTTACTTTCATAACCACAAACAACACAAATTTGAAAGAAAAAATATCAGATGGAACGGCATAACACAAGAAATAAAAGTAAATGATCAAATACGTAGGGCTTTTGATAATATAAATCATACCCTTAAAGACATATGTTCTTTTTCATGCACATCTAAAAATAAAACTATTTCGTTTGAGACGCAAATGGATAGTGAATCAAAACAGTTTGTTCATTCTGGATAGTTCGAAGCTGGTCAGTATTCAGCTTATGTCGACCATACAAAAACAGTCAATAATATCTCGATATCCGAATTCATCTACTGATTCGAACAATGGTCTTCTGGCAGAACAAAAAAAGATATGGACATGATTAACTATTTAAACGCATATTTTCCCATCCGCAATGAACTAGAGCAGTATTAAAATTTAAACTTCTAGTGACATTTTGCGCAAAAAAAAAGGTAAAATAATAATTGAGGAACTAATGTTATAGCCAGAGCAAAAGCAAAGAAAAAAACCTCAAAGCATGAAAAACAAACATCCAGAAGTATTAATATCCATGAGACGAATTTTCAAACTTCCTGAAAAATCCTTCATTAAAGTGATATTTCAGGAGTTTAGTTCCACAATGACTCGGAATACCATTTTAATGAAAGGTTTTTAACAGATTCAAGTTTGCTAAAAAAAAAAAAAACTTTCACTCCTTAAAGATAGATCAAAAACACCAACGTATAACGAAAAAAAACAAGTTGGAAAAAGAACAACGAAATATTCACATCAAAAGAAAAAGGAAGAAAAGGAAATCTTTCCTGAACAACGGCAAAAGAATGTCCCTCAGTAACCAACACCTGGCATAGCAGTTGCTGTAGGTGGAGGTTTTACGGCTGATAGAATAGGTTCTCGTGCAACAACAGAATCTGGGAATAACTGTGAATAACTTGTGACCGGAACATAATTGGCTGTGATTACTTTGCCTGTAAACATAGAACATACATGTCAAAACCTTTCTTTTATTTGACGAAACATTAAGTAAATTATAAATCAGTTGTACCAAAAAATTTAATGACGAGTAATAATAGTAACAAAAATTAGTAAATGACCTAATTTGCTTTATAAAGCAAAATTAATAAAAACCTGAAAACCATCGTCCATGTAACGCATTCACTGATTTAAAAGCAGCAGCTACAGAAGGACATTTCACATAAACATTGCCGCTCGGAGAAGCTTTGTCGACGAATATGTGCAATACTCCTATAAGATCAGCAATTTTATTTCACTCACTTTTTATTCCGCAATTTATTTTATTTTATTTCATATTTGGCATTAACATAAAATTACAAAATTTAATGCAGAGAAGTAATGTACCTCCATTCTTTGCACACTCTTCTATAACGTCATCTCGTACTTCATCAGCCCAAGTTTCACCTGTTTCCCTGAAAAAAAATGAAAAAACGTTTGCAACCTTAGTAACTAGCACTTTCTATTTTTATGCCATACTGATGCTTTGGTACTCATGAAAATCACTATATCCTTGAAAAGTTGACTAAGAAAAAAATGTGAGCTCACTTACTGAGATGGATCAAACATGTTCGAAAGCATGAAGCACTGCGTTGCAATTGTTGGAATCGCAGGACCTGTTGCAGTGGCACTCTCCAATTGCTGTTGATTTTGTGCTAATATTTCTTTAGCACTTTTCGGCAATTCCAAACCGCTTCCTATATTCATTAAACTCTCAATAATAAAAATAAAGCATACAAGTAAAACTACCAACCCAATTTCATTTTGCTGGAGTCCCAACGATCAGTCACAATTATTTAATTAATGCTATTAATGCAATTCCAATATTCCATAGCATACCAGTATCAATTCTTCCACAAAAAGTGTTGTTGATGTATTCTAATATTTAAAATACCAGAATTGTGCATGGAAAACAGGAAAATATGGCTGCATTGTTCCTTCTAGAAAAGATAAAATCATACAAATAAAAAAATTTGAAACACTACCTTCAGCTAGTTTAGCCATCAGATGCAGACGACCACTTGTTCCTAAATCAATACCGCGTCTGTCTGCATCATCAGTATCAAGTGTTCGTTGAGGGACTGGTGGTGGCATTTCATCTCCTTCAACAGAGCAAACCTAAAATATAAATTCCACATGATTTTATATTTTCGAGTATAGTTTTATAAGCAAATTTAAAGAAGAAGATAATGCATGAAACAGTGTGCTGTTCACAATGAAATGCAGTATGCAAAATTCAATCAATCCATACTTTCATTGGGCGACCTGCTAATTCAAAACCATTCATTTGTTCCATTGCTCTTTTACCATCATCTGCATGTCGGAACTGAAAAACATAAATAACTAACCAAAAATTAGATGAATTTGACAAGCACAAAAGATTCAAAAGTCAAAATTTTCCAGTTATTTCAACAAAACTGATAATATATATACCGTGACATAAGCGTATCCTTTAGAAACGCCACTGAGATCGGTTGCAATTTCCAGGTTTTCGATCTGCAATACATTATTCCAGGAAATGCATTAAATGAAGCAATAAGTGTTGCAGGATCAACGTTTTCAAAATGTACCTTTCAAATGGATCGAAAATCCTTCCTAACATATCCTCCGTTATACTTGTATGTAACTGGCCAACATAAAGCTTCAGCGGACCCGTGGTGTTTGTAGGACCGAAGCCGAGCGTTCCACCAACGGTGTTATTTGCTGCACGGTTCCTCTCAGCCAAAGTTGGTTGGATTACTAAAGGCGCGCCAAGTAATTTCTGTCCATTAAGTGCAAGAGCCTGATAATACAAATAATTTTTGAAATGCACGAGATAAAGCAAAATTACAATCGAAAACAAAATTTTAAATTCATTTTTACAGTATTTAGAACCGTCAGAAATTAAGAAATTCCTAAAAAAAAGTCTAACATAAAACTACTTGGTAGCTTTTTTGACAATGCAACGGAAAATTAAGTTAATATGACACAAAAATTTCAAACGATTTCTAATCAGTTGTCGTAACTACACGTTCAAATAAGCGCAGTATCCATATTTTTAATTCTCTAAGACCATTACTAACCAAATTAACGCTTTCAATTTCCCAAAATTCCACATAGCAAATTCCTTTTGATCGTCGAGTTTTTGAATCTGTAATGATTCGTACATCGCGTACATGTCCAACGCTGGAGAAAAACTCTTCCAGATCCCGTGGCCGAGTTTCCTTCGCTATCTGAAATATTTGCTTTCAAAATTGCATTATTTTTTTAAGCCCTATAAAAAGCAAGATTATTACTAAAATTATCAGAGAAGAAAAACATGGACTTTTTAATGGAGCAAATTACCTGTAGTATAAAGACAGTACGCTGATCGCGCTCCTCCGATGTCATATCCATTTTTGCATTTGGTGGTGGCGAACGGCGTGCAGTAAACGGCATCCTTAAAAATTCATTTGAAGACTGTATTAAAAAATTTATTCCATGACTGAAATGATGTAAATCCCAAAACAGAGAAGTGTTTCCATAAACCAAATAGAGTGATGATAAGCTGTGAGATTTTAAAAACTTACACATCACGTCTTTCGGGCCCCGGCAGACGTGGTCCACGAGGTGGTGAACGTCTCCATGGTGGAGAGAATCCACGACGATCACGATGATCAAGCACGCGCGGTCGTGACCTGTGATAAAGAAATTTTTAAGTTCCATTTTTTGAATCCTCTGAATTAGATATAAACATACTTCTGACAAATTTTCTGTTTAGGAAAAAGCTAAAAAATTACCACGATGGGCTTCTTCGCCGACGTTCTCTAGATCGCGATCGACGCCTGCGGTCACGTGACCTCGATCTTGAATGTCGACGCGATCTTGAGCGGCGATGACGATCTCTCGAACTATAATGAAATATAAACATGCCTTTACTTTCAATAATTATCAACATACATTAATACGAAAAATAACTGAGTCATATACCAATAGAGTAGCACGAAACAACATTTCAAATGGACAGTAACTCACCAACTTCCCCACTAATGAATGCATCCTCAAACATTAAATGACATTGTATGTACGAACAATAAAGTAAGAGGTCAAGGAACAGTGATATCAGCAGCCACCTAACTTCATCATTAGCGAACTACAAAATAATTTAATTTCACTCGTTATTTTAAGCATTCACTGCAAGAATTAAACAAAAGTACCGTGATCGACGACGAGAATGGCTGCGTTTACGCGAGCTATGTCTGCGCGATCTTGAACGTGAACTAAAAGGAAAACATTTCTATTATGGTTGTTCTGACCAGTTTACTTCCAATACATATACATTCATACTCTCGAATCAGAATCTCCTACAGTATCTAACAAAACTAAAGTCCCACTGTACACTAGTGTTAGATAGAAAGCATTTATTACTTCACTGAATTCGCTATGCATTACCCATGAACACAAAAAATATGTTCTATCATAAACATATCTGAAAAAGTGGAGTATATAAAACTTGTTTCGAATTTGTAACAAAAAGTCCTTGATCAGTTCGCTGCAGCTGTGAAATCTTTTTAATAAATATTTCATTCTTGACACTTTTTAAGACCAAAAAGATAAAAAGAAAAAATTATTCCAAAATCACTGACCGAGACTTTTTCTTATGATCACGGCTTGAACTTCTGCGTCGCTTCTTTCTTTCTTTATCTTTATCACGACTGCGAGAACGGCTACGAGAGGATGATCTGTAATCAGAAGGATATTAAAATGAAAAAGCTGGTAATCACATGAGCAAAAGCAAGAATTATGGGAAATAATTCCTGAAAAGTAATGTAGAAAAACAAATTAGTCGTGAACTGCAAAAGTAAGCTCGCTGAAGTCGAAATATCTGATACTCATAGGATAACTGCAGAAGTGGAATGAAGGCGAGGAATAATCCAGTGCTTCCAATCGTCCATAACGCCACATGACATCGTGTTATGCCTGTAACACTTGGAGCGCGCCACCAATTTTGAGAGTATTTACAAAAAATTTCAACCATAGTTGTTATGTCTTATCATAGAAAATACATTTCATTTCGTGAAACAGAATGACAGGAAGAATGAGGCGGCGCGCCCCGACTGCACTGATAGGCATCAACACATATACGACATTCTCGCGTACCTCATCGTCCACAATTTCAATTCATCCTCATTCAGTTTCCAACAAGAAGCAAACAGTTTCCCGAAACATCCATCGAGCTTTGTTCATCATTATAATGCAGAAGGTATAAGGTGACACAGAGCTGTATCAATCGATTTTATGACTCTACAACGACGATTCGACTTAAATTACGGTTTTTAATTACTTATTATTTCTGCACTCATTTGTGGCTTCCAGGTTAAGTCGCAGACACAGCAAGTCCGTCAAATAACATTGAAATAGAATATACTACGGTACGCATTAAAATTCCAAGGTTTTTTTATTTTCTGTGTAAATCTTCACTAAATTTCTGCAGAAAGTAATTAATAGTCAGATGGGCCATAATGAGACAAGGATTCATGTAAAGAATGGGATAAAATAATTCGCCGCCAAATCCCAGTTTAGGAAGTCCACTGGGAAAAATAATTCATTACGAAGGTAGGGTAGCAGGGATAGTTCAAAGCTTATAACTTCCTACCATTAAAAAGAGGCTTTTAGAATCCATTATTTAAAGAAAAACTATAAAGGAATAAAAAAATAATTTTCAAGAACCGCCCCAGCTTCGTTAAAATATTCGAGGAATGCGGCTACCTAACTTGTATAGAGACCAAAAATATATAAAAAAGACATTGGTAAATGAAAGCACGCACCCATACCATCACTTATAAAGATCTGGAAATGAATTCTGCAACAGTTCTGAATCCTTTCACCCTGTGAGGTGTTGTCTACAAAGATTGCTGAAATAAACATATACTCAAAGATTAAGAAACAAGAGCAAAATTACTAATAGGAAAACTTTCTCCACTTCTTTTTGACCTACCTAGACCTGGAACGTGATCGCTTCTTATGTTCATTGCTCTCTTTTTTCTTTTATTCAGCGACAAAGCCGTTCCATCCTCCGTATCCATTTTTTCCGTACCGTTGGCTGCATTTGGTGTTTCCTCACTACCTTCTTCGCCGGAGTGTTCTTCTTTCTTCGGTGGTTCACCTCGTATCAATGCTGCCATTGGTTCAGAGTGTCCATGACCATAATTTCGATCAGACTGAAAAGGAAGAAAAAAATAAAAATCAGAAATAGTTTCTACAATTGCGTTTTCGGGATGTACTGAAAATGGGGATTTTCTTGCTCATATTAAATAAGCTTTTGTTTCTTAAACAAGCTATTCTTCGGAGAAACTTGACGGAATAATCAAGAATGAAGAAAAGTCTGACTCAAGTGATAATGTGCTAACCAGTTAATCCACATTTACACAGCTAAGGACACCTAAAGGCAGCAATGAAGTGAAATGCTGTTCGAAACATAACGATTACTGTAGTGACAACCTCTAATGTAGACGCATTTTTCTTTTTCGGTACCATCATATGTTTCCACGCTTCATTTACCCACACCCATAAACAAGTTTAGCAATAGTTCGCAAAAAAAAGAAACAAAATTACACTTACATCTTCAATTTTGTCAAGCGCCTCCTCAAGCATCGCATCAACATCCTCCGGTTCACCCATACTTACGCAAACAAAGGAATAAGGTATCACTAAACTCACGTCGAACACTGCTAGAATTGAAATGTGCATTAAACTATTACATCAAATAATATCGCCACACCCATACTACACCACCATACTTCAACGCTATTCACGTGTGTCAAGTAACGTCTCCGCTCCACTCACCAGCAGAAACCTTGCGAAACGTTAGAGCAATCCTAACCGAAGCACTCAGCTTATGCACACAATCCACGTTGTCTAAATAGCGCTACGAATTTTACAGAAATCAAAGTTCGTCCCTCTAGTTCTCGAGATGAAAATTTTATCTGTTAGCTGTCTAGGGAACTTAAATTAGAAACTTCAGTACGTTTTTGTTGACTGCTTACGAAAGCTGTTCTGGTGGATGTTTGGGCTGCCGTTGTTGATCGAGTTTATGAAAACCATGTTCACATGATTAGGACGTTGAAACCATGTAGACAGCAGTTATTACTATAGTTACGTAATATCTTTATGTCACATAAATGTCTTGATGTTCATATATGTTTATTTTTAATGAATTCTCATAATTAAGTGACATCTCCTTCAAAAGCATGTAGACAGGTCATGTTTTTATTTAAGTTACGTAAATATTTCATGTCTCTTTTGAAAGCACGTAATTCACGCAAGTAAGTGACGTCATCATCAGACTCGTTTAAATAGGTAATATGCTAATCAAGATGACACAAATGGTGTTTTTATTGGACTTGTAAAGCATCTTTACGAAATTGACATAAACGGGAATTGATGCAGCTAGCATTTGTCTATTAGGCTTACAGTTAGTAATGACCGTATGGAATGAATTTGCATATTTTATAGAAAATAGGAAAAGATGATTGAGATCTAACATTTTCAACCGATGATAATAGTAATAATAAAGATCATTATCATTCAAATAATAAAGATTATTCATAGTAATGGTAAAAATCATCATCTTTCGAAGTGATGTTAAAATTATATTGGGGACAATAACCACACGTACGCTTACAATTATGCCACATATAGTAGTTGTGACGCCCCTCTACGTAACTTAAGTGTATCTTTCTGGCACAATTTATTTCCGAGTCTTGGCATTCTGTCGGAATATTCTTTGAGGTTCTGATAAAATCGCAGAATTTGCATGTGTAAGAACAATCCGCGCGCATCTCATGCTGATGTTCAATTCGCTCACAAAGGTGTCTCTTATATATACAATCACTTATTTTATCCGAACAATTTACGGGTTCGAATTTCTTCGGATTATAAACTCTGAAAAATATGAAAATCAGCTGGCTCTAGAATAAGTAGAGTAAGGAATGCAATTCTGATTTACTTAGAGGATGGAAAAGAGTTGAATTCTGAACAAAATTTTAATGAATGAGACATGTAATGGAAAGTATTACTAGGAATGGATGATCGAGTAAGCAAATAAGTAAATATGGTAATAAAAGTTCGCGTTGTTTGCAGTTCTGGTTTAGATGCTGCGGTTTGTTATCTACTGCAATCAATAGTGCTATGAATGCATGCGGGAAATGAATCGAAAAAATAAAACCTGCAAAACGAGCATGTCAAACGGCATCTGGATTTCATCACTGCCTGATGCCAATAGGAAAATGTACAATAATCAATTAGTTCAGCGCAACTTGTTGCCAAATCGGCACAAAAATTGTTACAAAATCCACATGTTTCCGGGCACAAATGATACATGCGTTCAGCAGTTTCTGCAGAAAAACATTCCATTTCCTGAAAATAAAAACAAAACAAGTTTTGTTAATACGTGTATTGCTATTTGAGCATATTACACTTTGCTCTATAAAAACAGTTATCGAGAAATCGAGAAAGGAAAGAACCCTAAAAGTAGCTTGATCTATTTGTCGATTCAGTTTTAACTTGTATGAAATATGAGTTTAGCAATATTATCGGAATTTTTTCCTTTCGAGATAATTCCAATCTTTCTTTTTTCTTTTTTCCTTAAATTTTCCTTATTTTCTTTTAAATTTTCCCTCACCGATTTATTTACTTTTTCAGAAATTCTTTGAGGAATTAAGGGATGCTTTTTAGTCGTAATATTTAAAAATTTTTTGAAGAAAAATTTCAATTGGACCTGTAAAATACAGTTATCCTCTTTATCATAGCATGTTCTTGTAGTATTTGTCCCTTCATAGCACATATAGCATGTTCGTCGGCAAACTTTCTTCATATAATTTTCTCGAGTTTTATTACCATTAATGCACTAACTTTGGACATCCAACATAATGGATCTTCGTCAACGCACCAATCTGAAATTAACTACAATTTTAAATTGAACAGTAGTTTCTTTTGTTCCTTAAAATTTTTTCTATGATCAGGAATTACTACATGAAGAAAAGAAAATAATTTTAATCATTGTTCCGTTTTCAAAAATACTACTAAGAAAGAAAATGTGCATATCAAATTTGAGATTAAGTTGAATTCAATAGTTCTGAAAAGTAAATGAATTTTATCAGGTTATCACATTTAACTAAGATGAAGCATTAAATCTCCTCACCTGGTCTGCGCTCATACATAAATTCAAATGGTGGACGATCCCACTCATTCCCGGTAGATACCACGAGGAAGGAACCAAATAGGATAGCAACAAAAAGTTGGTCATTTCAGCTTATTATACGCAAAATGCTAAATTTGGTGTTGTATAAGAATTGTATGGTGTGAAATCGCTACAAAGTTTAAGAATTTTAAATTAATTCATTTAAAATCTCAGTATAAAATTGCTGGAAAGAAATGTATAAAATTCAAACAAAGTCGCAGGCAATGGTCGATCTAAGGAGGATGCTAAAGTACCACTGACCTCTGGTATCCAAAACCCATTAGCGTGCCCTCTAGAATTGATTCATCTCATCTCTCCAGTAACTGTATGCGCTCCAGGTGAGTTCATAAATAATTATTCGATGAATGTGTTTCTTCTTTTTATTTGCAATTAGTTTTTTATTCCTCATAAATTTAGGAATTAGAAAATCGTTAGAATTCTACTTTATTATTCCTATTATTCGAAATAAAAATAATCGAAATCTCGCAAAGCAATTCCCATCCTTTTGATTCCTTTCATCATTTGCTATTATTTAGCTCTGTGATAAGAAAAAAAAGATCCTAACAGAAACTTTTATTATTAATGTGCAAATAAATAAATTTTTAAAACGCAAAAATATTGCATGAAGAAAAATGAAGTAATAATAAATTAATAACGATTAGCAATGATAAATTAAAGCGATGGACAAACTCGCAAAAATTGTGAACAATCATTGTAGAAAAAAGAGCCAAACTATTTGAGATTTGTTTTGGTACATTTAAACTAAACTGAAAATAAATTCACTGGATAATTAAATTTAGGCCTTTTTTGATGACAAATATTAATATATCTTATATGAATAATAATGCGTCAAATAATAAGAAAAATATATAAAAGTTAGAATTTTCTATTTTTTTAAAGCACTGTTTTCGAGAATGTTCATCAAAGAAAGAAATAAATGTCATGAAATTTCATTGAAATATTATAAAATTTTAAATGGACAGTTAAATCTATCAATCATTTTCTTCTCTTGGTGTGAATATTTTATTATTCTTTAAAAACTGGGTCAATTCTTTTGCTAAAAATGCTCCAAGTCCAACTGATGAAGTTGTAACGACAACTAACTGCAAAAATTTATCATAATTATCAAATATTTTTCGTTACTTCACAGATCTGAATTGTAAATTAGTTTGAAGCTCCTACTTTCATTTCTCTAAAAAAGAAGAAAAATACTGACAAACATAATTTATAGATGCATTACATTTTGGAGAAAAATTTAGCTTTGATAAGAATTTGATCGATTGTCAGATAAGTAAACAAACCTTAAATATACCACATGGAAGAGTATATGGCATTGAGTCGACTTTTGAACTTTCTAAACTAACTGGGTTAGGTGATGATGATGACCGATCAATAAACCTGGCACGTAATCTAATTAATAATGCTCCTACTTTGTTCATTAGGTAATAGTTTGAAACTCTGAAAATTTTAAAATTATATTCACTGAGAAATACGAATGATACTGATTGCTTGCAGAAGATTTCTGGATAAAAAGAACAGAATCTCGAAATTCAATTTGAACATATTAAACCGAGAATTGTAAAGGCTCAAGATTTTTAAAACGTGTAAAGCATACTGTTTCTAACAGGTTCCAGATGGAAATATTGGATGCGAACAATCTCGAATTATCGACAATCTAATATGTCGATAAACTAAATGATATAGTTAAACAGTCAGTATCATAAGCCTTTTGAGAGATTCATGTGATTCATGCCCAACATATAGTTATGTCATCATCACTGGATCTGAATAATCCAACAATGTTGACGATATGAAAATATAAAATCGCCATAACTAATTTGCAAAGTGAGATATAACTAAATGAATTAATTAATGAGATTAATAAAATTGATTCTAGTTACCTCATTAATTATGCATAAATGCTTCAAAGATAAAGACATTAATATGTATTATATCATTTATTTATTTGCTTATTTTGCTTGAATTTTTCTCATATCAATGAAAGAAAGATGAACGAAAGATAATTATAAACTCCCTGCTATCTTGGGTATCGAATACGAATATGAGATGACAAATCATGGTTCTGAATGTGTATGTGATGGATCGAACAGAAGATTGGTTGCGGTGTGGATGATTATGATAATAATGATCTAATCTTTTTATTTTTCTCTGTCATTTGTTACTTACTTTTTTCCTTATCTTTGCTTTATCTTGTCCTATCATCCATCCTAAAATTCTTTCCTTGTCATAGGGTAAAGCGTTTTGCTTATTTCCTCAACCTCAATACCGAGCTTAATAATTGGATTCAAAAAATTTTGGCATAAAATATCCGATAGTGAAAAATATAAAATATCAGTAGAAATGTATGGAAAAATATCACGGATATCAATAACAATTTAACTGATAGGTTAATCACATATGAGTTTCAGATTTATTTATCAATAAATTTGAGTCTGAACTGTTATCATAGACAATCAATTCAACAGAAGAAAATGTACTATCGATCAAATGAACGCCTTAAGAAATTTAATTTTATAAAAACATTTGCAATATAGCGAATAAAAATATCGATGAATGAAAGTGTGTGAAGTACAAATATAACTTTATTATGATCAATCATAAAACGATAATATTAGTAATTCAAATCAATAAGGGAATTTTTAAAAGTGTCCAAAAGAAAAACAATTGTGACAAAAAAGGAGCGAATTTTGATCGAATGGCATCTTAGCAATGTTGAAATTATTGATTGTTACGAAATTCAACCCAATTAATTAGACTTCTGTAAAATTGAAAGTCATAAAAACAAAGAAAGAAAAAAATGAAAAAGGTCGAAGAAGACAATTGGAAATCTTGAATACCTGTTGTACCTATTGCTTAACAATGACTTTATTTAGATGAGAATTTATCATAGTTGTCGAATGACACGGTTCAATTTTTACATACTAAATTAATGAATTTACGATCCATGAAGAAATTAAAAGAATTGTATTAGAAAATTGGTTGTTTCCGGATCCTATGAACCGAAAATTTTCAATACTGACATCGGTAAAGCATGAAAAAAGTAAATCTATGAAATTATATATCTATTACTAATTCGAATAAATTATTTTGAAGCTTAAAAAAAAAACAAAGAAGAAGTAAGTTTTTCCATATATACTTATAGTTTTAATTAAATAGACAGATGCAAAATAAGACAATTTATTAACTGAATAGTATAAATTTACAATTTATGATACTTTGTAATTTATGCAAAATTTTCGAACATTAGGAATGTTAAGATGAAAATAAATTTATGCTGCAAATTATTCAAAAATTTCATATAACAGTGTTAACATAAAATAAAAAATATAATTAAATATTTTTCATATTATTTAATTTGATTAAACCAAAGGATTATTTTTATTATTTGTTCAATGCAATCAAAATTTAATTTTAACAGGAATGAAATATCGATTTTATGAATGAGATCAATTAGAACTTTTTGATGTAAAGAAATTTCTAAACTAATTCAACAATATATTGTATATTTTTTTATTACATGAAAAATATCAAAGAAAATTTTTGAAATTAATTTTTTTAATACATCATTGTAAAATAGTTTTAATAAAAAGATAGCGAAAGATGTACAAGTTAATGCTGATATTAAAAATAAACTATATATAGTTCAACTGTTTTGAATTTTTTTTTCGAAAGGTGAATTAATTACTACCAAGATTCATTGCAAAGCTATCATGTTAACTTTCTTTATCTATCAAATCATGTAACAACAAGAATTTCAATATCGGCAACAAAGTTATTGCGATAATTGGTATTAATTAATTAGTTAACGTTCTGAATTAAATTTAATAAGTTAGATATCTTTTAGGAAGGAAAAAGAAATTTGGGTTGAAAATGAACATATTTATATTATCCATTTCCAATATCGAAAACTTCCGCATAACTTAAAAATATCGAATGAAAAGAAGAATGTCATCTTTGTCGTAAATCAATTATTCTATAGTTAAAAATCGGAATAGCAGATATAGCAAAGAAGCCTGGCAATAAACAAATCAATGGAACAAATAGCCAAGCTATTCCTACTTTTTATCTCTAGAAATGAGAGATGTTAGAATTACATTTTAATGATCGAATTACTAGAACAAATTTGAAATCATTGATTTCAAATTTTCATTTATCATTGTTACATTTTAATGTTATTTTGCACTTTTTCTTCCAATCACATTTGGATACTTCTTATCACAGTGATAACAACATTTCCATTACTAATCTTCTTCTGATTCTAATCAATACTTCGATATACCTAAGTACCGAATCACAAACATTTATTTTACAGCAATTTTTTTAAAAAAATTACCGATAAAAATAGTTACGAACGAGTGTGGCATAATCCATCGCAATGAAATTTACTTAAATTTTCTTATTTCCTACCGCACATTTTTTACAGAGATGGTTATTTGATACACAAACATGATAATCTATTTTTACCTTGACTAGTTTGATAAAATGAACAACATAATTTTATTATTGATCCACTGAAAACATTTAAAGTTTATCCTTTTTATAAAAAGTTTTGCTTGCATAAAGTATGTTCAAAAACTTTTTCATCTCATTCTATGTATTGATTATAATGAAATGATTAGCCTCTATGTAATTAAAGTGTCTCAAGTTTCTAATTTTAATTATATCGATTTTACTTCATTTCTTTCAAAACTTACATAAATTTCATATCGATGTTAATTATCACTAAATTTCCTAATTAATGAAGTTTTTTTTTCAGTTAATTGGCTGTTTGTATTGCAGAAAGTTTTATTCACTGATAGATGGCAATCATTAGAATATTTAAAGAAGATTCTCCACTATGATATTATTATATGCTTCGATTGTAGTGGTTATGAATAACAATTTTCGATGATGTGAAAATTTGCAATCTAACATTTTACTTATAATCAATATATGATAAATCAATTTGGCTGATAATTGATCACTGATATTTTATCATCATATAATAATTTGAAAGACATTTTAGAAATATATTTGTATAATCAATAAATATAATTCGTATACTTGCAAAAGACAATTAGTTCAGCATAAAAAAAAAGACTTAGTAGCAAAAGAATCAAACTTATCTAAAATTACAATTCTGAAAATGAGTTCCTAAAACTTTTCAAATATTTTTCATTTTAGTATTTTTAAATCAAATTTTTATTCTTTCACTAAAATAATTACACAATATTACAAGCAATAACAAATAAATTAAAAAGTGCAAACACATTTGAAATTTTGTACATTAATCTTTTATTATGCAAATAATAATTTTGAAATGTTTATGACTTTTTTTATGTAATGTTCATAATTATTCATTCACATTTCCTGATAATCATTACATTTAATACTGATATCACTAAAGTAATAAGCATTCGTAAATTATTAATTCTGTGCAAAAGTGGATCCACTAAGTCCCCAAAAATGCTTATTGCAAGGACAATAACGGCAATACCACCGGTAGCACCAACGAGGATATAACTTGGCTCTGATTCCAATATTAATGATTGTTTATTTTCACGAAGATAATCTCTTTCTATCGCTGTCAATTCTTCCCGAATTGGATACCAAACACCGGGTGATCCACGAGTACATTCAACGTTTTGTAAACTTTCTACAGCGATGATAAGCTGAAAAAACAATTATTTATTATATACCATGCGATTTGATACAATGCAACAATTAGTACCGTAAAAACAATCTTTTGCAAAAAAGTATTGAATTATTAACTTAAATGAATTTATCAAGCACTTGTCAAGCATTCGGTATTTATTCTAATTAACTATTTGAAATAAACTTCGATTAAAATAGAAAAATTCAAATCACTTCATGAAGATCTGCATCTGCAGACATCCAAAGATAACCGTCATTTTGTAGGAGTAAAATGAGTTGACAAACGGATGGCAGTTCCGGAAGGCGAGTATGTAGTTCGACATCCATATCAATAGTAAGTGGCATTATTATTTCGTAGAAACTATAATTAGCAACACCATCGAATGCGCGAACAACTAATTCAAAGTGATCCATTGGGCATCTTAAATTTAAAGAAATCAATGATGAAATGTTAAAAGTAATTACTCATCTATCACTTTAATGCATACAGTTGAAATTTTGAAACAGTTGTGATAAGTTTATCAGTTCGGCATTTTAATTTTGGGTAATTATAAAATAAGAAATTGTCGAATCAGACGAACTATGACTGTTGTTTCTACATTGAAGAATTTTATATGAAAACATCTGGATTCGGATGTTGTATTCGAGGACAGTTGAAATTTTAGAGAACAAGTGATATTAATTGGCACTTTGTCATAGATAAAAGATCGTTAATTTAAGCAAAACTAATCTAAATCACTAGAAGTTAGAATATTTCGAAAAATCGAATTTAAAATTTTGAAAAATTAACCGATTATTATCAACTATTTGTAAAATTTGTTTTTCGCCATGACACAACTGCGCTGTGTTTATAATTGATTCTAGATGTTGCCAGGTGCTGACAATTTCAGCATTGAGTAATTCATGAGATCCGAGGAATGAGAAGAATTCTTCCTAGAAACAAAATTCTTTTTAAAATTGTACGATAACTTAATGATTGTGTAAAGTAATTCCGAAAACTTTATTGAAATATTCGTAGATATTCTAATCAATTGGAGAAAATTTTAAACTGTGCAATCATTTCAATCGTTCGAAATTCTGAGGTAAAATTTTTGATTACCTACTTTATTGTTTATGTTGCCCTCATAACGAAACAATTGCCCATCAATAGCATATACCAAATAGGGTTTTGAACCATTACGGATCAATTGATCATTGAAAATAGGACTATTCCGCCGGTTGTCATAAAATTGATAGGTGAAGTGTTCTTGTTTTGCTGTCAGATTATTTCGATTCGAGAATTCTCGAATCCATCGTGGAATCTTTAGAAAGGTGTGAAATTAGTAAATAATCATAAACTTTTCTGCTTTTTCTCAAACAGAAAATAATCACATAGCGAAAATAATGTCGAAACTTTGTTTGATGGGATTGAAAACTAAAATATCAATTAATATTATCACTGATTATTAGCATAAATAAAACGAATTACTTGTGATTGTGTCGGATAACATCGCCTAACACAAAAAAGTATCAAAAGTCTCTCATTGAATTCCAATTTTTGCTTGATAGTGTTAACGAGACGTTGAGTTCGAAGATCATACACGGCATTCTTGCCATCCTTCAGAAGATGAATCTCACTTCCGAAATTTCGATTCCAAATTGGGACTGATGCACCACCAATTGAATTCCAAATGGTTACAATAATTAGTGCACATTGCACTATAAACATTTATCAATTTGAAGAACTGAAAAATTAATGTGTTATCAAACAATCATTCCATTTAATACAATTACTTGCTACTCACAAATTTAATTACCCGCAGACATATTTATTTAGATTTTATTCATCGGTATCTATGAGCATAGTTATAATTAACTAACTATAAGCATAAACAAGAAATTATGAATAATATTGATTGAAATTAGCTTGTATTTTCAAGGATAAAAAATAATTCGGAATTAGATGAACAAATGGCGAAAGAATACTGGAAAACGTATTTTATGATTATTGATAATTAGTCTTATCATCGTATTTTGATTCATACAAAAAAAATCAGTAAATCAGTTAATTGTGCACTGCGAAGGTCAAAGTGCATCATTACAATATGCTACAAATGTTTGGATGCGTAAGAATGAAGAAAATATGCTTTGAACCAGCTTTTTTTTCTTTATTTTTCTTATCATATTTATTTACTTCAAATTGAAATAAAGTTCGAGTTAAATAATAAGCATTTCTTTTTTTTTTTTTTTTTTTAAATAAATTACATACTTCATCAATTTTAGTATCATCTAATGCTTTCAATTGTACCTATTCAAATTTGATCATTGATTAGGTAATGTATAAATGATAATAAAATTTTCATTTTCCTTATTCATTCTATAAACTCTGTTCATAATATTCGAATACTAAATCTGTAATTACTTTCTGAAATAAGGATGATTTTAATCAGCTCTAAAATATAATCCCCGAAGATAACGGGAAGACGGAGGGGCGGAGAAGAAGAGGAAGATGGAAGAGGCAGGTAATAAAATGAATTTTTAAAACAGAAAAGATATTGAAACTAAAGTAGTTATCAGCAATCGATAAACATAATAAATCAGTCTTTATTATAAATTTATGCGCTTAATGTAGCATAATAATTCTGTCCAATATGAAAAATTTAGTCACAAATTTTTTTTTTAGAATCTTTACGGTGAAATGAGAATGTTTGATTAAAATTGGAATCAAAATTGAACTTTAGGAAATATTATCGATCATTAATTTCTAGCAAAGTCTTATCATTCATTGATTCTTCCAGTCATCTGAAAATTTAATTGTGGTGAAATTTAATAATTAAACATAATTTGTGAAAAAGATTTTGAGATTTTGAAAAGAAGTCAGAAACAGCAGCTGATGTAGGCCCATCCATTTCATCCTGCATTTTACATCTCATTCATCGCTCAAACTAACGATCCATTACCACTGTTCCACCTCCTCTCTTTTCATTTCAATTTAAATGAATTTTAACAGTAAACACACAAGCACAGACATACACACACACACACACACACATATACACACATACACACATACACGGACACACATACATATACACATACACACATGCATACATACACATACGCGCACATACATACAAAGACGATATATCATTAATTCGCATTTCGTGAACTGACGACAGTATACTACTGGTCGTTCTTCGTACAGAGCACTGAATAAACTAACTAACTAAATAACTGACTGATTGACTAACTAATTCAGTGATCGATGAAGATTGGAAAGTCGAGACTGAGAAGAAGCTAAATGAGACGAACACCTTTTAACGATGGGAGCAACTGATTCAGCAACATTAGTATCCATTCAACATTCTCTTTCCTTTCATTCTCCCTTATCCAACTCCCCGCTCTCGCTATCGCTGATAGTATCAGATATTATATAATTATTCATCCGATCTTCCACATTTGGTTGGTCAACCTTTCTCAACAAGTATCGCTTGTTTCAAAAAACTACCATTTGTTTCAATTAGCCATCATTTTGGAAAACTCATTGATATAATTGATAAAATAATTTATTATCTAAGATTATACAGATAAATTCAACTGCTACTATTATTTTAGGTTTTTAGATTATTCATGCAAAACAGCTAATTGCAATCATAATCACATCTTTATAGCAAAAATCTATCTATATTTTTATACCTATATGCACCTATTGGACAAATTCGATTAATGAAGTAATGATGATGAAAATTTAAGGAATTATTTGATATTAGAATTGAAAAACGTCCGACCGACTCTTTGCTATTTCAACAGTATTGTCGAAGTCCACGTTTGTTAGAAAAGTGCAAAAGAATGAGTCAAAAATTTCAGACGATACTTTGAAAGTTAAAATGTGCCCTTACCTTTTCCTGGTCTATGAGTTGCAGTATTAGAATTCTCTTATCCGAAATAGTTTAATTTTTAAATTGAAAAAAAAATGATAAATGAAAGAGAAATTGAATAACAAATTTTATTAAAATAGATTGATATATTTTTGTCTGTAACCTCCTTTTTTTCAAAAAAGGCATAATCTTATTATTAATTCCTTTGTAATTCTAATTCTAATTGTTTTCATTCCACCAAATTTAAACGATTATTGTCTATATCATATTATTGTAATATTATTGACAAAATTTCATAACTTCATTAAATTATAAACATTTATGAGAACTCAAATTTACAATATATTTTCTTCACATATTTTAACTCTTGCCCATGTGTTGAGACGGAATCTAACATTTACAATGAAATTCGATCTGTGCAAATCTATTTCACCTAATTTTTTTACCCGTTTTAAAATGGATTTTGAAAATTGTTTGTGACAATGACAAACCAGAACTTTTCAACTTCTTTCTTCTCTTATCTCTAACATTTCTATTTTGCAAACTTCATCGATGAAAATTTAAACGTCATTTCAATTCATTTTTTCCTAATTATAGTGATGAAATGCGATTATCATTATCATAATCATTATTTTGGAGTTAACTGCAATGATCTTTGTTTTTTCATTGTACTATTGTGATTATTATAATAGGATTAGTTTAAAGTAATTATTAAAAGTAGTTATTCAATTATATTCGCTTTTCTTTGATATTCTATAATTAATAAATGAAAGCTTGAAAATAATGAATTTCAGCATTTTGGGTGTTATCTTGAATTCATATCAGTACTTTTTCTTATCGTTATTAATGATCATAATCTTACTATTTAATCATCATTACCACTAGCATTATCATCACCTCAGCTACTGCTATTATCTTGTCATCATTATCATAATCATAATATCATTATGATTATGATGGCAAGTTGTTAGACTATGAGAATAAGAAATGAAATTGTTTAAAATGGTATTCAATATTGGTAATACCAATTAATGTTTGCCTTATATTTAAATTCTTTTTTATTCACATTTATTGATATGATAAAAATAGGACTTGTAAATATATCATCATCGGTTATTTCTTCCCTTTCTTCTCTAACATTTTTTCATTCTTTTGAAAAATTTTCACCATTAATCAGTATAATAATATCATAACACATAATTACGAAGCGTATAAACCTCATATTTTCATATATTATAATTAACATAAAAATGAAATATTATTAGTAATAAATTTAAAAGGCAATTTGAAATATTTTAATTATTTCTTTCTTAACAAATAAATATTTAAAAGGAAAAGATAAGAGTTACTCGATATAAAACTTATCATTTTATATAGGTTAATTTCTTTTTAATCATATTCTTTATTTATCTACTTTTTTATTGCAAGAAAAAAAGAATAATTGATGGGGATAGATACATACTATGTATTTTAAAAATAACTTGGATTCATGATACGTATTTTCTTCCCACTTATCGCATTTCCGTAACAATTTTTACGTATTATTAAATTATTTTCATAGTGAATTTTTTCACTTTTTCTTTTGTTTACTTTAAATTTCAATAAAAAAAAAAGGATGTTTTATAAACAAAAGTCGTATATTCTAATGACAATAATTAATCTTTAGCTACAATTGTGGACAATTTAACTATAAAAATTTCTAAAAATAAAAAGAAAAAAATTGCAAAAAATAATTCGTAAAATCGATTAAGTACAAATGAAAATGATAAAATAATTGAAATGGTAAAAATTAGAAATTTTTTCATACTTTAAGCTACATCTAAATTAATTATCTTAATTAATGAATATCTTACAAAAATCATCCTTTTATTTGTCTACCGCATTATTTCTATATTTAAATATTTTCCTGATACTTACAATTAATGCAGGAAATATTAAATGAGGAAAAATTGCGAATGTAATAAAATCGGATTTAAGCTAAAAAGTTTCAATTCGAGAACGAAAAGGAACGTGAAAATAGGTATTATTAGTTGCTTTTAAAAATGATTCATTTAAGAAGGTAAGGAAGGAATTTTTTTTGCATTTCTCAACATTTGATAAGTAATAATTTATGATGTTCGACTAATAAGATGGCAGTTATAAACTGAAGGCAATTTTGAAGAGAGCAAAATCAAAGTAAACTAAAAGAGTTTGAGTCATCAAGTGAAATCTCTATGTATTCAAGAAGACTAAACACAATGTATATATATATGTATATTTATATATAAACACGATGGATTACCATCATTGAGGTAAGGAAGAAATCTGAAGGTGAAAGAGAGAAGAAAACTTTCTTTATTGTTATGGAAGAATGCAATATATTCGTCGTAATTATTTATTTCATTTAAATTTATCATTATAAATTCAATTTTTCTATAAAAATTACAATTCATTTGGTCTGATCAAATTAGCATATGCATAGATTTTACGAAACAATTTATGAAAGAATCGTTAATTAATTACATAAGATTAGAATGATCAATGTATCATCATCTTGATATCTTGAAAGTTATAATAGTTATCTACCGGATGACCTAAATAATCGAACTATTATGATAACCATCAATTGTTGAATAAAATTTACATCCATTCCTCAAATGCAGTAATTTCGCAAAGTTTTATCAATCAATTTACAATACAGTTTTATCAATCAATTATATATGATATTTTCATATCATTTCCATTTATTTATCCGTCTATTATGCAATTATCTATGTACTTTTTATCATTAATTAAATTATTACACCACGAAATTATTAATTAGACTATTAATTTATAAGTTTAATTTATCATTAAGCAACAAATAAATAATTTTGTATAATCTTTATCAGATTTCCTAAATTTTTATCAAAAAATCTCCTATATTGAATAAATAATTTATTAGGTAAATCTTAAAATAGTGTCCTAATGGAATGGATAAATTTAATTTATTACTAAAATATCAAATTTTTGAATCGAAAATTTTCATTACATTTACAATTAAACAATCATATGGATAAGAAAAATTTCTTCCACCTCATTTATTCTTCACAATATTTTAAATTAAAAACAGAAAGATCATAAACGATATATAACAAATAGTTTATGAACCTTGCGAACATTTTAAACAATAGTTTATTGTTAAACAATGTATAAGAAAACATTTTGATGGATGTTAAAAATTTCAAATGAATTATAATTTCGATTTAATTTAAATTATAATTTCACAAACATATATTATTAAGTAAAATGAATAAATTTTATTAGAAAATTGTGAATTATTTTCAGTAAGAAAAAAAGACGGGAACAAAATTTGCATTATTCACTGTATTATAATGTTGTGAAAAAGAGCAGATGCTTTGAAATATACACTATTATATTTTAAAAATGGATTAAATTTCTTTTCATTGCATTTATTTTATTATTCATTTCAGGCATCGTTTTATTCGTTTGCTTCATTTCGTATTTTTATTTGTTATTTTAATATTTAAATATAAAATTTAATGTTATAATTGAAATGTGCCAGAATTTCTAATCATTAATCATTCATTAATTTCATATTGCTTATTCATATTGCCATCATTTAATTCTTAAATTTAAACTCTCAAAAGAAATGAAATTAGCATATTTTCCAATAATATATTTTCATATTTATGTAGATTGTTGGCAATTTTCCCTTTTTAATAAAATTTAAAATAACAACGAGAAAATTTTATAAAAATTCCCTTACTATATTGTATTTTTTCATTTTCTAAAAAAATAAATAATAATAATGAAAAATAAAAATCGTATTTTTAATATCAGTAATAATAATATTTATAATTTCTATTTGAAAATTTTATTGTCTTTTAAGGATGGCAAAAAAATATTGAAAATATGCAAAAAAATATTGAAAATATGCAAAAAAAAAAAAAGAACGATATGATTTTTGTTTTTATTATTAATTGTAGTAATAAAAGCAAGCTAAAAAGTTGAAACTATTACTTAAAACATTTATCTATGTGTTTGTTTATGTATGTATGTAATTAAAAGTAACTATTCCAATAGATTTATTATTCAATTAAATTTTACTACTTGAAAAAAAAAGAATTATTATTCTTGCATTACATAGAATCATGTTTCCACAGCCATATATTTTTAACGATAAATATGTGATAAAATAATTGCTGATTTTTAGTATCGGTAATAATAATATTTATAATTTTTATTTGAAAATTTTATTTCTTAATATAAGAAGGATTCTGATGATGTGTTTTTAGCATCACAGATATTTTGAATGTTTAAACGATCATTGATGAAACGATCTGAATGTGAGGTATATTGTTATTGTAGGCCCCTTTATCATTGCAGTTCAAAATAAATGAAGGTCAGAACTGAAGAGGAGGACATTTTTGATAATGGCAAGGACGACCTTCAAAAATATCTTCTTTTGGTCTTTTCAACAACATTATTTTTCTTTTTTTAATTTTTTGTTGGTAGCTATGATTGTTACCTGTATCTCTCAAGGACTTCCCCGCTCTTCCCCGCCTCATATCACCATCCTTCATTCAGCAAACTTCCATTATTTTACTGTTTTTTTTTCAACTTCATCCTGAGATCATTTTGGCTTTATCATAAAAGTTTTTTTTTCAACTTCATCCTGAGATCATTTTGGCTTTATCATAAACATAATAAAATATGTCTATGCTTTTTATTGACGTATTTCAATCTTATCAAATATCAGTTATTAGTTAGTCAGTAGTGTAATTTTCATATTATTTGTTCATTTTATTAGTATCAATGGTATCAAAAATCGATAACAAATTAAGAATCCTTCTTATCAGTTTAATTACTTTTTAATAACAGCATTAATAAAGATATACAAACATCGAACGCTACATACTGCGTTAGAAGTGCAATACAATGTCATTAATTAAAATAACATTTAGCTGTATGTCTTATTTAACATCTGAATTTCAATACGAATATCTTACTTCTTCTTTATCTTTCAAAAATTTTTCCTATAATTGACCATTACTTTATTGAAAATATGCTAATTTTTATCGTAAGTGTGATAATTAAGAATGAACAAAGCTATTAATAAGAAGGGTAAAGGTCATTCATTTCTTAACGAAATGAATAAATGAATGAGTAAGACAAGTAGCATCAGTTCTTTACAAAATGTGTAATTATGTCATAAAGGAAAAGAGTGAATATTACTCATTGGTGACGGGATTAATTAGTAATTAATAGTGTAAATTTTTAAAATTTTCAGCATGAAATGGTTGAAAAAGTCACAATACCAGAAGCAAAGATAGCAACAGCTATATCAAATAATGTAAAAAAATACTATATTTGGACATATATCACCGCTTGTTACCCGGAATAACAACAACAATCGTTGTTTATTATCTAAAATTAATTCATCAACGACAAATCGATCAGCAAGGTATGTATTACTAATTATTCATTACTTTATTATGCAAATTCATAAGAAAAGATGGAATATGTATTATGTGTATTTAAACGTTATTTAAATATAACTGTACGTTACATATGATTCTAATTAGCTTTTTATTAAGAATAAAAATTCCTGGCTTTAAGAATATGGCTACATTATCGATAATAACTTGGCTTGATTAAAATTCTCTGACGTATGAATTATTTAAAAGATACTTATTATTCATTTACTAAATACGGCAATAATATTGAATATCATAATATTGTTAGCAACAAGCAATGATTTAAAATTAATTGTTACAAATTTAATATTTACAAAACTTTTGGATAGAGAATTATCTTTTTTTTTTCAATATTGTTGTAAGGTAAATTGTATTAACCTAAAAATAAAATATATATGGATTTATTAAACCAACTAAAGTATTATTTAAATCTTATTTTAAAAAAAAAATGAATTCATTTCATCTTTTTAATCCGTCATTGTTACTTAATAATAATAATATTTTGTTGCGATAAAATGAAAATTAAATTATTCCAAGTCATACTTGAGAAGAAAGTTTCTTTGCTTCTATAAGTTTTAGCATCCTTTCGTGGCTATGAATCTTTCATGTATTATTGAAATCATTCGACTTGCTATTGCTTTTGCAGATGTAGTGCTTTTTTGACATCATAACTATTTGCAAATTTCCTTTTTATCCATTATCCTTCTGCATCATAAAGTTTTTTAAAATTCTCATTTTCAGCAATAAGCAAACTTTCTAGTCCCATTTTCAAAATCTCCATAAAAGAAGCGAGAGATTAAATTATGTTAAAGGATCAATTTCATTATTTGTTTATTTTTTTCTAGGCCTAAGCATTTGAAGGTATTCGTTAGATTATTGAAAATTTCATTAATTCCTTTCAGCATCAAAAAGTTAATCGATCAAGATCATTTCCATTATGAAAAGGTTGAGTTAGGACCAATCGATGTGGCACTGATCGCTTATGAGCCTAATGCTTCAATACCCAGTGAACAACTTTTATTGCAAATCGAAAGTGCTGGCCAAAAATGGTTTCAAATTTTCTTTCATAGAACATTTAAAATTTTTTTTTTGTATTTACTAAGCTGTGAAATATAAGCTGTGAAATATATAATATATCTTTTCAAATTAAAACGAACAATCTTACGAGAATTGTTCACTAGTAAAATTATTTCATTTTCCAACCTTTTTTCCTTCTCAATGATTAAATTTTCATTAGCTATGGAATATTTCATACATTTCGACAATGTTTGCTATAAATCTTTCTCACTCTTTCTCTCCTATCATTATTTCTAACCTATTTTTTATTTGAAGCAGTATAAGCAACTTAATTATCTTTTTTCTCTTCCTTCTTTGCATCAACTATTTCATTTCGACAAGTTTCAAGCTTCCTCGTCATGGATTTATATTTTGTTGCAAGAAATTTGAAATTGATAGTTTAAAACAAAATTGTCAATTGATTTACTTACAATTTATAAGTTTTGAGAAAGAGAAAGAGAGAGAAAAAAAGAACAAATTACACAACATTCCAGGCATATTAATCGTAGCATTGATCAGTTATGTGAATTCGATCAGCAATTGCATCGTTGTGTATTTGGTCGATCACAAAGTCATTTGAAGGATTTAGCGACAGAATTAAAACAAAGTGATCCGGAAAATGTCGAAGGACGTATTCTTATTTATTTACAACAACTATCGCATATTACTGGCAATTTGATGCGTTGTTATTCCGTCTTAAAATTTTTAGAGGTTTGTTTATTTTTCAATTGAAATAATTATTATGCATAATAATTAAATGATTAAAATCATTTCCAATTCTTTTTTGATTTACAATTACAAAGTGTGTTGAAATTTAGTAAGAACACACAAAAAAAAAAAAAAAAAAGTCTTCTGTTTGTTTACACATTCCTCTTCCTTTTCCCTTAATGCTGTTTTCCGATTCTTTTCTTGTTGATATGTGATATTTCTAATATTCTTATTTTTGGTTTAGAAGCAAACATTTCATTTAAATTTCAAATAATTTAGAGACAGAATCGATATACTCGGAATTTTCAATTTCTAATCACTGAATAATATTTTTTCAAATTCCATGATCGACAAGAATTACAACATATTTTCACTTTCAATTTCAGATTGATAGTCATGGAAATCGCTTTCTAGCAGCAGAAGAAACTCCAATAAATACACCAGCTATAGCAAGCGCAATTGTTACCAAAGATTTCAAAGCAGAAACATGTGATCAAATTTCATTACGGGTATGCTTTAATTATCTGATGAAAATATCTAAATCAAAATGCAGAAATTTAATACGTACATTAATTTTTAGATTTCAAGTTGCTAGGTATAAAGTTGATAGGTATTGTTATTGTCGCTTTGTACTTTAGAAATTTTATTGCTAACAAAAATAAATAAAAAGTTCTTCGAAAAATAACTGCATTAAAAGCCAAAAAATAAATGGGTTGCTAAGCTGTGACTTTTGATCAATTAATAATTGATCAAATAAAATCTATGTTAAGATCAATCATCCTCTCCATAATTTTTATGAGAATCCTTGTAATCAAAAGAAAAAAGACAAAAACTAAATTCCCGAGTTTTCTTCTGATCATTTCAATATGTAAAATTAAGATGTTTTAAATTTCGATTTTTTTATTTCCCAAACTTTTTGAAATATTTATTTCAATTTCTTATTACACGTTAAAATATAAAGATTTCAGTGATGACATATTAAATTCTATCATAAAATAAGAATAAAAGTGAGAATTCTAAAAGATATTTAATAATTTTGTAAATTGGTAAATTCTATCATAAAAATTCGAAAAGATATTATTTGATAATAATGTGAATTGATTTGTCTAAAAATAGCGAAATTTCAAGTTTGTCTAGATTTTCCAGAATATTTCAACTAGTATATAATGATATAATAGATATGTATGGATAGATTAATTCAGTTCTTTGTAAAAGCACGAATAAATAATTATAAAATACAATCTTCTATATCATTTCAAGGTTACTATTGAATAATGGATAGATAGTTCTCTTCAAATTCAATAAATAAATGTATTTGGTTTACATCTATCCATTTCCTTTACTTCATTTCCTTCTTTCATCTTTCTACCTATACCCTTCATCGCTAATAATTTACACCATCTCATATTTCCCGCAATTAATTCACAATTTATTTTTTTCATTTAAAAAATACCTACCTTTTCATTATGTCAATTTATGAGATAATTTCTGTATGAAATGGTATTTCCTTTTTCTTCCTTTTTTTTCTTCGAACTATTTAAATTTATAATTTTCGTTGAAATAATGCTTAATGATATGTTTCATTGAAGGGCAAAAATAAAAAGTAATCATTTTGATTTATCATATTCGAAAAGATTATTTCATAGCGCATATTAAAATTGCTTAATCCTTAATGAATTCCTTTTGTTTAAAACGAAAGGAATTATATCATCAAGCCCAGTAGTAACGTAAGGTCAACCACTACGAAAGATTGAAATGAAATGAAATTACTTCAAAGTTCGAAAATTATAAAGGATTTACACGAATTTGGGATGATAACGAAATTTTCATAAAATGAAATTAAAATGTCAAAATGAGAATAAGCGATGTATATCACTCTTATATCATGTCAAATTTTTAAATTCCAATTTCCAATTTCAAGTGTTGTTTTTATGGCATTAGATTGTGATTATATTGGAATACGGAATTTTACACAATCGTTTCCTTTTATGTTAATATTTAAAAACTTTTTTTCCTTCTCTCTTCATCACTCTTTTCTACAGATCTTTAACTTCCCATTTTCCTCTTATCAGTGATCCAATCCATATTTATAGTTATGAAAGAAAATCTATGCTTCAAGAACCTTCAAGTTTTATTTTAAAAAATTTAGTACAAAATATGAAATTTGATAATTTATATCGTAAGTATGTTTTTTTTTTTTACAATTTCCGCTTTATTTAATTATCATGTTCTTCTTCTCATTCATAATAAAATTCATTGGAAGGCTTTTACTGAATTGAACCTTTCCTAATTCTTCTTTTGTTTGATTTTTTTTAAATTTTACTTTATTAAAATAATGATATCCTGATGAGTGATTAGATCAAATCTGTGAAGTCAAATTATTGCTTGATAGTAATAGCAATTTATGAATTAATTTTTTTGGTGTCATTACTCTTATGATGACAAAAATAGTAGAATAGGATCGGATTCATTATCAAGAATTGGAATTACCTGATTATCTCAATTCTGGTTTGATTAAACACTTGCTTTTTTTTGGATATTATTAGACTATAGACTTATCATCATTAATTACAACATAATTATCAAATTTCGACATTTTGTTGAAATTCAGCAAATCGACCAAAATATGTGATTAGCTTCTATCATTTACTTCAACTTCTTGCATTAGACTCATTTATTTCATTCCAATCAATTTTAATTTTCAATTTCAAAAGATAAAAAGAAGCAATAAGTGAAAAGATTGCCATCTTTACTAAGAATACTCCATATTGACCAGTTGTAAATAATGATAGGATCGACAGTTGTTACTTTCTGATTATCCTGATAAAGTGATCTAATAAATGGAGCCATCAATGCAAATTGATGGTCAGGATTGGTTAGTAATAACTCTCTTTATACACTTTTTAGTGGGATATTTCGATTTTTATATCTTCTGGAACTTGTTCTACGAAGAAAATATCATTTCAGCAAAAGAATCGATTTTTAGTTTCCAGGGTAATGACTTCTGTTGCTCACATCATTTCTTCATTTTAATTTTTAATCGATCATCCTCCCAATCTCTGTTATTTTTTCAATTCATTCCTACTTTCACAGAATCTATGATTGATTACTGCTACAGAATTGTACCTTTCCTATCATGATGACCTAAATGATCTTACCGCAACTGGTCGTTATATATAACTGTCCGAGTTGTATCGTTTATACTCTTTTGCATCATATGATTACCTATCATTCTTGACTTCTGCTTTGTTGCAGGCTATTGAACCGTTTAACAAACTATGAAATAAATGTCTCCAATTTTCCTATAGATATATTCAAAATCGTCCAAACTATCCGAAAATAATAGAATCACATCCCGCGTCCCAGACGTTTTGTCAATTTTCTGAAAAATATACAATTGCCAACTAGTACTAAAATTATTTTAACCCCATTCACGGCTATCTAACAAAAATGTGTAAATATTTGCACAACATTGCGACTTTATCGTTACCTCATTTCAAGCAGTAATTCAGTCCTTTTCCTTTTTACCTTCATTCTTCTAGTAATTTTAAAATAGATTTGTCGTGGACGAGATGGATCAGAATAAGATATAGTTTCGGATTATAAAGAATCTATATAAAACGTGCATTAATGAAACATAATGTTATGTAATGTTACATTTAGGATAGCTGGAAAATATTCTGAATCCAGATCATTGCGCGTAATCTGTTTTGCTGGTTGATAGATAAAGTGACGTAAGTCGAAAGTATACGAATAACTTCCCTATTACTTCCTCATTCTATCCAATTTACATTTTCGTTGACAACAATGATATCTACCTGAACCTGTCGTACGCCCATATATTTCCCAAAT
Organism: Dirofilaria immitis; assembly: GCA_024305405.1. Classification (NCBI taxonomy): domain Eukaryota; kingdom Metazoa; phylum Nematoda; class Chromadorea; order Rhabditida; family Onchocercidae; genus Dirofilaria; species Dirofilaria immitis. Next base: position 2,294,272 of record JAKNDB010000110.1, read on the forward strand.
AAATCCTTTAATGGTAATTACATTAGCATAAATTTCTCAGTTTTTACTTCTTTTTTATGTATAAGAAAATAAAAGGAAATAATCCAATAATTATTTACTATTTACTACTTATTTCCTATTTATTACTAATTAATTAATTATTTCTCTCAATTAATTGGGTATTGTCATTTCTGTAAATGCCATATCATATTTTTAAAAAATTTTTTTCAAATTTTTAAACATTTCAATTAGTTTTTCTACCACACTTCTCAAAATATTTTCCGTCGAAATTTTCATAAAACTTTGTTAAAAGGAAATCATTTCTTTTTGTATAATTGCCCATAAAATTAAAATATAAAGGAATTAAAATGAATGAAAAGTTAGATATTGAGGCTTTTCAAATTTTCAGGTTGGCGATATAGTGTCTATTATAGAAAAAGTGACACCTTTTAATAATGAAGATAAATCGTGGTGGAAAGCTAAACTGACAATTGCCAAAAACGAAAACGGCAAAATTGTTTTCGGCAGGAAATTTGAGGTATTTTTAAGGAAATATAAAAATTTGTGATTTGAAAATCTTATTACCATAAATCTTTTTGGAGATTATTAGTGACGATTTAAATTTGGAAGAAAATGAGTTAATCGAATAATTGGCGAATAAAAATCTTGTAAAAGCATGAAATATAATAAAAATTTTCTTTAAATTCCTAAAATCTGTAACAGTAAGAATTTCCGGCAACTTTAAGCGTACTTTTGTTTTGATTAACGCTTTATCTCTTTAAGATAAATACCTCAAGATAATTTCCATTTTTCCATTGGCTATATCATAAAAAGAATAAGGGACTCGAAAATATGTTTGAGAAGTGTCAGGAACATTTTTCATAACAGGATTGATATATGAATTCACTATAACTGAAGTGTACCTGAATGGTACCATGAAATATACTGCCTGAGAGAACCGAACAATGTATTCAACTAAATTACGCTATTTTTAGAACATTTCAGGTCGGATTATTTCCTAGTGAGTGCGTCAAAATATTCGACGATAAGGAAGGACCTCCAGCTGGCCAACAGCTACTTTCTGCAAAAGAAGACGGATCGTCCAGCAGTGTCAATGGTCATGCTTTCTTAAACCAACCACAAATTTAACATCTACATCCAAGAAGTCAACCGGATGGCATCCACCTCGACGGGATCGCTCCTTAGTACGAGCATTGTTGCGTAGACATGCGGAACGACAAACTCCGCTTGTCTTCGGAACCGATCTTGTTGAATACCTGCAGAAAACCGGTGAAGATGGTTGGTTTTTCAAGATTTAAATTTCAATCCAATATATGAAGAACACTCTCCAGATGATGCACTGTATTTATTGCTGATTGATACGTAATCTTAAAGGCAGCAGTTATTCAACCATTTACTCTGAACTATCATCTATCAGCTAATTAGGTATTCAATGATTAATTTAGTAAGGCACGAAGTTTGCGTATGTTTTAATATTCACAACAAATCCTGTATCCAAACACGTGTTAATGTTATATGCCATTTCTAAATAATATTAAACGCCTATTCCAAAAGACATTAAGGTAATATTTGCTCATCAATTCTAATTGGCCAACAGTACTAACATGAATCCGAGTAATTTGTTAATTTACGTAAGTTAGGTAATTATTGCGTTTATTTTTACAGTGCCACTAATATTGAAAAAATGTGTGGAAGTGATCGAAATGCATGGTATTGTTACTGGTGTTTATCGCCAATGTGGTATACAGTCAAATATACAAAAGCTCAGGTTTAATTTTTGATTATTTCACTCATAAATCTTCGATTTCAATCTGTCTGTTTGCTACTCATCTCTTCACTTTTCCTCGTTTTATAAACTTACGAAAGAGAAATTTTATTTCAAGCAAAAGTGCAGTATTACTGAACACCTATGATTCCAGGAATGGTTTTGATTCAGGACATTTACCAGATTTGCGTGATGAAGCTATCTTAAAAGACATTCATTCAGTTTCATCGCTTTTGAAGCAGTATTTTCGTCAGCTACCGAATCCATTATTCACATTCGAACTTTATCCAGAATTTATTGTAAGTTAAGTTTGATAGCAGGAAAATAGTCTTTAAATGTATTAGAATATTCTTAGTTTCATGATAAACTTGCATGATTAAATTTAAAAAAAAATACGTTATTCACTCTTACTTGTTGAAAGTGATGGGAAAATTCGTTGAATGTTGATTCCAATCACTTGTAGATGTAGTCGTGTTAACTTCGATAATTTGCGAAAACTGTCCGTAAGCTCGTAAATTTAATTTTAATGAAAATTATTTGCTTTTTTAGTAGACTAATATAATATCCAGACTAATATCAATTTGATATTTCAGGGTGCATACGAAACAACTGATGATGAACAAGCCAATCGATTTAAAGACGTCATTGGAAGGTTACCACGTGAGCATTATCGGTAAAGATCATATATTGTTTTCAAGTATGAATATACATTATCTGTTTCAAATAATCGTTCGTTTTTAAGTGACGAAAGTTTAGAACGGGTAACAGGAGTGATATTTTAACAGGTAAATAGCCAATGCATTTTTCAAGAATTACTAAATTCACTCATAAATTTGCGGTCATTCCAGCATCTTTTCCAAAGTTAGAAATTTTGCTCCGTCCAACAAATAATTATCTTTATTTTCTCTTTTGTAGGACAGCAAAATATTTGATTCGTCATTTGACTAAATTATGCCAATGTACACATCTTACGGATATGAACTCCAAAAATCTTGCAATTGTTTGGGCTCCAAATTTGTTCAGGTTTTGAGTTTGCTGCAATTTTATTCCCTTCTTTTTTTTTATATTTATATAGCATATAGAATTAAATTATTTCAAAAACTTTTCAAGTTTTTGAAATTTTTTTATTTTTGAACATTTCAGATGCCCACCGTGTATTGACGACAATTCTGGTGGCAGTGATTCATCACTTTTGCAGGGTCTTAATGCTCAAACGGGTCTTTGTAATTATATCCTTGCCCATTCAGTATACCTATTCTCACTTGAAAATGATTCCCTTTCACTTCCAGAAAGTTCGTTCCCTAATTATAATATTATTTATAAGAATTTCTGTTTTTCATTTTTTACAGATTATTTTCAAATCATCGAATTATCCATCTTAGAGAAAATAATAAATGATTGTTGAGCAAATTTTTTTGAAAATAAGTATGTTCAAAAATTTACCAACCATAATTTTCAGAATTTGTACTAAACTTTAAATTGAATGATCAATTTTTAACTGAAATCTTTATTACCAATCTTCTATTCTTTCATATCACTTTCCCAGGTTCTAATGCTGACATGTGATATCCACTAATTTAAGTTAACGATTAATTAATTAATTAGTTATCTGCTAAAATTATTCATGTGAAAGTTCTGTTATCTCTAGATACTGTAAGCAGATCATCGGCATCATTATGTAATGCTGATGCGTTGTCACCAAACCTAAATCGCCGTCATTTTATCGATGTCAATGGTGGACCTTCGACGCTTCCAGCTTTTCATACCGTTATCGAAAGACCGCGGCACAGGTTGGTGGAATGATGCTATCATGCAAGAATAAGATGGATATGTGTTACTTATATTGAGTCAGTCTAAGATCAAATATTCAAATTTAGGTTGGTATTTCAAATTTTAGACTTTCAACTGAAGATTAGAAAAAGATAAATTCAAGAATAGCGTTAATGTCTAGATAATTTTTGCGCTTATCAGCATAGTATCGATTCTTGTCTTTAAATTTGAGATTTAAATTAAAACACAGAGAGACAAATGTGCATTCTCGCGGCAAATGGCGGCGTATGTTACGTGGTCCATCGATGGATAATGCGTTTGCTAGCTTACGTACACGATGGAAAAAACATGGTGAAGTGTGTTTAGACAGCGATAATTCGACTAACAGCGTGAAATGGCGAAGGTATAGAGTTTTTTTCTTCAATATCTGCATGAGGCATAGCTGCATGTTTATGTAAATTAATATGTAAATGAATTTGAAATTCTGCATGATTTTCAAATTGTACATGCATTTTTAGGAGTCCCTCAGATATGCGAGCATCGCTGCGTGCTGCACGTAGTGCATCATTAATTTCATTCGTTACGAAAAGCGTTGAAGAATTTCGTAATGGCGTTTTACGAAGTTGGCGGCATTGTGCTCCGACATTACGTGATGATTCGATGACGAATGGTACAGGCGATGAACGACATTCAACAGCAACAGCGGTTGCAACAGAACTTGTAAGACGTCGAGGCTTGACAAGTTTTCTAGCTAATGATCAGCAACCATCAACGGTAGGCAACAATAACTACCTATTGAAATCATCAGTTTCAAAAAAATGTAAATTTTAGGACTATGCAAAGCATCGTTGCTTAGAAATGTTATAAAACATCAAAATTATCATTCGTAGAAATCAAATGAGTTTATAAGAAGTTCGAAGAATTTAGTTTAAAAATTATTTCCAATTATTAAATATTTGCACAATGCTCTGATTATTGGCAACTTTTATCATATGTTTCAGTCGACAGATACTAAATTAGAATCAAGTGTAAGAGGCAGTATTCCGGAAGCATTTTCGTTGGATACGAGTGATTCTGGTAATAGTCGACCTTCCTCAGTTGCTCAGTACGTTTTTTAAACTTTACTTTTTAAAGTACAAGAATGTATCATATAGAAAAGCGAATATTATTAAAGTTGATTTTGCTGTATTTTAGAAATGATTGTATCGATGATGGGGTGAGTTTGTCATCTGACAGTTATCGCTTTTTTGGCTTCTATGAAGATGAACAGCCACAGGAGGAAGGGACAAGTTTGCAAGATGCGAAGGAAGCGTGGATGAAACGAAGTAGGGCAAACGTTGAATCTGAAAGTGACTTGCGTGTAGCCTTTAATATGAGTGCAACAAGAGGCAAAAAAAATGTTGAAACCTGGGATTGGGGATGATTCCCGATCATCTTCAGCAGATGAATGGTCTGATGTTGCCAGAAGTAACAGTAGTAGCAGCACTGGCTCGCTACATAATGATTGTAGCAGATATGATAATGTTCCAATAGGTTTGTTTATATATTTTTTTAGTTTATCTTCTGCAGAAAATGCCAAGATATAATATAAATAAACCGTACAATATTTTATCTCATAGAGAGAAGTGGATCGGAAAGGTTACCGGACCATAATTCAATAGTCATTCATGATCCGATTTCAAAATTATTTTTAATAATCAGTAGGACGTAGGCATAAAAATTGTATGAAATTCAAAAATCATTTGGCTTCTAAGTTTGGAGTAGGTTCAGTTGGTAAGAATTCCAGTTTTCTCAATTTTTAAATCAAAAATTTTATTTTGCAGGTGAGAGTACTGGTGAAGGTCGCTATGTGGAAACACCACTATCATTTTATGATTTACCACAAAACAATGTTAAACCTGTTCGATCAAATGTTCAGCTGTACTTTCTATAAATGCAATTATGTTATTTGAATTCAATCATTATTGTTTTGTTCCAGCAAATAAATGGCTTATTCAACTTCTATTTTTTTCCCTACTACATTAAACTTTTAAATTAATCGAACGCATAAAATGCAAGTGAAATGAGATTGCTTAAAGATTGAAGTGATTGATTGCTTCAGTACTAATTCATCCAATATTTCTTAGACATAATTCCGATCAACGAATAATTTTTATCTTTGAAAAAGAAAAAGGTTTTCGAAATAAGTTTGCATTAATTTTAAATATCAAGTGACAGGAAAGAAATGAAGCTCTAATTAGGAAATGATAAAATCAGAAATGCAACGAATTTCAAATCAACAAAATACTGAACAACTCAACTGATATTAGTAAAATGAACTAAATTTTACTGAAAACAGTGCAGAGATTGCGGAGATATTGAAGAAATATTAATTCAATTTAAATTTGCGACATTCCAGCTATTGCAGAAATTATATTTTTTAATTCTAAAATATTTGTTTCTGCTCTTCGATTCTTAGTAATTCTCCCATCTCTCAATTAATTGAAGGCAAATTTCAATTAATTGCTTTAACTTTTGAGAATTTTAATAGTTGTTTCTATAAATTTCCTCTTTTTTTTAATGTTAAAGAAAATCTTTTGGCACTGAAAAAGATAATTTTATCAAATGCACAATTATTCCAAAATGAATACTTAAATTCTGAAAAATTTTAGTATTTAAAAAGTAAAAGAAATCCTTCTATTATTTCCTATATTTTATCTTTATGAATTTTCAAATCATTCTGTTCCATTTTTCCAAGCCATTATCGTAATATTAAGACAGCTATGACAGTCTGAAATTCAATTTAACTTGAATTCATTAAGCCTAATTATTCCCAGAAAGGTTAAGCATTATCTAATAGATAAGAGAGATTGTTGAACTGTTTGAAAAGATCAAGAAATAATAAAATATACAAGAATATATGTATGTGCCGAAATTGCATTACTTTTATTAATACATCTTTCAATGTGGATAACATACTACGAATACGCCTAATTTTTTTTTTTTTCATCTTATTATTTTCATTAGTTATTGAAAACAATTTTCCTATTCTTGGATTTTGACCCATCATATAATTATTGTTTTAAATATATTTTAATCGATATATATGCTAAATATAGAATTAAAAGGTCATTTATTTCGATAGAAAAAAAAACTTTAATAACGCTTATTTTAAAAAGTCAAAATATATGCTAACAGCTATTGCTATCATCTTGATAGAAATTCCATTATCATACTCTTTCCAATCGAAAAATCAAAATATATGCGAAAGAGCTATTCGTTTATTTCACAAATAAACATCTACAATTATTGGTTGAACATTAGCAGTAGAACTATTATTTGATCTTTTCAATTATTCATCTCGTTATTCTGGATGAGATTGTCCGAAAACAAGAATCTTTTCCTTTTCCAAGAATCGAGATTCTAGAATTTGCGCTGGATAAGCTATAGCCTATCTGCTACGTATTTCCCAATGACTATAATGCAACACATACGCAAACAGACAGACATGAAAATGCAATAGCTCTAATGGCCTCGGTTGGTTAAGCCAATATCACTCAGCATTAAATCATTGATTGATGTTACGTGCTGGCTTCTTTTTTTTACATCCTTTTCCTCATATTATCGGAAAGGTTAGGGAGCGACTTACCGGGAGTTCGAGTTATTTGAGGGAGGAAAAGGTAGGGAAACAACGGGGAAAAGCAGTCCAAGATATTGGATTTATGAAGTGAAATATTTTGTTTGTTTCTTTTCGCTGAATTTTTGCAATACATATAAATAATGCCTGCATAAGTTTGGTTTTAGATATTTCTTTCTTTTTTTTTTTTTTCACAAACGGAAAATGAAATAAAACTCTTGTATGAATCAAACGTTCGAGAATTTATTGGCTTGAATGAAATCATTTTATAATCCGATAATCTCTCTTCTTTTTCTGAATTTTGCTAATCCTTTGTTTTCCGGATTGATGTGAAGTTTATCAAATAATAGCAATTATTGTTTACCGAACTTCATTGCTTCTTCGTCGTCAAAGAATAATGCTGCTTGAAGTTCGAACAATTTAAAACAAGTTTCAACTATCCATCAAACAGTCAAATATTCCCTGTTTTGTTGAATCTTCGCAATGAAGCCGTGAAAATGAAGGAATAGTTGAATCAGCGTTTAGTTTCTCCACTTTTTCTCATCTATTTTCTATTCTATTTCTCTTTTTATTCTTCTCGATTCCATTCCATTTTCAACCTATTTCATTTCATTTTTGTTCTCTCCCAATCCATTCTGTTCTATTCTATTCTATTCCATTCCACTCCAATCTATTCCATTCCATTCTGTTCTTGTGCATTTTATTCTCTTTCACTCTGTTTTATACCATCCCATTTGCGTTTTGCAAATGAGCGATTTTAAATACCTTAAAAAACTTCGACTGCCTACCATATGTATAATATAATCATTATCAGCTCTTCCATTTCTATTCTATTTCATTATATTCTATACTCATTCATTTTACTATATTCTATTTTTATTTTTTTCATTCCATTCTATTTTATATTTCATTCAATTGCAACGGAAATCTGCGATAACAAAATAAATTTCTTACAGTGCCATTTAATTTAAAGAAGTATTTGAATGGAAATTGATTTAAATTTACATTCGCTGATATTATTTATATATTTCTTATCGGCTGAAGCATATATTATATATTTCATATCGGCTGAAGCATATATTATATATTTCATATCGGCTGAAGCATATATGCTGATATCATTTATATATTTCATATCGGCTGAAGCATATATGGTGTGTTCGTACAGTTCCGATAGTGAAATTGAATAAATTTCATTTAATAAGAAACATTAACATTTCACATTTCATATTACATTACTTATGATTTACAGCTTTCTAATTTATTCGTTTAATTTAGACATTTTTTCTTTGCAGAAGTACGTGTTCTGATAAAACTGACGTGCGTCATTATGAAAATTACTAAGTTACATCGTATCATCACGAGAACTGCAAGATGACATAATTTCATTTCTTTTTTTTTTTCATCTATTGATATAGTTGAAACCGTGTATCATCATCTTATTGTTTTCTATCTTAGATATGAAATTTAATAACATCATAAAACAAATGAAATATTTAAAGAGGATAGATATGAAATTTAATAACATCATAAAACAAATGAAATATTTAAAGAGGAAATATGAGGCTTATTTTAACACACTATACTTTTATGTTAAATTCGATATTTTTTTAAATAAAGCTTTTCACTGATAAGAAATACTAATATTTCGTGCTATTTAATTTTTCACTTATTATATGTGATTTATTAATTTATTAATAATTCTTTTTTATTATTTATTCTTTCATTAATTTATTTCGATATTCATCCTAATTGACTGATCAATTGAATTCAGCAAATGATTGTTAGTGTTTTATTCGATATTAATCTGACTTATGAAGATCTCTGAAAGCTATTAAAGTAATACTAAAGAGTTAAAAATTTATTCCCACAATTTTTGTTGTAGTATTGAATAACACAAATGATATGAGTTGCAGATCCTTGTTGTGAATCTCGAATAAATTTAATAATTAGGTTATCATTATCTCTTTCTCGTATTACTGACAGATAATTTCAAATTATGATTATACATACACTAAGGGAATTTTCACTACTCTATAAAATTGGAATTTTAAAATCATTGTTGCTAGATGTTCTCAAAATTTTGGCTCCAAAATGATTAAAATCAATTTTATGTCATCGATTTATTATTAGCTTCGTGGTTTATAGAAGGAGACAGGGTGAAAGGGATAAATTTAACTTGGATTTGAAAAAAATATCCATTTAGCTTATTTCTTTGTAAACAAATTAGAATTATGCAACATTTTTAGAAATAAAATGAAAGACAAGAGGTTGAATGTCATGGTGTTTCTTTCTTTTTTTTGTATATTTTGCGAAATAAGCAATAAAAATTGGTTGGCTTAGTCTTCTTGCATCATGAAGTTTCAAGGGATTTAAAACTTTTGGTATTCTCTTGATGCGTCCTTTTTAGTTAGACAGATGCCTTCCTCATTTGATGATTTGAAAGAAACAGAAAAATGAAAAAGGAATTCAAATTGATAAAACAAGTTTTCTTTTGTTTTTTCCGATAATTATTGACAAAATATGAGATTATTGAAGACATCATATATGCTTTGTATTTATGCTGAAATTGAAGAAAGTAAATTGCGGGCATCATTTTCGTGTCGTGAAATTATGCTAAATGCATAGATTAAAGTAAGGATCAAGTTTTCAAATTCCAATTAAAATTATTTTTATTATAATAGGGAATTATCATAATATTCCTGACGACATGATTATATCATTTCGAATAAATTCGTAGTAAATTATTTCCTCTTTTTTTCAAATAAAAATGTAAAATGTTTGTTTGAATGATTCATTCCTTTTCATTTAATTTTTCATAAATGAAATGAATTGCCGTTTGAAGGAAAAGGGGTAGGAATCTTTTCAAATTTTTGTTATACACAACAATAAAGAAAGTCTTTCTTCTTTTCCTTGTCTCGTCTTTGTCCCTAACGGAGTTGACACTATATCATTCATCGATACTGTCTCGTCGAGAAACAAAAAAAAAAAAATAGAAGAAATTCTACGATTCATGCCATCCATCCAGTTGCATTCCTTACTGAGTATATTTTCAAAAATAAGTTTAGGATGTCGATTTTTTGATTTTTATTTTAAATTGCACTGATTCATTTTGCGTTCGTTTTCTTCACCTTTTCGATACTTTTCCTGAGTAAAAAGATAAATGCTAATAATTTGATTGAAAAATTGTTGTGAGTCAAAAATTTCTTTAGTATGCAAAATTTCATCAGCTTTTGATGTAGCATTTGTTTACATTATGGTTATCATAGAAATTATCTTTGTTTATATGTTCTTAATTCATTATTCATCATGATTATGTGTGATATATTGTTATGTTTACTTCAGGAAAATAACAATTACCATGTATGGTAGCATTGATTTATCTGAGGTTTATTATTAATAGTGAAACAAAATTCGAAAAGATAAATTACGAATACAAGTCGTATCTGTAAATTTAAAGAAAAATAAATAGCACCTTTGAAGAACAGAAAATTGAAGACATCGGAATGAAAAAGAAAAAGTATATGGTAAAACTAATAGCTAAACTTATTTCAGCAACACAATTCGAATCTAATTCAGTATTGCTATTTGAGTTGTTTGCAAATTATTTATAAATTTTACGAAAATATAAATTATTCATAAATAGTTGTTTGGAATGTTAGTTTTATTTGTTTTTTTTTGAGTAGTTTTATTATCTTCGAAAATATGTCGTTCAAATTCTAATTCTACTAAGAAAAAAAGATGTTATTATTGAAATACTGGAAGAACTTTATCCGTCATCTCATACCGATGATCATTAAAAAATCGGAAATGAAATTTTTGGAAAAATTAATTTCAAGATTGAGCATCATTTTTTCTTTTTTTCTATTATTCAATTGTTTATCGTTTTCTGCAAGCCATTAAACACATTATCATTTTACCAAAAAATTCGTTATCGGTCATTTGATCTATACCGTAATGAATTCATAAATCAGTTGATGTGATTGATCGGTTCCTATCTACCTATTTATAGCGAATTAATCTATCCATCAACAATTTCTCCCTTCCTATCTGCAAAGAATCGTTCTTTGCAAAACGAAACAATTCGATAGTTTTAATTTCATTGTGATATGATGTCGTCATCTGATTGAAGCAATCAACAAAGCTGTTGGCTCCCAAGACAAATTTTGATTGCAGCCAATCTTGTGGTTGACCATTATCATATTTCTTTTTTCTTTTTTGTGTACATAGAAATTGCTTGCAAATTATTTCGAGTAATTGTGGAGCAAGCATTCTTGATGTATTAAAAATGCTTGTTAACGATATTATATGCAAAATTTTGTCACTTTATATAAAATCTTGGAATTTTTGATAATTATCATTTACATATAAATCCCGTCATGATTACTCCCGAAAGTTTTCTCAGAGGAAAACTGAAGGTTCCATAGATTGAACATCAATCATATAATCTTTGCTAAAAATAACGTATTATAATAATATAATATGCAGTAGTAAACTTTCCTGTTTTAATACCATAGAAATACCTTTTAGGTTATTAGGAAAATTTTTTCTCTCACATCTACTACAATAGATATAATACAAAATTAGCAGCAAAAAAGTTATCAAATTTAAGGAAGCTTAAATAAATAAGATGTTAAAATCAAAATTATTAGATTTCAACAATATAAAGTGATTAAAATTATTAATTTCTAATTAAGAATTGAACAACAACATTTCCGTTATAGTTAAATCAATGAAACCTTTAAAGATTAAAGAAACGGTGAAAATTATGATAGAAAGTATTAAATTATTTTCAATATTTGCTTTTTTTTCATTATTTTGTCTTAAAATTTTATCACTCATAAAATAATATTGTTTAGCAAATGATTAGAGATCGGGATTGTTTAAATTATACATAACAAATATTCGTCCTAAAAGATCGACCATATATCATTTCTATTTTCAAAAAAAAATTAAATTTCTGCGATATATTGATATATCATTCGAACTAGTTTATTTTGCTGAAAATAAATAGACACATAATTTTATCGTTGTCACTTTTTTCTTTCTTTTTTTTTAACATCATTATTACTACTGTTTGTCGAACGCTTCATTTGTATGCTGTGCTCTTTTTCGAAATATCGTTTATAAAATTTGTTGCATAAAATTTTCATTATAATTTGGCAGGTCAAAGAAGTAAAATTATGGATTATCTTGCTCGTGTATTATGTAATACGGATGAAATACAAGTAAGTTTTTCTTACTAAATCATCATTATTCTTCTTTTTCGATAATCAAAAAAATGTTACCACGAAATTGTTAGCTAATATTATACGTTAGCAATTTTTTATTTTATAATTTCTCTATTACAAATTTTATTTAATTGTACCTCAAAGTTCAAAATTCCATAATATTTTGTAATGTAATAGAAATTTTTTTCTAAAATTTTTGAATATAAAATTTTTTCCATTTTCCTTTTAATTTTTTTAAAATATAAAAAGATTTCAAAAAAGAAACGACGATTTAATTTTAACCGAATCGAATCATTCATTAGACTTTAGAAGTGTAATTTCCGCGAACTCATTAAAACGTTATTATTGTTGGTTTTTTTTTCAAGTTATTTCACTTAATCTGAAAAAACAAAAAATAAGTAAAACTAAAACTTCAATTTCACCGATTTTGAATCAATAAGTAGATCATAAACAATCTAGACTAGTCTTCAACAGGGAAATTTACTGCATTAAATATACACATGTTTCTAATATTCTTTTTAATAAATTTTGCTACAGTCCTATTATATGATAACCATATAACATCATGATTAAATTTTCTATGCTTAAATTAGACAATAACCAAAATTCCATAAATCATTCCTTCTCTCTTCATATATCTTTTTGATTACAATGAAATTAAATAATGTCTGGCCAAATTTCTTTGCACATATGAAATTCGTCAATTAAAATACTATTTTAAAATGATGGAAATGAAATTTTTGAATTTTCCTTTGTCGTAAACAAATTATATCCTTTCAGGTGTTCGATTATTCATTAAATAGTACCCTGCCACATACGACAAATTGTACTCAATCATCAATCCTTGTCCTTATCCCGTTAATATTTTTGATTGTATTTAGTCCACTTGTTCTATATGATCTCAAGAAAAGTCGTCATCCTCCATTAGAACTTTATTCACCAACAATCGCTCGAATAGTATGTTTAATCCTCGATTATACTATTCTTTTGCTACTTATCTTTTTTAAAAAAACTTTCTTATTGGAATATTTTTCCATTTAGTAATATTTTAAAAGCCAATATTGGCTATATCCTTTTTGAAATTATTGATACCACTAGATAAAGCCTTATTCGCTGGAAAGCTAAGACTTATAATGAAATTTTTTTCTGGCTAGTAGTTATCGCTGTATGCTATTCCATTTATCATTTATTTTAAAAATTGACATTTGAAGAATAAACAAATTTCTAATTTTGCTTCTCGATTCTTTCTTCACTATACAACTGTTCGGAAATTTAAGTTTTTACAGAGTTGCTGAAAATTTTAAAAGATTTTTTTCGATTGATATATTTGTTTATTTTTATGAAATAATTGTATAAGGTAATCAATTATGAACTCGGGAAGTTTTACTGAATAGATTTTAGATCCTATGTTTCTTGCTGATAGTGAACCGTTTAACTGCAACAACAATCAATCTGATAACATGGCTCCGGACACCGCCAGCGTATCAACCGTATAGTATCATGTCATGTTGCTGGCAGACAACAACTTATTGCATATGTTTACTATTACTGATTGCTTATCGCAATCGGGGTTTAGTAACTTCTGGAGTTTTGTTCAACTTTTGGCTTCTTGCTGCAATTTGTGCATTTCCGGAGCTAAGACGTCGCGCTGCTTATACCGAAGATTTTAACGGAATTCCGGTTAGCTCATATATTAGTAATTTAACATTTTTGATGAACTTGTGCCTATGATTGATATGAACATGAAATCGATTTCTACAAATGAAAAATTAAGAAGCATTTTTGACTTATTGATTAAAATGTCTGTATGAGAAATTGGTTTTAAGTTTGATATTTCTTTTTCTCGCTTTTTTTTATTTGAATTTTTCCACTTATATTTTTCAGGACGAATATCAACTTTCAGCGAAGTATGTATTGTATGTAATCTATTACGCATTCATATTATTCGAAGTATTCTTATCATGCTTTGCTGATAAACCAAGATACTGGATGAAAGATGTAAATATATCTAAATTGCTTTATTCTAATCAAATATCGATCTAAAATCTCAGATTTCAGATTTATTTTCATATATTTTATAACTGTTCCAAAAAAAAATTGGTATTTTTAAACTCCCATTTCAGGAGAAGCTCTGTCCAGAAGATAACTGTTCTTACTTGAATAAAATAACATTCAGTTGGTTTCACAGCTTAGCAGCACGCGGTTTTCGTAGACCATTAGAAGTTAATGATTTATGGCGATTACGATTACATGAAGAGAGTAAAAATTTAGTGAAAAAATTCAAACGTCATTGGGTACCAGCAGTTAATGGTATGTTCGTCTATTTCATACTTTTTCCTGTTCTTAACTTAATGTTAGTTGTTAAAAAAATTTAGCAAATATAATATAATTTAGCTTGGTTCGTCTCGTTGTTCATTACCTTTTTCCACAAATTTTAGTCACATGTTTCAGGAATTATAGAGTTAAAGGATAAATAGAAATGAAGTGCGTTGTAAATTCATACGAACTTTGTTATCATTTTTAATTTACGATTTTTAAAAAATACGAAATGAAATGAAATAATTTGCATTGAATCACTAGGATATTTTTCAAAATGTTCTTATTCTTAAATTTTATTGGATTTGAATAAAATTAAATTTTAGCGTACTATGAAAAGAAGCGAGAATCAAAACAGCTAATTTCACTAAAGGTCTTTTTGTTTTTCCATTTATCATCTTGAATAATTTTACTTGTGTTTTATTTTATTCTTAACTTTCTTATGTTGGTTTGATTTTAGAAACTTGGTCCAAAGGCACAGCCGTCATTGCTATGGGCGCTGGCGAAGACATATCGTTGGACCATTTTGGCTGGAGCTGCGATGAAATTTGTGTTTGATTTACTAAATTTCGTTAGCCCACAACTTCTCAGGTTAAATATTTATTTTTGTATTTAAAGTTGGAATCGAATTGATTCTTCATTTTTTTGACTTAAATACAATACTCCTCAATGTTAGGTACATGAAGATAAATTTTTCTGTGCAGTATATACATCATCGTAAGAAAATTCAGGGCAACAATTTCATAAAACTAGTTAACGGTTAATTTTTTGGTTGGATATGTTTTGATTTTTCTGAATTTAGGACTGAACCAAATTAAATTATGTCTGTTTGTATCTTTTTGAAAAAAATTTCGTACGTAATGTATGGTTTATGCACTGTTGAAATGATTTATCATTTTTACAGTGCACTAATCTCATATATCGAAGACTTGAAACGACCGCTGTGGATGGGTATCACTATATCATTTTCCATGTTTATGGTTGCGCTCATTCAATCAATGGTAATTGTAGTAAAACAGTTTTCCTTTTTGTATGAATGTATTTATATTGTCGGAAGAATATATGAGAAATATTAGATTATAACATATCAAGAAATAGGACAAAACTAAAAAAAGTCCTAGAATAGACTTTAAAGAAATTCCTGGAAGGGCTAGAAGGATTCGTTGTTTGAATTGTTATTTTAAATAATTTACAGATTCTCCACCAGTATTTCCACAAAATGTTCATGTTAGGTATGAATGTGCGTTCTGTACTAACAAATGCTGTATATGTCAAGGTATTTTATATTCCTTTCTTTGCTGAAGGCATTTTTTGTTCTAATCTTTTGTTTAAGTAGTCATTTGGTCTGTTTGAACTATTAATATATTTCAATCAATTCAAAATCAATTTTATCATTTTTATTTGTAGGCATTATTGTTATCCAACACGGCTCGAAAGAATCGTACTGTTGGTGAAATTGTAAATTTGATGTCTGTGGATATCCAACGTTTTCAAGATATTGCCAGTTTTATTATGCTTTTTTGGTCTGCTCCATTTCAAGTAAGCTTTATATAAAGAATTTAGCGTAGAACTAGGAGGAGCTAATCAGTTTCTGACTAGTCGTATTTTTTTTGTTCTTTTTTCTACATATTTTTTCGTTTAAATTACAGATATTGTTGGCAACTTATTTCTTATGGCGATTACTTGGTATAGCAATCGTTGCCGGTCTCAGTTTACTTTTCGCCACAATTCCTTTGACTTCATATATTTCTCTACGAATGAGAAGATGTCAAGTACTTATTTCTAATCCTGTAAAATCAAGTAGTCAAACAATTTTTTATATTTTAGTCTGTCATAAAAGAGTTTGTTTAAAATACCAATTTATGCTTGAAAAATGCCCATCCTTCATTCATTTATAAAAATTCCATAGTTTACCAATAATTTTGAGAATGCTAAGTGGGATTTTAGGGAAGACAAATGAAACTGAGAGACGAGCGTTTGAAGTTGATGTCAGAAATTTTAAATGGAATTCGAATAATCAAGTTCTATGCTTGGGAGAAAAGCATGCAAAATTGGTATATCTAGATTTTTCATTACTATTTTCGAATTTGTTTGTAATTTAATGAAGCAAAATACAATTTTTTGTGTTTTTAGGTTTTGGAAATTCGTGAGAAAGAAATTGCCGTGTTACGCGAAATTGCACTTTATAATGCTGCAATATCGTTGACGTGGTCATGTACGCCATTTCTCGTTGCCATGGTCACTTTTGGCTTGTATGTAAAAATTGATCCGCAGAACAATCAACTTACGCCTCAGGTGGAGTAAATTTCAGATAAATTTGGTCCAATTAAATGGCTTGAAATCCAATAATTTGAAATTATCAATTAAATAATTTGAATAATTTGAGATTGTCATTTCAATTCTATTAACTAACTTTAAATAAATTTGTCCTAACTAAATAATTTGAAATTAATTAAGGTATAAAAACCTTGAAATTGATTTAATCCAGATAAATAACTTAAAAATAATTCAATTTGGATAAAAATAAAGTAATGGAGTTAAGACTAATATGAGCTAACGAATAGAATAAATAGTTATGCCGACCTGGTGAAACTAACTGCTACTTTTAAAACTTCTATATGCGCTGCTAGTTTGTTAAGTATCCCAAACATTCAACACTAGACATAAGTCAATCGTAATTTTGGTAATTAATTAGATGGGTATATTTTATTCTTCCACGTAGCAAAAAATACCATTCAATATATGCTTATTATCAGTACCTAATCGTTTGACTTAATTGTTCTGTAGGTTACATTCGTGGGCCTTTCACTTTTCAATTTGATACGTTTCCCAATGACAATCTTTCCATTGATATTTACTCAAGGAACACAATGCTCGGTTAGCAATGCCAGACTGAAATCATTTTTATCCGATGATGAAATGCGTCCATCTGTCGTAGATCGATTCTCTTCAAGAGGCAAGAAATTTTATACGTAGAAACTAGACTTTTACTTGGAAAATGTTTAACATCCCTTATCTACCATTTTTTTATTCCAAGTAGAAATTAAAATTTAGTTCCAAATTTTTTCTTTAATTCTGAATTTTTGAACGACTATTCTTGCAATCGCATAGACCGTTTTCACCACGTTTCGACTTATTATTTGAGTAATAAAGACGAAACGTGATGAATCATCCAAATTTAGTCATTAATCTTTACCTTATTCTTGTAATTAATATCTTAAACTTTGCAGATTATTCCATATCAATACAGGACGGTAATTTTTCTTGGGACAATAATAAAGTGACATTGAGTGGCATCAATTTGATAATCAAGAAAGGCGAGCTTGTCGCTATTGTTGGGAAAGTGGGCAGTGGTAAAAGTAGCTTACTTTCTGCTATTTTAGGTGTGTTTTTTTTTGAATCTTAATTTCCGCTTGCTTCATCAATTTGTCTTGATCATTTAAAGAAATTTCAATCTAATATATGAGATTTTATTTGCTTCTACAAAATTTCAAGGCGAAATGGACAAGTTGAGTGGTAGTATTGATGTTATTGGATCAATCGCTTATGCTCCACAACAACCATGGATTCAGAATCTGTCGCTGATGGATAATATTTTATTCGGTAAACCTTTCGATTCCGAACGCTATGAAACAGTACTTGATGCATGTGCACTGAAACCAGATCTCGCAACATTACCAGCTGGTGATCAGACTGAAATTGGTGAAAAGGTTACGTTTAGATTTTTCCGCAATAGTCTTTAATTTAAGACTATGAAGAAATTCCTTTGCTGCGTTTCAAGCAAAAAATATGGAGTAAAATGCATCATGTTTATTTCATTTCATTTTTAGGGGATTAATTTAAGCGGTGGTCAGAAACACCGCGTAAGTTTGGCACGTGCTGTATACGCTAATTCAAACATCGTTCTCTTGGATGATCCCCTTTCAGCTGTCGATGCTCATGTTGGTCGACACACATTCAACCGTGTCATTTGTTCGTTTCTTCCGATTCAGTAGATTTCTCATTCAGGATTCAGTATAGTTATGCAAAATGTTGCCATTATAGAAATACTGAGTACAGCCATTTCCAGAATATCTTTGAAATCATTTACAGAATAAGTGAAACGAATCCGGAAACAGAGTACATAAGTTACAAAGTCAAAAATGTGTTCTTTAAGCATCTCAAACTGGCTTATTAGCCAAGAAAACGCGTATTTTGGTGACACATGGACTGTACTATCTGAAGTATTGTGATCGAATTGTCGTCATGGATGGTTGGAATTTTCTAAATTAGTTTTATGACTTCATCCGAATTTTGTTGCTTTGTTTGGATTGATAATGGAAAATATTGATATGTGCGGAGCATTTAATTTTTATCTCTCTCTTTTTCTCAAACTTATGTGAAGTTGGTGTTCATAGATGGTAAAATTACTGAAGTTGGTACATTCCAAGAATTAATTCAAGCGCAAGGACACTTCGCAGAATTTTTGGAAGAGTTTCTTATGGACAAAGTAAGACAACGTAAACATTCACAAGATGGAAAAGATTGTGAGTTTTATTTTAACTTTTACTTTGAAATGTAATATGGAAAGTTCATTTCTTTTCAAGTTCTAACTCAAGACGAAGAGGTGAAAGCATAAATCCAACTGCTATCCGAACAATTTTCAGGAATACATGTGTTATTTCGGTTCATCTTATGTAAAAATAATATCCCGTTGAACTCGTAGCAATTTTTCGTTTTTATTAGATGAATTTCGGAAGGCTGATGCCAACCATTCTAGCTCGCGGTTGCACCATTGCCGCAAGGATCCTGAATATCGTGGGAATTACGGTATTTTGGATATATTTTCAGCAGAAGAAATGGAAGAGATATTGAAGGATTTGCAAGTTTTGAATCCAGAACAACGCAAACGTTTGGAAAGTTTGACCATAACAAGGCAACGTGCAGATAGCATTTCAACAACTGCATCACTTGTCGAACAGATATCTTTACAAAACAACATTTCTGTCGAACAACAGGTTGGTTTTCTGTAAGAAGTTTTGGTTCTCGTGTAACCTGAAGCTATTTCAAAACTTCATTTGAAGAAATGCAAAAACTGTCCAGTAATATGTTGCCGATAATGTAATCTTCTGCAAATAAATTCTTCTAGGACGATACTGTCGAGCATGATATTGCTATGAAAAGATTTAGTAATAATTCGACAAAAAGCGAAAGCGGTGGAAAAGCAGCTAGTATTGCATTGTCTGCACGAATGGCTGATAAACCAGCTATTTCCAGCAATGATGAACGGTCGAAATTAATTGAAAAGGAAGGTGTTGAAGTTGGAAAGGTATGTATGGAAGTAATTGGGAAAGAAAGTATTGGGAAATGTATATAAGAAAGGATGTTTTAGTTTTTTTTCTTATCATTCTATAACATTATTTTGTTGTTAAAAAATTTCTTTATCTTGAAAAAATCAATCGTAAATGAAACTCATGAACACATCAAATTTTTGATTGGATCGGTAGGATCTTTCTCAATATTTGCATTTTTATTGCAGGTGAAATTTGCAGTATACCTTTTGTATCTTCATGCTATTGGTTACGGCACAACAGCGATCTTTATTATCATTTATATATTTTCATCTGTGCTCGGTGTTTCATCCAATTTATGGTTAGCCAACTGGTCCGATCATGTTAAGAAAACAAACATCACGGAAGCTGGTGAAGATGACACGAACTGGCGTTTAGCAATTTATGCAGCACTTGGCTTGGGACAAGGTGTGTTGTTTGCAAGAAATGCTTAAATATTTTCAAGCTTATCACGTGTTCAGGTTTTTCAATCCTTTTTATTTCGTTATTTTTTTGAAATTTGATACTTTGCCACGCTCAAAAACATTCCAAGTATCTAGTTGGTCTCCTTTGATTTTTTTAATTTAATTTTCTCCGTCTAATTATTCCTGTCAGCCGCAATGGTTTGTACTGGTTCAATTACAATGGCATATGGAATGGTTTTTGCAAGTCGAAAATTGCATGAAGGAATACTCCGAAATATTTTGCATTTACCAATGACATTTTTCGACATAACTCCGCTTGGGCGTATCGTGAATCGTTTTGGGAAGGTATTTTTTCTAGTTGTACGATGTTAAGATTTTATTAATAGATTGTGTTAAATCGATTAAGTTTCAAATTCATGTCAAGTTTTTTTTTTGGAGTGAGAATTGGATTTCAAGTTCCAACTTAACCATACTCAAAGTGGTGATGTTTAAATTCCAACTGATGATAACGTTGCTATGCAGCGAAAAATAAGTCGGATGATATAGTACATCATTAAGTAGTACTATATCATACTCCATCTCGTTTTGAATAGAGGATTGTTTTTGATTTCATTCAACTTTTATTATCTTTCAGAGACATTTGTCCCCTTGCTTGCAATTAAAGGATAGTTTGATATCACTTCAAACATAAAAGCTTCTATCATAGTGTTCTTTCAAATTTTTTCTTCTTATACTTGGAGAGATGGTGAAGAATATGGAATTATTCCCTTTAGGATTTACCTGTTTTATTGGCACAAAATCTTTTGAATTCGGTATTATAGATGTATCCTACCATAGTGTTTTGAGGTCTTTGCAACAGTAATTACAACAGAATATCAGTGTTACCTACATTATTCATGCCATATAGTCTATCATTTATCTTTTCTAGCTCTAACATATCGTTTTTCGTTGAAAATTCTTAATTATTTTATACGTCTTTGAATCTATGGGAACATATACCCTGTACTTTGTAGGCAATTGCAGTTTGCTAATCACCGTAGAGTTTTTAGAATAAATATTTGCAGGATATAGTAACGGTGGATAATGAAATACCAGAGTGTGTTAATGATCTTCTTGACGAATCTCAAAGTTTCATCGCCGTTTTAATTATTATTATTTTTATACATCCTCAATCATTTTGGGTTTTCATCACATGCGCTTTCTTCAGTCTCTTCACTGTGGTATGAGACACTTTCGTTAATGGTAGTATTCTGAGAAGGGAGAGCGAGCGATTATGAATTTCCAATTTTCGGATGATTCTTCGAGATTTTTACGATTTGAAAAATCTCTCGTTTGGGAATACTATTTAAGAATTCGAACAGAATTTTATCACTCCTTACCCGTTTTAGTGATTTCTGGACATATCTTGGGATAGCTTCGTTTTTTTTCTTGAAATATAATGATATAAAATAAATTTCTTCCTTGCAGTAATACTTTTCGGTTTCTCGTTATTAATCCTCACAAATCATCTTTAACATTTTATCATTTTGCGTCTGTTCTTGTGAACACACTTCACTATTACAAATAGAAATACAGTGATTGTATATATATATATATATCTTCGAGAAATATATTAGATTTTTCCTCGTATTCAGTAAGCGTTTTCATACTAAGAGTGTAGTGCTCAAATCTCGTCATCGATAATAATTTAGAATTGGGTAGTTAGTTTGCTACTAAGAATAAAATTCACATCTAAAATTTATATAGAGAGGGAAACGGAAGCTTTGCATGTGAATTCATACATATTGCATGAATCTTTCTTCTCATCATGTTCATCATTTCAATCTGACAAATTTCCCCTTTGTGATATTTCTTAATTAGATGATACTACTTGCTTCCGTGTTTTCTCAGATTTATTTTTCCTTTTTATATTGCAAGAAGTTAAAGATAGTTTTCAAATTATTGTTCATTGAAGAAACTTGCATTGATTATGCAGTTAATTAAATCGAAATTTCAATTTTAGGCTTTAAATAGTCTATTTGTTTGAAATTTTGATCTTACAGTTTGTAACTACGCTATTACGATTACTGATTCGAAATGACCGCATTATTGATAATCATTATCAGTTTACAATGGTCATGAAAAATCTAGAAGCTTTCAGTCATTTTATTCATAGTAAAAAATTGATAATATTATAACTAGCGAAAAGCTGTTTAATTTTAATATCCGAACTTTATTATTTACAGCAAAGGATGTTTAGATTGCTACACTCAGGTGATTAATGCTGCTACTCTATCATGGTGTTGAAAGTTCTTATGAAATTGAAATTTAGAATGATTATGTATTAGAAAAAATAATTAAAATTCATCTCGAGATGGGGTAATCAGCAATGAGATAACAGGGAAAATTGCAGGATATAGAAATAGTGGATACATTATTGCCGCATACATCTCATTCATTCATATCAACAGTTCTTGTTGTTTTAATGACAATGGCTGTAATCCTGTACGCTACACCAATGTATTCAATCGTGATACCCTTTCTTGCTACTATTTATTTTCTTGTTCTGGTATGCTTCATCAACAAAAGAAGAAAATCTTTTTTTTTTTTTAAGAGATGATATGATCATTTCGAGGTACAAGAATATGAGCTTATTATAATAACTTTAATGACATAATGGTACTTATGAAATCTATTTAGAAATTAATTCTTTTCATTGCTCTTTTTGTCGTTAATTAATTCAAGATCTGTTTTGTGATTGTATTTTTTATCCCATCAGATGGGTAATAATAATTAGTTGCTGCATGCATTCTTTGATAAAAGCATGATACAACACTCTCTTTTTCCTTATATCGAGTTTCCGAAAAAAAAACTTAGTTTTTTGAGTGGGACATACTTTATTATCAGAGGAGATTGTTTTTGCAGATTGTGTTATTAGTGTAGATTTAGATGAAATCTACTGATAACATTCTAATTAAAATGCTGCAGCAATCTTGTAGTTTATTTCGTATCAGTTGTGGGTTAGTGAGTATTTATTGGTTTTTAATTCTTTTTCAACTAACGGTAAGATAAGGATTTTCTCTCCACCTTTATTTTGAATCGCTTTTTTCTTGCATATTTTTTGCAGCAAGGTGTTTTCTTTTGCTCAGATGGCATCATTGCAGTTTGCATGTTACTGTTATGATCATGCGCTACACATGATTCAAGAATGGGGATGGAGTTAGATTTCAGTATATATAATCGTTTCATTCAGGAGTTTCATTCAATAAACATTTCCGAATTATTGTGGCTTCCGTTCTTTTCAAGTAGCATGGTTGCATCTTTTGGTAGCGTTATGGCATTAATAAATTATTTGTGTGAGTTTATTGGGAGTTCATAAGATTGCATGTGTTTGCATGTTTGCAGGATTTGCAAGATCTCGATCAACGTGTACCATCATCACTGATCACTCTTGTCGGATGTGTTATTACCACTTTTATGATTATGAGTGTGCCGATACTCATGACGCCGCAAATTATCCTCCCCTTCGCTATCATTTTATTCCTAAATTTTATGTTAATGGTAATTTTTCAACCAGTACTGCATGAAACATGAATATATCAGATTTTAGTTCAAAATATTATCGATGCTGTGCAAGTGCGGGGTGTTATTGTTATGCTATTTATTTTATTCTGTTATTAACATTTGCTAATTTTTTTCTATGCACTTTTAATTATTTTTACAGAAAATTCTCACCCGCTAAGAAAATGGTTCCGTTAACATATATTTTCAGCGTTAAATTTTTCTTTCGCCCTCACTTCCACCACTTGTAAATTAAGTTTATTAATTTATATATCTTCATACGAACATAATAATACACTGTCATTAGAGTAAATACTGTCATTTTTTATTATTTTGTTCACAAATTGTTGATCATTCCATCGTATGATCGTTTACCAAGGTATTTCCAAATTGGATTTGAGAAAAATCAATCTTTATTCATATTCTGAAAAAAATATGGTTAACCTCTCTGGTACACAAGTTTACATCCATCCGCCTTATGTATAATATTAAAAATAGATAAAATTTCCATTAAAATTTGAAAACGTTTTCCCATGCCATCGTTTTGTCTTTAGTTTTATTTGTGCTTTTGTTTTATTTCATTTGTTGCATAGATGAAGATTCAAGCTATTCGTGCGTCCATCATAAAAAAATTTCAAAATGGCTTGAGTTTTAGATATTGGTTTGTTGAAGATTGAAGGAAATGATGATGATTAATTATAATTTGATTTTGACTTATACTTACTTGCATTCTCTCTCACCTAATACTTCCAATTCATTTATTTTCGCATGGAATTTTTGCATGCTTAATATAATATAATATATGGAAAAAGAACATTCCCATGAATTTGGAGAAAAGTAGAATGATAGTACCCTGACGAAGAAGAAATACGGAATCTGGATGAGATTCATACAATGCTGAAACACAGTGGGAGTTCAAAATTTTTTTTGTCTGCGCAATAGTATTTGTTCACTTATACATATTGATGACTTGCATGCTATCCCTTTATAATTTATTTGTAACTAACTCCAAAACATAAACCGAAAAGTATTAAGTTTAGATTTTTGTTGATAAAAGTAATCCTTATCGTAT
This sequence comes from Dirofilaria immitis, assembly GCA_024305405.1. Lineage (NCBI taxonomy): Eukaryota > Metazoa > Nematoda > Chromadorea > Rhabditida > Onchocercidae > Dirofilaria > Dirofilaria immitis. The sequence continues at coordinate 2,319,316 of JAKNDB010000110.1, forward strand.
TAAGCATCAGCTATGAACATCATTCATTTTAGCGTTTCTATATTTCGACGTCACGACAATTGAAACGCCTTGAATCTGCTGCTCGATCTCCCATTTATTCGCATTTTCAAGTTCGTTTCTTTTTCGTTAGGGAAGAGAAAAGAAAGTTCTGACGTGAGGAGAGTCCTGAAGAATTTTCTTTTAAGCCTTTAGGATTATTGCTAGTTGGTAGTAAATATTAAAATTTTTCTGATAGTTAAAACTCTCGAAATATCTACTGCTAAAAGCCAGTATTGAGATAAATGAACCGTTTCTTTTCTGAATTGAAGATATAGGATGAAACAAAACTACTGTAATAATATTGCGTAGAAAAGTGTGATCTCTCAAAATTTTAACGTTTTTAATTTTTAGAGCAGATCTTTCTGCAGCAGGTCCAATCTTATTTTTGTCTTTGGAATTTATTGCGATAAATTTCAGGAATCGATCCAGGGCTCTGCCTCAATCAGGGCATATCGATGTATGGATCGTTTTATTCATGAATCTCAAGATCGCCTTGATAAGAATATTGTTATACAATATCATTCGTTGGTTGCTAACAGGTTTAAGGAATTTTAACTAGCATATTAATAAATAGCAGCTATCCAGCTCTATTTCTTTATCTTTCGATTACTTATTACAAAAATTAATGACATGCAAATTCAAAATATGTTCGGTTTTCAGATGGTTGGCAGTACGTTTAGAACTTGTTGGTAATCTTATTGTCTTTTGCTCGGCTTTATTTGCAGTATTGTATAGAGAGAGTGGTTCGGTAACAGCTGGTTTGGTTGGATTATCCGTTGCGTATGCTCTCAGTGTATGCTCTTTCGATTGATTTTTTAATTTTCGGGATTTTTAAATTCACGAAAAGAAATTCAAACTTATTTATTTTTTCTCTATTTCAGTTCCGATCTTCATTTCACACCATAAAAACAAATGCTGGTTGAAAATTATATTTAAAAAAGTAATTGGTTTCATTTTCATAATTTTGTGGAATTCTTATTGGAATTACATATTTTCAATTTTAGATAACACAAACTCTGAACTGGGCCGTACGTACGGCAAGCGAATTGGAAGCTAATGTTGTTGCTGTTGAACGTCTAAGGGAATACACCGATTTGCCGACTGAGGTAAGAAGTTTGTTAAATAACTTTTGCTTTTAAATTAATAGACTTTCAATAAAAGTGGTATTGTGCCGTATCATATGATAAAGGTGAAGAGAATAGTATTGTGCCGTATATTTCGAAAGTTTTAATTAAGCTGAAAAAAATGTTGATGTTTTACTAATGTAATACTTTTTTACAGAAAAACATATTCACTTTGAGAAGTTTTGTGTTGTCTTATAAAAATTATATCATTGAAGTCATGTTATATTACTAAATTTATATTACAATGGAATTACATTATTGAAACTTATGTTATATTGAGATCATATATGAAAACTGTAAATGACTATTGATGCTTATAAAAAAAATAATTTCTGAAGTATTACAGTAAAATTACAGGGTTCAGCGAATGAAAATTTGGCACATACGCCACCACGAGACTGGCCAAGTAAAGGCGAAATTGTTTTCGAGAAACTGAAGATACGATATCGTGATAATTTGGAATTTGTTTTGAAAGGAATTAGTGCAACAATTCATCCAGCTGAAAAAATTGGCATTGTTGGCAGGACCGGTGCAGGTCAAATATTGCATTTACAATCCATTCTATGTTTCACCTAATAGATTAAACTAATTTCTTGAACCTTATACTAAATTCACGGATAGCTGTTGTAGAGGTATATAGTTATTGAAAATGTATGAATTCAGAATAAATCGAAGCGAGGAAGAGTTTCGTCCGTTTCGATTCGAATTTGAGAGTTTTCATAAGTCTTTCCCTGTCTTTGAGGAGAATCAAAGCAGGAAGTAAATATATCAACAGTTATATAATACTAAGTATTGAATTACTGTTTCTATTGAAGTATTATTTAAATAGATAATTCTAAGTTCCGTTTAATCATCATATTTCTTTTAGGTAAAAGTTCTCTTACACTCGCTTTGTTCCGAATTATTGAGGCTGATTCAGGTCGAATATTAATTGATGGTGAAGATATCTCGAAAATATCGCTAGATAATCTTCGCTCAAAATTAACAATCGTTCCACAGGTGTCATTTTTGATGATTGATTCAATTTTTTTTTTTATCAAATTCACCAGCAACATTAATTACTTTCTTGATTGCTCTATTGGTATTTTTCCAATGCATTATGAATATATCGGTATTTCCATGCGGTAATTTCATTGAATGAAGGATCCTGTTGTGTTTTCTGGAACGTTACGCATGAATCTGGATCCATTTGGTCATTTTGATGACGCAGTATTATGGAATGCATTACGAACGGCTCATCTGGATTCACTGGTGCATTCATTTCCCAGCAAACTGGAACATAAATTAAGTGAAGGTGGTGAAAATATTAGGTAAGAAGCGTATTTCAGATGCCTTGTTATTAGTGATTTAAGCTTGTCAGACCATTATGAATTATAAGCGACACATGCGTTATGGATATGACTACACATATACATATATTTTTGGAGATTTCAGTTTCTGATTTTCAAGTTCTGAAGAGATTACAATTCTGTAACCATAAAAAAACATACGATTATAGAATACAGATTTGGTTATATCACTACATGGACGCCCAAAAAATTAGACCACTTTTTAGGATTTGTTAAATCGAGAAAAATGAAATCGAAAAATGCATTACGATGGGGGTCTTTGGATTTTGGAAATAAATAGAAATGTTAAGGTATACATTAATTATTGTCATTTTAGTGTTGGTCAAAGACAGTTACTTTGTTTGGCTCGAGCAGTTTTACGAATGAGTCAAATTTTGATTCTGGATGAGGCAGCAGCATCTGTTGATATGGAAACGGATGCGCTGATCCAGAAAACGATTCGTGAACAATTCTCCGTTGCACGGTGCTTACAATCGCACATCGCTTACACACGGTTATGAATAGTGATAGGTTGGTTTTATGTTGATATTTTCTGATTCTCATAATAATTGGACATATTTGGAAGTTCTCATTTCTTTTTTGTTGATTTCAGAGTTTTAGTACTTGAAAGTGGTTGCATTCGTGAATTCGATACACCAAAAAAGTTACTGGATGATCCGGATTCATTGTTTCATGCAATGGTAAAAGACTCTGGACTGTTGCCTACCAAAGAACATTAGAATGTTTTGTTCCATTTCGCAATTTAATATGCTAGATCTCAGACTACTAGAACTAAGTTTGTTGGTCATGCAAATAAGCTGCTTTATTTAGCTTGTTTATCATTTGTGCATTACATGGAAATGAATTCAAGTAGTTTCTCAATGATTAAATTTATCTAAAATTTGTTAACTTACATACTGCTTAACGAAATTATTTTATCGCTGAGTTTTTGATGTACTTCTAGATAATGAGATGATATTCTAACATAGTTTCAATTCCATGAAGTGTTTTTAATGATTCTTTTACGTATTCATGCATCAATTTTCTCGTTCTCCAGCACCATGTCTTGTATAATATAACTGGCAATTTGTTTCTTTTTTACAATTATAATAATTATATTTGATGTGATTTGATCTTTCATCATGCAAGAGCAATTTTCTTAGGCCAGATAAAAAGTGTTCTCGTGACATAGGTTCCACGTACAAAAAGTAAATATATTCATAAATCGTTCGTAGTATTCGAAAAAAAGAATCAAATTTTGGAATTTTTGGAAAAGAGCGAGCTGTAAAAGTGAAACTTGGATTAAAGAACAGGGCCAAAATTATGAAAATGTGTAAAGGAAATTTTTAAAAGGAAAAGTAAATAGAGAAGAGCTTATGCAACGGTTCATTCCAATTTGTCTTGCTTTATGATGGTTTTGGAGTTTTTTCAATTTCCCTATTGGGCTGTGATAATCGATTATCCTCGAAATATCTAAATACCACCAATCGCGTAAAAGTAATTTCGAATGTAAAATGTTTTCATGTAGATCAATACATGATTATTGTATTGAATAAAATGACAATTGCAAATTGGATAGAAATTATGACGATACATGCAATTGATTCTAACATCACGAGGAATACGAAGTAGAATGGCGAAATAGAATGCATTCGAGTAAGTCTTCATCTCTCCCTATGATGCGGGTTTCAGAATTACTTGCCATTATTCATGTTGCTTGGATATTTCGCCTTGTATTGTCTTTTTAGATGTCAGATTGTCTAATTTTCGAAGTCTTCGTTGGCATTAGAAAGTTTACACATAATTGCAGTTATGACATGTATGAATCCTGTGAATTTCAGCGCTCATGCTGGAGTATTACAATCGAATCATCTCTGGAACTGCTAAGGAATAATCAGAATTATACGATTTCTTATTAGCTGGAGCTCGTTTGATGATCAAAATTTTAAAAATTATCAATAAATTAAGTCTCTGCGACATAATCGATCATGATCATTAAATTCTCAGAATTGAATAAAAGATTTGTAATTAAAAATATGGATAATTTGTAAAATTTATTTGTGAAAATAAAGTAATATTTTAATTGCAAGAAAAAATGAGAAATAAATTCAATTCGATGTATGACGAAAGAATGAAATGGTATGAAGAAAATATATTGAGTTTTTATCACTGCGAGAAAGCAAGCTTTCTAATTTCGGCTGACGATTTTATTGTTCTGAATAGATTGCCAAAATAAAAGTACTGATAAGGTCCGAAATATGCTGAGGGCAATTAGGACACTTTGAACCTAATGTACGATGGCTTGCCATTCTGAACGATAAGTTAAGCAAATATTTCTTGAAAATTTCTAATATATAATAATGTATGTGTTTAAATACCTTTCTTTCCATCTTCATATCTAATAATGTAAAAAAAAAAGAGAAGCAAACTATCATTTAAGAACAGGTGCTACAAATTAAACTGTTATCACACCTTATAAGACTGTAATTGATTGCTCTGTTCCGTCTCATCCATACATTTCTATTGAATGTTCTACTTAATAATTTCTTTTTTTTCAATTTAATGATTTACTATATACTTTATTTATGATGTTGCCATTTTTTAAAATGAATTAACAAACGATTAAGCGAGAAAGATAGTGGCAATTTATCAAAGAGATTTCATAAATGCCGATAGTCATCTTGAATAGATTAGAGAATTGGAATAAGCAATTGTATTTCCCACATAAAAATATTTGCGGCCATTCCTCTTTCACTTTTATGAAATATTAGTTAATTAATCAATAAAAATTGCAAGTTATTGCGGAATTAATTCATTTTTGAAAGTCTTCATTAGATAATAATAATAATAATAATAATAATAATAATAATAATAATAATAATAATAATAATAATAATAATAATAATAATAATAATAATAATAATAATAATAATAATAATAATAATAATAATAATAATAATAATAATAATAATAATAATAATAATAATAATAATAATAATAATAATAATAATAATAATAATAATAATAATAATAATAATAATAATAATAATAATAATAATAATAATAATAATAATAATAATAATAATAATAATAATAATAATAATAATAATAATAATAATAATAATAATAATAATACATAATAATAATAATAATAATAATAATAATAATAATAATAATAATAATAATAATAATAATAATAATAACAATAATAATAATAATAATAATAATAATAATAATAATAATAATAATAATAATAATAATAATAATAATAATAATATTATTATTATTATCGTTATTTGACTCTGGTTAGTAGCAATTAAATGATTTTGACAGTTATAGTATTTAACAAAATTTCTATATGTACAAAAAATATTTGTATAAGCATTGATTCATTTAATAATTCAATATTAAAACACGTTTATACTGTAAGATATTGCTATTTTTAGAATCTTTAGAATCCACGTTTGACATTATTGGAAATCCTGACAACGAATAAAAGGAAATTTCAGGCTCAACAATTATGGAGCAAAATGGCTTTTTAAGATTCAAATTAGCATTGATAATGGTGTTAGCATACTTCATTGTTTCTACAATTTTGCAATGGCTTTTTGTTCTACTAATATCGATTATCAACACCTCCGAAAGGCTTTTATGACAGCCAATTTGAGGATGTTGCTAAGGTTTTCAGGTATATTTCACTTAAATTAATAAAATTTCCTCCACATTATTAGAATCCACTTTATGCATTTCTATTAACGAATTTAAAATGACATTTTTAAACTGAGCTGAATCATGTATTTTTTAAGCTTGATGATGAATTCTTTTTATGAAGCATAATTAGATTTTAGAAAAAGTACAGTAACAATTGAACTGTGGAGAATAATTAGTATAGAAGGATGAAATAAATGATACAAATTTGAAAATAAATTTATATGCTAATAAAAATAAATTCACGTTTTAGGCAAAATTTTGAAAAAGGTTTGGAGAGAGAAGGTGCACATTTAACAGTTATTCAAAATGGAAAAATTATCATAAATTTATGGAATGGTTATTCAGATTCGGAATCACTTCGTGAATGGAATCAAAATACCAAAACAGCTTTATTTTCGACTACAAAAGTATTTCAATATTAATTGAATTGATTTTAAAATTTGAAAATTATGTATTGTTGAGTACAAATTTCAACTATTCCAGTACTTCATAACCAAAAATATTTCTTTCTTCTATTCTTTATTTTCAAAATTTCATAAGTGTACTAAAAAAATCTATCCAACATTAAATTGGCAATTTCATTGTTATAGCATTGATTTGTTCAATTTTCAAATTTTATGATACTTGAGGAAATTTTATTAGATTCTTGAATTATAGGCAATTACAGCACTCTGTTTGGCAATGCAAGTTGACCGAGGTCATCTGTCATATAATGATTTGGTAGTGAAATATTGGCCAGAATATGGACAACATGGGAAGCATTTAACTACAATTGAAGATATCTTAACTCATAAAGTTAGTTCATTCTAGAAAAAGATGACCAAGAATTGAGAATTCAAACTGATTTTGAAAAATGTGAAGAATTCATTTTTTTTTAGCATTTTAGTTCGATGATTTTGAAAGTTTCATTTGCATAGCTTTTGAGATACATCGAAAAATTGTACAGGCTGGAATTCCATATCTCGAGAATATTACGATGGCAGATATGGCAAACGAAAAAGATATTATGGAGAAAATCGAGAAAGCTAAGCCTCTTTGGAAACCTGGCACTGCTACAGGGTCATTTTTACATCTTAAAAATATTAAATAAAGTAATTTTTTAATTAATAGGATTCTGGTATAAAACTATTCATTTTTGCTACTACAATTTTTGGAGATTTCTAAACCTGGACAATAGCGTTTATCGTTTTTAGATATCACGCTGTAACATTTGGCTGGTTAGTCGATGGTATTTTCCGGAAAGTGGATGAGAAAGGTCGTAGCGTCAAAACATTCCTTCAGGAAGAAATTGCTAATAAATATGGTGATCTCCGAATTGAAATTTTTTATTTAATTTAGCACCATAATTTTTTTATACGTCTGGAACCTGATCAATTCTAAGGTATTGACATCGCTATTGGTTTGACAAAGCACGAATTCAAGAACTTAGCTCGAATAACTCAGCCTGGATTACTTGAATATGCTCGAGATATATTCATGGATCTACGAGTGATTGCTATGCTTGCAATAATATATGCACAACCATCAAATTCTTTAGCAGCAAGAATTCGAATTCATCCATCGTGGCTACCAATGAATTTTGTGAGAATTTATTTTCTTGAAAATGCAAAACGTTTTTAGGTACCTTAAATAATCTGAAAATCTTTTATAGAATTTAAATTTGCAAAGTGATACTTCAATTCTTAGTCAAATTACATTTGAAATCATGAAAGATTGATTTTTAAAAATTTCTTGTCTTTCAAATTCTGCTTCATATGAAAATATTCTGCCCGTTCGTAACTTTCTACAGTCAAAATATTTAAAACTTCCTAGGATACGGTGGCACTGAATGATCCAAACATTATCGAATTAAACATGCCAGCAATAACGGGTGTCAGCGACGCGTTTAATTTGGCAAAATTATTTTCATTGGCAATTGATGGAACACTTTTGAGCAATCGAACACTTGCACAAATAACTCAACCAACTACGGTTAAATGGCATCTAGAGCAAGTTTTCTTGTATCCATTCGTCAAAGGTCGCGGGTTCTTCTTCGAAAAGCATCCTGTCAATACAGTAAGTAATTTTTCGAGACACATCAAATGGAAAGAGGCAAAGAATATGAATTGTTTGCCACACAAATATTAAGAAATATAAATTATCACGAAGCACTGATAAAACAGCCAGAAAAGGAAGTTACAGTTGAAAAGAAATGCAAATATCCGAATGGTAACAATTTTCGTATGGTTAAACGTTTAATTTTAGATTACGCAGATTTAGTTCCCTAATTTTCAATTCACTTCATAATCTCGAGCTTTTACGGACATAAATCTCGAAACGGCTCAGTCCCGGGCAGCGACAAGCGGTGTGTGCGAGGGTCAGGGACGTAATCAACGTGAACTCATGACTCACACTTACTAGGAATTCCTCGTTCAAGATTCGGACAAGTCTCGATACGTTTTAATTCTGATAATTCACAAAAAGTTCAAATAAAAGCTCGACTTCATACTAATTAATACTGATATTCCAAATCAATGATATCTTGCAGAACAGTTATTTGTTCGGACATCCAGGATATGGTTGTCAAGCATTGGATATTGATTTCGACAATAAGCTTGTCATTGTTTATGTATCAAATGGTCTAAAAACAGGAAGCGGCAAAATTTGCAAGACATATCAATCATTACTTCGATCTCTGTACCGGTCGTTATAGAACAACATTTCTAAACATTTCTGTACATATTTGTAGTTTCTGAACCTTAATTCAGCAATACACCAGTGGATTCTTATGTGACTACCATCTTAAGCACGAATGTCCTCACTTATTTAAAAATATTCTTCAGATTTGACTAATTTTTATGATTGCTTTTTTGTGGTGAAATATTATCAAATTCTGCCTACTTCACATAAAAGATGTTTAGAATAGTCAAAACCTATTACAAAGGAAAAATTTTTTAGATCTGAATTCTAATAAAAACTAGAAGCAACATATGGATTAAAACTACCGTTCGTTCTTGTTTAAGATAGATAACAAAATTTACTCGCACTAATACTGGCAATTTCGCCACTCCTGTTAAATCAGTTTAAACGAAGTTCGTACACTCATAAACTTTCGTAAATACATGTGATTTGTCGCTTCAACGTTACGTTTTATTGGTAAAGGCTTTAATCTTTTGTTTAACAATGCTGCGAAGGAATAAACTCCATTTATAGAAATAAACGTAATTAATCCATATACAAATAGCGCACTTATTAAAATCTATACAACATGCCTCAAGCGACAACAAACCTACGCCGCTTTTCTCCAGCCATAGGCACTTTTTACGTTCAACAACTGAATCAAAAACTTCGATAGGACAATTCGATTGGTAGAGCCAGGTGAGATTGGACGCCGACAATTTAAACAAATTCGATCATATGCTGTCTACAAACAAAAGTTTAGAACTGGCCCAAGTTTTTCGAAAACTATATATCAAGTATCATAAAAAGAATAAATCACAAAATTTAATTAAATCTGAACGTTTCTGCATTATGATATGAGCAATACTAAAATCAAACCTGTTTAGCTCGTTCAGGTGCTAAATCAGATTTACAACCAACGACCAACGTCGGTATCGGGGTACTTTCAATATCGCTCAACAAAAATCGTGAACCTGATGAAGAAGACGTAAACGGTGAAATTATAGAAGATAACGATGATTCGCCACGAAGCAATGCAATCCACTGCGAAAGATTTGATTCACTTTTCTTGTTGCTCAAATCGTGTACCAATATCGCACCCGTAGCTCCTGAGGTGGCAAACAATTTGTTATATTCCGCATGCTATTCGCTTTATCACCTCAGAACTGGAATATATCATAGGAACTCAAACTAATAGAAATCTCATTAAATTCGAAAAAAAAATAAAAAAGGAACTAATCTATTCATTATTGACTTACTCCTATCAATAATATTTCAAATCAAAAGCAAAAATAAAAACAGGAAAAAATTGAGAATCCTGGAAAAAAATTCTTTGATTTAGTAGAGAGACACGAATTTTTAAAAGAAAAAAACATATAAAATTTTAAACAACAAGCCTTCGAAGAAATTAATAGATGCCTTCTGGTGAACAGTAGAACCACCAATATCCCAGAGCTCAATAAGTTCCGTTTGTTCTTCAGTACTTCCAGCACGATACTGATGAGCAATTACGGAAACAGCACAACCAACGGTACTACTAGGAATCATATCATGCCTTAAAAAAATAAGTAGTGAATTTTTATTCTTTTTGTTTTGAAATATGAAATCAAATATGTTTATGGCATTACGATTTGCCGTCACGTCGGGAAGTGATATAAAAGGAGTCAAACTAAATCTCTCAAATTCTGAACTTTGTTCTAAAATTAGTTATAAAGCTTCTTCTCTTCCTTATTTTGAGGAAATGTTGGATTATTAATGATTTAACAAGTCATCCCTCTAGAGATTAAGCGCATAACGGCTGATATTTCCTCTTTCCTTTTCTATATTTTTGCTCTCTATTTATAATTCTGGATAATAATTTGAAGTATAAGTACCGCCATTTGGAAAAAGTAAATAACTTCGGCTACAGAACCATCGGAAAAAGAAAAACTTTATTCATGTTTTCCTTAACAAATTATTTGACTCGAACAAATTATAGCAGTGACTATACGGATAATAGCTAAAAATGAAATATGCGCCTGACAAGTCATTCCACCTGTACCAAAAACAATTGATGGAATGATGATAACCTGTTGCAAACAGCATTGACAAATGAACTTTTGCCAACACCGCTACTTCCAAGAACAACGACCTTATGAGAGTTCATTCCCGATTGACCTCCAGACATAACGAACAATTTGGACATTCGAAATAAGCAGAATTAACAATACGATCAATATCTGCTTTCTCAAGGATAAATTTACCGCCGCAACTGAAATATGTCGGTGAAATTAAATTCCACTTTTTTTTCTCTGCATTGATGAGCAGTATCAATAAATTGCTTATGTAACAAGCGTAACTCATTTAATAAAACATAATTGTAAAAGCGAAGCTTCAAAAGCAGCTTTAACGTGTCTAAAGTCTGCGAGAGATTGAAGATGTAAAATTTATTAAAATGTCGTCAGAATATGTTTTATTTTCAACCAAGCAGGAAAAAAGAATCCAGGATGATCACCTGCAAAACTCTTCAACTTGCTCAATTCTATTATCAATGACGATCTGCCTGCTAATAATACCTTGATTCTCGCGTAATAACTGCTCTCTCAACCAAATATTATAATCTCGACGCGTATTCTCGTCTCTGCGAAAAACGCATATAAGGAACAAATTATTCAAAAGCCATAAATAAAAATTATAGGGCAAAAAAGATTACAAGCATTCACATCTCTTTTCTCCATTTCCTTAATTCACTTAACGAAATTTCATAAATTACAAGACCAACTTTAAGACAGCCCACGCCTTCGTCACTAAAAATAATGCTGTGCTGGAACCGCCTTTATCTGGATGATTTTTACGCAGCTTAGAAAAATAAGCTTCTTTCAGTTCGCTGTATGAGGCTATCGATGAACAACCTAACACATCGTAGCAGTTTCTCATAATGATTTTTGAACAACCCACATATTCCTGCAATTATTCCTATTTATGAAATATTTCCGCCATGCATTGGCAAATCCTAACATGAATTTGTTCGTCGTTTACCAGCAAAGCAGATACAAATAGCTCATATGTCATAATATATTCTAAGTGAAGAATGTTTTTAAAATAATTCAAATTCAAAGTAATCTAAAAATACCCTTAAAATAAAATGAAATATGCATAAATGCATGTACTTAACTAGCAAGTACTGTGTCATTCGCTCATTATGGGATATTTATCAGTGAATGAAAAACATTACTTAAAAAATAGAAGATCAAGAGAAACTAATGCAAAGAAAGTTTTATATCTGATATATACATCTAAAAAAATTGTAAGCAAAGGCACCTTTGACCGCGTTACTTTGGGGACAAAATTACGGATACATCTATACAATGTCACGAATCACAGGGAAATGACTTTACAAAATGATCAATTTCAATACCAACTTCACTATGACAGATGTTGAGAATAAAAATATTAGATTCTATTTCACATGAAATGCTTCATTTCTAAGTTATGGTGGAATCATGAGATCAGATAAAAGACGCTATGAAAAGAACTACAACATAACTAACTACATATTAACATGTTACATACGTGTTTAAGCAATAATTTTAATATGTGTTGAGAATTGTAACATATCTTCCGAAACGTCAAAAGCCTAATCATTGTCAAAGAAGTAAAGGGAAAATGGTAAAAGCAATACTCCTTAACTTATAGTTAATTTTCTAGCGCTTAATTTTTTTACACAACAGACTCACAAAAAAATCTCTTTAAATCTTAAAATATTGCGTTTTTCAAGCATAATTTGGAGAAATAGAAATAGATTCTTTGCTAATCAGGACTTTCGATTGAACGAAATGGTATAACTGGACGTAATGGAAATTTGATTGAACGATCCGACTGCAGGCTTTGTTTTTCGAAGTCTTCTGTTGTATTCTGACGTTCGGATGGTGAGCGAAATTTATAACTGACATTGGCATATTGTTTTAAGCATGGACAAGCTTCGAGCAGAAATGCGCAAAACGGTGCACGCATTGCAAACCACCATGGATTACCTCCACGAGTGCCAAATGACATTAAAACTAAACAAAGTAAAGCCAAATCTAACGGAGCACAGACAATGATGAAAGAAATTTGGCTTATTGGTTCATCGTCTGACCATGTTACTGCGTCCAATTTACCTGAAAATAAAAGTGACGAATATCTCACAACATCCGACGGTTTATTCACACACAAATTTTTATCTCAGATAAACATAGCAATAAAATGTTTAATCCGCATATTTTGAGTAGTGACCGAACTAAAGGAAAAGTTCCATTATCATTTCTTTTTATCATTTCGAGTCTTTGCGAAATTTAATTAAAAAATAAAAATTATAAGTACGACAAATACCAGTTAGAAGCAGAAGAAATACAAGAATTGGTATAACAAGCAAAGTATGACAAAGAGCAGAGTAGAGATGCTGCCTTCTCTGAGAAGCTAGCATATGAACTGATCGTGCCAACACAACGGCGAGAACAAATGCATAAAGCACCTAAAATATGAAGTTTACTAATTTCATTTGAATTTAATTGCAAATTAACTGCAATAACAAACTTTAAAAAACAATTCGATGATAAACAAAATTTTATTACAAGAAGAAAAATAAGGTACGTAGCAATGAAATATGTACAATGCTTTTTCGAATTTTTTAATAAAGGTATATACAAACTAAGTAGACGTTGTTTTGTTTATCATTGCTTACACAAAGGCAATAAAATAAGCTTACTCCGACGACACTTAGAGAAAGGACCACCCATAGTGGGATGAAAACAATTGTCCAATGCCAATCCAATATACCATCCAGTTTGAAGGCGACAAAAACAAACTGCACAATGTTGATGGAAAAGAAAAGCTCCAACTGTAATCAATGATTATGAAATAAATTAAATTCAAAAATTCACCATATTTATAAAAAAATAAGCATTTTCAAATTCTGTAAAGCAAAACAACAACCTCAAACGATTTATCGTTTCTGATTGCCCATATAGCAACAACAACAGACAATAAACTTAGAGCGAAGATAGGGACGAAAACAAGCAACCAAGGTAACTCGTCTATCGTTGCATTTGTTTGCAATTTATGACAACATAATACACCAAACAACGTCAGCAGTCCGTGCTCTCCCGTACATAGTATCATACCATAAAAATCTGAACGAAGTGAGCTCTCCGTTCTATAATACGTTAAGGTTATATTTACAAAAATTTAATTTTCATCAAATTCTTACTAAATTTATTATAATATTCATACCATACTCACAGCATGCAGCAGAAACATAAATTTGCTGAAAAAAAGAATAAAATGCTGTATATATTATGTTCGTTTTTAATCCAATATCAAGACGCCATGAGAATGCGTCATGAGATATGAAAAAAACTTACAAAGACGGAGGGATACCGTGAAGGATATTGCCGCAATAAGAGCTCCAAGAAAAACTATAAATTCGCAAATCCATAACGGCAAAAAGACAAGCGCATAATTTAGCTTGATAGTACCATCAAAACGCAATGGAAGAAGTATAAAAAGCATAACAAACAACTGAACAGGACGAATTTCCTACAAGATAGCTTAATATTTGTAACTGGAATTTAATTAGTAAGATTAAGTTCCCTTTATCAAGAACTTATGATTCAGGTGTCGATTATTACAGAATCCAAAGAGCAGTTGTTTAGAATAGTCAATAATCGAAATAAGACATCATTAGTTTTCCTAACTGAAAAGTGATTATATTTCGCTGATGAAAAAATGCTATTATAATTAAATGAACAACGCAGCAGATAATGCACAGAAAATATAGAAAATTCTAATTACTTATTTCCTCAAAATTTGTTAAATATTAGTAACTACTAAAGAAAAAACTTACGAAGCATTGAAGTCTCGAAAAAACTTCGAAGACTAAGTTCCATTCTTAATTCTTCCATGGTATATATTGATGACGTAGATCGTTCATTGTAAACGATACTACAAACATTAAATCTATCATCTCTGCATCAATGTCATCTTTTGCCAATGTAAGATATACAATTCCTGCACAAAAAGCAAAGTAATTTAACTAAAAATAAGAAGAAGCAAAAGAAAGTCAAAATATGCTCGTCACCGAATAACGATGACATTTTCAACAGATCAAATGTAAATGCACACGGAACTTTCTATTCAATCTGAGAAAATTAAATCACATGATATTTTGTCTTGCATATTCGATAATATTGCAATAACCAAAGGCCTATTTGTTGCAACAAAAAAAAAAACTATAGCGGCACTCATATATGTATATGTGTAATGGATGATTAGAACGAACAACTTTTGCTTATCAGGCGGATCAAATTATCTAGAAAATATAAAAACATATCAGCGCGGATCGCAAGCTAAATACGAAAAAAAGAGAGCAAATTTTGTAATGCAGGGTACAGAGAACATAATGATGGAGTATAATATACTATAACTCAGATCATTACTTACCAAATAATAGATATCTCCATGTTCTCTCTCAATTCCAAAATACTGAATAAACATAGTTAATAAATCTGTATATCTTGAACATTGTCAATGATATTTATAAAAATGATTTCTAAAATTTCCGAAAATTGCCGGATAATCCCTGATACATCAAACTGTAGTACTAAATAAGTGATCCCAAAGCGAAGGTAAACGATGTATCCTTCGAAGAATTTCAGAATCATTAATTGTCGTATAACAGGCAAAATAAGAATTCACGGCACGGGCAAATTCAGCTATTGAGAACATAGTACGGAACGATGTTATTTAGCGGGGTGTTTCCTTTCCGTACATTTTTGTAAAAGGCATCAGGTTTATCGTAGGTTTGTATCTCCTCAGTTTTGTTGACTTTTATATTTCAGGTGATACAGATCTTTTTGCAGTGTACATCAGTTAACATGGGTTGAGGTAAGTTTGGGAAATGTTGACACTGCCAACTCGGCGGATCATTTTTGGCTAAAAGCAACGATCATAATCACTTGCTTATCGTTCACTTTACTTTTCACTCATCTTGTTGATATAACCGAGAAACGACATTATAGGTTGGATTTTATTCTTATATATACATTATTGGGAAATTCATATCACTGTTCAATTATTTCCGATAGTTCCGAAGAAAATTAAAATGCTAGAAAAATTCAGTTATTAGACTAACAGAATTTAAATAAATCATAGGAAACCGTTCTTGAAATCGATCACATCATTATTTTCTTCTTTTAAAGTATTTTAAAATTTAATGTTTGAATTGAAAACTTTATATAGATATATACAAATAATGGTAACTTTTGTATAGGCATGCGTATATGCATCTGTCTTTGTGTTATGTGTGATTCAAAACGCTACAGATTTATCGTATTATGCTTCATTTTTTTAGCAGATATCCAGCACAATATATACCGCCTTATTATTGCCCATTGCCAAATAAAACGGTTACAATTCATAAGCATCATGGATTCATAAGAAATAAGACAAACTTCCTAACTGATGGAAAGGTATTGGTATTCGTAGAAACGTTATATTCGAAGTTTGGGAAGCAAATAATAAATATATTAGATGCGCTGAAGATACCTCGTAAAGTTGAAACGCTTACAAAAAATCTGCCGCTTCTAACAACCGCAAAACGCGGGCGTTTCTCTATTATTATTATTGAAAATTATTACAAATATTTGAATTTGCTAACATGGAATCGGCAACTTCTCGATAAATATTGTCGCGAATATGGCGTCGGTATAATTTCATTCATTGCTAATCGGCCCAACAGCTATATTAATGCAAAAGTGAAAGGTTCAAAGTTGACAATTCATACCCAGCAACGTGCTAAAAATCTTCGCTTCAGTGAACGGTCACGTGTTAATTTTATTGGTAAACCGGGTGCTGTGTTACAAGCACCAGAACCGGATAAAGATGACTGGATATTATTTGATATAACAAACGGTAAATAATATAAAATTTATCCTTCTGGATATTAAGTGCGTGTCATATAAACTTTCACAGCTTATAATCAAGTGCACAAAAATTGGATTTGATTTGACAAAACGATTTTCATAGAATTTTTTGATCTGAAATGGAAAGAAATCGCATCATTTTTTTCAGGCTATGAGGGTATTGTGCTAGCTGATGATATTTTTGGAGAAGAACGTGCCAGTGTGATATTAGACGACGGGTTGGAAGATGGTATTGAAAGAATTTTATTTGGACATAATTTCACGCACTGGATTAATAAACTAGCTTTTATTGATTCTATAAGGTTTCAGTTTTTATTTTGTATTCCACATTTAGTACTGAAATTTAGAATTTTACATAGATGGATGGAAAAAAGGAATCATACTTGTTTTCACTATTTCAATATTCACTTTTTTTGCAGATACATGAGAGAATCTTTTATGTATGAAGACTTGGAAAGATATATTCAAATCGACATCGATGACATATTTGTTGGTACAAGTGGAACGCGTATGATTAAAACGGATGTCGACGCTTTGTTGCAGTCGCAGTATCGTTTGCGTCGAGATATTACAAATTTCACTTATTCTTTGGGTTTTTCTGGTTATTATTTCCGAAATGGTGATTCATTTGAGGACGAAGGCGATGAAAGGCTAATTGGTATAATTTTAAGAATTTAAATTTGAAGTCATGCAAGTTTCGAAAATGTTATGTAAGAAACATAACTTTTTCAGAGAATGGCAAAAATTTCGTTTGGTTTCCTCATATGTGGAAGCACAATCATGCACACGAACATAATCAAACATATTTAGAAGCTATCATGACTCAAAATAAGCTTTTTGCGCAGGTTTGATTCTTGATTTAGGAATTAGTTATTTTAATTTTCTGAAGCACGTTTTGAAAATTTCATGATAAATTGACTGAACATCTTGAAAACTCTTAAATATATCTGAAAATTCTTTGTGAAATCCCACTCTTTATTAATATTGCGAATTTAATTTTTTAGACCATGGGTTTGCATGTCAACTCGGGTTACGCTGTATCACCACAACATGCTGGTGTTTATCCGGTTCATGAGGCTTTGTATAATTCGTGGCAATTAATTTGGAATATTACCGTTACATCAACCGAGGAATATCCACATTTTCGACCCGCATCAGCACGTCGGGGATTTGTACATAGAAACATCTCAGTAATTTTTCGACGTTATGATACTAATTATTGCATAATAATTGCTGAACCATAACTCATCTCTTCATTTGTGCATTTGACACTCGTGAATAATGCTTTTACATTTATCACTTATTTTTATTCAATACTTGATTTTAAAATTCTTAAGCATATTATGTGATCATAATTCCTCGTTGGTTTCTATAGTTTGCAATCAAAAAACAATTATGTTTAGGTGCTTCCGCGACAAACCTGTGGCCTTTATACTCATACACAATTCTTTCACTCATATCCTGATGGTTTTACAAAATTATTGAATAACATTGAAGGTGGTGATCTCTTCTTTACTATAGTGATTAATCCAGTGAGTATTAATATTCATATTTTATCGTTATTTTTTTAAAGGTTCTTTATTAGTTTTCCAAAATAAAATTCCTTCCAAAAAATAAGAATAAAAAACATATTTAACTAACAGTTCTAGGAAAACCAAATGATCATGAAAATAAGGATCGTACTTTCAGTTTTCGATCTTTATGACACATCAGCAAAACTACGCCAATGATCGTCTCGGTATTTTTTCATTTGAGCGAGTGGTAAATTTTATCAAATGTTGGACGAATTTGCAT
This sequence comes from Dirofilaria immitis, assembly GCA_024305405.1. Taxonomy (NCBI): domain Eukaryota; kingdom Metazoa; phylum Nematoda; class Chromadorea; order Rhabditida; family Onchocercidae; genus Dirofilaria; species Dirofilaria immitis. The sequence goes on from JAKNDB010000110.1 coordinate 2,337,910, forward strand.
TTGCGTTGGGTAGAACCTACACGAATTGCTTCTGCTTATTTTACACGTTATGCGGCTGAAAAAGTCCCGGTATGGAGCGTAAGTTGACATGCTTTATAATTAATTTACAATTATGGAATTATATTACTACTAAATGGAAAAAAATCAATGGAAATAAACTACTAATTTGATTTTTCTTAATTTCGCTTCATATTTAGTAGATTTCCTCTGTTCTACCTTATATAGTTTTTCGTCAACAACTACCGCGACCTCCTTTTTTCGTCTTTTTCTAATTTATTTTTTAAAATTAAAATTTTATAATTGCTCATAAATGTTTTTAGAATCCCTGTGATGATCCGCGACATGCAAAAATCCTTCCACAAGCTTTTAATTGTTCCACGATGCCGCTTCCAAATATGCTGATTGTAGGACCGCAGAAAACTGGTTCAACTGCTCTTGCCACGTTTCTTAATTTACATCCCAATTTCTCTACTAACGATCCAGTTCCATCATCATTTGAGGAGTTGCAGTTTTTGGAGGACCAAATTATGCTCGTGGATTGCATTGGTAAGTGTGCATATTTCTCTTCTTTATGAATGACATCTTATTAGACATTTATCATGGCACAAGAGATATTGTTGCAGGTATATGGATCAATTTCGTTCTAAAATTGATCATCTTATTGTTTTCGAGAAGAGTGCAACTTATTTCGATAACCCGGATGCTCCGCGTACATCCTCTGCCTTGCTACCAAAAGCAGAAATCGTTGTAAATTATTAGTGATTTCTTTTCTTTGCAACATTTGGAAATCGAATCTTAATATTCTTATTTTAATCTTGTAGTTTAGATCAAATTAACGTTATTAATCGCTATTTCAACTATTTATTTATTTTTCAGATTATTCTCCTGGATCCGGCAATGCGTGCATATTCCTGGTATCAACACATGCGTGCACATAATGATACAACAGCAATGACGCATGAATTAGATGAAATTCTCGATGCCAACGTTTCATCGATCCTTTTACGGCGCCTCAGGAACCGCTGTATTTCACCTGGAAGGTATCAATGTTTTTGTTAAATTCTTACCAATATCTGTTCTGAATTGTGGATTAATAAAATACAAAAATTTATGGATTATTTGGAATGATAAATCTCTTCAGTGAAACTTTAATTTTGCAAGTAAATAAAAGCAGAATCTAATATTTTAATTTATAAATTCTAGATATACGCATCATTTGGAACATTGGTTGGATTATTATCCCTCAACGCAAATTCATTTAGTTGATGGTGAACAGCTTCGTACTGATCCAGTTACTGTTGTTACTTATTTAGTTGATACTCTTCATGCGCCAAAGTTTTCCTTCAATGATCTCATTAGATTTGACGACAAGAAAGGATTCTTTTGCAGTTTTGTTAATGGTACAAATTAATGATTGCTACTTTTCTATTTTGGAAAAAGAAAAATTTTAAGATAATGCCAGAATAAAACTGTCATGCTAAAATTATGGAGCAAAGATTCATCCTTATTTATTTTTAATTTGGATTACTTTTTTCAGGAACAAAAAAATGTTTGGGTACAAGTAAAGGACGCAGGTATGAACCGCTCGATGAGAAACTTAAAGAGAAGTTAGATCTTATTTTTAGAGATGATAATATTGCCTTACATAAACTGTTGTTGCGTAATGATTTGCCGATTCCGAATTGGCTTCAAAATCAACTTTCTAAATCTAATTTGACTTAAACATCGAGAAAAAGGAAATAGATATGTTTTGTAATTCGAAGTTTTGTAAGTTCGGAGAATTTTCACATTGAAATTTGGATGTTTTATAAAGCACTATTTACAAAGATTTCCAGTAGAATGCCAAGTCACTAAATTCCGCTTTTTCTCGCTTTTTTATTCATGGCGTGACGTGATTTAACGGGAAATATGGCATTCGAAAATCTGTCTTCAGTTTACCGGAGAATGTCTTTTAGCAGCTTACCCTTTATTTATAGCTATTTTTTTGCTCTGGTGATCGCAGTTTTTTCGTACTTTATTCTCTACTTCTCATTATTCAAATCCTAATCAGTAAAAAAATCCGCTACAGTCCTAGTATGAATTTTCTGCGTTCGCTCAAAACCAGTGCATTTAAAATTGTGATGTATTCAAGCCATTATCAAGTTGCCTTTCACTTGATGTATTGTAAAACGTTGTAAATTTAATCCGACGTATTGAACCTGTATTTACGTTGCAATGTAATTAATCTCTTTGTCTCTTGTTTGCATGTTTAAAATTTCTAAAATCTTTTATATGCGGTAAATTACGTTTCAAACACAACGAGTTTATTATCTCATGTTATGCCATCTCATGTCAAGTGGGAATGGCACACTGCAACTATTTTTATATTGTTACTGTATACTGCAATTGTTTTTGTATTTTTGTTGTCTAGCTTAATGTAGTGGAACAGGTTAAGAATTTTGTCCATGACATTATTTTGTGAATACTTAAATGAGGAGTAACATCGTGAAGCTCTCGATGAAACAAATCGATAAGCTAAGTTAAAATAGTACTGCGAGTAAAAAGTGGTGTTTAAAAATAGTACTGCAAGTAAAAAAAGTGGTGTAAGTAAAAATAAACATCCCAAGGAAGATGCTACTATATTCAAGCAATGCTTCGTAGTTTGCGTGCCTATTGCTATTTATATTTACCTGAGGTGTAACTTTAAAATATACCTTAAATGCTATGTGACGACAATCACCTGCACGATTCTTTTATCAGTGATTTTTTCTAGTATAAAAAAATTCCCTAAATGTAAAGATAATAAATTAAGTTAAAGTTGTTGCAAACAGATTCCTCTTGCGCATGGTGTAACGCTATAAAAATACAAAAATGAATCGGTTCTGTTTGCTTATAAAATAATTTCAAAGTACAGGAAATAAGTGTCACCGAATAAACACGATGATCGAACTTATTACAAGGATATTTGTCAAATACTTTAATGGTGGAAATTCTAGACCATTAAAGCTACTAAATATTATTCCTAATTATTTAAGGTGATCTGTTTCGTTTCTGAAGGCTATGAAAAGTGAAACGACAACATTGAAATAAATTTAAATGGGGTGATACGGATGTATTTCGAATAAATTCGTTTATGTCGGTCCCCATTATTTGAGGGATGACTTCTCTGGTAAGACATCTACCTTTGGTATAGCAATAAAAATAATTTTTACTATCTTAAAGCAAAAATCACAATGAACAGAATGTGAGAGTTGACATTCTAAAATTCTATCATTCTTGATTAGATGGCAGTGGACAAAGCTGGTGAGAGATAGCAATTTTTAAATTTAGAAGTGACCATATTTAGCTACAAAATTTCAAAAGCAAGTTTCAACATTAATTTGATTTTTTATGAATTTGAGATTATGCTTCACTAAATCTCATGCATCGGAAAGATACCAAGTTCTTATTATTCTCCTACGTCATATCTTATGATGCCTGAGAATGAGAGCTCGAAAACGAATGGGAATAATGTGAAAGACAATTTAAATTGTCATAATCAATAACCTACATGCAAACCTCTCATTAAACGGATTAACAAATACATATCAATTATCCAATGTATCGAGTAAATCAATAATGCGTTCCATAAATCGTACATGTGCTTTCTTTCCTGAAGTAAATCTGTTAGCAATTCGACCAATAACTGCTACACTGAGAATATCGGAACAAAACATATACTGAATTATAATGTAACAAGAAAACTCCCGAGAAATTTAAGTTCTTTTAGAAAAATTCAGGACTTTCTAATAAATATATCTACGGTCTAAACTAGTTATGCAACACACCGTCAATTTGATAAACTCCAAAAAGCGCTGAAGCTGTTCAATCAGTGCGACCAACTTCCCATCCTTCATTTCTGCTTTCACTACATTTACTGACTCCTGTAAAATAACCATAGATAATCTAAGTATTATTAGTATTAAATGGAAACATTATATAAAAATAGAGGCGAAAGAAGGCAAACCTCATTTTGCAACAATAAACATCCAATCAAAAGTGCGAAGTATGACGCCAATACTGAATCTTCCATATGCGAACTAGCCTTATTCATGGCATTTTGTACAGCTTCAACCATCTCATCCTCGGATAATTCCGTTGGCAATCGATGCAGCCGTCCATTATCTGAAATATGAAAACTCGACTATTAAAATAATCTATAAAAATTTCAACTTATTAAACAGAATTTCAAAAAGACGACAAAGCATATCTTCATCTACAAATTAAAAACAACCTTCTGTCTCCTCCTCATGATTAACACTATCGTCCTGCGCATCTTCAATTACAAGATCATTATCCAATTCTTCATCGATCAGAACGAGCCAATGATTCATGGTATACAAATAGCTAAATGTAGCTCAATGTTGGAGAAGACTGAATGCAAATTTCTCTTCATTTCTAAATCATGTAATATGCGATAACTATAACAAACTTCTTCCATTAATTGGGAAACTTAAAACAAAATTATATTCCCGAAATTATTCAGAAAAACTAGATGAAACATAAATTAGGAATAATTAATATAAGTAACCTGACTGAGAGCCTTCAGTGTTGGTTCTTGCTTCTCTATTTTACTTTCGAGATCATAAACTGGGACTGTGAGCCCAATCAGTTTACGTCTGTTGAAATTACAGCGTTCAAGCAAATTGACCAAAAGACTACAGAGCTACAAATAAAAACAGCAATGGAAATTCCGAAAAATAAAAAGCAAAAGTAAAACAAAATAGGGACCCAAAAAAAGCTAACCAGCACGATGAGATCAAACTGTTTCTCTTTGCGGACATACTTTGGTACCAAATAGGTGAAGCAAGACACGCAAAGTGAGAGGAAATCATTCATCTGACCGAGTTTTGTGCTACACAGTTCTGCAATATTAAATCAGTGGTTTCACAGCAGAAACTAGGAACATAATTAATTAAACTGAAAAAACATAATCAAAATCAGAATACCATTCTCATAAGATAAACTCATCAATAATCCAACCATCCGGTTCAGACATGTGATATTTTGCTCCTTTAATTCATTGATATCGTCGCCAAGTCGTCCTACTGTGTGAAACAACAAAGACATGAGCCTAGAAAACTATATTCTTATACACGAATATGCCACTTCTCATTCCATTTATACGCGACTATGCTTTTTCTCATCCCACTTCAAAAATTTTTAATCTTATCCTTTAAAAACGTTGATTTCACAAATACCTTCCGCATGACTGAATGAGAGCGCTCCTCGATGGCTAATCAGATACGCTCCGTTCTTCTCATTGCAGACTGTTGCCTTCAAAACATATATGTTATTCTAAATCCAGTAAATTATTGAAATGACAACAGTCACTTCATTTTTCAATACAAAATTGCCATATAACTCAAAAATCACAAAAGAGATCAGCGAAGGACTTGAAAGTATTTTGTAAACTCATAAAAACAAAACGCACTGATTCGAGTATTCTGAAGCATCGCTCAAGGACTTTCAAGCAGAGAAGTATATCCTCATCTGATATCTTCTCATGCAATAAGCGTAATACTGTTTTGTCCACTGCAAGAACAACAGAAAGAAATACAAAGTTATAAGATGTCTTCGCAAATAAAAAGTAGCAGAATTCCTCCAAGAACCTCTTAAAGAGTCACGGATAATTAAACAAACTAACCTAGAAGCATATCCGGACTTTTCTGGAAGGCTAGCACTTTATAAACCATAACAATTTAATGATACCAAACATCTGATTCACTAAATAACTGTAAGAAGCAGTAAATATACAATAAATCAATTAGTAGCGATACTTTTAGAAACGATCCACTGCAGTATGCCCACGTTCAATAATTCACTTTGCAAAGACTGTTCACGATGTTTACGTGCACATATAAACAAGCGATTCCAGAATGAGAAACGAAGGCTGAAATAATATGACTGTAATATGCAAACATGACAAGTTTTCGTAGTTTCACATAGAGCAAACAATAAATAACTAAACGATCTTACCGAAAGAGTTTTTTCCGTAATATCAAACTGAACTTTTTCGGTTCCGTATTTGCAAACGATTTTTCCAACCACTCTCTCAAAATATCCATTACCTGAAACTCTCATAAACTCACACACACAAAAAAAGGTGTGACTAGAGATTGCGGCATGCGCCGATAAGGCAAGAAGGTTTCAAATACTTAGACCAAAAGAAGGCCCAAATCATTGTATTTACAGACAGCAATACTAATCGATAATATAAAAGTTTACAAAAACCTAAATTATGCATTTGTCTAGTGAGATAATTAGCTAAGCCCTGAAAAATTAAGTGCTCACCATTTTCGAATATCTTGAGCACTCCTCACTCGGATTTGGATGTTCCAATTTCAACAATTGACTGAATAAACGGAGCGCAGATGCATCAACGAACACAGAAGTGGTATCGCGAGACAACAAATAAACAACCACCGAGATGCAAAGTGCCAAACTCTGAAATGTGGTAAAAATTTAATCGAACAATGACACATATAGCATCATGCGTTCCATTGAAACAATTTCCCCCAAATTTTTATGTCTCTGACAAATTTATTAAAAATGCAAGACTGATTAAATTACCGGTGATTTTGGAGAATCCGGAATTGCTTTCAGTATCCGACTGATTAAATTATTAGATCGGAAGAATCGTCGGAATTCGCTCGAAACACATTTCTTCGCTAGTGAGATGACGCTAAATTACAAAAAAATATAAATGATAAAATTAAACTAATGAACCACTTTGAGCTGCTTATGACATAACTCCTTCTCCACTCATCCCTCGTTCTGAAAGCACACAAAACACTGATCTTACAAGATGCAAGATATAAGCAGAATACTATTACCTTAAACATTTCAGATTGTTTGACGACGAAGGATCCAGAAGTGTACTCAGAATATATTTGACATCGTCACTGAAATCATCTTGTTCACCCGATTTTAAGCATTCATGTGCCTCCTTAACATCTCGAATCCAAATATGTGATCGTTCGCCTTTCCTATTACGATCTAGGATACCTGACTGACCAACGGTGCTTGTATTGGCTGGATTAACTGCACCATCGCCCTGATAATTCAGTAATTTAAGCATTACGACATTTAAACAAAGCAACAAACAAAATAGGAAGGGAAAACAAACATAATAATTTTTCCTTTCAATAACAATTTCCTAAAATGGGAATTTGAATAGCAACAGCTTTGTAATTTACGGAAGGTTACAATCAAATTGCGAAAACAAATACTTCTGCTCCTGAAGTTATCAAACCCGTATTCGAATGTTTCAAACGCAATCCATCATCACCATCATCATCGTCATCCAACATCCATCTATGTTTATATGTAGCCTTGATTCCCAGTGAATACCCCTTTCCAGAGCTTCCTACTTTTTCTAAAATAATCAGATATTTTTTCTATAATAGACTGGTTTATGCATTTAAAAGATTTAATACATCACATGTCTTTTCCCTCATAATTTTCACTGTACGACTGGCTCTAATCTGTCGCGGTTGAAAAATAAGTAAACTGGACAAAATGTTTTCCTTTATATTGGAAATTATATCACTCTATCACGAACAACTTCAACAATGGAAATTTCGAATCCATCCACGATAACGTCTCACCTTGAGAACTGGTACATTCCTCTTCTGGTCTTGCTCGTTTTGCTTGAGGGGCTATCTCATTATTATCTTCAGTATCTTCATCTTCTTCGTCTTCTATTTCGAAGCAAAAACATCACTGCGTTGTAGATTAGATTCAGTAGGATGATGTTTGAAAATTCCAGTTTTTTGTCGATTTGCATCTGGATCGAAAAGCTGCTTAACGGGTGATGATGAAGTAGAGGATTTACCATCAGAAATTGTTGCATGCGTCATGGAAATATCTAGCGTGCATGTCGATGAATGGTTACTCCCAAACTTATTACCATTGTCTTCTTCTTCGTCGCTTTCGTCAGACTGCAAACGGAAATATGTTTAGTCCGCTACTCGAATAAAAAAATTATAAAATAGAGAGAAAATTATGTATGAAATTCGAAAACAAATTTTAGCTAAACTTTTATACAAAACATGCTCTTATCTTAAAATTGAATATTCATGTCACCGATAACACAACGTTTCTCTCAATATATAAAAATCTTGCCCTACTGTATATCCGAATCGAACAGTTAATTTTCTTTTTAAGCGTTTAAAAAGACAATACCGATGTACGCTTCTATACTCAAAAACTCTAATCAATATTTGAAAGTTGTATTTTTGTGAAAAACAGAAAGCAACAACCATGATGTTTCGGAATTAGAAACGAACAATTCAGAAACAAACTTTTTCGAAGTCTGGAATGCTGACTGTCGGTGAAAGAAACAAGCTGCTTGATGGACTTGGTGTACTGACTTCGCTATGCGCTTGATCCCGTTTCGGAGATGTTGGTTTCGATGGACTAGATAAGAAAAGAGATTGAAATTTTTCTGAATATATTACGAAGACATCATACACATTCAATTTCACGGATTAAACTCACCAAGTTTGAAAACTTTAAATGTCAAAAACTCATTAACTTTTGATTTCTGCATCACAGTCCTTAAACCTTCAAGCAGACTTTAGAATCTTCAAAATGCACTAATATTTCGAACCTCGATAAAAGTTGTTCATTATCAGGAATAATAAATGTAAATATTTGCAAATAAAACAATGGATAAGCAAACATTTACGGATTTAAATCTAGAGGCCTTGCCAATGAAGTACATGCTTTTGGTTGATTGGCAAAAACAGAGTCGAAAAGAGCAGCTGCTTTATCCTTTTTGACGATTCGCCGTAACGACGTGTAGTTTTCCAGTTTGAAGATAAATTCGACATCTTAAGTGTCGACTAAGCTGAAAAAAATACTTGTATGATGAGATCTTGGTATAAGGCATGCCAAATTAAGCAAACTCACGCATTAAAAACCAAAAAAATCATAAGTTTATTTGTGAAAAAGTTGCTCCCCGGTGTTTACCATCACCGAAATCCTAAAAATTACCAATAAATCCGCTACATTACCAACAACGACTATACCAAGTCCAGTACACTAATAACGATTAGTTTGATGAACACGTTAACTGTTGACAATTTAAAATCCAACATTCTCATGCCATTTGAAGACTAAAAGTCAGGCTATGCCCAGTGTTATGCATTCTTTTGCAATGTCAGCAAATACTGAAAGATTATTTCAACAAAAACGCTGAAGATCAGAGTAATGAGCCTCGTTACCAAATGAAAAGTATTTGTTTGCAAGGAAGCACAACTTTCGATCATAACTAAATCAAAAACGATCTGAATTTTAAAGCTTTATTTCAATATGACGATATAACATATGCAATAATCCCTGAGCAGATCATTTATGCGAAGCAAAATGAAGGTACTATAAACGCTTGCTAAAAACAAATAACTGCTCACCGGATAACAAACAACAAATAATTCTTGAAAAGGTTGGCGGATATATGACATGATAATTAGTTGCAATATTTTCATCCCCTCAAAACATTTTTTAAAGCACCATATCACATTATAAGCTTAGGGAGGCATTCGTAAGCCACCGTCAAGCCGTATCACCTCCCCGTTTAAGTAGCGATTCTCAATGATATGGCGCACCAAAGCGCCAAATTCTTCTGGACTGCCCAGTCTATTTGGGAGTGGAATCAAGTCGGCTAGAAAAGTTCGTACCTGGAACATGTTGATTAGTAATATATAAAATAACAAACAAATTCCAACACTCAATCACTGAATAATAATAATAATATACAGTGCGCTATTACCTTTCAGGAAGCCCACTCATTAAGGGGTATCAAAAGTCCTGGTGCAATTGTCATGAACCGTATTCCATCCTCCGCATAGTCACGAGCAAACGCAAGCGTTGCACTTACAATGGCTCCTTTGGAAGCTGCGTAAGCACTCTATAACAAGAAAATAATATTAACTTCTGGTGTTCTCAGACTGAAGAAATTACTAAATATTGGATCAACTCTTGTTTTTACCATTTGTAGCCCTTTTTCCACAGAATTTTAAAATATGATAAAAGTTTAGCAAATTATGCACCTGTCCTACTTGTCCATCGTAAGCTGCTATAGATGCTGTATTGATGATAACACCACGAAAACCTAGGCTGTCCTTACCCTTGAGCGCAAATGTTTCAAGAGCCTGCTGTATGACGTTGAAAGTACCGAAAACGTTAACCTAAAACTAAATATATCGGAATAATGCAAATAAGAGAATCATTCATTGCAATTTTATATCTATTCAATTTCTCCTAATTACTATTTGAATTTTGATATATGCCCGATCAAAAGACTCCAAAAATCTTTGACAATATTGTGAACGATTAAAGATTAAGTGCAATAAGAAAATTATTACATCAAATGTTTTACGAATAAGTTCTGCATCACAAGCTTTCTTCTTCTGCAAGTTGTACAACTTGAATGGATATGATACACCAGCACAATTTATAACAGCATCTAACTGTCCAAATTTATTAATTAGCGTTTGAAATGCATTTGATACTTCAACTGAAGATCGCACCTGGAAATCAAACATCTTCTAATCTAGATATGCATTCGGCAGAAATAAATGTTCAGCATAAATATTTCGCTTATTTGATTTTAAATGTGCTCAAACGCTATATATACAACAATGAATTTCACCTATCTCATTTCAATTTATCTGACACAGTGCGATATATAGATGCTTGGCACAATAAATACAAAATGCGTTTCAAATTTGATTTAACTACAAATCATCGCTGTTTTCTTATTTCGAGAAAAATTTGAGATTGAAAATTAGAATTTTCACATCAGCTGCAGTAAATAAGCAATTTTGCCCCATTTCTTTCGCCAGTGTCTCACCATTCGATTGTGGTAAATCCATAATGACTACTTTGGCTCCATGTTCGACAAGATGTCGCGCTGTACCAGCACCAAGACCCGATGCAGCACCGGTGATTAGTGTCACAATGCCCTAGAAAACGGTAATGAATATCATACTAGCTTAGTAAAATCAAAATAAGGAATCAAAATAAAAAGAATAAGAAAATTTGAAGAAAATACATAGCTTCTTAAGACCATACCTTCACAGAAGCCAAATATGTCGCCATAATTTATATCACACCTGCAACAAAATCCATTTTTTCTAATTAAAAATTCCGACACCAACTCCCACAAGGCCTCGTTATGCTAGTTTTCCGCTGTTAGTCCAACAGATTCAAAGAAATATGGTAAAGTTATGCATCTTCCAAACATATCTATTTTGAATATTTTAGTTGCAATTCAACTACCCATCGAGCATTAGTTTCCTTTCATACTACTGGAAACAGAAGATTTTTTACCAACCTCTAGAAGGACTAAAATCTAAACCACTTGCTGAAATACATAATAAGTGAAGTATCAAAATTTAGTGTGAATTAAAAATCAGAAAAAATCTTCATGTGCTATCTTAAAGCTAAGCATCAAAATCTTGTGAGCAAACACTACTCTGTCCGCTCTTCCTAGATTGCACGTTTACTATTGAAGCACAGGCTTAATCATGTTGATCGGAACACAAAATTCGAATCAAGTTTCTATACAAGCACATTCTTATTCCAAACTGACTATTTTTCCTTTATTTATGTGACGTAACTTAGAATCCGAAAACCAAAAATATATCACCGAATTATCCTCCACAATCAATACACATAATCGTAATCATCTTGTAATACTCATCATTTACCAACTTCGACATACATATCACAAACGCTACGAAACTATTAGAAAACCAGTATTATTGAAAAAAATCTACGAATCACAGATCTGATATTACTATTGAAAAGACCTACCAATTTTCAATAAATAAGTTGCTCAAAGTCTGATAAATGATTCCGGACATTTCCCGTGATTCTTAAAACAAACCCGACAATCCCACTAAAACCACAATGAAGAAACCACAGAAACTACCAACTGAATAGGCCAAACTCCCCACGAAATCTTTATGACGCACAGCCCAACAATATTTTACGACGAAACACGCGGTCCGTCCATATCCCAATCCCTAGTACAAGTAACGGACGACTCCGCTCAGACACGGACGAGTAGTATTGGGGAAGTGGAGGTTCGATTCTGTAACTAAGAATATTACCCTGCTAAGACTATCAGCTACTATAATGTAATAATTATCATAAAAAGTCTCTTCCAAGTTTCTAAATTCACTCAACAAAATTTTTTAAATTATTGCAAATATTGATAATTCACGTGTTCTTGTTGCAAATATAATGAGATTCTGACCAACAAACAATGGACAAATAAATAAATAATCAGAATCACCAGTTTATCGATTAGTGGAAATCAAATTCAAAAAGAAAGTTAACAGTTAACATTAACAACAAAAACAATATAAACATCAAGCAACGTTACACGAAAACCTGACTTCAGATTGTTACTACAACTAAAACCCAAAACAAAAGTATGGATATCACACTGTTATTTATTTTGAATGAGAAACTGAAATATCCATCCATAGATACAATTAATGAATAGAGATTTATGGTGGCATCCTGAGAGCACCATCCAGACGAATGACCACGCCATTCAAGTAACTATTCTGAATAACATGTAAAACGAGAGCAGCAAATTCTTCTGGCATACCTAATCTCGCAGGAAATCCCACCATTTTTTCATATACTTCCACATTCTATAAAATTATTGTTTCATTTTTTCGATATTTCGTGTGTATGAGAAGATTTGAAAATTTGTAATCAGTTACCAATTCATTCATATGGGAAATCACTAAAGGTGTTCGGAAGATGCCTGGGGCAATTGTGACAAATCGAATACCATCTGAAGCATGATCTTTCGCTAAAGCTAATGCAGTAGTGTTCACAGCTCCAGAAGACATTGCATCAAATACCTAAAATGCTATCGCAAGGTCATTACTTTGGTAACGAAACGATTGACACTATGACAAAAATACATAAGAATACTAAGCTGAATTTAATTCGGTAAAATTAGTGTTAAGAAATGATTTTTAAAATAAAATCTAATTATTATTTTATAAATTTAAAAACTTGCTTGTCCAAACTGTGGCTCAAACGATGAGAACGATGACGTATTGATGACGACCCTCGACATCCCGACTCATCATTTTCATTTTGGGCCACTAAATCGACTGCATGCCGAATAACATTGAGTGTCCCGACAACATTCACATTAAAAGAATAAACGAAAATAATAACACTGGACAATGTTGCAAAAGACAGGTATTTATATGCTAAACATGAAATTGATATAATAACATATAAGTTAATAATAATTAGAAAAAAATCTTACTGCTAACACTTTTTCAAATCCGACATCACTGTTGATTTCTTATTCATATCTCGTTTATTGAAGCTGAACATTTTATAATTGAAAGAGATCCCGGCACAATTGATCACGGCATTCAAATGACCAAATTTATCCTTCACTTTGGATATACCATTTTTTATTTCTTCATCATCTGTTATCTGAAAATGTATGATGATTACGGCTGGAAAATCAATTAGGAATAACGAAATGTCATTTTTATTATTATTTTTATGAAATGTTATTTTTATGCAATATTTAACAAAAAAATTTATCCATTCAAAATATGAGATATAAAATTTGGAAATTCAGACTAAGGTTTCTGAAAAAATTGAGCATTACATTAGCTGGTATGTATAAACAATCTCGATTCATCAATTTTGCTAGGAAAGAACCATTTGAAGATGGAAGATCCAACATGGCAACTTTGAAACCATGCTTCAGTAAATGCTGAACTGTCGCTTTACCTAGACCTGATGCTCCACCAGTTACCAATGCTACTGCTCCTTGCGAAATGAGCTAAAATTGCCAAGAATCATAAAAATCCCATTAAAAAGCTTAATGGTGTAGTTCGATTATTTGCATTACAGTATCGCCGGGGTTTCTCTTGCATTTCGGCATTACATGTTATATCCGAAATCCTATATATTATGCATCCTCAATTTTTGCATTCAACAAAACAACAAGCAGTTTTTTATAAAGCTGAAGAAAAAGGGTAATTTATAGGCATTATAGAAAACAAAACAGAAAAAGAATACTATTGAAGAATAACATTTATTCAAAATCTAATTAAGAGAAAACGAGTACCTTCATATCGATGTAGTCCTTATAATTACCGTTACGGCTGATCTGCTTATACGAAATAATGATAACATCAGCAAATCTCTAAATACAGCTGAATTAGAATTCCTATTCAATTACGCAGTTTTGAAATATCTTGCAATGTTTATCAAAACCATCTGGATTCTAGAATATTTCTTTCAGTACCGATTTACAAAACAAACAAAAACAAACCTAATTCGCCACTTAGTCGCACTCCCAATTCATCATGTTTCATGTTTCGTTGCGCATGTTGGGATGCTACAACGTTACCCGCAAAGTGGACGGCGGAAAGAGGGGCAGTTACGTGAAGTTGGAGACGTGGTTTTCAAGTGCTTGAGTTGGAGGCTGGTAGAAGCAGTGTAATCATTTGAGGGGACAAGAGGGCGATAAGCGGATAAGAATAAGAAACAAAGAATTAATGGAACGATTTGCCCTTTATGGATTGAAAATTTCTTGGTTATCTGCTAAATGGAACAAGAGAATGGGAATTGATGAAAAAGATAATAGAGAATGATTAGACAATCGTAGTGATAATAGTATCAGTGACTGAAAGTAATTCAGGATCAGAAAAACATGCAGAATAACTCTTCTGCTATGTACAGTATGAAGTAATATGCAAATTTCTACCATAGTTTTTTGTATTTAACTGAAATATTTGAGTTAAAACAGTTAAAAGCGGTGGTTTTGTGGCGTTTGGTTGCTGCAGGGTGTGGTTGTACAGCTGCGTTAAAACTACGGTTTTGAGATTCTGGTATCTTAGTGTTGATAAATAGATCGTATTTATGTATTTTGGATAGCTTATAACTTTAATCCATCTCTAACAGTACTCGCATTCCAGAATTAGATGTGATTCTTTATTTTAAATTGAAATAGATTTTTGATAATGTACAGTGTGAATTTGTATTGGGCCATATAAGATTAATAATTTAGAGCAATGACAACGCTGTCAACTTGTGCACAGGACGGGAATGGAAGCTTGAATCCGATGTCATTTACGGATCAACATGGGAATGTCATATTGGAACGCTTGCGTTATCAGCGTGATACGGGACGTTTTTGTGATGTATACATTGTAGTCAAAGATCGTCACTTTTGTGCGCATCGTAATATCCTTGCGGCGTGCAGTCCATATTTCGATTCCATTCTCAGAAATTCGAAAGTTGTAAAAGAACAGGTTTGTTATAGCGTTTCGAGTAGTCACACTTCTGAGCCAGTTACTACGACTTCTCAATTTGCATGTAAGGAAATTAGTCTAATTACTATACTATCAATGTCATGTAAGACATAAAAATTTAATGAGGTAGTACGGATCAATTGATACCTACTAATATCAATAAAAATAAACTTGTTTTTCAATGTATTGTTACTCTTACTGCTGCGACATATCATTTTTATAATATAATGTTCAACACGTTTTTGTTTCGTATCGTGAACAATGTTGTTATAATTTTTTTTCTTAGGTGACCGTGAATTGTCAGAATCCCGCAGTTTTTGAACTCTTGCTCAATTACATGTACAGTGGAAGTGTTGTCATCGATCGCAGTAGTGTAACAGATCTTTTAAAGCTCGCTAACAATTTTCTGGTGAATTTATTTTTGATTTCAAAGAAAAAATGCTGTATTTGGTGCAGAGCATTCACTATTTTTCTGTTTTTGAATACCTATGCTGATTTATTTTATTAACTAACCTTAATAACAGGATGAATAGATGAAATCAACTCAGTTGACAAATTATAATTATGAAAAGTTATCGAAACTTGACAAACTATTTTTATTTTTGTTTTAGATAACACGAGTAAAAAATTATTGTGCGGAATACTTGGACCGTTATATGGATTCAGCTAATTGTTTGTCAGTGAAGGAACTTGCGCTGAAATATAATTTACCGGCTCTCTTGAAAAGTGCATGCGACTTCTTTGATGTTAATATTAACAGATGCTTGCTGGAAAGCACGGATATCGTCGAATTTTCGTTAGCTCAACTGAATGCATTATTGTCTGAACCAAAATATGCCAATTCTATTTCCCCTGATGTCCATTTGAAGTAAATTACATTTCATTTCGAGAATCATTATTAACGAATTCGTGTATTTAAACTTTTGCTGGTGGTTTTGTCTTTTATTAAGATTTTGTGACTTCTAGTATACTTTGAATTCAGATTAATAGTTCACTGGATTGGACATAACCCAAATCAACGTGACTCTCTCTTCAAGGAGATGTTGGCTGCATGTTCGTTTGCTTCAGTACAATCGGCTACCTTAGAATATTTGCTGGACTATTCATCTTTCCTCATCAACTCTCAAGCAGCACGATATACACTAATGCAAATGATGTATGATTTTAATTTTGATTGTGTTTTTATTTTTCAAATTGAATTTGAGTATTTCAATCTTACGTAGAATGTGAAAATACTCTATAGAACATGCATTATGTGAATTTTTGAGACTACAGTGTCAGCTTAGAAAAAGAGATATTGCTATGACAGCTACTCATACTCATCCATATCTTTGCCATTATATTGAAATGCTGGAAATAAGAATATTTCTTTTTACGTTTGACGTGAATATTTCTGAGTCATATCCTTCATCATTGCATTCTTTCATAATTGATTCATAGACTTTATATTACATAAAATTAATGCTAAAAACGATTGATGTGGACGCTTGCTCTCAAAAATACTTTATTATTTCGTATTATATATCAGATTTTTACTTATTTCCAAAGGTGCGAACATTCAATGCCAATGGCAAAATATCAAGCACAATATCGAACTCTTACTGCGCAATTTGGCAATGAAAGAACGATTTTTTATAACGACGCCCACATGACATATGGAAGCAGTTCACAACCTCAACCACAGCCGCGTGGTATTTCCCAAGGGAGAGTAGTAGTTTCGCGATCAAGTATAAGTTTATAAAATTTTTCAGATATTTTTAATTAACTTTACATTATAATGCAAATTTTTATTCCTTTCTATTTTGCAAAATCTTCCAATAAATAAGTCCACGATTGAAATAAACGCAGATTTGTTGATGTTACAGAGCTTTCCTTCTATATTTTTAGATAAATGTTTTGAAAGAAGTAGTTATAGTGTAAAATCGGAGAGCGGAAATTCGCAAAGTGGAAGAATCACTGATGAAACTCGTGAAAGAGATACCAACAAAATGCAGGTACAATCAAATTATAATGAAGAAACTGGGCAACCTCCTGTTTTAGGTGCTTCAACAACTGAAGAAGTAGTAAGTACTATTTTTACTTATTATTTTCCATTTCAAATTTGTTTTAAGCACCATCAGTTTAGATTTTTGCTTCCAATTAAATTTGTTGAAAAATTATAGCATAAAGAAACAGATTATTGATTTTAATGTTGATTTTATACTGATTCCATTTCCATAACAACACAGAACAAGTGTAGAGAAAAAATTTTTTTGCCTGTTAAAAGTAAAATGTTCTAAAACTGTTGTATTTTTTTGCATTTTCTAGTATGCAGATATATCTTTTGCTAAGTTAAGTTTTGATTTCAGTTACATCCTACAGAGACAAATGATGGTTCTCGTCCAGCTTTGAAACTGAAAATTCACTTAAATGCGATGAACATTTTGAATCGAAAAAATCGTCTTTTAGGTTCATTTTAAAAGTAATATCATGTAAAAAGTATAGAAAATTATTGTTTTATTTTATAGAGAATTAGGATTTTACATTTTTTTCGGAACTAATTTTCTACATTTGCTTTTATACTTTTTTGTTTTATAGCTGTTGGTGCATAGGAATTAGAATCAGAAATTTCCATCACTTTTTATAGCTGCAGCCGGTCGTCACAAATTATATCGAAAATCAATAACTGCAGCAAATCAAGTGTTGGCAAAACGGCGAGGTAGACCACCAAAGAACAAAAAGTTTTGTCCGGGCCGAATCTTTGAAAGCAGATGAAACATCAGTAAGTGAAGAATTATATCCAGACTGCGGGATTGATCTTAATGAACAGGTAGTTTCCATTCATTAAAATGAAATTTTTGGAGGCATTTTTTATATCGAGAAAAGTAACGATTTGTAAATTCTTCGTATGGATTTGTAATAAGCTGAAATAGAATCAGTTGAACTTTTTATAGGTTATATTTGATGAAGCGGATGAAGTTGATCCGTGCTCACAGCAGGATGAATCTGATAATGAAGCAAATGGTGAAACAAACGGTGTACCTGTTGAGAAGTCCTTTAGATGCGACTATTGCGTATACAGAAGTTCAACTGCGGTTCTCGTCAAGCATCATATTGTACGTGCACATACTCGAAACATCGCTTATGTTTGCTCTCTCTGCGTTTATGAATGCCATTGGAATCGTGATTATTATGAACATATGAAGACACATTTTCCGGTAGGTGTTTCAAGAGTTTTTTTTTTGTAAAGGAAAGGAAATTATTTCTTGATAAGCAGTTTTCCACTAATTAGAAAAGATAATATGCATACATGACATTCATCTTAAACATAGTATCTGTAAACCACGGATTTTATGGGCGACATAAGGCACTAGCTGTTTGATATAAATTGCTTAGTACAAAAATTTTTGATAATTTAAGGGCCCGCCCTTCCAGTGCGATATATGTCAGTACGGCAATGATTCCATTCAAAGTTTACTTGCGCATCGCTTAACACACTGTAAGTTCGTGCGCATTCACATTCAGTCTTCCTGCAATATTCTCTCCTCCATAAATTGATGTTAGCTGTGAAGAATTTCACTGAATTCTTATACTAAATTTTTAATCCTATTGAATTGTATACTTCATTTCTGCGCAAGAATTCTGTTTCAGCTGATGAACGACCGTTCAAATGTACATTATGTGAATACAAAAGCCGCTCAAGAAATCATCTTATTGCCCACATTCGAAATCATACTGTTGATAAGCCTTTTCACTGTTCCGAATGTGGTCGTGCATTTGCAATGAAAAGTACTCTAGATCAGCATGTCGCTGCACATTCCGAAAACAGGTAATGTTATCGATTTTAAAGTTCAGTGTGCAAATGCTGTCTTCTTTAGTGACATTTTGATTCGATATTTGAATTAAATTTACATTCTTTATAGACCTTATCAGTGTCTTCACTGTGATTTTTCAACAAAATATCAAAGCCATCTTATTTCTCATAGACGTATTCATTCCGGTGATGTTTTCCACTGTCATTATGAAGAGTGTACTTATTCTTCGCCGAAGAAAAGCCAACTTGCTGCACATTTAAGGTAGAGCTTAATATTTTTGAAAAGTTGGGATCAGAATTCTTTAGCTTTTTAAATTCTTTTCTTGCTGTTACTGATAAATTTTTATTACTCTCTTGTGTATCTGCAAACCATCAAATTGGCTGTTTTAATGGAGCATAGAGAGACAATAGGTATTAGATTTTGGAGAAATCATGAATTAGTTCTTACTGAAGCTCAAAATGAACTAATAGAGAAATCAGGTGAAACCCTGCTATATTTCTGGTAAGTGTTCGAGTGTATATTTATGCGTATAGATTTTTGATGGGTGAAATTTCATGTTAAGGTCAGTTCAATCGTATGATTTCAAAAGCGTAGTTTCCTCTTAAAGGAATGATGGCTATAGCTTAAAATGCTAACCAACTACTGCTTTTTATTCACAAGTTTTAATATAATCGAATTTGTTACTTCCAGAACACATTTAGCAGTTAGAGCGCATCACTGCAAGACATGTAATCGTTCTTTTATCGAGAAATCACATTTGGTACGACATGAAAGAATACATTTGGAGGATAAACCTTTTAAGTAAGTTTTGAATTCATTCGAAGATAACCTAATCAACCGTATTGCTTTAATCAAATTTAGGTGTGACAATTGCGATTATTCATCGTCGAGACGGGATAAGTTGAAAGAGCATATTCAGAAACATCATAGCAATTCAAATAGTGGTAAACAGCATAGACGCAGATACCGTCGTGCAAAACAATTAGCACAACTTGCTGCACAGGCTAAGGTTTGAATGTCGTAACGGTCGTTTTGTTTTGCAGCTCTAAGTTCTCGTAATGGTTTTAAAATCCTTAAAATTTGGTGCCATACAATTTGTAGGACCAAAAAGGCCACAGTTGATTTTAGCTCTAGGCTTCACTTTCTTTTGAGTTTTCAAATAAATCTCACTTTTTGAAATTAGTGGATTTTTTGTCCCGCGTTTATTTGTGCACACCGATACACCATGTTCAGATTATTTTCTGATTGCATCGTTAAGATCACTTAGTTATGTTAAGATCTTGAAGACATGAGACGCTACATAATTTTGCATAATTTCGTCGAGAAGTTAATTTCATTTTAACGATGTTGGAAATACTGCATCACAAATCTATTATTCTTCATAATTAAGCAGTGTGTCTTGTTTTTGATTTCCTAATAAAATTATCATTGAATTTCATGAATCTGTTGTTTTAGCAGACACAACCAAATATGGATAACATGTTTCGACCGATTCCATCCTCAGAGCTGGTTGATAATTCATCAAATAGCTTGAACAGACCTGTTGCCACTAATGCATTACCTCGACAGAACATCGCCGAATTTGCTTTATCTGATATATCTCGGCCTCAGAACGAGCATCGTCAATCACAAACGGCTGGACATATTGAAGCAACTCAGCAAGCGCATACACATTCGTTAATGGATTTCTCGGCTCTTAATACCACAAATCCGCTAAACATTGGACGGCCTTCTTCAGCGACGGTGCCTGCAACTACAGCGATGTCTGTTTCACCAGCAATGAGTCTCAATTTTCATATAGGTAATTTTATTCAATTCTCATTTAATTCATTTTTATATTTCCAATTTGCATTTTCCTGCAATAAAAGTTAGTAAATGAATTAAATGATTCAATATACTTCAGGTGCTATAATGGATTCTCCAATTGAATCTTTACGAACGCCTGTACCACGTAGTCCACACAGTGTTAGTATACATTCGGATTTCTTTGACAGTTCATCACCTGCTGTCGGCCAAGATGCACAACGTCCTATGAGTTTGCCACCGTATAGTGGTGGGGAAGTTCAACAACTAATAATCAAGTTGGTCCATCCTGGCCATGGTGATTATCAGTAACTTCATTATTACAAGATATATATATGTCATGCATCACTCAATTATATGCCATAAATAGGACCGAGATTGTTAGGACAATATATGATCAATACTTGAGATTGCAGTAAATGTTTAATGTGAATCGAATGGTATAGTGCCTTCAGTTTTCTAATTAATACCTACAGAAATATTTCTCATGATGTTGAAAAGTCCTGCCTGATCATAGTATAATTGTATATTTATATAATGATCTTTCTCCTTTCTTTTTGATCATTCAGTAAAGTGAAATTATTAGAAAATTCATGGTTTTTTGAGTCCAAGATTTTGCGGCTGTTGCCATGCATTTGTGAGCAATATTTATCAATGCTAACATTAGTTCATACTGTTGTTTTTTATATCGATAGCAGTTTTGCTCATTTTGTACTTTTTCGGAGCGAGATGTATAGGAAATGATTTAAATGAAATTTTTGAGAATTTTTTTTGAATACGGGCGCTCGCCTTCGCATTACTCATAATTTATCTCAAATACCTTTCGTTGTTTTAGATCTCACATTCTTTTTCCAGTTGTTTTTCAATATGTTTACCGCTACATCCATTGGTTTGTGCATAAAATATTTTAAAACGGTCCGTACCTCATTTGATTACGCAAAATCGGTATTGAAGAATGCTTCAAATTGCAGAGCGATGTTTCATTTGGCATACCACTCGGGAAAAAAAGTTCATGTATATATCTAGCCGCCGTAATACATAATGTTGTTTACTCCAACCAAAAAAAAACCATTCCTTCATATTGGACAACTTTCGATTAACACACAATCAGCAACCTCAGTACAAAATTTGCTACCAATTACGTTCTAACCGTATCTTACAGCTTCAACGAAGTTCATATGTTCTTAGTTAAGCAAGTAATTCTTAAAACAATACAGGTACGAAAGAACAAATTATATTTGGAATACAGATATGCGATATATCTGACACAAGAATACAGGCTTCAGACTTCGGAGAAAAATAGAAAAGCAAAGAAAGACTTTCAGTTGTTAATAAATTAGCTTCACAGATTTCCAAGATTTGTTGCGCAAAACGGCGCCAGTCAGATACGTCAGTGAAGTGTGATTTAATAATGTTTTGCACATGACAAAGCCTGTACACAGACAAAACTTCAGAAATATCAAACTGAGTAATCCGGATGATGGGAAAAGCATTTGGTCATAAATTGCGACCCTGTTAGATCTAATGATGCAAGGAACTGCTTAAATTCATTGGAAGATATAATACGGTATATACTCGGAATATGGAAAATGAATTGTTGAATCCTTCCAAAAAATGTCCTGAATTAAAAGGGAATTACAACCGATTCGTCAACATCATGGGTAACATATCAAGAAACAAAAGATAATATATAGCACAACCTCAAAAAACACCACATTTTACATTACCATGAACTACTTAACACTAGTTGTATCAGATCGTTATCCTGATCGCACGAAATCAAGAAATATTTATAAAGGCAGCTAAACACTGCTAAAGCGTGAAATAATACCAGCTGATCATCTACTTCCTTATGTGAAAAATTAAATTAGTAGAATAAAAGAAAACGGATTATGAGAGTAGAAACAGCTTACTACTTGCTCTTTTTCAGACAACTTTCTTTCACATCTCGTCTTACTTCATTCTAATAAAGATTATGCCGATTCCGTATAAAAAAACTACTATCATGAAACAAAAACAATGAAAAATTTCCAACACAACCATTTTAACAAATAGTGAATGAAAATTTTAGGCTTTCTGGATTTCGAACAATTTAACATCGGTATCATACCATATTGGCGGGTCGATATTTCTAAATAGCAAAGGAAATTGTCTACATAATTGCCATTGTATTTATGCATAAAACCTAGTTTTAATACAACAGTGAATTTGCTGTATTCATAATTAACGTTTTTTAAATCTACATAAAACTTATGAGGAGTATTAAAACTTCGCAGCTCACAAGATTTAACATTAAGCAACGAATTCATAAAACAATAGTTCGTTATTTACAACAGCTCAAAAAGATACCTTAAATAGATGACTCCCCACAGATAGGTTCGAAACCAATGATTGGTACCAGCATTAGCCTGATATTTTCTAATTAGTATAGGATGAGGGACGGGTAGCAATCCTACCAAGGTGCCATGTTGCAGAAATTTGAGGATTTCGCTTTCGTCTGTCAAACCTCTGCAAATTGCACATTTCATTCGAAAGAGATATGTATTTGCTGTAATTCAACATCATTAACTAAAGGAAACGTTAAAATTAAAAGCTCACACAACCAACTTTTATATAATATTCCTAATCAAAAATCTAAATCTACCATATTAGAAATGAAAAACTTACTTATCGATGCAAATCTTCTCGACCTGTGGCACAAGAACCTGCAAAAGCCTCATAACTGTTTGAAGAGGAAGTTTACTTTTCCAAGATTCTACCCAATCCGTTGTTGCCACCCAACCTTCTTGTATATCATCACTTTCATGTGCCAAATCATTTATTCCTTTTTCTGTCATCGTCGATACCTGTGGCGTTTCAGCCAGCGTAGCTTTTATGTTGGTTTTATCATCCATATCTATAACAGACTCGATTCCATATTTTTAATTTATGGGGTGATAAACACCGGAGCACGGCAGCATATGTACTTATTTAGATTTATCTGCTTGCTAAACTGCTGACCATTACTGCAACATTAATTGATAAAAATTCACAAAAACCTTACTCAACTTCTCAACATTCCAAAATTCAAAATAAAACATAAAATTGCATTACGAAAATGGGGAATAAATGTAAATTTAATATAATGTAAAAGTAAATGTAAATTACTGAAACTTACCACTGACAGATTTCCCTTCACTTATTGATGATTTTGATTCAGCAACTACACCACTTTTACGACCCTTCCGCCCCTTTAGCGTTTTCATGATATAAGCTGAATCAGATGACAGATTTGCCAGCTGATAAAATACTTGACGTTTTCGAATGATAGTATATACCAAATTTGAATTTCCTGAACAGATTTCCATTAAAACGAATCAATACGCAATGAATTGTATGTTACGTTACTTGACGTTCTAGATGAGCATTTTTTGATCAATTAAACATTTTTCCCAAAAACTCATCACATGTTAGAATAGTTTTGTTACAAAGTTTTCACACTGAAAACTTCCAAAAAAAGAAATGTTATATTTAAACAGCACCATCAAACTGATATTGGATAATATTATTGAGGACTTCAAGAAGGAAAAAGATAAGAAGATGATTTGTTGGTGATGAAAACAAAAACCATGGGGTTGAAAAAGCTTCCATAAGATGAATAAGCTTGTTAGCAGCAACCATCGAAATGGATTTCAAATATGGTGAAACTGAAAAAATAAAGTTATTAAGAATGAATAGTTACTAAAAAAATCTAATAAAAAAGCAAAGCAAGGAAGCTAGAGCTATTCGCTGTAACGCGTTCAGTTGCCATTATTGGAAATAATATAATACTGGATGCATCAAAATAAATAAATAAACAGTAGAGAATAAAGCTAGTCCATATTATTCATAATAAATGAATAAACAATAAAGAATGAAGCCAATTTATACTATTCATGATTTACACAATTTGCAAAGTCTATCGCATTACTTCATTCTTTGTTTAACTATCTGTCGCATTATTTCATTCTGTTTCCTTATCCATTCGCATTATTCCATTTTTTGTTTTCTTATCTGAGTCTTTATCTGATAATCTACTATTATTTCTAATATTTATCTGAAAATGCAATAGAAAACAAACCGTTAACAATAATTGTTAAAAGACAGTCGAAAAGTGACTGCAATCGATGATTCCCCGTAGTTATCAATTTATGAAACACCTGCAAAAGCCCATTCTTGTACTGACACATTGCACATTTCTGAGTAGTTTGCAACCTGTCCGCATACATCTTTCATATACATGTGGGCAATATTTTGATACTATTGAAAGCGATATACTGAAGATCAGAAAACTTCTATATTAATGCATATAACTAAAAAATGGGCAGTCCAAATTTGAGGATGGAAATAATTCATAAATTACTATGAAGAGCAAAAGCAATTATCACAAAAGGCAAAAAATAATAAGAAATGAAATAATACTTTTTACTTATAAGATTGATATTTTATAACAAAATCATTCTGAATCTACTTTTCGTATATTGCATGCTTAAAAATTCAACTCTAATAACATACAAGAATAAGCAAATCTGCATGTGTTCCAGTGAATGACTGCACGTCGATAGCTGCCCGTGGAGTATACGGTTTATTTAAACGTACACCAAAGTTTCGCTCACCACTTAATAATAGAATAATGAAAACACCCATATGTATCAAACCGACACGAGCTGCAAATTGTGTTTAGAAACATTTAACAGACCTGTCTTGTTGTTTTCCTCAACACTTTAACATAATAAATAATTTCAAAATTACTCTGTATCTCATACCTGGATCATTTCGAGAAGAACTAACGTGAAATAATATTGGTACCAGCACTTCCAGAACATCATTTGTTTTCAATAAATAAAACATAAATTTCTGAAATGCTACGTTTTCAAATTGTGTAAAATCTTGAATACGTAAAAAAATTAGAATGTTCTGTGTTTGTCAGAAAATAAAAAAAGCTATTACCTGATTATATTCACAGCATTTCCAGAGCAAAACAAGAAGCTCCTGATGACATGTTATTTTTTAGTAGAACTCGGAAGATATGTAGCAACTAATGGATTGGTCAGCAAACGAGTCATGCCTTTCAACATGAATTCAAAGTCCTCCTCGCGATGAATCCTTGATAAATAATTAATGAAAAAGTTATCAGCATACTCGTTTTTCTGAAATTGTTTTCTCTGTAAAAATTATAGATTTGAAAGCTAACTTTTCGAAATTTATGCGAAAACTATTACCTTGTCAGACGATTGTGTCTCACTATCCAGGCAAACGATAAGTACTTGCAATGCAGTCTGCACAAGTGGCTCTCTGCTGTCCGTAAAAAGCAAATAATTATAAGGTACACCATAACCAATCGGATCATATGCGCAAACTACATTAAGTAGCGAAGTAAATAGCGGTAGAACATGACGATTTTCTGCAGATGTAAATCTCGATATCCATCTCATTCTATTTTCATCTGAAAAAGAAAAAACTTAAAAAAGAAAAAAACACTTTACCATCGTAATCAATGCTGACTTCAAAAATCTTAAGTGCTCTTAGTTATAAAGCAACAAACTTAATAGTTTCTATGAACTGACAACAAATACATCTTCCTTTCTAAAACTGCTAATAACCAAGTTCATCGAATCAAGCATTTTTAAGTTAAATCTCACCAATAACTGGAACATAAATGACTTCTGAGAAGCATGTGAGTAAAAGTTTCAGAATTTCGGTCCGTCGCTGATCATGTTCCACTACTTGAGGTGGTCTCGTTGCAAAACCAACGCCAGCTTCCCATATATACTCGCAGCTATCAATCGTATTTAAATCATCCGAGCTTCCCTGACAAATGATAATGATGATATTGATTACTATTTTAATTTCGGAATTTAAAATTAGCTAATATCACTTTTAAAATACGGAAATCAAATGCAAAATAGCTTGTAAAGCCATCAAAATACTAACAGGAAGCTTAAATATTAATCTCACATGACAGTGAAGGGTCTTCTAGTCTCAAATACGTTTTTCTTCCATTAAAAATATTTCTTTGCATAGAAGTACCGTATGGTTTCTAAGAGATGAAACGGTGAATTCAGGACAAAAGAGTAAATCAGTGAGCGCAGATATCAGTGTGCATGCTAGTGGCTGATGGGAAAATTGTTCGTTTTCTTCTGCTGGTGATAATGACCAAAGAAATCTTTCCAATCCGAATCTTCGAATAAGTATGGACAAATTCTTGTTAGAAGTCGCACACAATTCAGTACCTAATTGAAAATTTCGCAATTTCGAACTAAAGAAACAACTCTGTAATCAAGTATTGCATTTCAAACTTTTTCAAAATTCAAATTAGTAGCAAAAACTTGATCTGGCCAAGAATTTCAATGACTCAGAAAGGACAAAAAAACTTGGTCTAATCGATTTCAGTATTTAAGGGATCCAAAGTTTTTGCATAGTAATTGGTGACTTTATTTTCTGATCGAATTTAAAAATAAACTAGAACAAAATACTTTTGTTGACAATATGGATGATGGACAATTGCATGCTGACGTTATTCGATCTACAGTTTTATAACACAAAGCTGCCAAATTGTTTGGAGAATTATCACGCAATGAACGGACCTGCAAATCCTCGAAATTAAGACATTAAAATTTTGTTTCGGAAAGAATGATGTCTAAAGAATACATTTTAATTTCTTTCACGTTGCTAATCATTACCACTGTCCAAATGCATAGTTATTAGAAATTTTCTCTTATCTTTACCGGCCAAATCAGATATTCGAAAGCATCAAACTAACATCATCCGCTGTGATAAGAGCAAAGACGTCCGCAGCACTGTTAACATTAGAGGCCCATAATTCTTCCCAAAATGCATCTTCTTCTACTTTCGATTTCTTCGTTGTAAGCTCGACCACTGCTTTGCGAAAGTTAATTTTACTCCCAGAATTACCCATTATTCAATGCTTAGAGTGTACTATGCCGAGTTCTAGAAAGCAATCACCAAAAATTTTGGTAATATTATTGTAAAAACACGCGAGCACTTTAAACTATTAATCATATTATTTCGTGTATGGTCGACATGCATCGTGTAAAAAATGGATAAAAACAGTATTTTAAACAAAATGCTAATGAAATCACATTAGAAGAGATTTAAACGGAAATGTTTTGCAAACGATTCTTGCAAATGTTAATTAATAATTTGTTGCCATCAAACAACTTTACAAATATTATTCCAAAACATGATAATAATAAATTATGCTAATGACATCAATAATGTAATTCTATTCGCAGGAAAAAGATGCACAACAGCTATACGGAAATATCACCGCTACGCTTACAACGATCGGAAATAAAGCACGTACTTGTCAAAAAATCTCAACGATTAGATAAAATAACTTATGATACACCGTTGCATTGTGACCGCTGATTTTGTTGCATTGCAGATAATATAGCAGTATGTGTAAGAATCTTTCTTGATTGCGTATTTTTTTATGTTTCTGCGGTGGTTGGGATCTGATATGATGACGGAAGATAGCGTCTCCGTTGGATTATACACGTTCATAGTGCAGTGACGTTGTTAAGAACAGGTTAAGCATAGCTGTGGAGTAAATTAAGAATTATCAGTTAGATAATAAAATGATTTCATGGCATGTGTTACCTGCAGCGGTAATTTATCCACTAAGGAAAAGATTTCGATCTTTTACTAATGAATGAAGCAATATTTTTGGTCAAGATGTACTAGCTAATATATCCGAAGAAGAAGACTTTGACGGGGCACATCCAAAGTTATGATTTATTTACGTTTAATCGGATAAAATAATACAGCGAATTAAAATTCAGCTAACAAGTCGCAATCTGTCATTGTCGCTCTCTTCGATTTATTTAAAATTAAATCGAATTATTTGATTACACAGCAGTCAGATTGAGCGTGGATCACGGTCTTTCTTCAGGCTCGAATTGTCGTTCAGTCATTCATTTCAAAAAATAATGATAGCTGGTGATAAGAGATGAATGCCGTGACAATGGCGCTTTACCGAATATATATGTGAATCGACCCTGAAGCAAATGGTCATAATTTATTTGGACCGTTTAGTTCATTTACCTATTGACGAAGTTTGCAATGTTTTTAAATTTTCAGGCTATTTAGATTTTGCTGACTAATTTGTCGCAGTTTTCTATGTAAAATTCACATATATCCGCAGTGCTTCTGCATTCATCCACTCGAACTTCAAATAGATGTTGAGGTCAAATATCATTGGAGAGAAGAAATATTAGCATAGCATGATGTATTATTACGGTGCAGTCTTCCTAATACGATCAACTGAATGCCTGCTTTTCTTTTTAGCAAAAACTTATTAAGCAGATGAAAATGTCAATAGAAAGGCATAGTGTTCTGATACTTAAATTTGTTTTTGCTAATCTCGGCATTAAATTATCTAACGTGACTAGGTTTATTTAGACGGTTTCTCTTATCACATGAAATTTTCTGATAATTTTACTTCCGACAATTTTTTCATTTTATCGAGATTCTTATCCCATGCTCATAGCCTATGTTGTGAATTACTTCGATAGGAAAATTTTTTTACCACTTCTTCTGAATTACTGAAAGGAAAAAAAGAATGAAATTTATTACAACAAGGTATAGAACAACTGTGATAAAATAATGGTTAACATCAACCATATCTCTTTCGAGTTCGTTCGTGAGAAATAATTTCATTTTGTTGATGAAGTTCAAGTGGCACTGCAAATGTACATTTTAGATGTGGGTTTTTGATTAATTATATGCTCGCCATAAGACATTTATACCACTTGCATCACTATTATTACGTCCTTGATTCATTTGAAAACTGATGTCAAGCAAATATTCAGCCTAGGTTCTGGTAAAAACGCATGTTTTATTTTTCATTTGAGAGCTATTGTCAAAATATTTGCGATACCTCGTCAACCTCGACCATAGTTAACGAAATAAGGTTTAATGATGCGAGCATGTTTTTCTTTTTCAAAAGCTCCCTGCAGCATAAATGATTTTTAAACTTCAGTCCTTTTTTAGGAATCAATACCGAAAAAAATGCGAAGATCACAGCAAAACGAGTCTGATATATAAAATTCATTGAGGTTTGAGTAGTATAAAGCTCACCATAAGTTCTGTAGAATTCATCACTGTAAGGCCATCCACGTCGAATATGTTCAAAAGGTATTCTCGTGCCAAAGCTCGTAAATCATTTGGTGCACGGCGAATTTTTGATGCCTGTGAAACAGCATATCCTCCAGCCTTATGCGGCTTATATCGAAGTACTTCATTTCCACCTTCCTGTGATTCTTCAGGTGACGGTGACAAGTTCTGGTTCTGGATTTTTTCTGTAAAAACATTTTAAAAAAGTTAAACTTCCATTCATTCACATAACAGATATTTCGTTGACTTTATTGAGCTCGATGTTCTTGTTCAAAAGTATCCTCACCTCATTTGTCACGGTTATTTCCATAATGCTATCTTCTACCTTCTAGCAGGTTATTATGTATTATTCATCTTTGTAATACTTCCTTATAAAGTAACTTCTGGTATGGCAAGTATTTCCATCTTACTAATTAAGATCTTAAAATTCCTATGAAGAGAAAAAGAATCCACTTCATTTCAAACATAACCCACATTTGGTTCTCCGAATTCTTTAGATTTTGACGTTGTCGATTTGATTACTTCTGGCGTTATTGTTGTTGTGGTAATACTGGTAGTTATGGTTGAGGAAGTCGTAATCGTACTCGATGTGTTCGCATGATTAGGCATATTTGTTTGCTGAGAATTCTTATACTGATTATCAGTTTGCCCTTCACCAAAATGTTTAGCCAGTCCATCTTCAGTTGATGCGTTTAATTCAAAATTAGTTTGTTTTGTCTATAAAAATTTTCTACGGGGATATCAATGAATGATTTGCAAATTTCCTTTTAAGTATATTTAAAATCCCCAGTTATGCACATTTTGTGAAGTTGGAAATGCCATTAATATTTCATATCATGGAATCTAAGAAAAATATTTGCTATATGTACATTTGTAAATTGCTGTTGTTAATGGTTGCTAATATATAATGAGAAATTTTAGATTTAAAAAAAAATTGTGCCATTGAATTCTAGACATTTGAAATTCAGAGATATTCTCGTTGAAGATCTGAACAAAGCCACCTCAAAATCACTTCTGTCGAGAATTGGTGATCTAGCGACATTTGATGCATCAAACCCCAAGCGATTGTCGGTTTGCAACAGCTGATTTTGCTGCAGTTGGTGTTGAGCGGTCGTTAACGGTGTATATTTTAGGGCACTCCATGCAGCATCTCCTTTTTTCTCATGCTTATCTTGTAGGATTTTCTTGACCAATGTATCGTCATCAATATCTCTTTCTTCACCTTCGCAACATATCCGCTTATTTAGTACTTTATAGCAAAAATGTCCTTTCTGAAGCAAAATTATGAAAATGTAGAAGGGACAGAGTTTGGATAAGATAAAACAACGCCAGGCTATTATATATTGTAATATTTTCTATGATATCAATTATGATTACCAGTAATTTTCAGGATTCATCATTTTGCTATCAGTTTTTGGTGCTAATGAGACGGTAATTCAGAACCAATGAAAAATTCTTGACTCTTTTTTAGCTTTTAATCTCTTTACGGCTCTTAGCACGAATGTAGCTACTGTCGATTGTATACTCTTCGAATAAAAACTACACCAGATATTTAACGATTTTTACAAATTTTTAAAATTCTTCTTGTTGTGATAAAGAAATTACTTCACGAGTACAGTCTTCTTCATTACATGATACTGGATCTCCGTTGCCATCAAGTATAGTGAAGGCAGGTTCCGGGCATTCTAAATTTGGTGCACTGAAAAATTCGTTACGCAATGCAACTGGTTGAACTGTCTCATCCGGAAAATTCAATTCTTTCAATAAAAGAGCATCATGAGGTTCTTCGACAACAGATGTTAGTCCTTCACAACATATTGAATGTTTTCCGGCATTAACACATTGCATGGAATTCTAAAAACTGATTTTCATTTTGCTGACACGCAAATTAGATTGCAGTACGTGCAACTTTCCAATGTAATTTTAATACAGTTTGGAGTTGAAAACTAATTTCAAACAGCTACAACAAAACGAGTGGAAAATTTAGAGGATTCCACGAAGAGTCGGGGAAGAGGAATTCCATGAAGGATCTAAAAAAATTTCGCAAAGAATCTAGAAAGCGACTTTCTGATATAATTTTAATACAGTTCAGTATTGAAAACTAATTTGAAATAAGTACAATGATTTCCTACGAAAAATCTAGATAGTGAGAAATTCCACGATGAATTTAGGAAGCGTGGAATTCTAAGAGGATGTAGCAAGATCTAGAATGTAGAAGATTCCTAAAAGAACCAAAAAACTTCCAGTTGAATAATACGCGCTTAATTTAAATTTTGCTTGTCTAAATCACGCGAATCACCTGTGGACAATCGTGAAGACCGGGGGTACAAATGAGGGGCAAACCAGCATCTGAAAGTATTGTAATACTAGGTGAAGGGCATTCAAGGATGGTATCCAAATTAATTTCTTCCTCTGTCGGACAACATTGATAATTTGTTCCGGAAAAAAACAGGAATATCCTGATCCACATAATTCTTCGTGTCCTAAAATACTGAGTCTTTGAACCGACAAACCTCGGTATCGAAAGTTAAACTTTCAGTGCAAATATAAGGTGTATGAAAAAGGTATTGGAATTTGAGAAATAGTTGAAATAATTATTTTTCAACAGATATAACAGGAATTTCATGAAGTTAAAAATATGTACATATATATATATATCAAAGTGAACCTGGCAAACAGTGCTTTATGGTACCGTCAGTGTCGATTTCAGGTAATTGAGAATTCGGACAGTATCGGTTGGCATATTCTGAAGTTAGTACGACTTCAGTGGAATTCTTAAATACTGGCATGAATTTCATCATTGTAATAATTATTTTTGCTTCAAAAAGATTAGAGGAACACAGAAGTTTACTTCATTTGGTAGAAATTTGTGGGAATTTTACTTGAAACTTTGATTTTGTTGATAAAATTGTCAAATTTAGCAAAGAAACCCAGTTCTAAGATTCATAATTCAAAATTTAGAAACTAATTTTACATTTTTTCTTTCGACACAATTTTGAAATTCCCGAAAAAGAATACATCACAAACATCCTTTACAATAATTTTTTTGTGTGATGAAGAAATCAGAAGGATCATTGAAGGATAATCTTGCGAACAGTAAAAGTCTAGTTCGTCATCCGGGAAAGAATGAAGGAATATCAAAAACGCTTCCAGATTGATCAGCAAGTAATTATGACGAATATTAAGACGTCAGTAAAACAAATCTCATCTCAATCGTATGTAATTTTTTGTCATAAACATTTCAAATAAATAATATAATTTAGATACTTCCAATTCAATTGATTTCGAAAAAAATATAGAACATAGAACATATCCGAATATCATTATTATTATCTTCGAAACATTGTAGCTCCCTAAGTTCAAATAGCAATGGGAGATAAGATTTGATTTGCTGATGGAATTAGAAATTACTATAATTAAAAAGCTGCTCATTTAGTCTGAATATTTTGTTTTAAAAAAAAAAAAAAAAACGATACCTCTGGAGCTTATCAAGCATACAATAATACTAAATAAAGTAAGTTCATTGATTAGCTGCCGGTACATAGCCGACAAGGCAAGACAAAATACGCATTAATCAACTACAATTTTCAATCAACCAAAATCATTTAGGTCACAAACAATGGCCCACTTTTTCAAAACCACCGATAAACAAAGACAAATAGTACCAAATGTATCCCTCCTTTTCTTCTTCCCTCCCCATTCTTTCATTTCTATCCCCGCAAATTTCTTCCCGTCATAATTCCTTATTTCAATCCTCCCTCATCTTTCATTAAGAAAACAATTAGTAATTGGTCATAATTATTTTGCATCAAAAAAGCTTTAAGGCTTTTCTGTAAATTGATAATCATTTTATCAACTATCGAAGCAACAAATAAATAAGAAAGAGCATTCATGACTGTTATATGCATATATTAAGTTTATTTAAATGATAATGCTACTCTTTCAGGTAATATCGAAAATGTGACAAAACTATTCTGACTAATAATAAGTCAATGCAAACTTCTTATACTTAGTTCTCCTGTGATTCACGTGAAACTTATAAAATGTAAGTCCTGTTATCTATTAGATTTATTATATGACAATGTAAATCCCGTTATCTGATAAGTTTGTTGTATGACAATGTAAGTCTCATCATAAATTTATTTCATAAATTGAATAGATAATGCGAATATTTTACGATCATTATAGCTGATTTTGAGAAAAAATTTTATTTCATAATTTATATTGAAGAATAAATATTTTTTATTTAATTACGACGTCCTCAGCTACGTTTATTCTGCAAACATTAAATTTTCTTCATAACTTAATTACTAATATCTTCAAGTTATAATGTTATCGTTACTTTTTTCTTTCGCAAAATAGTTTTGAAATCTCTAAATTTTAAGTACGTCTATTACAATTCGAAGTTACCACTCTAAGCACAACTTCTTTCAATCATATTTTTTTGGACGATTTTGAATTTTAATTTAAACCATATTTTGTGTGGAAAAATAAAAAAATTCAAGATTACAATGTCAACAATTTCTGTCGTAATTTCAATAATATTCTGCACCTATTACAGCCAGAGTTGTCAATATCCGGTGATTTTAGAGTTCCGGATTGTTCTGAATCTCAATTATTAGCTTTCCAAGGCACATACGCGAACATTTTTCAATAAATAGGGAATTATATTAATTTAATACAACTATTCTATAAAGCTTTTTTTTAATATTAGTAATTGATGAACAAACAGAAGTACAAGAAATATAAATCAGAAAATATTTCTTATTGATTTTTGTAAAATCATAATTTTTTCCATATACAAATAGTAATTAAATGAATAGATGGAAATCAGTTTATTCACAAGAAACTAGAAAAATATTTGAATTCAGAAGTCGCTTGTTATCATTCAATTTTAAATATATGATGATTCTAACACATACGCACACACACACACACACACACACACACGCACACACACGCACACACACACACACACACACACACATTAAATTCGTCGTAATATTTAAAATGAACTTACGAAATTACCTGTACACTATTTTATTAAAAGCTTTGTGAATCGAATAATACACATATCAAAATTGTGACTTAAATTAAAATTAAATTAAGTACAAATATTTTTGAAAACGAATCACATTTCATGCGATAGAGAAGGAAACAATTCATACCGAAAAAATATATTACAATTATAATAATACGAATATTAAAATATACAATAATTAAAATTTACAATCATACTATTATTTAGCTCCTGTCTTCAAGTATTAAATCATTGGGAATTTTATTTGAAGCAGATGTTTATTTTCGAATTTAATAAACCGATTCTCAAATATCGTGAATTGAATGTGTTATTTTTTAAACTCTTGTTTCAGATTGTACATACATCGGCAATCAAATTTTTAACGATTTCTATGATTTTTTTCAGAAAATCAAGATTGTCATCAGGCTTCATCCATTATTTTAAATATGTAAGTAAAGAAATACAAAAATCGGATATGGGAAAAAGTGCAGTCGAGATCGAAAAGTTGGCGATACATTCCATGTATTCAGTAATTTTCGATAAACAGATGCCGAATGCAAATTTTTGCTAAATTTCTCCAAACAGCAGGTTAATCCACAACAATATTGAACATACCGTTGACATCTGAATGAAACAAATTCAATTTTTGTTTTTAGAATTTTGAAAAAGAAAAGATAATATTTTATAGTGAATTAATTATCCGTTACAAATTTGAAAACTTTTTGCTTTTAAAATTTTGTAAATTTACTGATAAATAATGTTATATATAGGTGATCCATCTACATATTCCAAATTTTCTCGTTCATTTGAATCCATATGATACAAACAGGTATCTCGTGTAGGTAAATAGTTGAAGTTATCCTAAAACAAAATAGTGAGAAAAAAAATAATTATTCGATTCCATAAAAATTTTATACTTGCAACAATAAAACATTTCTTTCCTGAAAACGTACTGAAAACTGTTTGAGAATAAAATACCATATAGTAATATTTTGTTCCCAACCAGTAGTTACGTTGATATCGAAAAAGATAGATGCGATCGTTGAACGCTTCAATTTTACGTATTGCATATCCTTTCAATATATAAGTAGTAATCAATTGCAATATATCCTGATTTGTTTCATTATTACCACTAGTTGCTTTACCTCCGGAAAGATTTCTAAATGTGAGAAGTTAATTCGTTTAATTTCAAATTCTATCTAATAGGATTGGTTTGGACTAAATATGAAAAAAATTATATCTTTTATGAATCATATTTTGCATGGAATAATATATAATATTATTATTATAAAATATCTCATGAAGCGAAATGAATTATTTGTCACTTGATATGCTAATTGCATGAAGCAGCTCATACAATGATAAATAATCGATCGAGAAATCATTCATCAATTTATGAGCCATCATGCATATTCGAAAGTTTTAATTCGTGTAATATAATAATAATAACCTGACTTTCGGTAGCTCAGATTGTCTGAAAAAAAACAGATTTCGGGTTGAAAAATTGGAAAGCACTAAATCATTTAAAAAAACGCTGCTTCAAGTATCATATGTAAATTCCGTGATTTTAACAGCAAGACTGCACTATTAAAGTATCTGAAAGTAATTTTCACTACTAAATTTATGCAAATTTTAATTTTTCAATTTATCAAATATAACTAAAAATAATTCATCTCAAAAACAAAACAGTTGAAAACCTTAACATTTTAACGAAAAATTTTGTTGAAATCAAAAGTTATTGCCAAGATTTTCTCAAATTTTATTGTATTAAATTTTAAAATATGGCAACTTTTTTATGTAACTTCGCGTATTATTTTTTTTCCTTAAATTTAATTAATGAGTTTTAGTTAAAATTTATGGCAAAATATTACACAAAATCTTACCAATGAATTATGCCCTTGTTCATTTCTCGAGTTTAGTAAAAAGATTTTAATTCAAATAAAACTTATGCAATTATATTTTAATCAATGATACATACCTGCTGCTATCGGCAACTGAATTACATATAAGTTTTACTTTATATATGAGCAAGAAGAGGATGTAGTAGTAAACAGTATACATTACTGATCGAAATTTGGTCTTAATACATTTGTATATTTGATAAGTTTTCACTTAACAAACATCAATATTTGTTTAATCGATCCATCCATCCATTTATGTTGTTCATATTTGCATCTACTATTTAATCACTGCAACGGCATTCTTATGTACAAATCGTCTCAATACATTGTTAGCAATTGTTCAATTAATGATATCGAAACATTTTTTTCTACTCATTGATATAAATGATAAGTTATCGCAGTTGTAATTTAGATTAAAACATTTGTAATATGATTTGCTAATGCCAATTAAAAATTCTGGCTGTTCTTATCAAATAAATATGGTATAATCGTGCAATTTGTTATCAACATACATATCTTTGATACTTTTTAAAGTCAAGAAAACTTTGAATTTCTATAGAAATTAAACATTATATTTATGTACAAACAAAATGAATTGAAAATATTTGCATGTATTTCTGAAAAGTTTTTATTGGAAAATATTTGTATGTATTTCTGAAAGTTTTTATTGAAATATTTTCTGTTTTTTAATAGTATATTTATTTTTCAGTAATAATATTTTATGTGTTTATTGTTTATCATTAAATAATAAATCGATATTTGTTTTTTTCCTTTTTAAATTCCATAATTATTTGCAATACTTTTATCCATCATAGACTTGTCATAGTTAATTATATGTAACTGAATAGAAAGAAATAAGGTAGTTGACGAAATTATAAACAGATTATTGTGTTCTCATAAATAACTTCGCTTTTCTATCTTAAATAAACATGGTAGATGTACGACAAATTTACATACCTGTATATGAAATTTTTATTTAAATATTAAAATATAATTTCTGTACATCGAATTGATAGCTTCAAATTTTAAACTAATTAGCTTAATACGTCGTTAACTTTATTTACCCCAACGTTCATTGAAAATTTAAATACAACAAATTATTATTCGTAAATTCCTAACTAAAAGAAAGATTTGGAATATCCTTTTTTGTTACGGCCATTTATTCTCTTGTTTGATGAATTTGATGATGTATAATCTCTTCCTTAGGAAACCTAATTTGAATGAAAAAATTTTTAAATGTGATACCCAATCTTCGTTCCCAGCAATATCCTTAGTGTAACACTTTTCGGAATTTTAAAATGCTCTTTTCCAATGCAAATATATTTTTATGATACAAAATTTACGTTAACTTTATAATTTCTATTATTGGAAGAAACGTTGGGGTGAAAATTATGTTACAAAATAGATATTACTTTTTATCGATTTAATCATTTCTTTTATAGTTAAAAATTGGTATAGATTAAAAAATAAAATGTAGAAAAATGGAGAGATTAGATAAATTTAAATTTGGATATTAAAAAGTAATAAAAATATACAAGCTTTTATGAATAACTAATGCATAAATATGGGTAATCACGACTAAAATACTATATCAAGCACCCTTGTGATTATTTTCCTTTGAAACAAAAAAATGATAAAAGAATTTGAATAGTATATCATAGAACTTCTCTAACACCATTACAATAATAAACATATTCATAACAAATATGATATTCAAAAAATTTTATAAAAATTCTTCCAACAAGCAATTACATCGCTACAATAATTTGATAATAATATCTCTAAAATTATCTCGTCATATCGATGAAACTATCACTGAATGACAACAAATGAGATGGATGTATCGAAAAAAATCTGATCCTTTTTGAAATTAATATTGAATTTACCAAACATATTTGCTAGATATGAAATAAAAAGAGCGAAATTTGCTATTTTGATTACTTGTAAAATATATAAATTTTTTATTTGAAACTTTTAAATTTCCATCGTGAATATTTCACAATCCGATTGTTTTATCGAAAAGTAATGTTTATCTATAGATCAATGATTTGAAATTATTTTTGCATAAAATTTCATATTATGAGTTTGTGCTATAAAACGATCACTTATGAAATCACTTATGAAAGAAGTACTCACAAATACCAATTTTAATTATCAACACTATGCCAACAGGAGCTGATATTATAAAATTATCAATTATTTAAGATTTTGTTGATTATTGAATCAATATATATATATCGAGATTTTGTAATAACATTTATAAACTTGTTTATAGTAGCTGACTATTAACAAATGATATTCATACGTGAAACTGAAAATTAATCAGTCTGAGAAAAATTCAAAGCATACTGTTGATGTTAAATTCTTTTTCCCAAAATTTTTTCTTACTGTCACATTGAAAGTATTAGGATTCAGGATAAAACATTTCATAGCAAGAACAATTTGTTTGCGATGCTTCTCTTTCAAGAATTCACTGGAGTCAATTTTATTCAAAATTTATTTCTCCCCCATTCTGTTTAAATAATTGTCATCTAAAACTGCATCTGAACTGGAATTGAAGCATCGAAAAATTGTAGATTCAATGATGTGAAATTTGCAAAACGGACAAGAAGAGCACAAAGTACTTTTTCAACAAATTTCATCTCTTCCAAAATTAATAGATTTGCTTTTTAATTTGAAAGAATTTCGTTGTTTATTGTTTACAATAAATCATCATTGAACGATTTTGCAGTTCAAACGTAGGAGTTCATTTTGTTAATATATCGCATCTTTATTTGCAAACTTTGCATGCATAAATTATCGAAAAATTGGAACTTCTTCGGAAAAAAAAGTATTCTTCAATGATGGATAATTATTAATGTTTGAATAGAAAGTGGGAAATTTTCATTTCAAATTTCAATGTCATATCAAAAACTTATTCATATATATATATATTTCTAATAATTTATTTTTTTACATCCACAAAATAGTTAATGATCGCAAATAGTCGTAGTTGTCTTTCGATGTATCCAACTTCAATGATTGCTTCGTTTGAACGTAAAATCGAAAGACACGCTTATCAGATAATTAATTGGACTAATCCAATCGTTCATATTTTATGATTGATAATCAGAAATTTAGTCGTAGCATGTTCGTTTCCTTCCTATTGATTAGTCATTTGATTCTGATACAATAAAAACAAAATAAATGATGCAAAATACTACCGGTTATTTAGTGTTGAATTTTACTCGCTTTATCTTTTGAAGTAAAAAATCAAGTATTTGTTAGGCTGATAATAATTGGAAATCATAATGGAAATGAAAAAATGAGCACACTTATAAAATATAAAATTCATGCAGTCAATGCAATCATCTCATAATTCCTTGGAACTTTAACATAATTTCGTGATAATCTGATAGAAGATTATTCCAGCAGATATTATTGACTAAGAAGAAATTCTGGCTGTTCAAAGTTTTCTTGGCTTTAAAAAGTTTCAAAGATATGTATGTCGATAACAAATTGCACAATTTTACCATATTTATTTGATAAGAACAGCCAGAATTTTTTCAATTTTTCAATATCATTCTTTGAAGTATTTAATATTACGCAAAACACATAACCATTGAATCTGTTCGAATTATTCAGGCATCTTTATTGATTTCAAAAGTTTTTATGTGTTTGAGAGGTGCATATTTTATTTTGTCATGAAATAAGTTTTACAGACTGAACTTTATTGAGTAATGCATAAAAGCGATCTAGTTTGAGTAAAAAACAGTGCTGCTGTGATGAGATGTCGATCGATCGGGTAGAACCAAGCATAAAAGAAGAGATTCAGATTCCTGGATGGCGAATGGAACGGTATCTAACAATCCCTTCCGGGAGCAAAAATCCACCAGACCTGTCGTTTTTCCACTAAGCGATAATTAGACACCCACTAAAATACTTCATTTTCTCATCCAACGATACAAAGATTGATGCGGCCCAAATAGTCAGCATTAGTATGATACGAAAAATGGCAAACGACTAATAACAATCGAGATAGGGTTAATTATCGGCGAGACGGTAGTTCA
Organism: Dirofilaria immitis; assembly: GCA_024305405.1. Classification (NCBI taxonomy): domain Eukaryota; kingdom Metazoa; phylum Nematoda; class Chromadorea; order Rhabditida; family Onchocercidae; genus Dirofilaria; species Dirofilaria immitis. The sequence continues at coordinate 2,378,971 of JAKNDB010000110.1, forward strand.
AGCAATTAGTAGAATAGTGATACGATGTCCCATGCGTAGTATTTGATTGAAGAGAAATCTTGTTTCTTTAATTAATGTTGATGATAGAAGAATCTGATATAGATAATCATGATGTAGACAATTCATTTCTTTTACTTATATTATAGTAGGGATTTGCCGACTTCGAATTTTAATAATAATATTTATTTTATGAATATTTGACCTTTATAGCGATGATACGACTTGACATTTGAGCTTCAGTTTCATATTTTTTCAATTATTGAACCACTTAGCACTAATAAAATATACATTAAGTGTGTTTAATAAATAATGATGAGCATTAGAAGATCTGAAATTCGTTCAAATCTAAAGCTATTACGACTACAGAATAGCAACATTGTGGCCAAGTGATCGTAAAAGTAAGAACTTTATTGTGCATTTAACAGATAGACCGGATACTGCCGAAGTTTTTTGAAGAATCTTCACAATTTTTTTCAAAAATGTTGGTATTGGGAAATGCTTATTTTGCGTTACAACAGATAATGCTAATAGCAGGAGCATATCAAATTTTCAGAATGTCATTAATAACGAAATATTAAATGTTAAATAATCATAGAAGAAGCTGTTAAACGTGTATTCAAGAATGAGAGGAAAAAAAAGAGAAGGTTCTTGCTCACTAAATAAGAATTTATAGTTATTTATTCCATAGTTACTAAAAATAATTACGTATGTGTTGGGTTCAGGAAAATTTTCATAAATTTCCGGAAATAGATGACCTGACATCTAATGTTTTCTTTTTTTCTTTTTTGCAGATATGGCCAATAGATTAAAAGTGTTTATGTTTTTGCGAAATGTTCAACCTGTTATGTGTGTGTGTGTGCATGTGTGTGTGTGTGTGTGTGTGTGTGTGTGCATGTGTGTGTGTGTGTGTGTGTGTGTGTGTGTGTGTGTGTGTGTGTGTGTGTGTGTGTGTGTGTGTGTGTGTGTGTGTGTGTGTGTGTGTGTGTGTGTGTGTGTGTGTGTGTGTGTTGTATGTGTGTGTATATGTCATGAACAGGTCATATTCGAAAACATCGTTTATATGCTCTATCAAATGATTCATCAGTTGAGTGTTTATCAAAACCAATAGCGTAGCAATATTCTTATATGCTAACAACTCGAGAATAATGAATAAAAATAAAATAGCACAAGTTTTGGATGAATGTGTGGAAAGTGTTGAATGATCAACAACTTCCTGATAGTTTTCTTCACATTACCATTTCTCGAAATTCATTTTTTACTTTGGTACTATTACCAACTATCACTCAATGAATCATTAAAATATATTGTATTGTATTATTGATCTTGAATTTAAATCTATCTCAAGGCTACATAGTGTGCAGTATGGTAACTATGAAGAATAAAAATATCATGAAACAGTAAACTTCAGGATTAATTTAATCATATATTTATTTTATTATTATTATTATTATTGATTTGGAGATAATTGATAAGTATTGAAGTTTATTTCTTCATCGTCTATTCCGGATGAGAATGCTTTTGAAAACTTGAATAAAATCACTTCATATCCGCGAAGACTCTTCATGCCGTTGGTATCTAAAATATATTTTTGCTATCGAAATATTTGGAACAGTTTCGTTGGAAGCTAACAATTAAAACTATCCGAACAGCACAAGGATAATATTGCAAAACAAAAACCTAGCCTCTTCTGCTCTCACTCAGAATGATTCAAGTAACCGCAAAACAAACGTTGACCACCACCGATGTTCACCTTAGTTTCTAATCACGAAGTAATGAGTGGTATCCATTGATGATTCTAATATATACCGTAGTATGTTTGAATTTTTATTCGGGCATTTGGAAATGTTGCCACACAAGACCACCCACGAAGCTAAAGAACTATTATGGAGTATCTATTGAGCAGAAAGCGAATTGAGGGTATCTTCGAGACCACCCGTAATGTTACCTTCCTTGATATCAGCGTGACGCATAATTCCTTCGTATCACAAATTGATGTTAAATTGTCATTTTGAATTCCTAAAAGAAATCATCGGAGCAATATGCATTTTATCTGTATACCTGAATGAGCATTAATAGTTCACTGTCGCATGATCTTTGCTTTTCTTAGGGAGTTCATTTTTGCTTAAATGTATTTGGTACTTCCTGTCGATTTGTATCGCACTGGCTATCTCGATAAGTGCCAAATATATCAAAGAGATAAAAGATCAAATATCATCTAACAGGCATTGAATTTTTAAATTGATATTTGCAACTTCAGAAGCTTTCTCGCACTGATTGTGTTGTGTACTTCAGTTGCTGGATTCATTTCTGAGCATGCTTTATTGCTTCATTTATATCAGCTTCTGGATATCTCGATGAAAACGTGAAGAAAAAAGTGGTTTTCTAGATGCATGTGAAGTCATTGCACTCTAATTTCAGCTATACCGAAGTGAGAGCATATCTATAAAAAGATTCATGCAAATTTAACTGATCAGATCTATTCGATCTTATCGATTTATTGGAGGATTAAGAAATCATTTTTATAAATTGCAGATACGCAGAGCATATTTGCTGATTAGAAACCTCCTGGGTAACAATTCCCGACTGACCGTGATTACATTAACAAATAAACAGGTAACTTCTGAATAAGGAATACAATAAACGTTTCAAAAACAATTTCAAAGAAATTTTGATAGGTTGTGAATAATATATGTGAATATTTTTCTTCGCACCAAAATTATCAATTTAATGAGTTATCATAGTAGTGATGAGTACTATCTATATTGCTGCTATGAAGGAGCTTTAACAGATGTTTGTTTATTTTTATTTGAATTATCGAGAATTAAAGCAAGCATTGACGACAAAACATCACGAAATATTTTCATTTCATCATTAAATGGCGTAATCTTTTAACTGTTTTTAGGAATAGAAGAAATAATAAAATAAAATGCTATCAGGTCGGAAATCGATATAAGCAAAATAAATATTCAATGAGTTTAAAGTTCAGCACAAGTTCCTATCTCTGAAGGTAATTGGAAGATGACGATGTTTTTTGAAGGATTTGATACATAGATTTATTGAATTCATTTATAACTTCTAAAGATCCTTTATTGAATCTAATTTGTCATCCTACGGAAGTGGTGATCAATTTCTTTGATAATGAGAAGGAATGCTTAACTTTTTGTTCAGAAAACATTGAGGAATTCATAACACTATTCTCAATTAACAACTGCTTTGTTTTAGCTGTGTTATTATACCTATCTATAATGAACTTTTAGTTTCATGTGATAAATTTAACCTCCTTTAGCATCGATCATCTATGATCGTTATAAATTATCTTTAGAAATCAAAATTAACTTCTGTCGTTTCGATGATTTAAATTACAACGAAGGACTTAATTACCACTGAAAATAATTCAAATACACCTGACGTTTTATTGAAACAATTCTCGATCTTTTAAGAAGCTCTTCAGATTTTTTTTTGCTTACATCCTTGATATAATCAAATCAGCTTACGACAGTTTTCAAGCAGTTTGTGGCATTGCTTAAATTTCTGAATTTATACTTCACCTCATAGTTACGGTGATTTAACTATAGAGAAGTGATAATTATCAACGATTATATTTATCACTTATCGACGAAGTTTTAGAATCAAAAGAGATAGCAAATAAACTAATATTCAGAATTATAGCAACGGAATATTCTGATTAATTCATAACTAACCAAAATTTTAACTTTAGGTTTTAAAATATTCGGGAAAAGCTTAAAATTATTTAAATAACCGAAATAATTTTATAAAATATAGATATAGTGAAATAATCAAAGAATCTTTACAGCATAGAAATGTCTTGGAACAATCCAAACCTTTGATCTTTATAGTTAACATGTGATAAATTGTGTTGTGCTATGATGACCTTTGCGCTATAAGCAAATATATTGTAAATTTTACTAGGATTGACTTATGGTAAGCAAACTTTCATTATATAAAGAGTTAGGATTGATCAGAGAAATAAGTGTAAACAGTACGAACGACAATTTGTAGAAACAGTTAGAGAGAACACTCGAAAAAACTCTCAAAGAAGATTCGATCAGCAGTCCTTCGATTGAACAATAGCGATCGGTTTTACGAATAATATTCTCAGATAATAACTATTCATAAAAAGAATAAATCATCCTAAATCAACGAACCTTTATCTCATCTGTGCCAAATATTATCACGAATCTTTTTTTTCATCTTGCCAAATATTATCGAGAATCTTTCACGACAAAAGTAGTGTAATCAACAGAGGATTCATAATGCAGTTTCAGAGAATATTTGTGTCGAAGTGGATTCCTTTCTTTTCATATAGAATTTATGCTTCTTTTCCCTGATGCATGAAACAGATTAATTATACATATTAAAATCTGAAACTTCATAATATGAAAGTATAAAGTATTATTACAGAAGCACTGAAGGTATCAATCTCGATGTAAAAATGCTCATTTGAGGATATTGCATAGATTTGATTATAAATAATGCATTTTATCAAATAAGTCATCATCTGACGATTATTGAAAGTAATAACCATTATTTCAATTTTGTGAATATAATATGTAATGATTGAATGAAATCGATCGAATGATTATTTTTAGGTATCTGAGGTTTTTAGTTTTCCTACTGCAAAGTTTTGAACAAGTTTGTTTCCAAAAATTAGTGATAAAAGTATGAAAGAAATCATTAACCGAAGAAATAAGTGTGAATGAACATGGAAACATCAATAATTTAATATTACTACTTAGTCCATTTAGTAATCTTATCAGCGATTGTTGTAGTTCTATCTCTACTTGTCTCGAAAAATATATCCATCATATTTCGAAAGATTGAATTATTAGTTATGACATCCCAAAAGAGTTCTGTCCTACTGAGAAAAATTAAGTGGATGTCTAGCAATTAGTAATAGTTAACGAATTTAAATTTCCGACAATTAAAATCAATAACTAAACGCTGATGAATATACTACAGAAAAAATAAAGTTCGCAAAAAATGATAAAGTATTAGTTTCAAGTTATGTCAACCTCAGCTTGAATTTTGCAAGTACCGTTATTTCGATATAGAATAGCATTCAGGATTGTTAGATTTTTAGGATTGATATAACAATAGCTTATTATTTTACCATAAGCCGATATGTTGTAAAAGCATTGTATCATATCAGAGAATGGAAATGCATTGATTAATTTTTTGAAGAAATTAATTTTCAACTAATAAATATCATAAAATAAAAATGTCAATCTAAAATTGCCTGCTGAAATTAAAGTCTCGTAATACATAGTTGAAGTAATGAAAATTTGATTAATATATAATAGTATTTCATCCATGTGATATTATTTATTTTTCTTAAGCAAGCCATGATTAGCAAATGAATCTCGAATTACAATTTATTAATACCTCAAATTAGTACAAATAGAGTGAGTACATTGCTATTATAAAAGAAATATTCAATAATATGATAAAAATAAAAAATAATATTAAAGACTCGCATGTTTTGATATCATCTTTTGCAAAAATCTTGAATTTTAATCAATCAAGCATATTTATTCTGAAATACTTCGTTAATTTAAATTGTAATTAAGAACAAATTCGTTTGACATAGTTAGCTAATATTTCTCGAGTTAGTTTCATGATTTTTTACAGGTTTAAAGTTATTGATGTTAACAATGCAACCATCATATCCTCCAGCATGCGTTATACAACAATTAAAATTACATTAAAGTGTATTGTGTAAATTCATAAATTGTAATCGAAAACTTGGCGATTTAAAAGCATTGAGCCAATTTCATTTGAATCAATAGTAAGAACAGCTGTCCCGCTGAAATTATTTGAGATTCGATATATATATATATATATATATATATATATATATATATATATATATATGTTGTATAACATGCAACTTCTCGAAGTATCCAATTTAGTTGCATTCTTGAATAATTGATAACAGATGAGTGAATCATTTTGGTAGCCGGAAATAAGAAATTTTTGATAATTTGATCATTTGATAATTTTTGAAAAATTTTGATAGAGTTTAAGATGACCTGTTATGACAATCTTCATGTAGTTCTCAATGATATTGACGAAGTATGAGGTCAAAAACTTCTGCGATATGAGAGACATTCCTCTATTATCGTCGACAATAGAATTTAATAAAATGGATAAATTATTTTTTTTTACTTGCTTTATCTAATTATTTAGTAATCCCAAATTTTTTCGCCGTTTACAATTCATAATTTTTCTTACAATTAACAATTTTTAGATAGATTAAATGAACTGATAACTATATCGATGTTATAAATAATTATTACATCGATCATACACTTAAATAATCGTATTCTATGATAATGTGATATTTCCAGCAAATTATTATAGCAACTAATTTTATAATAACACATTTTCGCTGCACCTATATCGAATATTTCAGTAGTGCATTTAAGAAAGTTTGTTCCCTGGCAAATTCTTTTCTTTCAGTTTTATTATCAAAACATTTGTGACAATATGTCGTACCATCCAATAGTATCATTTGATGATCTGTTGTCATAGCATTAAACTTTCCTTGTTGTTTATTGCAATTATGTATGAAATTAATAAAATTCAAAGCAATGTTAAATCAATAGTGATTTGATAAATCAAACATTAGAACAAATAATGATCATAATTTGTTAACATTACGACATTTACACGATCGATTTTTGAAAAACATTGGCAGAAAGGCAAAATAATTAATTAATTAATTTTAAGTACTTTAGTCGCAATGAAATGTTACACTCTCCACTTCTCAAATGTCGATTCTGCCATGGGTATTGATTTCAGAACAAATTTCATCAATTTTGTTTCAAATTAAATCTTTAAAATTCTAAAATTCTAATCTCAAACAAAAAGTGGGATTATAATTTATTTAAAATGGAATAAACTTAGAATTTATTGGCCGTAAAAATTCCGATTAGTCCAACTTAAAGTGAACTATTCAATGAAAGTTAGATCCAGCAGTAGTAGCACATACTCATGTGCAAATTGGAATTGATAAAAGCTTCTTCTTCTCTACAGGATTAACTTGCACCCGTCCTAGTTCTATGCCGATATAAACGTTAGAATAAACTTGATGAGATTCAAGTTTGCATCGTGTCCACGTCGCTGCCATCAACATTTAATTGGACAGGAATTTCTCGATGCAAATATCAATGATTTATTGATAGCAATAGAAAGGTGGAGGAAGTTGCAATGAAATTTGTACAACAGTTTTCTCTCTCTCTTCCTCTCTTCTCCCTTCATTATTTGGCATTTAATTACTCTCATTCTCTACTACAAAAGTTGGATGTTGTTCTTTGCACTTTCTCTCAATCCCTTCTCAGATACTTTCTTGTCAATGGTGTCAACTTTTAATCCCAATCCTTTTTCACGTAACTCCTTTTGTGGCATTTTCATTTTAGAATTGATAACACAATGTTTGACATTTAAACGTTAACCAATTGTTCTTTTTTCCTTATTTTACCACTGAAAATCAGGAAATTTAGTGAAGAGTAACTGCAAGGATTACGGTGGCATGGGTGACTATGAAAACGTCAGTGAGCTACTAAAGTTCCATGGAAAGATCCATAATATTTGCTTGAAGAAATTGGGGAAGTATTATCACTTTCTTTAACTCATTCTTTGCTGCTATTCATTTAATATATTTTAGGTTGTGCATTATGTCAGGAAACAACGAAGTCAGTGGTGGTGGTGCGGTCATTGGAACTGGCGACCAAGCTCCAGCTAATCCTGAACAGCAACGAGTACTTTTTAAAATACGACATAACATAGTCTTTTTAAACATCTCATCCGTTAGTTTTATCTTCAAATTTTAATAGAATCAAATATGAGAGAGAGATAAAAGGATGAAAATTGTGATATCTTCGGTTTATGCTTCAGGGATTCGACACATGGACATTCATCAAAGGGATGCTGTATCGCATTATGATTGTTTACTTCGTGACATCATTTTTAAAAAGTAATGAATTTTTTTGGTCATTTACCAGTTATCAAAGTGTTTCAAATGGTGAAAACATTCTTGTTTCAGATTTTATGAGTGGACGGCAAGGTGGTGTTGATCATAATAATACAGGAGCACTGAACAAAGGCGCTTCTTTACCATCTCGAAATCTCTTCCAACCAGGCCAGAAGTTTGACCTATATATATACCTCTCGGATTCGGTTTGTTTTAAATGTAAAACTTGATGTCTCTTTTTGTTTCTTTCTTCTGTTTAAGAATGCGTTTTTGCCAGAGCTTAGTTCTCGTTCTAATAACAGAAAATTGTTTATTTAATTTTTTTCCAAAAAATTTTTTTTGAAACACCCATGCTTAGTTTGTCGTTTACAAAGTGATGCAGTAATAAAGTTCCTTTTTGTTGTAAGTATTAGAAACTCCCGATCCAGTAAACTTTCCATATATAGTTGTCTGTGAAATACCAATTCTCTCTCCCACAACAAGGAAAGATTTTCAGCAGGATAGATTCGATAAATTTGACGACGAAAGTGCATTATTTTGGAAAGAAACCGGTATAACATACAGTGATTGGACATCTGGTCCAGATGGTGATGGTTCTCGTACTAAATCAGCTACATTTCCCACTCCTAAATCGCTTGCCAATAATGGCTCATTATACATGCATGTATTTATTGTAAAAAAGATCAATCACCTGATCGTAGAAGTCGACATCATGTTAAAAGAGAGGTTACTTTTCAATCATGGCAATATTAAATATATTCAGCTAAAGAATAAACCTTCTGATTAAGAGTCAAAAATTCTAAAATTAAAATAATCCTTTAAACATGAAAACCTTGAAAACATGAATCTCACAGACTTAAAAACGCGTTTTTTAAGTTGACTTTGTCATTTCAGGATTAAAATTCAGAATATTCTATGTTTTTATTGAAAATTTTGCAGTTGAATAGCAGTTTTATTTCTTCATAGTTTTCAGGTATTATATAATGTACGGCAGCTTAACAAATACAAAAAAAATATTACAAAAAAACTCAAAATCTACTTACTGGTAAGACGGAACAGACCGAGGAAGAACAAAAGAAGGCTGAAGTGATGAATTTCGAAGTACTCAATTATTGGCATCCGAATTTAACGATTAATCTTGTCGATGATCAAACAGCATGGCAAAGAGGTGTTGTTTTGAACAGTTTTTAATCATTCAAAAGAATTTATGATTTAATAGAATTTGTGTGAAATTCTTTGTAAAGAAAAGTATTGCTTTCCGAATTGATTTATTCAATTAATATCTATCTTTTTGCAGGTTCGTTACCATCTCCTCTTGATGAAGCTGTGAAGTTTGACCCGATTGATAACACCTACAAGCCTATATTCTTTTTCAACGACTACTGGAATTTGGCAGCTGATTATATATTAATAAATAGCACAGTTCAAGAATTAAAATTGTCAATCCGGTATGCCCCAATATCATTATTTAAATGGCAGCTATACGCCTCGCAGCAGGTTGGTATTGCATAGTAGAAAAAATATGTGGGTCATTATTTCGACTAGTCAAATTTTTTGATTGGGTCACAAATGCACTAAAAAGTGTGATGGGTAATTAGCGTTCAAAATTACGACTAGTTTTTAGACAGTCGTTTAACCAACAATTGCTGGATATGTTTTTGCTGAGATATTTTTTTTTGAATATAATCCTCAATACTTTTTACAAATTGCTCTCTTACAGATGCGTGGAAAATGGTCGCAGATGTTCGGTGGTGAACTATTTGAAGATGGTGATGATGATCAGGATTCAATCAAACAAGCACTTCTTGAAACAAGCCCGTTATTGCTTGGTTAGCCATTTCATTTCAAGAGAACTATGCCGTTATTTTACTGATAAACCACCTTTGCTAGAAATCATTTGCAGAAAATTTCGGTGTTTGCAGGATTGACAATTACAGTTTCATTACTACACACCGTTTTTGAATTTTTGGCTTTCAAAAATGACATCCAGTTTTGGAGATCACGAAAGAGCTTGGAGGTATGTGAGAATTTTTCGCTGCGGAATTGCTAAGTTTTTTTAAATATTATTTATTATTTTATTCATTTAGGATTTGTTTTGCAGGGCTTATCTGTTCGTTCAGTTTTATTCAGTGTGTTCCAGTCTGTTATCGTTTTCTTGTATATCTGCGATAACGATACTTCATGGATTATCAAAATGTCTGTTGGAGTTGGTTTAGTGATTGAGTTATGGAAGATTCCTAAATGCGTTAATATAAATGCAAGTCTTCATAATTTACAAGCAACAGATGCTCTAAATCCTCCTTATCTCAAAATTTAAACTGATATGCATGAATATGTGCTCTTAGCTAATTTTTGTCATGGTCGACGCTATCCCTCTTTTAAAATTGTCGTTTAAGATTGACCGGACCCAGAAGTTATTTGGTTTCTTGCCGAAGATCACTTTTACTGACAAGGGATCATATGTTGAATCAGACACAAAACAGTATGATCAGGTTAGTTTATTGCATGTTTTATTATAGTAATCTTAACCGTACTCCCTTTCTTGATGACTCATATGTAACTTTATTCGTACGATAATTTTGATAAAGGTAGGATTCGAAATATTTTGCAGATGGGAAATTGAAATATTGTTCATATCTCTGATGAAATAAAAATCAAAAGTTTGGTGTGATAAATTTGTTGGATTTTTTGATGTTACCGCCATCGAGTTTTTTGTGATATAATTTTAGTTAGCGTTCAAGTATTTGTCTTGGGTGCTATTTCCATTGCTTAGTGGCTACGCAGTTTACTCTCTTATGTATGTCGAACAACGTGGTTGGTATAGTTGGATACTGAGCATGCTTTATAGCTTTTACTTACATTTGGATTTATTATGATGACACCACAGGTTGGCATTTATTGTAGTTAAAATTCATCATACTTTTATTGAACTGATGTTTGATATATTCTTCCAAATATTTGTTTAATTGTGGAAGAAAGATAAAATACATATTGAATATTTCAGCTTTTTATAAATTATAAGCTAAAATCTGTGGCTCATTTGCCTTGGCGCATGTTAACGTACAAATTCATCAATACATTTATTGATGATCTCTTTGCATTTGTTATCAGAATGCCAACAATGTATCGCTTAGGATGTTTTCGGGATGATATTGTGTTCTTGGTTGGTTGCCAGCTTTTTATTCAAGAAATCTTTTTTTAAAGAATATCTTCAGATACTTACAGATATGTAACATTTAATCATTTTTAGATAAATCTGCGGTAACAGATTAGTTTGAATTTACTTCTTTTGGATTACATAGCATTTATTAGACAGTAACTCCCTTTTCCAAGTTGGCTGACATTTTCAGTCGTTCAACTCTTCGCTTTATCTTTTTGTAGATTGGCTTTTCCATACTTATTCTTTGGGGAAAGGTTTCCATTTTATATGCTGACATTTATATTCATTTGTTTTACTGTTTAGATATATATTTATCAAAGGTGGATTTATCGAGTTGATCCAACACGTATTAACGAGTTCGGTGTTTCGTTGGAAGATCCAACTGGTGAAAAAGAATCACAAAAGCAGTTGGCAGATGCCAAACTTCCTAATGGTAATGATCTACAGAGCTCGATTGAAACAATTCAGGATAATATAGAAACGAAGAAAGAACGATGAGCTTTAATTGTTGAGATCTCATATTTTTGGTTGTCCATGAAAGTAGCTGTTTACATTGAAAGCAGTAAATTATAAATTTTAAAAATTTATATCGCTTCCATTTTGCTCAGAAAACATGGACCGGGCTATATATGGAGGAAACTGCGATGCTCCCTTTTTTTGAAGTAAAAATTAATCAATAGGACAAGTAAATTAAACTCAGTGAGCTCCAGTTTTTCCGTGTTTTTTTTTTTTTTTTTTATGTGAATGTACGGTTGACGGATGGTGTGAAAGAAAAATGTAATGCTGTCGTGTTTGATGATATTGTCAGTATTACATAATAAAAAATTTCGCAGTGTTTTAGCAATAAAAATTAACGAATAGAAGGACGATATATAAATAATGCTGGCTACATTATTTATAAATAGAAAAAACAATATTTATTGAAACTGAAGTATAAGATGAAGTGGATGTTTTCAACTTGCAAAAAAGATAGAACTATAAAAGCGATTCTTGGATATAGTTATTGTTAGTGGGGTCTATGTGAATTAGGACTAGCTTTAATTTGATGGAGGAAGACCTTCCCGTTTGAAATGACTTCGGCTATATTCAGTATTATGGTTGCGATAATGATGATATTTTATCAGAAAAAGAAAGATACAAAAATCGTGTAGCAACATAGATTTGTAATGACGATGTCATCAGATTCAGTTCTGTGTATGAGACGGATAGGGAATCTGAATATTCCTTTAATAGTATTTAAGACTTAAAATGATAAAATAGTTTAAAATTCCGAAAAATAGAACTTGAGACATGATGATTTCAGAAAAAGTAACAATAAGGTGAAATGTGTATATATATATATATATATATATATATATATGTGTAGGTGTTTGTGCCATAACATTGTGTTTTATCATCGTTCAGTTACTGTTTCTCGTGGAGCTGTTATTCAAAGCAAGTATCGGCAACCTATTGCTCCCACATGAAGAGACGATAGTTTTTATTTTAATTCGAAACAGATGGTTTTCGAGAACTGACTGACTCACTGTTATTTTTCTTTTAAATAATAAGATGATGACTACTTGAAGAGTTCTTATTACTAATGACATCCAACCTGGTAACAATTTGTGCGTAAAGTCTATATAATAATTCTGGATGACTTTTCATAAACAGAGATATTTGTTGCCATCTAGTTAATATATATGTATGAATTAGCTTGGTCGGTATTTTTCCTATTATATATTAAAAGTGTAATTCATGTTTGAATATAAGTGCACAATAATTGATATCATATATGCTTGTTTAATAAAATAGTATAAAAAAAAAAATCGACACAAATATATAAAAGATTTTATAAGGAAAATTTTTTCTGAAGAATTTTCTATTTTCATCAATTCTAAAAACAAATAAGTCAATGAAATAAGTAAATTTTTTATAAATCATAAATAATAACGTGACGTGACAGCAAAATTTTTGTTATTCGAGATGAATGATTGATATAGAAATATAATAGTGAGTTTTCAAAATTGGAATTTTCCCTACTTGCTATTATTTAAATAACTAATATTTTTATAATTTTTTTCTATGTATGTAACAATGTCTTGCATATGTTAAGCGAGTTTTCCTCTTTGTATTTGCTATAAATAAGTTGATTTTTGAGCTCATATCGTTTTTTTTATTCAAGTCATTATTTGTTGCTTCAAACTTATGCTCTGATGGAAAAGTGTTTTGCAAAAGTTTCTGCTATTTGTTACACAGTTAATTTTTAAAGAGCGATATGTAGAATGTTTAAAATTTCGCTCTGTTTATCCTACCTCTTACTTATTGATTTCAGATTTTATCATTTCTCGTCTTCTTGGAAGTTACTTTTTAATTTGTAATAAATTAAATAAGCATATCTCTTGAACTGTTTATTAGATCCTTTTAAAGTGTCAATTTGAAAAGTTACATGTTGATATGGGATTGGAGCGATTTCTAATCCTTTTTTTATCTTTTCAAAAACTTATTGATATGGGATTGGAGCGATTTCTAATCCTTTTTATCTTTTCAAAAACTTAATCAAAGAATGAATTTTATAGGATGAATATGAAAGTAATTATTGTATCATTGATAATCGCAATATTACTATGGCAGATAGATGCAGGACGTAGTAAAAGTCGAAAGAAGACAATTGACCGAGATAGTTCAGAACATACTTCGTCAGGTAAAACTTTCTCTTTTCTTTTTATCACGATCGAACATATAACTATGCGTGATTAATTTCAGGCTTTACAAAAAACGATGATGATGATGATGATGAACATAAGAAAGACAAGGAGCATGGTATGGGAGTTTGATTAATTGATTTCGATTTAAATTCTATCTTTAATTTCATTTCATACATCTTTGTTGATACATTTTACACATTCATCAATCGCTCAAAAATTCGTGTGTACAATTACTTTAATGTTTAAGATGCAAATTAATATAAATAATCAATGTTAATAAGTTAAAAAAAAGACAGTAGCTATCAGTGATAATGGTGAATTTTATAGGACAAGAACGAGAATATAAGACAAGAGAAAAGAAAGATAAAAAAGTAGTAGCAGCAGTGAGGAAGATAATAAAGATAAGGATGAAAGAAATGGGACGGCAGTTAGTATGAGCGATGGAATACATCGAGCAAAGAGATCAGTATTTAACGAAAAGCAAATCAGTCAATCTACGGTATTTCTCTTTTCATAAATCCAGTACCCGAATTCTTAATTGTTACCGATCCAAAATTGAATTAAGCTACATTCGCCGTTGATACCAATATTCTTACCTTGTTTTGCATTATACACATAGCGATTTATTTATTTCATAGATAATCAATAAACGTATGATCCTGCAGGAAGTGCAACATCATAATATCACGACTGTCTAAAATTATCTGAAGATGTTGCAATAAACAATATAAAGACATATATCTTTTTTCTTTCTTCTTTTTCAAGAAATTTGATTTGCAAAATATCAGAGATTATTCTATGAATGTGATAAGATTAATAATAATATCAAAAATTATTCCTTGATAAATGACATTTCTTTAAAAGTCTTCTATCTTGCGACATGAAGTCATACATACCTAAAAAAATGTATATCCTTTTAATTGATATCATTGCTTCATTTTAGAATAATGTAATTAGAATTTAATTATTTGTCTTATCAAATTATTCAGGAATATTTGCATCATTTTTTATCAGTAATCCAGTATTACCATTGTTATTCCCACCAGCACTAGAATTAATCTAAGACTGACATGATTCCGCAAGTTTTTTCAATTATGCAAAAAAAGCTAATCAAAATGGAAACGCTGCTTTCCTTTACAGATCGACCATGGCACCCGTGTTGGACGCGCTGCAGTTCCATCATCAAATTTGGAAAGTAAATTTTATTTGTTTTAATTATTCATCAGCATTATATCCTCCATGGAAATACATATTTCAAAGACATCAGAGAGCAATGTCAAATTACCATTGATATAAAGCAAAGGAGGCAAACTACTTTGTGGCATATGTCATAGGAACTTCTTCCTTTCTTCACTACCTTTTCTTCAAATTCAAAGAATGATTTAAATGTTACTGATATTTTCAGCCAAATGGCATGAAAATGGAATTACCAGGAAATGAATGCTTAAAGAACAATATAGAATACCTTGAATTTCATTCCTTGTTCAAAATAATGTCTGTTCGAACGCTGCATTCTAGCGTTGAAATTGCAACATACAAAATCTTGCTTTTGCTTCAATGTGTGCTTAATCCACATGCGTCTACTGTCATTTTATACCATTTATTCTCAAGTTAATAGAACTACCCTTGTAGAAAATTTATTAAAGTTCACTGTTTGTTCACTAATATACTGGAATAAAGTTATGTTATCGTTTTTCATATCAGAAAAAAAACAACGAACAAAATAAGCATCAAGAAAATGCGTGAACCTCAAATTCGAAGAACCACCTGAATTTCAAATGTGATGCAGAAATACAGAAAAGGAGCGATTAAATTTTCCATGGACAATTTTTCCCACATTTAAACAAGAAAAAAATCATGGATTTGCAATAATCGCTCAAGTCCAAAAATTCGAACAGTATTACAAAAACACTACAACATCGCATAAATGCAGTATCAACCCGGAAAAACAATACTAGCAAGAAAATAAAATAGGTATTGCACTGTAACTAAAGCCGCAAATCACAGGAATAAGAGAATCATGCATAATGACAAAACAGAAATCTCTTACTAATCGTCCTATTCATGTTCAAGCAAAGTACAGTAGATGAAAAAAAGAAACACAGCAACTATTTTCAGCAGGCAACTTGAAATCCAAAAGAAAATAGTACCGGAATATATTCATAATCATAAGGGAATGACTTTCTATATGGCAAAATCACGACGTTCAAAACGAAAATATATGAATATATATAACAACAAATATTTATGATAATAAATCAAATATCTAATGGAATATATTAGCCACACACAGATCTTGTTCTTTCCATTTCGGTACCTTTTGCTATCTGTGCAGTATCAGCTAATAGGATTTTGTCATCACTTATGAATTGATAATCTTAACAAACTTTATTAAATAAGTGATGAATAATTTCCAATAATGCTGAGTGAGAACCCAAAACGTGTTTTGCAGAAGTTATGTCAACATAGAAAGACAAGCAAAATCTAATGCCCAAAAATTTGCAATTCAAGGGACTGTTCTCTAACTTACCTTTTCCTTTTTTAGTTGCTTTGTAGCATAATTTTTGAGAAATTTATGCTCTAAAACAATCAACTGCTCCCTTGATCGACGACGAGCATTTTTACGGAAATATTGGTAGCTCTACTTGCCAGAAAGTCCTTTTCTAAATCCAAATGCTTTTCAGCTTCGTTTTTATATTTTCTTCGTTCTGAGTGATCCGTCCAAAAAATCTGCAATTTATTTATGGATTCAAGAGAAATAGTAGGAAAAGTTATCAGCAAATGTTTCTTACAGTTAAATTAACAAAGTTTACTTATCAGTGACCCCTATTATTGCAATATAAAAGTCTGTATCAAAAGAATCTTAATTTATTATGTCTATTCACAAAAAATATTGGAATACTGCGAATAAGCAAAAATATTTGCCTACGGGTTTTTCTAAAACAGTGCGGAAAAAATTTTCCCAAAATGGAATAAACCATTAAAGAATCAAATAAAAGTCTGGAAACTTCAGAAGCTTGATCTTTTTGACCTTTATTTGTACTTTTATTTTCTTCGGCATATTTTTTTCGTTTTCTTCGTGTGTGCTTTCGACCGGAATGATTGCTGTTTTCATAGACCTATAAGTTCATTTATAATAATTTGGAAGAATAAAGTATTACTTTCAAAATATGGAACCATCAATTACCTCACTGAAGTCCTTTGATCCAACTATTCTTGACTGAGTATCTTCGCCATTATTATTATTGGTCTGTTCATTCAGTACAAAGCAAGCTTTCACATTTGCAATTTTTCGTGTCGTATTCGCTTTTTTCTGAAAATTTAATTTTAATTATACAATGAAGAAGTAAAGAAAATCAGTAAGGACAAGAAGAAAGAGATAAGCTATAATAAAAACCAATTACCCCAATTATGCGTCGACAACTTGTAGAACCACAGAAACATTCCATGCCCACAAGGCCTTCAGTAATTTCTGTGTCATAATCAAAAGTTAGCTCCTCCCCTGAAAACTAGAAAAATTTTAATGACCAGTAATAAAAAAATATAACTGTTAAGTATAAGAAATCTTAATGATCTGATTAATTCAAATTAATAACTACCTTTTCTGATATTCTTAATCGTTGAAATTTTGAGTCTATAAATCCCATCAACCTATAAAGAAGTAATTTAATACGAATTCCGATAATTATATATTACGCAGGAAAAGAAAACTCAGGTAATGGATGGGGGTACATACCGTCACAGCATCCACTTTAGTATTTGGTTCACATGAATGGTTGAATGATCGAGCGACACTACCGTAATTCCGTGCATCCACGTAAAAATCATTCGTCAACCGCATTCCAAAATATGATGCCTCCAAGTCACTAAACAAACTACGAAACCGCAGTTTTTCTAAATATTCTTCTTTTGTCATCACTTGTCCAATGTATTCGGTCAAATCAGTACCCTAAAAGGTCAAATCATTATTATTTCATGGAGATAGCTTTGTTTTTATCATCATTTCAAAAGAACTGCATGGATGAAAATGGATTTGAAAATGTCATTAAAAAAGAATTTAATGCTTCATTCCTTAATTACCTAAGGAACTAACTATTCAACATAATAACAAGTAAGCTAATTTAGTCAAGACAAATATATTACTTCTTTTAAATTATTCACTGATAAAAATAATAAAATCTAAGTTTTAAATCAATCATACTATCATACTTTATCAATATCGCATTTCGCAAAGGCACCAAAACCCTTTAACTTGGTCGGTTTTTCTTCCATAAATAATTTATCGTCATTGGTATCATGATACCGTAAAAAATTATTCGTACACATCTGTTGTGATGGTGAAAAAAATTTTTATTACCAGACAATCCGGCAGTTCTTTTTAAAACCTGCCGCTTTGTACCTCCTGCAAGTGCGTTCCGTCTTTCGAAATAAGTCGCATCGCAATCCTATAATAACAAAAATTTTTTCAACCTTTCTTTGCGAAACTTGAAAGTATTTTCAGTGCCATTTAATGTCCATGAAACGAGTAGTAATAAAAATGACGAAGTATGGTTACAAAATAACCTCAGGACATTCTGTCATCAAGATCCGATTCAAGCAATTATGAGCAATAGTGCAACGCTTTCCATCGATAGGTTCGCAATTACAATGACCAAATTCCACCGTGTTCGATCGCGCTCTAGCTAGCCTCATATTTATATTCGTCTAAAATTCATAATGCAGTTACACATTTTTAGTATGATGGTATCATATTTCTTATGATTTGAAAATTCCCACGGAAATTGTGACTTGACTTCAATTATCTATCTCAGTCATTCATCTCTCTCATAATAATTCATTTTCCAGAAGTATTTTTTTAGTTTCTGAATTAATTACTGATAATCATCTGATAAAAATAAAGTGGTAAAAAGAGTATTAAGTGCAAAATCTAAAAATAAATATTTGGTTTAAAGGCACCTTAATTCTCGTATACTTCGGTAGCATTTCTGCCTTAACTTCTCGTGGAAGTGGACGCTTGATACCAAATGTTACTTTCGAACTAGCGTATACGGCTTCAGCAGCTAAAATTTTTTGTTTAATCAACGTTTACATAACATAACTGTGGCTACAAAAATTTTTATAATCCGAAAAAACTACTAACAATTCATATATTATACTCATAATTTACATATTATATTTCCGATATTCTCTGCAGAATCCCTCAAACTCAAACAATTATGCAGTTCTAGAATATGTATAACTCAATTAAAACTTTATTCTGAATATTGTAAAGATTGCATATTTTTATAACTTCTGTGGCACTGCTACACATCACATGCATAAAATAATTTAAAAACAATAATATGGGAACCTTTGTAAATGTTTGCATGTGTCTTCATACGGCTCCAAAATGGACACTTCAGTGTTTTCGGGAATGAAACCAAATCTCTACATGTTACGACATCATAATTTGGTACACTCAATCCTTCAATCCATTCCACAAGCACATATCCAGGCTGAAATAAAACATAAGTTACATGAGAAAGCTAAGAAAAAGTGCGAATTTCTCACAGGGTTATATGATGAATAACATAGACCTCAGTTCTGAGACATAGCCATAAACAATATCAATACCTCACGAAGTTTTTCAATCAAATTATTTACAGAATACAACGATAATGGTAACAAATCAGCATGAAGCGCTCTTGCAGGCCAAAATCTGAAAAAAATCTTTATACAAATCGCTTTATTAAATGATTTAAAACATCGTAACACAACGTTAGTTCAGACAAAATTGGAGAAGATAAATATATCTTACAAGCCTTTATTTTATTAAAATTCAGAATTTTTGTTTTCCTTCATTTTCATAAATTTGCAAATTTTTAATGAAAAAATCTATTTCCTTGGAAAATGAAACATTTCCAAGTTTTGGAATGCATTTCGCATTCCAAAATCAATATTTCAGATAAAAAAGAAAAAATAGTGGCTTTTACCTAGATTTGTAAGTTGCCAAAACATAATCACCAATTCTCGGGAAATCAAAACATCGGCAGAAATCACATACATATGAATTATGATCGGTTTCCGTTTCTTTGATTTTATTTTTATCAACGCAACTGTGGCAAAAGAACGTATGCAAGAGTCACATGCCACTTTTTGAGATTCATTTTCTACAAGGAATATAAAAATCTATAAATATGAAAAATCTTATTATAATTGATAATTTGTGCTTCAGCAAATTAGAACATAGTTTCCTTTCTCTTTATTGCAAAATTTACCGAAGGAATTTTCACATTTAATGCAGTATGAAATATTTCGTTTTGACGCACGTTTCACAGTGCTATGTCTTGGACAAAGTACATAGCGATCACGTTTTCGATCCATGTGTAGTGAACCAACTATGACGCATGAACGATGCCAGGCGAACACACACTTTACGCATCGTATAAATTTCCTAGAAGTTAATATCAAGTTATTATCGGCTTTATCGGGAAGAGCTGCAACCTATTAGTTCTAGTTAAATATGCAATTTTCTGTCTGCTTAACTTCAAAAATTTTTGAACACTGACAAAAAGAGCGATCAGCCGTTTTCATCTTGCAGCATTCCTGACGTAGTGGGTTTATAGTCTTTAATGAAAAATATTTAAAAATTTAAATTTCAAAAGTCGATAAATTATTATATCATGGCAAAGCTAAAAAAATGATTACCTTGAAAAGCCCGTGTTCGCAAAAGCTCCTGATGACAAAATTGCATTCATGTTGAGGACATATCCACTTTTTACTATCTTTTAAATTGATACAAAGATCACCATGCCTGTCGAATATATGGATCCTCGGTAGGAAATCACCTGGAAATTTAATTCTCATACAAATGTAAAAGTGTTAACAGAATGATAATTACCTTGTTCTTTTGAACAAGTAGGGAACTCTGGTAACAAAAAAATTTGGGTAATTTGGATAAGGACCTTCTGTAAAAATCAAAAAACAGTTTTCATGGAATCGCAAAGTGCACGATGGGAAACTGCATTTCCTGATTTTATTATGACCGAAAGCAGAAGCATTTTCGTCAACAGTAACTGCATGCTCGTCACCATCATTAATTTGAACACTAGTTGAAGGACGACGAACAATTTCCTTATCATCAGATCCGCTCAGTTTTTCACAAATGAAGCATTCTTGCTTTCCGATACCTGGAAATAAACGTACATCGAAATCCATCAAGGATTTTAATATTGACATAATAACAGCATTCATTTCAATTTTTCTTGAAAAATGCATTAGTTTTGGCAGCAACCAGCATGTTCAAAAAATGGGAAAAAAGACATCAATCATTTTTCCTTTAGTTTGAAATTATTTTATCAGAGTTCATCAGAGTGCATATTTGCCATGTTGCGCGTGTAGTTTATTACGATCTTTGGCTAATCCCGATTATATGTCAAACGAAAACCAGCCTAAGCAAGCCAATCAAGCCGTGAAAAACCAATAAATGGGTTAAAATAGGTATATATATATATATATATATATATATAATATATAGCATTATAAAAATCTCATGTACTATCCCAGAATTTAGGGTAAGTTATGTATATGCAAATAAAGTGACGCATACATACGATGCAAACACAAAAATTAATAGAACTATGACTAAAGGAGTGAGATTTTTATAATTCAAATGCACGAATAGTTCAAGAACGTACTGAATTGGCGTCTTCCCCATCTATCTTCTTTTGAATCATCAGATTCCTTATCAGACGACTCCAGCACTGCAAATGTAAGTTTTGTTTGAACTCAGCTTATTGATAAATCCTTTTACTAAAATTAAAAAATTATGTTTGAGAAAAAAATAGAAGAAATCATTCACGCATCAATCATTACTATGTATTTTCGATTTGTTCCTTGTTTACTGAAGAATAGAATTTTGCCGCCTTTCAATACAGGATGATTCGTTGCTTCGTATTGTTGAATCGGTCGGATATTTTTTAGAAAACGTACAGTCACCTGATCTGGTAATACCCAAGCCGTGAGGCTAAAATTTATAGCTCCTTATTTACAGCAATAACAAGCAACAACAAGCTGCTGTTCTACAAACTCAAATATTGCTTCCTCTTGCGACAAACGGTCAAGAATCCTTTTAACAATTCCTGCACCATACATAAGAAACTTTCATTTCCCGAGTTATCATTCCCACATAATGTCACCGCTTATATAAAAATCAGTTCCCTATACAACACTCCAACTCCATTCCAAGTGCCTCCCAGAAATCTCGAGAATTCTCGACCCACCGTATGCGAAGCTGGAGCTTTCCGCTCAATGGCAATCATAAGGTTTGAAATTCAAAATGTCCGCCATCTTGTGCAACAATCAGTGAAACTGGTTATCCTATCGGGTTACGGTATGGGTTACGGTGAATTATTGAAGAAAAACTTCTATTGGATGGATTAATTTTTATTCTATAAATGTAATTTTCATTCAAACAATTATTTTTTTTACAAACTATTATTTTTATTTTACAAACTTCTATTGGATTGCAACATTTATTCATTTGTTTAGCTTTGATTCGATAAGCATAATTTTATATAAGTCGTAGATATTGAAATAGATAGTAGTAAAAAAGGAAATGACAGAGAGATCAGTGTGCTTAACATAAGGCACTTTATTCATAAAATATCTTTTTTACCATTCCATTTCATAGCATAATCATATTATATTCAACTAATCCGTTTATATGTAATGAAATTAACTGACACATATATCCGGAATGTACCGGCGAAATATTGGGATAACAGTAAATCGTAGATTTGGGAAAAATTTGCCTTTTGAAAGAGAACATATTAAAGGCTTGCTTTTTTAGCAAATTTAGCCCAGTGTTCCACTGTTTGACGTCCCAAATCGAAAACAAGCGAATGTAATTCCATGCCTTTTCCAGCATGCGTGTTATTACGTCGTAACGATGTTCGCTGTGCCGCATCGATCGTTGTATTGATAGGTTCCGCTTCCGTATCACTGCTGCTTTCCGTCCATCCTTCGCTACTTTCATTTGCTGTATTAACACTCATCATCACTTCACAAAATTGTTCAAAATCACGACTTTGCATTTGCAAGCTTGACCGTACAAAATTTTCACTAAGATTGCTTCGATTACTCCAATATGAATTTCTTGCCATTGGTGCAGATGCATTCAATCGCCTGAAATATGAAACGTTGCAATTCAGTGTATGATATCATTTTTCCTCTCCATTTTCTATTCAAATTACATTGAAGAACTATTGTATTGTTTGATCAGGTTTAGATCATATTAAATACTTTATTCCGTCATTTCTTATTGATTAAAGAATCGTATTTTCCAATAATATTTCCTCATATCTTTTCACTGATATCTTTGTTGAAATCGCCCGTTAAAAAGCTATAAGATTATTAAAATTATTCAGATTTAAATTTTGTTAAGGATTTACTTCGATACTCGTAAAGGTTCCCCGTGCTTTCGTGAATATTGCTTTTCGAGCTTACGAACACACTTTCGCAAAGGTGCGCATGTTAACCATTGTCCATAGGTTAAACGCATACGTTCGTTGAAATATGCATAGATAAATGGATTACACATATGATTACATAGCCAAACCTACGAATACTGCACTTCATCATTTAAAAAATTTTTTTAATTACTACAAACTATAACTGTATACAAACTATAATTGTATTTAGCTTATGCAACTTTAAATAATCAGTGGCAAAGTTCAATACATGAAACTGAAACTTTATCATTTCGCAAGAACTATAATGACTTTTAAATAAATCTGCATAACAATTATTGAAAAAACTAGACACTTCAAACCGTCGACTGATTCATTATCAGTCTAATTAAAAGGAATAGTTTGTATAAGATCTTAGCTTTGTTTTTTTTTTTGTTACGAGAACTTATGACGATAAGTCAAAAGTTGCACCTCATCGGTTATTTAGTTTTTGCCGCAAAACAGGATATTAATTGACAACGGAAGAATTTCATTCGATTTTATAATGTTGACTTACCAAATGTAGAAAAATATACTGCCAACTGGTTAATATATCGGTCATGAATGGTTTAGCAAAGAATATAATAGATGAAATGGTGCAAATGAGAGATGGATAAAAAAATTGAAATGTTAAGCGAGCCTGAAAAAAAAATAAGGCTAATGTTCAATAAGCCTGAAAAAAAGGATTAATGTTAAACGAGCTTGAAAAAAAAAAAAGCTTTTACTCTTGATTAAATCTTTATATAAAAGATGACAAGAAAATGCAATCATGCATGCATTTATTAAGCTTTGTCAACCGGTAAATAAATTCTATCATAACACTTTTTACCCGCAATAAGTACGCGATGCCCTTCACGAACTAAAATATATTTAAAATGCTATGTAAAGAGAGCTTACTTGTTTTTGAATCTTTTAGCACTACCAATATTCAACTTATTGCAATTAATTTTATGCCGAACTTTGTGTATTTTAATAAGTACCATTAAAGAACACGACCATTGCGCTAATATGCTGGTAAAGTTGAAGAATGATGCAAGTACGATAAATACTGCTATAAATGGCAATATTTTAGAAATAATTTCTGATTAATTTAAAAAAAAATAAAAATTAAAACTTGTCAAGATAATTGCAATATGATAGCGATTTCAAATGAAGAGATTTAATTTCATTTCAAATAAACATTCCACTTAAATTTGTGATTTTTGATTCTAATCAAATAACAAATTTTACTTTTCGAGAAAGTAATTGAGAAGACATTTTCGTGAAATCTTAACTCTCTCCTCTCAAATATCTTTCAAAAAAACAAAAAAAAAAGAGATAATGTTTTGTTCAAAATTAAGAAATTCACTCTACCTGGCCTTCTTCCAGCTGTATTTAAAAAACTTACTGTCCACATATCAGTCCTCATACCCATCAATGGCACAGGCATTGTTCCAAAATAAGCTGAAAACTAAATTACTATTTAGAGAATAAATAATAAGCGTAAAGAAAAAAGGAAAGCTAAAGATCGTTAAGGCAGATTTGGTTAATTTCATATTAAATAAAGTAAAAATGAGACAGTAAATGAATAATTAAAAAGAGATATCAACTTACAAAGTGGAAAAGATTAAGAATAAAATTGCTCATTTGCCAGTAATAAGTTATCTTATCAAGGTATTATATGAAGTTATATTACTTAAGACTAACTAAGTAAATAAAAATTCTTTATAATCTCTGCGTTTACTCGTTTAAAAATCATTTTGAAGTTTGATAATTAATTATTGATGCCAGTTATAATCTTTGCTTTTCTTGAAGTTCATGGGAATAAAACTTAATGTTGCGTGTAATATTTACGTCAAATTATTACTGAAACATTATAATGAATGGATGAACCTGTAATAATGCCGACAAGCCATGTTATTGTAGAACCAATAAGCGCAAATGATACGCGATTGATTGTTTTAGCACGTGTACGGTAGAAGCAAATAGCAACACAACGATTGATACCCAATAATGCGTAACTTATTATTCCTGCTGTCCAGGCAGCTATTTCAAGAAATGATAGCAAAAATAAGGAAAAATGCAAATCATCCAGAAGTGTATCAATTTGATTTTTATTTACATTGTACGATTGACTATGAACTTTATTCATCTTCAAAGTTGCAAAATCAACCATAGAATTTGTATGGTTCAGATCATATATTTTGATAAATTTTGGGCTTAAAATTGATTTGCGGCTATTAAGAAGCTCAACGGAATTATTGGCAGCACTGTCATAATTGTGATAAGGCACTTGAATAATATTGAGGCCACAAACGAGACCGGCAATAATTAGCATGATAGCATCAGCCAATGCAAGATTGGCCATAATGGTATAAGCTGACAAGCGATACATCCGATAACATGTAATCATTAGCAATGTTACCATGTTGCATAAAGTACCAGTAATTCCAATGAATATATAAATTCCTCCTACAGCATTTGCCACTCCGCTAAAGCCAAATATTTCATCAATCATTTCAAGTTTTTATAATTTCCGATTTTCGATTGTTGAGTGTTTCTTTGACTGCATTTTATTTTGTTCTGTAAACAAACTGTATTCATGCTTATCGATTCGTTTCAGAAATAGATAGTGAAATTAGAATATTTACGATACATATGAATGATATTTTATTTTGAAGCTATAATGATTTTTAAATTTTCCAAACAAACAGATCTATGCATTTCATTAACAGCAAAAATAAAAGCCCTCGAGAATTACAGCATGATAAGCTGCAATCATATGATGACGACAATTGAAATTACGCACACTGTGATACTACTATTCCATTCTTCAACAAATAGATTAACCTGAATCATTTAGCCAATATAATTATTTTAATACTATCTTCTTTTCTTTTTTAAATGAAAATATTTAAAACAAAAAAGAAAATGAATTAAAATATTTTATAAAAGATAAAAATAAAAGTTTTGATAAGGAAATAAAAATTAAATGAAAGGTATACTGATGATTAGCTCCAAAAACATACTTTCTCAATGGAACTTTCGGGAGAAAAAAAATATAAAAAAATGGAAAAAAAAAGAAGGAAAAATAAAGAAGAATTCGAAAAATTGTTGAAAGGATGGAATGAATGAGTTTATATGAATGCTAATAAGGCCTAGAAATATTAAGGAGATAGGCCAAGCCACATCACATCCATACACTCACACTCTTTAAGTGAAATGTGTAGTAATAAAATAATTGTGGAAAAAGAATTTTAAGCTCTCAAAAAACTCTTCACATTCAAGTCATTTCGATGTAGCAGATCTTTAATTTTATGAGACAGTAATCTTTCATCAGTAAACTGGACAACAAACATCACAGCCCCTGTCAAACTGCATAAAATACTTATTCCCTCCCACTCCTTTTTCTTGTCTCGACGATCAATTGAAGTGAACGCTTGCTTGTTAATGCATTATGCAAGAAAATACAAATTGAAATTTGTTAAAACTATGCTAAATCTTATTTTTTTACTCTCGACTTCGAAATATGATGAATTTTCCATTTTTCTAAATTTTCAAAATTTGCCTAAAATATTCAAAATGTTCAAAGAACTAAAAAAAAAAGAGAAAAATAGATGGAACTGTAAGAGCAATTTCATCAATGAAGAAAGCATCAGATGATTATCATAATTTTTATAAATTCAGATTCAGTCATAGAAATTCAGCTTGTCAGTTATGTCTGATATCAACTAATGGTGACCGAAACTACGGAAATTCACTTGGAGTGATACATTACTGAGCTATAGCAAATTTACTTTGTATTCCTGTTCAGTAGCTTTATTCAATATTCTTGAATAATTAACAAGACAGATTCACTTGCTGTTTGGTACGTTCTTTTCTTTTTGTTCTAAAATGAAAATTTTCTTTAACGATAATTTGAAATGAAATCGATGATTTTGTCTTAATGATAATTTAGTGATAAAAATGAAATCAATAAGTTATTAATGTCATTTATGAAAATGAAAGAAATATATTCGTTTAAATCGATCGTAATTCCATCATATTCAATATTTCAATTATTTTGAAATAAGAATTTGACAGAACTGATTGCTAATATGAAATTATCATAAGTGTATGTGAAACTATATATCTTTTCAAATGAATTATTGAGCATTTTTGCATTTATTTAATGACAAAACCATCAAAAATATTTAATAATAGATGGAAGCATTAAGAAAAGTTGTTTTATATGATTCTATTGAATGTTTAATCTTATGAAATCTCTCTCTCTCTCTCTCTCTCTCTCTCTCTCTCTTCTTTTCTTTTTTCTTTCTATAATTTGTAAAAATCTATGATTTTAGATTTCTTTGAATAAATAATAATTATTCCGATTTTCATAATTTTGCATTATTTCGTATTAATTTGTAAGGATGATTATTATTTACATAATATTTTATAAAATCACTTGAGAATCGTATGAATTACAACTGAAACAATAAATTATAAAAATTGCGATAAATAATGAATTCAACAACGAAGTTGTTAAATGTATCGAAAAAAAGAAAGAGTTGAAAACAGAAAATTGTAAACACAAAAATCCGCATTGACACTATAAAGAAAACTTTTCATGGCGTTTAATTTTTCAAATTTATATTTATAAATTTCAAATAAACAAAAATAAATTCAAAAAAGGTGAAATCTAAACTTTACATCGCTTTGACTTTACCAATTGTAGCAAAAGAAAAACAATTAATTACACTTTTTTTGATAAGAAGAAAATTTAACAGTTTCATTGTCAAAAATTTATTCCAACCATTAATTTAAGCATTTTATTTATTTATTTATTTATTTATTAATTCTCTTTTTCGAAAAAAAAGAGAAATATAAGCATTTTATGAGTGAATTAAAAAAAACATTTAAATTTTTAAATGTAATAGTTAACTTCAATTTACTGATATCAATCAAAATCGTTCAAGCCTAATGGCAATCAACATCAGAACTAATGCTTTCGTAGTCATAAAAAAAAAAGAAAATTTTACGATAGCATCTATTTTATTGCTTAGATTAGTAAAATTTCTAAGCTTATAAATATTTATAAACAATAAAATTTCAAGCATTTTCTCATTGACCAACAGCATATTCTTTTAATATGCAACGTTACGATAGAAGTTTTATTAGTTAATGCTATGTGATTCAAAATTTTCGATCATTTAATAAAAATTCTTAAAAATACATGAAGTTTTTAGCTATCTTACAGTATCAAGAAACAATTCCTGATTTCTTGAAATAGCTGATTTAGTTGAACTATGAATTTTCATGCAAGATAAGCTATTATATTTGATTTCAATTTGAAGATAGAAGTTATAGCCTACCAGTATCTTCAAGTATCAAACTGGATTCTTATGGATGTGGAAAGATTATTATAAATCAATGCTTATATGTTTCCTGATTACTTCGATCAAAACCAATCTCTGAACTGCTGATACAATAGAAGCAAATTAAATTGTCGATTGTAAAAAGAAGAAGGAAAACACGAAATAGCATTTGCAATTTAAACAATAGTTATAAAAACAAATTATGATAAATATATATTTAAAAGATACTATTATTCAGTTGTTTTTTCCAGTCAATATGCTGATATGCTCTTTATCGTTGGTTGCTATGGATATGATAAGAATTATGTTTAAATTTTTTAAAATAAAAATGATGAAAATTGTTATAAGAAACAAATGCCAAGTTCGAATATGTAAAAATTGAAAAATATCCATTGCTTTCTTAATAAATGAACATTTCCCTTTAATATAGTAATATTCAAAATATCATTAGCTTGTTGTAATGACCAGAAATGTTAGTGAAATGGTTACAGAATATTGCCAATATCTTGTAAATTATTCTTTCTTCAAAACTTTGAATTTCATTTCCGAATTCTATCATCCAATTAAGCCATACATGATGTTTTCAATGTAGCCTTTAGATATTTACAAGAAAAACAAACTTTGTCTGATATTATTGTTTACAAATTAAATTGCAATTATTTCATATTCTGAATGTCCATAATTTATTGAAACGAATATTTTAATAGTTTAATAATTATTTGAAGCCAATATAGGTAAATAGTAATAATAATTACTAGCAGTCTGTAAAATTATCTTACTCTTTAAAAGTTTTATTTTGCTAATTAAGTCGCAAATTGAAATTTTTTTGATTGAACTTTTAAATGAAAATAGTCGGAATAAAATATTTTTTATCACTAAAACAGAAAAAAAAAAAAAAAAAAAGAAATCGAAACATCTGTTGGAATTAATAATAGCTTAACTTATTAAAATGTCATTATAAAAAATTAATAAGACTATTAGTTTTACTTGGCTCTCAGATAATTATTAAGCTATCAATAAGTTTAGATAAAACCAATAAGATCACTATCATATCTATGACATGAGATAAAACTATCATCCAACATTTAGTTATCCTGAATAATATTGCAAGGAAAGCTACAGAAAGTCAAAATATCAGCTATTTTTGTTGCATAAAATATAAAACGTTATCAGCAAGCTTATAGTCCAGTTTTTATCAATGCTTCAAAAGTTCCTTTTACTTTGACTTTTTATTGAAACTAATTATTGAATATATTTTTCACTGGTCTATGATCTTCAATGTTCCATTGCCATTTTCAAATGCAACTATAATAATTTTCTTCATTCGGATAATATCTATCATTTTCTAATTTTTTTTTTTTGAAACTTATTGTTTATTTGTCATACTGATAGATTTTATGGCGATAACATAAAAATTCATATTTCTTTTTTCCAAACGTTGATTATTGATGAAAAGAATTAAGCAGCGAAAAGTTTTGCACCATTTCTTTTCCAAGAATTTAAATAGTTCGAAATTTTTTAATCTAAGCGTTCGGCTTTTTCAAAATTATAACTTTTCATTGAATGGATGTGAAAAAGAATTTTTTATTCCTCAACCATAATTGAGATTGATAACGTCGCTTAACCCTTCCGAATGTAAAAATTATAATTTGTCAGTCAACTATCGAACTTGTCATTTTTAATTCGCTAACAAAAAAAAAAAAGAAAAAAATGGAGAAGTTGAATTGCTATAATTTCATATTATGATTCGAATCAAAGAAAAGTATTTAACATCTTAATTAATGCACCTTTTATATCATTTATCAGATAGCAATATTTATTTTATATAATATCAGTTCAAACAACATGATCCTTGTTTTAATAGAATTGAAAAATTTCAAACAATTTGCGAAAATTAAAATAATTTTAATCATATCGAAGTCTCTAGCGTTAACTTTAAACTTCAACTTTTAGAAATTGTTGCGAAGAGAAAATGAAATTAAAAAAAGAAAGTTGTCAATATTCTTTTTAATGATGAAATTAATCTTTAATGTCTGAAATTTCTATATTCATCATTTGTGCAAAGTGAAACATTTGCTATTAGCTAGTTTTTATATTTCATTTGAATATGTATTTGATATGTGTCTGATGAAAGATGCCAAGAATCAAACATTTTTCAAACAACAAGCAATTTTTGTTGATGAAATTATTTCATGAGGTCGAGAAAAAAAAAAAAAAGCGTATTTCTAAAATGACGAGGAAAATAATAGTTGGCCCAATTGGCCTGTCATCTTTTCTAATCGTTCATTTTATTATGAATAAAGAAAAATATCATAAAATAATTTAATATTTTAGCTAAAAAGAAATGATAGTAACTTTTTCTCTTTTTTTTAAAAAAATATTTTCTTAATATTAAAAGATTTATATGTATAATTACGTAAAGATTACATTTAAATAGGAGAACAATGAAATAACAATTATTTAAGATAAAATTATTTGAAAGAAAAATAAGGGATTTTGTTTTCTCGAAGCATTCCATCCAAAAGAGAATTAAGCAATGAAGATTGATTAAATGACGTTAAACGGAAAGAAAAAAAGAACGTAGAAAAGTTAATTAACTTAAAGGATGCATTGAAGAGAGGAAGATATGAAAATATTGATTAAATTGATATAGACTGGAATAGTGGACAAAAGAAAGAGAAGAAATAAAGATAACAAATTTTATGGATCCGGAAAACAATAAATATGGTATAATATACAAAAGGAAAAAAAGAAGTTAAATTACGAAGGGATAAAATTTGAATTTACTGAACAATAGGAACAGAGAGAGCTTAATGGATTGTTATTAAAGTGTACACAAAATTTGATGAAATTCAAACATTCTCGCTTTTACCATTAAACAGCAAATTTAAATAGCCTTTGATAAGTTTTCTTAAAAAGAAAAAAAACTTTTTCCGTTTTATTTTTAGAATAAGAAAAGCTAAAGATTTTTTAGTTATTTGTTTGTAAACTTTCCCATTTCAAAATTGGCATACAATCTTTGTTATAAAATAAACTTCGCAATTTACTAATGACATTATTAGAAATCTTTCGCATACTATTCCAATTTGTAGAATAATATTTGTTAGGAAGGATTAGTACATATCAAATTAATTATATAAACAATTGTAATTTCTAGAGCAACGAATGACTCATCGAGAATGACAAAATCTTCAAAATAATGAAAGAAAAAAAGCGATCGGAAATAAGGATCATTCTTTTGACAACTTTATCTTTTGATAAACAGTATGTCAATAGTTTATGTCATTCTGTCAAAAACATAATTGAATTTAGTTAAACAAGTAATTTGAAGCCTGCAGATAACATTGTTAAATTTGCAAATATATTCAACATGCATGCTATTTCGTGTGCAGTTTCATTACTTAAAAGTATGCATGCACCATATTTAGCTAAACTGGAAATGCATGTTGTTTATCAAAGATTATAGCAAATGCTATATGCAATTTTCAAATTTCCTATACATCTATGGTATTTTAATATTGATATATTTAGTCTTTGAGAAGAAATCCTTCACAAACTTTTCAAAAGGTCAACGCACAATATGAAATTTCAAAAACTTTTTATAAATAATATTTGCTATTACTTACATTTATTCATCACATGTAGAAGAAATATATTTTTTTAGGATTAAAAATGGATGAATAACATTTTAGTGATAAAATGAAGTTTGCAATAGCAATAATATTTCTATCAGATAATTAATTGCTCACAACGGTTATTTCTTAAAACAACATCAAACTTTATCAAACACTCTTTTCAATTGGATTCTATGAATGAACATAGGGAATGGTTACATCGATACATGCATCGTAATCTTATCCAGCAATATTTGATAAAACAGAAATATAATAATTATTAATGCATATGGAATATGAGTTATGCAAACTTGAATAAATGAGTATAAAGAATCATATTGATGCTATCATATCTTCCATTTCATGCTTATCATAAGATAAGAAAATTGTGCTTTGAAATTATATTGATTTTACTTCTTTATTTTTTGATTATTGTTGAAAAAAATTTCTACCATCGAAAGGAGCATATGACAAATTTTTCTAGTTGAATCGATTTATTATTCAAAATTTTAGTACATAAGTATAAAATTTAGATATGTTGATATGCATATCTCTCAATAACAATGATCCCTTTGAATTTGCACAATGTTCTCTTTTTGGCTTTATATCACAGATGTCAAAGTTAAATTATGAATTTCGATCTAAGAATAAAACATAATTATCTTCCTATTTGCTCATAACTAATTATTTATTTTACTCTAATATATTAATTATACAACATCAAATCAGTGAAAATTTTATCTATTCTTAGATAAATTCTACATATGTGATAAGTTAATTATAATCATTGCGCTCAAATTTGATCAGATAATTTTAAATGATCGCATTATTACATTTAATAATACGAAAGGACTAAACGGATTTCATATTATGCCAATTTCTTAATATTAATGATATATGATTCGCTGCTTGTAATCTCTATCCTGGCATAAATTCAGAAAAACATTCCCAACAAATTCATAATGATTCTCATAACTTGGTAATGTTCCCCATGTTACACATCAGTTTCATTTCGAAAGAATGAAACAAATGCTTCTCAAAGATTATTCACTGTTTTGCTATTCTTCACCTATTTCTTTATCATTTCGTCATCCCTCATCTTTGATTTCCTTATCATTTTGTTATCTTTTATCATTAGTTTTTTGGTCATTTCGTTATCCGTCACCTTTGTAGGAAAGTGACAAAAAGACAAATTATAAAAGTTATAGAACAATTGTTAAATCTAAAAAAAATTTTAATCAATCTCGATGAGTTAATATATAGCAAGTATTTAACAAAATAATTATGAAATGTATTGATTTTATGACTATTTGGATAAATTTGCATTATTTAATTTGTGCGATGCATAATGTTAATAATATTAGCATGAAATTTTCCGATGAGAAAAGAAATAGATTAACTTTTTTTCTAATAAAATTAATAAATTTTCATAGGACCACAGTAATATGAAGTATTAAATCGTTTTGAAAGACAAAGAGCATAGAGCAATCGAAGTGTTACTTCCTGAGGTCATGAATGTTACCCTTCCAAAATCAAATTTCTTTAGCACAACATGATTTAGATTCTTCAATAGCAAGTAGCAATTAGCAGTAAAATTTGTATTCATCACATTTTATACCTCAACCTCACAATTTTGAATAGGATTCAACTTACTTAAAATTTCAATACGCGCAACTAATAGTGTGTGTGTGTCCCAGATCAAGTGTCCCAGATTCCGATAATTCGAGGCACCCACTCTATCATCTACCTTTTCGATAGTATATGTAGTTTTTCAGGGAGTTGCTAAAGTTTCATAAAACGCTGCTCATCTGCTAATTCGCAGAATTTGTTTTCGATATTATAGAATTCTTGAATAATTTTCTGGGACATCATATTATGCATCTATTGTTTTTTGTTTTTTCCAACAACGTTCAATTTGATTTGAAATGGATTAATAGGTTTCTGAACAATTTGTCGGATCATATGAACATTGCTAATAAAATTCCATTAATTTCAATAGGCGAGAAAAAGTTCACTATTACTGGCCAGACAGAAAATTTGATTAAATAATTGAAACAATTCAATTAAGCAGTTGGAATAAGGCATTTAATAACAGTGTCAGTTGGTAAGCAGGAAATAATGACGTATAAAGAACAGGCTTTAAGCTGTGTATAAGAAGTAACTTGGCTAGGCTGGTACTGAACAATAAAGCAAATAGTCTTCTACGCTTAATCAGTATCATTATCTCGTTTACTTTTTCTGTAATTAAATTCTATAATAAGAAATTGAAATTAAGATCGTAGTATCAATTTATGAATACTTTTTTTTTTGCATTTCTAAGCATATAAGTGAGAAGCTGAATAGAAGCCAAGAAACAATGCTTAAATCTGTTTGCCGATCACTTATCGTTTTCATTATTGGTCGGAAGTTTCAAATATCACTTTAACAAACTTTACATTATCATAATTGTTCTGTCATTTATTATGGCTTATTTAATGATTTGTTTGAAACGATAGTCTAATTTGATTTATTAAAATAAATATTCATCAATCACTGATCATCCAGAAATTAATGCCATATTTTTATATTGAATTGATATGTATAATTAAATTGAATTTAAAATTCAGTGAGGAGTAAATTTAAATCACTTTTAATATAATTCTTTGAGGTTCAAAACAGTTGTTTGATTGATATTGCTGTCATTCCAATGACAACTATCTAATGGATAGATTTTAAAAAGCTGGTAGAACGGCTGTCATCGCCGAACATCTTTTGATAATACTGACACTCGATCATATCTGATGGGCAGTTGAGTCTTGAAATGAAATTATACACACGTTCTATGCTATATTATCTTCTGCAATTGTGGTATGTTGTTGGTCTTTCTTCTTTTTTTTTTTTCAACAATTTGTTAAATTGAAAAATTATTTTCCAATATAATTGAGATAATATTATCGTTGCAAATCGATGAGAATTAAATAATTTCGTTTTTGCAAGCTATTAATATGTTTAAACTTTTTATTAAAAATTAATTCAAATCAGACAGTCAATTTTGATTATGCAAAAATATTGGCACTTCTTTGAATTATGTCCATGTAGAAGTAAGATGATATTAATAAATATCATGATGAGACTAATAATCTATCCCATTTTATTATTTTTAATTAAATACTATTTTAAATTCTTTTTTTTTTGTTAAAAAAGCATTAATAGTTCGAACTATATGAAAGTTCATAAATTTTGCATTGTTTAGTCTGCAAAACATAGTACGTTGGTTATATTATTTCAAAATATTTTCCATGAACTTATTTTTAATCTTTTGAGAATTTCTCATTTAAAAGAACAAAGACCATTTGGAAACAAAAAATTGTATACCAAATCATTTGATGAATCATATTGTTTTGTCAACAAATCCCTTCTCATATAATAGTTATGATTAAAAGTATATTCAAAAAAAAAAAAAGAAAAATAAGCACGCTGTCAAATTGAACAATTGTTCAATTCTCAGAACAAATAATGTGTACTCATGTTTTCTTTCTCTGTTTGTTTTGTTTTCCCTAAAGTTTTATTTCCGAATATAACTTATAATTTGTCAAAAATTTTGAACCTTCATTTCCATCTAAATTTTTAATAAATCAGTAATTTAGGATATTAAATGAAAAATTACGAATGATTGATGTATGTTGATTTTATGAGGAACTTTTTGAAAATTTTTAAAATCAAATTTTAGCAACTAACAGCATATTTGTTCCTATTTTTTTCTTTTTTTTTTTAAAATTCGCTTTATTTTTTTTAGAAAGAAAAGATTTTCGGTTACTATTTCCCGAAAATAAAGGAAGACTAAGGCATTGAATTGAGTTATAATTAGATTTATTTGACAGAAATTTGTTGTTTATTTATAGCTTGGGCGTTTCCATCAAGAAAACTATCATGTATGATAATATTCAATAATTTTACTATTCTTTTCTTGTTTTTTTTTTTTTTTTTTTTTTAACTATACGTTTTTATTTCATTCCTTTAGCATTCTTTCGTAGTTTTCAACAAGCGTATACTCTTATCAAGTTGTAAGCTTAATAAAACAACTTAGTAATTTGAGCTAATTCATTTGAAAGAGGTAATACTTAAATTTTAAACATTTAGATCCTTATGATGGATTTTCTTTTCAATCAATAGTTCAAATCATTCAACTATCTAGCTAATAAATGCGCAAATAATTTGAATTTAAAAATTGATGAAGCGAAAAGAAATGAAAATGTGGTGTGATTAATTTCATATAAAAACTCATTCACTAAATTGGTGCACTTTGAAACGAAATTCCAGATTTTGATTGATTAAGTGCTGCTGAAATAATTAATGATCAAATCGCTTTCATTCCTATCTTCTGTTTCATATATATCGTTTAGTATTTCTTATTATGCTAAATTTGTTTTATAATTTCTCTTTTGAATATATAAATTTAAATAATACTTATTAGCTCCATGACAGATAAACATTGACATAGGCAAAATAAGTAACAAATTAAATAACACTTGAAAATCATCTTTTCCTTGCCATAAATACATCATCATTTCACAGTCGGATTCTACTCTGAGATGAAGCAATACTAAATAGCAACCTATTGTTAGCATCATATCGTTCCTCAAGATTACTAAATATTAGCATCATCAAATACTGCCGATATATATATGGCTCACCTAAAATAAAAGCTTATATTATAGTTTCTCAAAGTATTCTGTTTCTTTTGGTTCATCTATGATCCAGCCATCGGCAATTCAAAATCTAGTTTGTCAAAATTTTTCAACGGATGATTGAAATCTCAGTTTAGCTAAAAAGTCACTTTTTAGTTGATTGGCATTGACGGATTTTGGAATACATAAAACGCTATATTTCGGGCTTATGTGAAAGGAATAGATGATCTGCAACAGTTGCTGCTTTAATGTTTCATTTCGTTTCAACAATTTGGGCTTTATCTCAAGTATCATAAATACCAACCATAAAATGATAGTGTCGTCAAGGTGAATTAAGTAAAATAATTTGATAGTTCCTCTCATGGGCTTATTTCAGGTGTTTTTTCCTTCTTCGAATATATTTTGCAGTTATCATAACGACGAGATTAGCTTCACGATCAGGTTGATGAGCAATCAAAAATGCTTTTTATTTCTTCGAAAAGCTTGACAACTTTAATTTGCAATTCCGCATTTTGCAACTTTTGTAAGTTTTTCTAATTTTGAATTATTCATCAGAAATTTATCAATCTCACTTTTCGAAAATAATCAATTGATCCTACAAATCTATACGAATACAATTCTTTCAATTTCAGAATACAAATTTTACTTATATATAATTAAGGTAATCTAATTACAAATTATAAATTCAAAATTTGTCAAGCATTTTATTTTTTATCATTTTAAAAGATATTTCAGGAATTATGCGGTGTTGGCAGTATATAATTTCCATAATAGCATCATATTTCATTGCTGCAAGTGAAAAAATACCATGTGGTCAAAATTTAATTGTATTTATCATAGACGGATATGGAAAAGCATTATTGAATCAGTCGGATATTGGCTTCCGATTGCTAACTCAAAATGGCGTTTACAGCGATTTTCTAAAACCTGTTTATCCAACTCATAATTATCCGAATTGGATGAGTCTCGTAACAGGTTGTCGTTTTCTTTCATTTAGTATTGTCTAATCTCTTGAACTACGAAAAATTTCATCTATCAAAATTCTCATGGTAAATATTAGTGAGAAATTTTCATATTGTTAAAAATTTAACAAACTTCAACTTTAGTTTATCAACAGATACTTATGCACAAGTTCAATTAAATTTAGGATTCATCAGAGTTTGCAGGTTTGTATGCAGAAAATCATGGCTTTGGTGCTAATTACATGTGGGACAGAGTTAGGAATAGAAGGTTTTGGAACGGTGAAACAAATCGCGCTGGTGATACGTGGTGGCCTGATGGTGTGGTACCAGCATGGTATACTACGGGTAAATCAAATGTTGATGTGCACTGTTATTGGATGCCAGGATGTGATGTAGGTTTAGCTTAAAATAAGAGTAGATTAAAGGTATTTCTGAATAAAGGATATCTTCTAGTAAGTTTTCCTCTTTTCATTAATGCCAAATTAGAAAATAAATTTAAGCAGAAAAATTAATTTATTAATGAAATTTATAAACTAAAATTACATTTTTTATATGTAAACTTACCATAATTTGGTCATTGCTGAATGAATACATAATAGATAAGAATTGAAATTTAGGTAAGAATAGTCGAGATTTGATACATAGTTATTTCTTCTATGTAGTAAATCTTGATAGATATTTCCTCGATGTCAATACAGTAAGCCACTAGCTTTTTTATCAAGAATTTTTAATCATCTTAGATCTTGCTACTGTAATGTTAATTTTTTTAAGTTTGAATATTTAAATAAGTAATATTTCCAGCTTCCACATCAAGATATGATTGTACAGGTACCACAGGAGCGTAAGTATAATGCTTCAGTACCAGGACAAACTGATGCATTGATGAACTATTTTCCAGAAATAGTCGAACGAATTGCTAAATATCAACCTTACAAGCAACAAGTAATTTAAATTAGTGATAAAGCAATTTTAATGATTAATTTATTATTGATTATTTATCAGTGATAGAAAAATTTCACACTTTTAATATACTTTATTGGAACTAACCTGAGCAAATCGAAATCATTATTAAATATATGGAATTCATTTATGATTAATATGGAGCTAATATTCATATTGAAATGATTTGAAGTATTTTAGTTTTCCTAATTCGATATGCTGGAGTACAAGCAGCATTGGAAACATTTGGATTACGAAGCGACGAGCTTAAACAAGCTCTTATTAATGTCGATTTGAGCCTTCTTTTGTTACAGGTCATTCCATCGTCATTTTTACATTTTCAAAATAATCATTTCCCGAAAACTATATTTTAGTAAAAAATGTTGTCTTTTATTTCTAAAAATTGTAAGTTAAAGTATTCGAATATGTATAATAGGGTATATCCATCAGTCCTAAAATATCTGTTCACATCTTCACATTACAGCAAAAACTCGAAGATGCGAAACTTTTCGAATCAACAAACTTGATGGTAATCTCGACTCATGGCTTGTATACAGTAGAACAAGAAGAGCAGTTTTCATTGAAGAATGTCTAACGGATTATTCAAAAATTCAAAAAGTAGTTAATCATCATGCTATGATGATGGTTTTATTACAAATCCAGATGAGACCAATGAGGTGTGCACATTGTCTTTATTATATGTTTATCCTTGAGATACAAAGTTTCATAAAAACAAATCAAAATTTGCTATTTTAATCAAAGATAATTCTATCAGATCATGCGAATTATGCAGATTTTCCACTTAAGTCCGAATTTAGATTAAAGGCAAGATGAATATGATCGTGTTCACATTTTTAACAGATTATCACTTTTCTAATTAGAAAGAAATGCATTATTGAAATTTATCAGACAAATAGACTCCATGAATATTTCTGTCCCTAAGTTCGACTATTACCGAAATAATTTAGAACGTATTGTAACGATCATTTTCAGGCACAATTATTTTTAAGGTATTTTTGAATTGAAATTATGCGACCAATGGGCTCCGATGGGTGATTATGACGAAAATGAGCAACCACTTGTATCAGTCTATCAAACTATAGATCTACCAGATCGTTTGCATTGGAAAAAATTTCAATATATGCCAGAAATTGTATTGATCACTCGACCAGGTGCAACTGTCTTGACGGTATATTATCATTATATTTCTTCAGGTTCTCTTCACCATTTCCAACATTGCATTTTTCTTCATCCTACTTTTTCTAGATTTACCGAAGCAAAGAAGTTCTATTTTCATATAAATGCAATTTTTGTATTGAAATAATCCTTTATCATTGTTTATTATCAATTATTTACCTATGAACAGGTATAGAAAAGATCATAATTGGGAATAGAAATTTTATATTATATTGAAATATCATTTTAAGCGTGAATTACCTTCTCTACCACCACATGATGAACAAGAAAGAGATATTCTATCGACTGGTGGTTGGGATAATGAAAACCTCAATATGCATGGCATATTTTTCGCTCGAGGACCAGGTAAATTTTCAAGATCAAAGAACGATATATCTGTATTGGATGTATTTGTTGAGGTAAATGATGTACAGTTAAGCGTTTTCACTTACTCAGAAATTTGGATTAGTATCTTATTATTTCTTTCAGCCTTTAAAGAAGATTATGAAGCATCACATATCAATATAGTTGATATCTATCAGGTAAAATTAAAACTACTTAAAGCTAAATCATAAATTTCATAAATTTGAATCTTTGAAGTATAACAACTTACATTTGTCTTTTTCCTACATCATTTGTTTATCAGTAAATTTAAAATGAAATTGCTAAGCAATTGAATATTTCATTATTAGTTAATAAAATAAATTACAAAAGTAAGTGGTATCTGCTTAATTTCAATATATACATCTATTTTTTACTTTTTTTTGAGATTTATTGAATTTTGGCAGGTAATGATGAATATATTTGGGATCGAGCCACCATATCGACATAATGGTACATGGTCAAATGTAGAAGATCTCCTAAATAGTGGCTGGGAAGCTCGATCAATACCCGAGAATATGCGGGCATTTACTGTAACCAATTGTCAATTATCTTTAATGTACTTCACTATACTGATCTCATCCTTTATCATATATAATCAATTTTTTTGTTTACAGATATTATGATAACTGAACATGTAATGTTCATCCAATGCATTCCTGGTAATTTATATTATTATCGCTCCCGTTATTTTTCTTTCATTCCTATGAAAAAAATGAAAATTAAAAACACAATCCACAAAGGAATGCTAAAGATATTCCTGAAGACCGTACATCAAAGCTAATTTTCTTATTCAGAGTTCATTAATCGATGCTAATTAATAAAACAGCTATTTTACTATGTATAAAGTGAAGAGTACGATGATTTTATCTGTTCATCTATTTTGTTTGGAAAATAATTTGTCAATTATCATATTTCATCAATTTATTAGGTTAACGTTAAATTACTTTCTTATCTACTCCTTGGCTTTTTAAGCTGGAAATTATCATTCCAACTTATCACTGGAAATGTATAGCAAAGAATAACTTGATATAACCCGTACCATGCATTTTTGCTACTTGTTTTTAATATTCGAGAATCCAATCATCAATTCTTACCTCACTTTCTCCATGATTTTTTCTTTTTAATTATATATAGCAAACAATCTACTTCATTTTTCCTTGACATTGAAATCAGATGATTTCAATGCAATGTTGATTTATACGCTTGTCAACCTCGCTTACTGTATTGAAATACATATTGTATGATTTTACAAGATTTCTAGCAGTGAAATTTTACAAGCGAATATTATCAAGCGACTATATCACAATGCACTTTACGCGGAAAAGATGAACAAACCTCTATTGATATTGTCTTTCAAAAACACTATTTACACATACTCATTCTGCTAAATTTCATAATTTCAAGTGTTGCAAGTCGATGAAACAAAGAGAAGAGAATGCTGGTTGAAAATTGATAAAATAGCAGTTATAAATTGTACATCGCTCGTTCAAGTGAATACATTATCATGATGAATCGAAATCTGAGAACCAAATGTCGTTACAAAGTAAAACTTGAATGTGAAGTTTACAGTTTGTAAACAGTAATCATCCTGCTCGAATTTTCAGCTTCCTCCTCTTGGAGTATTATCAATGTTAAACGCTCTAAAACTTTCGGGAATAAAGACACGCGATGTGCGACCAATCTTACCAATCTTCCAGAAATAAATAGACGATCCTTACATCCAATTGATAAGCCAGAAGGAACTATATTCAAGCCACCACGGTTTAACTGGAAAATAGGAATAAAAGATTTTCTTGACAGAAGATACTTAAACTAGATATAGCATGAAGATGTCATGAGTTGATGATCATCCCATATTTATCAAATTGCTCCAATAGACACTAACAAAACAGTTGCAAGAAAATTTGCAATAAATGAACTATTATTTATAAAGAACAACTTGGCAACGCTAAACTCTATAAAAATAAAACTTACGGCAGTTTATGAATATGTAGCGTGAAAAAATCAGTTACCAATTGCAGAAAGTACACAACAAAATATTGCAAATGAAAGAAATAATGGTGATAGGTGAAATTCCACAACCTAGGAACAAAAACAATTGAGAATAAAATAAAGTATGGACAAATTCAAATTAAACTAAACTATCCCGCACAACCAATCAAATTAACAAATGGATTAATAAAACTCGACCATAAGAAAGCAACCGGTTATAGCTATTAATCAAAGTCCATAAGATATACGCAGAAAGAAAGCAAATATTGCATTTGAAGTTAACTTTCTCAAATATATGTAACAAATAATTTCAAAATAATTTCAGCATATGTCGTGAAGTTAGAAACAATCGCAATATAATCGAATGTAGCAGAAACATCATAAACATGATATGGACAACAATGAACAATATTAACACACAAGAAAAACTGGAAATAGCAACATAAAGATGTATCGCAACACAGTACGCCTAATAAAGGTAGATGAGAGAGGAAATTACGATGATGAAAATATTTATAACTGGGAGACTTATGCAGAACGGTTTATCCAGAAGTAGGTGTCAATAAACTGTGAAACGCTATTTTATAGTAAGGATGGACCTTGGTTCTAGGTCTCCTCTGCATATTATCAAAATTTGTTTTATCCACAGGTTCCTCAATCATCCTATAATTCATTTCACTA
Organism: Dirofilaria immitis; assembly: GCA_024305405.1. NCBI lineage: Eukaryota > Metazoa > Nematoda > Chromadorea > Rhabditida > Onchocercidae > Dirofilaria > Dirofilaria immitis. The sequence continues at coordinate 2,422,050 of JAKNDB010000110.1, forward strand.
TCTAAACCTATTTCAGAAATGTCGTCATAACCATCACCATCATCGTCGTAACATCCATTTTTACCAAAAACCGTTGAAAGCATATCAGAATTTCCCGTGATACATGATTTAGAACAATTGACGACCTCTTGCAAATTGTCGGATCCAGAAGGTGAGTGACTCTCAACAACTTCTGAAGCACTACGACTCAAAGAAAGGTTGCGACCATTGTAGTAAGCATAAGTTGATTGGAATTTCATATCTTCATCACAGAATTGCTCGTCTTTAACGTCATGATTGTCGATATTATCAATGCAATTAAGGAATCCTTTGATAAAGACATCAAATGAGATCCATCAATAAAGCTCATAGTTGTTGCAACAGCGGCAAGAATTTGCAAACCGTTCTGCGATGTACGTGGTTCCTCACATCTCAACTGATTAGATGTCCAGTCATTCAAGTTGCTGGAGTGATTAAGCTGTGTAGATTCATTATTCTTTGCTGATTTTTGTTGTTTTATAGTTTGGTGAACACGAGATTTCCTTGTTGAGACTAAATTATTCGAAGTGTTCACAACGTTTTCCTGTGAATGCTTTCTAGTCTTAGAACTGTCTGCTTTCATATTATTCATAATCACACATGGTGTGCTGTTCATCCAAGCTTGTACATTAGGTATAGTTGAGTGTGATGATGAGGACGAAGATGTGGACGAAGACGTTTTTATGGAACGCTTGAGTCTCTGATGATCTCTAGTAACATAGCGGCCATTCTTGATTTTTCCAGCCCTTCTTCTCAAACTATTCATAGGAACTTCCGTATGAATTTCTGAAAAAATTTTGGAATCAAACGAAAAGCAGTACCTATTTCTGATGCTAGCAGTATATATATATATCTTAAACCAAAGAACCACATACTTTCAGGTGAAAAGCGATGAGGTACATGCCGTAAAGCAGCAACAGTGTGTCGGCGAAGCGTCATCGCTGTGTTTAGTTGATTTGATTGTGGCATATAACGACAAAGCCTTGAATCGGTTATACGAAATTTATAGCTGTTACCGGACTGTTTCGACTCACCATTATTTTTTCCCAACGAAGCAGCAGCTGTCACAACCAAACTTGCGAAAAAACCTTTGCAAGTTCTGCAAGTGAAATTTATTATTCACAAGTCTAGAACCTCCTGAAAAAATCACAAACCTTGATTAAGCTGACTGTTCTTCGGATATAAATATGTTTACACAGTAAGAAACGAAGATGACAAAAGTCGTCAGGATTGCATACGATATACAGACACTCACAGGACACCATATATAGACGGAATGAGACCTAAAATGGTGGGAGGAAGCAAAACAGCGGTGGTAAAGCGTAAAACGCCAGATCTCGGGAAATGCTAAACATACCGTTCACAAGTCGAACATTCACAACGACTATTGTTATCACCAAAAAGTTATCGCCATAATAAGCCGTAATTTCTTCCCCTGCAGCGATGTCACGCAACACCTTAAATTAAACACAGTCCATAATTTGTTATTTGTAGTTGGATGATTAAAAGGACTACCACTGATAAATTCTATCCATTCCATAATTGAACAATACCTGTACAACAGCAGCATAGCTATTTGGAACAAATTTACAATTGGGATAACAGTCGTGATTGATGTAAGCAGCAGGACCAAGCCATAATTGAGCTCGTTGCTTCCTAGAATTATTATGTACAACGAAGTCAAATAACCGAATAGCAACGACATATATTTCATACCTCGTACTATACATGACGGAAAAATCATTGACATCTTTTCGCAATAATTGAGATTCTTCTTCGTGGCTGAGGTCACCAATAACACCCACCAAACTGCCAATTATGTCACCTTTTTGCCTGGAACGATTGAAATAAAGATCACCTCCTAAACAGTTCCGTGTATATAATAAATTAGGTACAAGGCTAAAGAAAAGATTCCAGTACCATTAAAGATTAACATAAGATGTCGGAAAAGATTCCAGTCATTAAATAACATCAGAAACAAACACCCGGAAACCACTAAGTCAGTTTCACGACGAAATCATGAAAGAATCAAAAAAATTTCCAATATAATAAAAAGATTATGTACCATGATCTTGTTGCAATTAGCATTCCACCAAGGCGATTTTCCGTTTTGTAACGATGGCATGCTTGGACTGTAAAACCTGAATCATTGGAGAACATCCGCATAAACCGCAGAAGCTAAAATGACACAGAATTATTATACCGCTTCTGAGTAATGGCAGATGAAATGCAGCAGTCAAAAGATTGGACTTACGTGGTCTCGGAAAGCAAGTTGTTGCTTCAGCGTCCGTCGCTTCAAGAATCTCGCCACTACGTTCACATGGAAAATACTCTGAATCGCTGTGCACAATTCTTGATTCTCTTTATATTTCTTTAGTATGCTTTTTAATTTGATTTGCTCCTCGTGTTGTGGTGGACGATAACTATAAGCATTTTTAGCAAATATGAAGACGTACGACAACTACTTAACTGGTTGGTTAATTAATAACACACCTCAATTAGCTAGTTGATGAAATAAACGAGTTTAAAGAAAGTATGCATCATGCGTTTCTTTTAATATGTTTATATATGATCATATTTAACTTAAAATATTGTATTTCATTGGTTGAGCAATAACAATCTAACCATTGATCAAGTATTTCGATAGCTCTAGCGTTTCATTAATCATTGGATAATCTCGTTAATAACACTAAAACTATGGTACTTACTGCAGATTCATTTTATGAGTGCGAAAACCGAGAATTGGATCGACGATAATGCTGGTTGCCATATCATCGTTATCGCAAAGTTCTCGTATTGTCATATTATGTTGTCCCGACGAGCGGTCCGGCAACCGGAACAATTCCGGATTCAAATTCATAATGTTAGCAGCACACCCGACCACAACACTCCACCACTCGGCGAAAAATACAAAGACAACAAACGCAGCTTTCTACAAATGATCATTAAGCAGTCCAACAATCATTTCCTTCCCAGAGCAGCGCTGGGAGAGGATTTACCATCCTAGCAGCTTTATACTATTATTAATTAATCTGCTTTATTAATTAGCTTCTACAATCATTGCTCGATTACGACTATATGAATCAAAATAAAAAGAAAAAGTTAGACAGGATTTATAGAAATGACTAAAGATTGAATAAATATAAATGAGAAAAGATATATATCATTATATCAGGGAGAATATTATTGCGGATATTACAATACTATATTTATTAGTTATCTTTATTATCAATTATTGTTATTATAGTAAATTTGTTGCATTAACAAGCTATTGATAAAATCATTGTTTGAAAAAGATGAAATATACAAGTATATAACGATTCATGTCTCGTCCTGCTATCATGCCTCGCTTCTTCGCCTATCAAATGAATTATGATATCAGCTGTATTTGATCAGAGATGTATCAATGTTAAATGGAAAACATTTATTAAATATCAATCCAACAATGAATCTATTGCAGTGGAACTTGCTATTGTAATAGAAATTAAACAGTTTACCCAAATTATCCTGAATTTCGAACCATACTTCTAGGTAGATTCCTTAACCATCCATTTTCACTATATCGTATCCACACAGCTATCAATGTACCTGTACTGTATCTGCTATTTGTTTATGTATTTAATTAATTTAAGTTGCATTTTGTACATGATTTTCATGTTTAAAATCAATTAGAATGCTTGAATAGGTCGAGATAATCTTTCTTATAATCTCGACGTATTCATTGACATTCTATAGCTCAATAGTCTACTTCCTTCTAATCTCTTTCAATCGTTTTAATGAATTAAGTGGTCAATTTTTTTTTTTTTTCAATAATACGCTATCATACAGAGTCGGGCATATCTTAAGCTTTGTTATTTCAGTACATGTATTTGTCATTTTTCCATTAGCTATCTTCCGATTATTCTTGTTCCACATTCTGTAAACAAAAGATTTGGGCAAATATTTACAAATATTTTCTAGACTTCCGAATATTTTGTGGACTTCAGAATCTTAGACATATATCCTTGATTAAAACACAGTTTAATATGACTTACGATGTTTTGAAATGTAATTTAAACTTAGCTATGGAACAGATAATTCTCATCATATGCAAGAAATGAAATGATCTTCAGTATTAGATGGAATTTAGTCATTGTTTACTATCTCTAATTCGATTTGTTTCGACAAATTGTGGTTGCTGTCTGCGGCGTTCTTAATCGCAACGTTCGTAGAACAAACTATTCGGACCGGTTATTACACCGAATCTGAGAATGTTTCGCTGGCAGTGCTATCCCAATTGCCGCGAAAATTTGCAGCCTTATGACTAATATTTACAACGATTAGGAAGCGATCATTCAATGGCTCTACCATCACCCATATAGCAGCTCATCCACAATTCGTTGCAATTACAGATCATAACCGTGAACTTTGTCCTTCTAAATATCTTTTCTTCTCTCTCTCTCTTTTGTTATTACTCTACTCCGAATAGTTCTGCACAATTCAAAATTTTGGAAATATTTGATTAAGTCGAATTGTTTACATAGATTTTATTTTGAATAACAGGTCGGAAGTTTTCTTATTTATCAGTTGCATTTTTAGTGTATTTATTCAAAATATAATTTAATCATTGACAATAATTAGTTTTTTATTTAGAACCCTATACAGCTACATCATTCTACATATTAGCCTATAAGTATTTGCTTATAAATGTTTTCTTCAACTTGCACAACTTAATACAACTTGAATCCATTCACATTATTAGGTCTATACTAGTGGTCATTGCCATATATCGGATCGATGAAAAAAAATCTCTAATGACAATTATCAAATTATTATATGATTTATACTATAATAGTCAGTCGTCTTCCAATGCATGACAATAGTTGACCTATGCTTGCTTATAGGATAATAGATTGTTATGTATTGACCCCATCTAATTGTTGTAATCAATATGCATACAAATATTATCCATTCTATGAATAACTAAATAAGTTGTTTAAAAATTATCAGAAAATGCAATAAATAATATAAAATTGAATATAAAAATGATTAGCTATTAATTATTAATTTTATGTACGATTTGTTTCAATTAATGAAAGAATTAATTAATATAAATACTTGAATTTCATGATAATTATTGATAGGTAAACATTTATTAATAGGTAAACAAATAAATGTATGATACCATTTGTTACAACGTAAGAATTATTTTGATGGAAGTTTTAATATTTGCTTTCATATGAATACGTTGGTAATAAAATGATAGTTACTTAAGTTGGCATTTGATGAAACCCATCGAAAATATGCTCAAATAAATGTTGTTTATTAAGAAAATGGAATGAATAGTAAAACGACATCAATGCGGGGATAGGTAGAGAAATGGCGGAGAATACGGGGCGGCAAGGATTAACGAAAATTACGCATTTATATTATTGCTGCATTTCTTGCGTTGTAGTTATTTCAGGGCAAACTTTTATAACTTATATTAGAATTAATCTTTTTTTATTATTTTCAAATCTAAAAGATTTCCTGGGCTAATTATGAAAATACATATTATTCAATTGTAAAATTAAAAGTCCCAAAAATAGTTAAATATTTGTTAAAATTATCGAATTAAATCATTCGGACGTAAAGGTTTGCATAGTTCAATGAATATAGAAGCCGACAATTTTGAAATTTTATTTTTAACACCAAACACAAGTTTATTATTATTATTATTATTATTATTACAATTGCTTTCTTGTTATATCATATGTTGAAATTCTTTGCGTATTAATAGAAACAAGTCCAGTTTACTAATTATCATCATTTTCTCCTTCATATTATCAAAACAATTTAAATACTTCATGTGATTTCAATAATTTGTCAGCCATTATAAAAATGTTTTTATCAAAACCAGCCGTAATTCATTCCTTCTCCTCCAAAAATCTTTCATTTTATTTTATTTTAAGTGTCTTTTTTAATTGGTTTTAACAATTATCGGTCTGTCGAAATAATTTCATCAAATTAGTCAAATTTAAGATTACGGTTATGTCTTTTCTTTTTTTATTATTTTTTTCAGAAGGAATTTAAAAGAAGTTCAAAGAGAAGTAAATCCCAGTTATAGAATAAGCTAATCTAAATATTTTTAATAAAAATATTTGCATGGCAGAGTTATCCTTCATAATCTAAAAATATAACTTATAATTGTTATCAAAAATGCTTGAATTTTCCATATTTCTTTTTACTTCCTCACCCTTTCGTGAATTTCAAAATATTTTTAGACTATGATTTAATCATCTTTTCAAGTTATTTTTATTCTTATATTTTTTCTTTTTTTTTACTTATTGGAATTAATTTTATTTTCGATAAATAATTATATTGCAGACAATATGAAGTGATATAAGAAAGAAATAAAAGAAAGAAGGAAGTTTGATTTTCTCGATAAGTACCTGACAGACAAATTGTTATTGTTGGAATTAAACTTGTTTGCAATAATGTCAACAAATATTTCTTTTTCAAGCTATAGAAAAGTAACATCCTTAAACAGTGACTCATAATTTGGCGTAATAGGCACTTCTAATTTTTCCGGTGAAAATTCTCTCAATCAATTTCGTCACACAATGACAGTGATGATGCCAAACATCTGAATCTATTATCACAAGTTTCTCTCTCAGATTCCCTTTTATTTCATCTTAATTCATCATATTCGTCTATCTTTTAAAGCTGTTACATATATTTCAATTTAATAATTCAATAATAAGATATAAAATTCATGATAAAATTTATCATTTATACTTGAATTGTTTTATTATAATTTGATACTTATATATATGATACTTATCAGAACTCAATTGTATTTATAGAAAAATTTTAGAAAGGTATAAAATTTAATGTTATGACAAAAAAATATGTAAGGCGAAATGAAGAGATTAGTATTTTTCATTACAATAATTCGATTTAATAGAAATTTAATCTATAATCTTTCTCCTATTGCTCTTTCTCTCTGAGAAATCGAATCAATTTTTGTATTTGTTAGAATAATATCAATCAATAATTTAAAACAAATATGTAGTAGAATCAATTGAATGTGATAAAAATATGATAATTAACCGCTTGCTTTCATTTCATCCTCCATATCTTTATCTAAACAAAATTATTTATGAATGAAATGAAAAATTTCATTATCTTATATTACAAAAAAGTATAAGAATGTACTTTTAAGAGTTGCAAAAGATCATAGTTGTAGTGGTTGCAAGTACCAAAATGATAAGAAATATTTGCTGAATTGCAGTGCTTCTCCAATATTTACTGTTTTAATGTAAATACAATGCATTTGACATATTTCGGTCAACCAACATGGGAAACTTGAGGAGAAGTGATAGTGTAAACTTTGAAGTTCTAATCTAATTTACTTATTTTTTTAACCACTTCATTTTTTGATTGAATGCATCAATTCTTTTAGTCAAATATAACTTCGCCTATATCAAGTTGATTTATCATTTACCTAATTTTTGCAAATTTCAGAACTACATAGCAGTGCTTATTTGTTAATTCTACCACCTGATATTATCTTTCATTTTAAAAATAAAAATGTTTCAGGAAACTATTAAAATGATTATAGAATATGACTTCATAATTTATAATATTGGACTAACGACTGATACCATATGTTGTATAGGTCGCATATTTTAGTATTGGCTGCTATTCATTACTGTAGGGAATAAGCCTAATTTTGTTTATGGAAATTTCTATTTACTTGTGTTGGATTTTCATCTATCTTTTTTTTCGATTTAGGCAGAATTTTTTAGGAAATTTAAGCATTGAACTTTATGATTCATCCTTATTTGATCTTTTCCCATTGATAAATGTGCGGAAATTTATCGAACAATTATGGATGCAGCTTATTGATAACTTTTAAAACAATCCACTTGCAGTGCAGCGGAAATCTAAAGCAATGTATAGTCAAGAAAATCAAGATGATAAGCGAAGAAATGATGAACGAATCGCTTTATCAGTACCATATAATAATACTAATATTATGGATAGATCATATTTTAAACCAATTAAACTATCTTATCCTTATTCAGATGAATGTTTGGAAGTTAATAAGAAATCTTCGGATGATTCTGATCAGCGTCTAAGTCAAAATTCATCAGTTAGCTTATTATCTTCATATACTTTTTGAAATAATTTTAAAATTTCATGAAATTAATTTATAGCATATTAATAAAGAACGAATAAAGAAAAATAATTGAATCCATTGATTTGATTAGACCATAGTTTTAAATTAAATACTAGACTTTTTGTCAAAATATTTATTTTCAGACTCCACAATCAAATTATGATCAATCAAGTGAACGCCTTAGTATTGATGACTCTGATTTGATTGATGATTCAACCAGTGGTACTTTTTTATTTTCATCAAGAAACTTTTAAATATCTGGATTTAAGCTTTTTTTCCTTTTTTTATTATTACAATTCATTTTGTTAGACCAAATTCAAATAAATGATAGTTTGTAATAAAATAATGAAAATTATGGTACATAGCTGAGTAGACGCAAAGAGAATCCGTCATAATTGTATTTGACGTGTAATTATCAATCGTATATTAGTAAAATCGAGAATACTGCGTATTTCACGTAAAAATAAAATGAACGATGATTACATTTAGCAGCGCAATTGTCAACATCTTCGCCAATATCAGTTACATCTGCATCAACATCATCATTCTATCCAACACTTAATATTGGTAATGGAATGGAAATGAATGCAAAATATGCAAAGTATTCTTTGTACTTTATATTCATTATTTCAAAGTTTTTTTATAAAAGAAAAACATTGAATAATATTCGCAGGTTAATGATGCTTGCATGAAGCTGCAATTTTATAACTAGCAATCACACCTGAAAATTAAATTTATGATTAATCACTTTAATCATTTAGGATTGAGCAATCAGAAGGGATAAGAAGTGATCAAAGTAGTACTTTGCGAATTAGCGATAAATATAAGGTAATTTTTATAATTTTAAATGCCCACATATGAATTAAGTGAAATCTTGCTGCAAAAAAAAAAAAAAAATGAAAAGTTAAGCAATTTATGTATTAAAATTTTGACGAGCATCAAAACTTGAATACTTATTTTTGCATAATTTTAATCAATCGATTAAAATAGTAAATAGTAAATTTTACCATTGTGAGAAAGTGTGAAATAAATTTAAGTAAAACACTTTTTAGAAGTATACAGCTATAAAACGTCGATTAAGCTGAATTATGTGGCATTATTGAAGAGAAAGATAAACAATTGCGAGTTGTTCGAAATGGGCTTAATGAGAAAGATTTAGAAATTGGAAAATTATGTGATAAGATTAGAGCTTTGGAATATAATTGTGGAAGATTACAAGCGGTGATTGAATCTGTTGGGTTTGTTTATTTTTCACTTTGTTGTTAAATTTTATTTTAACAATTTAATTTTAGATCCATAGATTCAAAAGGTGAGGGAAATGATTTATGATAAGGAGAAAAGATCTAGCTAGCATTTCCTGAACTATTTGCGTCGCCTTGGTTGTTAATTCTTGTTGAATCAATCTTGTTAATTCTGATCATGCGATATTATCGACCAGTAGATTGTATTTAGTATTTCCTTTCGTCTCCGTCTTTTTCAAAATAATGTCTGAATACATTTGCATTCATTATAATATGAGATCGTACTTTTTTTTTTCTTTATAGTGGTATCGTAACCTTTGAGTATCTTTCTCAGTCTTTATGGTAATAAATTACAGAGATGAATCCGATCAAAATCAGATAAAATTGCATGAAATTATTAATGAACGAGATGGTTTGCTTGTGAGGAATGCTTCACTCTCACGACAGGTAGTATAAATATTAATGAAATAGATAACTGATTGATATTTGAGGATTAAAATATTGATTGGTTAAGCAATATAAGTAAATTATAAAAACATAATGATAACTTTTAAAGTACTTCAAAATGACAGTTCTTTACTTTAGCTAATTAAGTATTTATTTGAAGTAAACGATAATATTTAGGAAATTCTTTAATTCATCATATAATTCACTACTTTTCATTGCTCCCATCAATTATTCAGGTCATCAAAAACTTCAGAAGACAATTTTATTGAGAATAGTCGCAATCTACACATCAATCTACATATAGTTTTATAGGTTACTATTCAGAGATCCTTTAATATTGATGATTAAAATAATTTGTGCAGATCGAATTCGAGAAACGAGAATGGTCTATCGAACGAGAACGTCTTTCAATGGATCTCGATGATGTTACCAGGAACTTGAATTACAAAAATGATTTTAAATGGCGAAAATATCTCAGAAATTGTTCAACGAGTGAGAAAGATTTTCAATACATTGGTGTTTTTTTGTTTTTTTCTGATATGGAAGGGATAGAATAAAAAAAAAAAAAGAAAATAATTCCTCATCGACGATAATTTTTTAATTATTTAGTGATTATATCATAAATTTCTACCAGCGCTAAAATTCTTATATTTTGGGAGAGCTTTTTAGAAACTTATCAGTCGTGATAAAAAATTTGTAAAAATTTAGTGGCAAACGAAAGTATTTGAATTAGAAGGAATGATAGCTGATCGAGATCGTGCAATACGCGCTCAGCAAGTTCGAATCAGTAAGTTGAAGCAATCATTAGCAGAAGCTGATCGTATTTCTTGTGACGACTCATCAGAATCGCAAACAAAGCTTGACTCCCCATCGTTCACCTGTATAAAACGTCTTCTTCTACAATATCTTACTAGGTAAAATCATTAATAATAATGAAGTTTTAACAAAGTTGTTATTGTTATTCTGTTTATCACATTAATATTTAATTCAGTAGGCATTGGAATCGATCAATACTTTAAATTTAGAATTGGTAAATCTTGAGTTCTAATTCATTTCAAATGTGATAAGCATTGGTTTTAAGATATTGTTAAATATTCGGTCGCTTTATGCTTAAGACATTGGCCTGCTATTCATCTTCACAGATAGATAAGAGCTTGCATAAAATTGGATTTATTTAAAAAAAAAAAGACTTGTAGATTAGCATTTCAGCTCTGACGAAGAACGCATACAGCTATTACGAAATGTGTCAACTATGCTTCATCTATCAGATGATGAACAACATCAAGTATTAACAAATTTGAAGAGCAGAATTCAGATTTCCTAAACTATTTCTTATTGTTTAACGAATCGATATTTATGAATTGGAAGTGATAATCCTCTATGTCTAAACAAATTTTTCACTGTCAATCAGTGAAATATTTTCTTTTTCTTTTATTGTTTTTTCATCAAAATGATGAAAAACAATAAAAACATTCAAATTTAATATTTTTTAAACAATTTTAGACGAAAATATTTCGTTAACTATGAAAAGTATGCATTTATTATTTCTTCTTTTCTTAGCTTCTTTAATATGAAATTTTCTTTTTTTTTTTTTGGAACAAATTATTTTTGCCTATCGATCAGATTAAAGAGAATCATAGATTCTTATGAAATTTTAGAAGAAGTAATTTCTTTTCAATCATTATTTATTGTTAGGCTTGCATAATAGGATTTTTCCGAATCTGAATTCAAAAGTAATGAAATAGAACATGTTTGATGGAAATATTTAGTCATTGGATTTATAACAGAAAAAGTTATAATTGCTGAAAGTTTCCGGTTTTCCGGATATTCGTATTATAGAGTCATGCGAAAGAGGTTTAGTTTATAATGATTGAATAACAAACTAATAATGGAATACAAATAACATATTGATAAACAGTATAATGATAATCATTTGTATGATTAGTGCTTTTAATTGAAATTAGAAGCTTTATCTTTTAATCTTTCAATTCTTTCAGAACCTGATAACAATTTTTGTAACATTACTTCATAAAATAAATTTTATTAACAAACAAAAAAAATTAAAAATGAAATAAAATAGTATACAATTCGCAATATACTTTTATCAATTAATCATTTAATCATAAAAATGATTAAATTATTCGCTTACAATTGATAGAAGTATTGGCATAATTCAATAATTATTTAATTTTATATATATCAAATAGCTGGTATTAATAAAAAGTTAGAAGAAGAAAAGAAACAATACTGATAAATATATTTGAGCAAAATTAATTCATATTGCAAATCCATCAATATTTTTCAACAATTACTTTGTTGATGCAGTTTACGGATACTCATTGTTCGTCGTTGTCTTATAAATCCCAGTGTTAAAAGATCACGAAAACATCGTTGAAAATCATGATTATACATTGTATAAATGATTGGATTCAATACCTACAATATATAATAAAATTTTCATTTAGAAATTCAAATAACCGATATGGAATAATTAATATATCTATTATATCACAAGGAATAAGTGTATTATTCAAAAATTCAACTGTACAACAAACTGTTTTAATGGATATCGTATAAGAAATTTAATAAAACTAACAGAATTTGAATATCCTAGCCATAGAAATATTTCTTTTGTTGCATACATAACTTTATTAGAGCTACTTACTAGCACTTCAATCAGATAAATTACAAAGAATGGAAGCCAACATATTGAAAATGCTGAAAATTTTCAAATTTAATTGAATGATAATCTAACCTGTTATTCAATTAAAACTTTATTCAAATCGAGCAATTTTCAAAATTAAAAAAAAGAAAAAAAAGCAATTGTGATAAGTGGCAAAAATAGAAATCTGTTAGAAGTATCAAATAATTTTTTTACATATTTATCTAAATTTATTCACTTCACATTTTCAACTTATCGTTTCCTTTCTTCTATATATCAGATATCATATTAAATAAAAACATGACAAAAATACCCAAAAAAGAATTGCAATTGTTTTTAAAGCTTTTCGTTCTTTCATATAAATAATTTTCTCTCTGGAATTGTTAGCAAATTTTCCAGGGCCATAAGTGTGATAGCGATCATGCGCTTTGGCTAATAAACAACGGGGCTGCAACTTGAGGTAACAGTGTTGAGCTATTCTGGTCAATGTTCCATCGTCAGCATCCACTCGATTTATTGGTGACTGAAATGAAAAAATTTTTCAGATATATGAAATATATGTTTGGCTTACAATCATTCATTGCTAAACAAGTTCGCAGTGATTATCTTTTATGATCGATTTATTCTCGAATCTATACCTATGTCTATTCAATATTGTAGGTAGGTGGAAACGAATTTTGAATTGTAATTGAATTGTAATCTAACATTTATTTCATAGAAAAATTATTGCTAAAGAGTTCAATTGGTGACATGAACAAGTATCAAAGTTCATCAATTTTCATCATATTTCAATACTCATTCTTCATCCTTTCAATAATTAATTATCGGATCGACTAGAAGCAGCCAATTTTATTTGAAAAGATTCAATTATAAATCATTTAAGATGTATCAGAATCTAATAATATACTAACATTAATTTTTGGATATAGTTACCGTAATCGTACTATTTAAAGACAGGAAATGGGACGATTAACTTTTTTTTTGCAATGGTATATTTTTAAACTTTGACCTAAATAAATTAGCAAGAATATTTAAATATATGCTTAGAATCATAAAAGATTTGAAACATTTCGTAATAGCTTTTCTATTTCACCAGTCTTCCATCATTTGATGTTATCACGTAAATGGATGAATTCAATTTAAACACAGAGATATACCAACACTTATCGTACTATACATTAAATCGTGCGTTGTATGCCTTTCAGACATTGATTCTTCTTCCGAATATATCATACCATTTGGATGTGAATGATAACGTTCACTATTATTCCTATAATTAGTGAATAATATTAAATTCTAAAATATATAGAATCTATTGAAGCGTTTCGATTAGATTTCATAGCATTGATGGAACATATCTTTGTGATAGATATTTAACTTTTCAGAAATATTTTTTGTTATTCGTGATAAACTAAAAGTCCATTCCTAGCTAACACTATCATGTATCTTTTCAACTTTTGAATCTAATCATAAAACTGTTGCTTATATAAATTTTCGAAACCAAATTATTAGTGAGTTTTATTATCCAACATAACTATTTATATTTTTTATAGTCATCCGAAGATTATTTGTTATCCATGAATAGATTAACTTGGTCATTTATTGCAACTAATTACAATTATTGAATATTTGCTATAATTTCAAGTAGTGTCATGCTATTCTCGATTAGTATCTTAAAATTTCCCGATAATAAGAAAAATGCAATATTTTCAATTATCTCACTATTAGTGATAACAATCAATAATTGTCGAATATGACTCGAATTGCTTATTAACTCTAATTCGTCTTTTTTCTTTCTTCTTACAATTTCAATATATTCTAAAATTTTCACAAAAACCAAAAGATACAGTACCTTATCATAGTTAACTAAATTTACATCGAATCACTGCATAACTATATTAAAGATTAATGAATTAAAATAGTCGTATTCAGTATATGTTGGCTTCTTAATAAAACTGAGATATTGCTTTTATATAATCAATAACTGTCAGAATTCAAGACTAGAGAAATGGAAATATATTTCAATTTTAATCTATGAAATAATTATAATATTTGACCTGTCTCTAATTTGGCTGTTAGAAGTGTAACTACTTTTACTGGATTTATCATATGATTTCAAATTGATGCTTTTCCATAAAACTTTTTCACGTGTTGATACAATTCGGAATATTTTGCAATACACCGAACACATCAGCTAAAATATGATTTTAAGAAATTACTTTATTTCTTATATTGAACTTTCTGATACCAATCCATCATTTCTAGCTTATCAAAAGTTTGATAAATTGGAAAAAAAAGAAAATAATCAGCATTTTTGAAATAAATAGAATTTCAATTCAAAAATTTCGTTACTATTTAGAAACAATTAGACTTAAATTAATTTTGTCTATACCAAAAGTGGGATGAAGAAGCTCGCCATAGAGCTGTATATTCGATACATAATACCACTGGGATAACCACAAACAATTACGTCCAAACATGAAGATTTTGATCCAGAAATATTATTCATATGAATAGTTGTGTGATAATCATCGAAATGAAATATCCATGGCGGGGTACAAACTATGAATGAAATTAGCCAAACTGAGCCCAGTAATAAAACCGCTGTTTTACGATTTCTATAAAGACTTATATAATATATGAAGTTATCTATGACATGAATAACATAAGCAAAGCAAGTAGCTCAAATATTTGATAAATCATTTTGATAGCTTCGATAATTGTGATACGATCATTTGTACTAAATTCTTTGCATTGAATTTTGTTGCAAGGAAAAAGGCGATAAGCTGAAAATTGTTAGAATTCTAAGATATATTTTTCTTGCAAATGTTGAAGTTTCAAGGCTTTGTAAAAATCTTTCTAGTAGCCTGATCATTTTTATTCTTTGTTTCGTGTTATGCAGAGCTTTCAAGATTCAAAAATATTTTAATTCTATATTTCCTTTCTGCTTAAACATAATTATTAAACCTAGACTAACAATTCAAATGATAATAATGATGAGCTTCATGCAAAGTTATTTCAACTTAGGTAGAATTATCCAACCGTTGCAGTTATTATCTTTCCATCTTTTAGCAATCGTATAAATAATGCATGCTTGATATATTGCCAATATATACACATTATTCAAGATGTTTACAATCAAATCGCTTTATCAATGATAAATTCAATTAATGCTCCATTTTGCTTTTATCCCTTTATGCTTTTATGCAATCGATCATTGTTCTCTTAGCATTTAGTTTAGAAAAAAATTAAAAAACTCAAATTAGGTAGAAAAAGAAAATGAAAAAATTTTTCTCTCATTAATTAGACAGTAAAATATCAGAAGTTCAATACCTGGTTCTCGAATATTTTAATGGCTTAGAAATAGCCAGATAGCGGTCAATTGATATGACACAAAGATTAAGTATGGAAGCTGTACAAAAAGGACATCACTTGTTGACCATACTTTACATAATAACATATCAAATGGCCAAGCATGATCTAATAGCAAATCCAGCAGTGATAATGGCATCACAAATACACCAACTAAGAGATCTGAAAAATTCCTATTGTTTTTTAATTTCATTAATCTTAAAATAAAGTATTAAAAGGATGAACTAACTGTCTTTTGTAATTATTGCTATATAAAGATTTGAGAGATTTGAATTTGAAAATTTTATCAATTTAAGTTCAAATTTTTTTAATTCCAAATATCGATTCGATCATTTTGTAAGTTGATAATTTATCGAGCTTATATTTATATCTTTCTGAATATCTTAACAGCATATGGCAATGTTTAAAAAAAAAAAAACAGAACATTGTTCAAAAATTTCATCAAAATTAAGATGAAGCATTATTATGCATTGTTCAGTTGATCTTAATCAGAATAGATACTAACCATTGAGCAAATTCATGGAACTATAGGAAAGTATTTCTGACACAGGTACACATTAACAATGAATGATATCTATATCTGATAATAGAACATTGAAATTTAACAGGTAAAATTTGATTGATTTTGATGAATGTATCATTAATAAGTCTTGGCTAATTTTGTAGATTTGATTGTCGTATAATATAAAATATTTAATTAAATTCATAAAGTAATCCATTCATCTTAAACTTTCATATTCCTCTACATTACACAGGTAGACTTACCAGCAGTAGCAAGTGATGTTAATAACTTATTTGTAAATGTTCTCATGCGCTTATAAATAATTACGGATAATATAACGAATGTATTTCCAACCACCACGAAAAATATAAGTGTGGTCTGAAAAGAAAGTAATCAATAATTCACAGGTAGAATAATTTGGTGATAACAAGATAAAGGATAAAGCTGATAATTTTAACAACATATCAACTTTTTATCTAAATGATGCATTTTTTACGTAAAAGTAAAGGATGCAAAACTAAACTATTTTATCTTTTCTCTAAGAATTATTTAATTGAAATCCAAGTTATTAAAACTCTTTCATCCAACAATTCTCAGAAGAATGAGAGAATTATGAAATTGTTACTGAGGTCATAGTTCAAGCTTTAAGTAGTAGCCATACCAGAAGAATGGCGATGATAATTTGACGGATAGTCAAATATGACGATAATCTCTCTATTATACTACAATTCATCATGATAGAAGTTGATATTACTGTTTCGAAGATAGTGCTGTTATCACTGATAGCATAGTTGCTAACTGTTCAAAAACAATGCGTTTTGAATTTGATAAAGTCTATACTGCAGCACAATGCTGATGCCACTGGTCAGAATTCAGAAATCACCATTTTCCTTTAAATTCACTGATGTTATAGTTCGACCAGTTTTTTTTTTTTTTTTAAATTTGATGACATCCATTAAATTCAGCAAAGGAATCAGATTCTTCGAAAGATTTTTTCTACATGCGGAGATAAAATACTTTAAAAAAATTGATGAATTCATTAAAAACTAAAGTTCTTTTCTTTTTGAGGATAAATTTCTAAATTCTATGTGATAAAATTAATAAGCATTTTGAATTTCTACAAGATTTAACGGATACATTAGAAAAATGAATACATTAAATTGTGAAGAAGAAATCTCATCAATTAATTCTTGACTTTTACTCCAAAAATGAATGATTAGAGGATATCAATAGAACCCATCCACTTGAAAATAACAAAAGAAAAAAGAAAAAAGAGAAAAACGTATTAAGTTTATTCACTTGAAAGTTTTAAAGAAAATACATATTTACAAATGCAAAATTATAAAAAGCTTAGTGAACATTAAAAATATTAAACATGAAACAAGAGGAGGAAAAAAAGCTAAAATAAATAAAAAGAAGATTAATTGATGCTTGCAATCTCGCAGATATCACTGATGCTCGTAATTTTTCTGATATCACTGATGCTCATAATCTCTGATATCATTGATCCTCATAATCTTTCAGATATCATTAAATGGAACAAATTTTATTACAATCACCTTTGCCATAAATAGAACTTAAAGAGATATAGATACATATTATGCATGTATGCTAAAGAAAAAAAAAGTAATAATAATAAAGTTGTTGTAAATTTTATCGTTAGAAACAAGATTATTCCTTTGAAAATAAATGAACTTTATAAAAGCTATGACAGTAATGATAAATTCTAATATCTGTGTACTTAAATATAAAGATTAGACTAAAAGTTGGCAACAATGAGAAGAAAATTATCAGAGCAAAGAAAATTTGTCAATTTTCAGCATCAAAGTCACAAGAGACAACATTGTTCGAGCGAAAATTTAATCAAAAAAAAAAAAAAAAAAAAAGAAAGGATAAAAGTCCAATAGCATCCGAATCTCTGTGTAAGTCAAATCAAACCTTCAAATTCCCAACAAAATACTACTTTACGATTTCTTACTTTATGTCTAAAATAAATTTCATTTATTTCTTAAACTGAAAATTTGTAAAAGTAAAGTCCTAAAATGGTATGAAAAGAATTTTAAAAAGAAAAAAAAGATGCAAGGAGAAATTTTGCATAAATTCATTTAATCGCAATGCAAGATAACGCATACCAATTTTATAAGCATCACAAAAATGTAAGTTATTTTATGAAGTAATTAAGCATAAAATATATTTTTTATTAACTGAATTACGAATTGATAAAAATAGAATTTTATATTATCAATTTTAAATAAAAAGTTCCTGGCAAAATGAGAATTTTGGGAAATAAATCGAACCTACGAAAGCTTTGTTGAATAGTTATGAAACAAAGATGTAATGAATGGATATTGTTTATCGTTAACTTTTGATTATTTCTTAATTCAAAAATTCTTGATCAAATAGGATTTTTCATGAGGACTGTTTAAAAATAAAGTTGAAAAAATTCAAGCAGCAAGTAAAATATATACCTTCGATTTAGTTTAATTATAAATTTGCACTTGATATTACATGATATCAAGTGCAAATTGAAGAATATTGAGTGAAGCATTAATATAATTTTTTTGTTTGATTTTAATTTTTTAAAGTGATATTTTTGTAGTCAATTGTGAAATTCAGGATGATACTGAATTTTGAATGATTTTTTCATTAAAAATCAGTCTTATTTTTTAAATTATTTTCACAGTTCAAAAACAAAAGTACAAGCAAATTTAGAAAGTAACAATCATTTTTACATGTATGATATGATGCTTCATATCGAAATTGGTTGTGTAAATTTTAATTCTCTTAATAATTGATATGATTCGTAATTTTATTAAAATTGGTAAATTCTAAACTGAAAATATAGAATATATATAATCAAAAATGAAGCAATTTTTATTGTCGTAACTACGGCAGTTTCAGGAATGCTGCAAAACAATTTCATTCAATTGAAGAAGTTACTAGGAACCAATCATATTGAGCTTAGTTAAATATCTGAAAAATGGAAGAATTGATTAAAATTCATCTAAGCAAATTTCGATCTCAAATGAAAACATAGTTAATGATCTATCTCTGTTTTTTTTTTTTTTTTTTTTTAGGCAATAAAAATTACACAGTGACATAGCTCCAACTCAATTGCTTTACCAAGTCATCAAATTACTTTTATAAATTGTTTTTTTCATTCAAAAAAATTTGAAAATTTAGTTCACATAAAAGTTTTGACTGCTTAATATAAATTTTGACAGTACTAATCAGCAAATGTGGGCAAAAGAAAAAAGCTTCTGAAAAAGATCGACTTTTCGATAAATTTTTTGCACTCTTTAAAACGATTAACTTTATTGAAGTTAAACCTGGATAACATAGATTATTTTTCTTGTCTGTGTAAAAAAAAAAAAAAAAAATTTAATCGTTTTCTATAAACAAAACATAAAATGAGAAGAAAAAAGGTAATTAAGAAATAACTACACCTTAATTCATCTTGATAAATTGAAAAAAAAATTTAAAAGTGGAGTACGATATCTTTTGCAAATAACTTCCGAATTACGTTTTAGCTATATGAAGACTAATGATCATTAAGGCTCTAGCCAACTGCATTAGTATGCCTCTCCGGCATTTCTGTGATTGAAATAAGTTAGGTTTATTTCAGCTCTCCATCTATCACTCGTCTCTTCAATTTAGCTAGAAAAGTATGCTTGCCCATCCAAAAAGTGATCAATACAATTCAGATATAATTTCTCAAAGAAGAAGGGGAAAAAATCCCATCAGAGCGTGACATATTTCTATGAATTTCATAACATGGGCAACATTTCCTAATCAAAGAAGTTAGCATTTTCAACTTCGCACATGGAGAAAACATTGCAACAGAATTGCGAATGATCGTTGCATTTTTAGATATGAAAGAGTTACAATTATAATTTGATAGCTTAGATGAAGTAACTTGTGATACATCACACATATGTATCACATACGAATAAGAAGAAATCAGATAAACATTTGATTTCTAACAGAATATTTCTTTTTCTTGCAAGCAAACACTTAGAATGTCTTTAATGCGATATAAATGCAATTCATTCTTCCATCTTATTATCATCTCTTCTTTTAATTGAAAATATATTTGAGAAATTTTTCATGACAAAATTATGTAGGAAATTAAACTTTAAACATCATCTTCAGCTTTCATCAAATAAGCTTGAAATAGGAGAAAAAAAAAGAATAAAAAATTTTTTTTATTCGTCTTTTCATTTATGTCACGAGAATTTGTTTTCAAATACAAATAGACAAGTACTTCTTACAAATTCTCATATTCGATTGATAAAAATGCCTTTACAATATTTATTTATTATCCAAAAATATCTTAATAGTATCAAAAAAAAAAAAAAAAAAAAAAGAATTTGCTATATGACATTTCTATGCATCTTTTTTATTTTAAAACTTTGAGAAATTATCTAAAACGGCATCAAACATTAAATCATGTTATTCGAAGGATGACAAAGATTTTCAGTAAAACAGCGGAATACATTAGCATTCATCCGAATTTCCTCAGTATGTATGTTCAAGAAAAAAAAACCTATTTCAGAATGATTACAGATGGTTCGCATTAAAACCAAAGTGCAGTGAAATGTAACGAGAAAAAAAAAAAGAATTTCAAGAGTCGACGAAATAATAATCCATGCGTGGTTTACCAGTAAAGTGGACAAAAAACACCGCATTGTTGAATTCATTCACTCGAAAACTTGTCAATTATTTCTACGGTTCGATTCGTTTACATTTTCATTCTAATTTTATAAATAAATAATAGCTAAAGTTAAATTTTGTAATTTCCATTAAATGTAACAATTCAATCCTTTCATAAAGATATATTCAAATTTACTGCATAGTAAGCATATCATACTAATCGGCAAATCACAGATAACAAAAGACATAAACATAATACATGCTACGACAATTATTTGATATTCATTCTTATATTTGTACTAAATTCAATTTTTGCTCGAAATTGATGATAAAAAAAAGTAATATTTCGATTTCACGGCCAAAATAACTCTGTTCATGGTTAGAATAATAAGCAAAATCAAGATTTCAATTTGGCAATGATAAAATTTTGAAGAAAAATCCATGCTATCATTTTACAGATAACAATTGAAATTTTCATTTTGGAATCACTTTCCAGCTTTTTCTCCTAGGAGACCAATTTATGAGGAAGTGCAAATGATGGGAATTTAATGCTTAACATTATAAAGAAAATTTTATATACAATTATGATGTTTAATATAAAAGAAACATGCAACACAAGCACCTAAACATTGAATTATTATAAAAAGGCAAAATTAATTTGTCACGATAACTTGCAAATGAATCAATAAGAAAAATCATAATATAATATACAAATGAATTCTAATTTATGCAACAAATAAATGCTACCTAACTAATATAATCAAACTTTCAGAAAACTTTTAAAAAATAGTAAGCTAAAAATATGTCATTTTCCAATAAAATATTAATACTCATTTTAGTGCTATATAAAAGATATTACAACCATGGTAAACATAAAAGTAACAAATACAATGTAAATTGTCCAAAAACTCCATAAGTTCCATGTTGCAATGCAAAACCTATAAAAATTACATCTTTATTGGTAACGTAAATCAGACGTTGAAAAAATAACAAAATCAATTCAATAAACAAAAATAAAATGAATCAAAAAAATCGATAAGTGGATCTTCAAACATTGTTCGTCTTTTTCTTTCACATGAAACTGTAAAGATCAACAAAAAAAAAAAATAAATAAATAAATAAATAATCGATTTTTCTTCCTACCAGCAGCACTTCAAAAAATGAAATATAAATATTAAAGTTCGAAATTCCGAAAACTTACATTATGGAAGAGGATATGAACATAATAATAGCGAGAAAAATAATTTCGGATAAATTTTGGGCCATTCATCTGTTGAATTTCTATCATTTTTGAATAAAGATATAGTCCAATCAAGAAAAACTTAACTGACAGAGTATTGAACAAGATAAAAAAACCTGAAAAAAAATTTCGTTTCCGAAAAATTTAATTTGATGAAAGTATGAGAAAAAAAAATTGAAACATGGATAGATGGAGCAGTAAATTGAATTTGGAAATAAATGCAGACTTCAATTATATTACGTTAAATTATTCAAAGATTGAGGATAAATATTTCCTATCAAATATCTAGCAAATCTCAGGTAAACCAGAAATGGTAACTTACCAATCAACTCGTGCATCAATAAATAATGGTATTGGAAGCTCAAAATACCACACAGTTAGAAGAAAGGAACAACACCAAAGGATATCATCTATCTGTAGTTTATAAAATTATGAACAAAAGAATTTTAATTCATATTATATTTTTTAATTCATTTTAATTCTGATATAACGATAATCTAAAATCTGCTGATTTTGATGTATGAACGAAAAATAACTTTACCTCTAAATTACGCCTTAATTTTGTTCGATAACCACTTCCATGAGTATTTAATGAAGAGATTCCAGAATCGAACGACTCAGCTGTGTGAATGGTATCTAGGCGTCGCCTACTTCGAAATGCTCGCCATGTTTCTACACTCCTCAGCCGATAATTTTGGAATGCCATATATACTAAGCGATCTTACGTATTTGAGAAAAATTAACGAAATTTAAATAATTAAATTGTCATGTAATAATATGTTCAAAACGAGAGAAATCTTACGTGAATAATATATTAGGTTTGACCAGCTAAAAAGTGAATTATTCCACCAAGAAATTTTTAAGATTTAAAGAATTACAGCAAACTTATTCAACAAGTTTAATAGTTGTCCATTTCGCTTATCTCCCGGAACAAATAACCATAGTACATAGCATAATTACATCATTTCAACGCTGATACAGCCATTCTTCTTCATGCCTAGTAAAAAAATCCGATGAAACACCGGCTTGTTACCCGTGATACCACGATGCAACATCTGCCTTCGCGGATCTATTTAATCAAAGTGCATAACACAAATTTCCATCCTCAGTGGAGATGAAATGCTGCCATGTGAGTTTAGGCAAACGCTTCCTTCCATGCATCAGCATCAAGCCATCAGATACTCCATCCTCATATGCATCATCATAAACATCAACCCGCTATCCCTAAATCCTTTTGATTAGATGTTCTGTACAGAATCTTCTCCCTGATTCAATCCATGCCTTCAATCTGATTCAATGACACGATCTCAATCCTTTGATACAAATTGTGTATAAATCAGCCTTCACAAATAAAAACTCCTTTAAATTCAGATTAAAGGTTTTCATTACATACTGTTATACAATGACAATAGATTGCTTGACGATCACTGTCATTGCTTACTGTGAATCAGAGTATTATTTATAAACTATCAGAAGATTTCATCCCGATATTACATATTGGACATACTGGCAAACACAGTAAAAAAAAAAAAAAAGGAAAGAAAGGATGAAACAACTGGAAAATAAATTCATTAAAAAGAAAAATTCAAGTGGAATATGGATAACAATTAAAACAAAGAAGAAAACAGAAATTTCAAAAGAATTTTGAAGCATAGCAAGAATAGGACGGCTGTAAGTGAGCACATTTGCTTCAACAGCGAATACTAAAAAATAAGAAATAATAGTTATGTGAGCTGGCAGCTTAATAAAAACAACAAAGTTCACATACAGCTATAACATAATATGCAGTAAAATTAACTGCAATTTGTGCTTTAAATAAAAAAATCTACCTATGATTTACACAACCCATTCCTATCACATACAATATTTCATACTCTCCTTTTCCTGTCCAGCTATATCAAATTCAGTGGTCAGGATTAGAAAGTATAGAGGGCTGACTGAAATTCAGAAAATCTACATGATGAACTGAATGATCATTTTTGTTCTCTTTATTTTTATACATTGCATTCTGAAAAACAATATTCACTGCAGCATATGTACATAATAAACACTGTAAAAAAATAACCTAAACTTTAAATTAGAAAATCATCGCATCGGAAATAAGTGAGATCGAAAAAAGAAAACAAAGTTCATCAATGTTCTCAACATCACAACCCATAGAAATTATTTTCAGACTTGCTATTCACACAACAGATTTTGCGATGGTTAATACACTACTGATTTAATCAAGTGTTTCATGTCGTTTCAGTAAATGAGGAGAACACTGAGAAATGACCCGAGTCAATTATGTTTATGTCGCTAGACCAGATCTTTTTACAATTTCGAGACATCGATTTCAAACGACTTGAAGAACGTGCTGCTGATATTCCATCATCTGAAACAATTGAGAATAATACTGACAAAAATGGAGACAGACGATATAATAAGTTTTTATTTTAAGCAAATAGCGAATATTGATATTTAAAATTTCCTTTCTCTTAAAGAACCCGAATACATAATTGCTCTCGATATTTTGATGGCTAATAAAAGCACTAAACATTAACATTTTGCTTTATGCTTTATTTGTACCTTTAAATGGTTCGGAAAAGAAAGTATTTTCCTCCTCATTATCAGGGAAAAAAAAACACCACAATATTACGCTTACTAAAGAAAAAAATTACATGAACTTTGAGTAAGCGCCGAAGCACTAACGCCCATGCATGGTTGTGAGGGCCGATGGGCAGCATATTCTGGACTTTGGGAACGATCAACACGACTCGAAGACCGAACACGATCATCTTCGGAATTTTCTTCATCTGCTTCTGAAGACGAGCAAAATGCTGATCGATTATTATCGTTCATCAATGAAGACCTTTGACTATCATCATCTTCTTGACCTCCCCACAGCTACCCACTGCTCCACTTCGATGGTCTTAAATTCATTTTGTTTTATTTCTTTTATTCTAGCGAAAAAAAAATCATTTAAAATTTCATTACAAATGAATTAGAATTAAAAGGAATTTATGACACAAGTGGTTAAGAAATGTAAAGTGAAAAAATTTTTCAAAGCAAGTTTCTGCAAAGATGAAATGAAAGTAGGAGATAAATATTACTTATCCTATTTCGACTATTTGGCCTAGTATTTGTTAAATTAGGCTTTTCGTGTATATGCCTTGCATCATTCTCGAATAACAATGCATCGGAGACAGCATCGTAATGCTCGTTAACGTCCATAAGATGACTATCAGGTGAATCCACCACTTCCTTTGAGTGCTTGAAAATATAAGAATCATAATAAATTCAACGAAAATAATGAAAGTACAATGGGAAAATCCAACTCTTAACACGATATTTGCAAACAAACATACTGTATCGCTTTGAATGTCGCATGGAGGAGCATTCGGCGGAGGTGGAGGTATCATATCGAGTAATGTCTGCTTGGGCGGACTTCTCTTTCCATTCAAAGTACCTCCTTTATTTCGTCCATTCGAACTTCCTGTAATCACCATATGATCAACCTTTATAGATTTATTCATTCTCTCACAGATTAGATAATATGTACGATGAGTAACCAGGTAATAAAGAATGAAACAAATATTCACACCAGAAGCCACACATATAATATGCCTACATATATATCAAATGTAATGCAATGTCTAAAAATGCAGATGAATGCTAAAATTCATAAGTAATGCGTGTTTTGCTAATAAATAAACATAAGAAAATGATGACAAACCTCCAGTACCATCAGATGACTGTACATAAGAAATATCGGTATGCGGAGGACTTCCTGAATGATGATGGCTAACAGAACGTATTTTACTATCAACAAAGGAGAATGTCGTTCGCCTAATGTATTATGATGTTTTGTGCTTTCTTTGAAGCGCGGTGGAGGAGCAGAAGGAACCGGATTGGAAGGAGGCATCGGAGCCCGAAGCATATGATCCTTTAACCATCTCTGCCTGTTGCTCATTACCAGAGTTGTCGTTGCATATGGAGAAGGATCATCCTAGAGTAAATCATCAAAGTTTTCCACAAGAAAGGAGAATTCCAATAATAAAATTCACTTCACTACAACTAGGATATGACTAATATCAATGGCTAAAAATTTCGGAGTAACGAAATCTAGAGCTGTTATGAAGAAACAACTGAAAACTTATGAGGATTCATTACTACCGTCCAAAAATTTATAAAGAAAACGTTATAAAAATACATAATATGAAAAAACTGAAAGAAACTAACCAGAACTTGATGACCACCATAGAATGTTGATAAACTAGACGCACCACCAGCAGTAAGTGCAGCATAATGATAATGATTGGGTGACTGCGCTCGATCCATAGTTCCCAACATATGTGCCGAGGTATCACGATGTAATATCTGGCCATCTATATAGAAATCCGTTTGATGTGGAGTTTGCGTATAAATGGGTGGCCCGTTACAATGTACACCATTCATGGAACTATTTAAAAGCGAACGCTGTGCTGAATTAAAATTCGTATGATCCATCCATAACGCATCTCGCGCTGTCAGATGAACACTACCGTCATTGATTTTAATAAATGGCATGCCTAATCGAGCTGAAAATGAAAAGTGCATCTATTAAACGAACTTCGTTCAAAAAATATAAAGACCAAAATCGAACTCCAAGGGGTATGGCAGATCTGAATTTTCTAATCGAACTTAAATATTTCTGTAATGGAAAGCAGAAAATTTGGATTAAATAAATGTTAGAAATAATAACATTCCAAATCAAAAAAAAGAGAAAAATAATTGAAGCGAAATAATGAAGACGAACCAGCAGCTTTACCCTTTGATTTTCGCCATCTCCACCACATGAAAGTAATGAGGGCGATAAATGTAATCCATATCAATACGCCGGCCGTAGCAATAAACCAAGGCCTTTTGATAATATGTAGCAAACGATCACCAGACGATATTCCACTCATTAACTGGATGTGTTCCCGCAGTGTTGCTTCATCTGAACAACATTTTTTTATAGCATGAAAAAATAAAATTTCAACAGAATAATATCCATAATAAAAATATTCGCTCTTTTTCAGGATCACATAGCTTACTCATAGTGACAGCTTCAAGTCCATGGTAAACTCCAACACCAGCGTTACTTCGTGCTGCAACTTTAACTCCATAAGTCATTTCGGGTACCAGATGGAATAACGTAACGCTTGCTGCACGTTCATTTGTTGTAATATTTCGATTATATTTCGCACCACTACCTAGCACGATAATCTGAAAATAAAAAAATTGAATTGTGCCAATCGGAACAAAAAATGAATTACTAATACAGAAGAAAAAATCGGAAATTTGGAACTAACTTGGAAACCTTTCAGAATCCCGTTTATTCCATCCGCAGGTGGTGGACGCCACGAAATTCTTAACGTCGTTAAATTCATCATTCGAACACGTACATCTGTTGGAGGAAGTAGGTGCTGCAATTATTTCAAATATCACTGATTTATAAGATCTGCGACTTCAGCATATAACTGAGTAATTAATAACATCGCTAAAGACTGGAAATACAAAAACTTTGTTTCAGCTGCATATCCATTAAAAATATTGCCTACTTCAAAGTACCATAACCTTGTTTTTCAAATATATTTTGAAAAAATAAATGTTGAAAAATAAATGCAAACAGACTTATTTTTCTTCTAATAGTTATTGTACTATTTCGAAATTTCATTTAATCCAACTAAAAATGAATAAAAAATGATATTTATGTGACACTATTACCATTACTTTATACTTAAACTCACTAGGTTATTGTTTGTTTGACACTTATTTAAAAATGAATGTTTTGTTTTATAATCGATCAGCAGAAAACTTCTGACATTCTTCATTAATCTGCGATAAGACTATAGAAGAAAACTTACGAGCTTCACTTGTAGCTCCATTCAACGAATTACTCGGCATACCCTGAACGGTTTTGTGATATGGAATCACAAAAAATTCATAATTTTGAAAGGACGTAAACCATTTACAATGTATGTATCAGTGTTTGGTTTGGAGATATTTACCCAGTGGCTATCGGTACCACTAGCTCCAGCCTGTTTCTGACCTGAAGTTGTTGGTACTGCCCTCCACTTGATATAATAACCTTCTACTAACGGTTCATTTCTCCGACGCTGCAATTTAATATATATAGAAAACACACTTCTTACTCTTTTATAAACCAATAATAAAGGAACAATGAATATATTCGACTCGAAATAATGACCGGATTATTGCCTAATATTAATAATCATGGGGTGATAACAAAATACATTCACTGAAGCAAACCTCATTAAATGATAATACAACGGCATTAATACACGTCTTTTTACTGTAGAATTAATATTTACTTTGTGTTAGATCGTCGAAGTTTAGGACAATTATATCACTCAGATAAAATGAATTTTACCTTCCAACTCAATTTAATAGCCGTAGCATTAATAGTTATTGCTTCATCCAATTTAATTAGTTGTTCCGAGGCAATCCGTTCTCGGGCAGTATCTAAATCCATACCTGCATTTGCCATTTCGCGTCCACCTAAAAATTTTGTCACGTCTAATCACGTTCCAGTAAGTCATAATTTACATAAGTTGTCTAATTAAAAAATTATGACAAACCTCTTTTCCAACACTTCCTTCTAATAAACATATAAGCATATTCCATTTAAACTTTTTAATCTAATGTTTAATGTGTATTATCTCATTTTTCCTAAAAATCATAAACTACTGATCTAAAAGTCAAACTACCTTGATGTAATTAATACTCGAATCAGAACTTTTTCAGGAAAAAGACAGAAATTTCTGTAACATAATCGTTACCATTCAAATTAGTGCCTTAAAGACAAAAAAATTTTCACACAAAAAACTTTTTAACAAAAACAACTCACTTTGTTCTTTCTGTGGCTTAGTTTGGATAGCATCACTCATTGCTGATGGTGGACCAATACCTTCAGAATTTTCTGCGCGAACTATGAAAACGTAAGAATGTGAAGATTTTAAATTCCTTAGATGATATCGTGGACCAGAAATGTAGTCAGGAACATTAAACCAGGTCTAAAAAAGTTTCAGACTTTGACAAACGATGCCATCTATGACAAAGAATAACTAGTAAAACTACTACAGCCAAATTTTTACTTTTTTTAGAGCTGAAAAACACACCTGACCCATTTCTGGACTGAAATACTGCAAGAGATAGCCATTAACCAAAGTAACACCACTTCTTTCCGGAACAGCCCATTCCAGATCAACACTATCTTCAGTAACATTTTGTGGCGATGGCTTGCCCGGTGCAGATGGAAAAGCAGATAAATTTGGCATACGGGTAAATGTAACCGATGGATTCGTATGTTCTGCAAATTATAAGCGAATTAATCCGATATGATATAAGCAGAAACAAAAAGTGGCATTAATAAAATGCAGTCAGAAAATGGGAGGTAATTTGGTTTTTCTTAAATGCTGGATTTTACTGAACTTCAGCTGCATAAGATTGAATAAAAAACCTTGAAAAGATCACAACCTTCAACGACTAGAGATGCTGTCCATGTAGATTCACCATCCTGATTACGTGCTCGACATGTATACACGCCGGTATCACTTTTTCTGCAAAAACAAGATTAAGTATTTCAAAAATGTTTTCAACTCTCAGAAATCTGTTGTCTATAAATATAGCTTACCGTAAAGCAAAGAAAGAAAAAATAAATATGACCTATAAAATTAAAAGATTATTATTGGTAACAACGCATTAATGTATTTTAATTAATCCAAACAAATGCAAAAGAAGAGGAATTTGTTTATAAACTAACGATAACATTATCCGTGGCAAAAAGCTTGATTAAGAAATTCCTTACTTCAATTCCTCAATTTGTAATGATCCGGAAGAAAGTTGCTTGAAACGTGTTTCAAAATTCACATCTTCTAGGTCAATTTGTTCGCCATTTTTAGCCAACTAATTTGAGGTATACTACGTCCGTTTGCTGCACAAGGTAGTAATGCTGAAGCACCAACCATTAACGTTTGATTGGAATGTCCATGTTCAATAATTGGTGGTGGATACGAAGGCAATGCTGAAAGAGAAATTATACCAAATCACAAAAAATTAAATTGTAAACATTCTAAAAACTAATTCTCAGATATCTCTTTTTTAAATATAATACTTCGAGATATTTGATCCCTCTGAATCAAATAATATATTTAAAGTTATGGTAACATTTGAAAGAGCAAAGATAACGGATGCTTTGGAAGCGTATAAACACAGCTTTGTTAAATATGATTTAAAAAAAAGTCCATAAATCTTCATAAATCACTGATCCTAAATCCTTATAAATACATAAATCTCTGATCCTTATCGTCAAGTATAACTTTTATACTACCACCAAAAGTTCTTCGAATTTGGTACAGTTAGAGATCATTCAGTTGTATTCTGAATATTTAGTACAGTGCATAATCATTGCAGTAGGGATTAGAAAAAAGCATAAATATTAACAAGGTCGAGAAGAACGACCTCATAAATCACTGTTTCAAGTCATCTTTTCCTACTCAGAATTTAAAGACTTTGATTTACAGCCCAACGATATATGCCAATTACAGTAAAAGAAAGTACCAAATATTCCATACTTAATTTTCAATATTCATTCTTGGCAGTATCAAAATCAAAACCTACAATATCAATATACTATCGAAAGAATGCAACTTAAAATCGAAAGTGAGATATACATTGCAGAATACTTTTTTTCTCTCTCTCTCTCAGAATTTATTTATCTACCTAGAAACAATCTTCTTCAAGATACTGTTACCTTACTTCATTTAGATCAATCTGTAAAAGTTGAAGATATAGAAAACGAAGCACATTTGAAAAAAAAGATTACTTCCGTTGATGCAATACGGCGGTCCGTAAAGGCACGACAAAGAAAGTGTTGTCGTTAAACTTAACACTGTTCCGAATACCATAATGCTGTTAAGGAATCATTCGGATAAAAGACGTGAGAAAGAGTTCGCTAACGAAAACAATAGCTTCTGCAGTAGCGAGAAATGAAGTAATATTTGTAGCAACAATGATACTGGTGGTGGTACAAGACCATCTGTGTCGGCGCTCTATGCTCCTCTTCACACGATTGGTATCACGTCAGCCTCACAGTTACAATCAGCAGCATCTAAGAAGTTTAAATAATTTCTGGAAGAAAAATAACAATAACGGATGTTGATAATACACGCATTACAAAATGAACAATCGTAAGAGGAGGTTTGTCTGAAGTGATGAAAAACTCCAAAACTGAGAAAAGAAAAAGTTCAGAAGATGTAACAAATTTACATATGAATATTGCTGACACTACTTCCTGCACTAATACTAACAGCCGAAGTGATCTCAAAATGAGCAACGACAATGATCAGCGTAAGAAGTGCATTAAATTCAATAAAGAATCACATTAAATTAACTGAAAGAGTTCAATTACTTTCAATATATTTATGTCAATCAGAGAAAGGAAAATTTCGAGAGGATGAAATGGAATTTAAAAGATTTGTCGTTTGAAAAATTCAATGCAAAGTTATGTTTAAAATGATTTTTCAAATTCCTACAACAATAGATGGATTTAGACTTCTGCGTGAATTCATCTTATTCATAAACATTTCAGCAACTGCCAAATTTATCATAATTAAATGAATAAAAAACATGAAAATCCGTTGGAATGTCACTTTTTGAAATTATCGATGATAGACAGATAATTGAAGGCCGTAGAGTAGGAATCACAATGAACATATGCTATAGCAAAAGATGAGCAAAGGTCGACAAAAGTGGTATCAGTAGACGTTATATCTCTTCTTCCTTCCATACTATCTTCTATTCATTTTGGCTTCCGTTAATAACTAAAGAAAGGGTCAAAATTGAGAAAAGAGAGAGATGGATTGTATGTGTATTGTGAGCTAACTGATTCTATTTGCTGCTAACCATAATATACACATTTCTTAGCTAAAATGCAACGCTTTGATAAATTATTTCATCTTATCACACACTCTGATAATTCTTAAAACAAGAATGTTAAGGAGAAAAATTGAATATGAAAAAAACATGGGCATATCTTCAAAGCTTTGCTCATTTTTTGAAATATCAGTGGCAATGTAAGCTTTCTTCCAAATATTATATATACTACATGAAAAACTGAAGAAATCTGATAAAGTAAAATTATTAATTTCATTAAAAGTCATTGATACGACTTGCTTATTTGTGAATTTTTTTATTAAAATTTTTATAATTTTGCACATTAGACGATTCAAGAAAAAACGAGGAAATTTATTTTAAAATATCAGTAATTAAAAAAAATGAAATAAAGATTAAAAATAAGTGAAAAGACGAGGGAGAATTGCTAAATGAGTGATCGAGCTGAGGAATGGGAAAGAAAACAAGTCATATTAAGAGATGAAAATGTTGAACCGAGAATAATTACAGATATTCGTAGAAATGGAAGAAGAATGTAATATCAAATTGAAAACAACAATTCCTTAAATCAAAATATCATTAACTTAAAAAAGAATTTATTTATCAATAATTTTCCTGATAAGTTGTGTTTCCAAAAAGATAAACAAGGTTCATTATTCAAGAATGATAATAATCATAACCCATTTTCTTACATTTTTTATTTTTGTTTTTTCAAGCATAATACTGCTGATAACGACCCATTCATCTTTTTTAGAGAAATAACCTTCTGCTGAACGAAATAAACGTTGAAAGATTTCAATTAATCGTGGGAAAAAAACATTACTATTGCTTATTGCGTATCTCTCAGGAAGAAGAAATTGGTTGAATGGTTAACTGAGCAGTAAACATACTGGTGTGATTCCGCAGCTACTAACTAATATATCGAACAAAGAAAAATAAGTCTAACGGTTGACATAAATGCTACATTCGTAGATGGAAAATTTGTCGTTAAAACTGGAAATATTAATTCAGGATGTCATGAGGGATTGATAGCAAATTGTAGAAATGTCAAAGATTCCAGCGCAATATATTATTAGCTGTGAAAGAGATTGTTCCGTTCCCTATACAAACAACATATGTGATGACTAAACTGTGAATGAAATCAACGTTTATCGCCTTCTTCTTCTTCTTCTTCTCTTCTTTTCAAAAAAAAAAGAGGAAAAATTAATAAGAAGAACGAAAAATCACAGCTGGCTATACAGGCATAATGAGGAGAAGAAAAATGAAAATATTGGCAATGAAATTACTCTTAAAGAAAAATATAAATAAATGAAAACAATTTCTGAAGATATTACCGATAAAATTTGATCACTAATTTCAAAAAAAAAAAAAAGAAAATAAAATGAAATTATACCACAATTGCGGAGTACGATGCACTTTTACAAGTTAAGTATTATTCGCAGCTTATCAATAAACAATTCGTTTCATAACCCATCAAAGACTATGAAACGCTTATGATTTAAGCTGAAAGATAAATTAAAGAATAAAAATGGAGAAGAGATGGAAAGGGACAAAATGTAGGATAAAGTATGAAAATGGCAACAGCTATACCGAATCAACCATAACGATCTCGAGAATAAATGAAGAAGTTATGACGAAGCGCAATGACAGTATTTATCATCTTATCCACCAACAAATCGAATCAAAATGTATACCACGCGCACGATAACTGACAACGTTTACACAATTTCTTACACCTTCCTTCGACCGAAATCGTCCAAAATGATATAGCGGCCAGCAGCAGCAGTGTCAGCAGTATCAGCAGTTAGCAACAGTAGCAGCAGCAGCAGCAGCAGCAGCAGCAACAGCAGCAACAGCAGCAACAACAACAACGACACTAAGGCATCTCTCTCGTGCGATACATATCTATTTTGTATACCATACACATACATATAAATATATGTATGTGTATGCTTGACTGTAAAGTATTTCCTTGTAGATAGCAGCAGCACAGAAGTGGACAATGGTCGAAAGAGGAAGTAGAGGATATTCGAAATGATAGATATTTTCAGTGATTGTAATTATCCATAAAAATGGGATGATATATGAAAAGGAAAAAGTAAATAGATAAATAAACGATTGACACTCTCTCTCAATGTACATAATCTCAGTGAGCCGAAAATTGAAACATTGAATAAATGGAGTGCAAAGAGTACCTCCAGAATGACCAATAATAGGAAAGGAGAAAAGAAACGGAAAGAGTGAAATTATTCCTAAACGGAAGCTGAAAGTGTGACAATGTTTCTCGTTTGCCTTATCTTCTCCGCTTGTCATTCAATGAGCCGACGATACCTGTACGAGAGAACGATGAAGGGATTCAGTGAGGTGAAATAATCTTGCAAGGTCAAACTGATATTGGTAATAGAGTGTTGCTGTTGCTACTACTGCTGATTTTACTACTACTATTATTACTGCTATTACTGCTGCAGCTGCTGCTGCTACTACTACTACTACTCCTGCTCAATGATACGAAGTAGGAAGACAGGTAGAGAAAGATTTTCTCACAATATACACAGCTATATTTAAAAAGGGTCAACAACAAACCCAATGAAACGAAGATGGAAGAAGACGCTGCTAATTTGCGTTCGGTAAAGAAGGAAATTGATGTAGAAGAGAGCGATAAGAATAATAATTTACCACATGTTTCGCTACCTTCAACGTATGGTACTTATGAATGTAACGACGACGATGCATCCTCCGATCGTTGAATGGACCGAATAGGCTGCCGACGTTGATCAGGTCATCAAGTAATTTGACACCCATCATAAATGCTCATTTATAGTCATGTAAATAGCCAAACAACACACAAATTATCTCCCCTCCAAACACCAGTTAATGCCAAATGCCTGTCTGATCGTTTATGCTTATTATTCTGAAAATCAAACTTTACGCCCACACCGCCATCAACTGATTTTCTTCGCATAAATATCTAATTGTCAATCAATCTATCATTCCACATTATAGGAAATAAAAAGAGTAATGCATTATAAACCGACTTATTAGTGGGAATAAAAGATGCACTCCTGAATTAAAATATTATTTCGGTACAGCATGCAAATCGACGATTCCCGACTCTTTCCATCAATCTCGAATTTCATAAATAGCTCTTGCACCTGCTTTCTGCGAATATAATTAATTGAAATTGCTGAATGATCAAAAAGGAAACAAATCAAATACTTGAAATTTGTATCAGTGAATTATAGATTGTTAAACTAAACTATAAAGGAAGTAAATATTACAGCAGTTGTTGATGCGACTATGTAAATAAACCGCATGCTTCGACCTCTAACCCTCCCTCTCTCCCTATCACACTTTCGCTAATCTCCAAAATGTCTCCTATTTAACGGCCGACTTCAAAATATTGTTCAATAATAATGAATTTTCCAATACCATCTAAACCATCGATACGGGTAAATAATCTGTAAAGTATTAAATTATGCCACGTTTTATTTATCTAATCGCTCTTAGTGTGATCTCAACAAGCTTCTTAATATACAAAATAATCTAATAACTTCATTTGAACAAATGTTTTTTTCTCGGTGATGTGAATGTTGACATTTGATGCAATTTACAAAGCAATTATCTATTTACGAAGAATTTGCACAATTATCAAACGAAATGGACCAAGAGATAAGCATGTTTTTGAATATTTACATTTTGATGAGCAATTTTCTTGAATTTTTCATACTTACCCTTATCATTTCCGACCTATGTTTCCATAATTACTCAAGCTTTTTATCATTTAGTTTTGTATTACAAACAAGATTAGGATCTGCATATATCACTTTTCGTGCAGCAATTTAGTTCCCGAAAAATTTTCTGAATCTTTTCAAAATGAAGAAAAGGATGTTATAAAAATTCTAAAATTTCTATTTTCTGAAAAGAAAAAATCATCATAATTTTGTAATTTTAAAAGGAATATTTGGAGAAAATAATATAACGTATTCAAGTTTGTAAATTTAAACACAATCATTCGAGCTCTTTTTGGGAATAATTAAATACATGTTAAAGCTACATAGACCTCTTGAAGATTTTAATTTAGCGTTTCAATGTTTATTCATTACATATCCTTTTACTGCTTAATAATTAGTATAGCATTAGTGAATCCATACCTAATGCTCATAAAACTAATCAACTTGACTATCATGAACATATGAAGTGGCATTATAAAACTCAGTATAAAGATAAGATCTCTAGAGTTTAAGATGCCCATCGAATGATGATGACGGAGTGAAAAGTAGACGGATGGATGATTACTATGAGCTAATGATATATATATTTCGCGAAACGAAGAAACTGGCGATATATCCCTTTTCATGAGATGACAAGCAGCATTATGTAGTTCTCGTTGAATCGATTTTGGAACTCGGATAAACCGTGTATTAGCTATATGTTTCCTAATTAAAGAGTCTCAGCTCTAACATTCATAAACGGAAGAAATAGTTTTCACTTGTAGAGCAAACAACCGCGACTAATACAATTGCTTGAATGATTGGAACAATCTCCTCGTTAGCAATTCCAATCAGAAACTAAAAATTATTTTCTTGCATATATTTGCATTTAATGAATTTCTATTCTATGAGAATGAATTCAATTCCATGCATGGATATATAGAAATTTTCTAGGAAAAAGAACAAATTCTGAATAATTTGACATTTCTTTGATGCTATTCAAAGCTGCATCACTTCATAATACTTTCCAAAAATTTGATAATATAAATTATATTATTTTTAAAAGATGTTTGTAATGGAGCTAGAAAACAATTCAGAATGGTGAAGAAAGTCAGATCACTAACAGTCAACAAGGGATTAAAATTAAATTAACAAAAGCAAATATATCATTTCAGGGAGAGCATTACGGAATCCTTGAGATTATCGATAATGACATGATTAAGGAGATATACTGCCATATAGCAATTTATAAACAATCCTTCTGATTCTTTAAATGAAATCTTTACACAACCACTGTCATTTTACAAATACTAACATCAGATTACTACTTTTTCATTTTTAGTAATAAAAATAAGAATGATGTGACAAATAGTCCTGAACTTCATATAATGATTGGAAAAAATAAAATAAAATAAAGGAGCAAAGAAAAAATAGAGAAAAAGCGAAGTTTATTTTTTTGTTGGCGCACAATTTTTCGGAGAATCAAGAAAATTTATCGTTATCATAACAACGCAGTGATAATCACAAGCTTATACCAAACAAATAGCATACACCATACGAACGTAAGCAGCAGAAATACAACACAAACATTTGCTTTTCCATTAATCGAATTTTTAAAGTGATATATTTTGTTCGAAACCTTAAAATGACATGTTTAGCAGAAAAAACGGAAAAAAGAGCAAAATCCCCGATTCAATTTATTCGCAAATATGTATAGAAAGCTATCAAAAGATCGTGAAAAGTGGAATGTCATATCTGTATGGAAAAAAAGTGGCAGAAAAAGATGATGGAATTCAAATGGTAATTAAATATGTGATACTGTAGCTGTAATCACCTAGCTGATAAAAATGACCAATCTAACAGCATTCCAGTCAATCCGAGTAAGCATGAAACATCTGTGATAATAATTATGATTATTGAATCAACGAAAAAGACGGTGTAGGAAAAGAAATTAAAAATTTGTCATAAACAAAAATTTATTGCCGGATATAACGACATGCACGAAATACGAAAATCTTTTCATCCCCTCGAACGTCAAAAAAGCTTGAATAAATGAACACTCTTGAAAATTTTCATTAATTACACATTTTAATTAATTTTATTCGGACAAAATTTCCAATAAACTGCAAAAAAATCTATTTTTATTTCATTTAAATAATAAATGTTTAGCAATTGATTAACAAATAAAATCTGTAAGATTTTGCCATCAATAAAAACTTAAATTTGATAAAGTGCAAAATCTTTATTATATACAGCTGATATATATGATTGTTCTATTAAATAACTGTCATAACATTAACTTTCCGATTAAATGTCATTAAAGAAATAAATCACTAAAACAGTTATTCTTTACACATTTATGCTATGATGAAAATTGTAAGATATACAGTCCGTACAACAATTTTGAAAAAAGAATAGCCGATATGCTAGAAGCTTGTGATTAAATACCGCCAGAGACGTAAACATACGATTAGAGAGAACTGTCATTATTGCAAGTACGGCTAGTAGTAGAAGTGATGAAAGAAGATGTTAAGATTCAAGAGGAAAGAAGAAATGGCACAAGTTTGTCGAATACAACTACAAATATCCATTATGGATGAACCGGACTGACTCCTTAAAACAAAAGAACTGCCATCCGACAAATATTGTTGCAATCTATTTCTCGTCTAATAAATATTGCATCAAATCTATTTTCTGTCCAATAAATATTGTATCAAATTTCTTTGCTATTTATCGTAGAGAGATTTCCTCATTATCAATATAATCAAATTATGGGAGGATAGGAAAATTCCATGGAAAATATTATTTATTTGGACCTTTCATTCATTCCTATACCAAACTTTTCTAGAAAGATATGCTATCAGAAAAGTTCAAATCTCAATTATTAAATGCATCATATTTTTTAACTGATAATAATGTACTCCTTTTCTAGATATGCCTATATACTGGTTTGCTGAATGAAATTTGCGATACCAACCGACATGCTGTTTCATTTGATCAAAAATATCTGACAGATGTTATCAAGCCTTTTAAAATAAGTAAAAGTAAAGTTAGATTTGAACAGTCTACTAGTAAATAGTGGTACCAAAATCAGTGGTTTTCACAATTTTCAGAAAACCTGGTTCTGATCTATCGTATTCAAAAGATTTTCGTGAAACAGATATAAATGAAGGATGTAAGGAATAAAGCCATTGTTCAAAAGATTAGATGAAGTGAGTAGTTTAAATTAATCCAAAAAGGACCCATCTGTAGCAAGCTAAGTACATAATCCATCCATAATATGATGTACAAAAACTATTCAAAAATGGATTTTCTTTTTTTGTATATGCAAGACTCACTTTTACTCGTAACTTTTAGCGCAGCTTTGGTGAGACTACTTCCGGCTAAGTTCATTGCAGCACATACGTAATTACCTTCGTCAGCAGGTCTTACATCCGCAACAGTAAGATCACCATCAAAACTCACCTTTATTCTTCCGTCTGAAGATATGTGACCTGGGAAGAATACCTCCTGAAATCAAATCAGCAATGCCTGCTAAATCTATGAGTTTCAGAGCATCCATTGTTTCCGAATATAAATCACCTACTACAAGAAAGCAAAAACAGCAACTTCATCGGTATTATTTCACAGCAGTTCTGATAAAATACCGATTAACTCTATTTGAATGAAAAAACCATTAAACCTGTTGGCCTTCTCTTGACCAAAACAATGCTGGTTGTGGCTGTCCCTCTGCCTCACATCGGAATTTTGCAGTAGAACCAGAGTCAACAAGTATATCACGAGGCGTTTTTGTAAAAGACGGCGCAGCATGAACACGTAGCAAAGCTGATGTTTCTATGCTTCCGGCTGGATTTTCGCCTGACAGATATATTCCCCGGCATCACTTGGTTGAACCCTGAAAAAAAAAAAAACAGCTTCACACTATATAAAGATGCGCTGAAATTTCTTCATAAAATTTCAAGAATATGATCAGAATGAAATGCAACTGAAGAGAATGTTACAGCCTTTCTAATAAAAATTTCACTTACTTATCAATGCGTAAGCCACGATTGTCGGATGCGATATAAGCTCGACCAACTGGCATTTGTTGATTTCTTTTCTTCCACGATATTGAAGGCATCGGATCACCAGAAACACGACAGTCGAACAATACTGATGATCCCACTTCGACCGTTAAATTTTGCGGCTTTTGCTAGAATGCAATGCGTAAAGAACAGAAATTTTTATTTTTCGATGAAGAGAGATAAAATGAATGCTTTTTAACTAATTATAGAAAATCATAAAATGCTAAAATATGCCATCCTTTCTTCAGGAAGAATACAGCAGGTGCTATGATTACTATGATTTGAAAGAATGAATAAAATATATTTTGTATAATAGTGATTATCATTGATATTATTAACATACTAAAAATAAGGCTTTTCGTATACAGATAAACGTGCTGGATTTGATACTCTTTCACCAACCATATTTGTTGCCACACACTGATAAAAACCAGCATCAGATCGTTGTACCTGAAGATGTAAAAGTAGGGTGAAAATTTTCTACCTTCTAATTTACTGAACGATTAGATTTTTGATTTCATTTCTTTTTCTCTCCCTCTCTCTCTCTTTTCTATTTATTTAGAAACTTTTACATATGAAAAAACAAAAGATTTTAATTCTATAGATACCTTTTCAATGACAAGATTGCCACTTGGATGTAGTATAATACCATCCTCATCCTGAGGACGTAAATCCTGCTCATCTTTACGCCAGGAGACAACTGGTTCTGGAAAGCCACGTGGCGGAGAACATTCTAAAACTGCCCTATTGCCAATCACCGCCTGCAATAGACATGTAATATTTTCTATTTACAGTACAATTAAAATAATCATTAGGTATCAATAATTTATTAATAAATTTGTCAAATTGGACAGCATGAAAAGTCTCAGCTGATCTTCACATTTATGACAAACTGCAAAATACAAAAGTTATTGACATATCGTAACGAAGGTATGAGAGATTTCTAAATTTCTTTTTGTAAATTACCTGAATTGGTCTCGGTCTTATCCTGAAATCATCCCGAAGCATGGCAATTTTGAGAGATGCTTCTCTTGACCATACTTCACCAAATTTATTTTTGCAACACAATAATATGTCCCCGAATCTGCATCTTTTCCTTTACCTGAAAAGGAATCAATCAATAAATTCTGAAATAGGAAAATGATTTTTGAAAACGATCCTTCATTTCAATTAAGAAGAAACTATTGTATTATACAATCTAGGCAAATATTTCTATCTACCTTATTCTGATAATATAATAGCAATATTGGCAACAGTATGATTAAAAAACATGAGACAGTTTAAGGTGATAAGCTTCATATCACATTCTGGTATCTGGAATACAACTTATGAAAGTAAGACACAAAGCTCACTATTAAAAAAGTAATAAACAATTCAAATAAAGTTTTTGTTACAGCACAATGAAATTTTTTCGATAGTTATTGTAATATATTTCCAGCCGTTACTGCAGCTACATGCCGAATACGGGGCAGGGGCAAACAATCATCCCTACTCACTATTTAAACTATCGATTGAACTATTCAAAGATTCTAAATTTTCAACTCGATTTATATGAAATATATATAAGCGGTTAAATTATCAATAATCAACATGAGAAATCAGCAAAACTTACCATTATTAACTCGAAGTAGAAATAAAGCACCGGTATGAAGTACCAAACGATGTGAATTTTTTTCTTCATTATTTGTAATCACCGGTTCTCCATCCTTGAACCATGTAATTTGTAAATCTGGACCTTTAGCTGCACAATTTAGTGTTGCCGGTTCACCTTTTGCAACAATTACATCGAGAGGATGTTCCGTTATTATCGGTACTCCATCTTCTACAAACAGAAACTTTTATATCAGAAAAATTAAATTCATCCTCTTTAAAGTAATAATTTTACGCATTATTATTATATCAAAAATAAACATATGATTATTTAATAATATAAAATTTAATGAATGGAAGGAAGCATTTGATATTTACGATAATTTTGAAAAATACATTTCAAAAAAAGAAGGAAAAAGAAAAAGATAAGAAAGAATCGAAATGAGAGAAATAGAAATAAAGAAATTATCTCAAACGACTATCGGCAATTTTTATTTTACCCTTTTTTCTTTTTTAAAGTCAAATTCATTGGCAACAAGTACATTTGTTTTATAGGAAATTTGTTGTTCGTTTCTTTTACTCTCTCATATGAAAGAGCTTTTTATTGAAGTAAAAATTTAAGTATAAATTTTTAAAAAATTTTAATTTTCTTTTTATTTTATTAATTCAACTCTGAAAATGTTTGCAACGAAATGATATAGGCAGGAAGTAAGAGATAAAATTATTTTATTACCTTTTTTTTGTTCTGATCGACAGAATGTGAATGTAAATGCATAATCGTTTTAAGATGTAAAATTGAATACAATCACATTTTCGTCCAGCTAAACCAGTCTTCTTGGTACAGCAAGGTCATTGCAATCATCAGATTTTACAAATTCTCTCTCCTCTCTCTCTCTCTCTCTCTCTCTCTCTCTTCTTCCCCTCTCTTCTTTTTTTCTATTTCTTTTAATAATATTAATAGTTTAATAAGGCTAACAATCTGTTTAAAAACAATTAAAAATTTCCATACCAATAAATGTACTAATTATAGCATATATCTATATCAAATTCGTATTTTACATTCCTAATGATAATCAAAAAATTAGTAATGATTAAACAAGTGATGATATCGTAGGTATTATTTTTTCGAGAAAATGCTGTTCACTAATATATGATTTAAAATCAAACTAAATAGAAATACATTATGCTGAATGTTCGATGATAATCAGATTAATGATAATTCTTAAAATAACGTTGAAAAATATGAATTTAATAATAATAAAATTATTTTTTCATCTTACCAGGATAGTTTGAAAAAATTTTTTCTATTTTTTATAAGATTAACTTATCATATGGTCATATGCTAATAAAATAGATCAGATAATCTTTTTCTAAATTATCCATCATCCTCCTATTTGTCAGTACTGCATCATTCTAACTTTTTAAAAGTAAAAAATAAGCAGTTTTGCATTTGATTCAACAATAATTTTATATTACTTAATAAATGGGAACGAAAAAAGCTGTACTGGAACTCTTCCAAGAAGGTATCCATTATATTATTTCGAGAAAAAAAATTTTTTCAACATTTCCCGCTGCATAACTTTTCTCCTTCATTTTTCAATATTTTAAGCATAAAGATTAATGTGGAAAATTATTTGCTTAACTAGAGCAACTTTTTTTTCTCAAACAACTTTCTTGCTTAGGTGATTTTAGCAAATAAAACTTGTTTCATAGGTGTAAAAAGAATAGCGTAAGGAAGTTGAAGAAATGTTCAAATTTCCGCGACAGTGTAAAATTTAGTTAGTTAGAGCAATAATTTTAGAAATGAAAATATCTTATTTGAAGTGACAAATGCTAACACTTCAGTCTTATCAATATTAAATATTACTGCTAACACGCCAGTGATTACATATGTTCAGAATTAACTCAGTGAATTAATAATACTATTCA
The DNA here is from genome assembly GCA_024305405.1 of Dirofilaria immitis. NCBI lineage: Eukaryota > Metazoa > Nematoda > Chromadorea > Rhabditida > Onchocercidae > Dirofilaria > Dirofilaria immitis. Next base: position 2,465,539 of record JAKNDB010000110.1, read on the forward strand.
ATATGCATTAACTACCTATGCATCAAATTCTCTATATATTGAAAGTGTTTTAACTTAATATGTCAATTTTAATTAATACATCTATCCTAAAGATAAAATATGTTGAGCTAAGAAATCGAATCTCCATATCTAATCAGCAATTTATAACGTTATCATTATACATTAAAGTAGCTGATACTGCTAAAAAAGAATTTTGATTTCTTAATCTCTCAAATAATTTGAAAAATTTCATTAAAATGAATTATATTTTAATAAATTTATTTTGCAAAACAAAATTGATGCATACATATCTTAGAACAAGTTAGGAATGGATTAATATAAATATCTAAAATTAGTAGTGCAATTTTCAAATCAAATAAAAGTTATGGTGAAATAAGCGATAAACATATTAATATGAGACAAGTTTTTAATTCTTTCATTTTGCCTACTGTAACTAATTTTAATTCATACCTTCTCATAATAATACCAAAACAAAATAACAAGAATTGCATCTTTCCGCTTCTATTCTAATAAAATTTTAGTAATTTCAAATTTTCAATATTTTTTTACTTTTCAAAAAAAAAATGACATTTCATTACAAACGATTACTATCTTCTTGATATTATTTCATCGTTTCATTCAATATTCTCATTCTTATCATAGTAATTCTTGTTTTTCCTCCTTTCCCTACCATCAATATTATTACAGATATTGAAGAAAATCCGAAAAAAAAAAAAAAAAAATCCAACTATAATATCATTCCATAACCTTTAGCGATTTTGCTGTAAATGGACGAAAAACAATTGATTAATCACCTTTAAAATGAGGTTATTAAAAGGAATTTATAGGATAAACCTTTTAACCTAATCGAAAATAAATCACATGTAAATTATCCTTTAAAAAAATATGAAATGCGGCAAGAAAGATTTATAGAGGTCAACCCATCACTGATGGTAAAATCAGATAAGCAATAAATGTGACTGATGATGATGATGATGATGAACCGATAAGCCTAACAAAATAATAATAAGGCTTATTCATTACCAATTTTTTTTTCTTTTTATCAGTGCATAAAATAATCATTTGAACCAGATGTGCATGTCACACATATGTCAAACATGGAAAAAAGAAATAAACAAAGCAATCAATGTAAATATGCTAAAGAAATACAAAAAACAAAAAAAAACTCTTTAAAATTCTAATTTTTCCCAAATTCTGCTATGCTTGTTTATTTTATGTTTAAAACATCTTTGATCTTTGATTAATGTTTACTTTGAATAATAACAATAACTTGCCTTATGCGAAATTATTTATTTACATATCTCTTTTTATCAAATCCATCCATCAAAAATTATTCCATATAATAATGCATAGTTTAGTTGTATATGATTTATAAATTAGTTTATTCATATAATTATTGAAAGGTATATTTGACAAAAGCAAATGCTTCTATCCATCCATCCATTCATTCATTACATTTTATGAATTACAGGTTTTTTTTTTTTTTTTTTTTTTTAGATGAAGTAAGTGAAGAGGCAAGAAGGGTATAAAAGTAAACGATGAAATCTTTCAATAATATTTTATTGTGTTATAAAAGCTCTAAAGATAATTATTACTTGAAAATAGCTTGTATAAATGATGAAACAACAAACCAATCGCTTCATCGGCATTACTAATTTCCATTGATAACAGCAGTGATAATAAAATAAGAATGGAAGCAGCGAAATACTTCGAAGTATTATAAACTGTTGTTGTTGGATGACAAAACATATTTCGTTTAGAAAATTATTTGTTAACAATGATTCTTCATTGTATTGTTGTTGATAATAAAATAAGCGAAAATTGTAGCAGCAGAAGAGGGAAAGAAAGAAAAGTAATAGATTGTTATGGATGTCCAGCTTAGTTGAACTCTTCTTCGTCTGAATTATTGCAACAGCTCGAGCTATTTAATGGTCACTTCTCGACCTATAGTTACAATTAATATCTGCTACTACCAATATCATACAGAACACTCAAATAGAATTAATAAGTTACACTGTGTATAACCATTCATCAACAGCGCCAACTGCTTCCATGACTGAACGAATTATTATTACTGATTCTGATATCTTCCATTCAATACCAATTTCTCTATCTTTTTCCGTTCTCTCCCTCTCTCTCTCTCTCTCTCTCTTTTCTCCCTTTCTCCCTCTCTCTCTGGAATAATAAATAACAATGGGAGAAATTATTCGTGAAAATAATAGCGAATCCTAACGTTCGGACAGTAGCAGCAATGGTATTAATAATAATAATAATAATAATACATAATAATAATAGTAATAATAATAATAATAATAATAATAATAATAATACAGATGATTGCAAATGTATGTAATATGATATCGTATTTTCCCTTAACAGTCAAATATGTGACCCTGTCACAAGCAGCGACACTAATATAGTCACTCTTCTTGTTAACGATAATTGTTGATGGATCCCACTAATACTTTATGTAATGTCACCTGAAATTCATCAAAATACATCCAGTATTAGATGTATTAACCATTTCACAATGGTATATAATGATAATACGATAAGTCAAGGATGTTTGCTTTCATTGGATATAAGAGATTATCATATAAGGAATTAATGATAAACAAAGAATTAGTGAAATTTGAATGTTAATTACATGTTTGAAAAAAATTATAATGCTTAAAATGTTATTGTAGGAAAAATAAGAAATTAATAAAACAATTTCCACGAACTATCATTTTTTTCAAATTATTATTATTTCATTGATTCATTCGATATCATCTTTATAGCTATAGCATTGGCATATGTTTTATACTACTGATAATTTTAATTGTTCTATACTATTGATAATCCCTTATGTAATGAAACAAACTTTTCTTTCTACATCATCGTAATCAGTAAATAATCGAAATTTTTATATTACAAAAAAAAAAAGAAAAAAAAGGAAGGAAGGCAATACTCCTTCAATTTCAATAAGTTTTAAAAATGACAGAGAAAGAAATCATAAATAAAGGCTACGGAATAGACAGACGGATGGAAGATTAAGACTTCCTCTCTTAAGATTTTCTTTTTGCTTTTTTTTTTAATCCAGCCAGTTAGTGAAGAAGTAGAAATAAAGATAAGGCTTGTTGTCATTTTAGAAAAATGGAAAAGAAAAGGGGCCGAGAGCAAAGGACGAAGAATCCGTACAACATGATATTCTCCGGAGGAGGCAGTAGCACCTGTACAATATAACAACACATACATGAATCAGCAGCTATCGGTAATGTAATCTATTCTCGTCGCTGCTCTCATTGATATTTAATCGACAAGGTCGGAAAACGCAATTTCATCAAAATCAACCCAACAAAAATATTCAAACTCAAAATTTAAGCTCATACAATAACTATCGCCCTTTCTCCTCTCTCTCTCTCTCTCTCTCTTTCTCTCTCTCCCTCTCTTTCATTTTTCTTCCATTTTTACGTCATTGATTTATTCGATATTCAATATGATTAAATTTAATAAATTCCAATAAGTATATTTAAAAAAAAAAAAAAGAAAAGGAAACAAAAACATTAAATTAATGTTTTTCGATGACGTAAAAATGGAAGAAAAATGAAAGAAAGAGAGAGAGAGAGAGAGTATCACTTAGAAATGTATAAAAATCTTTTTGTCAGCGAAAAGTAAAGTTACAATTATTGTTTGATCGAAAGATTTTCATAAAAATCAAATAAATTTATCTCAATGAAATATTCGGTATGATTTCAGTATCACGTGAATATAGCGTGGAATGCTATGACGTAATACGTTTAAATTTTGTTAATCTTTCTCAATTTCCACTTTTTTAATTTCTTCTTCTTTTTTTTCATAAAACAGAAAAGAGAAAGAGAGAGAGAGAGAGAGAAAAAAGAGAAAAGTTGGAAATTGAGATGAACACATTAGCAAATTTCATACTTCACTGGCAATCATTGATGCGGTCTATTGATGGGATTTACTATCCCGGAAATTTAGATCGCTCAGATTAAAATTTCATTTCTCTCATAATCCATATATATATATATATATATATATATATATATATATATATATATGTCGATGAAAACTTCATTGGAAATCGAAATTATGAGATGAATTTGTCAGGTCAATAAATAATAATGGGATTTAATTTCAGGGATGCATATGAGAGAAGAAAAGCGGTCGACGATTCTTGCATATACAATCATCTAATATGGACAACAAACAGCTAGTAATGGTATAAACATTTATAAAATTTCGTTAAAACAATAACATTTTAGCAAAGGGCAGAAAGATAAGCCAATCGATAAATAAATAAATAAACCAATAAATAAATCAATAAATAAATAAAAGAATAGGAAGGATTGGAAAAGTGCGACAAAGAGGAGTTAGTAGTAGTAGTTATTTGCTATTTGTTAAAGATGAAGACGAAGGAAAGAAGACGACGGTCACCTCATCGGCTCTTCGATCCTCTCTCTCTGAGAGAGAAAAAGAGGGAAAAAGAGAGATAGAGAAATAAAATGAAAGAGTCCGATCCTGACGACCATCCCATTTTCAATGCTTGTCACCTAACTTACTCTCGAGAATGCCATCGTTATTAAGCTAGGTATTACTTGCAAAATTGCTAGTAAAGTTGCTTGCATCTATTCTTACGTTATACATCATGCAATTTTGTGGCATGCACCATTGGTAGCTCTTTTAATTCAAAGTTTTTGCAAATGACGAAAAGAATTTGTATAATAAGCAATTCAAGTATCGCATGTCGTTTCAACAACTTATGCGAAATTCCTTCAACACATTGCTTTGCAGGTGAGCAATGCGGTAGTAGGTCAAAGTATAAGGGAAATCTTTTTAAATAGATTAAAAGGGATAGATAGCATTTTGTGGGGTCAAGTATTGTATGCAGTCATCACATTTTTATTGGGCAGATATGCTGCGCTATATCTTAGTAAATAATATTTTTATTCCCTTACAAACAGATCGATTAATAAATACGATTTTAATTCGAGAAAACATTATACAGATTCATAAACAATGAACTTTCGGAACTTGACATTCCCACCATATTTTAAGCAATTGATTCAAGATGACCTCTAAATATTGATCTTTGTTCTCGTGAAAGCAAAATAAAGTTATGTTCGTAATAACAATGTCTCAGAATTCATCCAGTAAAATGGAGCAGCACAAAAATATGTGAAATTAAAAGAAATAAAAGTAGCCAGAATTATTGCTTGTTATCATATGATGAGTTAACGATGTTACGCCACATGTCATATGGTGGTGTCCATTTGCTGATTATGTAATAGTAATAGTTCCTGGATGTAAATTATGCATAGAATTAATCGAATCGTCAGCTGACTTCTATTATATGTCTGATCAACAACATTTAAAAGTTTTCCATCGAATTAGACAATTTGTTTTAATACGCTATATCAGAAGCAAATTCATTTCAATCAAAAAGCAACTGTTTTAGTGAATGTGAAGATGAAAGCTACAATATCTTCTTAACATGATCTCCTAGTTGACACATTCTCGAATACTTTGACATAACTAATTGATGCTAACATTAATGAGCTAATTTCTATTTTAACAAAAGCCTCATTGAAATCATTCAATCTTTAACAACATTTTTCATTTAAGTGATAAAATTGAAAATAATGAAGATATGACTTTTTTTTTGTCTCGTATCTATGAATCGTTTTACAAAATTTTTCTTATCAATGATTAATATGGATTGAAAAAATATTCCAGACAAAAGTATAACGAAATATCAGTGATCAAATTACAATCAGAACTTGATTTCATTTGTAATATAAACATTCCAAAAAAAAAGAATCCTCATCAAATCAGCAGAAACTAAATAGATACTCAGCATAATATATGCTTGATATCGGCAGTAGTGCAACAACAAATTATCTGAAAACCAGTAAATATACTTGAGGGTATTTCCAAAGAATCGCTAATACCGAAGAATTGATAACCAGTAGTCATTCATGATAGATAGACTGATAATAGAATAACGATACGAACTGAGAATCAAGAATGGAAAGGAAAAATATCCCAGAATTAAACAAACAGGCTGATATGCTAACAGGGACTCACTCGTATATATTGGTTGATGGAGCCTGTCTTTTGGTGCCCTCGACCGCCCCTTCAATTAATTCATTTATCCATCTATCCAAGTGAACAACCACTCCTCATCTCTCCTCCTCTCCAATAACTACAATTTTATGAAAATGCTTTGCTACTCACTTTGATTATTCATCAGTACTAAACTATCGAGTCATGACTCATATAAGATTGCACTGAGGTAAGCATCTGTATCAGCTCTACCTTATCAGCTAGTTTCAGGTTATTATCAAAACAGGATATTTTGAACGATATGTTTAAGGACATTTTTATCGATGAATTACAAATTTTTTTTATCATTATCATTTTTGGCCAATTCTTGTTATTTAAAAATAGCAAATGTAATGATATCTTCTTCGCAGACAATATTTATGGATAAATGGATGGTTAGAATTAAACATAGCTTAATGCTAGCATATTTTAAACATGGATATATATTTCAGGCTATTCAGGATGATACCACTATATCATGTCAGCTGTGTTCAATTGGAGACAACTGTTTGCCTTATCAAAGGATTGTAAAACAATGATCATAGGCCAATATAAAAGAGAGCCGAAACATAATAATCAAAAAATGATGCAAGTGAAATAAAAAATCGTCATTATCATAGCGATTCTTGAGCAATCACAATAATGAGATATGAAATACATAGGATCGCCGATATTTAAAAATCAAAATAGTGTTAAATGATAATTAAGTCTATATGCTTATCTTCATTTATTGTTTATGAAAAGCTTAAAGTTGAAAATATAATTATCGAAATGGCAAAATGAAGTATGTTTAGTTCGGGAATAATCGAAGAAGCCATGTGATGTGAAGGCGAACATCCCAAATCTCTTTTCATCGCAATTATTGGTGATGCCTAAATGAAGGGTTACGAAGACAGATTAGTCCCGAGATGTAAAATTCAGCATAATAACAATTAGCTTTACTCACAATTTCTATGCTGCTTCCATCTAATAGTTACCGCTAGTAATTATTATGGTAATAGTAAATTGACCAAAATGCAAAGATAAAGCAATCTGTCTTTCAACAATCCTTTTCATCCTTCATATATATTCAAGGCTATCAGAAATGATCTTTGATAGATATCATCATTAAATCTTCTCCAACTGACCAATTGATAGTGTCATAACCTTTTAATTTGTCACATAATATCTAATACTTTTTATTCCTAAATTATTCCGATTTTATTTGAATACAAATGTAAATAAAATTTAGTTTGATTAAATAATCATTCTATTCAAAATTATTAGTTATTAAAACGAATAAAATTCCTAAAAAAATTATCATTATTTTAAAAAAAATATAATCAACAAAGAAAATGAAATGTATTCAGCTGATGATAATTATTGGAGTTCTTTCAACAATCACTTTAACACATATAGAAGAATGATATCTAAAATTAGCAATGCTAATATTCCTATATTCTATTAAAATTATCAACAATTTCTCTTTAAATTTCATAGATGGCCAATATATGGAAATTATCAGTGAAAGAAATATGATACAGAAAGATTTAATAATAAAATTTTGAAAATTCACTATAATCTCATAAATTTTATTTTACAAAAACTGTTTTTAAACTTAAGTTCCATATTTATGAAGAAAAATTTTAATGATATAATTTCGAAAGAAAAGAAAAAAGAAAAGAACGAAAAATGAAACTTCGAGAACGATTTCTAATTTCAACTTTCCTCTTTCTAAAATAAGTAGCTTGTTTAAAACAAGGAGGAAAAAGCCTGAGCTTGTCAACATCCTCATTTTATCTTATCATTTTCAAGCATTTCGCATTATCATTTATTATAAAAAGACGGAATAATGGGTAAACGATTTAAAATAAAAATGAAAATAGGTAAAAACTTTATGATTCATGTATTATATATATGTATGTATAAAGCAACGATTTGACTAAAGCTAACTAATTGATTTGTCAGCCGAATTTTCATTTCAAAAATATCGATTTTATTTTGAAGTTTATTCCAGCAAATCCAATCGATTTTCTAATTGCTTTTTATTAAACAGATAAGCAAAAATTGAAAGATAATTTACATTATATAATATTGTAATGATTTTGTATTTGATAAGTTGGAAAGTGATAAATGTATCTATCATAAAAAATTCAAGTATCAGAATGAAATATCACTGAATGGAAAAGTAATTGCATTGACATATCGTATTGAAAATAAATTTTAATTTCTGAAAAATATTCAAACTCACTGAAAAAAAAAACTTATTAAAAAGTAACCTGGAAAAATAACTATTACGCATACTGCGAAGGTAGGAAGAACATGAGAAAGTTTTTAAAAAGTATAATATGTATGATAGTTCGGGTAAAATTTTTTATTTCAAATTACCCAAAATTTGAGTTTATTCTCGACGTAATGAACGTAGTAAATGGAATAATGACATTCAAAGGTTCAATTTCGTCGGATAAAATCCATATAGACAACAGAATAAATGATAAGATGGAAAAGTAAATTTATAATTCTTCAAATTATAAGAGAATAGAGAAGAGCAGAAGTTAATAATACTTTGAAAAGGCTTTCAAAGAGGAAGCAAGATGAAGAAAAATCAGAATCAATGAAGAAGGCGTTAATTAAATTTGAGAAAATCTATCTAATAGTCAAGAATTTTAGATCATAATTAAAAATTCGATCGATTCACTAAAAATGAGAAAATTAGAAACTTCTGTAGTGTAAATTTCTACAACATTAGGATTTGGAATGGTTGTTATTATAGCGATAATATGATAAAGATTTCATTGTTAAAAAAACTTGGCAATTATAATAATATCATTACTATTATTGTTATTATCATTATCATTATTATTATTATTATTATTATTATTATTATTATTATTATTATTATTATTATTATTATTATTATTATTATTATTATTATTATTATTATTATTATTATTATTATTATTATTGTTATTATTATTATTATTATTATTATTATTATTATTATTATTATTATTATTGTTATTATTATTATTATTATTATTACTATTATTATTATTATTATTATTATTGTTATTATTATTATTATTATTATTATTATTATTATTATTATTATTATTATTGTCGTTATTATTATGCTATTAGCATTAACAATTATCTATTACTACCACCGCAATAATAACAACAACAAGAGTTAATAACGATAATAGCAATGATGATGATGGTAATAACAATAATAATAGTAATGTTATTATTATAGTTAGAAGAAACGAAGATTTTAAATATGCATTACATTAAATAAAATTAGAGAAGCAGATTCCGATAAAGGCTATCGTAAATTGAAGTAAATAAAAGAGTACTTGAAAACTGCAAACATTCGTTTTTTTTTGCCTCTTTTGAATTAGGACAATAGTGTATATTTACGAGATATAATTTGTCATCGTTAACATTACAGGTTGTCACTACTTAAAATAATTTCTCATATATCATTTTCATTTTATCTTAAAATTATGAATCATAGTAATTTTAATTCAAAAAAAAAAAAAAAAAGGAAAGAGTTTGCATTTATATTACCTAAAATGACTGAAAAAAAATTTGCAGTAAATTTTCTTCGATAAATATATATATAAACTTTCAAAAATGATATTTGATAATGAAAGTTATCATATTTGTTGCAATTATTTTAAATAATAACATTAACAATAATTAATACCAAATTTAAGCATAAAATTTTTCATTTTTTCTCGAGAGAAAGAATCCATTATCATTCTTGTCCATAATTAGAAAGGTTTCATTTTTGCTCTTTTTTTTTTTTTTTTTTTTAATTTATACAATATCTCGAAGCAAATAAAAATATATTGGAACGGCGAGAATAGATGATAGAAAATGGATAATATAATAGATGGATTGTTAATATGTTCGAATCTTATAAAGCATATATATATATATATGATGTATATGAAAGAAGGAAAGCTTAAATATTAAAATTGAAATGAGAGATGATAGGATAAGTAAAAGAATGGAAGAAGAGGAAGGGAGAGAAAGATATACGAAATGATCCTTAAAAATTACTTGTTATATGCCATTTTGAAAGAAAAAAAATTTTTTTGCTTTTGTCAAATTATATAAAATAAGTCATTCGTTAACTAAAATTTACTCAATTCAAATTTTCCTGCGATGAAAACCTATGTATTAATTAATATTTTAGAATCTGTGAAGAAACAGATGTTTAAGTTTGGCAGTAAATGTTATCAGGCCAAGAGATTCATAAGTTTAACGATAAATATTATCAAGCCAAGATATGCGTAAATTAATCATCGGGCTAAGTTTAAATCTTTATAATGCATGAAATGATATATTTCTTCTTCGTTTTTTCTTCAAGAAAAAAAAAAAAGAGAAACGGATATGGAAAGCTAAAGAAAAGTTGAAATGTGAAGAGAAGTCATTACAATTAAAATCCATCGATCGATGTGAAATGAGAAAAATGCTCGGCATGGTGACAATGAATACGAAAGAGGTAACCCTATCACCTCCATTTCGTTGAAAAAAAAAAAAAAAAAAAGAATTCTTCCTTCCTGAATAGATCAAATCCGAAAAATTCGTCATTTGCTATTAACATAATGTGAATAGATAGATAGATAGATGTATGTATGTACTACATACAAATGTGCTATTCAACTTAACGATGACAGCAACCGTAAACTTCTCGGTATGTGTATGCGTCCGATTGTAGTTTACGCATACATACACATACATACACATACATACATACACATGCATACACATACACATACACACACATACACATACATACACATATATATATATGCATACATACATATGATGTATCACAGAAATATTAACTAAGGGTAATGATCAAACGATGCTTGTCATTAAAGAATTGTGGATTGGGCAATATATGACAAACAATAAGGGATTGTGAAAAATTTAAGAAATTTCTTTCAAAATGAATAACAAATATATTAAAAGGCAAGTAGTATTCATTAGGAAGAAATTCATCTATTTGTTATAAAAAATAAAAATAATAAGGAAGAATTGGTTGCATAAGTTTGAATATTCATTCAGTTGAATATTGAATTTTCCGAAATGAAGAATATAATAAATTTAACTGCAGTAGTAGTAGTAGTAGGAAGGGTAGGAGTAAGAGTAGTAGAATTATTAATTAAATTCCATAACCATTATTAATTATATCAATTTGTATATTATTATTTAATTAATAAAGAGAGCTTTTTGTCTAATTATCTTTTCATTTTGTTAAAAAGGAAAGAATAGAAGAGGAGGGATGTATGATTAAATTGATGGAGAAAGCGATTGATAAATAAATATACATGAAGCAATATTTGATTTTTCTTTGCCGTCCATACTCATTAGGATCAGCGACCAATTTAATGGCATTAAAACGAGACAGTTTAACCCTTTCACCTCTTATTTCACTTCCTATCTTCTAAACCATTCTCATTCACTCATTCCTCTTTCTTCTATTTCATTTAGCTTCATTATTTAATCTTTGTGTCCATTTATGGTCATTTATAGCATTTCTTCCTCTGCTCTTAGCTTCTATAGTAGAGATAATGAAATTATTTGCTAAATCAATAAGGAAAATTGAGAAGTCATTTGTTATAACAATAAGGGAAAGAAATCATTTACTATATGATTTTTTTGTTACCAAAATAATAGAAGGGAGAAATATATAAAAAAAAAAAAGAAAAACATTTGCCAAAACAGTAAGCAAAATTATGATAATGAAAGAAGACAACAAATTTGCAAAACTTCATATTTCATCAATGAAAAAAGAAAAAGAATAATGAATGATAAGAAAGAAAGATTTTTTTTCTTTCCTAATGGAAAGTGATAGATAAAGAATGAAATGATAACCTAATATTGTTTGAGATATGAGATATGTAATTATTTCAGGTGTTAATAAATTGATTTTCTGCTTAAGCTGATTAATCCAAGTATATGTTCTTGTCTGATGGGAAATTTGACAAAGTGATAAGAATGAAATTGAATCCTACCAGTTGTTAGAAAGAAGGCTTTCTCTAATCTCCCGAACAAAGAACATTACAACGGGAAGAAAGAAAGAAGTTGTTCTGGTGAAAACGATGACAATAAATTGCTGATCGTGTTCGTGTTGTTGACGGATTAGACTTCACCCTGTTTAGGATCGATCGTATTTCACATCAATAAGCAATAAATGTTATTTTCGTCTATTTACTTATTCAGCTCAGGTTTTTCTAATTTCCATTCTCTTTTATCTTTCTGTTTCCTTTCCTAGCATAATCTAAGTCAATCTTAATCAATCTGGGATTATAAAAATTTTTTTCCCAATCAATCAATAATTCATCAAAAACCATTTGTTTACTTGAATGATTAATTATGCAATGATTATTAATGAAAAGAAAAATGAATCCTTTTTTTTTTTTGAACTGTTATAATCATTTCGAGATTCATTTTCAATTTATCAAACAATAATTTCTCCCATGGGACCTCCTCTGTCACGACCTTCACATTTTCATTAATAATTTCTTTTTTTTTTGTGCTTTCTGCTATTCCCATCTCATAAATAAATATCAATCGATGTTTAAATAGTTTTTTTTTTTTTTTTATGATAGGAATGAAAAATTAAGAATATATTAATCATTTTTTTCTTTTAAAATAATTTACTTATTTTTTTGCCTTTTATAACTAAACTATTTATTTGTTATGTAGAAAAAATTTATCAAAAATAAAACTTTCGAAGTTGCTACCAAAAAGTGATGAAAAGAAGATAAAAACGCGCTTATTTCATCATTTTTATCAATGATTCTAATTGGATTAAAACAAACATTGTAATCTTAGAATGATATGATATGATATATTTCATGTTAAACATGATTACTTGAATATGAAATAAATTATCAATAAAATATTATTTAATATTTCCATATTTAGCAGTGAGCTATATACATATTTATTATAATTAAGCCATTTTATTTGATGAAATGAAAATATTTCAACATTTCATAAAATGATGAGATTAAAAAAATCATACAGAGATAATGGTAGAATAGAAAGGAGCTAATCATATTGGATCGCGTTTATCATCAAAATGTCTCAATGGTTAGATAATTTATATATATGCAAATCAAGGCCATCTATAACATTATCCATCATTCAATACATTATGAAATATAATAGACTCTCTCTGGTTGCTATAGATATCATTTTAACAATGTGATTTTTTTTTTTTGAATTAATATATGTAGCAAACATCATTAACAGAAGAATGGATGGAAATAATTTTAAAAGGAAGGTGATATGAGAAGAATTAATATTTGATAGTCAAGTGATAAAACTGATTGTATAACGAAATGATAAGAACAGTGCTGATGTGATCATCGTTTTAATACGGAAAACATATATGTTTATCATTCACTCCTTCTTAAATTCCAACTGTGGCTTATAATTCGATGAATAAATGCTGTAGGTTATATTAGAAAAAGAAGTACTTGTTAATAAACTTTCCCATCAATCAGGTAAAACATGAATTATCTATTGAACTCTCTCTCTCTTCCATCATTATACTTCACCTTCATTTGATTTTTTTTTTTTTTTTGAATATATTTCATTTTATTATTCAATTAGAATATATGACAAAAAGTGCCAAAATAAAGATAAAGATATAATAAATTGAAAAATAAAAATACATATATTATCCTTCATATATTTCAGTAGTTCCCTAATCGAGAAATTAAAATAATTCATTTAGTGATTGTTGTAAGTTGAGATGATAGTAATACATTAAACAATTGAATATATGTCTGTGGTGATTATTCCAGAAACAGCTGTTGAACCATATTGAAGCATATCAGTAAACATAAATCGAAATAAATTACAAACAACCAACATTACAACCTATCATATCATTTTCCATAAATATACAACAAATATCTTTAAGGATTGCCAGAATTGATACAGCAACAACAACAACAACAACAACAATAGCCAACATGACAATTATCAATATCAACATTAATAACATCAATAACAACATTAACAGTAGTTAGATAGAGCACTAACAGATTTTGTTTCCGTAAACATTACTTATGCAATATGTTATATGCTTGAATTCGGATTAAAATTTTTTTCTGCTCTGCTTTTTTTGTTAAGATATTAAATGAATAAAGAATTATCAGTAATACTATCAAGCAGAGAATTGTTAAAATTCATTGATTTTAATTTTTGATTACATTAAAGACAATACAACAAGCCAATGTAATAATTTATCTTATTCACATTTTCGGATAGCTATCAATTAATTACAATAATGATAATGATATTGATACACTTGCTAGTATTATATGATTTGGATTTCGTTAATTTCAATAGCATTCAAAGGTACGAAGAGCAATGTTTAACTTTATATTATTATATGTACATAGCAAAGCAATCATTGATCTATTTCGAGAGGAAATTAATTAGCAAGGATGAAGTATTCATTCCATCAATGATCCATATATTATTCGAATTTATTAAGCCTTAAGTAATAACATACTTTACATCACACTAATTAGTAATTTTAATCGTCAGGCAACATTAATTTGTATAATTTCAATTCATCCAAAATTTAAATTTCTGAAACCAATTTAGTATTATATTTCATCATAATGCATTGCAAAATGAAAGTTAGTAGAATTGATGAAAAGTTTAGAAAAAGAATTATCAATAATTTGATTTTCTCATATAACATATAATTTAAAAATGGTGAAAAATATTAAATTAATTTGTTTGTCATTCAAGAAACTGTAACGAAAAGAAAGAACAAAATTTCGGCCGAGTCATCGAAGTATTCGTTTTGATGATAGCACTTTCATAAATGAGTATTAAAATGCGATTATCCGAACATATAAATTTCATTTCTTTATGAGAAAGTTGAAATTCTATTGAGTATCAAATTACTCATATGGTTGTCGCTGAAAATGATGAATCTTAATCGAAATTCTTGTCAGGAAATTTTGCTACCAAAATCGGTAAATCGTAAGTCAAATGGTTATGGTTATGATTATTCAACAATAAATTCTATATAATGAAAAGATTTGGTAACTGCAAAGGTTTGGTTCGATAAAAAGTATGAATTATATGGAAAAATCCTTTTATCTTCCTATAATGTTAAATACTGATGGTGTTAACCTTTGTTGGCATCATAGATAGCTAATATTTATGATTAATAAATTGATATCATCTCATTGTTACTGATTTGATAGTATTTATGATCATGAATCAAATTATCTTATTTATGCTGCTCTGATAGTGTTTATGATCTACGAATGGATAACATCATATTGATGTTGATTCTTAAATATTATCATTTATATCATCGTTTATTCATCAAGAAAATAATGATTGCTTATTCACATTTTTTTCCAAAAGATTTCGAAGTAATCATTAATTTAACAAATGATACATTTATCATTTGTTGACGTAAAACATAATAAAAATGGCTTGAAATAATAATAATGAATAATAAATTTTGTGATATATTGTTGTTAAATAAAAAAAAAGTAAAAATTGGAATTGAATTTTTCTTCTTTTTTTATTTCTTAACTTATCATTTTTATTATTCCAACGTTTTAAGCTGTTTGTTTAAAAAAGAAGCGACATCAATGAATTGAAAATGTTTTGATCAAAATATAAGCTGTTTCAGAATTAAGCACTTCATCTTCCGTCTATTTCCGGACATTCATCTCTCATCTATTTCTGAATACTTCATCTTCCGTTTATTTTCGGACATTCTATCCGTCTATCCGTTTGCAATAGTATCATCCGAATTCGATCATGCATCAAATCATTCTTTTTTTTTTTTGATTACATTATCATTTATTTACATAACATATTTATATGTATATTTAGTAGAGATTACTTTTTATTTGTTTTTATGATATCTATCTGTGAAGTATCAAGCAAACTTTTGATTTGATGCATTGTCGATTTCAGGTGATACTATTCTTTTTTTTTTTTATAAATATGCTATGTAAATAAATGATAATGAAATCAAAAAAATTTTCCTTACAACACAAAATATGCAAATTTTAGGTAAGTAATATGACATATTATTAGCAATAAATAAATGAAATGAACGCAATAAATTAATATAAAATTTTATTTAAATATTTTTTCTTTTAATTTTAGAGTTAAAGAATTAAAAATAAAATGAATTTAATAATAGATTTTGATACCGTTCACATCAGTTTTTTTTAAAGTATTTTTAAGATGTATATTTAAGTATGAATTTATTCGTCAAGTTGTTCAATTATGTTTAAGTGATAAATGATGCCAAAATTGATGATTGTATTTTTGATGAAAGTATTATTAGCTTCCTTTTATAATCTCCTCTTTCGTCTCCTTCAAAAACAAATTACGTTTTTGCTAATTCATTCCATCATCATATTAGCTTGATAATTTCTTGATACTAGATGGAATGATAATTTGAAAATATTCGAAATCAGTAACTCGCTCGTTATCAGTTTGCCAGTAAGTTATTGATTTACAGGGTGTTGTTGATTTCATTAACAAAAATGTGGAGGACACAGCTGTGATATTAACTAATTTTACTGCTTTCATTAATCACAAAAATTTTAGTACTCTTTTTTAGTACTCCTTTTTTGGATGAAAATGAAAATAAGTGGAAGGAAGGCAGATAGAGAGAAGTGACATTGGTCTAAGCGACGTGGTAGCAGATGTTCGTGAAAACAATTTCGAGTTTCAGAGGAATGTAAAACGAAATTCCCAGCCTGGTTTTTTTTTTGCTTTTTTTTTAACCTTCTCTTTTCCGTTGTCTCCATTCCCTCTCTTTTCTTATTTCCTTCTTACCCATCCTTTTTCCCAACTTTTACCCTCCCTCTTACCCATCCTTTTTTTTTCAAACCTTCATGCATTTTTTTTTTGTCCAACTTGCTCATATACCATTGGCCACACCCAACTTAATTTGTATAAGATGAATATTTGCCTGAGCGTAGTTATGGATTAAGCAATTTAAGATGTCCTTCCATTTAATGTACTTAATAACTGATTGTTTCCATTCTTATTCATATTACCTCCCTCATAGATTAATACAATCTTTTCCATTTCTTTTTACTTCAATTATTTTTTTTTTTATCAATAAGTCATACATACTGTAATTATGACTTATTAGTTAATTGAATTAGAACGATCAAATTGATTTCAAAAAAAAAAATACGAATAATTTATTCTATTTAAAATTTGATACCGTAACCTTCGATAAATAAAATTGATTAGAATTATTATCTAATTATAATTGGATAATTTATTTTGATTAAAAGAATAAAGTTAGATATGTAATATAAGCTAGTAATAATCAATTTAATCAATTTCTCTGATTAAATTGATTATTTATCAAATCTTATAATATTGTATTATCATTTATCAAATCTCATTATAAAATAAGAAATTATTGAACGATTTGATATATGATATTATTTTCTTCCATTTTTTTACATTGCTTAAAAATAATAAGCAATAAATGAATGCATGCATTCTCGTCTTTCATTTATGTATGTATTATGCAACAGCATTCTTGAAGAAATCGAGAAGTAGAAAAATGATTAAATTTTCAACTGGATTAACATTTTTACGTAATTTAAGAGCTTCTTGCTTAATGATAAACTATAAGCTTTTCATTTAATTTACTCATTTCACGTTTAGCGAAAAAATAAAAAACAAAGTTATAGCGATACGATATCATATCATAATAAAGTTTCTTTCATTTAGTATTAGAAAAAAAAAAATTTTTTTTCGACGATTATTTGAAGACGAAAAATATAAATTTCTTTTTCTTCTCTTTAAAATTTTTTACCGTAATTCTTGTCAAAATGAAATTTTTCTCTCAATCCATTTTCATTTGATGCATTTGAATAGAACTAAAAATATCATAATTTGATAAGCTCACAAAACTTGAATAAATTTATTATTATATCATTTGAAATAATATGACTATTCCTTTAAATTTTATTCGTTCATTTGTGACTAATTTCTTCAGCATTTAGAAGATAAAAATAGGAATTAATAGCATTAATTGTTTCCTATTATTCATATTCATAATGTCAAAAAATTAGCTTGCAAATAAATGCATACTTATTTATACCTATGATTTTATTGCAAATAATAATCTAAACTATTTATTAATTCTTTCAAATGTCAATAAATTAAAGTTAAAGTTTATATTTGACGATTTGAGAAGCAAGAAAATAATATATCTATGAAATATAAATACAAGTGCTGAAGAAGCTAATAAAAAATAATGAATATATGCTGCTGAACAGGTAAATGATAATTAAAAGATAAGTTAAAAATATGATAATTGATTTAGCAGATATAAAATGATAATTAATAAGATACAAGGAAAATGTATAAAAATGAAAAAAAAAAATCCCTCATACCTATTAAGCTTTTGTAATACCTTCTGAATAAATTATACTTATCTTTCAAGAAATTTTAAGTCAAAAGCAAAAGTATTTTAAAAAGACGAATGCATGATATCGTTTTAAATAATATTTTCTATTGTCACTTCAAAAGCAATTAATATTCTCAAAAAGTCCATGTTTCAATAGAAAAAACTAAGTTAAGGATATTTTTAATGAATTGATTATTAAGAATGAAGGACAAATGCAAAAATATCTGATAATATACAAATATGAAATGTGAATAGTAGGATCTTTACATATATCAAAACTTAATTGATCAAACTTTTCATCTAAAGTTCTATTTTTTCTCTTTGTATTTTCTCTATTTTCTATCAGATAATTCTCTACTATTACTTACTAATTATCATAAAGTAAAGAAAAATGAATTAGTTATATATAAGGATGTGTAGGAATGTGAAATATTGAAGTTAAGTGCATCAAATTGTTATTTCATTTATTATAAAATAAAATTGAAATTATAGTGATAGTATGATAATTTAAGAACCAAAATATGCTTCAAATATATGCTATGAGCTTTTTTTTTTTTTTCTAAACGTATAGTATTTTGTAAAGATTTATAGAAATTTTCAGAAAAAAAAAAACACAGAAATTTGAAATGAATTAAAAGATTTGTGTAATAAGAAATTTTGGTATTACTTAATTTTGATTACTAAATTTTGAGATTGTTAAACTCTTAAAAAAAAGAAAAAGACAAAATAATGTTTTAGTGAAATGGAAATCCATAGCTGATCATAATGTGTCCTTTTTATTCCTCCTTCCATCACATCTATCTATATATAACAACTACTACTCAGTTAATTCAACAGCTTAAGGCTTAATTTTGGCAAGAAACGGAAAAATTCCTTCCTTAGTCTAGCAAATATTTTAAATCAGGCACTATACTTTTAGGAATTATTTTGTCCATCTTGAGAATTTATTTGATTTCAAAACTAATCAATATATCATTAACGTATTTCTTCTATTATTTGACCTCAGCGTGTTTTAGATAGTAAATATAAAAAAATTAAAATTATTCATATCAAAGCTTTATTCATATACCGTATATCAATTGTTCCATATTTAATGAAAAATATGCTTAATTAGGAAATTTAAACGAATAAATAATATGTTTATAGTAGTTGAATCACTTTCAATCATCAAACAACAATTTAGACTCATTTTTAGCCAAAAATTGTCTATTTTGTTAACTTCAGGCTAGAAAGATAATCATAAAATTATGCCAAGTTAATTAGTCATGAAATTCATTGCATTTAAGGCTCATGTATTTGAATTCTTGTAAAATTTACAGGAATGAAATGATAAATGAATACTTCTATAATGCCGTTAGAAATGCGTCTGTTACACAGATGCGAGATTGCATTGGCCAAAAATGCAGTTAAGTGATTGTTTAAGCAATTTGGCAACATTGGTAGCATTCGAGAAAAAGGAATTGAACAATGTCCGACAAATCTTTCATGTCTGTCATTTTCATTTTAATTTGTATAATTCTCATTTGAAATATCATTGTTCTACTGAAATTGTCAAACAAAGCACATTCTTTGTAACGATAATTAATAATAAAAAGATAGAAAAAAAATACATTTTCTATTTTACGATGCTAAGCTAAAATTAGATTGTTATTCCTGAAATGCTATTTCAGTATAAATCTTTCTTAACAATATCATCTCATCATGCCTAGGCTGGGAAAAAAAAATAAAAGAACATTCCCGTGAAATATTCGTAATCCATCAAATATTTTACTCAGAAAAAAAATTAAAAATGGAATTTAAATTTAAATAATCTTAGTGCCGCAATATATCCATAATAGTGGTTATGATAGTGCCTGCGGCCAAGTGGAAAAGCAAATTAATCAATTCGCAATGCCAATGCTACAGTTATTATGTCTTTCGGGAAATATTCTAAATTTGTTCATCTATCGATTACCTTACTTTCAAGGTAGCACATCGGTTCATTTCCTTAAAGTGAAAGCTTATGCCAATTTGGTATTTGTTGAATCCAGACTTCTTGAGGTTAGTTTTTAAAAAGTTTTACAAAATGATATAGCAATAATTGAAATTTTGAAAAAGATAATTTCTAAAGTTTTTGAATATTCCAGAATTTTTGAACATTTGAATGTAATATAAATGAAATATAAAATTTAAAAGAATTTTGCCAGGTGATACACGCATGGACTGTGAATGCTGACCCTTCATTTGAACCATTTTATTGGTACACAAACCATATGTCATTGCAGCAGCTAGCATAAGCGGTACAGTATCCACATGGTTTGTCATAACATCTTCATTTTTGATGGGATTAAATTTAAATTCAAACTTAGGCTACGATGGATTATCTTTCATCAAACAATTATTATGTCATTTTATATTAATATCAAGCCGCCGATTGATTTCAGTGTTGCAAATTTGATCATATCAGTTTTACAATAATTCAATTGTTAATAATATTACAAAATTCTCGATCATACAGCATTTTCTTCATTAATAACCTAAACCTGTATGAAAAATAGTACGTCAGTAATTCTAATTAATTTCAGGATGACATTAGTGATAACAATTGAAACAGTGCTCTGTGTACTATTACCATTTCATTTTCGTCATATTTGCACTAAACGAATAAGTTTAATAATACTACTTGGCTTCGTGCTATGCGGAATTTTCTTACACATACCATTTATATTCATTCAAACAGTTATCAGTAGCCCGATACTGAAAGAATTGGATAGTCGACAATATAATAGGTTTTTAAAAAATAAATTAATATTTACATTTGATTTTCGCTTCTTTAAATAATTCAATTCTATTCTATTTTATATTTTTACATTTTAATTAAATTTGCAATTTAATCAGATGTTATTGGATCACCAATCAATATTTTATGCAAACATATAAGGGACCATTTTATGAATATGTACAAAAAACATATTATTGGTTGCAAATAACACTCTCTATCCTTATTCCAAATATCGCCATGCTTGCATGTTCTATATTAATCGTCATGCGATTTAGTTTCAAGGTAATTTACCTGCTTGATTTGTCAACAACAATAATACATCATAAATACATTTATTGAAGTTGGTCATCTATTTTCATTTGTCAAATTAAATTAAATTAAAATAAACCTATCCAATCATTGTTGTTATCATTGATTCTTTAAAAGTTGAAAAAAGTATGTTGCTAACGATGCCTAGTTAATTAAATATTATGTGTGATATACTTTAATTGAAATTCATGAGTTAATCATTAAAATTATTACTGACGAAATTGATGAGTAACATTCGTTGAAATAAATAATGATTTAAATTTCATGGTCGATATTGAGAAAGTTGATGATGAATTGCTTCTTATAGTTTTGAAATGGAAACGCTCGAATGATGAATGTTCTTAACTCTCTTAATATGATTAAGAGAAAATTATAGTAGGTATGAAATTATCAAGCAGTATTTCAGCATCATGGCGAATCATTTAGTCAACGTCGAAAATGTGTGATTAGAATGACCGTTGCAACAACATTATCACATCTTCTACTAGAAGGACCAGCATTACTGACATTTTGCTGCTGTTGCAAGAAAAGGTTATCGCTTAATTAAAAGTA
Organism: Dirofilaria immitis; assembly: GCA_024305405.1. NCBI lineage: Eukaryota > Metazoa > Nematoda > Chromadorea > Rhabditida > Onchocercidae > Dirofilaria > Dirofilaria immitis. The sequence continues at coordinate 2,487,711 of JAKNDB010000110.1, forward strand.
TAAAATGAGAAAAGGATCGTTAGTCGTTAATATAAATATCAACAAAAAACAAATACTTTTTTTTCGAAATTCTATTCGAAATTTAATTCTTTCTTAATTTAAAATATTAAAATCAATATTTTTAAAGTTTAATTTAATCTAAAAAAAAGAAAAAAAAACTTGCAAAAATTTGATATGCATAATGAAATCTAAATATGATATGATTAAAATACTTAAAATGATTAGCGTTATGATTTATCTTGTTCAAGAATAAATTATTAAATACGAAAAAAATTTTTATTTTTAAAGGCGCAGATAGCTCAGATCATGGCAATAACATTTGTATATTAGCGCATGGTAATAATCTGTTATCAGTAGTTAATGCTGCTACGCCATTCTTCGTATTTCTTGCATTCAATGAGCAGTTTCGTCGTATGTCATTAGTATTCATACAAGTTCATCTCGTACCCCGAAGATTCATGAAGAAAGAATCTGTACCAACACATAAGTTACAAGGTATTAGTTCTTCTGTAAAATTGGTCAACAACAACAATAGCCCATTGCCAAGTACCTATACACATTTATAGAATTAATTATTCTAATTCTTATACCCTTTATTAAATGCGCCTTTTTTTTCTTTTTCTTCTTTTTTTTTTACAAAATAGGGCACTATTTGTTAGCAATTATGGTTTGTTGCCTTTCAGTCCTTTTTTTTTAGAATATGAAAAAGGATTTTGTCACTTTGATGAAATTCTTTTTCTATCACTTTGATGATACTTGCTTTGAATTAACACTGTATAATTAAGGTTTAAAGGAATAAACACGAATACTATTAGATCAAAAATGAAGGATATTGTATGAGCACATAATTTAATGTAGTAACTATGTTAACAAAAATAAAAAAAAAAAAAAACTGCTGGCTAAAATTAATTTGTTTAGTAATTATTGTTCATTCGATCATTTTGTTCGTTGATTATATTTTGTTTGATTTGTTCAATGATAATTTGATTTTAATCTAATCGAATTTATCAAGTTCGATTAGTATCATTCGTTCATTTTTGCTTGTTCTTAATATTTGTTACATTGATATAAACAGCTTTTCAATCGTGCTTATCACGTCTGATCACTTATTACTATTATTATTATTATCTTATCTTTTTTTCCCACGTTACTTTATGCAGAAGAAAAGTTAATTTCTATAAACTTATTAGCTATCAGAAAGTATAAATTTACATTGAAGAAAAAAATAGATTCAATTTATTCATTCAGATTCTTGACATAAGTCTGGTAAATGTTCTCAGATTACTGAAAAGTTTTTATCAAATGCAAAAATCATTATGATACAAAAGAATGAACAGAGTATTTATGATTTAAGGCATTAATTAACTGCATCAGATTACTTTATCGTTATGAAAGAGATATGAATGTACAAAGAGAAGCAGAAGATTCACAATTGTCTATTTCACTTTCTCATATTCCTACATTTCTCCCTTACCTGTTTAAATTTTCAACCTTTTTATTCGTTCCAAATTTCTCAACTTGTTATAATATAGGAATTTAAAAAAGAGAGAAAAAAAAGCATGAGCATAATGCAAATAATCAGGAAAAAAATTCTCAAATGATAGGTAGATAATTGAGAGTTTAGGATAATAATGATACAAAAAATAAGTATAATCGATGATAAGTGCTGATTTATTAAAATATATAATCTATAATGATAATATTACTAAAAATTAAATGATCAAAATAATATATATAGTATTATAGATAAGATTAACGATAAAACAAATGGTTAAATGAATTTTTGGTAGAAATGAATTCATTACGTTAGCATAAAAATTTTTGTTTCTATTATTTATATGCCTCTAACTAAATGATTTTCTTTTTTCCTTTTAATTTGATATTGAAATGATACATAATATAAATATACATGTATATATATATATATATATATATATATATATAGCATAAAAATTTTGTTTCTATTATTTATATGCCTCTAACTAAATGATTTTCTTTTTTTCCTATATATATATATATATATGTAGAGAACAATATATAAAATTCATACTTAATTATACTTTAATTTTTTCCGATTTAGAAATTTTTATAAGGCAAGAACTTGCCCGATAATACAAGTGATACTCGATCACCTGCTTCATTTTTCACGTGCAACGGTTAGATTAAAATCAATTGCACTCATTATACCATCACCAAATTCTTCCACAATTAACTCCTTGATCGTTGGTCCATAGACTGATATCACCTTAACATTTTATTAAAATTTAATTTCATATGACAATTTAATCCTTTTTTTCTCTACTGTTGCAAGAATTTTGTCATTTTTGATACAACTCAGACTTCGATACTAAGTTTTATAGTTTTGATACAAAGATAATACCGTTGGCGTCTTCAAAATGATAATGAAATTTCTCTCAAATCAACAACAGCGGTTTTTCTGATAACATTTCCTCTCTCATTTTCATATTGTTTCCATTTTTTGTAGTAGCACAAAATATAGACAGAAAAAATTTTATAATTAAATAAATTTACAAACAAGTAAAAATATTTTAATAAAAATGATATGATCGAATAACCTCATGCAATCGATAAAGAACTGGATCAGAGGAATTCCTGGTGTACCTTTTGAGGTACTGTTTGAAGCCATGAAAGAGCACTTTCTGGCAAATCAAATATTTCAGCAACTTTTTCCGCTTGTTTCTTTGACATGGTCATTTGACCTAAACATGCTGCAGTTGTCCATTCTTTGCTTTTACCAATTTTCTCCGCTACTGATTTCCATGTGATACCTTTTGGACTTTTACTGCCAAAATATGATTTGTTACTTCTTCTCGAGATTTCATCATTTCAGCAGATAACAATCTAAAAAATATAACTCTCGCAAAAAAAAAAATAGAATGAATTTCTAAATTGAAGTTTACGCCTAAAATTTTATCAATTCAGATAATCACTCATATAAAAAATTACATAATTATTTTACAATTCTTAAATTCAATTACTATTTTAATGCAACAATAATCTTTCTCTTTGCCATCTCTTGCTATTTCAATTTAAAATCCCTAATATTGGAATTTAAAAAAAAAAAAAAGAGAGAAAGAAGTAAATCGATGATTAGATCAATTACGCATACTTTTTTACGAAATTCTGATAAAAACAAATAATTGAATAAAATATTTAGAAAAAAAAATTATTCCAAATGAACAAACAGAATCTGAAAAGTTCATCTATTTGAAAATATATAACGAATTACCGGATCCTTCGAGAACATTTGCAATGCTCCGTCTCATTTCTTCCGTCAAGATTTACGCGAAATGTGATACCAAAATAATAAATAGAGTAGAGACGATGTAAGAGAAAGAGTAAACGAATTTTCAAATGAGCCACTAATGAAATGAATAGATATAATTCAAGAGAAAAGAATTTTTGTGTAAAGTAAAGTAAAATTTGAAAGGAGAAGCCGTGCTGATTGAAAACAATTGTTTGTGAGATATTTTTTAATTAGAATTTTCAGGCTATGAAGTTTGATGATACTGCAACAGCTGATATACTCAGATCGATAATGATAATGTTCATGGAGATAAATAATATGAAAATTATTGATAATAGGATATTAGCAATATTAGCAAACTAATAATAATAATTTATAATTCGTAATTTTTATTCATTTAAAATAATGTAAATGAGAAAGTCTTCCCGCTTTAATCTATCAATTTCAAAATACTTTCCCTTTTTTTTATATTTCGAAAGAATAATTAAAAAGCATTAAAATAACAATCATTCATGAAAGATTCCCGAATAATAGATTTTATTTCATATCGCTGTTTCCAACTTTCCTTGATAACAAATAAATTTCAAGCAACGAATAAATCATTCATGTCAATATCATTGATTAAAAAAATTGGAACTATTTGCCCTGATCATTGAAATTCAAATTTATGAATAAAGAAAAAAAACACAATTGTTTCATGATTTTTCATTACACAGTTTCAGTAGACAATCCTTGATCCTATTTTGCATGTATGCGTAAGATCAATAAGTAAAAAAAATCAAGAAGATCTGATATTTCTGTTGGAAAAACAGCAGCTGCATTATCAAAAATTGAAATAATCAAATAATGAGATCAGGTATATTTTATATTCCGTTTTCAATAATCGAAAATCCATTCGGATACATCATTTGACAAATATTTCGTAGCGAATTCATCCGAACAACAGATCACAATTTTTTCATTTAATCGATGGTCGACTACTTCCTGAAGTCTCTTTGAACAGTTGTAAACTTTCTATCAACTCATTTCTGAAGGCATATGACATAGGCATAGATGAAATGGAAACATATAAGATGAGTTAAGTTTCGCCTTCCTCTAGTAAATATCAACGGTCGAGTGGTAATTAATCAATTATTATTTTTCGATTTTCAAGTTTCAATAAAATGCTTCCAAATGTTTCGCTTTTTTTTGTTATTCCTTTAATAATCATCAAATTGTATCGTTCTTTCTGATTTTGTAATATTTTCATCTTTTGCTAACATTTTGCTTCAATTTTTTTTTTTAAATATTAGTTTTTAGACTTAAATGTATACAATTGAATGATAATAAATTACAGGTAAACAACTAAACAAAGGTATTTCTCAATAAATTTAATGATTTCTGATTTTATCATTGATATACAAAATAAGTGTTGTCTTTAGCATAGATAATCATAATATATATCTGAGCGATAAAAACAAAATTTTTAAACCTTAACCTTGAATTTATTGCATATATGTATGTATTATGATGTTGTGTGTATGTGTATGTGTGTGTGTGTGTGTGTGTGTGTGTGTATGGTAGATGCTATATGTATCTGTGTGTGTGCATGTCAATATATGCGAATGTCGTCTGTGTCAGTGTGTGTCAATGTGTGTCAGTATGTATCAATGTGTATGTGTGCGTGTGTGTAAGTGTATGTGTGTGTGTATGTGTATGTGTGTATGTGTGTGTGTGTATGTGTGTGTTTGTGTGCTGCATGTGTTCCAATGCGTCAAATTATTAATTATTAGTAATAGAATCATATATATCGAAATTTTAAAACCTAAATAAGAAGATCACAAAAGAAAGTATTATTTGAACTATTCAATATTTTCCTTTCAATCTATCTTGAACGAAAACTGTGGTAAGGTTTCTTCAACTCTCGACTTTTATCACTTTTCTTCATAATATTGAATGGAATAAATTTGAAATTTGCAAAAGTTCCAAATTCGAATTTAAACATTCGAAAATAATATCAGGATTATAATCAGGAAATTCTACTCGAAGATTAAGATTTGACTAACAACTATCTCTCAGTATGCTGATTTCATTTCAGTCGCTTATCTGAGATGCTTAGTTTTTCATATCGGCACTTTGCGCTATGTAGCATATTTGTAATGGATGAGCTGGAACTTAAGCGCTCTTCCACATCTAGAATAGCAGATATGATAATGTTGATGATGAGACCTGTGTTAACTCTCCCCTCTCCCACTCTTCTCCTCCCCGGCGATTGTAATATTTTCGATAAATAGTGAATGTAGTCCATCTTGCCTCCCTCATGATTGTATGGTGACCTTTCTTCCCTTTCTCAACCATTCTGAATTACACTGATGACACTTCCTTTTGAACCTTACACATTCGCTCGTCACTGTTGTTTTAAGTATTTGTATAGGTTATTATATCGATGAATGTTACCTTTAGATATACGCTACAGAATGTATTTTTCAATAATGATCATATTCATATGATTTATTGATACATATAGTCTCGTCACTGTTGTTTTAAGTATTTGTATAGGTTATTATATCGATGAATGTTACCTTTAGATATACGCTACAGAATGTATTTTTCAATAATGATCATATTCGTATGATTTATTGATACATATAGTAAGTTAATAACATCGCGCCATAGTTAATTTTATAAGTTATCAGCTATTATACGCTGATAATATTACATTGAGCTAAACTTGCTTAATTAATATGTTATATTTTATTGTAATAAACATAAAAAAGATTGTCCTTATGCATTAGGTAATTACTGTGTGTTATAAATAAACAAATGTTATATGTAGAATGTGCTTACATGCTGTAATGCATATGTGCGCAGTTTTTTCATAGAGTTGGCAGAACTACTGTAACCACGTTTATTTTCAGATTCAGTTTAATATGCATTAATGTGTATATAAATATTATTGTGTACTTAATTTACCATTTTTGTGTAGAGAAATCGTTTACTACAAAGTCTTCTTTTTCGAAAAAGGTTACTTTATTTTGCCCTCGAAATTAATGCATCCATGTAATGTTAATATTGATTTGTTGTCATCAACGTGTAACAAGAGCAGATGACACAATTTTCCGCAAGTAATCGTATTAAAGCTTTATTCATTTTCATTGTAATCACTTTTCGGCATTTCATCGTCACCTGTTTTCAGAACTTTACGAGTTTGTCACTAATAGTTTAGTCGTCGAAGGAAATTAAATTTATTGACTTCTTGTTCCTCCACTTATTTTAATCGCTCAACATGCATGTATGGTTTGCATTTGGTGCGCTTTTGCATTGCAAGAGCGGAGCAAGTTGATCCGTTAACTGATAAAGACCATTTCAAGGTTTCTCTTACGGTTTTAATGTTTTTATACTCACTGCTTTTTAGAATTTAAGGTCACGTCTGAATTTATAGCTGATAGCATTTCGCTTTATGTGCCTTATTAGCCACGTTTATGTTTTATTTGAACATTTTCGAAGATATTATAATTTTAAGGCTGGTGGACATGATAGCAAATTTGACCATGAAGCCTTTCTCGGTAAGGATACTGCTGAATCAAAGGACGTCGTAAGCAAAGAACGTCTTGCGTAAGTGTTTGAGATTGTTATTATTCCAGGAATATATTTTTTTTGAACATTTTGTATAATGCATCATAGAGTGGTAAGCACATAGTGCTGGACATCTCCTGACGAAATACGACGCTAGTTGTATGACATTCACATTGATCTGAACAGCCAATTTATTTGTGTAAAAATTCCTCAGTTTGTATGTAATTGCTTATTTATAACATGTGGATATCAAATAGCATATCAAGCAATGTTTAAAGCTACTTGCAGATTCATATACAAATTGCTGATAGAAGCCCGTTCTTGAAATATATTTTGCTTAAATTTTAGCAAATTAGGTGTAACATCGAATTTTACAAACTTTAGCGAGTGATGATGTATAAGCTTGAATCAGGCAGTTAGTCGCGAAAAAAAGTTTGAATCAGGAAGTAGTCGTTTTTAGGAAGTTAGTCGCGAAAATGGATGTAAATGGTGATGGCTTCCTGGAAGAAACTGAGCTGAAGGATCACATTGATTTTATGCAAAAACGATATGTTAATAATGATGTTGATCGAACATGGAAAAATTATAATGCAGAGAAAATTAAGGATGGGAAAATCTCATGGAAAGATTATGTGTAAGTTGACGCTAATCTGTCTAATCTGTTTCAGAATGCTTTTTTACCTCTTAATTTATACTAAATAGAATAAAATGCTGAAATTTCAGAGAAATGGTGTATGGAACAGTGAATGAAGGACAAGAGCTGAGTCCTGAATATCAAAAGATGATGGCACGTGATGAAAAAGGTGGAAAAAGGCTGATTATGATTTGGATGAAATGATGGATCGAACTGAATATGGCTGTTTTATGCATCCTGAGGACTGCGATCACATGCGCGATGTTGTTGTCCAGGTGATTACGGAGTAACGAAATTTAGCATAGGATTAAATATATGACTCAAAAGATCAGATGTACAGGACGTATCAGTTTGGAAGTTACTTGGATTATATTGTGCTTCAAATGCTTTATAATCGCAGATGTGTTGATATTTTTAAATCATTTTTAGGAGACACTTGAAGATATTGATAAAAACAAAGATGGATATGTAGACCTTGATGAATATATCGGTAAGTCCACTACCAGAAATGCATAACGATCACAGAAATTACAAAATGTGGAAAAATGATTATTTCTTATAACTTTTATTTATATAAAGTTAATATGTCAATCTGGGAATGAGGGACAACTGAGAGTTAAAAATTATTCATCTCTGTTCCACTGTTGTTTAACTTGTAAACAGAACAGTATAGTCAATTTTTTCCTTACAGGTGACATGTACAGACCGGAAGACTATCCAGAATTAAATGGCAAAGAACCGGAATGGGTTGCCAGTGAACGAGAAATGTTCAAGGAGCACAGGGACAAAAATGGTGACGGCAAATTGGATCAGGTGTGATTTAAAAATATTCTTTCAACTTAAGAGCTAACAAGCTTCGCATTACTTTGTCTTTCTAATCAATTAAATACTATTTTTTACCTATATTTTAGGATGAAATGAGGGACTGGATAATGCCTATAGGTTTCGACCATGCTGATGCAGAAGCAAAACATTTAATTGGTATTGCCGATGAAGATAGAGTAAGTTCAAAACGTATGAAATCTTATGCGTTTACAGTTCCTTCTGTGAACACTCTCCCTTCCATTTCATATTATTTCAAAAAGAGTAGAAATAAGATTTTATTATTCATCTTTTAAATGAAATAACATCGTTTACCGATATATGAGGAAAGTGGAAATTTCTCGAATTCGCGAAATATTTGAGACGGCTCACGGGCTCTATAAATAACTCATTAACTATATAAATGCTGAGATCCTCGTTTCAAAGAATGTAGCTTTGAGCCTATATCTTTTGCAGGACGGAAAGTTGTCTTTAAAGGAAATTCTGGATCATTACGATACATTCGTTGGATCACAAGCAACTGATTATGGTGAGCAACTAAACAAACATGATCCTGCAGAACTTTAAATAGGTAATGAAGTAATGGCAACGTTCACGCTTTTTCAAATTTAAGAGCTCTTTGACTTACTGTTAATTGCTACAGTGCTCTTCTGCTTATGTGTGAAGTTTCATATTTAATATACATTGCAATGACTACTTACAAACAAATAAAATGCATTGAAATATACTTATGTAAGACTTCTCTAAGCCAAAATAATTACAAGTGGAAAGGTTATAAGAATCTGGTCAATTTCCATCATAGTGTCCGTATATGTTCTCTATATTTGCTGTTTTGTTATTCATTTGAATGTTACTCAGTTTTAAGCTCTACTTGATACTTTGTTACTCATTTTAAAATAAAGATGTTCTTTAACCCCTATATTTTTCTGTGTTATATGATGAATTAAATTTATTATAATCTGATTTGTTATGTCAAAGTGCATTAAAATTGATCATAAAGTGCACTCTCTTATGTGAGGCAGAAAACCCGAAATCGAAAGAAAAAACCGAAGATTGGGGAGAAATGTGATATTATCTGTGGGTTTAAATGAATCCAATAGATTTCCCGAAATGGAATATGTACATGAAATATTGCAAACAAAAATGTCGGTGAAATCATGTCACATACGTGTGTAAACCACTGCTTCCGAAATCGTGTCGGCGCAACAGAGCGACCAGTGCCGTACTACAGTAATCTAATGATGAACATTTTTTAATTCCAAGTGCAGCAAGACAGCTAACTCTACAGATATTCGAAGTATCCAACAAAATCTATCAAATGAAATTTTCACAAGCTTCGTGATTAGTATTTCATAAAAATTATTTGCATGAACTGCTGTCACAAATTTCCAGAAATATCTTAATTCGAAGTCACGTCAGAGAAGTGTTATCCTAATTAACTATTTTTAGCCACTAATGATCATTGTTTTTATTGCGCATTATTTTAATAAATGAAACACTATAGACGAAATACGTAAACGGAAAATATCGAAAAGAGAAAAGGATTTTTAAAATATCAGCATGTTTGTGAGTAAGGTTTGCACATCAATGCAGTGGTCGTCGGATAACCGCCCCAGCTACCACTTTTGATGACGGAAATTGTTGAAGACCGTTGGATCCATCGCTGAGTTGCATCATCTGATGACCACATCCATGGTACACCGTTGCTGGCCGTACTAACTGCAATAAATGAACTTTGGACAGGAATATGGGTAATCAGGAAAACGATTTGGAATAAACATTAAGAATTTACGCAATATAATCAGACATTGAGAAAAAAATCTTTTACCTGCAACGTATGTGAAAGGGCGGACAATTCCTTACTCTCCAGAAGATCATACATTTTAGCAATGGAGTACATGTGTGCCACAACCAAACCATACTGAGACCGCAAATTCAAAGTAGCTAGTTGTTCCCAATGATTCGTATATAAGTGACCGCAACTATGCCAGAGCAATCGTATTAAACGACGGCAGTGATTTTCAAAATTATTCGAAAAAGCAGATCCTGAAAGAACATAAACCGAAATATTACGAGAGTTAGTAAAATTGAAAACAACTTTCAAATTAATATCATGTCTAAAAATAAATACTATTTCATCTTATCAAAACTTTCCACACTAGTAAATAAATAATAATGCTCTATTGTCAGATATTTTTATAATATGCTAAATGGATAAGATGAAGAAAGGGTAAGCTTAAAAATTATAAGCGACCAAAAATTCTTTTTCCTCCTCTCTTTTATAGATACAGTATTTATAATAAGATTCTATTAAAAATTAAAAAAATAATAATAACCTTAAAATTTTACCATATTTAGTTGGATAAAGTCGTTCATCTTTTGCGCTTTTTTCACAGAATGATAATACACAATCGATGTATTGCATAGCAGAATATGGATGGTGTTTTCTTCTTTCATCAACCCAATGCGCTTTCCTGCACTTTTTTTGCAGCAATTATTATATGTTTGTTTAAGATTTATTCTCCCAATATTTTTAAATTTATTTTCCCTATATTTTTAAATTGCAGAAAAATAAAACCTGAAATGTCACTTTAGAGATATTTAACGCTACATATTTCGAAATTCCCTTCTGAATTTAGTTCTTTTTCAATTAATATTTCGACATTAATTTTCCTTTAAAATTTTTTCGATGACACATTTCATAGAAATTTAATGTGGTATAATTATAGCAGTTTCCTAAGCAGAAATCAGGATTACAAATAATAAAAAGTAAAGATTGGCGAAAAGTGATTTTGAAAGTAGTGCTATATTATCGACAGGAAATCAGAAACAATAAGCAGTAATATCGAACATTTTCAAACTTCAAAACATGTAACAGATCTCAGCAGATGCAATTTGTTATGAGAGGATAGCTCTCCTTTAATTTGCTCAAAGACTGATAAAGAGTATGAGAAATAAAACGAAACTTACGGAACACCTGGATAGGACATAATAGGGCAAGAGACCGGTGTGCACACTTCTGATATCGTTCCGCATAAAGCATTTACATTCTCAAAAAGTGATAATGCTGAAATATATTCTTGTTTACTAAACCTTAGCATTAAAGTTATAATTTTCGAGATTTTAAATGCATTTATTAACTACAGCCATCCAAGTTTACGCAACTGATAAGTGTATCATAACTTACTGTGTGTAGCCAACCATTCATTTTTGTCCATTCCTTGAGGTAGTTTCGAAAGTCGCCTGATCATCTGGAAAAAATGACTGACTATTTCTTATTTTCTGTAGACTTAATTCTGTTTGAGAATGCTTCATATTGTTTTCATTAGAACACAGGAATTTTATAATTCACAATGTTATAACTTTCAGTGAAATCAAGCATAGGTAACATACGTTCACCCAAAATAAATATATCAAAATTGTATAACAGAACAATATTTACTTCATCATCGAAAGAATCGCACACTCCCATTTCAGAAAGTGCTTTACGTTTACAAGTCGGAGCATGGATACACATGTTAGCATTTTTTCCTCCATTTGATGACATACGTCGTGCTGAACGACATCTCTCATTTACACCCTTCCGCCTCGATCTCCTAAAAATAGTTTGCATTAACTTGATTCTGTATTGAATTTTTATTACCTCCGAAAAGTTGTTCTAAATAATAATACTCCCTTATAAAATATGTAATCGAAGAACAGAATAACTATTTTAGTTTTCAAAATATGTACATTTCGAATTATAAAACTTGATCCATCTTCAGGAAAAAAACATTTGACTTGTCATAATCAAACAAATATTCTGTCAAATATTTGCAGGTATCTATGAATTGAACGATCGAGCAACAGCAAGCTTAATAATAGGTTAAAGACAAAAATTTGTCTGGATAATTAATACTTATCTGATTTCTAATTTAGATAGCAAATCTCGAAGAAATGAACTCCAAACTGTGTATGAATGATTCAAAACAAATATGGAAAGATTGATGAGGTGTGATAAGATCATAAGACCAGACAACAAATACTAAATGATAAAAACTATGCACCATCTGAGTAATGCATTACTAGATATCAATGAAAAAATTGCCATATGTAATTTTTATACTCTTTACACAGCGGTGAATCACCATCTCTTAACATGTAATAAATTAAATTCAAATTAAACAGTAACCAAAGAAGAAACTGAACGTATAACTTTATGCATGCATTCATACTTTGTATAAGTAACAAAAATGAACTCACGTTGCAAACGAGACGATATTAGAGAGGAACATTTTAGCAAGGCAACAACCATCCTCGCTAACATCTTTAGATGAATGTCTTGATAAGGTGTTTCGTTCTGCATGTGATTGTGCCGCCAGTTTCACATTTTCAGCAGATATTCCAACTGACCCGCTTCCACCAGCTCTTTCCGTATTCGAATATTTTTCAGTCAATATCGATGTTACATCCATAGCTATACCTAATTAACAGGACATTCATTAACAGCACTTAACTACCACAAAGCAGCCTTTCCGGTAATATGATACTCCACATTTAGTGATATTCTGTCCTAAAAAATTCTCACTCTCAGCTGGTATGAATATCTTTCCCTTCATACCGATTTATTATTTCTCACTTTTGTATAGTGACCAGAGTTGATTATTGCATTCGATACTCATCTTTTTTCGTAACGGGCACAACTCATCCGGTTTCCTGACCCATGTAAAATGAATAGTGCAGTGGGTCAACACTTCAGAAGAAAATGCAATAATTTTTCGTCAGTAAAGTGCCATTTAAAGCAATTACGTAAAACCGTATCACTTTCACGTAGTTTTACCCTAATAAATAAATTTGAAGGGAAATACTAAAAAATGCATTCTGACATAAATATTTCACATCTTAGTTGCATCGTTTTTTAAATTTCTTCACTTCTTTCCCCTGTAAACGCCTTTCCATATAGTCATGCTTTACGCCCATCATGCAAACAAAAAAGAGGTACAACCAGTTGCAGTAAGAAAGAATCGATATCCATGTAAAAACCTTCCAATCGATTAGAAATTTGACCAAATTCATAGTGGAAGCATAGGGAGAAAACAAGCTCGAACAAAAAGAAAGCTGCAGAATCGGAAGGGTCGAATGAGATTTGCACCTGATATTTTCTAACTCTTTCTTTGACTAGCGTTAACATTGTTAACTTTTTCATAAACATCAAAATTATCAACTATTATACCTTTTATTTTCTTCATGTATTTTAATTATTTGAATGTGAACTGAATGAAATTCAGAAATTCTCGGTCAACGTTACTACGGACAATCAGAGATGAACATAGAAAAAAATGAATATTACGAAATTTTTATACCGACGTCTATCAAAAATGCAAAATTTTCGACACTTCTTTTATGCATTGGTCTAAAATACATATCACAAAAATTTATCTTAGTTGGGATCATAAGTTAAGATTAAAGATAAATTAATCTGCAAAGCAATTAGCTTAATACAAATTAATAAGAGATTCGAAGAGAATTTATGTGATTTTCTACTGCTTGCTGAATTATTATCCTTTCGCTTTCTGAACTCAACTGATCAATCTCTACGGGAAACAATAATTTATGTAAACAACGGTGCGATATCCGACATCTTATTCTGATCACTAAGCAACGATGAGCTTCATTATAACTTGGACAAACAGTGCAATGAAAATGAGATACTACTACCGTCGTTACATTCCCAGATACAAAAATGATGAAAGCATGACATCTCTATTCTTGTCAATAGACAAAATTTCCAATATAATTTTAGATGACAGTTAGGAAAACATAAAATAATTAACTACACTGATACTTGAAATCAAAGAGCCAAAAAAGCACAAAAGATTTCGAGGAAAGATCAGGATCAGGCCTCCGCCATGTTTCAGATTATTTCTCGAATCCAATCATTTTCCTAAAAGTTTTAGATTCCTCGTTCTCAGATTGAGAGTGAGGATTCCCGTCAGTAAAACGAGTAATTTCATATAGATTTTAATTAAAGCGGATGGGAAATGAAAAAGAAACAACGAAAAATTCAAATACTATTCCGAAGAAGCTGTATTAAGAATAAAATTGCAGAGGTTTTGTTATCAGTTTTTGGCGAAAAGTAATTCAATCAAAGCAATCAGTAATGTAGTCTTATACTTTTTATATAAGGAGTGAGAGATTGTTAAATAAATTCGATACAACTGCGACCTAAATATTTATTGAATAAGTTCGTTAACAAAGCTAACACAAATGAAATATGAAAAAAAAAAACCATAATTAGACTGATATCTCCGTAGCAGGTAATTGTGTAGTTTGTGCGAATGAAATGAAATATTCTTTTCTAACAATGAAAATAGAAATAGAAATAAATATTCAGCTGTCTTCCTCTCTCTCAATCATTCTTACAAACAAGAACATATAAGAATCAAAAAAAATTTTGTCTGTAGTAAGAGGAAATTACAAAATATATTTCATTCAAAACTAACGAGTAATAGTAATACTATCGTTTCTATTGATCTTAATGATTGAATGAGAATAAAGGGGAGACTGTCGCCAGCGATCGTTCACCTGAGAATACACTTCACAAACACAAACACACAGGCGCACAGACCAATAAACCAATCCTTCATCGCTCTTAACTGGGAACAGTGAAATATGAATTGTCACATGTGCAACATACATCCGGTATTTGTGACATCAACTACAACACACATGCCACTTCTACATGGCAGAAATTGGGGACACTGATTTTGTACTTCCGATACTAGCTTAAATACAATGACTCAAAATAGGTAATGTGCCTAAAACGATGAAAGTTTTGTTTAGCTATCATGCACAGATATTCTATAGTTGCATATATACAATAACGAACTGAGCAATTCTTGCTTCTGTTATGTTCGGAATTTAGCAGTTAAACCCAAATAATGGCGGTTGAACTACATAATACTTAATCCAATCTATCGCATTACAAAAGTGAACAAAATATATCGCACTGGGCTTTCTGACATCAGAATGAGAAGTTATTTAGTTTCATCATTATTATATTCATTTAACAAATGACAAATAATAATCATTCATCATATCCAACTTTCATTAAAATATAGGAAATTCTTAATAAGTACATAATTCATAGTTTCATTCAGACGATTATTTTGCCATGTTTATATCTTATCATTATTGTTCATTTTAAAAATCTTTTTAGTTTGGTTTAAGTCGATATAATTCTTATACACTATATAGTTATTTTCGGCTGAAACTTATAAATAAATGATATTTGTCCATTCTTCAGTATTTTATAGATCATATTTTTTAGATCACATTCGAAATGAATTCATCAGCACTAAGGATACCAGGTTGCTGAGAAACCTAGCCAAACGCACAGATTAAGCCAAAAAAACATGCGATATAGTATTCTAGAAATCTTTGGATGATTGTGAATGCATAGAGTTCTTTTCTCAAAATAAGAAGGAATAAAGGAAAGAAATGGAAATTGAAGTCTTGGGCAAAAAGACTAAGGGTAAGAGGAAAAAGCAAAATTTAATTAATGAAATTATAGAAAAATGGGAGAAAGCATTCAGCCAATATGTCTGATCTATAAATGCGTTTGCCATAAGTTTAAATTATTAATATCAGTCTATGAATAACCGCTACTTTTAAAAGATTTGACATGAATCCAATATAAAGGTCAAATTATAAATGGGCTGATTTGCAAGACTAATCAATCACAGAATTGTAAGCAACTAACGTTATTGATGCAAACAACTTATTGCAATAAGCACTCTTGCGGTCCATTAAAGATTCAAACAAAAAATGTAAAAAAAAACAATGTTAGATATAAAGCAGCGGATCTGTTAACAAGCAAAGATGACATCCAATTTTTCACAACCCACTCACGAATAATCTCAACATAGGATCCTTTAATTTTTATTAAAACCTACTTAGTTATCCATTCGACTGTATCACGAAGATAATCAGGAAGAAGCCGGTCAAGCCGGCTATTGATCTTGCTGGACGCCAGTGTAAATATTGGTATTGTCGAATTTGACGAATCAAAATAAATCCTCAATAATCGATCGCAGCATTTGATTACAATTAACGATTCACCAATCTTGTGGTGAATTCAGTAGAAATAAGCTGAAAATATAGAAAAGTAAAAAAAAATACTTGAATTATTATACCGAATAATAGTCTATTCGAACTATGGTAAGACAACATCTTATCTCTTCAACGTCACTATTCCAGAATACAAAACAACAAAAGAAATCCTCGTAAAGACTATACTAATCACATGGAATCCTGAACAAATTAGATATCGCGGGATAACATTAAGAAAAACTACGGAAAAACGTTCGCAGGATTCAAGATGATTGAAAAAGATCCGAGCCGTCTATCGGTAATTTACGGATATGCTGTTATGCAATATCTATTTCATACGAAGTGAAAAGATATCATCTGTTCTGAGATTCGATCGTCTTGAATCTAAAGGCGTTACACATATCGTGCTAAAGGCGTTACACATATCGTGATATCGGGATATTGTCACCAGTTAATACCCGTACTGTTAAATAATCTAAACGAAATGAATGGATTTAATTCTGCGATCCAGCCATTTTCAGGATAAATTTGCAGAAATTACACCCCGCCAAATAAAATATAAAATTTATCGATGTTGTCTTTTATTTTATTTTTTTACGACAGACATAATTCAGATATCAGCGCTTTTTCGGAGGTTTTCCGAGCAAGACTTCATGATGCTTGTATCGGATTATTGAATTCCGTTACCGAAAATTTCCTGGAAAAATACCAGTCAATATCTGTCTATTGCGGATCATTTTCAACGATCATCGGAAGAACGAATTATTTCAATAAAAGGCAGGATATACTTAGGGCTTTCAGAATTAATTATTTGAAAATTTCATGAGATATAAGAAGGAGGGACTGATATGGTTATAGGAAATTTTTTCGATAAATAAAACTCATTACCTTCAATAATAATTATATTTTAATTTAATTTTTTTAATAGTATTATTCGTTAAAGTTATATTTTATTTCATTTTTTTTCTCCTCTGTAATGATATTTTTATTTCGAATGATCAGAAACATTTGTATTATCAATCGATTCATCCATTTCCTTTTCACTATCATATTTTATTTCGATGAAATTCTTATCATTTGATGGATTTCGAGTAGTAAATTCTAAATAAAATTTCTTATCATAAATATTGATAAGAGACTTGATGTTGACTATTTTTGGATAATATGTGAATGTATAGGAAAGAAAAACAAAATTTCGTGCAATATTTTGGTGTGGCCGTTTCTATATCTATAGATGGAAGGAAATCGAAGCGTGGACTTGTAATCAGTAGTAGAAATAGGCTAGGCTAAAACTGCTTTAATGTGTAAGCCTAGCCTGAGAGAAAGGGGAGAAAAGGTCCCAGGCCAGCAGCTTCAGAGGTCTGACAATGTGAGTTACTTTGAGGTTCTTTTGATCAATTTGTGCAAATATGTACTTCCCGTGCTGATGCAGATTTTTGAAGAAGTCTTTCAGGCAGCCAAGGCATTTTCCATTTCTCTTTCAAAGTGTATACACTATCACGCTTTTACTGATTATCTTCATGTCTTTTTCAATTTTATTAAAATAAAGATTTTTAGTTTAATCATCGATCATTATCTAAATCGGGCCGTATTTCAACAATAACGTCACTTAATTACTCTCCAATCATTTATATTAGATCCGTTAATTCTTGTCTAATTAGCGAGACAAGTAGTTTAATGAGTTTTTAAATTAATTGAACTGAATTGGTTTACGGATGTATCTGAATATAGAAATGAATCACTTTCATGGCTTCGAAATTTGCTATTATTGATTTGGCCATTTTATATTTTTGTATTCACAATTATATTATATTGTTGAAATTTGTTCTAATATTCTTACATATATTTATTTTTAAAATGATTTTTACCTGAAAAGAGAAGCGAAACACAGCAGGCCATTTAAAACAATAAAATTTAGTAAATAAGGAAAGATTGGAAATGATATTTTTTAGTGATGAAGGTTTTTTTTCTTATCACTTCAGTCTAATTCTATTCAATTATTTCTCAAATTCTCATTCAAATAGTTTTATTTTTCAATTACTTAACTCTTCCCAGGAACTTTTTTATTTTCAAGTGCAATTTTCTCTATAAACTTGAATATATATTTCATATGATATTTCGAGATTTTACTTGAAGTATCTGCTTCATTTTATTAGTAAAGCTTGCTTTTACTTGCTCAAATGAAATCGAAATAAAATATAATTCGTTATGACGGATTCAGATATAATTTAACGATGGAAAATATTCGAGCATATGGTGCTGGAATGGCTGGTGGACAATTTCAACCGGGTGTCTTCCTGAGAAAACCAACTGTTATTTTGCGAATCTTTGCTTTGGTTCGTAGAATGTACAAATTTTTTCTCTTTTTTTTTAGTTGAAGAATATCTATTTGATTAAGTCATTTTACAGATGAATATGCTTGAGAAATTTTTTAATTGATTGATGGTTATTTGTTAAGATAAAGGATGAAACTCTAATGAAGTATGCTAACTTCTACATCACTGTCGTAATTTCACAGATTTTTGCGATTGCTGGATTTGAAATCATGAATTTCAAAGTCTGATACACTGTTTCGAAACTAGGAAAATGCGCATATTAGCAACAGTCCTTTAAGATAGTTGGGCTTGCACAATGGATCGCCGTATCACGCGGTGGTTGGTATATATCAGAAAATAATGGCGAACAAATTTGTCTTTATGCTAATAGTTCGTCGACCTGTTCCTTCGGTTCGGCGATGGGTTTTTTGCTGTTCTGAGTTCATTGGGTTTACTATATCTAGATGCTAAATTCGAGAAAATTAGTTCGATTCCAACCAGAAAACGTGCTGTAACCACCGATATGATACTTTCTGGTTTGTTGATTTTTCAACTTCTTTCTTATTTCCTCGGTCGTATAATTACTAAACCATTTTTTTAATTAATAAAATCTTTATTAGCCTAGAAAAGAAGAGATGAAATTCATTCATCAGTCACCTCTATTTATTCTATGATATGATATATTTATTTTTTAATAGTAGCTATTCCTTTGATGATCCCCTTTTCGACGTTGGTTTTGAGTGGATATAAGGGGCCTTTCTCATCAACAATAATGAACAAGAATCCATGAAAGATCTTAGATATTTAAATAATAAATGACGTCAGAAATTTTTAAAACTCTTTAATATTTTAAAGTGCTAAACTTGAAAATAGTTTAAGGATTCGAAATAACCTTTTTTCTAGATTTCTAATTAATCTGAAAAATACTATATGACCTAAAACAAATGAGTCAAAATTTTCAGCATTGCTGGCATTCTTATTTCTGATAACGTTTTTTCATTATGGTCGAAATATGGTGAAGTGGATATAAATAAACCATATAGCGGTGGTTTGGCCAAAAGCGCCATCTTATTCGCGCTTTTGTCACTCGTTATTTGGGTGATTTTTTAAATCTTATTTCACTGAACAGTAGCATTTAGTAATTGTTTTTATCTCATTACTGAAAGTTAAGATGAGAATTTTTAAATATGGCGTAAGATTGGATTTCGATAGGTTGAAGAAAATATCGATTTGAGTTTTGCTTTTATCGTTTGCAAACTTTTTGATGTTTCAGTAAATTTTTTTACAGTTATTTGATACTATAAACGGTGGATTTTGTCATTGGAAAAATTTCTATTAAAATTTCATTGATTCTAGGGAGCGTCTGCGTTTTTGGCATGGAGACGGTATGAAGAAGGTGCGATAACAAATTTCGTACCTTCTTATGAACAGAATTTTGCAGGTGGCATGCAAACTGGACCAGATTATAGCTATGGAGGAGAGAGCGATATCGGCGCTATTGGCTAGTTTATTATGATGAATGAAGACTGTCTCAATTATAATTTTTAAATTAAAGTAAAAAAAAAAAACTTTATATCATGAAAAGAAAACATGAGGTTTAGTTGAGAAGTTTGAAATTTATTATTTTTTTTTCGAACATTTTAAATTTAACTGTTGTAAATAACTGTTCTACGTACTGTATTATTTAATTTGGTATAAAAATGAGAAAAACTCTATTTTATTTTAAAAAGTGCAAAATTTGGAATATTTCAGGACAAAGTGATAGAAGCGCATATCAGAATGCTCCATTTACAGCAATCAATACTGCAGAATCCCCAGTGGATATTACGAAAAGTTATCAGGGATATTAGCTAATTTTTTCGTCGTCTTTTTTTTTCAACAAAGCAGAAAATGTACTATTTCATAGCTCAAATATGTACACGCGTTTTTACCAACATCTGACATCTTTTTTTTTCTTTTTATTTTTTGAAATTGTGCCTTATGATTGAAACAGACCAGTAATTAATTTATTCAAAAATAAATTACTGTTTTATTGAAATTTTAGCTAAGAGAAAAGTTATAGAAATTTGCAATAAAAAGGAATTGTTAATTGGAATTAAAATAGTAAATGCTAATCTCTATGTAATGTATTTTTTCATATCACTTACATATAATTCCTATTATAGTAAAAAAAAAAAAAAAAACGATTCCATCTAATCTTCATTAATTCATACAGATAATTATTCTTGAAAAATCAGATTCTAAATTTCTGATGGTCTGTGATTTGATATGCAGTAAATATCATTAATTACTTTTCAAACGTTCAATATTTATGCTATGTTTCTTTAGAAATTCCTACCTGCTTCACTTATTGTAAATTAGCTTAAGCATAATGAATGATTAGTTTTATGAATTTTAGCTTAGCTTATAGAGATGTGTCTGGAAAATATAGATTTTTTCAAAGTTTAAACATTTGTATTTATAATAACATGCAGTTTAAATTAATTTAATACTTCTATTATAACCATTTATACCAACCAGCCTTTTTCATGCAAACGATGTCTCAGAACTTTAATAATCTTTTGCAAAACTATTTAGTCTTTTGACAAACAAAAAGAGTATAATTATTTATAGAAATCTTTAGAGGAATAAAGCACTTACAGAAATTAAAATATTTCAAGAGTGTCTTTTAATATGATCATATTAAAGAGATATGTAATTAGAATCTTTTCTAATACCTGAAAGAAAAAATTGAGCTACCGAATGATTTGATCAATGTTGTCCACATGTTAACATTAATTGTTTTACAGAAAATGTCTTACAGAATAAGTTAAAAAAAAGGATGAAAAAAAGTGCATATTCTAACTGATAAACAATTTACATCTTTTTATCATATCAGCTTAATTATTGCTTAAAATTCATAGCGATATTGAATAAAATGAATGATAGGTTTAGCTACAATAGATTCTTCTTTAGGATCATATCATTTTAACAATTTATCTGTTTTGCTACTTTATTCATTTAATGGATCCAGAAGACATTGGTAAACTTATCTTTCCCACTTTCTCCGCCTGCAATTTATGCTTTCATTTCAATCTTCTCCCATTACTGCAGTGTAAGAAGAACGGGAAAAAGACAAGAAAACTGGCTTATAAAAATGATTTTAACATGTTGGTGGCCATTGATCATTGCAAAAGTTTATATACATTTAGCTATTGATTACTTTCTCATGATCGACCAATATCATCGGATATTTTATCCAACGCACTGCTTGATATACCGTATTTACAAAATCGAAAATATCAAATATCAACTTCTGGTCCAGGAAATTTACGATGCCAATCATTTGATTAACCGTTTGCTTTTATTCATCCAATGGTCAGGTGTCTTATGATCCCGAAAAAATATGATCGACTAATATCAGCTTTATTGGGAC
Organism: Dirofilaria immitis; assembly: GCA_024305405.1. Lineage (NCBI taxonomy): Eukaryota > Metazoa > Nematoda > Chromadorea > Rhabditida > Onchocercidae > Dirofilaria > Dirofilaria immitis. The sequence continues at coordinate 2,509,811 of JAKNDB010000110.1, forward strand.
TAGATGATAAATAAAATAAAAAATTTCAAATAAGTTAAAGGAAGGAAAAATCTCGTATCTTAAACTGATGAGGATTATTTCTAGTTTTTAAATAAATGACGAGAATTCGATTTTCCGTAGGATAAATTCATTAAATTCGATTCTGTCTGGATTTCTCCCGATGTCGCTACTCCTATAAAGAAAAGAAAAGGCAAAGAGAAATCAATTTTGCTAAATTTGATAATTTGGAATTTTCAGTTCCCGAAAAAAACAAATAAATATATTCCAATAATTTTATTTACATTGTTTTCCACTTAATTTTGTCCAACTTCTTAAGACCAATGTTAAAAGGCATTGTGCATCTATGCATCGTTATTCACTTATTTTCGATGAAAAATTATTTTAAAAAGTAAACTTTTAGAGAAGTCAAGAATTGCAGATTAGACCATTAATAGTTCAATAATTATTATGTATGCTAAATAAGGAAAGTGATGGTTAATTGAGCGAATTCGAGAAATTCTATTATTTATTAAAAGACTCATACATTTAGCATTTTTGATTTTGCAACAAATGTTTTTGCTGCAATCACTTCTGTGATAATAGCTTTTTACTTTGTAATTGCATACAATTATTCGCGTGTAACTGCAAACTGCAATTGAATACTGTAAAATAAGTGTGAATATTTATTTATTGGTTGATAATACGGTAGATGATATGTATCTTCAATCGAACTATCTTATTTTCATTACCTTGAATCTATAATAACTATTGTTAATTGTAGGATAAATTGAAATCTCGTATCGAGGAAATCATTATTATTATTCTTGTTGTTTTGTTTCTTTCAGTTTATCTGGTTTAATAATTTTACTGTTAATTTAGCATGCAGAATTCTTGAAATTTTTATCATAGCTAATGATGCATGATTGATTATTTGCAGTAAAGATGTCTGAAAACAACGAAATAATGAATCATCTTTAAGATTAATTGCTTATTGGAAGAAAGAATTTTAAAATAGAGTATTATATCAGAAATCAGAGCTAAATTTTTTCAAGAAGTAACCAGTCGAGTAAACAGCCAATTCACAGTCGAGCAAAGTCCATCAGAGAAAACCCTATTATTTTAGAATCCAAGGTCGTTCTTGACTCTCTAAGATATTCTGGAAAAAGATGAATCATATGAAATATGTTGTCATTTCCAGCTTTGAGAACAATTCAAAATATTAACAAAATGATATCAAAGTCCAATTTCTTTATGCTGAATTTTTATTAGAATCGAAATTCATTTCTGATACATCAAATGAATATTTCAGACAAGCATTATTTGAATGAAAACTTATTTCTGATATAATGTTAAATAAGCAAATAATTTGGCTGATGGAATGGCGAGAATAATGAAGCTTACTTTGTATATCACAATGATTATGATTACTGATTTATACATAATTTGTATTTTATATTCTCAGATCGATCATCATCAAGAGTAAATAAGAGAGATTTTAAAATTGCTTTTTCTTCTATCATTTTTGTTATTTTATTCAACAGAGTAAATAGCGTCCAACAATAAATTCTCTCTATGGTAATAAAAAGTTTAACAATCGCGTTCGATCTAAAATTTCAACTAAAAATATTTACAATTAAATTATACCATAAAGGAATAAGTGACACTTCCTCGAAAGACTGATAATTTTGCTGATAAAATGATTTCCTTTTTAATAATTTTTTTTTTTGTAAATTACTGATTCAAGAGGAAATTTTTCAAGTAAACAGATTTCTAGAAATATTTACGAATTTCATGTTCTCTCATGAAACACAAGAAAAAACTGATTCATAGAGAGTAATTATTGTTAGTATATACTGTGCTGCCAATAAATAATTGAATTTTGTTTTATGAAGAGTTTTTCGCTATTTCTATTTTAAAGTCATTATTCTCTTTTAAACTTATTCGAGAGCTTTATAAGATTTTTAAATTAGCATCAATTAAATTAAATTATTGAAAAGAATCGTAAATAAACTTTTTTTATAGCAATTTTTAAGAAAGCTCAACTTGAATACACTTCATTAGGAATTGAAAATAGTCAAATAATTTGAAAGCATGACAATATATGTATATATATATATATATATTATATGCAAAAACTTTAAGCAAGCATATCGATGAGAAAGATTTAAGAAATCGGAATTTGCAACACATAGTTTGCATAGCAATGATATAGTTATAAAGCATGTAACATTTGGAAGAAATTTTTAAAAATTTCATTTAACGAAACTCGTGAATTTTATAAAGATATATTTTTGAACTTCTCGAAGTTATTATATAGGAAAAAAGTAAAGAAAGAAAGCAATAAACGTCAAGTATTGAAGAGATGATGATGCAGATCGTGTAAGCTTAGATAATTTGATTCTCGAGGTTGTTTTTACGGCTACAGTAACAGTATCACCAATTCCAGCTTCATTTTCTGCCGCAAATCTGAATATATACGTTGTTCCTTGACGTAATCCACCAATTTCATATAATCCATCCTTACCTAAAAATCATAAAATTTCAATAGATGAACTGTAATGCATTTATCTGGATCAATTATAAGTTTATTCGTTTAATTGTAAAAGGAAACTTTCATAACAATAAAAAAAAAACAATCGATCTTACTCAAATGTACATCCATTTTGATAGCATGAGCAAACCAGACACGATTATTTTCTCTACTTTGATCACGACTCTGAAATTTGTCATCAATTTGTGAATTTGAGAAATTTCTTTTAATCTTTGCTTATCGCTTGCTTATTCCTCTTGAGTTACAGCTCCATGCTTTGAAATAGCTAAAAATCCTGAAGTCGTCTATGATTATACGACAAAAAGTAACTGCGTTACTGTCATTTCAAATGGTACTGCAGTGCTCGGGCTTGGCAATATTGGTCCTCTTGCCTCGAAACTCTGTTATGGAAGGCAAAGCTGCTTTATTCAAGCGCTTTGCTGATATTGATGCAGTCGATATAGAAGTTGATACAGAAGATATAGAAAGTTTTATCAATGCAATAAGATACCTTGGGCCAAGTTGGGGAGGAATAAATTTAGAGGATATAGGATCTCCTGACTGTTTCATAATAGAAAAACGTCTAAACGAATTAATGGATATTCCAGTATTTCACGATGACCAGCACGGAACTGCAGTGGTTGTTGCAGCAGGTATAGAAAATGCTCTTGATATTATTGCAAGAAAGAAACTAGAAAACGTCAAGATCATCATAAATGGTGCTGGGGCAGATGGTATTGCATGTTTAGAAATATTAAGGTCCATGGGCGCTAAAACCATAGTACTGTGTGATAAGAAAGGAGTAATATACAAAGACAGAAAAGAGGACATGAACAAGTTTTTAGAGAAAACAACAAAAACTTACGAAAATGCTTCAGATACTCTTATTCATTCAGTCGCTTCAGACGTTATACTTTTACTCATTTGGCAGAAATAGAATGGGAAGAATTCAAAATCGATTACATACTTGTTCCAGAATGGATTTCTTGATGTATTCTATAATATAACGTCGTATTGGTAATTGTTCACCAATTCCTTCTTCAATTTTCCATATCACATAAGTCATTCCAACGGCTTGTAATGAAACATGAACTTCACCAGGTGGAGCTATAAAAGAAAACTTAAAGCCTCCCAAATCACATAAGTTATTCGAGTAATCTTAAAGCAAACCTTGAATTTCATTAGATAGAGCTGTGACGTAAGACTTTTTCCAGTTTTTTAGAAAATTACAATGAAAATTTTCCAAGTGAAACATATGAACAAAATAAAAGTCCCATACTTGCTTCTTTAACTACGATTGTTTGTTGTGATTTGGATTTTCCATTACTTGCTTCGCATAGATATTCCCTAAGTCATATTCCGTCGGTGTTAAAATCTATAATTTATGCAAATTAACATATTAACAAAAAAAAAAGAACAATCTTTGTTTAAACAATCATTTCGTACTAAAAGTTTAAGTAAATTGATATATTGAAAAACGAGAAATGACTCTTCGACTTTATAAAAATTGTTTTGAAAATATTTAAAAGAGTATCAAACGTCGTAAAAAAATGCGGTAAATTAAATTAAATTAAAAAGATCTGAAGATAAAGTTACCTTGAGGCAACTGCTTTGATTTAGAGCATCAATCAAAACGACATGATTGCTATCGTTTAAGAGTTCATCACTACCTCTCAAATATCGGAAATGCGTAGCAGGTGGATTTGAGCGAGTCACATTACAACAAAGTTGAGCTAATTGATCCAAAACGATAAAACGTTCCACAAATGATTTATTGAATTTTGGTGACGCTAAAATTATTGAAATTTTTTTTTTTTCATAATGTATAAATTGAAAGCTATAATAGTCATAGGATAGATAATGTATCAGTTTTTTTCACTTTTAATTTTATGTTTATAAAGTGAAGGATAATTATAAAATTATGTATCGCATTTCTTTTTTTCTTTCTGATTTCAAAAATAAATCGAGAAAAGTATAAAATACTTGCACCAAACATCCAATCGAATTTCATGTTGTTCAACAACTGTTGCATCGTACTTCTCGAATTCCTGAACCGATAAGCATTTGATGATTGTATCCTGATATTCATTTGTAAGCTTTTTAACAGTTACTTCTGATCCAACCGTAATAAATAAACTCTCTAAAAATATAAATATTAAAAAACTTAAAATTATGTTCAAACTTTTCTTGATTTATTTTAGCTCAACTGAATTAGCTAATGCTAATACTTTTAATTTATTATTAGCTTAAAGTATGTGATGCAATAATAAAAATTAAGCGATCGTTTTTTTTTTTCAACTTTATTTTAGTCTTATAAAAGTTCTAATCTTTCCCTAATTCGTCTCCTAATTAATAATATTACATGCATTCTTTTTAGGGTATGCCTTTTTCAAATCTTTGGACTCTTTAGGAGTATTCTATTACAGTAATTTATGGAATGATAGTACAAAAAGCTGTAAAGCAATTTATAAAATAACTGATAAGGTTTATGAGCAACTTTCATCTTTCACTTGCATCATCTTTCTGCCAAAATTTCGAGATCTTGTCTCTGATTATAAAATTTGCTGGCATAGCCAAGTGCTTGTCATAAATTCAAAATTTTCATGTAATTAATCCAGAATACATCCCAATTAATCATCCTACTTGATGCATCATGCAAATTTCCTAATACCACTCGTAGTTGACTACTAAAGCTCATTTCATATTCTTAAAAATTGTGATAAAATGAAACTAAAGTAAACCATTAAGTGGCAATCCATTATGATTCGTAATATGTGTTTCAGGTTGTGGATTTCCAACGGAACCACAATCGATGGTTAGCGATTCGCCAAACATTCCTCCAACAACATCACTATTTTCTTTCCAATGAATCTCATCTAGAAATATTCATATTTTATTTCACAGTATAGAAGATTTTCGTTTTCGATACAATTAATTTCATCGTCTTGTTCTTCACGTATCATATATGGAATTAAAATTTAATACCGACGACAATGAGTTCTATTTTCCAATCAGCCGATGTCCTTCTGGAATTACTGGCAACGCATTTATAGAATCCGGTATCACGTTTTGCAATTTGAGTGAATACCAATGATAACTTTTTATACATTGAATCATGCTCTCGTAATTCTACAGTAAACAAGCTAAAAATACATAAACATAAGATGAAGTAAGTAAATATCGAATTTACAAATTATAATGTTGTTAGTAACTTATTACGTAATGCTTTTAAAGAATATTTTGCAATAAACATAATGAGACGTTTTATCTCAAACTTATCAGATAATATAAAGCATATAAATTGAGAAAAGTAATGAAATTTAACCTCACATTAATCCGTTAAATATTTTAAATGATAAAGCGATACTTTGAATTGCTGATGTAATTTAAGATCTTATCAAGTTGCATTAAAATTTATTACTGAGTTTACAAACATAATTTGAGGTTAAAAGAATATTTCTACCTGTTAGAAGATTCGCCATCTATTTTACGACCGAATTCATTCCTCCATGTAAGATGCAAACAATTTATAGAAGTCTGTTGACATATGCAAGAAATGCGAAATTTACGATCAACTCGAACCACATATCGACTATTGCTAAGTGGTGGTGGCTCAAGACGTAATAAATTTGAACATTTAATCCCCGTTACCACACCTTAATTAATTACAAAGCAAATAGAATTTGAAGTCTGATATTTAAATTTAATGACTTTTTTAAAATAAAGCTTAGCTCATATTAAAACGATAATATCAACGTTGATAACATAAATTATAACTGTTATTCCAAGTTTAAGCAAATAATCTCAGTGACGATAGATCAGTTATGATTTGTTGTAATGTAAAGGGTATTCATAGCTATAACTCTTCTTTGAATTCTAAGTTTCTTTTTTTTTTTTCATTTTCTTTTCTTTTAACATTTCTTCACAGAAATTTCATATGCATAGTGTTAAAATTATTGATAATCGAAAAGTTGAATTTATTTATTTTATAATCGAAAAATGAAATTTAACGTTGCTATAGCCATTTTATTTTTATTTTTTTCATACATAAAAGCATAGCATAACAGCTATGTATTGAGCTAACTCAAATAAGTTGCAACTTTTAGGCCTTTAAGTGAAAGAATTCAGCCTTTCAAGAAGCATTTATAGAAATAGCTAACAAAAGATTTTCATCCTTATTTATTTCGCTATTTGCTGCTTATAGCTTTCCTTTTTTTTCTTTTTCCTTTTACTTTTCCATTTTCCTTTTCCTTTTTTTTTTTTGAGAAGAAAAAATTTTTGTTTTAGCTATTTGAATTGGAAAGAACGAAAATGAAGAGTTAATATTTGAAAGATAAATACATTCATTTATTAAAATAATTCTAAAGAGATCAAGAAATATGGAAGTTGTTATAGTCGGATGAAATAAGTTGAAAACGTATGCAAAGAATATTTGGTGAAATGTAAATTAAATTTTTATCTATTTCATTCATTTTTTCCATGGAAATGGAAATAGAGGAAATGTGTTCATATCATTTAACTAAATTGCAATTAAATACTTCACTCATTTTAATTATCAAGTTATAATCATTTCTTCTATATATATATATATATATTTGAAATGTTAATTTTTAATATTACTAATATATTGCAAAGAAAAAAAAAGTTGAATTAACATGAATGAATGTATTGACGAAAGAATGTAATAAATGAAATGTGAAAATATTTGTAGCGAATTATTTCAAAAATAAAATTTAAACATTTGTGAAATAAAAAATAAAAAATTTGAATGTTAAAGGTCAAAGATTATTTATAATATTTAATCTGATAAAATAGCATTTATATGAATAATTCGTATCATTTTATTCATACATTTCTCATTCTTTTTATTAATTATTAGCTTGAATTCTTTTTATTATAATTTTTTAATTAAGAAAAAACAAAAAAATAACAATAATTACAGAGAGAGAGGAAGAGAGAGAGAGAAAAAAGTCGAAAAATGACATACCGGCAAAAAGAGTAAAGGCAATCAGTGTGGTAATGATAATAATGATATCAATGAAGGCGCTAAAGATAACTGTGATTGACAAAGACGAACTGAATGACACCGATGATTGAAAGAAGCTTGAGTTATAGCATATTGACTAAAAATGAAAATGACACAGGAAGAGTGAAAAGAACTGAAAAGGCCTTAGATTCGTATATTTGGCAGCCACGCCTATTCCCTATTCGGCCTTAAATATTCTATTGAATTCAACGGGATCAGCTTGGCCTCTTTTGATGAGCTTTTCCTACTTGGGATAGCTTTAAAATATAAACTCTATGCTATTCTCACCAGTCTGGCAACATTTCCTTCCATTATTTGTTATTTTGTTGTTTGTTACCAGTTGCTCCAAATCAATCCCAGCAGAATAGCAATAATCAATGTGATATAAAATTTTATCAAAAAAAAAAAAAGAAAGAGATATTTTGAAGAGAAATCCGAAGATAATTGTACACGAGAATTTATTACATCCAGAATGGTATCTATTACAGGTGAAATTCAAATTATTACCATAACAAAATTTCTAAAATCATACTATTCGATTTTGGATTTATCAGCCTTATTTGAGACCTTCTTAATTTTGATCCAAAATGAAACAGTTTGGTATAAGCAATCATTTATCAATAGCATGTCCTATTTCCGATATTGTTGTCTTTGCATCTATTTTTGATAACATCAATTTAACGCTTCTTACTTCTTTTAATAGAAATGATTACAATGTTATAATTAAATTGGGAACTACTTTTCAAATTGAAATTTTTAATTTTAATGTAGAATAGGGTGATGAAATATCTCAAGAATAATCTGAAGGTATGAAAGGATGGGATGTAGATAGATGAAAGTTGTTGTTAACGAACTCATATAAATGAATTTAACAAGGGTAACGAAGGAGTAAAAGGAAGAAGGAAAGGAGTAAAGAATGATTAGATGAGGGACAGAAAGATAAACTAAAAGAGATGCAAATAGATATGTTTGAGAATTAAACTTCTTAAACCGTTTATATTGTCAAACATTCCAAACATTCCCGAAATAGTTCGGTCTCGGTCGACATTGGTATTTGGCAAGGGTTATTCAGTTGCATCATTCCGTCCCATTTTTAGGAGATCTAACTAATCGGACGTCGCGATATTATTATTATTATTGTTTATGGAAATAACACCAACAACCGGAATAGCAACATAATGAGAAATTCTAAATTTTTGATATTTCTTCTGGATGCTGCATTAGTTATGAAATGTATCGCCTTTCTTCGTAATCCTTGGATGTTTACAACTTCAACAACCTCGAAACCAAGATGTTCGATTTACAACGATGAGCCACTGCATATTATTATGGATCGAGTTTGTGAAATTTGTCATGAAATGTATTCGCATCAATATCCGAATATGAGAGCGGATTGCAGGTTTGGAATGCAAAATTTCCCTCTTTCATGGTTTTAAATTTTAAAGAAAACTTAAGGAAAGTCTTTTGAAATGTTATCAAAAGTGGAATATTGGAAATGATCGATTTCAATTAAAGCAATAAAAGCGATGCTGAACTTCGAAATAATATTTTCAGGTCGGATTGTTTTCGAAGTAAACATTTTCAATCATGTTTGGAGCATTTTCGACCTATGATTCCACATGGATAAAGCTTATATTTTGGCTAGAGGTTGAACACGACAAAAGCGCTGCCAATATTATTTTTGTAATTGTTTTTTCGATCTACAAATCTTTCTGGTTTATCAAAGCTATCCGAGAGATTGAAAATCAATCGATAGATTTGTTTTTAGATATGATATGTCTAACTCTACAAATAAGACTTATTTTGTTATCACATGTATGTCTTAAAATGCCAAACTAAACTTCTGATCTCTCATTCCAGAAATGATTTCCGTACGAAGAATGAGCCATTAATTCAATTTTGAAAACTTCTATTCATAAATAATCAATAATTGCGATCATGTAATAGGCATTTAACATCGCTGTCAACATGTTTTGCAGTAATCATATTAATAACAACAGCAACAATAATAATAATAATAATAATAATAATAATAATAATAATAATAATAATAATAATAATAATAATAATAACAATAATAATGATAATAATAAATAAAATTATCAAGTGGATTATGCAGAGCAGAAACCGTCATGTTTTATTCATTATTTTACAATATTTCTGTTTTTAAAAAGCATCATCTATGCCTGAGGCATTTCAGTCATTCTAATGAACATTTCGCAAGAGCATCATTCGTAACATTTTCAACCAAAGTTTCTGTAATGCTTGTAGGTCGAGCAATTTCTTCTTCCGGATAACTTCTTGCGATTTTTGAAATTGAACGTTGATTCCTTTGTGCAATGAAAGATTCCTGTGATGAAGTATTTGGCATACATCAAAGATCAATGAAAGTCTAGATTTAATTTTCACATATAAGATTAAAAACAAACCTTTCAATGCAAGTTGTTTCATTTTTCTAATGACTCGGTTTATCAGCTTTTTTTCTTTGAAATTTAATATTGAATTATTTTGATTTAGAAATAATATTAAAGATATTGGTTTCCGTTTTCTTAAATTTAATTTTAAAGAAAAAAATTCAAATGTCTGAATTAAATTTTCAATCAGATTTTCGTAGTATCATACTTCAAGTATTTCGAATTTATATCATAGCCAGTAAGTCTCTTTTTAAAACTCGTCCTTATAACTTTAGATATCGAAGTAAAATTGTATTAAAAGTTTATATTGCAATTAATCCGATTTATTTTACATCGAAAATCCTTGTTGATTAGAGTCAATTACAAAATTGTTAACTACTTCACTGAGTGTTAAGAAAGCATTTATAAAAATCCATGTATCATCTCATCAATTATATAAACTTGGATTTTATTTATTATTTTTGACAATGAATGTTAGTTTCAATGAAAGGTATTTATTACTAATAACTATAATCGTCAAGAAAATAACCTGTGCGGTTTGATTCGAAAGTTTATTCCATAAATGATTTGTTAATTCATTGAGTCCAAGTGCCTTCATTCGTTTGTAATTACGATTAATAATACATGGACATAAAAGTGCTACACAAATTCGTCGAAATTTACGACCAAATATTGAATAAATTAAAATATTTGAAGCACTAAAACCAAGAATAATTCGAGAATTTTTTTTTTTTGTTTGAAAAGAAAGACCAATTAAATGGAAATCTTTAGGGAATGCTTTTTTTTAAACTATTTTCAATTCTTTTGTCTCAAAAAAGTTAATTAAGTGGTAAAACTGATAAATGATGGTAATATCTTTAAATATTAATTTAAAAAATATTAATTATATTTTAATTAATATGAAGCTAATTTAAATATATTATCAAATACTAAAATATGCTAATTCAAAGGAAAAAATAGCAAACCTGTTAACGCATACCAATAAATTTCCGATAGGTAAACGTAAACGAAAAAATTGGGAATATTCGGTATAGAATGCTTCAATGATCTGATTAATACCAGCCATTAAATTACAAGCAATAAATGTTAAAATCATAACAAAAGCCATAAGTGTACAGTGTCGTTCTTTTTCATCCAAATTTCCGGTACGACTCATCAGAGAGCGACGAATACGGTAAGCTTGTTGTACCGATCGGATAACAATAACATTTAAGACAATCATCGTTGTCCAAGGAATGATAATTAATAGTAACAAATAACCGTAGGTATTATATAGAACAATATAAAGACCGTTGGTACGTAATGGTGTTGGAGCTAAACGGCCACATTCATCAAGAGTCAATTCGAACAATGATGGTAATTTATAAACAAATGACACTGTTGCTATCACTGATAAGACCAACTTGGCACGTGATGCCGAGCACCACATTCGAGTTTGTAGTGGATATTTTACAGCTAAGAACCTGAAAATTGTTTATGCTTTTCTTATATTTAGAATTTATTTTCGATTTGAGTAAAGCATTTCTAGTTTTTCTGCATCTTTTATTATGTATTCAACTAAATAAAATTATCATTTATTATTGCAAATGAAGTAATTATATGATAATAAAATTTACCGATCAACAGTAATAGCGACACAGGTCCATACTGAAGAAGTTTGTGCTGCAAGTGATATTGGATAACTGACAAGTGTCGTCTTCCAGAAGAATTCACATACTGCACCTTGTTGCTAAAATTCAAAATTTTATTCATTTAATTCATTTAAATTTAAAATATTACAAAAAGGTAAACATATATATATATATATATGTTTATACATAAATATATATGTATATTTAATCATCCACTATTTCATCATCAATAAATCAAAAAAAAAAAATTGTATTTTACATTTCAAAAATTATAACAATTTAGGTAATCATGAATCTCATTTATGATGATCCGTAAGATGATTTCACATAATATGCTGCTAGTGTAATTACATAGCTATTGTTAAGCTTAATTTAAAAAGATTGTGCTTCTATTCTCATCATCAAAAAATGTATGCTTAAATATAAATTATCAATATTGTTAATCTGTAGAATGGAGCAACAGATAGCGATGATAAGATAAAATATTTTGCTATCCAAATAAAAAAATGAAAGTTAGAAAATAATAACATTCAAAATTATCAGCTTCAAATTTCAAGCAATAAAAATTTTTAATAAGAAACTAAACGATTATTCCCCGTTATACTTATCAAAGATTTTATAATTGTTGAGGTTTGTTGGTAATCCTTACAGAAAAGTTTCGTGAAAACTTCTATCAAAACATCGAAAAAACTAATCAGCCAATATCCATCCCTATAAATGTTTTATTCAGCTATGATCATGTAACATGCTTTCAACACGATAGTATTTTCCCATCAATTAATGATAATTAGTTACTTATTTGCTTCGAGCCAATAAATAGAAATTCCAAAATGATTTAGATTTTTATCAATTTTTTTGATTTGAAAAATGTATGATAAAGTTTCTTTTGCTATTGATTGATTACTATCAAAAGTTATTTATACTCAAACTGTTAGTTCACATTAATCTTTTGCTTTTCTCTTCATTTCGAAAACTATGTTTTCTTCGAGAATATTGATGAAATACTCTTTTAATTGCTAATCGATAGTTTTTTAATTGTCTTTTAACTGATATCTGTTGTAGAGTTCAAGTTCAAGAATTTTGACTGAAAAATGAGAGGTTACCAAAAATTTAAATTTATCACATTCTGTTTTTTTTTTCGCACTTGCCGATAACTTTTTTTGCTGTTGAAGATAATATGCTATAAGATAAAGTAAAGTCATATATTTAATAAAAAGTTTATAAAGCCAATTGTTAAATTTATTATTTTTTTATTCGTACATTGAGTTACGATGTTTTCGAAATGCATAAATGAGCCTATTATCTAGAAATCACTTCTCATTTTCACCCTTGGCTAATTTATAGAAAAAATATCAAAGTTATTATGGTAAATTGGTTTCTCTATTATTCAATCAATATGATTAATATTTTAACTAATCCCTTCCTTATTTTATTTTTTCTTTTTTTTTGGTGAATTTTATAATAGCATTGTCGATCATAGCAGAAAGCTAATAAAGTCAGAAGCAATAAAGTAATAATGAAATGTCAGATTTTCAATAAGGCAAATAGACAGATATAACTTTTTTCTATTATTCAAAGTACTACATCATGTCACTAAAATGTTAAAGTTTCTCTTCAAGAAAAAATTTTTTTTATTTGCTTTGAAAGTTTTTTTTTTTGTTTCTTGTAACAAAGTCTTTGTGCAAAATAATAATAAAAGTAAAATACAAATGTATATGCTAAAAAAAAATGAAAAAGAAAAAAGTACAGTATTAAATTTATATTTCAACAATTCAAGCAAACGATTGTTAGTCTAGGCCTGATAAAATTGTTACAGTTTTGGCTTACTATAATATAAACAATTGAGCAATATTTCATTTGATTTGATTAAAGCAGTTTGATAATTGCAATTTCTTCAATTTCGATTATTCATCGTATTATTATAGCTTATTGGCAATCTCGTTTAAATTTATTTATCTTAATGGAAGTTCTTTTTTTTTTTTTTTTTTTTTTATAATTCTAAGTCTATTCGTTCGTTTTATTTCTTGCCTTTATAAAGTAAACTATTTATAATAATTAGTGATTTAATTAATCATCCATGTTTAAGATTTTCTACTGGATAGACAAATGATGTGAGTATAACCGGAAGAATGGATAATCTTGTTAATCCTAAAATAATTTCCAAATAAAATGTCTAAGTGATGCAATCCACATCCTATAAAAAATAGTTAATTTGATACTACAACAATGCATATTCTGCGTTTGTGTGTGTATATGTCTTTCTGTATGGGTGTGTGTGTATGTGTGTGTGTGTGTGTATGTGTGTGTGTGTATGTGTGTGTGTGTGTGTGTGTGATATGTATATATGGTTCTCGATTAATTAAGATGAACAGATGAATTTTTCGTTTTCATCCACTTTTTTTTTTTGTCTCTGCATGTCAAAAGAATGAACAATAAACTGAATAAATAAATTTTGATGATATTTTATTCCAACGATTCTGAAGTTATATCAAAATGTATTCAGATTATCGAAACATCACTATTGGTGTTGATTTGGAGTATTTAATTTCACATGCATAGCTTGCATACTATATTTTATTAATTAAAATATTGATTATAATTCTATAATGATTGAAAATTTGAAAACTGCTCGAAAATGAAAAAAAAAAAAAATTAGATTACTGAGGTATATCGAAACGTTCGAAAACTCATTAAGCATTATTGAAAAAGAATGGCAGCAAATGAATAGCCAGAACTGCAGATAGATCGAGAATGCTGAATGTACTTTTGAGGAAATGATTTTTAGAAGGAAAGAATTTTTTTTTTTAAAATTGATCCATATTACGGTTTTTTTTTTCAAATTCGGAATAAAAATTCGAAATAGATTTGCTATCTTCAAGTAACTTTTTAACAACAAATGGTAATTTTCATTGAAATTACAACAGTGTTTTTATTTAGGCAATGTGAAATAATGATAATGGTGATAAATCGAATAGTTCATGATATGTTGAAAATTAAGTAAAAAAAGAATTGATTGATTGAATTTCATGAAAATTCTATGACATTCAATTCAATCATTTATGCTAATTCCTTTTATACAACAAGTCTTATAAGCTGAGAACAAGCAGTAATCCTATCAATATCAAATGATTCTTAACGATAACATCGACTGATATCTTAAATCTTCAGACTAGCCGCATATTTACGCAAAAATATGATTTAAAATTAACTGCAAGAGGAAATTTTGTTTTCGTTTTTTCTTTCTTTTTAATTTTTTTTATTTTTATATTTTTACCATACGCAATGATTTCAATTTTGAGTGACTAATAATCACAAGCTTTGCTGGGCAAATCTAGTTAAATCTATTTGTTATTTTCATCGAGCCTTATAACAACAATTCACTATTATACGAGAATGAAGATGCAGCAAGTGAGATATGAAAATTTGCTCGCACACCGTGTTTTTCATCTTTTAAGGCTATTATAAAGTATAGTTAGTCGTTATTAGTTATAGGACATATTCATTATTAAGAATACAATAAATATAAGTTTTATCAACCAAATACTGCATAATCTAATCTATCTATTCATTATTAATTCATGCAAATTGATGCGAGATAAAACTGTTGCTTTATTTATTGTAAAAAATAAATCAACCTGAATGCTTTTAAAGCATTATTTCTGCTATTTGTTGATAATACGAAGTTTTTTTCCTTTTTTTTTTCTTTTCAATAACTTCTCATAGCATATTTTATCGAGATATGCTTTTCGAGATTCTTTTTCCCAAATTAATTGTTTAATGCTCGATAAAAAAAAAAACAAAAACAAAAAAAAAGAAGACTTACATTATTTTGCAAGCAGATCTGCATAGGAGGATAGATAAGAAGTGATACAAGCAAAAGGATTAGATCAAAAATGATAAGCCAGCCAGATAAATGTTCAATGAAGAGCGCATTTGTGGACGAGTAAATATGATGACACATACAGTAGCAGCAAAGATACCAACCGTACAAACAAGTGGTAGTACAGTGGTATAAATCATATGTTGAGCGAAATCAACCAAATCATCAGTTGTTTGAGAATCTTGTGATAGCGGCATATGGCATCCTGAATGATGGTCACGGTCCATTGATAAGGACAATAATGATAGTGATGATAATAGTAATGATAACAGAATTTCCGTTCCTTACAAAGATGTACTTTTGATCCATTTGAATTTTAAGCATTAATAGAGAGCATATGACTTAGCACTGACCATTTGGCCTTGCCATGAGGAATGCCTGTTAGAGTCCTTTCTTGCTTAAGTAAGTTCTATTATTTTCAATCGTCCTATTTCATCCATCCATTCATTTCCATGCATCACACCCCTTTTTCACCTTCTTCAATGTCCCACCCAAACTTCAACGTCTGTCACCAGGCTATTCACCGTGTGTCGTCTCGTCCACCTGAGCTAAAAATAATTCATCTGAGATATTTAGTCGATTATATTTTGTTATTATTCAAACTGAAACTAATATATGACAAATATCCTCTTTCTTAATTGAAACTTCGTGTGTGCTGATTATAAGTGATAATCGGATTGATAAAGCAGTGCAATAAAGTAGCGATAATATAGAATTATGATAAATTCAATTCAGTTAGACAAAATCGGCACAGATCAAGCTGGCTAAATTTGTAAGAACAATTGCGGAAGAGAGGAATGAAAATGAATTGTTACAGAAAATAATTGAGAAAATAAAAAAGACGAAGTTAAAAATGAGGATGACAAATGTGATATGCAAAAAGAAAGGAAATGAAAGCAAAAAAAAAGAAACTTGGACGATTTCAAGATTTTTTTTTTTGAAATAATGTATTGCATCTGGCATTTGTCAGAGAAGCAAATGAATTTGTGAATGACACTTGAATGATAGAAATGAAAAAGATGAAAATAAAGAGGTATAATCAAAGTTTTCTTATTCATGCCTTTCATAGCTAACGGAAGTGGATCGCCTCTCTTTTCCGAAATTTTGTAATGTTGCATTTTTCAATGGATGAGATTCATTGTTGATAGTTTTGAATTCTCAGCATGATTCTTTCATAAATTCATCAACAAAAAATATTGCTATTGTCGAAGCAATATCTTCTTTCATTTGTACAATTTTGTAATTTAAATTAATTAAATCATATTGCATTCATGAATTATTTTCGGACTCTTTTAAAAGACAAATTAGATTCATTTATATGTAAGGAGGAAATAATTGAAATTTGAGGAAGCGAAGGAATCAAATTTCTGAAAAAAGCTGATTACAACTTTCCAATTTAAAATTCAGTAATTTTTGACAAAAAATTGAAACTTTTTTTCACCCACCAAAACTTCACAACTTGCTAGGAAAAGTAAGTAAGTGTTGACATCATTTTATAATGTGTTTTTGAAAAATTTGTTACAACATTTGTCATGAGGATTTCTTTAGAAATCGATAGTTTTAAATTATTTAAAAACAAAATATACTGGAATTTTTGAAACTCATTAACAACTGCTACGTTGGTTCTTTATTGAAACAATGACAAATGATGAAAATTTTCAATTGTTATTGATAGCATCGAAACATAGCATTATATTTTCGAGGAAAAGAAGAGAAATGAGAAAGTGCCTGAAATTTCTATTTAATTTTATAAATTAAGCAAAGTTTGAGAGATTTGTGACATTCATTCTTCTTGCTCATATAATAAAAATAGGAGAATAGTAGTAGAAGGTTGCACTACATCTGTTGCGATTAATGGCTTCAAAAAGACAAATGATTGAATTAACGATTGTCGGCAGCAGAATTCTTCTATAATATTTAACTGAATTCTATTCGAGATAGTACGGCGGAATAAATTCAATTAAACTAGGCAGTAATGATTATTGGAAAAAAATTTTTGAGCACGCAACAGTTGGAACAAATAATCCTTATATTATCGCTATTAAATTTGATAAACGAATCAATTATATAACTGAAGAATTTTTCTTAACAAATCAATCCAAGTTATTGTTTTTTTTTTTTTTTCAACTACTTTGTTAAACTGAATGAAGTAAAGAAGATTTTAAAGATAACAAAGTTTTTATAAATATTTGGCATAATTCGATTCAAACAAAATTATGCAATGCTGTTTGGTTGCATAATCGGCTATATCAAATTTCATAGGGGTTAAAAAAATGCAATTTAATGCCTTCATATAATTAATGCAGACTCTATCCTAAAATAAGTTTATGGGCAAAGCAGAAATAGGCAAAATTTTGATTTTATTATTTTCAAAAAATATTGAAGAAGATATGAAAAGATTTATTAGTTCTTCTTGACACTTCGAAATATTTTGAGGATTTTTTCGCTCTCTTAAAAAGTCAGAAAAATAAGCATTTCTTTATAAGAAAGCGTCTCGCATATCTCGCACATTTTGAAATATATAATAGATTTAAATTTCCTCTCGCAATATATTATATATGAAATGTTTTTCAATCGTTTCCAATGAAACATTTCATATGCATTCAAATTTTATCCTTTAAAATTTAATTTTGAAATAACAAAAATTATTTGATTATATATTCAACAGTTTTAACTTTTACAATAATCTAACCATAATTTATAACAATATAATCATTAATATATCCATTATATCGTGTTGCTAGTTTTATTCATCATTTTTGGACTGTACAAATAAAACGAGAGAATAAAATGGATGTTTTGAATATGATTTATGAGATGGACACCGAATGAAAACACCGTGGTAAAACACAACAATGACCGTTGCAGTAGCCAATAACATGTTATCCACCATCATCATCATATTCATACCATTGGGATTTAAAAATGCGATTCTAATCATTATTTACAAGAATATAATCATCAATCTGTCCATCATACCCTATTATTTTGAAGGATAAAGCATCTATCATCATCATTCCTTCATTTTTCTTCCCCGCTTTCCCGCTATCTCAGACATTTTCTCATCGTTATTTTCGTTTTCCCACTATAATCAAGCATCTATGCTTTATCACTTTTTTTCAATAACAGTCAAAAAAAAAGTCAGTAGTTGAAAATTTTAAATTTAACTTCAAATATCAAAAACATATCAGATATCAAAAATATATGTAAACAAATCATAGATGAAGGATTACCTTACAATTTTTCTTTTTAAATCAAATGTACTGAATTTGAAACGATACAGTAAAAAAGTATCAAACAATTTCAATATATAATTTCAACAGTCATAATAATTCCTTCTTATATTCAGCATAGCGAAAAATGCTGCATATATTGATGAAAAATGACAATTTAACAAAATCATACTATCTTATCAATTTACTGCTAAAATTTTGAAAAATTTTCGAAGCTGGAACAAGATTTCAAAATGAAATAGCCATTAGAATGAAATAAATAATTATCATATCACTCTATGCCAAATATGATATATACCACGATTCTCATTTATTATTGTCGAGATAATGCTTTAATTAATTAATGAGTTAATCTGGGAATTGATTTAAGCGCATGTTGATTCAAACCAACAATAGTTCACAACTTTCTGAAATGATTGACTTCCACACAGTGAATGCGTGTATGCCTGTGTATATGTTTGTGTGTGTGTGTGTGTGTTGTTGTGTGTGTGTGTGTGTGTGGTATGCATGTGTATGTGAGGAGTATGTGTATGATTGTGTATGTATATATGTATGTATATGTGTGTATGTGTGTATGTATGCATATATATATGAGTGTGTGTATGTATGTGTGTGTGTGTGTTTGTGTGTGTGTGTATGTGTGTGTGTTGTGTGTGTGTGTGTGTGTGTGTGTGTGTGTGTGTGTGTGTGTATGTATGTATTTTTCTAAATGCATGGTTAGTAAGTAGTGTGATAGTCGAGAAATGTTCAATTCTGTTTCGATTTATCGCTTCGATCTTATTCCATTTCCAGTTGACATTGATTATTTCAACGGCTTGCTGCTTACTTTTTGCCATATAATTTCAAAATTAATGCATCCATCTGCTCAAATATGTCAACATTTCCTGTATTGCCACAATTGTTATTGTCTTGTTATAATGCAATCATTGTTGAAATTGCATTCGTTTTTTGCCCTTTTAAAGTTTATTTGTTTCAAATTAATAAAATATTTAATTATTTGAAATATTTTGCTAATAAAAATTTCATATTAATTTTTGTTTCAATTAATTTTTTTATTTTTATTCTTTCCTATCCATTTCACAATTTTTTGCTTCATTAATTTCACATATTTATTATTATAAATTTTCTATTTTTAAAATGAAAAAAAAATATTGCATATTTAAGTTTAACTTTTATAGGAAATAATAATGAAATAGTTCATAGATTATATTTTATTTTGACTTTCTTTTTTTCATTTAATGATTGCAAGGAAGAAATTTTTGGCTTTAAATAGCAACCTATACCTATTGAAGTAGTTGTATACAAACATTATCATCTTTAATCTTACTGATAATATTTGATATTTTGAAAAATTTGTTTAAATACATTTTCGAAATTTTAATTTAATTATTTAACTGAACCTCACTTCTCATCTTATATGTCAATGCAAATATATTGTTATTAATGGTCAATAATGCGATGAGTGCAATGAAATAAGTTAAAATGAAGGAAATAAACAAAATTGAATTGCAAAAGATTTTTGTTTATTTTTAAAGAATTAACGGAAAAAAATACTTAAGCACATTGGTCAATGATCACAAATTACTGACTATGATCGTTGTGTATGTATTAAAACAAATTGAAATCGATAGCTATGTGGTTTTTGCTCATTTAATTATGGCGCTAATTCAACATTTATTGTTTTTGTTCATTCAACTCTGGCGATAATTCAACATTTCAGATATTCATATCAATTGATGCTACAATCAGTTTCATGCTTACTATATTTAAAGCTCTCCAGATTAAAATTTTAAACACCGAATAGTGAGAGCATTGGGATAGTTTTTGATGATTGTAATAGATGATAATTGTGATACGATACGAGTTGATCATGTTGCGTTACATGTTATCATAAAGGAAATGTGAGGAACTTACATATATGCAACATATAGCGAACAGTTTCGTAACAAAACGATTCTTATCAATGCACCGTTAATAATGGTAAGCTGATTTGTTTAATTTTATTTTTTCATATTTCCTTTGTTTTCCTCTCTTACAGTTCCTCTTTTAAAGTGATATTTGATTAAAAAAATACAATGATATCATTGAAAGTGATATCATTGTATAACAAATGATGTTAAAATAATGTTACTTAAAACGTTTTAAATATGGAACACGCCATCTGTCTCCCATATTTTTTCTGATAACAATGTTTAAAACAGAAATAGGAATGGATCTTTAATCCATCCAGTCGATTTATTTCTTACAAATCGATCCATATTTTATTACAGTAGTAAATAGTTTTTGAATACCCATTATCATTATCACTTTAGAGGAATTTATAACGAAATTTTGATCTTTCCAATTAATTTTACTTTTTCAGATTTTCGCAATAATTTCATCGCTTATTTCAATTAATTTATGCAAAGGTGAATATTGCGGCGAGAATAAAATACCATTTGGAATTGAAGTTTATCCAAATGCTCAACCACTTTTGCACTGTTCTCGTCCATCATGCTTTGAGCGCCGATATGCAGTCCGTATTTTATTTCATTTACTTTTAATTTTCATTTTGATCATCTAATTAATAGCAATTTTGATTATTTGCTCTTTAATGATTCATTTAAGATATATTTCCATTAATAATAACTATCTGTTGAAGGCATATAACACTTTTTTCCCGATTATTTTCCTTTTTAAATTTGCAAAAACGTTTGATAAAATCTGAAATCGATCAATATGTCTGTTTTTTAACATTAGAAGACATTTCTTCGTTTTTTTTTTTTTTTCAATTGTTCTGTAGGATTGCGATGATCGCGCACGACGTAAATCATGCGAATCAAATGACAGTTGGGTTGGAGGATTTGAAAAGGATTACGGAAATCACCAACCGTTTGTTTTTACCTTTGCGTCTAATTTTGTCCGTTCATATGATTGAATCTTAAATTAAATCATATTTCATTTTTGTTCCCAATACAATAGTTTTAAAATAACATATGGAAAATTTTGAAGAGCTTAAAATATTTGATTCATTTAAATTTTGGAAAAATTATTTAATTTTCACTGAATTGTCGTTTAAAAAAGGAATGAAAAAAACCTAAAATTCAGATTGTATGTGCTGTGTTGTTCGTTTGAAGGCTTAGCTGACTCATTCCAGCCCGCTTTATCATACAATCATTAAACCGGGACAGTATTTTGAAGGTGAGGAGCAAGTTGAGGAAGAAACCGATACGGTTGTCTCGTTCGATGTTATCACAGATTTCAAGATGATTCGTCCTCCTAATTTGTCGTTAGTCAATTTATAGATCAAAATTACATAATTCATATAGTATTTATATCTAACCAGAGGCATACTTGTGTCAGAACATTAAAAATTAAAGCATTTAAATTACGGTTTGCTAAAATGAGATACTGTATTGCAGGATTTTTTATGAAATGACGGTACGACGTTTACGATGTTATGAACTACCTCCCGTAGACAAGATTAAACGTATAAGACGCTGGCCGTAGCCGTAATATCTTGTCCACTATCAATTTGATATGTTTTATAGCTAAAATTGCTAGTAAATAATAAAATGTTTGTTGCGCCACATTTAGTGTTTAAATTAATAAGAAATTTCTGCAAGAAGTTATGAGTAAAGTATTTGTTGTCAAAAACTGAACGATTTGTTATATCAGTTGTGATACCATATCTAATCTGAAATAATTGTACTGATAAATTCGTTTTATTAATATGTGAATTTAGAAACATAAGTTATATTTTTAAATGATTTTTTATTTTAAGATCTATAATCTATAAAGCATCCAGTGAACAACGAATATCAAACCCCCATTTAATTGATTAGAATGAAGTGATAAACTATCACTGCGTTACTTTTTAGTATTGTTGTATACTAATAATTCGACTTGGAATTAGCAAATACAGTCAATTGACTAAATGAAGGATGAATATTGAAATTAAATTGAAAATGTTTATTCCAGAAGGAGATTTCTGTATCGATGCTCGTAATATTTTCTAATTCTCCTTGAAACTCATAAAATTGATTTATTCGTTATCTGTTTAACAGATATTCTTGTTATAAATGATGGCAGAATTTTGTAAGAAACTTGCGCTTTGCATATCATAATGGATAGTGATACCTGATTTAAGGAGCAATATGATTATGAATGATAATCATTGCGAAGGAAGAAAGCGGATGAAGGAGAGAAAAGAGAAAGTGAAGTGTGATAATGATTTCTTTATAAACTGTCCTAAAACAGGCTTTCCAATTTTAATTCTGAAACAAAGAAATGAAATTATGATTGATAGACATCGAAAAAAGGATTATATTGCGAGTGACATTCTTTGAAAATGAAACAAGATTTCACAGGCTCCTTAATCCCTTTCAATGACATTATTCAAAGACGAAAATTATGTTCATCTCAAATCCGCAACAATTTATCAATATTGATAAGTAGTAATCGTTATCAGTAGTAAAAAATACATGTATTCCATATTTCATATTAATTTTCATGGAGAAATGCAAAATTTTACATAGTTGAAAGTGTAACAGTAAATGAAATTTTCTTTAACTGTGATAACATATCTTGAAGAAACTTAGATTTTATATGATCAATCAGTCTTTTTGCAACTACAAAGCTAATATTTATGATCCTTCAGTTGGAATAAATAAATGACATCTGCAATCACTGGCAATATCACAAACAACAGGACTCATGAATACAATGATAAGCATACAAATAGCATCATTTCAGCATACAATAATAAAAGGGAATCTCGGAAAGCTAAATTAATCCTTGTTGTTCTTTCTGTTACTATAATTTCACTTTTATTTTTAATTTCAGTGCTTCCAAATATCAGGTATACTATCGGATAAATTTGAGTGAACTTAGCCATCGACTTTTTAAAACCGCAAAAAATTTTTAATCAAAAAAAAACAACGATAAAATGATCCATTCATCTCTCTGTTTCTTATCTTTCCATGTTTTATGTGACATTTATCCGTGATTCATTTATCTATTAATCCATTGATATGTTAATAAATGATTTACCCATTATTTATATTTACCTCTTCGACATCAGTCTTGCTTCATCAGCTATCCTGTAATTTAAATATAATCATGTTAAGTTCCATATGCAACAGTTTGTTATGTTTATAATTGATAAAGGAATTAAGTCTGAGAAACATAATCATCCAATTTGGGCATCCGCCAATTTTGATTTACCTAAAAGATTTGATGTCTAGGCTTGTCTAAACAGATGATAGAGCATTTACATACAGTTATTCTATATCCTTCTATACATTTTAATTTATCATTAATCGAAATTTACCTACCAAACTTCTCGATCAAACGCATTCGTATTTACTTTTTCAAACCTTTTAAAATTTTAAAGTGAATCATGAATACGATAAAGTTAAATTTACAAGGAAGTTAAAATCTAATTTTAATTCTATTTTCTATAGTAGCTAATTACTTGATTTATTAATTGCAAGATAATTTGACTACTATACTAAGTATCGTATTTATTTCAACCGAAAACCTGAAACTTTATCTTAGTCAAATATTTAATTCCAGTAACATTGGGAGAAATCATTTCTACATCACCTTATGTGAAAGATAAGAGAGACATTAAAGATATTTATCTCTTAAAATCACAACTAATATCATGACTGCGCATATATCCAACGCTTTACGTCACTTTGTTGTAAGCGCATTTATTTATTCGGCAAGATTAAGTATCAGTTTTGCAAGAAAAAGAAAAATAAACCTTGATAGGAATACTGCTATTATTACTACTACTACTACTACTACTAGCTACTACTACTACTACTACTACTACTACTACTACTACTACTACTACTACTACTACTACTACTATTATTGATATGTATCATATAAGATGAATAACGGTTAAAAAGCTTGAATTATCAACATGCAGTGAAAGGATCAAAAGAGTGGGAGGATGCTTGAGGGTAAGGTTTTACTGCAAATGCAGTACTGATAAATCTCACAAGGTGGATGAGCAACCAGTTTAGTTGATTGTGGACTAACCGAATAGGTTTATATAAACATAAGTGCGGTTTGCTCAGTTAAGAAACAATTTGCTTTGTTTGTGACTGGTTCGGTTTTATTATCAAAATTGTCGTATCAAATATATATCCAGTGATGGTCGTTTTATTCTTACTCCTTGTCCTCACCCCGAAATATCTGTCATCAGTCCTTGGTGGCAGTGATGGTGGTGCTTGCAATTGTGCACAACCAGCATTAGCATGTCCCCCAACACCAATATGTCCACCACCGCTTCCGCAACTTTGTCCTCCACCAGCTCCACCATGTCCTCCACAACCACTTTGCCTACCTTGTCCACCTCCACTACCTCTTTGTCCACCACCAAGTCTTCCGCCACTTCAATTGCCCTGTCCACCACAACCATCTTGTAATTGTGCTTGCAAGCGTAAGAAGCGTTCCACATCTATTACTAAAATTGCTACTGAATATGGTACTAGTGGTTATGCATTATGCAACGACAATTATATTCGTAAAATTATCTTAAAGGTGAACATACTTCTTCTGCTATTTTAATTATAATTTCTTCAAAAAAGATGTTAAAATTATAACTCATCGATGATTTGAGATCAATAATTTTATCATATCAAACGAGAAGTCATAAAATATATAATATCTATTATCAAATATCGAAATATTGAAATTTGATAAAATGAATCAAATCCAACGCTATTCTTCATTTGTTGTTGCTTGTGAAAAAATTTTACCAATCGTTAGTTATCGTATATGATCCATAATGGAAAGTTAGAAGTCAGCAAAACTTTGAATTATTCCATCATTAATATTCATTTATATGTTTTAAAACTAAAATGATAGTTTGCCATTAAGATGTTAGTTTTAAAACATATAAATGAGCATTAATGAGAAGCAAGTTTAAAAATAAAGTGTCTTTCGGAGCATTTGCATTTCACTTTAAATTATAATTTTATTAAATAGTTAAGTTTTCCAAAGCTACATCAAATTTACTATTAAAGATTAATGATGAAATTAATTAATATTAGAATAACGAAAAAATGAATTACATTTTTGAAATTTGTTGAAAATTCCCAACATTTTGCAATTATTTGCTTATCAAAGTGAAATAACTAAAAACTGCAAGAGACAAGTAATTTTCATATCGTAGGAATGGAATTAATATTCTCGATATTACTTTAAAGACTGTTTTGGAGTCTTTTGAACTTATTGAAAATAAGACCAACTAACTGATTCTAAACAATTTTGCTCGCAATAGATGCAGTAATATATGTTTATAAGTTTAAGAATGCTTTTTGTTTTATTTCCGAAATATTTCTATTTAATTGATTTTTGATTAAAAGTTGATAATATGAACTATGAGGAACAATGCAGGACGAAACTTCAAAACTTTGAATTTCATTTCAATAAATTATCTGATCATTTTTCAACAATTTCATTTCATTTAAACTTCTGCGTAAGTTAAATTTCATATATTGTAATTTGTAATTATATGAAATTTTGTTCATCTACTTCAATTTAAAAACTTTAATTTGAGTTTAAATTAGCTATGAATTTTTGCGAATATTTTTTGATATCTTAAAAAAAAACTTAAATTAGAAATACTTTGCATCGATGGCATCTAATGATTTTATTTATTTAAATTTGAAGTTTTATAGGAATAATTTTGCTATGAACGAATTTTGACCAATGATTTTATAAAACTGAACAGTTTGATCGCTTATGTTCGGTGATATGTTTAATAAAAAAGTTAGAGATAAATCTTTCAATAGACTTTTAATCTATTTATTCGTTAGAAGAAATTGCAATTTTATTTCATCCTATCATTAATTTTTTTCCGATCAGTGTCAAAGAGCGAGCTGACATTACACAGCTACAGTAATTTTAATGAATCCGCAGCACTAATAGCTGATCTCAGATAACAAATAATTGATAGAATTCATATGTATCAATGATATTTGCGTCTTCCCGCCAATCATCAATTCTTTTAGAGTATCGCAAAAATATAATTAAGCATTTAATATAATTAAGCATTTGCGGCACTAAAACATTTATAGATGTCCGTTTCTAAAATTAATCTTTAATAACTGAATTTCATCTGTCATCAACTATTACTATTACAAAATTTTATTAAAAGAAAAAAAATAGGCAATTTCTTAAATCCATTGAAACGCCGGTATTTTTGAATTCAAAGTAATAAAATTATAAATTTAGAATTTAAAGACAAATAAATTCTAAGTTTTCAAAGTTCTGCTAAAAAAAAAAGTTTTTTCCTTTCTCTCGTCAAATCATATGTTCACTAGAAATTCCATTGAAATCAGTAATGCTCTAGAATAGAGATCAATTCATTCATGCAATGCTTTCATAGCTATTTCATCACTTTATTTTAGTACAATTTTTTAGAACAAAAATTGATAGAGCAAAATCAATTGGCAAAATTATAGCACTAATAACTGTTTATGCTCTGAATTTATTTATTCTCGTAGCAAAGTTGAAGAGAAAAGAAAGGAACATTTGAAGAAATTTGATAAAGTTATCTTTTCTAAATGTTCATCGAACAAATGAAGTTGATTCCATACCTATCAAAAGTAAGAACATATATGAATTACTAAATAGGAAATAATAAATAAATGATTAGGTTATGAGTAGATATATAAATACATCATACTTGGAATGTTTCAGAATCTGAGCTCAGATATGAAAGTCTCGAAAGCGGCTATCTATTCGGAATTAAAATCGGAAAAAAGGCTGATTATGTAGTATTATGCTCACACTCCAGTTTATCATTTACAAGTGATTCAACGAATTATTGTGTTGGTGGAAATACGGATCATCTTTGCTATGTATTCCAGCTATGAAAATTTATCTGATTTCTCAGTCTTTTTTTTTTCAGAAAATTTTTGCTCGTTTAATGATTAACATTATTCCTTTAAATCTGAATACTCTAGAAACTTTATACCAAAATAGTAGCAAATTCATTAAGTTTCAGGCTTATAAGAAAAAGCTCTTAGTTTTGATAATAGTTTTCATTTTCAGGTAAATATTGCTAAATTATCGTGATTTATTCTTAGTTTGTTTTTGATTTTCAAAAATTTTAAATCGTTTTTTTCTTCGAAATATTCAAAAAAAAAGGAAAAACAGTTATAATTATTGTGTGTCTTCAATTAGTTCCAGATTTCTTTATAGCAATGACTTAAAAATGTATTTAATTTCAACATGCAATAACTATCATTATTCTTTATTTTTCTTTTTCTCCAAAATAAAAAATAAAATACAAATTTATCAGAAAAATTTATTCAAAAAACACTATTCGTAATATTAATGTTATTATTGTTATGTGTCACAAATATTTATCAAACTAACTCATATATTCTCATCTTATTTGTAATTTCAGTTTAATAAATTTGCATATTCTTTGGTGTTTTCGATTCAGTAGCTTAGTAATTATATGAAATATTATGGTAATTGAAGTGAATGAAATCCAAAAGATGTATTTAAAAGGATGAAATACCCACATCAATTTAAAGATTTAAATCATAGTATCGAAGTCGGAAGCATTAGGCTTTATTAGTTATATATGTAATTAAAAAGAAACTTCGTTTAAAGAAAACAAATAAATTAATTTACGACTATGCTACATGTGGTTATAATCTAACATATCCTGGAGGATTGAAAGGATTCAGTTGGCATAAAGTACAGACAATTCAAAACATTTTTTCAAGCGTATCGTATGACTTGAATTAGAAAGGCTTGTCGTGATGGTTTGATAACGATTACAGTTAAAAAAATACATAACAAAGAAAAGTGCCTTCCTATAGTGCCTATATAAATTTTTATTGATTAAAAAAACAATATCATATCCAAAACAGATAATTCCATTTGATACTTGCTTTCCAAGAGGAGTCAAAAAAAAATTGTGGGAGATGACATCACTGTAGATCGAACAATCTGATATAAAACCTTAGCTTGAAAGTTAGAGAGCTGTAGTTTCATAACAGGTGCGTAAAGTTGAGTTTGGGCCGCATTGCTATCCTGACGACGGATGGTATATCAAGTGGAATAGGTTTAATTTGGTGGCTGTCGTGGTCGTGGTAAGGTCGTGCTAAGGCTGTGGCGGTTGGCAAGGATTGGAATTGATACGAATTTCTGGGATCGAACTGGTAAGGTTTTAGACTAAGGGGATGGAGTCGAAGAATGTTGGCGAGTTGGCCAGACCAAACGGTTATGATACGGAAAGCAAGGAGTATATCAGCTGCCTCCCTAAAAGTGTCAAACGACGTATTCAAGCACTGAAGAAACTGCAAGTCGAGGGTTTGTGTATTTTCTTCTTTTCTTACCATAGTTGCTTTGCTTTTGCAAAGAGTAATGGTGATTAGAGAATTTAACAAGGAAAATCTTAGAATAAAGTAGCATGACTCAATAGCAATAACGAATAAGAAGCCAGCAATGCAGATTATGAAGTTATTTTCTTAAATCTTAATCAAACATTATCCAGGTATCAATGTTGAAGCCCATTTTTATGAGCGTGTGCATCAATTAGAGGTAGAATTTGCTCCTATGTTCAATGCTTTGCACGATAAGGTAAATCGTTCTTTTTTGGTGTCTTCACTTTGTTCTCTGTTCCTGCTTCTAAAACAAATCGAGGTCAGAAACTGTTAAATTCTTAGCGATGCAAGAGAATCAGCAGTTGCATCTGTGCGGTAGAGCCGCTTAATAGTGTAAAATGATAACACATTGTTTGCTGTTCAGCACTCCCTGTTACATGCATATATCAGATAATTTGCATATTGTTGATGTTAAGTTAGTTTCTTCATTCTTTTGTAGTCGCACATTTCTGATCATAGTGTTATGCTAATTAAAAATGAGTTCGGATAGATTTGCTGCATTTTGAGACTGCAATTAAATATACAACGTTACTCGATAACCAATAAATATATTAAAGTAGTCTGGATTTACCTGAGTCACTAGTCGTGTTATTTGCAGAGAAAGGCGATTGTAACAGGTAAATATGAACCTACCGATGAAGAAGCTGATTTTCCCATCCTGCATGGTTATACAATGGAAGAAATAGAGGTAAATGTAGTTGTTGAAAATTTCTTAAGGAAATCTTCCGATTTTGCAATTCATTGTTTGAAGATGTCTAAATAATGCTAAAATATTGAATGGAAATATTTGATATGCATATATGTTGTTTGTAGAGTATTTCTGTTTTTCTTTTCCAGCAAATGGAACAAGCATCATCCCCGGAACCTAATCAACCAACAAAAGGTGTCCCAAATTTCTGGTTACACCTGCTTAAAAATGTGGATCATATCTGTGAAATGATTCAAGAACACGATGAACCAATACTTAAACATCTAATTGATATTACCTGTGATGTTCAGACCAATCCGGATGTAAATTCTGATCATTAATATTAAAATTTAAATGTATGGATAAGGCTGAGAAGAAGACATTGATTTGATATTGTTGGGATGACAGACGTAGTATTACAACTTGTACGTAAGAAGTTTTTAGAAAAAGTTAATGCTTGATGTGTGCAGATTTTTAGATGCTTATGAGTTTTCATCGAACGAACTTTTTAGTCATATACTTTGACATTCCATTTTGAACCCAATGAGTATTTCGCCCAAACGGAACTGAAGAAATTTTACACCTTACAAGTTGCTCCGGACGAGGACGACATTTTCGATTACGATGGCCCAGTAATAGTTAATACCAAAGGGTAAATTATTTCCAATTTTATACCTTAATCTTACAATATTTGTTCATATTATTATCTGGCCAGAAAAGTCGATCATGAAGTGTTAATTTCAAAACATGGACATATACACGATTTTACCGCTAATTACAGTAATTTTCCCAGTGTTTATTTCATTTCTTATATTTGCAGAACCGAAATAGATTGGAAGGAGGGAAAAATGTCACAAAAAGGTTATTAAGAAAAAGCAAAAGAAAGGCACTTGTGCTGGCCGCTTCATTACAAAGACGGTTAAAGCTGACTCGTTTTTCAACTTCTTCGATCCTCCTCTAATGAAAAATAAGGACGAAATCAATGAAGATGATGATGTCAGCATGTTTTCCATTTTATTCAGACTTTCACATATCTGTACATTTTTTAATATTTTTGGTTTATTTGAAACTCAAGGCTTTGATAGGCTGCAATGTAAGCGTTTGTTGAGATGTTAGCAGACTTAGCAGACAAGGGACCATGGAGCGAGGTGCTATGATGAAGAAATTCGAATGGCGAATAATCGGTTTACTATAGATGTGTGCTTTCTGCTCCGCTTGATCTATTAATTCTGAGTTTTAGGATGCCGTAACTCAGGAACTCTTGCAAGCTGATTTTGAGGTTGGACAGTTATTTCGTGACCAGATTGTGCCTAGGGCGGTGCTGTTTTACACAAAGGAAGCGATAGAAGATAATGATATTTTTGAATATGATGGCGATGAAGACGAAGATGAGGTTCCTTAATCACTTATTCTGTTTCATTTTAGAATCATGCTGATTATGCTTTTTCCGTTCCTCACGGACCGATTTGATTACTGTAAGAGTTATTTAGTCAGCTCTTCAAAGCGTGTTTTATTAAAATCACTGAAGTTTGTTATTGTGTGTGCATTTCGATGCCGTCTAATTGATACCATTCCCATATCGCTATAGGTTTCTAAGTAGAATTATTCTGTTATTTAGTTCTCCATATTTCCCAATGGTGGCATGGGATTAGCAGAGCGTATTTTGATTGTTAAATTTTTTTACAGGTGTTTGTAATTGCAAAATTTTTTAAATAAATGAATATTTCAGACAGAATTGGGTGATGAAAGCGATAATGAATAGCTTCAATCGTTGAAATTATCTGCTTAATAAAGTTATTCATCGCTGTATTATGAAAGTATTTTGCACCGTTTTATTGTTTTTCATTTTTTTTTCGATATTTGCTATGAGATGTTTTCGTATGTGAAAGTTTTTGATGAATATTTTGTTTTCTGAAACATACAGACATGCGAACATGTATTGTATCATTTGTTGCCACACAAAAAAGTATTTTATCAAAGTCCCTTGCCGTACATTCAATAATATTTAGTATTATTTACTGCCGTTTGTGTTTTCTGCATGCGATGCTTAAGACTAAAAAATTAGAACTTTCGGCACGATTTTTAATTCCTTAGTGGTATTCAATGAACTTCGCGGATTTATAAATTCATGGAACATTTCATTCTTTCATTGATAAGAATAATAAGCTCTAGGGAATGTAATTTATGAGCGTCTAAGCGTAGATCATATTTGTTAGTCTAATGTATATTAGTCATTGTTAAGATGATGAATTCACCAGAATCAGGTCAATCTTGAAGTCATGGAAGAAGTAGTAGCTCTGAAGGTTCTGAATGAATTGTCACGTGTGAATATTGATAACCCGGATCTGAAAAATGTACTGGAGAGCAAGGTATTGCTTGATCGGTCTTTTTATTCGCTCCCGGATTGTCCTCTACGCCGTCGTTTTTTGCTATTGTTGAATGCATTCTTATTAGCTTATGGCAGAAAAGCTATTTTGGAAACAAATGTTTGGATGAGGAGATACATTACGTGGTCTCCGTATTTGACATCTTGAAAGATGTGGTCTTGGAGATTCGCTTCAATGCAGGTGGAGAGTTTTAGTCCGTTTTTCGTCTCCAGAACTTTCAAGCTTCTGACTAGTATTGCCGGTGTTATCTCATTCTTTTTTGATAAAATCGGCCATACTTTTTGTTCAATTGATAAACCTATCCAAAATCGTATGGCGATATTTGAGAATTCTTAGTTGCAGGTTATTGAATTTTATAATGTATCATTCCATTAATTGAAATCGAAATATAGTATCTAATTTTTACATTGGCAGTAGAATACTATAGAGAGTGTATGGTTTGGTGGTGAGCAGTCAGGCCTTAAAACGGATCCACTGAATAATGCAATTACATTTCTCAGTTGTTGTTGGCATGCTGCTGCACTTGTTATCAGTATCTGTGGTTAGTTGCAAATTTTATGTTTGCTTTTTGGTAAACTGTATTTATTTTTTTGAGATTAGTCATTGATTTGCACAAAAATTTTTACAAAAAGAAGTTTGCCATGTTTTTTAGACTACTGTCGCATTACAAGTTTTTTTT
Organism: Dirofilaria immitis; assembly: GCA_024305405.1. Taxonomy (NCBI): domain Eukaryota; kingdom Metazoa; phylum Nematoda; class Chromadorea; order Rhabditida; family Onchocercidae; genus Dirofilaria; species Dirofilaria immitis. The sequence goes on from JAKNDB010000110.1 coordinate 2,542,664, forward strand.
TCGAAAAAATTGATAGCTTTTCTTTATTCGTTTGACAGCTACATATTTTTAGATGCTAATGAAATTCAAAACTTATTAAAAGCTTCAACTCGTATGATCCCGCTATGCAGTTGTTTGTCAGCTGCTTTATTGACACAAGATGAAAGATGTCTTTCTGTCCCTGTTGCATTATTACGCCTGGAAGCTGCTAAAATGTAAATTTCGAAAATCTTTTAGCAGTATTAATTTCTTCATGATAAACAAATGATGCAGTTTGAGGTGTGCTGCGTTTTGCTTCGGAGTTCAGTACCTTCTGAAGTTTTTGGTAGCGTCTATTGATTGAAGTAAATAAGTATACAGGAGTTTTTGACACTTAAAAGTCTTAGTCATGGCTTCTTATTAAAATCAACTCGAAGGAAATTGATTCAGTTTGGAGACAAAAGCGAAACAATAAAAGACTTGTCGGAAGTCGGTACTTTGAAGAAAGAATTTCATTTAAAAAACGATTTTGATGTCAGAAAGTTTAATATTAGTAAAATAATTAAGGGAATTAATTATCCATGCATTTTAGCGATATACCACCTCAGCTCAATGCTATGTGTTTATTCCGACACATTTTATTTTCAATAAGTTATGACTATAAGGTGCGGTATTATTTCTCAGTCTCTGCTTTATTTAATTTGTTGATCATTCAATGAAAAAGATTTTTCTTATTGAAAATATTTGGAACTCTTTGCAAAAAAATTTTTCTGATTCGACCATATAGCCTAGGCTCTTACTGGATTTTGTGCTGCCGTTTTGCTTTTTATTATTCGGAGAATTTACACAGGTTATCCTGGATTGGCTTCATTCGGAGTTAGCCGCTGTGCCTTTCGTGTTACGTTTCCTCAAAATGTTGATTAAGCAACAAAAGAAAATTGATGAACAGCAATATAGTAGTTTTTCGTGCTTGCAGTATGTTTTTTCATATGGTTTTCTTAGTAACAGTAATCAATTATCTTGGTACAGCATCGTAGAATTGATCTGAGACATGATCACATGCTTTGTTTTGATGAATTTATAGTCGAAAAGCGTCTGTTCGCTCAAAAGATCAAAATTTCTTCAGGCTTTGTGTTCAGTACCTTCATTTCATCTAGTTTATAAATTCGAAGTATTTTTGGAAAGGAAGACTTTATTGCATTTCTTCATTGTATCATCGACTATCTATGATGTTTAGGTGTTGTGAAAAAAATAAGAAAGCTCGATTTGTTCGGAGCAAAAAGATTCCTCCTGGTAATGAACTAACTCTCTATATTAGGCAGCTGCATGGAGATTTACCCATTACTACCTCATACACATTTTCGAGAACCGAAAAGAGTTTGTTATTTTCTAATATTAGATGTTGTTTTTATTTTTATTCTTCGAGGCCTTGAGATCACTGTTGTCGTAATTAAAGAAATTATAATTGAACTTATTCATAGAGCATTAGAACTTGGATATCTTGTTATAGACTTAGAAGACCATAAAATTGTATGTATGTTAATATTCGGCATTTTAATAGTTTGCCTTTTATATATATAATTTCGATACATTTTCTTGAATTTACTGTGTTGGTGGGATGTCATGGAAAAAGGATTAATAGTTGCAACAATGTTGCAGGAGGTATGTATGATGATGTCTAAATCTAATGAAGAAGAATCTGGTGACCAACAAATTGTGAAATGTTTCGAAAACTTACGAACATCTTGTATACGGTTGCATAATTCGGGTGATGCTCCATTTAATGTTATGCCCATAATTGGGACTGTTGAACAGCTGTCAGCAGATAGTGTACAAATAAAAATTGCATATGAAAGACCAGTTATTATGTAATTAATGTTTTTATTCGCACTGTTTTTAAAAAGTGATGTGATAAGAGAGAGAAACCAATAAAATGATCCTTAATATGATTTTGTTTGTGAATATCAAGACTATCATTTCCTTCGGTCTACATTTCTTGTATGGAATTAAAATTGCCAAATATGTGCCTCTTTCATTACGCAACCACTTTTTGATTCTGATCTCGTGCAAAGATAGACAGATGTCAGTCAATTCTTATGTAGAATAAGTATCATAATATTCTCCCTTCAATCCCTTATCTATTTATTTGGGGAGTATCCGAATACATCGGAGAAGTTACGTATATCCCTAGGGTTTCTAACATTCTGAAGCTCACTGAACTCCAACACACGCGGGAGTGGGTTACTGCGGAGATGAGTGTTGGGATAATTTAGGGATGATTAGAGCGCTGCAATAGACGTTTTGACAAATCGATTTTAGCAAATTGCTCCTGGGCCTGTTATCGATATATTTAGGGGACGGGTTGGGTTGGTCTGTGTTGCGGGTGGGAGTCGTTACGAGTTTGTGGATTTCTAGGTGTTAGGGTAGGTTGACTGTGTTGAAGGGATGGGTTATTTAGTACTGTTAAGTTGAATTGATTGCTTTCAGAGTTGTTCTAACAATGTCATCATCGGGAAGCGATCGCCATCGATCAAAAAGTCATTCGCCGAGAAGGTCTGTTTGTTCGTTGGAAAGAGTAAAGAAAGGGAATGCGTGAAGAAATTTATTAGTTGAGAGAGTTATTCATGAAACATGCTCGATGACTCCATGATTTATGCCACAATGATTTCATTTTCTCGAAAGATAGACTCTTTTGAGGTGCTTCTACAACATGTAACCAGTTCAGCATTAGTGCGATAGTTTAATAGAGCTGAGAAAGAAAGCGAGTCCAATGTTTCAATATTTTAGCCTAGAACAAATTTGATTAAAGTTGAGCGAATAAGAGCGAAATCGTTTTTAGCGATCGCTTGTGATATTACGTGTAGCTTTTGATTTGCATATATAATGTTTTAGTGAACGATCTGACTCACGCAGCAATTCGCCACCTCGTCGTCGTAGTCGTTCAAGATCAGTCGATCAAGCCGCTGAGCAGCTCGGTCGACTACATATCTGTAATTTCGATGAAAGTTTGAGAAAGGATGATCTGAAAGATGCATTCGGGTATTTATTTTTTCATGTAGAATATATTTTGAAAACCGATAATTTAGTTTACTACTGTATTTAGATCGTGTTTTCGAAGACGTGTAACACTAAATTAAAGGAAAGTCATTCGTATCGGATCATAGTTTTAAATATAACATAATTTTGAGGAAGATTATAATATTGATTTTGCTGTTGTATGGATAAGGGAATTTTATTTTGTGGCCATCTTCGCAAACTGTTAAGCAATTGATTTACAAAATAGCCTGTTTTGCTTATTGGTAAAGCTATTTAGCAAATTTGGTGACATCGATAATGTTTGGTTGGCATCTTATCCACCGCTGTTTGCATTTGTCACATTCAAAGCGAAGGAAGATGCTGCCGATGCACTGAAAGAGATGAATAATGCGTACGTAAATTCATAGACCGTTCATTTGATATTATTTAAGATTATCAACTTTAGAGAATTTTTATTTTTATTTGGTTTTTCTATACGAGAATTTTTATTTTTATTTGGTTTTTCCATTTGTTGTATTATCTATTATTGACGATACAGGTACATTGGAAGAAACAGAATTAAAGTAGCTACAGCTCATCCACCAAGAAAACCAGGTGAACGGGGTCCACCACGTCGTTATGGTGGTGGCGGTTATCGAGGAGGTGGTGGGCCACGGTTTGTGTTTCTCCATATTTTTATTTCTATTATTTTCTATACTTTCTGAATTTCATTTCCTTTTCATTGTTGACTGCGTTTGTCTGGAATTAGTAATTGTTTGTAATTTGTCTTTCAGTTCATATGGAGGATATGGCAGAGGCGGTGGATATGGTGGGGAGGTTACGGAGGACGATCGGGAAACCCTCGTTCATATGGCGGAGGCGGTTATCGAAGCAGTTACAGTGGTAGCGGAAATGGTAGTGATCGAAGGTAGGATTTTTGATCGATGAACCATGTTCGGGATTGTGCATCAGATTGAATCCAAAAGAATTAATGTCTTGCTATATTTTATTTCATGACTTATGTTATGTGCTTCCTTCTCTTGATTTCAACGTGCTCCATTTCATGTCTAGTGGTGTGTGTACCTCCTTGATTTCAATCTGAACACAATGAACTTTGTTTGATTTGCAAGATTTTCATTTATTCTAAAAAGAAACGAAACAACTGCGGATAATGAGCTGATAACCCATGAAAACTTATACTTCACGCCTCTTTCAAACTGTCAACTGGTTATGTCGAAAATTTCTAAAATTCATTTTTCTTTATATTCCAGTACTCAGTCTCTCTTAAATGAAAGGAAAGAAAGCATTGCTTATGTATAAACTGGTCCGTCCTGCATTGGCCGAACTATGCAAACTGGTGTTCGGGTACGAATGAAATGAGTTATCCTCACTTACGGCTTCTGCCGGCAAAGCCAAATTTTGGTACTACTCATACATAGATGGTTCGGTTAACAGTTGTACGGTGGGCGGATACTGGTAGCTTTGACAAAATCGGCTGCATTTGATTGTGTAAATTGCTGGATTCCGCGATGAATAATATCGGTGGTTACATCACAAGATATTCTTTTAAATGAATTATTGGGCATTGTACTGCTACAAGTGGTAAGTCCGATTTTGCGCACTTGTATTTCTGGGTCCTGTATCCCCATTACATCCTTGATCAAATTATTCTTTTTGTCTTCGGAATTCCCGGGTTATGAAGGCCGTTTTCGTCTTATTGTCGATAGTGCTGTAATGTGATTTGATTGTCCCTGGTTTTTGGCGTTGTTCCTCTTTGGGCTTAAAAACACTGAAATGGTATTTACCATATGTTCAGAACTGTAGACTAATTTTGCTCAAAAATGTCCTTTGTGACATTCGAATTGCTTCTCAAATACCAGTCAAACCTTGTTCTCAAAGTAATACATATCAGTGAGGCTTTGTTTATCAAATCATCAATGGTCCATTTGTCTATCATAACATGTTTATCGAACCGCTAGTAGTTCATCTGTTTATTGAAGTTAAAAACATTTCATCGAAGCTCGTTATATTAATATTTAATCGGGCTCTATCAGTAAACAGTATATTTCAAGAGGGTTAAATGTTATGAAATCTGCATAGCTCTGATACTTAATATGATTTTCGGAAGGAAATCGAATTCAGGTAAGCTCATTTCTTACATTCTGTTAACTTCACTATTTCTAATGAAGGATTTTTTCAGGAGTGGTAGTAATCGATACAGTGATCGCCGCTGATTCGTTTGCCATCTCATGCAGACAGTGACTGTTGTTCCTCAGATCCTCCATTGATGTTGTTTTCAGTTAGATTCATATTTGGAAACCAGATGTTTATTTTTATTTCTCTGTTCAGGTAATGTTAACAAATGGAAATTCTTTTGTTTCCGGTATTTAATGAATTTAAATTTGATGTCTTATTTTTGAAATTTTTGCATTACTGATCAAGTTTGATTGCGCGCAGTGCGGAGTCAATAACACGAAACTTTTCAGTTGTGAGTTACATGTTTACATGTTTTATCGAATGTTGATAAATTTTTATTATAAAATGTATGCAGAAGTAACTGTAAATAAGCACGGAAGTTGAAAATGCAAAGAAAAGTAAAACATAAGCTAGTACGTAGAAGTTGGAGCAGTTTCCACATTTTGGGAAACATATACAGCCATTTTTATCACAAATTGTGTATCTGTGGTACATAATTTTCGTTATTCCTGTCACATATTTTGTTATTTTAGAACTACGATGCGAATATCATTGGGTCTAAAATACTGAATTTCTCATGGTATTATGAGAATTTCTATAAATTTAAATCTCTTGTAGAGTAATCCGAAAATGAACAAATCTTGACAGAAACAGTTAAGTTTGTTGGTAGATTTTATGCCATATTGAAAAATGGTCTTAGTTTGGTAATAAATCTACCCCTTAGAAAGCATTTCCATCTGATAATTTAAGAACAAGGAGTTACTATAGATATTACCGCCCACAAGAGATATTAATTGTTTGAAATTGATTTATGCATTGATCATACAACTTAAAAACTAAGGAATTTGCAGTTATTATTTTTCTCGTACTGTACCAGATTTGGATGGGATATCCCTAAGTCACATCTAACAGTTAAGACCTGAAGTATGTGGTAGTCTTGACGTAAGTTTAATCAGACTAGTCTAGATTTGCTGCGTTATGTATATCATTTAAGCATCATATTCCTCGAAACTCCGACAGAAACTGTCAATTTAACTCAGTAGGATCGTGACCCGTAAAATATCATGGATTTATTATGGCAGATCGTATGCATAATGTAAATTGCATCCTAGACAGAGTATTTTGTTCATATGTATGTTAACCTTGTACCCTGCAAATGATAATTTTTCAAATTAAGTGATATAATTGAAAGTATTGTACAAATCAAAAATAACGAAGCTTGAGAGATTGCACATTACCTTGTAGGCAGGGAAATTGATAATGAATTTCAAAATCTAATCATCGAAATCTCAAAAATTGTATTTAGTTTGCAAACAACATTTTCAGCCGCAATATTCAGATATGTAAATAGTTGAAAACCTCCCGTTCAATTAATCTGGAAAAATCAAAAGTATCACCTATCAAAAATTGCGTTTATTTATGATTATGTTCTGGTTGTCCACAATGTCATGAAGTTATTCACGCAAAGAAATTGTGATCTATTTGTGAAGAGCGAAAAGGTGAGTGGATACGAAACAGGCAAAAAGAACAGACTTATTCTCGTCCCTAAGGATTGGTAGAATTAATATATGAAATGTGAGAATGATCATTGTAGAAATATATATTGAAGGTAGCATCCATATTAACTTCCAATCATATGAACAAACTTTCACAACGTGTAAAGTTTTTTAATTGGGAATTTTTCCCGAGTTTTAGAAAATTTGAAAAAGAAATATGAATTCAGTGCTTTGCGCAATTTATTAATGACTACACTGCATAAGAATTCTTAACTTTACTGCAGAAGATATTTAGCAGAATTTAAGCATTTAATCTGTTGGATAGATCAATCAGTTGTTCCTTATTTTTTCAGAAAAACGAATTCAGCAAAAACATGTGTCTGATACGTCTCTTTAATTTTAAACGTCCCAAGATAATTTCGGCGAACAAATCCTTAGAACCCAGTGATCTATAAAAAATATATGCGGGAATTATTCTTATTTCAAATCTCACTGTTCGAATAAATTTACTCAGTTTGTAATGATCACTGATAACGATCCCAGTAGTATCCATCAGCAAATAGTGAAATTATTAAATTTTGTATTAAATTTTATAAGATAAATAATTATCCATATGGAAATTCTAAAGTATGGAAATGTCAACTGTAATCGGGTGAGATTCATTCTCTATGCGCATATTATTTTATAATTGGTATTTGAAAATTGGAATTTATGCTTAATACTTATCACATATAAAAGTTTAAGAAATTGTAGTGATCTTAAAGAAAACTATGAAAGATATCTTCAATAGTTATATCAGTACTGATAATTCTATTAATCGTACTGCTACCACGATCGAATTTGTTATTTCATTTCATCATTTACTATTTACTCATTTATATTCATTTTGTTAATCCTATTTCGTTTTTATCACTTGAATGGATTGAAAGCGGATGAGCAAAGTGAATTAGAATATAATAAGTTTAGTCGAGAAATGAAATCTCATATAGCATCATTTCCTAACAATGATAAAAATGATTGGTATAACATATTTAAAATACGAAAATTTGTTGAAAAAGTATAAGACAACATTATACTAAATTATGGTCAACTTCAGGGCTTTCTATTTAATCATTTTGAGTGCTGGAATGGATGAACAAATATCGTAATGTAATGGCACATGTCATAAATACATCCATGTTGCAAAGAGCTAAAATAATATGATATCATAACTTTTAAGGAATCACGATATCATGCAAGGGAAAGTTAAAAACATCAATGGAAACTATTAAAATTAGTCATCTAAAAAATGAGATTAAATTTTACTTTTGAAATATTCCATGTTTTCATTTATGATTTAATTAATAGTAAACAAAAATCTCAAAACATTTTTTGATTTTTTTTTTGCAGAAATTTTCCCAATGTAGTCAACTGTATTCAACCAATTTTCTAGTTATGTTATATTTTTATCTGATTGTTCTGAATGATCCATAAATGAAATAGATCATTGGGATTTATACATTTTCTTATAGTTAAAAACGTTAAAATATGTTATAACATATAATATGGTTATGCAATTATTGATCGCTATAAGATATCAATTTGATAAATCATCTTGTAATCATTTTAATAAGTTTCAATTTATTCCGAAAATTTTAAAATTTCTACATAAATTGAGTGTAATGTTGCCTATTCAACAATATCAATTGGTTTCTTCGTTCTTTCCTTCCTGCTTTCTTAAAATGAGGATTGAATACGATAAAGATGATGATATGGCTATAAGCACCAAGCAAAGCAATTTCTTATAATTCGATTGTGATGGAGAAAAATTTTGTCCCAGTATCTTTAATCAGGCATATCGAAACCAACTGATAATTATAATCCATTGGGCTCAGCAAATTGGACTTGTTCTTTTGAAAGTAAATCCAAGTTTACAAATTGTAGAAAAGTGAAATTTCTTATTTCCGAAACTTCATTTAAATGATTCAGTAATGGCGAGAAATTTGAACAACTGAAGAATAATGCATCGACTGATCAAGTAAAATTGGATATTTAGAGAACCATAACCTTGCCAACTATTTCATATAGTGATATTCTAAAACTCGAAAGTTATTTTTGTTTACTATTCCTTATCCATATTATTTCCTAGATTCTTTTACTGATCATATTTTTTAGAGTTGATTTTTTATATTACAAATTTCTGCAAATAGGCTATAATTAAAATCAATGAATAAACCAATTTATAATCAGAAATAAATGAATGTTTTATGTAGACTCATTTTATATCTTCTATATCTTCATGTTTTTTTTATCGATTCCATCTTTTCAAAATTTTTCATTTAATTTAAATGAAAATTTCCCTTCAGCAGTTTTGACAAATTTGCAGCATACAAATATTTCGTGGATACAAATTCCTCTTAAAATAATAATTATCTGTGGATAGCACTTTGTCATATATTTCCATCTCGCTCAATTATACGCGACTCTTTTTTGAATTTGAATTTTATTTTTAGAACCAATGCAAATAATATCATAATTATGGATAGATTAAGCTAATCTTACTATAGTTATAATCAACCATTATTACCCAATCGTTGGTAAAGGTTGTTGTTACATGCTGACACAGGCAAAAATTATTATTAAAAGGGAAATATTCCAGATGATATTTGCTAATCATCGATCTCAAAATGTTCAGATTTGATATGCATCGCTGAAAGTGTAGGGAATTGATTTTGCTTTTAAAATAAATAAACCTTAGGAAATAATGCTTATTTAATATTATTCAGAATAAATATTAATCCAGATTATCGATAACTCTTTTGATTATTTTAAATGTTAAATGATAACTGCAATGCACAAAAGTATTCTGTTTTAGAATTAATTTTGACAAACAGATGCCAAAAACTTAATTTAATTTTTCAGTATGAATGAAAAACTAGCTTGAGAAAATTATGAATAATAATATTACGAAGTTTTGTGTGTTTAATAATTTAAATTATCACCAAAATGATTACACTGACTGTTTGTTAACAGAAATAGAAAATTCGGTTAGCTTTCTCAAATAAAATGAACGCTATAATTTTCATAATAATTGAGAAGTAATTTTATTAATCATAAAATATTTCGTTAGGATATTTGAAAAGCAAATGTTGTTTTAAAAAATATTCCATGATCATTTGAGAAATTTTTTTATAAAGATTACGGCTTTTCATATAATATTAATTTTAATCAAAAATATCATCATGAAATTTATTTTTTTATCAAGTAATTGTTTAGAGAAAAAAATGAATCATAAAAGTATGGTCAAAGAATAAAATACTTATTGTATTATCAAATTCAAAACTTATACTGTCGAATTCAAAAAGGAATTAAATTAATTTAAATCAGTTAATTAAATAGTTACTCGTTATATCATCCATTCAAAATATAAAAAAATGAAAGTATTACTTTTGTTTTATCTATCATATGACTCGTATAACTTAATTTAATCAGATCTAAGTACAAAATAATTTTTAAATACTAAAAAAAAACTGGTCGCTTAAGAATTTAGTAGCACGATTAAGATTAAATAATTAATCATTACTTATTAGTTCTATTAATACATAGTATGAATGATTTATTAGCGAATTCCATGAATTTCCAAGCTAAGAGTTGCATGAAATAATGTAAAAATTCCATTCGAAAATTTCATGCTGAAATTTCAAAACTTAATCAAACTTTTTTTTATTGCTAATTTTGAAAAAAATTCACAGTAAAAGTTCTATTTGTGCTTATTCCCTTATCGCTTAATGAATTTTTTTTTGTCGAAAAGACTTTCAAAGGACAAAAAAAGTACAATTTTGCAATTTCGCTACTGTCTTTCAAATTCTTCCTAATCTTTTTTGAAACTTTTCAAATGCATAGATAATTAGCTTATATACATATACTGCATCAAGTTGAATAAAAAAAATTTTGAGTATTGAAGTAATCAATTTAATTTCCGAATATATTGAATCTTGCTAATTTCTAGAAGTCACATTCTAAATTTTTTTAAAATATTAAATTTTAATTCATATTAATTATGCATATAAATTATTTTTAATCGGATCAAAAACTTGTTTAAAATTTATAGATACTTGTCATCTATGAATAATGCAATGAAACAGGCCATTAATAATCTTATCATCATATCATATTTTGCTGACCATATTGCTATCAGAAACAAGTTATAATAGTTACTTTATCTTAAAATAAAAATTACAATTAATTTACTAATTATTCACTTCAAATTAAAAAAATAAATGATAATGAACAATCTTTAAAATATAAAAATATAACTGAATGCATCTCGACGGTCATCATTTTTGTTTTTTCTTCATTTTTAATCATCTATGATAGAATAAGATCATTAGTAATCAGATATAATTAAATCATGATCTCGACTTCTAATAATATTCAGCAAATATCGAATAGCAATGAGAAATATTTTAAATTTTGATTGAAATTTAATCGCATAAAAGATGCAAACATTCTTTTTAAATTATAACAGTTATATAGAGTTATTTCAAATCATTTTGTAATCTTTTCACATGTTATATTGTCTATAAGACGATTTAATAAAAATGATTTTTGATGCTTTAGAATAGTTTAGAAAAATGTAGATTAATATGTGATTTTTGTAATCATTCCGATTAATCAATATTGATTTAATCTTTTCAAAATAAATGACTATGATAAAATTTCATAATTTGCAATTTGAAACATTCAAAATGATCATCGTATGAATGAGAAATTTGAAAATTTAATTAAACATTTTAAATCACAGGATTTGTTTCTAACGAAATATTGAATCAATTATTGGTCTTTCGTTTAAATAAAAAGTAAATTATTGCAACTTAAGTTAAGCATATTATTGGATTATTTAATAATTGAAATTCGAATAGAATTATGAAAATTTAATGGGAATGACAAGAAGTACTCTTCTCAGGTCACTGTACTATTGAAATAGTAATATTAAAATCTTAAAATATTTCCAGTAATTAGATGTCTTTTTTAACCGAGAAAAAGAAAAGGAATGAAGGAGGAAGAAGGAAAGATTATTATTTTTTCTTCCCCTTGTAAATATCTCATGCATAAAAGATCACTTTTCAATCTTACTCTTAATCCTCTTTTTCTTTTTCCCTCGTAACCGATTATAGTCTAATCTTCTTGTTTCAGTGATATTACGAGGAATTATGTCAAAAGTATTATTTGCTTCATTCACAAATGATATTAGCAAAATCAGTAACTGAAGTTTTCAATACAATATGCGAGATGGAAATAAAAAATATGAAATATGGATGAAGCATAAAGGTAAATTGAATTATTGGAATAAGTACTGTACTTTTTGAAATTGATGAATTTTTATTGAACCTTCGAAATATTGCGTGAAGCTGGCTATCTGATAAAATAAATACAATTATAAAAATAGATATGTATCTACTGAAAAAAAGCAACGTTTATAATAAAGCATTGAAGCTTAAATGATTAGTAAGAAGAGACAGAAGAAGAAATTGGGTACTAATAGAATTTTTTCCATTTATTCTTTTTGGACCACTTTTGCAATTTCATTGTTTTGAATGAATTTCAGAATATGCTAAACTTAACTCGAGAATTTGCTAAAAGAGCCAAAAATAACTTTAACATTTTGGAATTCAATTTCCTATTTGTGTTATTTAACTAACAGTTCTTGAGAAAAAAAAATTCATCCTTAAAAATACATGCAATATATCTCGATAAGTTTTTCATCACTTTTTTTGAAATAATTGTATATTAGTTTTGGATAATACTTATCATTTAATCACATAAACGTTAAATCTAGTTCTGATTATTAAATGCATAAAGGCAGAAAAAAAATCAATTAGTCACACATCCAATTTTATTTTCTCATTTCTAATTCTCTAAAAATTAATGCCAAGTGCAAGTTTAACCAAACCATATGTACTATTTTACATAATACAATTTTTTTATTATGGAAAATTTAGCTAATATATCCTAAAATTTTTAAACTGTCGTAAATGCTTCAATTTTCTATGAATTTGTCCTTCATCTTTTAACTGATTCTTAAATTTTCTCCATGAACTTTAACCCATTTGCTTATTTGGCTTCTTCGTCTTTTTTCAACTAAAATTAAGTGACACGTATTGGAAAATAAATTGAAAATTTTTGAATATTTTGGATGTATGGTTGTACCTCTTTAGCCTATATAGATAACTTTTCATGACGATAGCAAATTTTCAATTTCGATTCAATGATCTTGTTTTGGATAACTATATCATATTTTCCTTTTTTATATGATAAAAAAAGTAATGCATTAATAAAATAAGCAAATCATCTAAAAATTTTTGAAATTTACTTCTAAGAGTTAAAGAATTTTTAAGCAAAAATTAGCTAAGTTACGTCATCAACGATTACATTCTGCTTTTTTGCTTTTGCTCAAGAATGTCGAAATAAGTCTCAATTATGAAGCTATGGCTCATGTTTTAAAAGCGGAAAATGAATATGGATGACCGATCAAGAAGGAATCATTAATGTACAGGAGAATTACTAATTCGTTATCCGTTTATCAAAAGTGCAACGTCCAGATTGTTTTTAACAAATTTTTTTTTATATTTTTGTGAAAAAAAGGGAAGAAATATTTGACCAAAAAAGTATGCTTGCACTCTCAGTGTATTTTATTCTTTCATATAACTTGCTGATGTATTCCTTTTTTTTCTGATTAATTCTTGCCATTGTTAAGGATATTTTTTGCTTTTCTCTCATTCGTTCTTTCTAATTTCAAATAATATCAATGAACTTTAACCTTATTTCATTTGGTTAAATGAACGTATTGTTCATTTAAGTGAATAAATATGTCGAAGAGAATTTTGAATGAAGCTATAATTGCTTTCTGCTTTATAAACATCTCTTTCATCATTATAATATTAATATCCGTACATAATATGCTAAAGCTTTTAGAAAATAAATAAAAAAAAAAAGAACATAAATATTTATAAATATTAAAAATGAGATAGCACTAATTGAATTTCTTTTTGATATGAAAAATGTTTATACCTGAAAATGTTTTATTGAAAGTACTTTTAGATAATTTAAATTATTTAGGATAGCGCACTTTTTATGCATGCAAGTTTTTGAAAATCTCAATTTCTCACTTTCAATTTTCATAAATATTAGATTAGCAGTAGATTATTGTTGTATACAATCATTTCGTTACATAAAAAGTTGTACCAAAATAAACCAGATACAAAATCAACTTGTTAATTAAGTTAATAGTTATCAGTAATTTAGGTTTCGTATCGTTTAATCTTAACCTATCTTCCAACTTTTGAAACAGCTTGGTTATTCTTGTGCTATGATGAATGTAATTTATATGTAAATTATATGAGTATTGATTTCATATTTTGCTGTTCTATAAATTATGCCTATAAATGCTCGCTAAGAATTTTTCCAATCACTTAGAAATTATCTCTGATCAAGAAAGTTTGTAATAAATACATTATAGTTGCAGTTGATGGGTTCATCTATAGACAAAAATACATACCAACAACAACGGTTTACTGTAGCACATTCGACTTTTAATTCAAGTATTTTGAATTCCTTTTTTCTTTTTAAATTTCATTTTGATTTCCTCATTACTAAAAATGTTTAAATTACTAAAAATAACTGATTAAAAGAAATTTAATTGTATTTCTTTCTTCTGAAACATTCATATTTATTGAATAAATTTCATAAAATAAAAGATGTAACATTTTCAAATGTTTTTATTACAATGAAATTAAGCTTGTAATTATCAATTATTAATTAATCATTAATTATACTCATTAAGTAAAAGCTTAATTGAATCATCTTATAATAATAAATCAACTTAAACAATTCAATTTGAAAGCATAGACATGAATAATATAAAATATTATTCTGTTGAAATAAGTCTATTAAGTCTAATTTTAATTAAACTCAATCTTTGCTATCTTAAATGTTATTTACTGATTAGTAAAATAAGGAATAGCAACGATCCTGAAAATGATTAAAATTTAATGATAATTTTGATTCAGCATATATCTAAAATTGTCTGATAGATGAAGAAAAATATGTTTACATACGGGCATATTTCCTATTCTTTATAATTATTTTTCATTAGTTGCTTACAGATATTGCAACAAATGATTTTACAAAGCAATTTGCAACTTATTGGAATCCATCCGCTGAAATACGCTATGAAAATTGGCTTCAAACACAAAGGAAGCAATTTCATTCCAAAAAGATTATGATCGTTGTTAGTATTTATAATTTATGGGCATTCTTTTTCCTTTCTGCTCAAAATATTGCTGAATTTTGATCCCCAATATTTGTGAATTCGAAATTTAAAAGTTAAAGAAAAATTTTTTCTTTTTTCGTTTTATCTCGTTTACTTGTTGATTACTTTTTATTCCTCACAGAAGTATTGAATTCTATTTTTACTTTTGAGAGAATTAAATTTTTGACAAATATTTGTAACGAAGCTAAATGCTTAAGCCAAATGTTTCCAAACATAATAATAATTAATTTTTTTGATAGAAAAATAAAAAATTTTATGTTATCCGAATAGTATTATACTTTTAGCCACTTATCAATTAAAGTCCGCATTTGCCTGCACCAATCAATTCATCAGCTCATTTTCGAGATCACAAACTAGTCTTGATGATGCTACTCGATGTACTTCAAAATAAATGGAAGAACACTACATGGATTATCGTCCATCATCTTTTTCATTATAATGTGCCATAAGTGATGGAAAAAAAAAAAAAAAATAACTGCTCATATTGTATTTTATGTTGCTACGACAACTAAAGCTTTTGAAGGATATGGCTATTCATCAATAATAATTGTCGATCTTCGTATTAAAGTTAAAGAAATTCGCATGAAATTTGTAAAATTATTTTGGTACGTTGATTCATATATCATTCTTCGGATTCTTCGGATGATATGATATGAAAAATAGCCGAATCCTGAATATTATTCTTTCATAACTTTTGTGCTTCACAAAGTTTGCTGTAAAATTAATGTAATTCTTTTTCCTTTCTTATCGTTGTTAACCAAAACTTTAAATTTGACGATTTAATTGTCAAATACTCGTCATATCTATATGTTTAATCAATTCCTTTGCATTCTTCATGAATTATTGATTGACATTTCAAATGAATGTAAACGATTTCCATTTTTTCAATCTATCAAGCGAATATTTCTGTGCAATAAAATTTTTACTTATATTTATTTGAAGATGATTTAATGATCAATTACAGTAAATAATTAATTATAGTAAACCTGATAGGCTAGAATAATGCATGATATTGGGATGTTCGTGATCGTTGTTCATCTCCAACTAGACTTTATGTCCATCTGTTCATTATTACTTGATTTTTCCTCCTCCATGCATTTCTGCTTGGTAAAGGGCAGTACGTTGGAAAAGACCCTATTCAAGCATTTCCTGGCCACTTTCTAATGGACTAAAGCGAACAACATTTTCATGAAGCCTTTTTCATGTATTTAGTAAACAACTTCAGAATCAAAGCTTCTGATTTCTGCTTCTCTTTCCTGTCTTACTATGATATATGTAATTTGTTGGAAAATGATTGGTATAGGTTATCAGCTTTTAACAAAAATGCTTAAAAGAAGGAAGCGAATGAATAAACAAAAATGTATGCATAAAAAAGTATTGAGATATAATGCGGCATGCCGCAAATACAGCCTACAATCTCAGGTCGAGTGATAAGCAAAAATATGCGATAATAACTGATGACTATTTTGCGATTCATTTCTTCTTATCATTTATATAGTTAAATCAACAGAAGTTTGACCAAAATTTGTTCTTGTTCTTGTTCAAATATTCTTATGAATGTAATAATAATATTATTCTAGGACTGAATTGCATTTATTAAAGTAACGAATTCGATCATGAAATTGATTAGAAAGATTAGTTTAATAAATTATGAATTTCAATAAATTTCAAAAACTACAATGATTGAAAAGCATGCAAAATGTAACAAAACATTTTATATAAAATTCAAAAATTTAATTTTTTTAGGACTAAAATTTGCAGCGTCTTGATAATTAACAAGAAGTAATGAATATCAAATTTGCTTTAAACTTTTGCATATTAATAATCAGAATATTGTGGATAGAAAAAACCATAAAAATAATGAAAAGATTATCAGATTTAAGGATTTCAAATACTAATTTCATTACTTGAAAAAGAAATTTTCATATGCCGTCAAATTTAAATGCCAAGTTATAATTAATGTTGCTGAACTTTGACTGTAAAATAATAATCTGTATTGTATGCTCGTCTGCAAATTCATATTCGACATTAAAGTAAAACCAAACAACCAGTCGATTTTTAATTGAAAATAATAACTATTCTATAGATTACAGATCTATAACTATTCTATAGATTACAGATCTATAGCTATTCTATAGATTACAGATCTATAACTATTCTATAGATTACAGATCTATAACTATTCTATAGATTACAGATCTATAACTATTCTGTAGATTACAGATCTATAACTATTCTATAGATTACAGATCTATAACTATTCTATAGATTACAGATCTATAACTATTCTATAGATTACAGATCTATAACTATTCTATAGATTACAGATCTATAACTATTCTATAGATTACAGATCTATAACTATTCTGTAGATTAAAGATCTATAACTATTCTATAGATTACAGATCTATAACTATTCTATAGATTACAGATCTATAACTATTCTATAGATTACAGATCTATAACTATTCTATAGATTACAGATCTATAACTATTCTATAGATTACAGATCTATAACTATTCTGTAGATTAAAGATCTATAACTATTCTATAGATTACAGATCTATAACTATTCTATAGATTACAGATCTATAACTATTCTATAGATTACAGATCTATAACTATTCTGTAGATTACAGATCTATAACTATTCTATAGATTACAGATCTATAACTATTCTGTAGATTACAGATCTATAACTATTCTATAGATTACAGATCTATAACTATTCTGTAGATTACAGATTTTTAATTGAAAATAATTGGGATGAAAAAAAAAATATTGCAGTTTAGAATAATTTAATATTGTCATTGGTTAAATGCATAAGATGAAACTTTGTCTTTGATGATGATGAAATATTTGTAAACAGTAAAAGCAAAATTTGGCATCTTGAATGCTTTAGATTTATTTTCAATAGTAAGTAGTTTTCTCTAAAAATACAAAGATAATGTTTTGCAGCGAAGTATTTGATAAAGTAAAGCAAAAAGCCTTAATAATATAAAACTTAAAAGTAAGGAAAAATAAATTTGCTCATTGTTTTATCACTTTTTTTTCTGAAACAAAATTTAATAAAAAGTTTGAGTGTTGCTAACAGTCATTGAAAGAAATTTTAGACAAAACAATTTTATGAAATATCGTCAACAATATTGAGAAAGTAAGTCATAGATGTCGATTTTTATAACTACCAACAAATTGAAGATTGCAAACTACGTCACATTCAAATTCTAAATGCATGTCAACATATGGATTAATATTTTTTCTTATCAGATACGTTCGAAATTACTGTGAGTATGATTTCAAAGTTCTTTACGATTATTTTGTATAGAAATGTGGTATGCATTTCGTTTTATTACATTTACAAATCATTCAGAGATCAAATTCTCATTAATTAAAATAAGCTAAGATAAAAATGAACTGAACGATCTCGAATTTATACAATGTTTTACTCAAATAAAGCACTTAGTTTAACTGTTTCATATATCTATTTCATACTGCTTACTTTTTATAAAATGAACTTTGTTAGAATTAAGAAACCAATAAAATATCCCATCAATGTATTAATTTTTAAAAAATCGCTTTGTTTTTTTTTAGATCCAAACAACTTTCGGCAATGTATGACAGATGTTTTAATTCACTTATATTTTATAAATTTTTATACCATTCAATTATGTATCTATTCATGAAGAAACATAACTGTCTGTTAGTTACTCTCTTGCAATCGTTGTTGAGTAGATCATATTTCAGAATAAATTGATTGATTTAAGAATTGAAAACGAATCTATCAAAGTTTTACAAAAGATTTCACGAATTTTGAAAGCAGTTTGAATTTTTGATCTTCACTTAGCAATTGGTAATCGGGTTAATTGTTATTGATATGATAATTATGCTAATAATATCAAGATATTTTAACCTACGATATCATAATCATAATAATTCTGGTCTATAAGTAGGAGACTGATGAAGTAATATGATGTGATATCGTTTTATATGTTAGTTGCAATATTAAGATGAATTTGTGGCCGGAAGAGTTATTCATAGAAAAATACAAATTGGCATTCAAAATTCCTCAAACGTGATTAAAGTAGGAAATGATTGGAAAATGATAGTATCCGGTATAAAAATTTGTAATAAGTCCCATCTATTCTCTAATTTTACTATAAATAATAGATTGCTAATTTCACATTTGAAATATTTTTAAATAAATAGGAAAAATTTTTGCTTTTTAATTTGTTTTATCACTTCAAATTTTTTTGGGAAAATCTTTAAATTTTCGAATTTATGCCAAAATTGCAATAAATTTACAAAAATGGCGAAAAAAATAAAAACAATGTGCAAAATGTACAAAAGGTATGCATGTCAAATTAAATTATTATTTTTTTTTTTTAATTTTGAGCATTCTTTCCCTTTATAATAGAATTTTTCAAATTTTTTGGAAAACATTTAGAATTTCAAATTTATCCATATTTCAAAGATGTGCATATCACAATCAATTTTGAGATAATACAAGTATTGAACATGGTATCGAATTACGTTATCAAGATAATATTTATCATTCATATCATTTCGGTTGTACAAACTGTCGATAACTGTTTCGATTCAAATCATTTGCTTTCTTCGGTTATTTTTCATTCAATAAAATGGGCTAATAATAAAATATTATGATTGCGCTGCTGAAATTATTAAAATCTATGAAATATAAACAATTGTTGATAATCTTAAATCATTCTTAAAATGTTAAAATACATAAAGCAGACTATAAGTCATTTATCAAACACACAGTATAATTAATTACAGAATAGAAGTTGATAGAAATGCATAATGTTTAAAAGATAAATTCTACTATCAGTAATGTTATGATTGCCAATGTTACCTCAATATGTGTTACATGTCGTCATCCAATTTTCGCTCTTAGAATATACTGACATGTTGATGTAAAATAGGTTTCTTTCTCGTATGCAAAAATTTTCAATTATATTTTTATCAAGGAAAAAGAAAAATTAAATAAATTAGAGAAACGAAAAGTTTCATGCAAAGTAACAAATCAAAAAAAATCGAAATTGAAGGAGTGAATTTTAAAAATTCATTCAATACTTTTTGCAACTTATTTCAGCATTTTTATATGTCAAATTTATAAAATCTTTTTATGATAGATAGCAAATCGATTGAGAAAAAGGTCGAACTTTTTGCTACAACTGTTATGCAAAGGTTTCAATCATAATTACTTTAAATTGTTTTCTATTTTTTCCTCACTCCAGAGAAATGTCGGAAATGTTTATCGTTTGATTTGCCTATTTCATGTCGGATGCTTTTATTAGTGGGATCAAAATAATTGTGATAATTTTTTCAGAAAAAAAAAATTCAAGAGAAAAAAAGCCCCTCATATTTTGATATCACATTGGATATTTTCAATTTTTCAATGTTAATTTTAAATGCCTTGCAATTTTGAATGTCTGTTTCAAATGCAATACAATACTAACAGGTAGCAGTTTAAAAGTATTTGCTAAATGTTGCGCTTGCTCAACTTGCGATACAATGCGAAATCAGAAATACTTTGCTTAATTCTATAATTTTGGCATTGATTCATAAGTCACAAAAAATAGTGCTGGAAATAAATGATTATTACAAATTAAGGAAAAAGTGAAATATCATCAAATGTTACATTTCATCGATATCTTTTAACATTTTACAGATCAAAGGTGATAAAATGGGATATGCGGCCAATTTTCAAGAAATGCTTTAATCATTTTTCGAAAGAAATAAAACACAAAATAATTCTTTGAAATATTATTTTGTTTCATGTTGTTTGTCGTTTTCTTCTTGAAAAACAAAAGAAAATCGAGAATGATAAGGAACAAATTTTGCTATTAAAAATTCAATATTTATTATATATATATATATATATATATATATATAATTTAGAATGCAATCAAAGGTTAAGAAAATGTATTATGTCAAAAACTTTCAATTTCAAACTATAATTTATTCGAAAAGATCAAATAATTAGGCCAAAGCTTATTTCATTCTGAAATTTTGACATCTAGCAATCGACTAGATATAAAATTATTATAAAATACAATGAAAATATGTCTTGTCACACAATATTTGTCATATTCAAGAAATATTGAAGAGAGGGTAAAACAAAAAAAAAAATCTGGATATTTTAACTCTGTTTCATTTGTAATTTAGATATGCTTATTTATAAACTCTCTCCTTCTCTCTCTCTCTCTCTCTTTCTATCTCTCTCTCTTTCTATTTCTCTTTTAAATTAAATGAATTGATTCCAATAAATCAATCCTGAGGGTAATCAAAATTTCTTATGGAGTGATATGTTCTAATCACATATTAGGCAATACGGAATATAATAGTCATTATTCAACGTATTCCTTGGCGATTTATTAAACCATTCTTGTCCTTCTTTACCTTTGTTTTCAATTTGATCATTTTGCAAATTTCTGGCTCTATACAATCGATCTCCACGTAAAAGTGCCAGAGATTGAAGTCTTTTTATCATCTGATTATCCTGAAATATCTGATTACTACTTTTGAAATTCAATATAAGACTTGTATAAACATATATAATAATCGAAATATCAAATTGCCGTAACTTAAGATTAATAGAGTTTCAAGACTTGAAACTATTCAACTATTCATCTTCAATTGCATCTGTTACTGTCATGTAATATGCATAAAAATTATGTAATACTCTTAATTCACAATAGCATGTTGCGTGCATATCACATAATCTGCTTGCATTTTTGCTTATTATGATTTAGTAAATTGTATTTATGCATGCAAGATTGCAGTTGTGGATTAAAATTAAGTTTTTAGCATGCAATAAATATACTAGCGGAGGATGAAAACAACGAAATATTACCTCATTGTCACCCATAACTGATAGTAATTGATTATTGATGACAAACAGTAGAGTGAAAAATATTGGAAAGAACATTTCTGAAATGAAGTTAAAATAATTCATGACAGTTTTTAATGAAACAATCAAAAAATGAATAATACGTCTCTTCTAATTTAAGCAATTTCCAGAAGTCACTCAAAAATTTAAGAGTAATTATTCCGAAATATAATAATATTTGCAGTTAAAACGATGATATGATAGAACTTTCTGATGAAATTATTAAGTCTTTGTTCTCTGCAATCTCGATTAATAATATATATTGAGTAAAAATAAAAGAAAAAAAAATCTTTTATTTCCAGTTTCAGAAAAATAAATCTCTTCTGGAAATATTTCAAATATTTGGAAATATATTAGTTTTGTTTTTGTTTTCGGCTTTTCGATACAGGAAAGAAAAGCAGTTTCCATGCTGAATTTTGAAGTAACGTATATTCATGAGAAATCATCAAATAATTATGATAAAACCTTCTCATCCTGATACTTCAGTGTTTAGAAACAATGCCACAAACTTGCTGAAGGTCAACTTTCTGAAGTAAATAGAATAATTGACTTTTCAAAGTAATCCTTCAAAAAGTGTACTTAAAATATTAAGCTAAATATTCTCCGTAATATTTCGTTGTTAGGGAAAGTTAAAACAGCCACTGATAATTATAAGCTTATTTGTTAACTAATGTGTAATTTGTGATTTGGATACTATTCATGTTGAGATTTTCATAGAAATATGCATTTCACATTTGTTATAACCAATAATTTTCTTAATTTTATGCTAAACAATTATTAGAATCAATTAATTTCTTATTACAGATAAAATTGCATTGTAAATATACTTATCATGCATTATTTCGAGCTCAATGTTGTAATTAAAAACTTGGCCAATTTATCATTTTGCATAAAGGTTTCAGAAAAAAGATTTATTATTATCTCATTACTTCATATAACTATAGCATGATAAAAATCATTCATTTAATGAAAGGCTTTTTCATATTATATATTCCATATTCAATGATTCGGTGATGATAAAACAGTGTAGAAGAAATGATATGAAGTTTTCATTAGAAACAACCTTTGGAGAGAGGAAGAAAGGAAACGAATTATGAAAGATATAAGAATCAAAAAAAAAGAAAAAAGCATAATTTTTGTTTCATCGTCAAAGATGAATGGATTAAATAGCTCACCAAACTTTTGCACTGGTAAAATATGACAAATAAATTGTTGAAGGAGCAAATAAATGAAATTAACACCGAAATGGATACTTTTTTACGGGAAAAAAAGAAGGCAAGAAATTATGAATAAATGGTTGGCTTCCGGAAGTATATTTTCTTCTCGCTTAAAAATTCATTCTTCCCACGAAGCATAAATAAAAAACAATTTTTTTCCTGGGAAAACTTACGTATTTCTTCATCATTAATCAGGTAAATATAATATTTTAAGGATTCATGCCTGGAAATTTCTTCAATGGCTTCACTGTTTACTGATATCCTTTTTGCAGGCTTTTAGATACAAATTCCAATATTAAGCCTACGTTTCCTTTTAATACTTTAATGTGTTTCACTATTCGGTTTAAAAGTAAAAAGAAAAAAAAATGAAATGAATGAGCTTGATGAGATAAATTTTGGAAAAAAAAACAGACATGATGTTAAAAAAGACATGACGCGCCACATGCAAATAATGTTTTGAAACAAATAATACATACAATTAAGTTTATATCAATTCATTCATTCTTTTTATCGGCTACTAAATTTTGCCAATTGATGGTAACTTAACTTTACGCTGAGCTCAAGTTATGCTTTTATACATTAATTTAAATAATTAACATTAACTACCATCTTCACTAGTTGTTTTATGAAGGAAAGAAGAAATCAATTTCTGAGTTCGATTTTCATTATTATCTGGGATTACAGCTTTAAAAAGTGCAAAACTACGTCGTCTGCTTTTTCCAGAAAACGCAATTGAAGAGATTTTGGAAGCCAGCGATAGTCATATTTTATCCATTATAACATAATAAATTTACTGAATTGAGTAATTAGAAGATCATGTATGCCTGACTTGTAATTTTTGCAGTTTTATCAAAAATGTTTCAAATACCTTAGACTTTTTTAGACCATCGCTTCATTTTTGTAGAACAACAATGTAAGGAAAAATAGTGAGCACAGGAAATTTTATACTTTAGTCCAACTAATTGAAAATAATGAGACAGAAAGAAGAGATTTAGTACGGTAATGTAATTATGTAATACAGAAATTTGTAAAAACACAAATCATTATCAATATGTGTGTTTTTAACATTAAAGTTTAAATCGTTGCCAACTGGCTATTGACTATAAACACTATGTTTTCTAAAGCATTCTTGTAAAATTCGAATACTATTCCACAAATAAGAGCAATTAATATAAGAAAACAAATCCTTCGCCCGTATAACTTTGATGTTTTAATACACCGACACAATTTTTATAACACCGCCACAAGATGAGCATACTGTATAATAAAGATGGAGAAATCATGCAAGCTTTATGCCGCTGTAAATGGTTCTGCAGTTTCGATAAAACGTTGATCCAAATATAGAACCTAAATATAGCAGAATGACTGATGAAGAAGATTCATGATTTCCAGATCAAGTGTAATATCCTCTCCATAATTAGGAAAAAACATGAACAAAACATCTAAACAAATGAGAGGTTTTGATCTTTCCTAAAAATAATCCCTTATTTTTCCCAAAAAAATATTCGACTGAAAATCAAAAATAATTTCATGATATTGATTAGACTAAGGATAACATCATTTTTTTCAGTAGACAGCAAGTAAATAGAACTAACCAATTGAAAGAATCAATGACAATATATTTAAAAGAGTATCGTTATAGTTCATGTGTTAGGATTTGAAAAATAATGTTCCGAGTCAAAATACCTCTCGCCCAAGTCTCAATAATTCATTGTGCATATCCAAATCCCACTCAAAATGTAGAACAGCAGCCGGAAGAAGACTCAGTTCATTCAAAGTTTTCGCATCATCGCTGACTATTTTTCCAGAAATCGGATCTTTTAAAACGAATAACAATGGTTCAATATGTGCTAGATGCTGTTCAACGAAACTGCGTACGGCACCGAAAGGCTCATAGCATCCAAATGTACCCTAAAAATAGCAGAAATTATATTATTAATTATTAATAAAATAAAAGTTAAATGACTGCAATTAATAAAATACAAAATATTCAGATGAATAGTAACAAAGTCTAAAAAAATCATTCTAAAATATGATTGCTTGAAATCAGTTTTTGCATCTTCCTATTTTACGTATAATTTAGTTAGAATATTAGATCCTGTATTCTGCAGGATAGCTTATGTGTAAAACTTACAAATCTCCGATCACTTCCATATTACATGCTAACTTCAAGGGAGGCAATGGATTAAATCCGGAATAATTTAAAGTAAAAATTAGAGCCGACAGGAGAGAAAAAAATTTTTTGGAATTTGGAAGCTATTTCTATTTATAATGTTTCTCACCAGAACTATAAAACGGCATTGTGTTCACTCATAAACCATTGAACAAAAGCTACAAAATTTAAATGTAAATGAACCTGTAAGAGAAAACGGTTTGGGAACCTAATTCTTATCAAAGTGTAGTTGTAACGATAGTTACGCATTAATTCGTCCTTCTCACGCATTTCTCGTGTTCGTAATGTCGTAAGCTAAAAGTGAAAAACAGATGAGCTATACATATTAATTCAAACAAACAGTGATTGCTTTTTGTAAAGCAAACAATAAAGTGATCTTTATTCTGCTAAAATAGAGATCATAATCCGGAAGGAGCGGTTTTCAACATTACTTTAAATTCTATTGTACCAGTAGAAAATACGATAGTTATGCATTAACTTATGATAAAAATTTATACAAAGCACAAAAAGCCTGACCTTCTCAACGTCAGCTTCTCTACGCTGTTGTTCTCTTCTAATCTCACCGACATCTAAGTCGAAGAAGTCACGCGGCAATTTCGGATTTGTAATGGCTTGATTTGCTTCAAGCTTATATACCTGTCCAAGTATTTCGATCAGACTTTCTTTTTCATGGTTCGAGTTTATTAAAAATATGAAAATTCCAAACGTCATCATAGGAGACAATTTTAAGCAAGAAGAATCAACGTTAAATAACGGAATCACAGAGTTATGCAAATAAACTTACAGTAGCATTACGGGAAAGTTTTAAAGGCACAGCTTGGCCAGTTTGCAAAATTTCTAAAGCTTGGATCAACGAGTGTGTATCCATTGCTTTATCATCTGATATTATTAAGAAAGGTTCTTCCTGTTCGTTATTAATAAGATTTTTTCTTCAAAACCACATGCCAACAAAAATTCTTTTCCACCGTTAGCACAAGAAATCCGTTCCTAAAAAATTATAAAATCTCATTTCAGCGCGTAATGAAAACATTCCTCTTTCAAAATTTTTCTTTTTTTTCATTTTTCTAAAAACAACTCTACCTAAACTAAATTTCAAGTATACAGCGATAAATTCAAACGCTAAACATAGTAGTAACCAAAAGCATTAAGAACTTAAAAATTAAAAACTACCTGGAAAACCTTATTGTTCACTCTTATACGATGATATTTGTTTTCATCTGGATTCTCGATAAGATTCCTGAGATATTTCTGGATTGTTTCTGAAGCATTTTGCCTTTGTCAGGACCATTTAAAGAGAAAATCATCAACGTTGATGCAACTAGTGGGTCGTCAGCCAACTGTGTTCGCAAGAATTTTTCCACTTTTTCTCGCATCTATAACAATCTTAACCCAATTTGTGATGGATATTTCAAAAATATGCTTCCAATAAGTTATTCAGAGAATTCGATGTTGCGTATTACTTTGATATATTTTTCAATACCATCTCATAACAGAAACTCTTAAAGAATCTGTGAAGAAACTTTGATAAGTCCTGAATTTTTCTCTTTTTTTTGGCAATAAGAAAATAACAAGCTAACTAACTAACTTCATTCTTCGTTAGTTGCTCATCGCCTCCAAGAAGATCACAAGTAAAGTAAACGCCACTGATAGCACCCGAGTGCTCAAATTCACGCGCATCAACTATATGAGTTCCTACTTCAACATCCATTTTGTCGCTAGCACATCTTTCACGTTCTTTCTTTTCCTTTTCCAGTTCTTTAAGAGCCTAAATATAATTATTTTATCAATTAAGGTAAAGGCTGCAATTACAGTCATCTTAAATGATTACGTCCCACTAATTTTTATAATGTTTCAAATGATTTTGATACAGAAGTAGCGGATAAACTCTTGTATATATAATAATTTCTTAAAAGTGAAGAAATATAAGTCTTACAAACTGCAAAATCAGCAAAACAAATATAAATTTAAATTTCAATCTATGAAACCTCTGATAATTCGGCAGTACGTCCTTTTAAAAATCGATTCGTTAATAAAGCTAACCCGCATACGTATATTTCTTTGTGTTAATGATTCCTGAGTTGCACCCAAATTCATCCTTTTATAAGCTGCCTGTGCTGCAATATCAGCTGTGGCTATGCGTTCTGCTGGTGGCATTTGTGACTGCAAAATATTTCGATTACTATATGTTAAAAAAAAAAAAGAAAAGAAACGTTTGTTCAAAACGGAAATAGAAAAAAATTAGTTAAGCAACAAGGTTATAATTCCCATAAATGTTTTCATAAAATTTCGGAAAGAAAGAAAAAAATAATTCAACTCTTTCCCAATATTTTCTAACTAAAACTTGTTGTTATAACAGAAATAAAAACTTAAAAATTACAATTACGAAATAGAAATAACTGTAGCAAATTAAAGAAAATGTTAAAGACTGAAAGCAAAAGAAACCATCTGTTGCTGAACAGGGACTGGTCGCGGTGCGGCAGTCGATGAATTATTTTCGGTAAGCCGATAACCGGTCCCAGCTTTTTTGAAATTTTTGTTAATTTTCTTTTCAGTGAGAAATTTTTCAAACGATCCATACAATTTACAGTGTGAGTTTAGGGATTTCCCGTTGTACCTAAATTATAAAATATCAATTAACAATGAAGAAATTATGTCCACGAATAACTGACAGTTTCTTGAGCAAAATGAAATGAAATTTATCGACAGCAAATACTCTACTTGATGATTTGGGCTTTAATTATGAATATATTTATTGGACTGCATCCCTTTTCTAGCGATGAATAAGTAAGGATAATTTCTCATCATATTACATTTGAATATAAACCTTCTTGAGGATCTTGAGAATCTCTACTAATTAGAAAAAAGTCTTTTATTGTTTCGGAATATTGCTCTCAAGCCAATACTAATAAAAAGTTAACAGTATATAAAAAGTAATAGACACACAAAAATTTACAGTAACGAAAACATATCATAGTCATAAAGAAAACATCAGAAATGGTGATTTCAACGATTAAGAAATAAAAAGGTTACAAAAATAAAGGCGTTCCCAGCATAAAATAAGTGCCTGAATCAAGAATATTTGTCTGAATTTAATATTTTCTTTGCAATGAATGAAAGAAATCAAGAATTAAAACATCAAATGTTTCTAATTTAATATATAGAAAATAAAATGGTTTTAATTGTGCCACACTTCCCGCTTCAAATTAATATCTGTAGTATTACTAGTGAATACCAATTTTATAAGATGTTAATGAAACTAAGATACTTCGCCAATAACTCAAATGAACTTTGAAGGAGAATAATAACTACAAAACAACATGCATGTATTTAATACTACAGATGTACGGAATTCAACACGCATCAAATTAGGAAAAATAATAAGGGTGAAATGGAAAAAAAGAAGCAGATATTATCTTTTGATGATGATTTTGCTAGTGGGGAAGGCAAGTATCATTTAACATTTTATTACGCATTAAGGTATGTCCAAGATAAGTAGTTATTCTCTACTCGTAATATGTGAATAATAGGAGAGATGAAAATAGTTGTGCAATGAAGAACTGCAATAATAAATAAGGATTTAGGAAAGTAGATAAAAATGAATTTAGAACTCACATAACACCATGAAATTCATTAGTTATTTTAACAAATCCGCATTACTAGTGATATGATTCTTTTCTGCAGTAAGTACTTATTTCAACGTCAAGTAAAGAATGATTTATGCATTGAAGACTTTGCTTATAGAATACGGAAAAACCACCCATTCAGGAAAGAAACTATCAACAACAAATAACAAGAATATAGAAATTAAATCGGAACGACATAAAAGTCGCCTACTGTATTCGGAAAATCATTACAAGACTCTTTCACATTATATAGTCTTGGTGGGAATTTGAATTTGCATGTTACGTTAAAAACTCCTTTGTCTAGACGTATTTTCAACTTTTCTGTAAATTAACATGAGAATTTATTCCGCATGATTGATTCATCTAATAGCAGTGAAATAAATGTTTAACCAGATAAATACTCTGAAACATCAGATTCAATCGCACTATGAAGACTTTTCTTATACGCATATATCTCTAAAAATTTTCTTTAATTATTTAAGATTTAGATACGACGGAATTTGTCAGTAATTTTATTTTAGCTCAAAAAATGCGCAAAATTTAAAATTCTGAAAAGGATCACTAAGGCGTAGAATGCAAGTAAAAACAATAATACTTTATTGTGAGATGTTGTGCTATAGCTAAAACGACTGTTCAACAAATAAGCATATAAAAAAGAAAAAAGCACGAATATAAATTTTTACACTATCACAAATCATATCAATGATTAATGATGTTGAGAATAGAATACAGTAAGCACCGCTAAATCTATAAACATATATGTACATTATTTGGTATGCTATATAAAAATTACCGTATATTTACAATTGAAACAATTAATCAATACTACTGCCATTGCATGATTATTATTACTGATAGTGTTTAAAAAAAAAATTTAACAAAGTGAATGCTATTCGAGGCTTCATAGTATAAGCAATCGAACTTCAGGCAAATTAAAAAAGTACTGTTGAAATCAGCGATTAATCATAGATGTGATTTTGACAAATCCAAATGATTAAGTTAAAATTACAATGCATTATAAAAATAATAAGAAGCAAATGTGCAATATAGGTGCAAAAATAAATCATTTTTCCAAATTTTGGAAATTATGAATGGAAAAATTCAATGGATTGTGATGACAAATTACATAAATTTCTTATCTCCAATCACTTGCATTACGCAATCAGTAATTTCTATTGTAAAATTAATCAATAGGCATGCAGTTCGGCATGTTATTGATAATTATGTGTTTCTGGAAGTGAAATTTCATGACAAATGAAGGGAAAAATCAAAATTACATTTTTTTACGAAGAGAAAAAACCGTTTTATAGTTGAAGCGAAATTCAAAAGCGAAGTGAGAAACTGAATAGTTTGAATAAAAGCGGAATAAGTTCTTGGATCTAAACAATCCGATAAGTCAGTCAAGTATATTTGGTTCCTTTATCAACTACTAAATAGGTAAATTTCATTGCTAAAATTATCAACACCAGCTATGGTTAATTCAAATTTAAATAAAGAAAGACAAATTCATCAGTTTAGTTTCAAAAAGAAAATGATGCTGTTCATCGAATAATGAATTATTCATTGCAAATATAGCAATTAATATGAATCAGTTTTGAATTGGAGCAAGGACAGCGCCTCCTGGTCCGGCGAGAGTAGTTTTGCCCATTAAATCGTAGTCGATCTGAATGTTTTGAACGAAAATTTTGAAATTTATTGTTTTTGGATAAACAAGAATTTATTTTTGAAACTTTAGTCATCATTGGTCATAATTTTTTTTTGTGATTTAAATAAATTCCAGTACTAAAAAAATTCAAAATATACCTGTCTTGCTGCCTGACGTCCTTCATGAATCGCCCAAACTACTAAAGACTGACCTCGCCGGCAGTCACCAGCAGCATAAATTTTACATTTCGATGTATTATATCGATTTTTTGAAGTAAAAATGTTAGATCGCACGTCTGTTTCTATATCAAGTTGTTCGACAATAGTCTGAAATTCACTGTCAGTACCAGTAAACTTTTAAGACTGCAAATTAAATAAAATAATATCGGTAAATAATGTGCATATAAACGCACATAAAAACCTAGAATATTTCAAAATTGCAGTTGTACCTTTTCTGGACCTGTGAATCCCATAGCAAGTATGCATAAATCACATGGTAATTCCTCTTCGCTACCCTCAATTTCAGACATTTTCCAAGTTCCATTTTCATCTCTTTTCCAATCAACACGAATCGTTAATAAGCCAATTAAAATTTTCTGTCCTGAACCACTTTCATCTACCAAAAATTTCTGTAAAATAGGAAATTACAATTAAATTCAAAAATTCGCTATTTTTCTCACTTATATTTAAAAAAAAAAACTTATATATAAAAATCATTTTCATTTATCAACTTTATTAGAAAGAAACCTTTGTGGACAAACCAAAGAGACGTGGATCATCACCGGTGATTTCTTTACGTTCTTCATGTCCATAATCAGTACGAAATATGATAGGCCATTCTGGCCATGGGTTATCTGGATATCGTTCATCTGGAGGTTGGGACATTATTTCCAAAGCTTGCACACTTTTTGCTCCCTATTTAGCAAAAAATCTGTTACGATTGGTATTTTATTGTATTAACAAGTTTAAGAGAAAAATCGGAGTCTAAAACTAATAAATTACTAGAATTTAACTTTTCAAAACGTTGGGATTTTAATAATATCAAAACGAACCAATCTTGTACAAGTTGCGATACAATCAGTAGCAGTATCACCACCTCCTAAGATAATAACTCGCTTCCCTTAGCATTCAAGCCTTCCCAGGTATCTTCTTCACCAGCCACAATCCTCTGACTTTTCTCCAGAAATTCCATCGCAAAACAAACTCCTTTTGCTTCACGATTTGAGATCGAAAGATCACGTGGTATCGTTGAGCCCGTACTAATCAGTATCGCATCATTATCCTAAAGATTTGTTTAAATTATAAAAAGAAGTATTGTAGATATTATTATTTATTATAATTTAGTTTCGTATTTATTTTTGCTTCATTTCTGAAATTAAAGGATCCTGAAGTTAGAAAATCTCCGGAATATACTTTGCATCTAAAAAAAAAGATGGATTATCTATAATAAAGTCCAATCCAGGAAATTGAAAAAATAACCTTAAGCAAGAAGTCTGCTGGGACGTGTTTACCGATTTCAGTATTTGTTATAAATCGAACACCTTCATCTTCCAATAATTTGATCCTTCTATCAACAACGTACTTGTCTAATTTCATCGTTGGTATGCCGTATCTTCAATTATACTGATAGTAAAGTTATGCAATCAAAATGTTGCAAATTGAAAAAATCCAATACACAAAGAAAATATTTCTGTGGCGACATTGTTTTCAGCTAATGATCAAGTGTCACCAACTTTTAAAGACAGTTGACAATGACTCTTGTGACTTCAATTATACCGATAGTAATCATACTGATGTTTTTGATTTTTGACTCTTGATTGCCAGGGAATCTGAACACTTCAGGAATTTTCAGATCTAACCTTAATAAGCCACCCGCATGATTCTTTTTCTCGTATACGACAACCGCATGTCCCACTTTATTCAATTGTGCTGCAGCTGCCATTCCTGAGAAAAAATTTTGTAGTTTCCGGTTGTCACTTAATCTAATTGGATAACGTTGAAATATTAAAAAGCTGGTAAATCTCTTATACTGCAGCAGTTACTATAATGATACTTGCCAGTTAATGATTACTAAGCCTTTAACTCATAATTTCTTATCTACCTAGCAACGACATCATCGTTACCGAGTTTTAGATCCAATCTAGGTATTCAAAGTGGAATTAAATCTGACAAAGAAACTATTCTCAAAATGATTACTAGAATGAATTACCAGCTGGACCACTTCCAATAATCGCAATACGTTTGCGAGTACTATAGTTTGGTTTATGTGGTTGCATCCAGCCTTGTAGAAAAGCGTAATCGATGATCGCACATTCGATGCTTTTAATTGTCACTGGCGGGAGTTGATTGCCAGACAGCATGCTGTCTTAAACATTTTCCAACTTAATTTAAAGGCTACTCATTTTAATTTAATAATTTATTTCCTACACCTGCTTTCTATTTGGTTCAGATAAATAAAACTGAAATGTAGTAACTTCTGAGGAAGAGCAAATAGTATTTATGCTTTACATTACAAAATAAAATTAGATAAACGATGAGATGTTTCATAGGATGAGATAGCTTTCGTATTTACCTCACATGGAGCTGGACAAACACGGCCAGTAAATTCCGGAAAATTATTTGTTTGTAAAGCTGTTCGAGTGCTTGTCGCCAATTCTGTTTGAAAACATAATCATTCCATTTTGGAATAATGTTTCCGAGTGGACAACCTGTATTTCCCTGACAGAATGGTACGCCGCAGTCCATGCACCTGAATCCCATTTCACGATTCTTTATTGCGACTGAAGTAAACTAAATTGAAATGCGGAGATTTAAAAATAAACACCTTGCTGCTTGCACACGAATATTTGATCGTACGGTACCATAATCCGTAATTTCGTTCCAAGTAGTTATCCGTTCTTCAACAGGTCGATAAACAACTGCTTGACGACGATATTTCATAAAGCCTCTGCAACAGGTTATGACGTCTAATGATTCCTATATTAATACTTTAAGAATCACATTTTGCAACAAAAGTTAATTAATCATTGTTCTTGTTTCTTTTCATGAAGTTAAAACCATCGAAGATAGAGCATTTCCTTACTGTATCATGCAGGATTATAATCAGTCAATATTTAGACAAATGGCAGATAAATGGATTGAATAACTGAAATTTTAAATGACAAAATTGATTTAAAAGAAAACCTTAATTTATTTAATGGTTCATTGTTATTCTTCAAAATATTCAACACAGGAATATTTTCAATATCAGTGATGGACTCATTTGCATCTTCAATATCTGATTCACCGATATCCGAGGGTTCTTCTTCATCCTCTTCTTCTCCTTCTTGTTGCGGATCTTTCGTTTCCTCGAAACCAGTATAATCTTCAGGGCGAGCAAGCTTTGAATATTTACGATGATGACTTCCAATCTAAGATTATAATTTTATTTACGTTTGAAAAGATGAATAAATGGGGTCGTATGAATAGACTAATTAATATCCACAACACAATTTGTATGTTGAAAATCGATTAGCTGATCTGCAATCATGTGTATTATATATAGTAAACTTTTCAACAAACAAATAAAGTTTTAGAGATGGGAGATTCATCAATGAAATGTTTATATCATCGTTTTCATTCAAATTTTAATTAACGAAAACTTAAATACAAAACTAACATTGGGTACAGAGAGATGCTTTTCTTTTTCTGTATTATGAACCTGGAAGATATCAGTCTTAATATACAGAATGACCAATCACTCTTTTGATTAATTTAATGAAAAGTTTTTCGAAAAATAAGACTTTTTGAGACAAGACAAAGATGCACCGAGAAATTTTCAAATTTTATCTTATTTTTAAGTTTTTGATATTTAATTTAAGTAACATAATATTTTATTTTACACAAGTTTTATCGCTTACGGCTTTATGCAATCATTTCCATTAATTAAAAAAAAATAACCATTTTTCGTCGTACAGGCTCAATAGCAATTTGCATATCCATTGAGAATTTGCGCTCTCGTGTTGTTATCGTTTGTGAAAATACTTCATCTTCTATTAAATCCTATTAAGATGAAATTTTTAAAATTAATCTTCTAAAGTCAATAATCACAAAGCTTCTATAAAACACTAAAAACTGGCTGCAAATGATGAAGTCATTTCATTTTCCACTTTTATATTTATTCATCGCTTTTCTCGAAATTAGTAAGAGATTCAATCATTCGTGAAATAGTCAACAGAATTTAAAATAAATGTAAGAATAATATAATATACTGTCACCAACATCAGTATCTTTCAGAGCTTCTTTTTTTCCTTCGAAATTTTAACTGCATCCGCTTTTTTGATACGTTCCAATGCCCGTTTGTAATCTTTCGGGAAAATCTTAAAGATTGTTATTACAAAAAAAAAAACAATAATACTATCAAATTCGTTAGAATTAGTTTATAAATTTTAAAATTCAAATCATTGATTCGAGAGGTCAATGATAATTTATCCTATCAATGAGCCAAGAAAAATTATGAACAGCAATGGGTTATGAGGTATTATTGATAAACAATGATGAGTTATGAAAAAAATGACTCCTGTAATGCTTACTTTTATGAAATGTTTGCTTTCATTATTCCAGTCATTCAGGATAACCCTACCAATTTCGGATCCAGTTTCCTTAACAAACATATCGATCATTTGTTTCATCCATTCCAAATCTTCACTATCTGGTTCTTCTAAATCAATTGTTGCCATGTTGATATAACGAGTTGATCGACCCTTGCTGAAAATTTTGAAATTAAATTCATGAAAGATTAATTTGCATGATATTTACTGCTTGTTTAATCACCAATTAAATTATCTGTATTAAACTTGATTGTAGTGAACAAGTTTTATTATTAATTCGGTTGCTAAATCAAAAATATATAACCTATCGTAAATGAATGCCAAACCACCGGACATGGCGGCAGCAAAATTTCGTCCGATACTGTGTAATATAATCACTTTTCCACCGGTCATATATTCACAACCGTGGTCACCAACACCTTCGATTACGACCTCAGCACCAGAATTTCGCACCGCGAATCGTTCGCCCGCCATACCGCGGAATAATGCTAGTCCTGAAATAGAGTCACTACGAAATAATGAATGAAATGATACAAATAATCAAACCGTACAAAATATTAAAAATTAAGGAAAACAGCATAAGATTTTTGGTTTGGTGAAATGGATATAAAGATCAATTTCAGCTTTATCCTTCATTCATTTAAAACATTTAAATTAGGACTTGCGATATCACTCACCTGACGTGGCGCCATAAAGTGCTACATTTCCAATAATTGAATTCTCTTCCGAACGAAAAGTTGCCTTACGATTGGGATAGATGACAATTTTGCCGCCTGATAAACCCTGCAATTAAGGATAATTCATTGAAATATTTGTTTCAAATTATATAACTCATTATAGTGGGAATTGAACTTCGTGAAAAATTCGAAATAAGATTAATTTATTTGTTGGTGCCTAGATCAAAAATGTAACTGCATAGTTAATTATTTACTTACTGATCAAGTTTATGATTAGATTTTACATTTGCAAAACTTCAGACCAAAACGATTTTAATTAAATTTGATTAATTTTATTGAAAAATAAATTGATATTAATTACCTTCCCAACACAATCATTAGCGTCGCCTTCGAGATAAAGTGATACACCTTTAACCAAAAATGCACCAAAACTTTGACCTGCATGTCCTATAAGATTGATACGTATTGAGCGATCATTCGGTAAGCCATTTTCACCGAATTGTTTCGATATCTATATTTATTATACCGATTGTTTGTTGTTTGTAACTTAACAATGCAGTGTTGATATCTTAACGAGCTTAATACTTACGTAATAACTTAGTCTGACAGCAAATGCGCGATCTGTATTAAAAATTTTGAAATCTTTGAAAAGTTTATGACCACTGCGTCCGCCATTCTCATCAAATAGCTCTTTTGCCGCTTTTATAATTCGTTTTTCCAAATCGCTAATATTTACTTCCTGAAACTTGTCATATCAGAAACATTGTAAATGTCGGAGGTGTTCAGCTTACTACACTTGCCAGACTGAAGTAACTGAGCGTCAATTTTCCAGATTGAATTGCTAATATCAAGATTGTAAAATATCCATTTTATTTTATCACACCAATTGGCTAAAATCATTTTAATCCAGCAAATTAATATATAGCAGTTTCATGTTTGAATGCTGGGAGTATTTTCGACCTTTTACAATGACTTGATATTATTAACAAGCCCTTATCACTTTCAATCTCTTTCAGATGATCAGATCGGTTTTCTAAATGCTACTCTTCAGTCATTTTATTAAATTTATTTATTTTCAGATAATTTTATTTATCTCAAATTGCTCCTCTTACTATTTTTCTATATTTCATCATGGATAAAATGATATTATTCATTGGTTAATCTATTGTGCAGACCACTATTTGAATTCTGACGCTGCTTCTGAATTTCAAATTCGAACAACCTCTTTAACAGTATTTGCATGGATGCCACTGTTCGGGAAAAGTTTCTGAGCATTCAATAGGATGCTCCGAATTCCAACATAGTTGCTTTCTTGTTTATTGGATTTGGACTTGCATATAGCAAGTCGACACGTCCTATAGCTTCCTGGATTAGAATTATGAATGACTTATCATCAAGTATCAGTAATCAAATTACCTGGTTGAATTTTAAACTTAGATTAAGCTAGTAAAATTATACGTATATGCATATATGATAATATGTTTTTTTGAAACAGATATTCGAATAAAAAATTTCTTTTGATAATTTATCGCCTGAAATTTGGAATATAGTATTTAAAATGATACCTGTAATGTTCGTAAGCCCAATTTTGCTAAGAAATAACGCACTTCATCGGCAACCATAAACATAAAATTGACAACATGTTCAGGTTTTCCTTTAAATTTTGCCCGTAAAACTGGATCCTGGAAAAATCAACTTTCGTCCCTTACAGAGATTGCAAACAAACAAAAGGATTCAACGAGCCAAATTTTCAATTGATTCCTTGTTTATAAGTTAAACGGGGTGACCTGAGTAGCAATGCCAACAGGACAAGTATTCAGATGACATTTTCTCATCATCGTACAACCAAGAACAATCAATGGTGCAGTTGACATTCCAAATTCATCAGCTCCAAGCAATGCTGCTACCATTACATCACGTCCTGAGGAAAAAACTTATAATTCGTTTAAAGGATTAAAAATCAGAATAAAAATTAATCAAAAATTTTGTATGCTTTTAATATGGCATCAAAAATAAAAACTTAAGTACGGTATAGCGAATGATTGCTAACAGTTTATTTTATTGATAACAATTTTAATCTATCTTAGCTTTTTTGCAAATTTTAATTAGGCCACATATTGTTTTATGGTAATATCTGACCGGTTCGAATCTGACCATCAACTTGTAATACGACACGACTCCGTAGATTATTCATGCATAGCACTTGATGAGTTTCTGCTATTCCAAGTTCCCATGGCAGTCCAGCATGCTTTATTCCGGTCCAACTTAATTCAACTTATTTCTTAATTACTTTCTAATCATTGATTTCATTTATATTGCTAAATCACGCATTATTGAAATATGCTCAGATTAGAGATAAGATGATGAAAAAATAGATAATTATAAAATTGAATGAATTAAAGTAGATTCAGCTTAAATTTTGATAAATTAATTTCCAACAGTATGCCACTGCAATTTTCAAAATTTTAGACGGGATTATTTCTCTTCTCAAAATATACCTGGAAGCACCAGTACCACCATCGTGTCCTGACACAGTGATATGTTCGGCTTTACCTTTGGCGACACCAGCAGCAATGATTCCAACACCTGCTTCAGAAACTAATTTAACACTAATACGAGCTAATGGATTGGCACATTTTAAATCATAGATGAGCTGTGCCAAGTCTTCAATACTATAAATGTCATGGTGTGGTGGAGGTGAAATGAGGCCAACACCCGGAGATGACTTTCGTGTTGATGCTATTTCTACGCTGACTTTGTGACCCGGTAGTTCACCGCCTTCACCCGGCTTCGCACCTTGGGCAATCTTTATTTGTAATTCATCGGCATTTGCCAAATAGGCACTGTCTACACCAAATCGAGCTGATGCTATCTGCAACCATCAGAGATTTTTTGTTATTAGTACCTGCCGAAACTCCGCTTGTCACAATTTTTTGACTTGTCAAATCTATTTTTATTTATGCATATTATCATTTTTTAAAAAGCAACCTGTTTTATAGCGGATCGTAAGTTGTACTCCTTCGGTTGGTTTTTTTATATCGTTCCGGTTTTTCACCACCTTCACCGGTATTCGATTTACCACCGATACGATTCATTGCAATAGCCAAAGCGGTATGTGCTTCCCATGAAATACTACCAAATGACATCGCTCCTAAAAGATAATGATGAAAATTCGGAGCTTTTTTTGTGCAAATCATTTATTCTAATCCGGTATTTGACTTAAGTCAATCTTAACGAATGCTTTTGCTAAAAATAATTTTAAGATTCCAAACAATTTTAATATTCAAATAAGCCATCAAACTCAAATAAACTTTTTAAAACATCGAAAACGATTTTGAAAGCTAATTTATCTTAACTATGAATATGTCTGATTAAAAATTCAGCCAAACAAAAGATGAAAATCAATTTTTTATTTACCAGTAACAAATCTTTTAACAATTTCTGTAGTAGATTCCACTTCTGACAATGGTATTTTTAATTTTTACTCGTCTTAATTTCCAACTGTCCACGTAACGTACACATACGCTGCGCCAGATCAGATGCCATTGAATATTCACGGAATATTTTTGAATCATTCAGTTTTGTTGCTGCCTGAAAAAATAATGAAAATTTTCATCATTCGACCTATGTTACAAAAGGAATTCATTCCCACTTATAAAAATTGATAACAAAAAATAACTTATATGCTAATTTTTAGATT
Source organism: Dirofilaria immitis (assembly GCA_024305405.1). Lineage (NCBI taxonomy): Eukaryota > Metazoa > Nematoda > Chromadorea > Rhabditida > Onchocercidae > Dirofilaria > Dirofilaria immitis. The sequence continues at coordinate 2,582,173 of JAKNDB010000110.1, forward strand.
GTAAAAAGACATATAAGCTTTCTTTCCATTAAAAAAAAGTTACTAAGTAATTTCACCTGTAATTTTGCAATATTTATTGGTTCATTGATGTGTCGTTCACCGCCATCTCTCCAATGGAATATTCCAGGGCTGATCAGAGTTTTGCTATCTCCTTAAAATACAAAATATGATATATAAGTCACTTTGCTAAAAATCTTTTAAATCGATCGTCACTTTGCGAATATCATTTATTTTTTTAATTATAAATTTTTCAAAGTTAATTGCAAAAAAGCATTTGAAGATGCTTTCTAAATTTAGTTATTTAATTTTGAAATAGCATACCATAATTATATTCTTTATCTGAAGCTGCCGGATAAGCATTTCGATGTATACGTAATGCTTCAGCTGCAAGAATCTCAAATGTAGCTCCTCCTAAACGTGAGACAGTGTTGGTGAAGCAACGATCTACAACTTCTGCAGCCAAACCAACAGCTTCAAAAATTTGAGCACCCTACAAATACGAAAATTTTTAATTAATGCATTGATTGATTGTGCAATTTATGAATTCTGCTTTTAATCAAACTTTAATTTACATATTTTAATGATTTAATAATGCAATACCTTATAACTATGCAAAGTGCTTATTCCCATTTTCGCCATAACTTTAAAAATACCTCGTTCGATTCCGGCTTTATATCCTTGGAATACCTGTTATTAAATGTGTATTATGCTATTCATATTAGCAAACAAATAGCTAGACTGATGCATATGCCAAAATTTGATAATTTTTGAAGTTTTTATAAATACAAAAAAATATACAAAAAAGCGAGAAATAAAGAAATGTTTAAAGTATGATATTAAACCTGCTCATCATTTATTTCATTATTGAAGAGGCCCATATTTCGAAGGCGATGGCATGTTTCGTATACTAAATATGGACAAATTGCATCAGCTCCATAGCCAAGCAAAACACAGAAATCATGAACCACTTTAACTTGACCGGATTCAACTAGCAGAGCTACCTCAAATTTATCAGCTATTAATTAATCAAATCCAATGTTAATTAAGATAAAATAGCGTGAAACAATTTCGAGCACTGTTGTTATAATCTTGAATAATGAGGATTATCAACAAAGAAGGTAAAGTACCTTCATGCGCAATTGTTGCTTTAGCATACATTGATGAACAGCGCCAAGTGCCAGAAGTGGATTAATTGCGACCAATTGTCGACATACTTTCCGATCAGAAAGCACAATCATCTGATAACCATCGAGTGCTGCTGCACATGCTTCACTACAGATTCGATCCAAGGCTGGTAACAATCCCTACATTTTCAATTTTAATTTGGCATTTTGTTAGTATTTTAGTGATTTCAGAAGTATCCGAATCAAAATAATAATCCTGCTAAGTTTTTTTATATATTTACAATGCAATTATGTTTGATTTTAGCATTTGTTTCTGTCAATATTTTATGGCAGAAATTCAACAATCATTTGTCATGAAAATCAATGAAAAGTCCCGCATACTTTATTTGATATCGATGTAATCGATTATATCCTTATTTTATTACTATAATTAGGCAAACATGATATAATCTAGACGCTGGAGTAAAAAAGTAACTAAGATTTTAATTAATATGAAATATTTTTGGAATCATCGCTACCAAGAAAAAAATAATTAATAGATTCAAAGTATTATTCTAGCATTTCTTCTTTGATCTGTTACAGACATCTAAATATCTTATAAAAGTGCACCCTATGATAGCGATATGAAATAGAAAAAATATTAAAACCTTAGAATCGTGTTTGGTGGGATAAACAACATCAATTACTTTTGTTCGCCATCCTTTGTAAGTTGTACGTTTTAAAACCTGCAAAGTTGGCAAATCATCTTTTGATTTCATAAATTTTATGCATTTCTAGATAATATGCAAAAGTATTTAGATTATTTGACTTGCAATATTTTATTTGCATTTTACTGTGAATAAAAATCATATATAAAGATGTTGTATTAATATCTGCTGACCGAAGGATGACCTAGCATATCAACGCTGCCAATCTTAAGGATGATTTATATTATTAATACTTCCAAATCGACGAGAGATAGAACTGGTTGTTCTAGGATCAATCGTTCTTCTAATTCTTCCATTGGTTCCAATAGATTTGATTCAGGTCCGACAGGACATCTGAGTGACATCACGATTTGTTCCCGAAATGGATCAATTGGTGGATTCGTCACCTAATATATTCTTATTATACATCACAATTATGAATGACAGAAGTTCGCTACAGTCATCTAAACATCACATTTCTCAAAGAAATATGCGATTTGAAAAATGTTCTCGGAAATTAGCGCTCTTAAGAAGCCATTAAATTTAACAATGCTCTCTACTTCTCATGCACTCTCTCGTTTTCATTACAATAATTTGATTAATCAACCTAAAACGATGTCATAATTCTATTTTTTTCTGTTTCCATGATTAAACCTTGTTCTATAATCAGAGATTACCTCATATTTCATCAATCAGTTTATGTCGCATTATTGTTAATAGTCAACAGACGACAAGTAATTATTTATCATAGGCAAAATACTAATGGACAAAATTATAATTGATATTTTACACTAATCAGTAAAATGTAAATAATTCTATACCTGTGCGAAAAGTTGCTGGAAATATGAAAAATTTGTGGGCTATAATCAGAAAGACATGCTAAAGCTGCATCATTTCCCATCGAACCCAACGCTTCCTTTCTGAAAAACAAATAAATTCATTTGAAGCTATTTTTGCAGTTAACAATTTTCATAAAAAATTGTTACATTGAAGATAAATTTCGAAAATCACAAAGATAAATTAATCATTTAGAACATAAATAATGTGATTAATAGATATGATATATGGATTCTGATGAAAGTTCTAAAGCCATTTGCACGCATTTCCATAGTTATTTTTGTATGATAAATTCATTCTTTACCTTTTTATTCGATGTTTAAATGAAATTGAAATAATATTAGTTTACTAAATGATGAGTAAGCTATGTTCCTTCCATTCTTATCTTTCGCCTATAATCACATAAGTTTTTTTAAAGTTTGTTTTATAATTAAATGTGCCTACTTCTTTTGCTTATACAACTTATGTTACATTTTGCTAAATCTGAATTTACTTTTCAATAATCATCGGTGCAATAAGCATAGCAAATGAATCGGGAGTGTATGAAAATGCCATCAGACGTCGATCTTCATCCAAATGGAAATCTTTATGATGCTTCTTCGATATCCGGTTATCAGTACCTTCTGTGAATCTTTCTTCATTCCATTGAAGTTCTAGTTCGCGCTTTATCAAATACTCATTTGTTATAGCTCCATGAGATAACTGTAAGTAGTATTTTCTTATCAGTTCTAAAATTCCATTGCTAACATTTGCTAATTTCATTCCAATTTGACAGAATTGATTATTCATCGGAATTAAATTTTTATTGAATTTTAAGTACCATTTTCTTGTTCTCATTACAACCAAATACACCATCGTTTACTTCGTCTCCTTTCTACTTCATATTTTGATTTCCAGATTCAATGATTTCGGATCTAATTTTCATTGTAAAATGTAGCATCAAAATTGATATGATTAGTGTTCGCACGGTCATTTGCATGCTAAAGAATGATTTGTTGTATGCATAAAGTTTCCTATCTATATTCTATCTGTTTCTGTTCTAAAATCTCTATAGCCCTAATTTATAATTTGCTGAAAAAAATTATGCGATATTTAGTTACCACATCGTTTCTACGAAGTTGATCGAGATATATTCGAGCTGAACTAAGTTTTTGTGAGGTCGCGAAAGAGCTATTCGTAGCTTCAAATCATTATCTTCTTCAATTTTTTTTCCACAGTATCTATTAACAACATACGACCAGGTCGTAATCTATCCTGAAATAAATCAATCATACTAGTTATTGATAAATCGTACAGCATTACTGATGAAAAATGAATACACATGTGTCAATTATAAGAAGTTTCAAGGCATTCTTAGTTAAGAGAAATCAACATCAACCCATCATTTAAAGTCGACGATGTATCAAATATATTAAATAATTCGCTGCCCTTTTAGATCTTGAATATATGACAGAAGTTTATTTGATCGATTTATCATATATTTGCAAAATTCGGAAGGATTCGACGTAAAAGTTGAGGGAGAAGGCAAAAACTTGAAGATGAAAAAAGTCCATTCAGATGAAAAATTTTCAAAAATTACTGTAATCAAACACTCAGGAGAGATAAGTACTGGGATTAATTTCTTATATCTTCGTTAATTGGTTTAAAGAAAAAATTGAATTACAATATTAAATGCCTTATTGATAAATGATACTGTTACTCAAATCTTGTATGATATTCCATATTCTATAATAATAATCTCTTATTGATAAATGATATCGTTACTCATATATAACATGACTGTTAAGATTTATTATTTGATATTTCAACGCCTTATTTAATATTAATTGCAGTATATGGGTGATGAAATTCACTTAAAATTGGCTTAGACATTGATTTCAATAATAATTAGTAATTATAAAATTAAGTTCATTCCAACCTACTTTGAAGATTCCATTTATCTCACTCTACTGCTCTCGAGTATTTACTTTTCATATGCATACAACACTTTTTAAAAACAAGTTGTAAATCAAATAGATAAAGAAAATGAAACCTTGTCTCAAGAATAATGGGTTTATAATTACGACAGAATTTAACAGATTACTTATTAAAACTTTACTCATCTTTGTCTTCAGGTATACTCAGCGATGTACGATTTGCTGATCTGATAGTATTTCAGTATGTTAAGGGTGCTTTCAATTCTTTCAGAATCAGATGAAGGCATAACTAAGAGAATTGTAAGATAACTTATTAAAAGAGATTAAAGACTTTTTTCTGATTGGTTAACCGTATCTTCTGTAGTTCTGAAATGCGCTAAATAGGTTAAATATAATTGCAACAATTATTTTAATTAAAAATAATCTCGAATCAAAGACCAAAAGTTGACATACATGACTCTAAAGTCTTTAATATTTGCACATAAAAAAGAAACGAAAAACAAATGTCCAGTCAAGAAGTTCCTTGCTAATTTAAAAATTCATTAATAAATTGAAGTGATAAAAACATATGCTATCGTCTTTTATCAACAACTCATTTTTGTTTGTTTATAGTTTAATAATGAATTAATTATTTCACCATTATTTTCAGCAATATCCGACTTGAATAATTATTTGAACATGATTGTAAATTCACATACTGTTATTATTATTTATCATTATTTCGTTATTATCATTATTATTATTTATCATTATTAGTATTATTTGTTAATATTTACGCCGTTTCTCATTCTAATATCCACTCAACAATTGAAATTTTTTTTGTTAACTGTCCTAATATTTAATTTCTAGTTTACATTTGTCGGTTTAAATTATTTTTTCATTGATATTAATCAATCTTTTATAAAACATTATTTTATCAACCATATAGTAATTGATGTTCGTTCTTACTAATCGTTGCTCAAATATACAAATTCTTGGTAATTTTCTTTTTCTTTAAATCTTAATTCGAGAACATGTATTTCTATTTTTGATAAATTTTGTTGCAAAAATTAACATTTGCATAAAATTTGAAACAAATATTCAGTAAAGTGCTTGTTCGACCATTAATATGTACAAGTTTTACAAACTTCAGACATTTGGTGACAATGGATATTCCATACTTTCTTGGATACACTTGCAATTAAATAACTACCAGCTATAATTAATTATTATCAGAATAATGTGCTATCATTCTGCTCTTTTACTTATTGATAAAATAGTAAGAAATTAGGATCATATTCATCAGTTACTTCCTTTGATAATGCTTGGAAGTAGAAAATTTACAGTGAGATAATTAAATTCAAAAATTTATCTATCTCTGTAAAATTATTTTATCCTTACATATATGAGCATTAAATTTTAATCAATATCTGATTATAAGTTCGAATATTTTCAGCTCTCATTTTTAACCGATACTCAGCGAATGAAAAATGACTGTTATTGATTTATATCATATCAACTTTTTATATAACTTATTTCAATAATTCTCAGCACAAATCATTCTCTAATAAATCAAAGTATATAATATATATTTTATAATATCATGTCATATACATTTTATAATTTTGTTTTTCGATTTTAAATCTTATAATTTTCCTTCTCTTGCTTTTGCGAAAATTTTTAAATAAGAAGAAATCGAACTGAAAAAAAAGTGAATAATGACTAAATATCGAAAATTGACTAGGAAATAATTATTTCGGCTCAACTATTTTAAATTATTTTTCTTTTTTTTTTAACTTGCTCTTGAAATAATTCTAGAAAAAGCAAATCACATTTATTATAAGCAGAAGAGAAAAGTTTAAAAACTTTCTGCAAGAAATAATCAATTTTCAAACCACAATTTTTTTGATAAAAGAATGAATTTGAAACAAAAGAAATTATTTTGAAAGATGAATAAATTATTTTTCTACAGAAAAAAATTTTTAATTTATAATTATAAAATTTAATATTATTAATGAAATGGATGACTACTATTTTTAAGTAAAATTATTATTTATGTAAAGGAAAATATTTATTCAAAGTATTAAACTATTGGACTCAAGCACGAATAACTTTAGTAATCGATTTTTTTCTTGCTTTTTCTGCTTTATTTGATTCAATATAAAAAGTAAACAAGCAAATCTTTTTAAGCATTTTTGGATAAGAAAAGCAAGGAAACAGAGCTTAGATCAAAGATGGAAAGTTTCTTAACCAGGTTTAACTCAAAATAGCTAAAATTGAGCTGTAGACTAAAAGTGGCTGAAAATTGAATGATTTTGCAGTATGATTTAAGATAAATCAGTTTATTAAATAACTTGTAAAAATTTATCAGTGCAGAATGTAATGCGTAATTGTAAAACCTTAATATCACAGAATACTTGAAAAACGTCATTTATCAATAAGTTCAGTTCTTCCCATCATCATTGCCGAAAATCAAAAAAAAAAAAAAGAAAATGGAATCAAATGGAAATTTCAACATCATATTTGTCATTTTTCTAACATCTTGTATTTAATAATATTTTTATGATTTGAAACACTCGACATTACATGATGTGTTAGATCTTAGATTTTAATATTCCTTTGAAAACATTAAGTTGGAAACGAAAGTACTTGAATTCAATCATAAAACAAAAGAATGACAATACGTGTCAAATTCTGAAGAATATTTGGTTGAAGTTGAACTTACGTTTTTACCTTGCAGTAATTTGCTTATCCTATTCGATGAGAGAGTAGGGCACTTAAAAGAAAAGACATTATTATATAGGATTATTTATAAATCATTCCCGATGATCAAGAATTCATCTGGACTCACTTTGAAATTAATATAAAATAATTCCAGTAACAATCATCACTATATACTAGCTTTTTGTAAAAGATTCATAGTACTTGTCTTGAAACTATTTCGCTTAATCCTCCCGTGTTTAAATTTCGATTGCTTTTGAATTCTATGAAATCTCAACATTTTAAAAGATCGGATATTTATTTATCACATCTGTCTTCTGAATAAATTCTAATCCTGAATGAGTCTCAATTATCATATCACTAAGTTAAATAGATTAGACAACTACTATGGATGGCAGGTGCTTACTGAGAATACAACCGTTATTGTGAGAATACTAAAATGAAAAGAGTAGTTGTTCGAATGATTAAATCATTGTTTATGTTGTTTGGCTAATATTTCATGACCTGCTTCCTAACATGCATTCAGAATGGATTTATTGGACAAAGTCAAATAAAAATTATCAATCTCTTAAACAGGGAAGCAAATGTATAACTTGACTTTTAATTCTTTAATTATCCAAGTTTTACATCTGCAAAAATTTACACTTTTGACTTTCGATGAAAATTTCCTTTTTAAATACAAGCTAATTTTTTAAAACTTCCAGTTTTATTTTTATTGATGCATATAGATTAAATTTTGCGGAAGATCGTTAATATTTTATTTTAATAAAAAGTTCATTTGTGAAGGAAATCCTTAATGATATAGATTATACCGAACAAAGAAAAAGTGCACAGAATGATCTGCTGATTACTATTATCAACTATCTATGCTCAGGGTCATAGATGACGATATCTCCAAACTCTACACTTTTTCATTTCTCCAATCGTATCAATATTTTAACATTATATATTTCTAGAGAGATACAAGTTTAACAGTTGCTCCACTCATTGATTAGTAAAGAAATTTTTTAGGATGAACTTTATTCAAATTCATCGGATGATTTGATCACCAATTATGTTCAAGTCGTTACACCTACAATAAAATCATGCTTATAAATACCGTATTATGAGTAACTTGTTAAATAATATGATCGATTTGTTAAATAAGGAATATTAAGAATGGATCATCAAGAATAGATCAAAATAATCTCTTGGAAAATTAAGAACAGATATGCAAATGGTAGGTGAAAATGAAGAACTTAATAACAAATTACCATTAAAAAATAGATTATAACTGCAAATGAGTTTTTTATCACTTTTTTACTAATACGCTACGTGTGTTTGTGGAATATATACTGCATAACTTAAATGTTAAGATTCTGTACACATCAAATGTCTGTTTGTACATCTATCTATTCGGTTAATGTATGTTAACAAGATTAGATGCACTGAATAAATTAGCAGACACATATAGGCGAGTCATAAAATAAACTCTATATTTGGATCAAATATACCTTGGATATTACACTAAGCTGCTTGGATAGGCTGCATTTTGAACTCCCCTTCTGTTGTCATTTTTATCTACCTTTCTCCTTACTCATCTTGTCCTGTCTTCGACATATGAATCCATTCACCATCATAGTTATTTTATTCTTCGGTGTTAGTATCTGTTATATTCAAGCTTATGCTTTTATTTCAGGTAATCAAGTTTCATTATGTAAAATTATTAAATATCTTCTTGATCATAAATTTTAAAAATTATTAAATCATTTAAGGAAAAGGTAAAAAGTTTCAGCATTTTTTCAGAGATTATTCCAAGGATGAAATCTTTTATTATAGATTAAGCCGGCATAGTATATGGAATTATACTTGGTAAATAGAAGACTATTTAAACTTTGATAAATGAAATTTTGTTTTTCTAACAGAAATTAGTCATCCAAGTTTCTCTTTTTTTTTGAAAAAAAAGTATAACAAGCAATAAGATGAAATAGAAGCTATTAAAAGTATTTTAGAAAAGCTGATATAATCGAAATTAAAATCTAAGCATGCTGTCTTTTTAAAAATTAACTAACATGAGGTTTTGTCATTTTATTCTTATAGAAAAAAGTAAATAAATAAACTTATAGGAAAAAATAAATAGAATTTCTGAAAAAAAATTTGAAAAATGAAAGAAATAATTTATATCGTCTTGTAAATACTTCTAGTCTACTGACCAAAAAAATTATGGATGATGAAAAATGATAAAAAAATTTAATCAAAATTCCATTAAAATGAATATTGTCGGTTGGTTTACTTCTAATGATTATTTGCACATAACAAAAGAATTTTTAGATCAATCCGAATGTAGAAGTAACATTTGTTGGCATGAGAAACGATCAAATGAAAAATATAAAGCAATTCGTTTCATACGATCGCATCTTGGTATCATGCGATTTGGTAAACGTAGTGCAGCAGCGAAATTCGGTACTATACGTTTTAATAAACGAATCGATCTGAATGATTTTTTGCATGCGTCAGCCATAATGCAGCAAAACGATGAAAGCAGAAGCATTGATAGCAATAACGATTACAGTAATTTCTACGGTAAAGTATCCTATTAATGACTACAGTAATTCATGCAATAAAACGTCCTATGTTGATTTTTAATCGCTTCATGCTATGATGAAATGCGGTTCACATATTTCATATCAAATAGGCACGTATGATAAACTAGAATTACCGGACTGCAAATTAAGTATCATTGTATATTTCGAACTATCTCATTCAATAATACTTTATGAAATTCACTGATTAACTTATACAATATACAAGTTATCAATCTTACATCTATCAAATACTTTCGTAAAAAAATTTAATACGTTATTTCCATTCATTCCGTAAATATATTATCAATTGATATATTTCTTTTAAGCTTTACTTCACTTTATTTCGCGTATTTAATGTGACCTTTCAAATGTCATTTAGCATCATGAATTGGTTTTGTCCGTTATAATATGAACGCATCATTTGGTTTGTTGGCAAACAACATCAAAAATATGAAATAAATCAGGTTTCCCCTTTCCTCCTAAGAAAGTAAAATGGTTTGGAATGATTATTTCACACCTCTTAAGTTCACTATCAAGTTTATTATGACGCACATATTCTAAAAATAGCCTGATCACTGATTTCATCATGCTGATATTTTATTCTATATAACAAATAAACGGTCTTCCTTTTTCCCATTTCGCTTCTTTTTCTCTGCTAATTTTTATTTCGATTAAATTGTCATTTATCAAAAAATGTTCACTTTCAAATTACACTATTCCTATTTTTTCATCTTCTAAAAATAGCAAAACAACTTCATTGCCTTTCATTCAAAATTTAAAAATTCAATCGAAAATTTGAAGTTTTTTTGTACCTAAAAATGGCATAAAATGTCACGACGAAATTGGTAGGCACTTATGTCGGCCTACTGCTACGTACTTAACTTCTTCAGTCATTAATAGCAATAATTTAACCTTTTTCCTTCCCTTTTAATAAATAATGAATTTTGTTCACCGATAATCAAAATAAAATGGATTTAAAGTCACCAAACCCAATAATTAATTATTAATATTATTATTATTATTACAGTTTTAGTATCTTGTGAACATAAAAAGGATTTAAGTTCGAATGATCTAACTGAGTACGATGAAAATAGAAACCATAAATCCATTGCTATTATTGTTGTCATTGTTATTATTATTATCATTATTATTATTTTTCTACTATTTTTATTTATTATTATTACTATCTATTACCATTTACTATCATTTACTGTGATTTATTATTTATTATTGTTTATTATTATTGTTATTATTGTCATTATTATTATTATGATTATTATTATTATTAGTAGTAGTAGTACCATTATCACTATTATTATCACCACTATTATCATTATTATTATTGAGTCTCCTTCTCTCGTTGCTATAGCGACTTGGGATTTAAAATTTTACGCGAATCATTATGCTTTCTCTCAATAACAATCCTATTAGTAACTTTCAGCTCAGGTTGATTGAGCTATGTTTCGATCACAAGTTAGAAAAATTAACCTTGAATCTTATTCCCAAATATGAATAACGGGACATGCAACTAAATTAAGGTATTTGCAAAGCAGCTAGCAACTAACTGATAGAAATAGCAAATTATTGAGGTTAAGAAAAGATTCAAGTTTGTGAGATATGAGCAAATGGAATTTGAAATATTTAACAATATCCAACCTTTCGTACGATATTTTCCTCTGCCAAATCTGCTATGCCTACTTCGCTAGCCAAGAAAATGTGATCATCCTTGGTGATATAGAAACGAGCTGGTCTTAGACCGTTTCGATCCAGGATTGCTCCAACATAACGTCCATCCGAAAATGTCATTAATGCTACAATAATTTTTTTATTATTGAAGGCTTAGACATCGAAAATAGCGAATTAACAGCTCATTTTATTTTTTTTAAAGAATTTAAGATATCACAATGGTTATAAACTGATCTGGCACATTAAAAAGTGAAAGTGTACCTGGTCCATCCCATGGCTCCATAAGCATTGCGGCCCATCGGTAAAATGAACGCCTTTCCGGAGCCATTTCCTGATCAGAGAGAAATTCTCACTCATTACATTTCAATTAATTGCAATTTCAGTTTGTATTTTGGATTTATTCGAATAACAGTGAATATTTTTCTCTTGTGGATAAAATCGTAGGAAGATTTTTAAATCAGTTCCGAATTTTATTATGCTTTAGAAGACATTGTTGTGTTGTGATGTTCATTCTATCCTAATAGATTTAATAAGGTCATGTACACCAGCAGTAGTAAACTGGGAAAGATTGAGAGAGGTCAAAATAGGACAGCAGAAAAACCTCGATAATAGGACTTTTCAACAGCCATCTTTAGTGAGAAGAAACATGATTTGAAAAATCGTAGTATAGTATAATTGTTGAGACACTCAGAAAAACAGTCAGACAGACTTACTGTTTATATTATCACTGAATAAATTATCAAAACGAGAATTATCATTTTCACTAGATAAATTATCAAAGGAATTAGACCGATGATTTCTGATTCAAAATTCTTTGAAACGTGCCTTTTTGTTGTTAAAGAATTTACAATGTTACTATGAATATGTCTTAGACATATCGTTAAAGCCTATAGAAACCATCAAGTTTTTGTTATAAAGTTCGCAAAGTATTGTCTCATTAATCAATCCTTAATTTAAATGAAATTTAAAGGAAATGAATAGATGCGAAAAGTCGAGCATTTCAGTTTGTTTCTCTGTATGATTGAAAACATTTGTTTCGCCAAAAATAAAACGATATGAACTATTCAATTTGTTCCAAAATTACCTCATCGTTTTCCCATGCTTCTGGAACCATTGTCATTGCAGCTTCTGGCAAGGAACGGTTACCAGCGTGCACTAAAAATTCCAAAACATTATCGAAACATCCTGAATCTGACATATCGCGTTCGACCACGGGATATCTGAAATGATGGGATTACTCGATGGTGAAAAAGAAATCTTAAAACTAATATGTAGCCTAATATATGAATTTTATTTCCTTTTTCAAAGACGTCAATCTGACGTCTTAGCATTCTTGTCTGATATTGTAGCCATTTAATACGAGAATAAAGAAATTACAGTTTCTGGAGATTATTGCCGTATGCGTGATTTTTCATAAAGCCCTCACGAGCATGCATGAAATTGATGTTTCCACGTAAAGTATTAATTTCGCCATTATGAGCAACCATCCTGTATATTTGAAATCATTGTAATGAATTCTCATGCAAAAACAAAATTTTGCAAAATACAACAAATCGGATATAAAACATTTCCGGCGGACTGAATAATGCATTATGATTCAAAATGAGTTTTGAATACAATCACATTAGCAATACTAATGAGACGAAGCAATTTTTCTCGTGAATATACCTCAAGAGGAATACAGGTAGCTCTGAAAAGGGAGACTTGCCTGGGCAAGAAGGGATCTCGAATGACTGTGCTCCACAAGTGATCAAACACATTTTTATTTTGAATATTAATATTAACCGATGTGGTTGAGCTCTGGCCCATGACGGAATGTATTGGTTGAAAAGCGACTATGGACCATTGCCATATGTGATACGTATTCCGGATTCGTCAAATCGGAGTAATATTGATAAAGCTGAGTCGGTGTGAATTGTCCCTGAAATTATAGTAAAAGGAAAGAAGTATATTACCATCATGGTTTGTTTGATCATAATTATCGAATATTTCTGACCATATAATATTGTAAGCTATGTCTCCAAAATTCAGTCTATGCGAACTTTTATCAGATAAAATTTACAAAGGATATTTGCGATTTATTACAGAATATTTTAGAATCAGTCAGTTACCTAAATAGAACATCGACCTATGGCTGACCTTATAAATAATTGTTGAACTGCTGAGAGACACAACATAGCATTCAATTTTTTGTTTGGCCAATTGTGTCACCGCCTGTTTCCGCAAAATATAAACGTTACGCTTAAAGAGTTCCTTGTCGGTGGCAGCGTACGGCGCTGTAACAAATACCTAAAAGAAAATTAATTTTTCAGTAAATTAAATATGAAATTAGAAAAAAGTTTTTGAAATGTAATTCAAGAAAATTTTAAAAAAATCAATTCATTCTAGAATTTGCAAAAGAAGATAATAAAGATAGGTAACCAAACCTGCCGTATACATGGTTTTGTTTTACGTGCTTCAGCACCGATTTTCCCGGATTTGTTCGTAATTTACGCCACGCAATCACTGCTAAATCGCAGCCTTTAGCTAAATCTGCGAATGCTTCGATAGCTTGCTCGTATGAATCGCTTCTGAGAAATAGTAAACCTGTCGCATATTCACCGACTGGTGGTAATTCAATTCCTTCTTCACTGCTGCAATAGAATCTCGAAAATATTGAAGCATACAGAAAGATTATCATATATCGGGATAGTCGTCATATTATACATGCGACTTGTTATACATGAAATCTTTTGTAATAGGCATCAACTGAAAGAGAATAGAAAGTCTAAATAGATTGGAAATTAAAACGGAAATGTAAAGCTATGATGATATTCAGTCACTTTTTCAGATCTTTTCGGTATAGTGCATCCGGTATAGCAGTCATCACGCCTGCACCATCACCGGAATCGTTATCACAGGCGCAAGCTCCACGATGTGCCAAACGCTGCAGCATTTTTCGTCCATCACATAAAACCTAAAAATGTAAAATAAATTAAAATTGGATAACTATGCGGTTGTAATACTGAATTTGTTGATAGCATTATCATTCTTTATCGATTTAATTTGATTTAACATTTGAAACAATTAATACTTTTCCTGTTTATTAAAACGACTAAAAAAAGAATTAGAAATTGAGATTTATTTGAACATTTAAATAGAAAACATTATTACTTGATGAGTAGCAATTCCACGTATTGATGCCACAAAACCAACTCCACATGAATCTTTCTCCAAATGAGGAATATATAGGCCATCATTTTTTGCTTTTTCTAATTGTTCGACGCTTAGCAATACCATAATTTATCCTCTGTTAACAAAATATTATTAAAACAAAAAAGTCAATGATCGTAATCAGGCAGGATAAAACAATTTTCTTGAAATAAAAATTACTAATATAGATGGTAGGTATAAATGATGAAACAAATTTCTTTCTTATAACATTTCCCGGAAATTTATCAAAATATCTACAAACTGATAAACTGATTGTAGATTCATAAATTTATCAGTTGCTCATCTTAATCCTTTTTAGTCAACGTTAAAAATGTTAGCTGCGCAAACATTAGCGAATGCATTAAATATTGAAATGATTCGTTTAAAAAAATTTTTTTTTAAAAAGTAAGATTCTTTTAAAATTTCAATAAATATTGCTAATTTCTAGCATTCATTACATTTATCGAAACAGCTTCTAATCCTTCTGATAATTTATTCTGATAATATTATCAATATTAGAGCATTTTCAACAATTGTTTTTCGAATACTAAATTATAATGAAATATATTGTTCAATTTTAGAACAGAATTGAAATTTCTTTACGTTTTTGGTTATAGATGGAAATAGGAATCTTTAAATTTGCAATCAATGAAATATGATAACCATGCTCTCCTTTCTTTATAGCTGGCCTAATAAGTAAACATTGGGACAAAAAACTTCATACATTTTAATCCAATAGAACTTCCAAATAGCTTGAAAACTTAAAAGATAGCAAAAAAAAAAGAAATATTGAGCGACTGTGGAGACTTAACATCAATGTTTCCCGCTCTTATTATAGCATCTTCTAGAAGTTTCTCTACATACTCTAAAAGTTTGCAGACTTTGATCGCTTTAAGATCAAATCGATTAGAACGGCCATGTGTCAAAACGCTCATGAAATCTACACCTAAGGATAATATTTCCATTACTATACTTTTATGATAACTAATTTTTCCTCACATTTGTTGAATAGTTTGTTAGTTTGGATTACTATAATAAAATTTAGATGTGTAAAAGATTTTAATAAAGTTGTGGAATGCTGAGAATTGTTAATTATGCGAGAATTATTAACTATAAATGTATAAAACTTAGATATCTGTTAGAATTCCTCAAATTTTCTACTGATAAATACTGAATTTCATTTATATGACAAAAAATTATTGTGTTATCGATAAGAAAGAGCTTTCAATACATATGATGAAATATTAAGGCTTAATATATCAATAAGTCTTTAAATTTGTCTTCAAGTCTATTTATTTCATATAGTCTTTTGTCCCAACTTTCCGACTTAAAAACTTCTTGATTTAAGCTAGAAATTTCAAATAATTATCAAACAGATCATTAGAGACATGTAGCATAATAAACTGTGATTTAGGAAAAATGACTGATCAAAAATTAAACATTAGCACGAATGAAATAATATTCAAATTACTGGAACGATTGCGGATGACTAATTCTATATTATAGTAATATTAACGATAACTGATTTCTTTTTTTTGGTACTATATCTATTTTAGGATTGCTGTGTAAACTTAAGTGTTTATCATAATCGGAAGGATAGATCAACTAACAGTATATGATAAACAAAAAGTGCATTCATCAAACAGGTGTGAAAAATTTGAAGTTCTAAGAAAAATTTAATAATACATATATAACTGCCAGTATAGAAACTTCTACCTTTAAATGAATTTTGCTATAGTAGAGGAGTACGTTGGTGTTACGGACGATGAAAACCGCAACGCATCAGTTACTGATAATATAGTTATATGTTACAACAAACCGATTGTTTGTTTAATATTCGATAAAAATTTAATGACAATAGCTTGCTTAAGAATTATTTTAATTAATCGTACTGTTAATTTTATCTTATCAATAGGTAAAATTTACTTAGTAAAATTTTGAATTAAGTATTCCAATTTTGAATAAACTTCGACAATCATACATATTTTGATTTATCTATAATTCTATTACAAACAATTTATGATCATGGTTTTCTTATTTAACTAAAACTTTAGTTGAATTTGGTTGATTATAAATTAAGCTTTGCCTGTTCTTATTCAACTAAAACTTCAGAGTTTCATGCTCAATTCTATGTTACTATTTCATCGAACTATTTCAGAAATGAGCAAAAATTTTGCTATATACAATTTGCTATTATACTACGAGGTTCAATCAATTAATGTTGTTGCATCTTTTAACGTATTATGAAAAATAGCGATAAGCGTAAATTAACAATATTTATCTCTAACTTTGAGAAAGTAAATTTTACAGAAATATGAAAATGATAAAAGAGCTTTAGATGAGTATAAAGTATTCATGAAAATAAAAATATTTCATTAGAATCTATGATCGTCTAGTATAAGTTCGACAAAGTATGAAGTGAAGTACATTCCGTTACTTCATTCCATTACGTTTGGAAAAAAAGTTTTTGTTTTTAAAAATCTTATTCATCTCGTGTACTCTTATATCTTGCTTTGCTCTTAAATATATTAAACAAATTTCTAGTATATTTATTATGAATTATATTATCTGAATGATTTCTAATTTAAATTTATGATATAATGAAAGGAAAAAAGACTGAATGGAATAATTCCAAAGTTAAATATATCTTAAATAATTTTTCAAATGATTTGCAAATATTTATAGTTACTTCGCATATTCTTCATATTTTAAACTCCAGCTTTTAATTAATGCAAGTTTCGGAGGAAAAAAAGGAAATTTTTCAGAGATAAGAGAAAAGGAAATTATCAGCTTCCAAAATATTTGCCCAAAATTACGTTGTTATATTTCTACGAAATGGTTTAGTTGTAATTTTAGATATATGAAATTACATAATTTTATTCGAGCCAAGATATATTTGTTTCCCTCATAACTTTGAAAATATGGAATATCAAACTTTGGTGGATCCAAAACTTACCTAATTTAGATCTAGTGTAATCATAAATCAAGAATTCTGTTCAAGACTCGATAATTATATTATATAATTGGAGTAAAGGCAAAATAAATTTTAAGACCGTATGGAATTAAAAAATGATGAAAGAGAAAGGAACGACAGAATGTTAACAGTGATATTTGTTATTTGGATAATTTCCAAGTTCAATCTTTTCCTTTCATTAATTTTTTTATTTAGTACTGTTAGTTTTCCAAATAAATACTTTGATAAAAAAGAAATGAAGAAATATTATAATATATGAGAAATTAATCAAAAATATTGATCACACTTTATCATTTCTATTCCAATGCTTTCAAATAAAATTGCTCGCTTAATCAACAAGTCTCATGCAAATATTTTTGCTTCTATGCTATAATAATATTAGACAGAAATAAAACTAATCGTACATATCCGATTACTTCAAGAGTTCCCTTCTTCTTTTTTTTTTTTTTTAAATTATAAAAGAAATTGAATTATTTACCTACGGAATAATAAGACATGTTAGTAATGCTGCGTTCTCTAAATATATAAATATATTTTCATTTATTCGAAACTTTTTACTTTTTTAACATGTTACAAAAACAGGTTAGAATTTTGATATTTCTGATATATCCTTAATCATCAAATCATACTTTTGAATAATTTTTCCGCTTTATTTGAAATTTCAAAAGCGAGATTCAGATTACGGAAGTTGTAAGATTTTTGCATATTTAATTTCTGTATCTAGAGATAGGAGTAAATTTGATTCATTTGTAAGGTATCTGAAAGAGGGACATAAGAAGGCTTTGTGAAAGAGGCATTTAAAAAAATCGTTTTTCTCATCGGATTAAACATTCTAGAAGCAGTCTTTGTTGAATATTATTACTATTGTACCAATTATTTATCGTAAATACGATCCATTGCATCTTTCAGATCTTTTTTTTTTTTGAATCGAAATCTAAAAGTTAATGAAACGCTATCAACACCATTATTATCAAATTTTACCAGATGTTCGAGGAAAGAATTTATGAGATACAAATAATTGTAGTCTCGAAGAATGATTGATTAATCAATAACATAATTATTCTCATCCTTCTTCTACTATTGCCCTCATTATTAGTTCGAAATTATAATTAGAAATATTTAATGACGTTACCCAACAACGTTACCCATCAACGAAATTTTTTAAAAGTTTTCGATATAATTAATTAATGTACTGATGCACTGCAACAAAGTTTAACTTATTTCGTAAATTGAAATGTTTCCTCTGCATAGGTATTATACTTTTCAATAATATCTGTACAAAGAGAAGAAGAAAGAGAGAGAGAGAGAGAGAGAGAGAAGAGAGATGTTTGCAAAAAGCTAACAAATGCGAAACTTTGCGAATTAGCATCAGTGCAATCGAAGAGAAATTTCGCAAATTGATGTAACTTAGAAAGCATTTAATTTTAATAATAATAACAATACTCATGTTGATTTCTCGACATCAATTTAAATCTTTCTGATGCAAATATTGTCCATGTACAATTTAAAATTGATAAATTAGTAAAACAATTTTTGCTGTATTTAGCAGCATAATTTGATAAAAATTAAATAAATGATCTAAAAATTTTTAAATTCTCTAAAAGTTAGCAATTGAAAGAGAAATAATAATAATAATAATAATAAACCAATAAGAAACGAAGATGGCTAGTTCAATACAAATGTAATCCAACTGGATTGCTTAAGTGGCCCTTTCCAAAATGAAAATTTGGAAATAAATATCCAATGGAGGATTTTTCAGTACATATATTGCAGCTTATACTAGCAAAAATGATTGTTTGCTATTATCTGTTTGTAATAATTAGTGATACTGAAAAAATAAGGAAAGAAAAAATTTTTCTCTGAGATTTAAGTTTAAACTTTAGCTTACGATCAAAGTTAATCAAATTTTAATTTTCCTCTTGCAGAAAAAAAAAAGAAGTTCGATTAAATGTCTTAGATTGTTTGTGATTAGATATATTCATTAAATGATTAAAGTTGACGAAGAAAATGAATACACAAAAATTACCGGAAGAAGTAATAATCACTGTTGTGTATAAAAAAAAATTAATAAATAATTTTGTTTAAACCGTTGAACTGAAAATCAATTTCATCAACAAATTTAATGATAGATGTTTTGAATAATTGATGTAATAGCATTTCAAGCTTAAAATTAATCTAACTAATAAAGGAAAATGCTCTACTGATTCAGCATCCTATTTCCGCATTATGCTCGAGAGCCTTGAAAAAGTGTGACGATCGATACATTATAAGCTAAAAAAAAAAAAAATCAAAGGTATGTTATTATGTACTATCTCTTAGATGTCAAATGTCAGCAGCATTTCTATAGGATACTTCGAGGAAGCGTCACAGAATAATTCTTTTTTTTAAAAATAAGAAAAACAAATCTTTTTTTTTGAAATAAACTAAAGAATAAAATACAACGAGAAGTAAGTACTATCGTTTTTATCCTTAAAATGTGTCGCTATAGGAAGAGAAATGAGCAGAATGTCCTATGTCCAATACTTAATCCATATTTTGCTTTTAATATCGATCTCATCCTTCCATGCCCCAACTTATTCTACAAGCAAAAAAAAAAAAAAAAAAGAGAGAAATTGAAAGATGTAAAAGAGTACGGTAGGTAGAGAGCATTTCGTAATTTTTCTTAATTGTATATGCAAAATTGGAATTTTGAACCTAATCGTTTAGTAATAATTGGTTTGAGCCTTTCGTTCCCGAAAAGGCTAACCAAACGCATGAGTTGACCATAGGACCGATTGAATGATTACATCGTGCAACTTTTCCAGGAAAGTGATAATGCGATAATCAGCGATATCCAGCAAATTGCTCTATGCTAATAAATGATCAATGATCTATGCTGTGGACTGAAGCAATTTTGATATTATAATTTATCGTGAAAAAGATAAAGTATATGCGAGATATGTTTTCTGATATTATGCGTCATTACGAAACTGCGGTAATTTGTGGAATATTCTGTAAAAATGAAATTACTAAACAATTGAGAGACTATAATATTTAACATATGATTGATATTGTCCATTTTAGACCGTTAATTTGAGTGCAGTAAAAATAACATCCAAAAATAAGCTTTATTCAAATTTTCAAGTAGTGATAAACAAATGATATGAATATCATAATTTGCTCTCGTATTTCACGTCATCCTAGAAATTGATGGAGGTGAAAAGATTTGAAATTTCGAGAAGAATTAAGCATTGTTTTGGAGTAAAATGATTAAAATATTCTTCATCTTTCTTACTTTATCATCGCTATATCTTTTGGATTCATTCGATCTTATTTAAAGTATAGTGAGATGGCATATAAACTATTATCAATATCACTAGTTCAGCAATAACAATTGTAGGTATTATTTTTCAGAATGACATGTGAAAAGAATATTTTCTATTTACACAGGTTTCTTCTTAAAATCCATAATTGTATACAAGAAATTTGCCATATATTTTAACTGAATGATAACTTCACCACAGCCAAGTATAATCGCAAAAACGATCAATAGAATCGAAGGTGCACAGAGTAAAAAGAACGAATTTTATCCTCCTGGCTTGTTCCTTCATCCTTCTGAAAAGGAAAACCGGAAATAATAAATGAATTTGCCAAGTCCATCTCACTATTCCATAGTAATATAAAGTACCGAACGGAATTGAACCGTTTGCCCTGAACCACAGAATAACGAGATAACGACTCGTCCTTATTGTTTACAGTTGCTATATAGGCGTTCTTACGGGATTTTCTGACGACATATTAGGTGAGGTTTTATCTCATTTTTCCGTTTCCTTTTCCGGCAAAGATAAAGCGCAACGATTTTGATTTCTGAAGTAAGTCTTTATAGAAGGATGAAGTGGAAAAGTGCAGTAGGATATGCTTTTCGAAAATATTGTAACTTTTCCCATTGAAGAGTTTAGATAAATATAATAACTGTGTATATTCATCATTATATTACTTACAGTTTCGGTTTATAGCACCCGTGTTTGAGATTCGAAGCACAATAATGTATATATGAGATGGGTGCTGCCTTATTGGCTGCGATGTTTCTCCATGCATCTACAGTAATCTACTCTAGTGTACACATCGAACGGTTTGACTCCTTTATGTTTTTATTTTCTTTATTATTGCCAGCAGTAACTTTGTTAAGTAATATTTTTCACATCTTTATTTCTTGTTATCATCACTAATCCTTTGTTTTACTACCTCTTCTTGATGGTAAATTAATATTTTGAATTATTAGCCATCCTTTTAATCTTTGCGTGAATTAAGTAAGAATGATTCTTCAGGTTACATTTTTTTGATTGTTCTAAAATATAATTATGATTATTTTCAGAATCGGGTCTGCATCTGTCTCAAAAAATTGTGATGACAAACCTTGCTATCAGGGTAAATGTGAGAATGAAAAGTGTCGTTGTTTCGCTGGTTGGGGTGGCGTTCAATGTGATAGATGTCATGGACGAAATTTGTAATCTGTTTTCGCTTGTCACTTGTTTTGTAAAGTCTGTTTATCATTAAAAAATTTAGGAAGAGACAACTGGATTCGTATTATATTTGTTTAAGACTGACGGACGAAAATGAATTGCTGACGGATGGTCCACGCAATTATAGTTCGTCTTCGCGATGCATGTGGATTATAAAGGACGAAAAGAAGGAAGGTGCATTATTGTTAAGAATTGATTCTCTAGTTACCGAATGTAGTTGGGATCATTTGTATATATATGATGGAACAGGAACTAGAGGCCATCAACTAGCTGCATTCAGGTGTGTTATAAATCAATGTCGCTAAATTATACAGTGTGAGATTGGATTATCTAAGTTAACTGTTTGTTTATAGTCGAAGAAATTTTAAATTCATTTCGTTAAAATTTTTCATGCTTCCGTGAAGGTATATTGGCGATAGAATGCTTTCAGGCTTGAAAAAGTATTAATTGTGTACATGTAAAATGTTTCAAAAAATAATATAGATTTGTTTTACTATTCAAGACATTATTTTTAGTGGTGTTATCTCTGGTAGAGAGGTGAGCATCAAATCTGGCAAAGCGCTTGTTTATTTCTTCAGTGATCTGGCATTTAACATGTCAGGTTTCAACATCACTTTTGCATATGGCAAATGCCCGAATAATTGCACATCAAACGGAAAATGTATTGAGGGCGTTTGTGGGTGTTATGAAGGATATACAGGAGCGCAGTGTGATACACTGATTTGCACTGATAAAGATAGGAATAAAACATCAAGAGCATGTGGTATGGCGGGCATCTGTGGTAATGATAACCGATGCGACTGTAATATGCATTTCCATGGTATCGTTTTCTTTTTTTTTCATAGGGTTAGCAGAAATTATTTGACTACTGTTAGACTGGATTTTAATTTTTATGCTTAATTCTAATGTTTTGATGTGCACATAAAACTATGTGACGAAGTGAAGGGAAGAATGAGGGATCATCCTTGAAATTCCCAGATACAACTATTAGGTTGTCAGTATTGTTATCTTATATGCTTGCCAAGTCTCAAAAGTCGAATTTCACTGTATAAGTGATGAATTTTTGCAATAATAAGTTTAAAATTAAATAGATGTGTGTTAAAGAACGATATAGTTCAATGTTGGTTTTATATCAAGGTTGAGAAAGGATCCTTTGAGAATAATTGCTTATATGTTTAATTTTTTTCATAAAACCAATGCAGTTTCTTCATAGGGGATCGTTGTCAAGCTTTGACAACACAGTCGGTTTTGAAACGGTTTTAACAAGTGGAGATTTTGGAGGCCGTGCATCGTACACAGCCGTACTCGTAAACGACACAAAAATATGGGTAATTGGTGGAGCCCATTTTACTGGTGTTAACAATTCATTTGTTGCCGTATATGATATTACAAATTCATCATGGTCTGAAATTCCCACAAAAATACTCCCAAATCACGTTACGATCACACCATTGTGAGATATAAGGTAAGTAGTACTGGTCATGGCTCATGTTAAGAGTGTTAACATCGTGATGTTTCTTAATTTTGCGAATTTCTATGAATAAATAATTTTGTAGCATATTTTTATAATTCGTCATTCTGCATCGTAAATAAAGAGTTTAGAAAAAGCGAATTAAACTGGACGCATTCCCTTGAGTCGTCATTTATTCCTTTTTTGTATTCGATTTTATTTTTAGAGCACCATATATATGTTTGGAGGCGTAATTGATGAACGGGTAGTGACTAATGAATTGTGGAGTTTGGATCTTGGAACTTTGGAATGGACTTTGGAAAATACCAATAATAATGCTTCAGATGCTGTTCCGGGTGCTGTTGCTGGCCATGCCGCGCATTTAATTGGTGATGAAATGCTCGTGTTTTATGGTCACAGTCCTTATTTTGGGTATATGTACAGTATACAAAAATATAAGATTAGTGAGTATTTTATATTTGCTTTTATATTTAGACCTTGCCTTTCCATCTCTTTTTCCCTTCCCTTCTCGTAAATGTTTTGTTTATAAATTCAACAGTTTGATTTTTAGATATAAATTTTTTCGTTCATTCTAACTCCAGTCTGCATTGTGAGAGATATTTGAAGTGGGGATGAATAATTGTGCTAGATCTTTAAGATATTCATTATAGATCTATAATATGTAAATATATTATTTTATATATTTCATCTCGAACCATATTAATTTTTTTTTCAATCTAAGCTTCGATAAACACGTTGTTGAGTTGTCATGAATTTAGTCAATGGAAATATTTCAGGTACTAGGCGATGGAGTATTGTTCCTGATTATGGTCCTCATTTGCAAGGAAGATTTGGTCATTCTCTCGTTGCATATGTTCATGAGAAGAAAGAAATTATTTTGATCTATGGTGGTTATTTATTGCCTTATGAAGGTTCTTTATCACGAGTTAGCAGTACTTTAATCGAATATGTTTGTGACAATCGAGAATGGTAATTTCTCTTTGCTTTTTCCAAGTGACGAAAAGTTTTGGCATTATGATAACAGCGGGATGAACGTTTTTGATGATTTTTTATTAGTACCCATCATAATAAAAATAGAAAATGAAGCCATACAAGTGATGCTTTGTATTCTTGTAAGGATTCATTAAATATTAACAACAAAGAAATGGTGATCATTGATATCCTTATTACTAGTAATTATAATTAATTTTTAATTCCTTTCAAATTCTGATATCTTATTATAGTATATGCAGTCCATTAGACATTACCACAGCAAGATTTACTGACTGAAGTTTTTCGAGCGAAATTAGTGACTCTTTGGATTGGTTGAATAACTTTGGACAGCTAGACCTTTGCCAGTCTGCAATTTAGAAAATTTGAAGTTTATAGCTGGTTACGTTGTATTATTGTCATGGTAGTACGTTGCAAACAATTTTAAATGTTAGAAGTGTTTAATTCATTCATTTTATGGTTGCTTGCCTTCCTCCTGATCAAAATTTCTACCAAAAATTTTTTAAGTAAAATTTTACTTAATTTATAGTTCACATCGAACTCTCTCTTCTGGGCATACTCCAGTTTTTCGTCATTCCGCATCACTGATTAATGACTTAATGATTATTATCGGTGGAAATGTGCACAATGAATCATCAGCACGCATTCAGGAATGCTATTCTGGTGATATTCAAGCATATGATATTGGTTTGTCCTTTTTGTATCATTTATAGTCCAAAATTGTCCTTTTCGATTTCATGGACATTCATGAAGAACTTGTTTTTTCTTTCCTTGTCAAATATTCTCATTGCATGTTTATTTCCGATTAAGGTTATAAAACACAACATTTTTGTCATTGGTGGTTTCAATGTAGTAATGCTATTCTTTTAAGCAATTTTGCTATTTGTTGAAGGCAGTGAGAATTTTTCAGGTTGTGATACATGGTTTTCGCTGTCAAACAATAATTTATCATTTTGCAACGTTATGGGCACTCATCATTGGTTACAAAACACAACGTTTTTGTCATTGGTGGTTTCAATGGAGTAATGCTATCAGACGTTGTCAAATTCACACCAGGTCAATTTCTGAGTTCATTATTATGAGTTTGAACTGTGTAAAAATTCCTTTCAATTTCTTAAGCCATTTCGTCTTATTTCATGGAAATAATGCAGTATGGAATTAACAACGGTATTTACAGCGGAATGTGGTGGTTTAAAGCGACCAGATGATTGCCGTAACATGAGAGAAGGTGTACGTTGCATTTTCCATGCTGGGAAATGCAAATCTGTACAACGCGATGTATCATATGCTCATTCATTTTTATCGTATGTGAAAAACGAAGATCCGAAGGAGGAACAGAAATGCCCAATTAGTTGGAGGAAGTGAGTTTAACATAATTATTATCTCCTGTGAGATAAAACTCGGTAGTTTATTTCTATTTTGGTAAATGTTAGGTTGTTCTTCCATCGCACGACGAATTCAGCATTACCAAAATTCGGCCATTTGTTGTTTCCTGCGATTCCAGGCTGATATTCAGTATGCTTATTGAATAACTTTACGACCATTCCGAATAATCTTTTCTGAACGTGGCCGCAGCGGTTTCTTCAACTTGAATTTAACCAGTCAATTCTCAGTGTAATGTCTTCTTGACTTTGCTTGGACCTTCTGAAATATCTCTCTTGCCATGCATTGGATCCTACCAAGTATGGCATTTGATAAAGTATGCAGATGAACATTATGGGACATCGTTTTTATTTAGTTTATATTGTCACATTGGAAAATAAGTTTTCTGCAAATTTGGGTCATATTTTAATGTCAGTTTGATTATAGGTCAGCATCATGGTGCAGTGAAGAAAAGGACTGTGCGGCGTGTACGGCTGCAGAAGGATGTAGCTGGTGTCAATGGAATCGTGAATGTGTTTCCGATAATTTATGTAAAGATCGGACCAATCCGGTGGTGAAATCTGATGCTTGTCCAAAGGATGAAGAGCCTCGACCATGCTTCTTTGCTGCTGAATGTTATGCCTGCAAAAATTAAGGCACTGCAGTTGGTTTCTGATGAAAGATTCCAAATGGAAATGTGTCAATAACTACGGTCCGTAATTTTTTTTTCTTTTTTGTTTTCGTACTATTTTTGTATTTCAAATACTTGTTTAGTTGTTTGATAATGCTATTACTATTTATTTACAAGATTACGTTTATATCTCTTTCATATTTATATTTTCATTTATTCATTACAATTATTCTATTTGCTGAATATTTTAATGTTGACGTATCGCAGTTAATGATGTGACAAGTTTTTAGATTTGCTACTGGAAGGCGAAGTGCCACAGCAGCACCATTATTCCCAGTCAGAACACACATCATCTTTTGCGTTAAATGCGCTGAATCCATCATCAAAGAATGAGTCATGTCCAGCGCCCTGTTGGTTTCATGACGATTGTCAAATTTGTATTAAGGAGCAATGTATGTGGTGTCCAACGACTGCACGATGTGTTTCCATGGATGCTTATATGATCAATTTTCCTTATGGACAATGTCAGTCATGGGTAACGGCTACGAATATAGTCAGTAATCAACATGCGTGCCAACTGGGTAATTTTTTAATTGGAATTTTTTTCAGTTGTATGAAAAGTTGGAATTTATAGATATCAGTAAGGGGACTTTACAAGTAGTTTTTTAGGACATCTAGTATTTGAAATTCTTCTAAATCAGCAGAAAAAAATTCAGAAGTGAAAGAACAATTGAGAATAAGCAACTATTTGATATGATTTACATTACGGTGACATGTAACATTGTAGATCCCATGGACTGTTCAAAACAGAAAACATGTGCAGAATGCCAACGTGTAGGACCGAATTGTGGTTGGTGTGATGATGGTTCTGGGACTGGTTTGGGAAGGTGTCTACCAGGTAGTCTTGAAGCACCTGATAACGAACTTCTCTGCCCGAAAGATGGGAAATCAAAATGGTATTTCACAAATTGCTCAGGTATGCTAAAATATCAAGTTGTTTTGCTCAAAAATGGAGTATAAATCAGAATTTAGTGATTTTTATACCCATTGATTTCATAACCGAAGTGTTCTTTTCTTAACAAACATAAGAAGAGTTGTTTGGAACAAAGCCATGCAAATATTTGTTTAAATTAATTTTTGCATTCAAGTGGTCAATTACTGGTTGTCCTCAGTTGAAATTTGCAAACGTAGTGTCCTTTTACATAATAATTTGTTTGATAAATCTTATGATTCTATAGCTTGTCAGTGTAATGGGCATAGTAACTGTACATTGAGAAGGCGTTCACTTGAGTGGAATATCGAAGAACAGAGTTGTACACAATGTGATCATAACACAACTGGTGAACACTGTCAGTTTTGTGCTGATGGATTTTATGGAGATCCTCGGAATGGTGGGAGATGCGAAGGTTTAATTTTTATCACATTGGAAATTCTCAGTGTTTAGGTTTTCTTTCTGAGTTTAAAATTTTTTTGAGTTACGTAACTATGCTTTATTATGAATGATTCAAGCATTACCAGGCGAAATAAGACAGTTAATTTTAGCAAATGAGAAGTCATAAAAATTATAATACTAATACCAATAAATAGTTTTTCCAAATGGAATTATTTATTCTCGGAAAATCTCTATTGATATGAAATTCAGGAACTCTTTTTTTTGAAGGAAATCTCACCTGTTTTAGAATGTTTTTGCAATGGACAGGCGAAAATGTGCAACAGAGAGACCGGCGATTGCTACTGTACCACAAAAGGTGTTACTGGAAAGAACTGTAGTAAATGTGAACCAAAATATTATGGAGATCCTGAAAACAATCAGTTGTGCTACTGTGAGTTATTCTTTGGCAATTACAACAATATCATGAACGAGGAAATGGACAGATTTATTTTGGACGTACCAGTGGCTAATGCAGCGTTTAAAATTCTTATCTGAAGCTATAAGGACGTATAGACTCTCTTTTAGTGCAAGTTTTACTTTTTTTTTTTTTTTTTTGCATGCAGTCACGCTCAAAAATTGGACGAAGTTATTTTGGGAAAAGCTGATGATCCTGCTTTTCTCTTGCTATTTAATGGATGAAAATTTGGAGAAACGAACATAGTAACTTCATTTCTTTTCTTAAATTGTTCGAAATCCAATCTATTTTTTTGTTCTACTAACCTGAAATTTTTTAGATGAATTGACGGTGGATTTCATTTTCACATTTAAGCTTGATCAAGACGATCCGAAAGACAAATATGTGAATCAGATCAATTTCTTCAGCACACCACATAAAGTATTGCATAGTACTATTCAAAATATTCAGTTCGACCATTGAACATGAAATTGGAAAAGTTGATCTTTATTTTAAAACTACATTTCTTGTATGTTTGATATCTTATACTCAAAAATACTTTTAGAGAGATACTGATGTTCAGTTTACGGTAGTTTGTGAATCCCCAAAATTAGAGAAAGCATTAGTTTCGATGAGTATCAACTCATCATTTTTCGAAGGACATCCTAGTTCAAATAAATTGTTAATGACGAGGACTGTTTGTGATGAAAGTGGTATCCGGCGTGCATACAGTGCCAATGCTGAACCTGGATTTATTTTTGGAACTGATGCTAATACAACGTTTTTGGTTCGTCGAAATTGAAGATAGATTTTCGATACATTTATCTACTCAATACTTAATCATTACATTATATATCATCAATTTCGTTCATATATTTACTCTTTCATCCCATTAATCATTCATTTACCGTTAAATTATTTTATATCCTGAATATTATATATGTTTTAGGTGAAAGTTTATAACTTTTCTACCCCGATAAAAATACAAATTTCATTTTCACAGTCGCCTCCGATAAATTGGGTGTTATTTTTGTGATATTCGCTGCGTAAGTTTTTTTATTTGTGACACTTCACTTTTTTCATGATCTTTCTTGTACGTACTTCTGTCTACAATTAGCTCCAAAGAAATTATCTTAATGGCATCATATTCATAATCGTTGCCACTGCTGTAGTCCGAGTTTTCTCTATGATTTACTTTTTTATCATATTCTTTATTATATATGATCAGTAGTTATTTCCGGAGGCAGTAAAATATTCAGATTGGTTAATGTTTGCAGCTGTTTTGTTGTGCTCCTTGTTGTTGCGGGTTTGTTATGGATGATTAAATTACGAATTGAAGTATTCAGACGAAACCAAAGACGCTATGATGAAATTGAACAAATGGCTTCGCGGCCTTTCGCATCTGTGAGACTTGAACTGACTTCTCCACGAGCCAATTTGGTAAGTAATTGGAGAAATATATGCTATCTTTGGTTTCCAGTATCGGAATGTTAGCAAAAATAGAAATTTGCATCTCGTCGTGGTGTGCTACATAGACTGCCTAATCTGACAAAAAACCGTAAAACTTTTTGGTTGAAAAAAATGTTGCAAGGATTCATATCATATTTGTCCACTTTTTTTGTAAAGTACTATGGGATGATATGTTTTTAAAATTCAGTTTATTTGCAGATGGCTACTCCTATATCAGTTGAACCGTGCAGTAATTATCGTTCTGGTGTATTCACTTTAGCAGTTCGATTACCAACAGGAGGTCGACAATTTACGCCTCATGGTACTTCAGGTTTAGCAGTTGCATCTGCACTGTGTTTGCTGACGCAGGCACAGTTAGGCGTTCTACAAGCAGCAGAAACAAGTGATGCTAATCATAATCGTAAAACAACTTTGATGCGCTACATTCCATTTATTCGTTCTTAATAGGCATCAAATTCCTGTATTCATCTATCCAAAAATAATTATTTTTTCATATTTAAAGCGAATGTGATATTGCATTTTATGAAATGCCTTTATTGCTATATATATGATCCTTTGAGAATACTGTTTATATTTTAGGCCTCTCCATATCGCAAGAAAAAGAAATGATACAAAAATATTTAAATAGTTTAATGGGTTGAAAGTCATAGGACTATGAGCAAATCTATGCTCCGTTTGTTCTTGACTTAATTTGGAAGGTTCTACTAAAGAAAGCGTATGACGTTTTCGAGTTTTCTTTACTTGCTCACAATTTATCTATCTAGTGATTGATTTTAATTATATTATTATTGTTATTATTGTTTCTATTTTGTACGAAGTATTCATTCTGAATAATACTTTGCGCAAGGTATTCGATTTTGTGTTTGCAAGCTTAGTGAAAGTCTGAGAAGGAAAAAAGTTGCTGACTCACAAACGAAAAAGCTGCAACGCAATGTCACGCTGTTTCATTAACAGATTAGTATATTGTAATTATAGATACGATCGTTCAGGATTGGTTAATGGGGTTTGAGATTTAGTCACAGCGTTTTGGAAGTAGACAGATTTATTATGGTGACCATTTTTAAGCTTTTGTTGACGTTACATTTAGACAAAAGTGTAGAACAAATAAGTATGGGTCGGATTTTTATCGGATATGTTCAAATTACATTGTCAGCTTGATGATACCTAAATAAGGTACTGCTAATAAAATCTCAGAATGTTATCGTTAATTTCAATTCTTTACCTACATCATCACACTGACTTAATGCTTATTGGATGATAGCAATAGCAGTAATTATTTTTGTGACAATCAAAGTAAGCCGAACTGGTGATCAAACGATTGATTGATAGAGTGCAGTGCTGTTAACAACTGTTCTCTTAATTGCTAGTGCAAATGGCTTTCTCTGTTTTCTTAACAAGTGAATCTCATTGGCTTTCTATCCACCGGTACAGAAATCGAAGAAATACCATCATATGCATTGCAATTTGTTGAAGTTATAAGATATTCTGTTCTTGCAAGAAAAAAGGTTAAGCGAAAAGGAGGGGACAAGGAATTCATAATGGTATAAAATAATGAAATATTCAAATATGATTTTAGCTATTAAACAAATTAAAGCTAAATTGTATATTCAAAATTTAAATTTACCACCAAAAATGCGAGACATTTTCTTTTTTTATTTTAGCTTATAGTTTCGTTTAATAAAAGAAAAATGAAAATATTCATTAATCTACGCAATTTCTCTCTTTTCTTTTGTTTCTTTTTTTTTTTTGTTTCTCTTGATTAATTGGATTACTCGAACATTCATTAATATGAAATGAAGAAAATTTCATTTTCTACAGAATGTAAATTTTTTAATATCATTTTAGATGAAATTTTTGTTCGATATGAAAAAGAATATTTCATCGAAATATACTATCAATATTGCTTGAATTTTACATCCTAGCATTATCAGTTAATTACAACATTATGTCATTATGATATGATATGATATGGTGTTTATTCGAAGAAAAAAAAATTTAGCGCTGCCACAAAATTTTTATAAACGATTTTCTTGCTGTATAATGTTGGTTTTTATTGAGGAAGGAATAAAAAAAAAAAAAAAAGGAAGTCATCATTATGATATAAAGAATATTTTATCAGATCGAAATATGATACATCGAAATGATGAATTATTTAATGATGATAATGTTTGAATTTCAGTACAATCAAATGTTTACAATTTGAACATTATTATGTATCAAACGGAAATTATTTCAGCAAACATTTTCCTTACCAGGTGATGATGATATGAAAGATTAAGATATAAGACTAATTAATATGAGAAAGTATTATATTCTGTCAATGAACTGACCTTTTGCTTGTAAGCGTTCTAATGACTTTTTCAAATAATCACTTAACCAATATCATAACAATCTGTTTGATGAAAATAGGACTATTTATTTATATGTATATTTTTTTATCAAAGATTATTTGTTATCATTACCTTAATTTTATAAAGTATTTAAGAGTTAATGAAATATTCATATACTAGAGTGTATACCGTAATTATTATCATTCATTTTATTGTTTTGCCTCTTTCCATCTAGGTGTAAGAAGAATAAGAGAACAAAATCATCCTTATATCTGATTATTTATATATTGTGAATGTGAATTGAATTGAAGTTATCAGTTGATAATGCTTATTTGAGCAAGATATGCTATAATAAATGAAGCAAAAAATGTTTGCTAAATAATTGCGCATGATAAACAAACAATTTCCGAAATATTCGTTTGTTTTTATGAAAATCAACGAATGAATAAAAAGCAATTGTTCATCTGTGTTTATTTTATTCGTGATGTTGTTAAATGTTTTTGATATAATAAAATAAGTGGTGTTGAAATCATCTAAAGCAAAATTCTGAGATAAAATTTCATCAATATTTGACAGATATCAGACAATTGAATAGATTGTGATTAGAGATGCGGTGATTAGTTGAGTGTATTGCTGAAATGAAATGAGTGTACCTCTTCCCTTCCCGCCTTTGGAATGTAAGAAAAGATAAAGCAGTTGTTGCCTCCACTAAACAAACTTTAAACTATGTAGCTGATTAATTAGCCATGTTAATTGGTTGTTTGAAAATGCGCTTTGTGTCATTTGTTGACCTCAGGGTTATGCCATCCCGCACCAGATAATTCCTATCAGTAATCATTGGTTATCAATACATATATATAATGATATCTTTCCTATCTGATTCTTCACTTTATCGTATCAGTAATGAATAAACGATAAGAGCATTTGTTATTAATCGTACAATTTCATTACTAATAAGTAAGCAATAACTATTAGCAGTTGTAAATAAACATCTTTTATCAATTTATTTTCAAATAGTTCTACCTATTTCTTCTACTTCCTTCTTCGTTCCTTATTATTGTTGTCATTTCATTCTACTCGAAATCTTTGATTTTTGTTTTCTTAATCTATCCAAAAAGTCTTTATTTTTTCTTGAAATGATCTTTTAATGACTGAGTTTCTGAAAGAGCTTGTTATGTTGATTCCAAACAGATTTCTTTTAACAGTGCAGTAAATTTATCTTGGCAGGTAATAGAGCTATTTCCAACAGCGTTTTGTTAGATATGATTGATACGAATGTTATAACATTGAAATTTCGACAGTAGTCAGTTTTTTAAAGTCAGAATGAAAAACCAGTGATGAAATACAACGGTTGTGATTGCTTTCAAATAGTTTGAAAAGATTTCATTGTTGATTGATGAAAATGTTAAATTGTTAAAAGTGTGGTTATCAAAAAGTGATGACTTGGAAAAATGATACGATAAGCTTGCAATCAATGAATCCCATCTTATTAACGCATTTGTAAAGAAATATCTTCATAGTCGTCAATCAAATGAGAGGAAAAACGGTTAAAGTGATGTATTGAAATGAATTTAAGTTATTTAATAAAGGAAGATGGCTAAAAACAATGAATAATTTCCATTCAAATTAAGAAGAAAAATTAAGAAAAAACTGATCCCACGGTGAAGAACCGAGTGAGGCAAAATATGGATGGATAAGCGGATTCCAATTAGATCATCCCGTAAATTCATTATTCGTTTTTGAGATTCACAAGAGTGATCAATTGATTCTAATGATGATGGATGAACAGAGTCAATAATTATTATCCCAAGTAGACCGCTTGTCAAATGATCCATCAATTACTTAATTCATTTCTTTAAAAATTTGAGACCGCTGAGTTGTCGGTACCAATACAGTTAATGTGTATTCAAACTATCATATGTTCTCGAAAATAGAGGATAATCCCATTTTCTTGGGTTATTATTTTCTCATAGCAGGTAATGCTAAATTTCTCCAATTTCTTTAATTTCAAAAATCATTTTTGAAAATTTACATAAAATATCGTTATAACATTGTATTTTAGTGATATAAATAATACAAAATTCTTTAATTATATGCAACATTTGGGCTTTTCATTAAGGCCTAAGTTTTGAGTGTAAAAATGTATTTGTATTATTGTTGTTATCATCATACATTTCTATTCTTATTATAATTTCCATCAATGCTGAAATCAGAAATATTATAATTCATTAAACTTTAACTTTTATGAATCTATGATAAGTTATAAGTTATTCTTTCTCCTTTTCATATTTCTTTTTTAAGAAAGCAAATGTTTTCTTGTAATAATCATTATTAGAGGCTATTATTGCAATATAGTTGTTTTAAAAGAATTGAATGATAAAAGGTAATTTTACTATTCAAAAGATATGTGTATTAGATAATGTCGAAATATTTGGATATTAAAGTAAATATTATATAATTTCATATAACCATCCAAAATATTAGGTGTTGCTGTTTAATTTGATATGTGATAAAAAGAGTCAAATTTGAAATGTTACATAAAATGCTTATATAAAATCTATTATTCATTTTGTGATCCGAATGAAGAAACTGTTTTTTTTTTTTTTTTGCAATTCAGAATATCAAAGTGAAAATATTCATAATAATGAGCTAATATTCTACGCTATAGAATATTGAATGATAGATTATTAAGTTTGGCCTAAATGAATAGGAAGATTTGTTCCGGTTTGCTTAATCAACTATATTCTGATAACTGTTAACTTTATATCACTTCAAAGGTCAAAATATTTATAGATTAAAGGATGAATGTTTGAAAGTTCAGAAATATATCTAAGCTAAAGCCAGAATGATGAAGGATAAAAGACTAGCTAGAAAGGAGCTAAAACAGCCGTACCAAAAATTTTATAGACTGTTAATTGCTGATGCACGGCCAAGAGACCCAATCGAAGGAAGTGCAATCATAAATGTTTATTATGCGTTTTCGAGTATCGAATAATGCAAGCAAACAGGTTCCTTTGCCTGGACATTCTCGATGCAGCTGTTTCAATGAAATCAATTTATTACTGGACATTATCATTTAATATCTTCCCGCTCTAAAACTTTCCCTTTTTCCCTTTATCATTTACCCCGTCTTTCCTTACCCCGTTCCCCGCCTTCCTTTCTTATCTTTTCTTACTTTTTAACCTTTCCGATCCTTCCATCATTCTCTCGCAGTTCCCGAATTATTATTAAATCATCATGCCTTTCAAATCATGAAATATCACTAAAACGCTCTTAAATACATCAACTAAGATATAAGCTTGACAATTTTCGGTATTAATTTTTAACTTTGAAATATTTTGACAAATCTAATTGGAAAGAGAGCAATGACTTTAAATTAAACATTTTAACTGTGATATAAATATTACGCTAATGATGTTGACGAAATTGTAAATGTGAAGTTAAATGAAGGCATCTGATCTAGTCATTACATATTTATATATATTTGAATATGCCCTGAAGTAGATAGTTATCCTAGAAATTTCTCTGAAAGCCATCTGCTTGATACATTGAAAATCAATGGGAAATTTCGAAAGTTTTGTGGGTTTTGAGATAAGGAAAGTAATGGAAAGTGAAAGGGAAAGGAAGGGAGGAAAAAGGAAGGAGAAGGGCGTGAAGAATTGTGAGCCGGATCATCGAAATCGACATCAATTTCCGGATGAAAGAAGGAAAGAGGAAGAGCAAATCTATCTATCAGCATCCTTCATACCGATTGGCCAGTAATTTATTCGGAAGGAGGCATAGTACTATTGTTTATTTGGGCCCATATTGCATCATGCTTCTGCTCATTTTGCTTCCTCATGGGGCCAATTCTCTTTCCTGGGAATGAAATCCACCGTTCTTTTCAGAAAAAAATATGCAAATTGATAAAGATTGCGGTAATGGGAAAAGCTGGAAATTAACTATTAAATAATGAATCTACTTTTAGCTTTATCCAATCATTATGATAATTACTTGATTAGCACATCTTCTATTCCTAATTTATTTCGTTCCATTTTTTCATTATTTTTCTATCAACTTATCCATCCTCTCTTTCATTTCGTACAATTTTAAATAATTGGCCCAACTACAGTCATTTAGCTTTTTATCTTCCTTTGTACTTTATTCCTATTTATGATATGAGAATGCCATCAGTTAGTACAATGGATGAATACAGTAATCATTGTGCAATTTTCTTATATTATAGAAGACTTGCTATAAATTAAGTCAAACAAATATCTTGTTGGCTTTGGATTTGAAATTCAAAATTGTATTTCCGCATTTTCTTTTGAATTTTCAAACTAAGCAAATTTTACTTTCATTTTAAAAACCAATTTTATCTTTTATCAATTGATACTAATCAGTTGAAATAATTTTAGAAAGAATATAGGAAAAGTTTAGTAATGCTATTTAAAGAAATGTTTTTATTTCATTCAAAATTTAAAATTTATATTATTTATTTGACAATATTTTTGAGAAATAAAATAGGACAGCAATAATGCTTTCGTTTAATTAATTATAGCTGTAAGGAAATATATTGATTTATCAAATTAATATTTCCATTGATCTTTGGCACATTCATGAATATCAAAAATTGATACTACACAAGCCATATTTTCTTTTTGTAATAAGATATATCTTAAATTTATATTTATAAGGAATTTCATGTGAAAAGTATACCAGTTCTGCTTCATATCTCTCAAGTATCATTGAATCTAAGAAAACCTTCTGAAGGAATTAATCACTGATCATAAGTTTTATGTTGAAAAAAAACACTATTGGTGTTTATTTGTTTAAATAACTATCAAAATAAATTAAGAAATTTTTAAAACTTTGATTTTAATTTTCAATTCAACTTTGACAATACCGCATTTTACTATTTGTTTTGACTTAGGAAATCTTTTGCTGAAAGTTTGGAAAGTATTAAAACTACTAATATTTTTTTATCAGTGACAGAGTTTCTACCTCACAGATTCTATCATACTGTATCATTATACATTATATCATACTACTTATTAACCATATAGTAAAAAGTTTTTCAAATTTTTACTTTATTAAAATGCAGAAGTCATTATTTGTAGATCTTATCTGTTTTGTAATCTTTAAATTGCAGCTGACTTTAATTTTTCTCTTTTTTTTTTGATTTTTTCATTTCGTAGCAATATTCATTAATAAATCTTCAGTGAATTAGTTTTCTTAATGAAAATAAACAAACCAACAACTAACAGTTCCCGACCAATTTGTCAGCTCACAACACAACACCTGTTAATTTTTCACGTCATAATGATGGTAGTGAAGCAATAAATCTTGAAAAAGCCTTAGTTATGTGAACAAATAGATTATCTACATTAGCAAAAATTTAGCAATCACTCAAGAATGTTAAGTTTATCCTTATTTTTAACCTGCGATTATCTATCAATATCAGACAAAATGTCATTTCAATGTTGTAAGGAAGTTCATGAACAAAATCATGTTAATTTATTATGTTTTGATAGTTGAATATGATCTTGACTTCTTTCTATTTTAGATTTGAAATAAATTCTGAATATATCAGAATAAAATCACAATTGATCGGAAAGATTAGATTCATAATTATTCTTTAAATTCGGGAACATAACGAAAATTTTGGGAATTGCGTGTTAAAAGTAAACAATATGCTTGTTGTTACAAGACCAATTTTTTTTACTTCGTTCTTTTTGAAATTCAGAAGTTTCATGATAAGCTTCTATCTCATTTTTGCTAATATTTTTAAAATTACAAAAAAAAATAGGAGTAGTTGAAATCGCTGAGAGAAAGATTATTTATCACAATGGATCTGGTAAAGCAGAAGAGTTGACATAAGCTTGGGAGGTATCCATTGATCAAATTAGGTAATTAGGAAATTTTAAAGGCGATTAAATTGGCAATAAGAAAAGGTTAATGGCAATTTGGTGAGGGCACCAGCTGCTTAATTAATTCATTTCTTGTAATAAAACTGAGTAAAGCAATTCTCTATATCTTTGCCAATGTATCATCATATCAACATGCGCAATCTCAAGATTTGTTAATCAGGTTCACTTTTGACAGCTACTAGTAACAGCTGGATACGGTAGCATTATTATTCAAAGTAGGCGACTGCTCTGATTCCACCCATGTTTTTTTTTATTTCTTGTCGTACCTTTTAATATATTTTCCAAAACAATGGAAGAATGGAATAAAAAAACTTAAGAACAGTTGGAATGAAAATGAAGATTTATGGAATATGGATAATGGTGATAGGGATGAGAAGAAGGGAATTGGATCTGATAATTTATATCTAGAAGGGATAAATGAGCTATATATTATTGCGGTTAAATTTATTTCCCACCCAAAAATAGCGATGCAATGACATTTTTCTTTGCAATTTTGACGCCAATCAGTACTAAGGTTAGTCCATCGATTAAAGCTAGAAGGTCAGATTTTATAAGAATCTATCAAACTTTCGGATAACTGCTTATCGGGTTTAGCAGGATTGTTTCCTAACATTGTATTTACCGTGATATTGCAATCGCATAGCTCGCAAACTTATAAGAACTTAGAAAAACGGAAGGCAAATTTTGATGAATATGATAAAGGGCAGAAAGTCAGAAAGGAAATAATGATGAGATGGAATTCTTACTGTGCTACATATCCACACCTTGTTATCCATGTATGGAGTGAGTATCAGAAAGAAGCAATTAAACATTTCAGTGAGCTATTTGAAAGTTGTTAAAAATGAAGGGAAAAGCATTTAGGAGCAAGTGGCAATTATAATGACCCATCAATTTCACTTATTAGATCTGTTTCCCAGAGGAGGAGCAGAATCCCATTGGATGATAATGGTTGGAGGATGGATGGGTTGGTGTTGTATCGGCAGCGGTACCCTCATTCATTTCCCAATCAACTCGCTAGTTCCATGATATTTCATCCCATGCATTAATGCTTTTCACTTGTCAAATAAAATTCCAACACTTTCCAAGAATTATCATCATCGTAAATTGTAATCAGTAGTAACCTTTTATCAGTAATATTAAACTATCATTGCTATTATCATTTCCATAATTTTTTTATAAATATTATTATAATTATCATTATTAAAACATTATCACATTATCACATCCATCATAAACATTTTTGACAAAATAATATGATCATAATTATAGTCATTACCGTTTTCGTTATCATTATCATTTTTGCTGTTGTATTAGATGATGGTGGTGTTAACAGCAAGAGCAACACTACAAAACTGCTGAAAGTAAAACAGTTTAGATGAATGTGGGAGGTACCATTTATCGTTTCTGATGCCTGATAAGTAAACGGTAAAGACAGGAACAAGTTTTCTACTACTATTGCAGTTCTTTTGCCACCTCACTGCAAGTAATTGCGGTTGGTACGAGTCCGACGACATTTCTATATTAGGATTTATGCGGATGGGATGGGCCTTAATGAATTTTTTTATTGTCTCTTACCGGTTTCTATCTCATTTGCCGCCCTCAACTTTTGTGTAAAACATTAAAATGATACCATTTGTATCCGAAAATTGCGACCGCCTTCATGTTATTGTTTTGCATTCATTCAATTTGATAACGTAACTTTTGACATAAGAGTAATTGATTTTTTTTTTTTTGATCTGAATCAATTCATTACCCATCTCTACAATTACTTTCATATATGCATATTCAAAACATAATTTATAGTGATAAAGTTGCAAAATATCGCCATATATATAATATGGCAACAGTAGTAAATGATAATTCTTTGATTATCATTTACACATTATTCATAATAAATTCAATTGTAATTTTAATATTTTTCTTTTATTTTTATTTTTATTTTTTTATTTTTTTTTTTAGCAATTTAACAGCCGTAGCCGATGTGTACCATTGGACTGTCAAAATCAAACAGCAAAACATCCAAAAAGCGTCCTTCAGTGTTGAAAATATATTATCGTGTAGTTCATTTTCTCACAGGTTCATTTTTTTTTCTTTCAATTATTAAATTTACATGCACCACACCTGCTCTGTATACATTTAATTACAAAAATTGTGTCGATTATTTTTAATTGTTAATTAATAATCTTTATTAATTAATTATAATAAAGTAGTTAAATTTAGCGATTCTTCTCCTAAAATTCCTAAACCATCGCCGGTGAACCCGCTTGTTACAACCTCTGTAGTTACGATTCCATCTGTTTCACGAATTTCGCAATCTGATACATCGAGTTCCGGGTATTCGTTAGCAACTGATCCAGCTGGAATGTTTTTGTTGCCTACCTATATTCATTCTACACCTAGTGGTACATCTGCAGATAGTTGTTCCGGATCAACAACTGATTCGTTCCTCGCACATTATCCTTGGCAAGCAACTTCATCAGAACAATCCTCATCTCCTCGTAAGTAAACAAATTTTCATCATTCTTTTGTCCATCTCTTGCACAATACTATGTGGATTGATTTCCTGATTCCTATAAATCTTTCAAATAATTAAGTATCATGAAAATTATAACTGTTTTAACAGACTTCATTTACTTGTTCATTAATTTATCTCTTTATTTGTTGCTTCAGCTGAACATGAAAGTTTAGCAGCAATGGGTATAACCAAATGCTTATTGCGGAAGCATAAGAATAACCGTAAACCGAGGACACCATTCAGTACTCAACAGTTGCTGTCACTAGAACGAAAATTTCAACAGAAACAATATCTCTCAATTGCTGAACGAGCAGAATTCAGCGCATCCTTACAGCTTACTGAAACACAGGTCAAAATATGGTTTCAGGTAAGTATCTTCTCAGTTATACGGTCAAATAATTTATACATTCCTATAATAATATTTTATTTCTTATTATTTGCTTACGAATTCTATCAATACTTACATCACCTATATTTCAATATCGCTATTTTTGCTTATAAAGCGATAATACTACTAATTTTTCACAGTCAGTTTTGAAGTTCCTAACTCTTATGGTATAACTATGCGAACTATTGTAAAAATGCTTGTATTTTCA
This sequence comes from Dirofilaria immitis, assembly GCA_024305405.1. Lineage (NCBI taxonomy): Eukaryota > Metazoa > Nematoda > Chromadorea > Rhabditida > Onchocercidae > Dirofilaria > Dirofilaria immitis. The sequence continues at coordinate 2,623,454 of JAKNDB010000110.1, forward strand.
CTTTAATAGTTTGTTCATAGAAATCAAAGTTTAGAAAAATGAGAAGAAAAAGCATTAGAAAAGAGTAAGGTAATGCAGTGGCATATTTGCTGCTTTAGAAAAAGTTTGAAATTTCAAATTTTCATTGGAAAGTGTGATTTCTTAAAAAATGAATTAATATATTGTTGTATTCATATAATATAATATAATATAATATAATATAATATTCTGCCAGTAATTTATTGTAAAACATTTCGACTTGTTTTAAAATTCAGTTTTGAAAATTTCTCTTTGTCATATAATGGCTTATTATTGTATGAATACATTTCTTATTATCTATTGTTAGCCTATCAATCTAAATTCTGATTGACCTTTAACACATTGCTATTTAATAATAGACCTGTAAAATCCATCTTTCTTTCACGGTAGATAATATGCGTTTAAAATACCTATCAATAAAAAACGATTTATATCTCTATATTTTTGTAAGATCATTCAATTTACTCCAAGTAACCTATAATTTCGTTATCAGCAATAATAAATCTTGGCACATTATGCACTTTACTCTGTGTATTTCCATCAAGATATTAATCAATTCACTGATTATATCAATGATGGTGTCGGCTATTGAATATTTATTCAATAATTTACTTTGTCAAAATATCATTATTCTATTCGCAATCTTCTTAGATAACAAGTGAAGTTGCGAAACTAAAATTGAGAATGAATACTTGATAAGAAGCATTTCCAGGGACTTAAATTGCTAATAATTCGTTAATAATTATAGGTGATGATGAATCATTGTAAATTATTTGCTGAAAAGTGCATTTAAATAATGATGAATGGATAGTGGTTGTTAGCTGAAGTTGAAGATGGCACCCCTAGGAGTTAGAAAAGTGGGAATCGAGATAGGAGGACAAGAAAGTAACCGGAATACCCAAGATTAGAAGATCAGGAAGAAAGGACTTTCGAATAAGTAATGTTTTTCATCGATTAAATGATGATGAGAAGAGAAACAAATTTTTAAGTAAATGGATATTATCCGCGATTAAGCAATCAGGAGCGGCATTTTTGATCTTTTGTCGGACGATTTTGGAAGTTTCATGAAACAAGACGAGGTAATACATCTCATTATGTTAATTCTCATTAAATATTAATTCCATCCAAATCATAGCTCATTATAAACTGTTTCCGCAGCAGAATAAACAATTTTCAGCCATAAAACCAGGTGATATCTATTTAATGCTTCCCAGTTTTCCTAATCTCCTATGAAGACTCTGACAATAATTGATTCACCTGAAAATAATGTGATGAGCATTTTAACGAACAGCATTTCGTCATAATAATTTACATTAATGTCTTGTATGTGAATGTGGGCTAACCCTTTCAAAAAAAATTGCTGTTCCTTTTTTTTCTTTTTGCAAAATTGTTACAAAATCATTTCATTCCCATTTTTCATTATTTGTTTTAAGAGTAAGATAAGATGGCAATTTTTTAGCTTTCTAATTTCAATTTAACAATAATATCATTTTATGATTAAAATTATTTGCTACTCGATTGTTCCACGATTAGATTGATTATTATTACTGCTAGCGTAATCTTCTTAATCAATTATAGCAATAGATTATTGTTTCGCAATAATTCACACATATATATGATTAAAATTATTCCTTCTTAATTTCAACATTTGAATCTGAGCAAGTTTCTGTCCCAATCATTTATCTTTCCATCCTTCTGAAAAGGTGAAAAAAAAGGAAGAAAAATGAGAAAAATATTGCTTTGTCATATCATTTAATCATATCGGCTCCTCCTTTCTTACATTTCTTACTTCCTAAAACTTTCAATTATTTCCCATTGTTGCTGCAAAACTTCAGCTTTAACTTTTACAAACTTAATCTGTAATTTAAGCCATATTTTTCACTATGAAAATGTGACATCAGGTACAGTAAGACCATTCGTGACGCGTACCCATAGATATATACATACACACACACACACACGCATACACACACATACATACATACATACATACGCACATACACACATACATACATACACGCACATACACACATACACACACAATTTATGTAACCAAATAGTATAGACAAACGTAGAGATAGATGTCCACAGATATACGCAGACAATGATAGATGGAATGCGCATAAACAAATATTAGCAGACATCGATGTATGGGGACAAATACGAACATGCATACATGTGCAAACATACGCAAATATACATACATACATACATACATACATACATACACATACATTCACACATGCAGACATACAAAATTTTCAGTATGTGTTCATTTCGATCATACGGTAATTTATGATTCGTAGAATGAGCAAAAATACATGCAGAATTTTGTAGACAGCAAGCAAATCAGGCAGAGACATAGTAAGCTAAAAAAAAAATATATATATAAATGATACTGTGATAGTGAACTGAGAAAAGTAGGTTATAAGTAATTGAATGATAGTTGTTAAAAAAAAAAAGTTATGCATGTGAAATTAGTCTAAAATTCTGTCCTTTTATTGTAGAAGGGATTAGTAGGATTAGATGAATGACCATTTACTACGATATAATGGTCATGTCCGATATGAACTTATAATTCATATAGGTCAATGATCATTTTCATAGAGTATTCGTTTATTGAAATTGTTGCTACGATGACGAATAGTTTAACCTTTTTTTTTTTTTTTTTTTGCTTTATTTACAATGTTAATAACTATTATACTTATATTTATATAAAATATTTTAGGCTAATTTTGTTATTCTTTTTTTGAATTCTATGCCTATTTACTATGAGGAAATTGTAAGATAATATCATTCCTTTATCTTATATATAATATATATAACTTAAGATAATTCAAAAAAAAGAACCTTTATATCTACTTTCACCTTCAATAGTTAGGGTTTTTTTCCCTCTTTCTCTGCCTATTATGAAGAAAATAAATGATGAAGTTTATTTGTAATAATTAAAGGTCAATGGTTAATACTAAAAGATTGGAAGTTAATAGGCGAAGAAGCAGGAGGGGCTAGAGCTTACATGAAGAATCAGTTGAATAGCAATAATATAAGATAAATTAAGTGTGCTCTTGATATTGTAGAAACAGGTGTTTGTGTACATGTGACATATATATATATATATATATGCATGTGCATGTATATGATTCGAGAAAATAGAAAAACATGAAAACAAATGACAGTTGACAGTGAAAAACCATTTACTGAAAGTAATCCAATGGTGCCACTGATTTATGATGGATGACTTTCTTAATAAATGCTTTTTATTATGCTCGCTCTTCTTATTACCATTACCTTCCTACTCATACTATTATCCTAATTTCATCATTTTTAAGTGAGAAACATATTTGGAATTCAAAACTTGAACTGTTCGATGAAGAGACTGATATTTTGTCTAGTTGCCATTAACAATTTATCATTAACAATTTTGATAAGTTCCACGCTTTATAGCCAATCTTGTCCTCAAACATTAATATATGCAGATAGATGTCTATTTCCTTACAAACATATGAATCTTTTTTCTATATTCATTTTTCAATGATTTTTTTAAATGAACCATTTAAAGCTGTTTGTTACATTTCTGAGATAGTTTTCCTTAGCAATACATTTGCATCGTAATCGTGCTAAACTTAAACTATTACAAAATCAGAAACAAATTGTAACTACAGTATTACTTTTCGACAGATTAAATTTTTGTAGACAAAAAATTTTTGCAAAATCAAACTCTTGAAAATAACTAGAAATTTTAAAATTACTGAAAAAGAATTGGAATGGAAATATGCATTTTGCATATAAACTTTTAATTGTTTGCCCTTTCTTTGAAACTTCTCTCGTGCCGAGAACGACCTTTGCCCGCAAATCGTGTGAGACATCCCGCTGGGTGACACGCAAAAGAATTGGCCTCCATATACCACCCATACTTTTCACAGCTGCCAAATCACAAACACACACATTTGCATTGTCGATAGTTTTTGGTAAATTAGAAACACACATTTTAATTTATCAAATTTCCGCTAAGAAATACGCATGTAGTAAAGCGAAATTTCATCATTACATTGATTCATCTTCAAATAATCGAAATTCAATCTTAAACCATTAAACCATTGAAATTTACTGAATTTATTAATATACATAACAAATTGCTAACCATGCTCACTTCTACTGATTTTATTTTATGATAAGTGGTACTCAATAATATGATTTTATATCGAGTATTATTCGATATTTCTTTATATTTTTTAATAATTTCAAATATCGCAATTTGCTTTAAATAAATTCTGATATTAAATTTGTAGGTAAATTAACCTAAGACATAAATAATTAAAAGAGGTAGAATATTGATTTTATTTGAATTCTTGTTAGAATAATTGAACGATACATTCCGACAAATGTTTAAATTTTGATGCGAATAAATATGTACTAATAAGTTTCGCAGTATTCGTTATTTCAACATAGTTTCTTAAAGGACTTGAAATAATATGTTGAAAACAATAAGCAAATACCTATACTTTTTTTTTTAGAATCGTCGAGCGAAATCGAAGCGACTTCAGGAAGCAGAAGTTGAAAAAGTGAAATTTGCTCAAGCAAGCGCATTTGCAGCAGCAGCTGTTGCAAATGCAGCCGTAAGTGGTACTTCAAAAACTTATATTCCATTCGCTTACAATCCTCACTGGTGAAATTCAATTGAATTCATATCTTTTGTTTGTTGTAGTTGTTTTTTATGTTACAAATTAGTTTTTGTTGTATAGTACTGTCAAATATTTTAAGGTTAAAGAAGATGTTTCAATAAGAAAATATATGATAGTTAATGTTAATGTGATTTAACCAAAAAAAAAAAGGCAATTTATATGAAATGGAAGGAAATAGAAATTGTAAGTATGGAAAGCTGAAAATGATTAAACATGATAAAGATGACCTTTAAGTTACACTAGTTATAGTATTTTAATAACTTTAGAATTATAATACTACTTTCTAGTTTATTGTTTATCTCTTATATCGTCCTGCTATAGAGTACCGTATTTTTGTACAGTACTAAAGCTGCATATCAGATACCGTTATATAATTGATCTCTGACAGGTTGCTGGTATCAATCGTTGCTATAGTAGCAAAAAGTGAGCTACAATACAACATCGGGATACTTATTAAGATCAGGGAATTCCTAATTCAGTCACCATGTATGATTTTTACGAGATCTTCTTCAGGTTTGAGATTTTGTCATTTTCTAGCTTACGATCATCATGATTTTCTTTTCCGTGCTTCGACTTATTGTGCTTTAAAGATTTCAAAGGATGTGATTTAGCTTATACGTAATAGAAAACTATACAATTCATGGAATTTTTTTATAAATCAAAATTTAAAAATGTTGACTATATGTTGATTTGAATCAATGGTATTCATTGCTGCTGGTTATAAAATGATATCGTTTGAGCTATGAAGTTTTATCAGATATTTATCAGAGTACTAGTATATATTTAATGATAAGAAGCAAAAATATTTTTGACTTTCTAAGTAAAAATCGATTCTCTTTGATAGCAATTGAATATCAATATTCATTTACATCCATCGTTTGCTTTGTTTAAGTGAATGAGAATGGAAATATGTCTCGAAGAAATGAATTCATAAAAAGAACGCTTGAAAATTCTTTTGGCTTTTAAACAAAAAGCTTGGGAAAAAAACAATCTCCATATATAATAATAACAAATAAACCAAATATATATATATATATATATATTATATTGATTTGGAGAAATAAGCCAAGTTAAGAGCCTTGCAAAGTTTTCTTTTTTCCTGTAACATTTTTCATAAATTTTGTCTGCAAAAGTTTAATTTTTTGCTCCATTCTATATGATTGAGTATGCTCTAACATCTTGTAAAAATTGTTCATAATGTAAACATGGTAAATTCCTGAATGATATCTCATTTTTTTTTTCTAATCAGTTCATTTGTTGATTCTATAATTAGATTTGTGGTATAGAAAAGTAGCAAATTTAATAAAATGTGAAACGAATTCTTTCATTCAATGAAATAAACCAAAAAAATATGTTAAATTTTTCAACGAAAATATTGTCCATTTATATTTTAATCGTTTATCTTTTTATCAGAAGCTATACGAAAGCTAAGATATATAAAATGCATAATGTATCTTGATAATGATGCTATCGCGTTATAATGATATTCAACCATTGTTAGTTTCGAAGGAAGACCATAATGTTAACGGATCGTTTAACGATCTACTTTAATATTTTACTGATTACATTTGTGATATCACAGATAACTGTGATTATTGACCTTTACTTTCAATGCATTTAAAATAATGATTAAATGAATGACTTTCATAAATTCGATAATGTTAAATGGACATTTTAATGGTTGACTAACAAATTGTGTTGTGATAATGCATACATAATATTTCATTTTGAAACAATAACAAATTTTGATTGAAATTTCTAATCAGTTTTTGATTTAAAAAGAATTATCCATATAAAACTAAAAATTAATTTTTAAGTTTTTGAGAATCGGCAAAATTCTTCTCTTACATATCACTTCAATACAAATTTAAAATACTCATAACTTTGATAGTAATAATATAATGTTGACAATATCAAAGCACTAATGTGGTAAATCCAAACATCTTGACCATATTCTTGGTAGGCCTGAAAATATGAGAATATTCAACTTGAAGAATAACTTTGACTTTTAAAGTGAGATATATAGATTAAGAGTACGACGGTTGATATTTTTGTATAAAAAAATATAAAAGTCACAGCTGTCCACTGAGATGTCGACAACTCGGCGCCCTCGATCTTTCCCTTCTTTCTTGTTCATAATATGAAAATTAACTGTTGGGAAACGCAGCACTATTTTGTAACTGTTGGAATAAAATCATTAATTACGACAATCTCTTTTTGGTAGATGTTGAGAGTGGAGAAAGGTGAAGACGAAAAAAGCGCTTGTAATTGACACTTTTATTTTTCTGCCTTCCGGAATCTCTTCATTCTATCAATGCAATGATGTTGATAAGCATTTAACGACGCATCTTTTCCGCTAATACTTTCAATATACTTTTACGACAATATCAGATAAATCCGCTTTTACAAGCAGCTATGATAGACAAAACCGCCCTTATAAACAGAAATATTATTAATACGTCTTTTCATACACATAGAATTCAATTTGAATTTAAAATGTAATTTGAATGGTATATAAAATATCAGAGAGAATTACGTAAAAATGAAGGAAGATTCGCATTCCAACTTATCATACGATCCTGCTACTTTCGAATTTTATTTTACAACGCCTACATAGTGTCGCAAAATCTTTCACGATTATAATCTTAAGAAATGCGGTCTATTATAATTACGAAATATTAAAACAATGATAGAATCGAAAAATTTGACGCAGGTATTTGATGCGTGGAAAGGGAAGATGGAAAGTAGATAGTTGACAGCCGTTATAAATAATATTGCAAATTTTAATGAGAATTCCTCTTTCTAATGAAATATTTCGTTTATTGATGGCGTAGTGCAAAATGGCTGACGGATTTCTCCATCAAACTAATTAACTCATTTTTAAATGTAATTTAAAAAGAAAAGAAAAGAGAAAGAGAAAGAGAAAGAGAGCGAGAGAGAGAGAGAAGAGGGAGAGAGAAAGGAAAAAAATAAACAAACAATGTTCACGGCTATTCACTGAAATGCCAAGAAAAATTAGAATTTGATATAAATCAAATACATTTTGCATTAGTTTTTACGCACATTTTGTCGGCATCATTACCTTATGTGAAAAAATATTATCACACTTATCGGTTGAAATGAGGGAGGGAATGTAAGAAAGGGTCGAGAGGTTGCGTATCAATTCGAGAAGTAATTTCGAGTATGGTTAAATGATTGCCGATAATTAACTAATTCCCAAATGTTCTCTCCATAAAATGACCTCATCTTGCATGTGCATTATCAGCCATTTTCTATTATTTACGTTCATTTCATTCATCCCTTCTTTAAACTTTTCAGCATTATGTTTATTACCTAATTATTCGAGCAGTCCTCATGATACATATATATTAATTAAATAAATTGCCATTTGTGCTATTTCGTTTTCTTTAACCGATCTTTTCTCTCTCTCTCTCTCTTTCTCTCTTTCTATCTCTCTTTCTATTTCTCTTCTTCGTCTTCTCCTTTATTATTATTTTTTTTCGATTCCTTTTTTGAAAGAAGATTAACTTCCTTTCAATGTATAAAATTGATATGAATATTTACATTTAATAAACATCATATATAAATAAATGTTAGATAGAATTATCCATAGTTGATTTATATTCTTATAAATATATTCATAGATTATATTCAATAACAATGTTGCATGCTATAACAAAATCTTTAAAATAAATTTGATTACTCTTTTTTTTTTTTCCTAACTTTATGATCTTCTCGAGAAATATAGCAATATGTTGTGCATTTCTTTTCCGTTAAATATTGCCATATTTGATTTATTTCCTTTTTCTTCATTACTTTCTTCCTCAATAACATTTGTTTTCAGAAAACCAATAATTTTTGTTGCCAATAAAATAGTATGATTTTTGAGAGGATAAAATAATTTATAGATGATTTCATTTTTAAAATAAACTTTATTAAGAGAATTCTCAAATAGATAGTTATCCTGAAATTATTATTATTACTGAAATCAGACTACTTCTATGGATATGGTAAAGTTAGAGGGTAGGAAAAAATTAATCACTAATGACTACTGGTTTCCATTATCATCATTGGTTATATCGACAGAATGAATAATCCATACATTTTGTCAGCAATGCTTTATCTATATTGGCAGCGTCTAATACATGAAAATATATATACATATATATATATATATATATACACACACATACACACACATACACACACACACACACACACACACACACAAAATACATATAAAAACATATACGTACATGCATACATACATACATATATGCTATATATATTGAAGGGAATAGAGATGATGACAATATTGGCTCTGAATGTGCATGTTTCTACATAGGACAGGACATTTAGTGAGATAAAAATAAGTGGGTGGCATCAATGCGATGCTTAAAAGCATGAAGGTCTAATTTATTGCTCATGAAGGTCTAACTTAGTTCATCAAATTCTGGCCAACTAGCTACCCAGGCTGAATTCAATTGCTGCTTTGACACAGTTATTTAGTCACTTCTGGTCCAATGTCGATTTCATCAAGTTCATTGCCTTCTGCAACAAGAGAAGTAGCTTATCCATCTGAAACAATTCATCATCATGAATGTATTGAATTGCTCATGCCGGAACATATTCGTAATAATCTTGTCATGTCTACAGTTTTGGAAGAAATGCCTCCTCAGGTACGTATTTCTTTATTTCTTTTATTTCTCTCATAAATTTACATCCAGGCATTTGATAATGGATTAGCAATTATCCGATGTTCAGATAGCATATATTTTTAAAGTAAGATAGTGAAATTGTTTCTCGTATTATTAATTTAATAAACCCATAAAATATCATTGAGTAGATAAGATTGCCGAAAGTATAGACTTCATATATTTCATTCGTTTCTGTTTTCTTTTTTTTACATTTATTTTAATTTACCCCAGTAAAATTCATATTTTCGGAAAAAATTCAAAAGCTATCACGAATTAGGAAGATTAATAGCATACTTGAAATATTCATCGAATTTTATTTTTCATTTAAAACAGTACTTATGACCATCATGTTAAAATTTGAGTGAAAAGGGGATAATCAATAGGTGCTACTAGTTGAAAGTATTGATAGGTATTTCAGATATTTTATTAATGCAAGACTTCTTTCTATAAATTTCAACTATCTTTCGCAGTTTGAAAAGATTTTTTTATCAACAAAAATGGAAACTTTGCAGGCGCAAACTACACATCGACCAGTAGTTTTGGCTCATGCATCAGACAGCAGTACTTCGCAACACGGTAAAAATGAAACGAGTGGAAAAACTTAAGATCATTTCAGTCGCCGCTTTCCTATGAAAATAATTTCATGATCCATTCAGTAGTGTATAAACGCTTATTACGTCAGCATTTGAGCATTATTAATAATAATACCAATATGGAATCCTTCGAAGAGCATAAAAACCGTTTGCAATTTCCCAGAGCATTCTGATTTTTGTTGGCAGAAAATTATTTATGCACAATGAGGCAAAATCAGAAAATACGTCAAGAATTTCTTTTGTGGAAAAAAAACCGTTAAGTAGATGAGAGGAAGAGGGACTTAAGTTTAATTTTTATTTTCGAGAAAAAGAAAATACCCGTGGCCGCTAAAATGCTTGCGCACTTAGCTACTAATTTATGCCGCAATCACTAATTTCTTGTTCAAATATTTGACAGCTATTGCTTGCATTAATTGTAAAATTTCACAGGTATGCACTTCATAAGTAATAGAAATTGATATATTGCATGATCTGAATTTTTCTCCATACCTTCATATGCTTTCTGTCCATGATTTCAGGACCTCTCTTCCAGAGAGAGTCAAGTATTTTCCTAACAAGAATATTCACTGATTGAAATGTACGACATCAATCCGATAAATTATTTCAGCAGTATTCCACTAAAACATTGCCAAATTATTAAATGTAAATATTTTGCTTGAAGTTTTATTTTCAGCACCATTTCCAATATCTAAGTAACAAATCCAAGATGACAATTCCTCGGAATAGGGAAAATGAGCATTTCATACCAACAACAAATTCATGAATATATAAATAAGGATAACAGTAAACTAGCTTTACAGAAAAAAATTTTGCAACTAGCTGTTATCGGAAAAGCACTGACATAAGGTACATAATTTATATTAACAATGTAAATTTAATATCACATGCAAAACAATTAGACGTTCCGAACCGTGCTAAGGAATTTTGTAAAAAACATGAAAGCAAACGAATTCATCTCATAAACAACTATAAGAACTAAACATTATTAAAGTTAATATATTATTAGAGTGCCATTAACTTATTTCTGAATAGCGTAATTAAAGCAGCGAGAATATAATTTGATTAGCTTCCAATGAAATAGGAAATGAAGACAATTTCTTATGATTTTTACAAAAAAAAATCTAGCAGAGCATTGATAGCTGCATGCTATATGACTACTTCGAGAGCAAATCTGAAATAACCTGAAGTTAACGTGCTGCTTATTAGAAAAGATAAACGAACATTACAAGTCTTTTAGTAAAAAAGTTGATTGCAAGCACACATCAACTGTAAAATTATACACAATACCTCTAAAAACTTTTTCCATTTTCATAAAGTGGCCTTCAATAACTTTTTTAAATTCTATAATACAAGAAAAACTACTAATTTGAATCAAAAGCACAAACCACTTAAGCAGTTAGCTTAGAGAACTTCACATCACATCACAGTTCGCGTTTCGCAAATGATCTTTTGTGTTTCGTGGTCGTACAAAACGTGTAATGTATTTACTTGCTGAATTGAAATATGGAGTCGTATACTCACGCCTAATAACATTGCGCATACACAAATCCGCACCAGAGGCGAACGATCTTACCTAAAAAATATAGCTTCTAAATAACGACGATATACTGAGAAAATTCAATATATAAAGAAACAATAATTTAAAAAGCTGAATTTCGATATACTCCATTCCAGTAAGGAATGATCTAAAAATAACTCCGTTTTGACTGTTTTGATGAAAAATTATCAATAATAGCAAGAAATATTCAAAAGAAAGTCCAATTTCGTCAAAATACTGCTTCGGACTGTAATGTTAAGCCTATGAACAGGTAAGCCAATATAGAAACTTCCTCTCCCTATTATTACATCAAGAGTGGCTAAAGTGAACAGAGCTGATGTTGTTTTTATTACTAATAATCAATAGATAATGATACACCAAATTCTTATAAAGCTTTTACCAAACTTCAGATTTTTTTCGATAACAAAGTCATATCAACATATATGTTATTAATTAAAATGGTTTTAGGATTTCAATCTTCAGAAACATGCTAGTAAATATCATCACAATAGTAATGCTAAGGCACGAAAAACCGCAAAATATTTCTTGAATTGCAAATACTCAGGAAAAATTACCTTTAGCTGGAGAAATGAAGGAATGGGTAGTCGATCGATAGCGTGCACATTTAAGATATTCTTTACGATAGCTCGACAACAGAGATCTTGCAAGGAAGCAACTGGAACTGCCGCTAAGTTATTAGTGTTAAACCACGTTTGAAATAAACGGTTAAAGTACGAAAATTCAAACATTCCGGTTTTTTTTTTTTTTTAAATATCATTAATAAGACCTTTAGAACTCTTCCACAACCGGTGCATCCTGTTTCTCGAAATAACCAAACGTGCTAACTCCGCGATACTTTCATGTACATTAAAATATGCTAATGTTGAGATCTGCAAATTTTTTTAGTTTTAATTTTCCATTCTTTTTAAAGCACAGGCAAGTGGTCTGGGGAATTTATTATTAACTCCAGTGAGGAAGAAGAGATGAGAAAATGACCTCGAAATACTGCATATTTCTCTTTCGGGCAAAATATTCTGCTTCACGGCGTGGAACGGCTCGGTTGAACTCCAAATGGAGTCTGTTGCCAATTAAAATTCTCGGTACACCAGGGGCATGCTGGAAACACATTATACATAAAACAATATGTAATAAACTGAAATGTAAAGAAATATTTAAAAATATAATTATAGCCGAAATATGATTACGATCCCTTATTAATATCTAAAAAGTAAGGATTCTTGAAACTTTAAACATTTCATTAGAAATTTAAATATAAAAAGATGATTACAGAAATTTCTCCTAATGTGGTGAGCTTTGCTCGCAAGGAAAAATTGTATTCAAACAGTTTAATTAAAATCTTTCATAGAAACCTCATCGATTTCCGCAAGCCACCGACGTATACCATCAAAAGACCATCTATTCGTAATGTCATAAACCAGTAAAATGCCTTGAACTCCCCGCGAATATGATTTGATGATAGTCGAAAAGCGTCCTTGTCCTGATGCATCCCTGAAATCTCGAAAACTGCTAATTATTCTTATTTAACGTATCTGTTTTTTTGAATAGATAAAAACTTGTTATTCCACTGCTCTATCTATAAGAACCAAAATATAACGCAAGAATAAAAAACTCACCATAACTGCAACCGCACGAACTTTCCTTCTAATAATATTTTTGTCGTCTTTGGAACTGCAAATGCTAAAAATATAATTCATCTGTTTAAGTAGACATTAGTGAATATATTCACCCAAAAATATGGCTAAATGAGACAAAAATTAACGCCTTGGAAACTTATGTACTGCTAAAAACGATTTTTATAACTGCTGAATTTAAAAGATTCCAAGTGAATAGTTACTTTTGCCCACGATATCCAGCTGAACGATCGAACAGTTCAATACACTTTAAATGTTGCAAAGATTGTATAATTTTAATAAAACACTTTTTGACTGTATTTTTATTAAAAAAAAAAAAAGATGCAAACAAGAAAAGAAAAGATTGCATATGTTTAAAATTGTGGTTCAAGAAGAGGAGCTAAGCTTTTCAGGTTTGGAGAGAAACTGCAATGAAGGAACGAATCATCTAAGTTATTTAAATTTGAAAATAATGATGAATGAAGTATTACGTATGAAGAAAGCATCTGGAGTGAATGAGACAGATGGTCCCAAGAAATTCGCTATTTCGTCTTTGCCAACATCCGAATCACCAACAAGTAAGAACTTAAACATGTATTCGTGTTCCTCTCGATATAACTCACTCGCCGCAATACGCATTGCATTTGACTGGAATACTTCATCAACTTCACTGCTAGCAAAGGCATCACGCGAACTTCTACTTCCCAGCCAGTCCAGATTCTTCCTCATCATTTACTTGGCGGAAAACGATCACCTCTTCACGAACTCACCTATTAGCATAACATTCATATGCACTCATTGAATTGAATGAGTCATTATGAAAAGCTCTTGTCCTGCCTTTATTTTGTTAATAAATTTTTTTGTTAGAAAATTTGTTGAGATATGTTACTGTAGCAGTTTATTCCGGCTTGTATTTGAAGGTATATTATTGATGCATATAATTAGCTAATGTCCATTGATCTGAAATACCCACATGCTTGTGATCTATGTATGCACAAATATATTTCTGCTATATAATCAAAATCAAAAGTAATCCCTGGTATTGCTTTCTGAGAACAGTCCAATCCCAAATCAAACTTCATATTTCATTACAACTATCAGAAATTTGCAGTGTTTTATCTCTTTTAATAAAATCTCGAATGGAAATACGACTAACCAATGCAAAAAAAAAGAAAAAATGTAGCTTTGTATTTTGAATTTCTATAACGCCTAAATTTGCTATTGAGAACTTTTAAGCTTAAAATGAGTAAATGCATTTATTTATCTGTGTTTGTGCATATGGCGATCTAGGTTAATGTTAGTACTGATCATTTAGTATATATAGTACTGTTTTTTCAAGAATTGTTAGAGTTCATTCAGCACCTCACAACTGCTTTTCTCGCAACAGATGCGTTTACTCGTGAGTGTATTTCAGTGTGAGTCAATCGACCTCATCTGAAGTTTCCGCATCGATCTTGTCTCGAGCTCATTCTCTATACGCACCCACATTCACTTTTTCTTCTTCCTTCAGCAACTCTGTCCTCTTTCACCGTTACTATTAATATTAGTTGGAACTTCTGCTACCATCAAAAAGCAATTTTTATCACTTTCCGTTATTCTATTTTACAAATCTGGACATTTCGTTTTGCTAAAATTTGTCCATGCCATATCTCTTCAACTTTTGATCCTAGTAGTTCTTGTATGATAACAATAGCTTATCGATCTGCTTGATGCTTCTAGCCGAATATACTCATCCGGATCTGCGTTCATTCTATCGAGACGTTGCGTCCTGTGGTGTTACGATGGACGCAATCGACACTCAGTGCATCATCATGGAATTATTAACAACTGTTAATCTTATAATAGAAAAGGGCAAGAAGGATAATAATAGTGATGGATATAAACATATTTCAGAGTTTCGTTTACTATCGAATGACACAAATTAGTTTATTGTAGGAATATATGTCTAATGGATGAAGTATTTGATAGGAGTAGATGTAATCCATCCGGAAGGATGTATCAACAATCTGCCATTACTTTCACCTGGTCCACTCGCAGGTCCAAAATAGGATATGGGACAATTAAAAGGACAGCCTATGAAGTCATTCACTATGCGTTATCAGCAACGATGAATCATTCGGTCAAGTGCTATATCACGTTTTCGATATTTCATCTTTCTCTTTCTCCTTTCCTCCATTTCTCCTTCGGTTTTTCTGAATAACTTATGTCCTTTCTCGTTTATGTGTCAAGATCCTACCTTTATTGTAGAATGAACTACTTTTTTGTGTAACTTTGCAGAATGTTCAATTTTTAACACTTATTTTTTTAGTTGTTTTTGTCAAGTTTCGTTTAACTTTAGGTCTAGAAATTCAAAAATATAGATACTGTTGCAGGAAACATTCAATTCCTTTCGTCTAACACATTTATATTTTTGTAAGCATATTTGATGACGTCGACGGAGGAATATGTTCAAGGTTATTGTTTTGTGTCCTATTCTGTTAACACTTTCAACTAGCTGATTATTGTCTTTCTCAGATAAGAATGCCTTTCTGATTGATCTGAACATAAATAGTTGTTTGGTATTATATTCAATATATGATGAAAGGGAGTTTGAAATTTCATTATTTTTATTAGTATATGCTAATACCTTTGCAGATATTATGTAATATGTATTAAGATTGCATGTTATCAAGATTTTATTTTCATGAATTTCAGATGCAACGTTTGCCTCTTTGCCGCGTACTGTTCGAGGAATGCCTCTGTCGTTAAATGCAAGTCCTGATGGCCAGAAATTAATTTACTGCAACGGCAATTCCGTTTATATTCGTAATATCCAGGTGATTTAATAAAGATTTCATTCTTCTCGAGTTTCATTCATAAGATTTGTTGAACACATTAAAAATAATACTTAGCTAGGAAAACCGTCTCTCTGGTATAGTGTTTTTATATTTTTTCAATTGTTATACATACGAAATAATGTTGCTTTCTTAGAAGTGACTTAGTCAGTAGTTCTTTATTATAGAATCCAAAAGAATGTGAAATTTATACTGAACATGCGAATCCTACAACCGTGGCAAAGTACTCTCCATCCGGTTTTTATGTCGCATCTGGTGACCAGTCTGGAAAAATACGTATTTGGGATACGACACAACCGACACATATATTAAAAGCTGAGTATCCAGTATTGTCTGGTCCTATTCGTGATATTGCATGGTCTGACGATAGTAAAAGAATAGCAGTAGTTGGTGAAGGACGCGAAAGGTTTGCTTTGTCAACGATAAGGCTTAGTTATTATTTTTCAACTAGTGACTGTTAATCAAAAAAAGGAAAATCTGATGTTGAAGAAGTCTTCTGGAAAAGTAGAAAATTGCTTTTAGCAGTAAATTATATTTTCAGGTTTGGCCATGTTTTCCTTTTTGATACTGGAACCTCCAATGGGAATCTGTCGGGTCAAAGCCGCACAATGTCAAGTATCGATTTTCGTCCTGCTAGACCCTACAGACTTGTGAGCGGTTCAGAAGACAACACTGTCGCACTCTTCGAAGGACCTCCATTTAAATTTCTGACTGTAAGTCTATAATTTTATCAAGTTTCAGTACAGCTTATCTTGTGATATGACTTTTGCATGGCGTAAATATTTAAGCTCTCAAATTGGTTTCATATTTACTATCTGTTGTTGTTACAGCTCTTTCACGAACATACTCGTTTTGCTTATTGTGTCCGGTATAATGCTTCTGGCACATTGTTCGCTAGCTCGGGGGCAGATGGAAAGGTATATTAATTTGACTTTACGATTTTTGATACTTTTTTTCAGTCTTTTGTAGTGATTATTCGGGAGCTGCTTTGATTATTCTATCTGCAGAAACTGATAATTTGTTATTTATCATGAGTTTTAGGTGATATTGTACGAAGGGACAAGTGGTCAGAAAGAGGAGAACTTGTGGATGACCAATGTAAAGGTGTAGCACATGCTGGAAGCGTTTTTGCATTATGTTGGTCTCCAGATGGACAGCATATTGCAACTGCATCCGGTGATAAAACCATTAAAATTTGGGATGTCGCTTCAAAAAAATTGGAGAAGTCGGTTTTTAAGTATTTATGTATATATATTGCTCTTTTTATCTTTCTCTTTTATACTATTTTCTCACGATGTTTGTGTAATTTTGTGAGCTCTCGAAATTTTACAGTTTTTTACTGTCAGTTTCTTTATCTTCAGAACTTTTGTGATAGGAAAAATGTCGATGATCAACAACTTTCTGTCATTTGGACGAAAGTTTTCTTGCTGGAGTCAGTCTCTCTGGTTTCATAAATATTTTGGACTTAGAAAGCGGTTCTGTGCCAAAAGTTTTGAAAGGGCATAACAAACCGATAACAGCTCTTGCGGTGTGTCACGAGAAATCATTGGCTTTCACGGCGGATTTTGAAGGAAATATCAGTAAGTTTTCACATTAGAAAAACACATTCAATAGTTCATCATATTCGCAATCATGTCTCCTTAACTGCCTATCATTTTTTTCTCTCTCTCTTTTCGAATTAATGGATATGAAGTTGTTCACATAACGTGTTCATATCAGTTTCTAATAGATTGTTTCAGTGCTTCGTAGTATAAAAGTTGTTGATTCAATTTTTGTTCTATTTTTTTTTATTGTTAGTGGACAAGATAATATGAATCAGTCATCTGTTTTATGAATTAAAAATTTTTCCATTTTCTATGGGTTAAAAATTTTTTTATTTTAAAACACTGAAACACTCTGGCTGCATTAAAATATATTGCAGCACGGTGGTGTCTTAATTCAGGAGATTCGGAAAGGCTTTTGCCCACTATTCATAGTTCACAGGTTAGACATTTGGAAACTTTTACTTATCGTTATAGAGTAAAATTTTGCTATTTTGAGAATCCACTATATGTATAATTCACTATTATTTTGTGATGGTAAGGTGATTTCGACATAGTTTATTGCATGCCATTGCAGGTATCAGGCATGAGTGTTTCTCCGAATGGTGATTTGGTATCAGTTGGTTGGGATGACTCGATTGCATTTACTTCTTTTCCTGGTTCACTGGGTAAGCTTTTTTTTCCTCTTAGAATTTCTTCACTTAAGCTTAATCATTTGATTGCTTCCCCTTTTACAAAAGGCCTACAGGAAACTGTTCCAGTTAAAATCGCAGTTATTTTTAGATCACGTCCAGTCAAACAAGATAAAATTATCATCACAACCGCGACAACTTGCATTGGGCTCTGATGGTAAGACTGTAGTGGTTGCTTGCCACAAATCAATTACTGTTTTCTCGGATGTCAAACAAACGATTTCGGAAAATATCGATTACGACGCTTCATGTGTCACTATCTCTCCAGATTCCAAGTTTATCGCCGTTGGCAGCCAGGTTATAAGAACTATGTTTATTCAAGTAGGAATTAAATAAATTCTTTCTGATACACATTTTCATTGCCTTTCTTAATTCGTTATTTCCAGGAGAACAAAATACACGTTTATGAACTAAGTAGCAATCAAGTGAAAGAAATAAAGTAATCTCTCAAACTGGATCTATTACTTCGCTTGCATGGAGCCCAAATGGAAATTACGTTGTTGCAACAGATGCAAATAGGAAGGTATTTGCGTTTTTTTCTTCGACTATTTTAGTTATCTATTACAACTGGAAATTGATTTTAAAGTAAATAGTCTCTGCTTGGGCATCTTAGTATAGCATAGGAGTGCTAATTGGACATTTTCAATCTTCCTTCTATCATTTCAGACAATTCCATGATAGATTTTTCCATTATGGAGCTGAAAATTCTATTTCATCTGGTAGGATGTTACTTTAAATTAGTGATACAATTTTGAAATGGGCCCAGAGCAAATAAATTGAAGTATAATATATTCTAAGTAGATTGAGGTATATTTGTTCTAGGATTATTTAAAAATTATATTGTTGATTTAAATTGATATCTTGTCAGATGAAATAGCATTTTCATTCGTTTCTTTACTGTTGTAACTAAACCTTGACAATCTTGGTGATTTAATTGAAACATTTTTTGGGTAAACCAAAAAAATTGCTCTTATTATTTTCATTCTTTAATGTTTGAAATGAAGAATATTTGTAGCAGAAAAGTAATTAGAATCTAAGGACTGTAGTTACCTGTTTTATGTACTTAATAAGTCAAACTTAAGTTATAAGTGTTTTCAGGTAGTACCTTATTCGGTGTATAATGACTATAAATGTGTCACAGAGAAAGAATGGACCTTTCATTCAGCTCGAATAAATTGTTCTGCATGGTCAATAGACAGTCGTTTTATTGCAACCGGTGGAATTGATACGAATGTTATCATTTGGGATTTGGAACACAGTGGGGAACATCCAATAATCATCAAAGGTTAGCCACAGCTTTAAGCATATTTTTTTGAATGGAATTCATATTTTAATATTGAATTTAATATTCGACGGAATCCACATTTTAAACTAAGTTAAATTATTAATAAGTTTTATTTATTCATTACCGATGTTTTTCTTGAGAAACATCTATATTCAAAGTACATGTATTTTTTGGACCATTTTCAGGGCACATACAATGAGCCCAATTAATGGAATTGCTTGGCTCGGTCCAAATCGGATCATTACAGTTGGTCAGGATTCAGTTTTAAAAATCTGGACAGTCAATGTATGATTGCTCATTTTATTGGCTTTAATTATACTATCAACGCAAGTATTTAAAAAAGACGTTTGTTTTAATTACATTTATATTCTCTACGTTCAAAATTAACGCATTTAAGTGCCGGAAATGAGTATAAATTTATATACGGGTACATATGTACACATGTTGAACTTTGTATCTCTTATATTGCTGGTTGATGCGACGCACTGATCAAGTATGGCTAACGAAGAAAAAAAAATGTTGCAGGCGAAAATTTAGCTTCTACCTTTCCTGTACAGTAAAGCGATAACAGCAACGCGCATTGTGGTGCTTTATGGCACAGCAAAAAAATTTTTCAAAATACAAGTCAGCTCGCGTTCAACTTGCGAATTGCTTCTCGAGAATTCAAAGAATTTTATAAGTCTGTTTTTGAATGTTAGATAGTGTTGTTTATTGGCCTTTATTTTTTCAACTATGTGTAGTAAATAAGCTCGAAAGTAATAGGTTTGGAATGAGTAAAGCTGCCGAAAGATAAAGAGTACAACTTTTAATTATTTGATGGATTTGGGTGATTGTTAGTGCAATTAATCTATTTCAGTTGTTACTCTTTTCCTTCTCCGTCTCTCTTGTAATTTGATAAATTTGTTACCTTCTTGTTTTCACATATTGGTACGGCGGCGCAAGATGCAGTAAATCAGCGAAAAATCGATCTTTGAGAAACAGGTGATTTCGCTGATGGTGAATTTGCTTTACTGATTGAGCAAAACGAATGACTAATTTTAACGATGGGTAGTATCCATAAATTCACGGTATTACTATCCAGATGACTTGTCTGCATTACGCTGATGTACATTTGGAGAATAGATGATTATTGAGCTGTTTGTGATATTTATGACATGGGAACTACGGAAAAAGATAATGCGGGGATGTTGAAATTTCTCTCGAACAAAAATATATTTGCACTGTTTTGTGGTTTCTTTGTCTTGTTTGTTTGGTATAAAAAGGGATAGATAGGATCATAGAAAAAGAGGGTGATTACAACAACGATGAAAATAGTTTTATAGAGGTTACTGTTGAGAAAAAGAAATTGTTAAGCGAGAAGCGATATAAACTAGTCCCGTTCTCTTATCATTCATCAATTCGACAAATTAATAAACTAATTAGAAATTTAGCATTACCCAACTTAATTGAAAATTACACCACTGAGTGGAAAATGGTGGCCACTTCATTTTTTTTCATTGTTTTGTTTGATATCAAAGAAAAGAAAATTACAGAAAGATGAAAAAGTGCGTTTTTGCATATGATTCATGCTAAATGTGTAACACGACTTACTAATTTGATTGTGAAGAAAAAGTTTGCATACAATGATAATAGTTAGTCTCATTTCTCGACCAACTGTCAACTGAAAGATGAATTGAAGAAGGTTATGTACACTTTTTCATCTGTTGAAATGCCTGAGTGAAGAAAAACAAAGTAGCTGCAACCAGGCAGCATTCGTTAGCAACTTTTCATTCTTTTTTTTTAATTTAATGAAACTAACGAAGTCAGATCATACTCATGTGTTAGATTGATTTCATTACTGTTATCCTATTATTACTAATCGATTGTTTCATCAACGATTTCTATTTTCTGATTTGTTTAAATGGCAGAAGATACAAAATCTTTGATTTGGTTGAAATTTCTGTAGTATGACATATATTGGACAATTAACGGATCAAATAAAAGTAACAGTTCAGCTACTGTTATTAATTGATAAGTACCATGAAATTAGATATTTTATTGAAAGTTTTAATTTATTTGAATTAGAAGATATATTTGTAGTTGAAATTTAGAAGGAAAAAAAACTGGAAAAGGAAAACCAATTCACATTGTTAGGAAACTATGTTTACATAAACGGCAGATAAGAATGTCATTTATGGCGTGCGATAATGGATTATGGAAGTGTTAACGAAGATGGTCGATTTGTTCGTTCAGGATGAACGATGGAATAAGATGTAAATGGGCGGATCATGTCCGACAGGCCTTTTACCCGGAAACCCCATTTGAGAGGCATGGAAGATAAAGGGTCATGTAAAGCAGAAACCATTTTGCTGTTTCTACGGATATGACTTTCCGATTTGCCTGGTTTGTGCTGTTGATTTCTGTGTGCTACGCTGAAGATGATGGTATCGAAGGATCTGGCGAAGGATCCGGAGAAGGAGATCTGTTGACTCCGGAAAACCTTTGGGAACCATCGGCCATGCAACAAGATGACGATGGCAATGATGTTTTGGAATTCACCGAGACATGTATGGATAATAAATAATTTTTGAATGTCTTAAGAATTAAGCATGTGAAAGTAACAGACTTCTAAGTTTTCACATATTTTAGAACAGTGCCATAATTTTCCTTCATTGACTCATTAATCAGTAGTAAACAATCTAAATGATACAGATCCAATAAAAGATGAATGCGGTGTGGATCTGTTGTTTCTTATGGATGCCTCTGGAAGCTTGGAACAAATCTATACACAACATATTAATTGGACTACCCAGCTAATTGAAACTCTACTATTAACCGATAAAGATCAAGTACATGTTGCCGTGATTCAATATGCCGAAACACCGATCATCGAATTTTCTCTTAATACTTATCGAGACCTACGTGATATTACTAATCATATTATGACAATTAATTTCCAATCCGGTGGCACCAGGACAGGTAAAGCACTATTGGCAGCAAAAACTGAATTGTTTAGTGAAGAAAAAGGAGCCAGGTTAGTCTAAAAATTGGTCGCAACATTGTTTTACTAATAAGTCCATTTATTAATTGAAATCGGTAAAATTTTTTACAGCAATCGCAGAGAAACATATTGAGTGTACCATATATCGCAGATACTATCGCAGATATTTCTCGGTTTCTCCTTGTCTAGTACGGGCAAAGAACCTTGAACTGTGTCATTTCTAAAGTGACTTTGATCTTAAGTCTCTGCAATTTTTAGCAGGAATACTGGGGAAAAAATATAGCACATTTTTAGTTTTGCGATGAAATTAAACTGAGTTGAAAGATACTTTAGCAAGCGGTTTAAACATTTGAAGTGCAAAATCCCACTGGTTATGCGATTTCAGGAAAAATGCCAGCAAAATTATTGTTCTATTTACGGATGGATTATCTGTCGATGATCCTATCAAGCATGCTCAGCAGTTACGTGAAGTTGAAAAAGTCAAAATTTATGTTGTATATGTTGGATCGGACGGTTTTGAACCTGAAATGAGCCGTATTGCAGGCGGAAAATCAAATATCTTCGGGTTCGCTCGTTTTACTTTCTAATTATTCAAGAATTAAGACATAGTTAATATTTCATGACAGCAAGGATTTAAAAATATTGACTTATATGCAAATTTTAAGTTCATGATAATTCAATATACAGCAGCACTGTTAAACTGTAATGATTTCGTCGTTAGATGCGTCTGAACATTAATTAAGATTAAGTTAAAATTAATTACCATATTATAACGTAATATTAATGATCTAACGGAACATTTAATGGGATCAAGTTGACGAGTTCAAAATTTTCTGCCTAAAAAGAATGATTGAAATGCTGAGTTTGGAAAAAAATGATTGATTCGAAATAAGTGAAAACCAAAACATTTTTCCGCGGTGGATTGATGAATATTGCATTTTTGAAAATGGTCAAATCAGTGAAACGAGAAATGACCTGTTTTTAATTTCCTAAATTGTTATCCATTATTTTTTTTCAAAAAGAGCTGAATAAAATAAACACATTGATTAAATTGCATTCATTCGGACACCTAGAAGATCATATTGACTATAATTTTGATGAAATAAGATTTAATAAATTGATCGTGTTTTTTTTTTTTTTTTAAAAGATATTTGGACGTATAACCCATTTATCTATGTTTTAATTTACTGATCGCTATTTTAGCTTTTTCTTATTAGAGTAGTTAGAAATCGCCGAATAGATTTGAAATGAAGTGAAAACTTATAAAATGAAAAGTATTTTTGTCTAGGAATATTTATTTTATCTTTAAAATTAAAAGCTACAATTAGCGTTTCACAGCAACTAAATGATATTATTCAAAAAAAAAAGGAGCCACAATTGCCCTGTGCTTTCTCTCGATATTTTCAACTGACTTTGCTATTAGATCATATGGAAAGAAAATTAAATAAGTTTTGATTTCAGACTGCAGGAATTCTCTCGACTGCAGAAAACATTAATCACTGATGTGGAGCAAGCCCAAATATGCGAATCTCAAAAGGGATGGGAAATACCAGAAGCTACCATAAAAACAGTGGAAAAAACAAGGATCGAATCCCGTTCTTCAAGTAAGACCACGACATCAACAAAATTGCATACGACTAACAAAATGCGCACGTCAACTACAGCACATCCTACATCACCACGTATATCAGTAACGAAAGATAATCAGTTGAAATATAAGACCAGGAAAATAACAGCCAAACAAGTAACTGTATCTCAAGATCAGGTACAGTTATGTTTATTATAGCCTTCATAAATCAGATTCATCCAAGAATATTTGTCGTTTGTTCAACTTAACAATTCTCTGAGTCTCATTAGATTTTGTATTAAGTTGAACTTATTGATACTATAATTCCAAAATGCAATTATTAGTTACTCGAAAGTTTTATCTTAAGGCTAAATAAATTTCCGTGTATATGAGACTTGAAAAGCCATAATTGAAAACTTAAACTTGAAATCACACTGAAGATACGCTATGAGAAACTAGTTTACGAGCGTTATCAATGAGCCGTTGAAATTTATGCTTATAGGTTGCGGAGCTTTCGGGGACAGATGCAAGCGATAAAATTAGTGATAAAAATACTGATGAAGTACCAATCAGTGCAGTAAGTGTTGATGAACAATTTGTAGAAAATGTAACCGTCCCACAAGAATCGATCTTTAGTGAGGATGTTAGTTGATTTTGAATTACATTCACGTGTTGTTTTATTTAAATGACCAGAAGAATTTTATAGTGGCAACATTATAGAAAAAAATCTCAACTTCTAACAATTTGAAATTACTCTAATGACTTTCCGATATAGAGTGGATCCTCTTAACTCTGATGATATAAGAAATCATAGTGATGCATCTACATTAATCTTTCAATATTTCTTTCCTTAGTAATCTAATCAACTACGAAACCCAAATTTGCAGCACATTAAAAAGTATGAAGAAAATGAAAATAGTATAACTCTAAATTTGACAAGAAGGTGCAAAAGGAACGTCCACAAGTGGAAATGATAACACCATCTGCAAACCAATCGCTTACTGAAGGTCGAGAAATTTCACGATCGACCAATTTTCCCAAGAATAAGACGACGTTAGCATCAAGGTCCGTCAAATTTTCGAACTGTTTGAGCATTTTCACGCAGATTTATCGTTCACCACTTCCTAACAAACATAATCAATGGTATATATACAGGAAAGTTTGCTTTATTAGTTGTCAGCTTACTATTTTTGAGTATCATGGATTTCATAACGAATTGCCACGGTGCATACCCGGAATTTCTTATAAGCTCGCGTTACTTCACTATACATTTTAAACTGCCTCATTAGCTCTTACTTGTTGGTACATGACTTTCTTCCCAAGATTGTGATTTCTTGGCTGCAATAATTAATTATATTATTTCAGACATTCAGTGCAGCATACTTCAACGTCAATTACAAAAAAATCAGGAAAAACAGATTCAGCGGGAAATATTGAAAGACATCAAGGTAAATGAAATCAGTGCAAGGGATAATCGAATAATTCATTCATCTTTATTTTCAGGACAATGTCCACGAGAAATTTTGTTCATCGTCGATAGTTCTGGGTCAGTGCAAAGGATATACGATCAGCAGAAAGAATATCTATTATCACTGCTTAACGAACTACAAGTAATTATTTTCCATATATTCCACCTGTTTTGAAAAATTTTTAAATTGCGTGTGGGATTTAGCCTACCAATCGTTACTCTAAAACATTCGGATTTATCTGATTATGAGAAGTAATCAGAAAATTAGAGCGTCTTGGAAATATGCAAAACTTCTTCTAACATGCGAATTAAAAAGTTCAATAGTAAAAAAGAAATGGAACTTATAAACTATCCTATTGCCATATTTGATTTACTTATGTTTTTCACAAATAATTGAATATTTCAAGAAAAATAATTCTTTTTTTTTTGTAAGATTGGTGAAGGTGATCAACGGGTTGCTTTGATTCAATTTGCCGGTAGTTCACATCAGAGAGTTGAATGGACATTCGATACATATAAAGATATCAAAGATATTGCAGAAGCGCTCAGTCAAGTTCGACATTTTACTGGTATATCATTTTTGATCAGGAATCACTTAGAAAAAAATCTTGTTAAATTCAGAATAAAAAAGTCAATAGCTAGCATTTTTAGTTGAAAACAGTGAAATTTAGAGGATAAAAATTTTTGATTATTTCTGCTAAAGTAGATATATAATTCAGATAGCGTGAAAGTCTTTTACTTTCTACACGTAAAGAATGGGTAAGGTAGTGAACAACAAAATAGATATCCTCAATAGTGGTATTTTTTTTCTTTAATTGAGATTGTAATTCAAATATTTTAAAAATAACTAATAATTATTATTAGGGACAACATACATCGGACGTGCGCTGGAAAAATTCAATCGGCGTTTTGGAAACTCGCAGACATGGAATACCAACAATTGTTATACTTATCAGCGACAGGTACGTCACTTTTTCATGTCCTACGCTATTTGTTTTTGAAATTTCAGCACTAAATCTTACAGATGCTATATTTACAAGATATATCAACATGCGAAGTGTGTGCTGAAAGATTAGGCAAACTTCTCCACTCAACATGTACATTGCAGTTTTTCGCAAGATGATGCCAGTAAGCCAGCAGAAGAAATTCGTCGAATGTCGAATGTCGAATTTTATGCTGTCAGCATGTCAGATCTTCATAATTTGTGAGTTACTTTATTTGATCTTACACCAATCAGTTTCACTTTTACTCACCTTAGAACTAGTAACCGTACACATATAAACAACTGCCCCGTCTCCAATCTTTTTAAAATCACTCACGTAACGCTCTTCCAAACTATTTCATTTTTCATATTATGATGAACTGATTATCACAATATCAGCAGCTGGCACCTTACTTCTCCCCATTTTATTTCATAAAATAAGTGACTAACAAACTCCCATTTCACTTTTTTAAAACAATTCTTCAGCGAATACCTAGCGAAACTGACGGATGACCCAGCAAAAGTATATGTTGGAGCACAAAGTGAGGATTTAAGACAGAATTTATTGAGCTTGATCCGCTGTAGAACATGATCAGAAACTTTAATTTATTCAATTATTGATAAATTTGGTATTGTTTCAAATATATTTACGAAATAAATAATCAAATGTCATATAAACATTATGAAAGACAAATAAATCAGAGGCAACAGAAAAGCAAAAAGAAATAAGACAACGAATATGAACGAATATGATAAGCTCGACCCTGAAAATTCATTCCAAGATTCTGCAATCTGTTGGCGCTCTGTGCAAAAAGTGATTAAAATTTTAAAATAATATAAGCTCGAATACGAAATGCATCACACGAAGTCGAGAGGTAGTTCTATCAATAGTATACAAAATCCCCATTACAAGCTTTGTGTCGACGCCTCGTACGATACCCCGCTGTTGATGCCATGTTATGCTTGGATGCCATTGCTGCCTATATTAATTTGAATAAATAATCACAAATAATGTTCATGTCTAAAAAATTAATGTAAGATGTATTTAAAAAATAACTAAAACTTGACATGAAATTTAAAAAGCATGAAATTTTGAAAAATTTTGAGGACAAATTGAAGTGAAAAAACTTTTTACAAAAACAACGGAAATTTACCCTCGAATTAGAATAAAATTTTTTGTGATGATTTTTTGTGCTTGGTAAGAGGTAAATGAAGTTTCAGCATTCCCATTCTCAGAATGTCTGAGCAGCGACTTCGATCTAGCAGTTACTATTTCATTTGTCGATTCAGTGCAAGCGATGCTAGCTTAAAAATAATACTGATTATTAATCAAAATTTTTATAAATGGAGTCCCGTAGTTTTAAAGCAAATATTACTACTCAATGGAAAAAAATCCGTAAAAAATGCTGCTGTCTAATATACCTGAAGGACTGCAATTTCTATATGCACTTGTAGTGCTTGAAACGGATGGCATCTGGAACGAGAAGTTATAGATTTATGAAGACAGGAAACTAGTTCAAAAATGAAAAAAAGAATGGATAATTCAACCACTAACCTGTCCAAATATGTTCACTCGCTGTATGTGAAAGAAATGGTTCTTGATCATAAATTTATTACCGCAATTAACTTAAAATTAACTGGCAGAAAAGAGAATGACGCTACATACAAACGCTCCTATCCATTTCTTTATTTCACTTAATAGAATACAGAAAAATTGCCCCTACACCATTACGTAAATAGATTAATAAGTTACTGACAGCATACAAGTTTAACTTGTTTAGACAATGAATGAACAACTTGAACTATCTTTGTCAAGTCTATCAGTTTAAGGGTACAGGCAAATAAACTTTTCCATGATCCGGAGCATTAAATTTAAAATTACACCAGCCTTAGTAAGTATCGTATGAGGAAATGACGTTGTCGAGGATAAATTTGAATTTGGATAAGTAGTTGGTGGAAGAGCTATATCCGATAAAGGAGTCTCTTTGGTTGAACTAGTTTGAAGACTTTGCTCGGAATCCGAATCTATTTCCATATCACAAACCTGCAAAGATAACTGCAATGATATTGTTATTTTTAAATTAGAAAAGAGAAATTTCACGATCTCTCTCTTCTCACTCGAGCTCTTGCAAAGGTACTATTAGCTCTTCATTAATGAAAATCACTGTACTTCATGGTCTTCAACAGGCTGCTGCGACTGAACATTTTCAAATAGTTCCTGTTTTGTTAAACCAAGAAACGAATCAACATAATGGCCGATTTCTTCCAACAAGCCACATAATGTTTCATCCGCATCCAGTCCCTAAAACTAATCAACTGTTATGTATATCCCTGAAGTTATACCATATTTAAGCTGATTTTTGTAAAAATCTGGAATAAAAAAAAAGGAAAAAGAAAATATACCTCGGTAATCATAACGCCATACTGCGTATTATGAAGAGCAAAAGTTTCTTCCTGAGTATATCGAGTGCTTTATTCTTTGTGAGATCTGGTGTAGATGTTTTCAATAAATCATCAACAATATCTTCAGCATTTAACGCTACGTTTCGATAACGATCCTGCAACTCCACCAATGCTTATCGATACAAACTTAAACATAAAATATCAATCTGAAACTAATAAAATTTAGCGGAAAATTTTACATCAATCTGAAACTAACAAAATTTCCACTAAACTTGACTTGAACAATTTATGCAGTGCAGAAGTGGCAACAAACAAATAGATCAATACAAGGCAGGAAATATTGCTGGAAGCTCTAAAAGTGTAGAGAAGATAATGCCGCATTGTTAGCGAAAGCGGAAGGTGAGAATCATAATGGCTTAACTAATGAGTAAAATAAACACTCTTTCCCCGAAAATGTAAGAGATCATCCCACTGCATAATGAATACAAATTAAATGACCGATCTCTGTTTATTCTAAATACTCAAGTTTTCACCGTACTGAAATACTAAATTTCAATTTTTGACAAATTTGCATACAGTTGCAGCGATTGCGGTGAAAATTTTTCGTCTTAATTTATCAAATGAGCCTTCAGATTTAAAAGCGTCCACGAGCTGGCGTACTTCGCTCTGCTCTACTTTCGTCACAAGCATTCACAATCCTTCCTCATACATCCTAAAAAGTTTTGTTATAAGTAAAACGAACTTACTATAAATAGTAATTCAAGGTATTACAGAGCTATATAAATATACAAATTGAATATCCGATTTAAAAAGACATTCTGCTTCTTCCACTATTTTCGAATTGTAAATGCGTTATACATTCGGCAAAATTTTCAGTCGATAAGTTATTAGAGAAGAAAAAGGAACCAAATCGCTAGAAACCTAGATCGCTAGAAACCTTCCATACATTTATTTATCGATTTCTAACAGGATACTAAACTTCACATCAAAATAAACATAGACTAATTCAACGAGCAGTGGAATTGAAAATCATGATGAATTTAGGAATAGTTTACATGCTGAAAGAAAATGTGTAGAAAAATAATTATCTACTCGAAGAAAGTACGAGAATCATCTATGGTCTGAAGAAAAAAGGGATTCGGGAACATTAGTCTAAACAGGATACAACGAATATAAACGAAACCCATCCTCACACATGACCTACATTCAGACCGGATAGTTCATGGAGCCGTCGTAGTAAACCACGCAGTGTGTTATTCTGAGCAACCTCGGTCTGTTCAACATTTATACCAGGAAGCCTTCCGTGTTGGATTAGTCGTTGAAAACCAAAGAAAGAACGGATAATTAGGATTCGGAAGGAATTACTAATTATGTTGAATCGGTGCAAATAATAGTTACGAAATTTTTAGAAGTATTTAAAGAATTGATCGTTGAAGTGACAAACACCTTCAGACATTTCCACAGTCTGATGCATAAAAAGTAATACACTGTTAAGAAATCTATCTCAGAATATTTTGATAAAACTTATTAATTTTAATTTTCTTTGTTAAGTAATACTTCCGTATAAAGTTCGCTTCCTCCTCATAAATACACAAGAATCCATCGAATTTTCAACTTTTTCTTTATTTAAGATGGTGTCACTTCTGATCGTGCATGATGCAATTCATGTTCGACAGATTTTCATGACGAGATTATCTTAATTTATAAAATAAATTGTAACTGAAGATATAGTCGTGAAAACTTATGAGAAATAAAATGTTAAAAAAAAAGCATGAAGTAGAAAATTAAATTGATAATCTAATTATTGTAAAAATTTACGAAAAAGAAGATTTCAGGAAAATATAGAGTAGAAAATTAAATTAAGGACCTAATTATTAACAAGACTTGTGATCAAATGACTGAGATATTGACTGCATCAAGGATGCTTAGTTAAATAATAAGTACACTTCCTTTTCATTTCATTCCAATTTAGTTAAGAAGAAACTTTTTCTCGCAATCAATCTATGAAATAACTATGATATTTCAGATATCATTTTAATGCATTTAGCTCATTACTACATTTTTGATATTATTTATAATTGCTTTTTGTAATTGCTTAAATGTAAAAATTTTGGAATTTCAATAGTTTTTTTTGGTTCAAAAATATGTTGTGCAATAGTACAATTTATGAATTATTCTTATGGAAAATATTTGTTTGATAATTTGTGAGATAAATAATTTGACTTCGTGAAAATCTTTACTTCCTTTATAATTTTACTAAATATGGTTCAAAATCATTCTGAATAAAATTTGGATATGAATTATTTCATATCCAAATTTTATTATAATTATGTTTCATTTGAATTTACTTCAAATCTATTATCACTAATCATTTCGGATGTTTTCATGATTAACTTGCCGTTATACGCATCATGCATTATTATTTACTTCTTTACAATCTTCATGCTCATTTAGCTTCTAAAAAACTATTTGATAGCTTTGTGAAGTAAAAAAATTTAGTCGAATAAGAAAGAGTTATAGTTGCAAGTAATTGAACTATTTCGTTTTTGATAGGTTTTGCAATAGCGACATATTACTCTGTTTAGGCTGTTAAATAGACTTCCGTATTATGCTCCATTTACTGCACTTGATAACTCTTACGAAAAAGAAAGATATAAATTGTCCAATTTCTGAATTCAACATCCATCTTCTATTAGCTCAAGTAGTTATCATTTGTACGATTGAAAAAATAGAAAATGTAGAATAATAGTCTTACAAAATAGTAATCTCAACAATATATTGTTACATTGTAATGTACAAAATGAGACATAAAATTTTGTTAAAACTATTTGTCTAAGAAATATTTAATGTTATTTCAAAATATAAAATTAATTTAAGCAGAAGCCTTACAGAAAGTAATATAAATTTTACTTTTAAAAGTTTTTAATTATATAAGCTAATAAAGCATATATATTGCTTATGTATTGTTGAGAAAACAATGAAATAATTTCTATAAATTTTATTCAGCAATGATACTTTTTCTTCAAATTTCAAATTTCCACAACTATTTTGTTTATTCAAACATATCATAGAGCAAAATGGAAGCATTTCTATGTCTTCTTCATAATAATAGGCTTTTCTATGATTGTTTTCTGTGAAGTGTCATTTGCAGTGAAAATTTTCTGGAAACCTCTTCAATAATTCATTTTCTTTCCTCACTCTCTGTCAATCATTTGATGCATAATCCTTAGTGACTTAAGTAAGGTTATTTATCTTCAATTAGGCGATCGTCCTGTGCGACATTACTTCCTTCCTTCATACAATCCTACAATTTTTGGATCTGATATTACCAATTTATCTTTCAGTTTGACCAATACTTGATCTGATTGAACTTAACGTTTAATATCTCTTATTTTCAGTTAATGCTAACTATTTTATCCATCAAATCATTAAATCCTTCGAAAAACCCATTTTTAAAGTATTAATTGAATATTTTTGTACAATGTTTTAGCCAACGATTTGAAAGATCTACTTCTCTCATCTTAAATTTATAAAAACCCTTAACTTTAAAAGCTTATCTACTCTCGATGGACATTGCGAACAGACAGATTTTGATGTTTAAGGGCCTTTTTCTATTTACGAGCTAAAATGCCTAAAATTTGAAGAGCATTTTTTTTTTTGAAATCTTTTTTTTCACTTTTTTAGCGATACATTTTTAAATTTCCTTTTGTGCCAACAAATAGCAATTAAGTTGAATTGAACTATTGTTTTTCTCTTTTACTTTTTATTACTCACAAAGCTTAGGCTATTATGAAAGAAACTGTACATTTAAAAAGATGTTGTTCACCGAGTATGTACATTTTTCTTTTATACATAAATCATTAGAGTGATAATTTATCAGGACTGCATAAATAATTTACTTTGTTAATCCATTCTTTCGGAAATTGTATTTTTGACAAGAATAATGGATTGCTTAGTTTTTCAGCATATGAATAAATATTTTCAACTCAAAGAAAATGTATTTAAAAAAAAAGTTGATTAATCTAACGAAATATAAGCTAACCATGGTTTATAATAAATTCCTGATGAATATCTTCACTTTTTTTCTCCATCCTTCTTTTTCTTTTTTTTTTTTTTAATAAAATGTATAACATATGGTATAGCCATTCTTTTATTCAAAAAATTTCACAGAGTTATTTCTTTTCCCTCAAGCCATATTTCCACTTTTACAAATCCAGCAAATTTAATCAAATTTGCTTGATACATATACATCTATTCGAATGCAACAGTTACTGATAGCATGAACAAGTTTCTTGAAATTATGTCAGTACTTGGAATTTGAAGTTAATAGCTGATTACGAATTTGATCGGCATCTGAAAATGTTTTGTATATTTCTTTTTAAATTAATTTTAAATATAAACATTGCAATTTTTATGAGTGTCACAATGACGATCAAAATTTTAAAGTGGTTTGAACATAATATGCAATCATATAGATGTTATTATTTTTGGCTGAGAGCAAAACTGCAAGAATAATTTCAGGCCAACAAAATAATAAGTGCTAGCTTATATCGCTCCAAGTAATTTATTGGTATAATTGTTATTGCAGCAAACCACTTCGTCCATTTAAATCTTTTCTGGACAACATTTTAAATATCTCGTTGTTGCTATTTCATTGGAAATTGAAACTAAACATTCCTATTTTTAATTTCATTTCAAGAAATTTTAAACTATTATTTCAAATTAAAAAGAAAAAGGAGATGGGATCTTTTTTCTCAAAAATTTCGTTCAATGTCAAAGGTTAAGCTTTTCGGATGAAGCTATTTTTATAAATAATATTTTTAATTCTTCATCAAATATTTTAGCATTTAAAATTTGAGCTGAATTGAATTATTACTTAAAATAGATATACTATTTCAGTATTATCAATGAAAATATGAAATTTTTTGTACACTGGAAAAGTTCATTTTATTGTGCTGTTATCAATGATTAGATATCAATATGATTGTGATATATTATAATCTGATTAACATCCGAAAAAAATCTATTTCTCTGGAAAAATTCAACTTCTTTTACCTTGGTTAAACAAGCTGTACATTAAGATTTCAATTATCAAATCAATTTGCTATCGAAACTGTTTACAGCTCGTTCTTCATCTTTTCTTTATGGATCATAAATCTAAATTGATTTTAATTTTTTTAATCATATTACCTTGATATGAACAAGTATGAATGATCCGATTATCATGAAGAAAGACAGTTCATCTATTAAAAAATTTCATCTATTCAATTTTTGGAATATTATCATGCTAAATTATTGCTGAATGTATGAAACATTATATAATATATTTCGAGGAATAATACTTGTAGTAAAATTTAAGTAATAAAAAATTTGCAATCATAAAGGTTGGCATTAATATGGTAACAGAATTTGCTGAATTAATTAATAAATATCGGCATAATCGGAAGACGCTATTATTTATTGTATACATTGCCTTATTTTTGGATAATATGCTTCTGACTACCGTTGGTATGTCAATATTATTTTAAGTGAAAATTTTATTTTATAATAAGCAGAACTTTCAGCAGTTTATTAAAAAAAAAATTGAATTTAATTTAAAGCAAAACTTTTGTGTTTCTATTGTTGATAAGAATAAATCACTTTGAATTTTTATTTTGAAAAAAATTTTTTTGTTTTAAATTACCACGATCTTATCATTTTTATTTTTTCATTATAGTACCAATAATACCGGAATATCTTTTACGATTGTCACATCCAAATTCAACCGATTTATTGCTTTATGATAAGATATCAGCAGCAGGTTATCGACGAAGCAAACGCACCATTTTTATGGAAAATGAAGATGAGAGAGAAGAAAAGAAAAATGAACCTTTTATTTGGGATGATGTTTGGGAGGTTCCAATGGATGTAAATGTAGCAACAGATTGGCGAGAAACTCCGCTGAATCCATTTCGTAAAAGCAAAATTTCGAAGGAGAAATTACCTGGGAAAGGTTGAATAATTTAAAAAGTTTTGGAAGTTCATCATATAATAATTGCAATCTTTTCTCGATTAGAAATGAAATTTGATGAAGAATTTAAATTTTATAATAATAAAATAATTTTAATTAGGTAAAACTTCTCCAACAGCTATACGCATGAAGACGATAACAACAGAAGCATCTGTTACAAGTGAAAATACAAAGAAGGATCAAAAAATTATGCCAAATGCTGCGGAAGAAATAAAACGACACAATACTTTAGCTGAAGAAAATATTTATGTGGGATTAATGTTTGGATCAAAAGCGCTTGTGCAACTATTAACAAATCCATGGATTGGTCCTCTTACAAATAAGTTAATTTTTATACAACACTCGTTTATAAGATTTGTTACAATCTGTTGATACAAACAGAAAGATTATCTGAACTTTCATTTACATTAATCAATTGATAAAATAGTTCTTATCAAAATGCAATCTTATGAAGAATGAAATATGAATATAGCAGAATGGAATTATGATTTATTTATTTGGAATTTTTTCATTCACCACTTGTATGAGAATTGTAGAATTGGCTACACAGTGCCGATGTTTGCCGGCTTTTGTGTTATGTTTTTGTCAACCGTAATGTTTACATTTGGTACATCGTTCGCAACCTTATGGTTTGCTCGAGCTTTGCAAGGTGTTGGATCTGCATGTACGAGTACTTCAGGTTTGGTAAAGTTATCTTCAACATGCTAGGAAATTTTACTATAACATTCCGAGAAAAAAGTGTGCTACTCGAGAATTAGTAAATTTCCTTTTTTGATATATTATATGAATAAGGATTGAATTTATCAAGAAAATAGACATGTTCTTATCTTAAACAGGTATGGGAATGCTTGCACAAGCTTATCCGGATGATGAAGAACGCGGTGGTGCTATGGGTATAGCATTGGGCGGTTTAGCACTTGGCCTACTTGTTGGACCCCCATATGGAGGCATCTTATATCAGTGGTCGGGAAAAGAGTTGCCATTCTTGCTTCTTGCACTATTAGCTTTATTTGATGGCTGTAAGTATTATTTTCTAAAAAGCCGAATGTAAACACCTTAAATATATATATAAGGTACAAAAAACGAGTTAATAACAGTAGGGAAATAAAGTTTTTAGAAATGATTTCGAGATATATAATTTTTGAAATTTCACAAAAAAAAATTTTTTTAGAATAATTGCTGACAGAATAAGTTGAAAACTTGTCAACTATATATTGTTTAATTAAATTTATGCAAAAAAAATTGTGTCAAAATATCTAAAATTTGAAAAGCTAAAACGATATCGTTGTAGCTCTGCAATTTTTGGTGCTACAACCTAGAATAGATCGTTGTGAACCGGAAGGAACTGGCTTAAAAGAACTTGCTACAGATCCATATATTATTGTCGCTGCCGGTTATTACCTTTTTGTTGTCACCGGATTACTATATTTATTTATTCTTTTTTGTTTATTTATTTTGTTGCTTTCTTTTTATTTCATGGTAGATTTTTGCGTTATTTCAAAAGAGAATGAATGCTTAGGATTATTTCAATGGACTTCTCATTGATGTCTAATATATTTTAATATATTTCTACAACATTATGTAATATTTACGTAAATCTTCAGGTTCAATAACAATCGGGAATCTTGGAATAGCGATGTTGGAACCATCTTTACCGTTATGGATGATGGAATCTTGGCAGGCTAGTTCATTTGAACGTGGAATCGCTTTTCTTCCTGCCAGTATGTCATACCTTATTGGTACGAATATATTTGGACCATTGGCACATAAAATTGGACGGTTTGTTCTAATTTTAAAATAATTCATAACAATCCGAACTTTTTATTTAATAATACATCGTACGAAATTTTGAATTCCAAAAAAAAATTACTTTGAATTTTTTCAATGCATTAAAAAGTTTTTAATTTTCAGTTGGCTGAGCAGTTTTTGGGTCTTATAGTAATTGGCATTTGTCTAATCGCCGTAAGTTATTTGATTATTTTGTTTATAAGAAATTTTTAGTTTCATTTTTTTAAAACAGTTCTTGGGGAGCTATTTTTGGAATAAATATTGAAGGAGGAATGAAAAGAACGGAAAGGAAATTGATTAATATGCATAGAAATTATTACACATAGTATATTCCAAACTAAAAAAATTTAATAATGGTTTTTAAATTTTTTTAGTTTGGAAATGTTGATAGTTTTTTAATGCTCCTTTGAGTATCACTTTTTTTAAAGGTTTTATTATTGTTTGGTTCAGATTTTTTGTTGGATTTTATTATTATTTTTGTTATTGATTATGCCTTTGATATCTTTGGGGATTGGTTATTAGTTTCTATGTTAAGATTTAATTAAGGTTTAAAATATAATTTTTTTTGGATCTTATTATGTATTGGATTCTTATCTTATTCTTAATTTTTTTTTGCTGTTATAGTTTAAATTTTAAAATTTCTAATTTGTAATTAGGGATTTGGTTCAGTTTGCGTTTGTTTTTTTTTGTTGTTTTATCATTGTTTTTTAGTTGTCTTTTTATATTTCTTGTTTTGTTTGGATTTTTTGATTTCTCTTGAAGTGGTTTATTTTTTTTTGATTCTTTTAATTTTACTTTTTAATCTTTTATAAGAATTTTTGTTTTAGGTTTTATTTCGGCATTAACCTGAGGAAATTTCTATGCAATGAAATCTTGAAGTGAAAATGACGCATTTCAAATTAATAGATTTTTAAAGATTATTTTACGCTCTATTATCACATGTGAAACATCATGAAACACTGTGCTCTTTAATTAATAACTACAATAATTTCAGATTCCGAGAGCTCAAAGTGTTGGAGGATTGATGATCCCAAATTTTTTCATGGGATTCTCGATTGGTAAGATAAAGCTTCATTTAACTAAATATGAGATGTACACAAGTCATAAAAGTTAAGGGGATGAATTCAAGGTATGATTGATGCATCGATGTTTCCATTAATGGGTCACTTAGTGGATATACGTCATGTCGGTGTTTATGGGTCAATATACGCAATTGCGGATGCGGCATTTTGTTTTGCTTTTGCTTTAGGCCCTTTCTTTTCCGGTCCTCTAGTCCGCTCAGTCGGATTCGCTTCGTGAGTTTCCTAATATTTACAATTGCAAATCTATTCGTAATTGCATACGACTAATTGTAAATACGATTTAATAAGTTTTGGAATAATAAAATAATGAATTGAAAATTAATTATTTGCTAAACGAAATTAATTTGAGAAAGTAATACACAATACATCGCTTATAGATTAGTCATTTCATTAAATTTTATTCATTTCGCTTACAACTAAATTACTTTTAATTTCATTTCTAAAATTTGAATAATTAAAGAAAATTTTTATAATATCATAACTATAAAGGCATAATAATTTTTAGAATGCTTCGCATAATTGCGGCTATAAATTTCTTGTACGCTCCTCTTATGCTATTTTTACGTAATCCGCCAGCAACAAACAAAATTAACGACGTATGTTCTCATTTTTGAATTATATTTATTTGGGATATACCAAAAAATTCTAATAATTTCGCTTTGTTGGTACAGGCCTCTGTAATATTTAAAGAAATGATTTCTCTGAATAATATAATTTCAGATCATAATAGAGCCACCAAAGACACAAAAATTCACAAATGACGTGTATGAACAAATTGATGGTACTACTAACTTGGCACGTTCTGAAATACGACTGTTCGAAGGCTATCATTACTAATTTCTGCTGTTAACATACTACTATTAAACTTTGTGAATGAATATTTCTTATGACAACAACTGATAGATTTCAGATAAAATTGACCTATATCTTGCCGTATCATTTAAATGGCAAACGACACATCAGAGATTTTCAAAAATATATATATCCGAAACATTTAGAAAAATGAAAAGTTTCGTTTTCTTAAAAAGTCCTTGATGGACAAGAGAACCACTTCACATTTTAACTGAAGTTGCTATGAATCAGATTAAAATTTATGAACCGAACTTGGAAAATCGTATTTCTGAAAAGGAAAGACATATATGTGAATGTAATGATTTTCAAGAAAATATTGAACATAATTTACCGAGTAATAGGGACATAAAAATATGCAGATAATGTTTAGAGATATAAATTCATTGTTTCCAAGAAAAAAAAAAACAAAAACAAAACAATGAAAGAAACGAAAAGAAGCGGTGATAGAAAGGGATTGAGGATATCATTTAAAATCATCAAATTCCACTCCTCTATTTAATTCTCTATAAATTTATTTGAAATAAGCTTTCATTATCGATAAAACGAGAAAAAAATGGCCTATAAGGCAATAATTTCAGGCAATTTGCTATCTTTTCCTCACTTTTCCACTAGTTTTCCTTTGTTGCTGTTCTCGGAGTATCATGTAAGTTGAACAATTTCAGTTTGTCATATATTTCAGTTCCATCGATAGTTTTTGCAACCGAATAATTAAGCAGGTAATTAAGCATCAAACTAAAACTCTTAGGAAGTGTTCATGTTTAGTCGTGTTATTGTTCAGTTACAACACCAACAGGAAAAAGCATATTGATTACTCGGCCCATTCCGGCGGTCTACTAGTCCTAGCAAATTAAAATTTATCTCTTATTCCAAAAATAGTAATTGTCCCTTCCGCTGTCATAATTCTTGCAGTTTCAATTGCTTCGCTTTCATTTCTAGAAAAGGGCTTAAAAGAACACTAATTTTTAATGCTAATACATTGATAGAATTAATGTTCCGTCCAACCTTTCGTTTCTGTCCCTTAGTTTTAGGTTTTCTTAGAATTTCTTTTCAGAATCATTTCTCAATTTCTCAGAAACTTTTCAACTAGAAATTCCAGGTATCTCAACGTAATCGTCTACAACAAAACACGCAACTTCGCTGGGCAAACAATACAAATTAATATATCGGCAATGGATACCATCAAAACATTGAAAGAGAAGATAATGGAAAAGACAGAGATTCCAGTTGGGATACAGGATATTACATTCGGAGGTATCATAACTTATAAATTTTGAGACAACCCTGCAGAATTCAACCTCACATGTGAACGTCGCATGCAACATATTTGCAGTTCAAAGTCTCAACGACGCATTGACAACCAAGTACTATCATATTGAAGATGGATATACGGTCTATTCTACGCCGACTTATATTGAAGTACCACAACAGCCATCGCTTTAATGATACCACTTAGAGCTAGTACTTTCATTCCTCATGATAAACACATTTTCTTCTTACCACTGTTACTACCGAATACAAAAAATTCATTGTTGACTGATAATATAGAATCATTACAATGAAATCAATATCGTGAAAAATTTCCATAAAAAAGAAAAAGAAATACACACAATGCTGGTTTAAAGACAGAATTTAGTCGTTTGTATTTGTATATATATAATACGAGTAGTCATGAATTGAGACAATCTTAGAAACCAACAACTCAATCAGTCGATCACAAGGTGATCACCCGCTTCTATGTGTCTCTTCTAATACAAGGTAAATTCACAAGTGTTACGAAAAGATGAACTGAATTTTCAACAACAGTAGAATTGTGACTCATTAGCAGAAATTTGAAAATCAACTAACTTGATCAGAACAGGAAACAACCTTTTGGCACGCCTAGAATTCATGAAAGGTTACCTTTATAATTTTAAAATTATTTAGAAATGGCAATCACATAAATACATATTCCTATTTAAAAATCTTGTCCATTAGGTTTACAGAGCGTAACTGCTAAAACTAGCAGAAAGACAACGTAGTTATCGATTTTGATTAGTACAATGAACACAAAGAAATATACCAAGAGCGATTGGACGAATGGCGTATAAAACTGAATAATCCTGACGGCTTGACTATAAAACTCGATGATGCCAAAGGCATTTCAAAACAATACAATAAATCATTGGTTGATGTGTGTATAAAGTCCCAAAAGCAAAAGGGCTACTGATCAAGCCGGATGATTTAAAATAAATCATTGACTAAATTGAGGTAATTTGCAAGGGAGAAAAAGTATAATAAAGTTTCCAAAGACAAAAAAAGGTGCAAAAACTCTTATACAATGATTGTTCTACACAAGCTGTTGTAATTTATTTCCTCACAGTTTTGCGTTCAAACAGGCAATAAATGCTTAATGAAATTAAATACACAAAGCGGTCCTAACTATATAATGAAGTACAATAAAAACGAAATTTTTGACATCAATTTTGCTGAATAGTGGATGAGTCAATGCCGACAAGTGGACTCCAAATACGAATTGTACAATCATCGGAGCAAGAAACCAACTGTGGTAATCTAGGATTCCAAGCCACAGCATTCACGCGTGCAGTATGCCCAGCCAATTTTGCTATCAGTTCCTCGGAACTCTGCTTCCATACGTATATACATTCATCTGCAAATACAATAAATAAGTGTCTTAAATTGAAACGAAAAAAACTATCAAGGGAGAATAAGTATAATAAAGTTTTCAAAGACAAAAAAAATGACTAGATACAAACCAAAGACCCAAATCTTTTGTAACAATTTTTGAAAATCAAGACAAAATACCTGGATAACATTTTTTTCCTCATTGAAGGAAATTAGTTGATTGTTAAAAACTCTATGGTAAAGAGAAATCAGTTAAATGCTGATGACTATGTAAAGAGTAGGATATTGAAATTTTCCGGCCTGCTGATTAAACCAGATGAAATGGTTACATAAAACCGGAATCACAACTGTCAAGGAAAACTATATGTGAGAAACACTGTATTCGAGAAATACCAACAAATGATAAATATCTGTCAATCTATTATTCACAGGATACTATGTTTATTCTATCAGTTTATACAAAGTTGATTACTGAAGTAAATTATCAAAGAACTGAATACCTGTAGAACCGGTAGCAATATACGATTGGTCAGGACCACCAAAAGTTGAATGAATAATGAAATCTTGATGCGGTGCACCAACAAAAGCCCTGATCAAAGTTCGTGTTCTTAAATCCCATAATCTCAAACCATGCAACTTAGTGTCAATCAAAATACGCCGTTCTGACTTATCCACCACAAATGTTGAAATCTGACTTAGTTCCTCGATAAGCGTTACTTCAGAATCATCGCTAAATCGATAACTACGAACTCTGAAAAATTGAAGATGCTTGGAATGAAACCCTCAAGGCATTAGAAATATTACGGCAGGAAATTAAATCGTGTGAAAGTGTTACGAAATTTAACAACTTGAGATACCTGTTATGAGTATCTGCTGCCAAAACTGATCCATTCCTCAGACAATGAACAGCGCGGATCCTATAACCCTCAAATTTGCCTTCAGATTTCACACTGTTCTTCGATAAAGTCTGAAATTGAAATATCCACAATTTCTAGATTGTTTTTCTAACATGAGTGTTAGTTTAGGATCATGTTTGCAATCAGCTAAATTGATGGAGGAGAAAAAATAAGTAGCAACTTTTCTTTGGTCAGAACACTGCTTTTTGACAAACCTAAAAATCAAAGAATGAAAACATTTAGGAAATGATATCTAATCGTATTTCTGAGTAACAATAAACATCACCAATAAGCCATAAAATCATACATATTGACAAAAATGTCCCATTTGATCAGCGCAAACAAGTTTATAACTAAATGATGAGTTCGGAACAAACGACATAACAGTGCTATCATTG
Source organism: Dirofilaria immitis (assembly GCA_024305405.1). Taxonomy (NCBI): domain Eukaryota; kingdom Metazoa; phylum Nematoda; class Chromadorea; order Rhabditida; family Onchocercidae; genus Dirofilaria; species Dirofilaria immitis. Next base: position 2,666,012 of record JAKNDB010000110.1, read on the forward strand.
GCTCTGTTTTCGATAACACAGAATGTGATGCCACTATGTACATCATAAATGTGAACATCCGCTAGGTGACCTTCTGCAGCGCTTACGGCTAGGAGGGCACCATCGTCACTCAAGTTAACAATGACGAACTATTTCTTCCTGAATTTGCAAAACAGCTATAGAAAAGTGATGAGTGGTGTATGGAGAATTGAACAATCCAAATAAATATAAGACCGTAAAAATACCTTCTTTAACAGTCCTTTCCCCATAAGAAATGGAAGTGAGCAGTTCCAATGTCTGCAGGGTTTTATCAACTAATATGTTACCCACTACAAAACTAGAATATCTGTGTAGATGAAGACATCATTATATTCTGCAATTTGTGAACAGTATATGAACAAAAAGCTTCAAAATAGGCAGAAACACACCAGTAAGTTCTTTATATGGTTCAACAGTAGCTTCATTGATTATTTTCCATATATGAGCTGCTCCGGACCTGCTACCCGTTGCCAAATATTTTCCACAACGTGAGAACGCCGCACACCAAACCTCATCTGTATGTTTTGTTAACACCTAAAAACACATAATCTGATTAACAAAATGAATGAAATCTATGACTGAGGTGTTCGTAATTATATGACTTGAAATCAGAGTGAAGAATGTTGCAGAGTTATTGATACTGATCATGTATATATGCCATAGAAGAGACATAATTTCATGATTACAAATGGAGAGATTTAGTCAGTTCTTCAACAAATAAAAAAATCAATGAGGTAGGAAAGTTTATACCTGCGAGGTAAACATAGGAAATGATCCCAGTCACACTGGTGGTCTTCCAAAATATATTCCGGGGATACATCGAAATCCTCTCTAACATGAAGATAACATTCGCGACACTGCATCTTCCAAGCTGCAACATAATTGAAAAATTGAAATATAATGGATTGACTGCAAAAGAACAATATGAGAGAATCAAAACAAACTTGAACGAATAAAATTTATGAATTTCATATGCGATCCTCAATTCAAGATGTGGTCGAAAACAACAAATTCAACAGCTAGAAATAGCATGAAAAAAAGAACGAAAAAGTAGTCTTACACTGCGTGAGCAGTTTCTCTAGTCTATTACAAGGCAACATGACTGTTGTGGGCAGTAACTGTTGGATTTCAGCTATCAGTGCATTTCTTTCTCGTTCAGTACGGTGTGCTCCCGTTTTCGCACATAAGTCTACACTCTAAACCATTACTAGCCAATTATTGCAATATAATAGGTGCTTTATCGAAAAAAATATGCTTCCAATTTTTATTCCCTTAATTCTCGAATGACTAAATTTAAAGTAGTTTAGAGTAATTTAGAGAAACAAAAGTTTTGGACACTACTTAATGAAAATATATTATAAATATAAAAACTGCTTATGCATCATCATCTATCGCTATCTAAAGAAATAACACAAACATCACTTCGAAAAAAATAGTTCATAATGACGAGCATAACAGTGCCGCAGAATAATGAAATATTTCGATAATTCAAAAATTTGACTTACTTTTGGATCAACATACAGCAGTGTTGCAAGAAAATTTCGGCGATCAAAAATGCAGGATCTGAAGGAAAATCTACTGTCAACAAACTGAGTGCCTCCAGAACCTAAAAATCATTTCTTTTCGGAAAATAATTGAATGCACATTATTTTGCAATAAAGTAAAGTAATTTTTCAATATCTTTGTTATTTACAAAGGTAATCCAATATAAACTTCTTATCCACCAAGCACATATAAAATGTTACCCTTTCTTTGCCCAACAAATCAACGAATTTTTCTTCGTACAATTTCTCACGAATGCGCAGTAAATTTAAGTGGGTGACAAACGGTGACATTTTATCCACAATACCAAGTGCATGATCCCATTCACCTGCCATGATATATTCGCGTAAACGTACTGCTAAGGTATCTTCAAGACGACATCCACTTTCCGCAAACAGCGTTGCTACAGTTTCCTTAAAAAAGAAAAAAAAAAAAACGAATTTGCCTAGTAAAATTAAGCAATGAGAACTTGGGATGCATTGCTTATCGCGTCAATACATTCATAATATATATATATTCATTCTGCTATCTTTAACAGAAACGAACAAATACTGGCCGAAATTATTTCTAAATAATGAAGAACGATTTAAAATTTGCTCATTACTGAAAATCAAATTACACAGTTACTACACATGATTAAAATGAATTGTAAATTGATAACATACTGCAATCCGAGATTTTTAAGATACTGGCCGATGATGCGAATTGTATTTACTTCTGCGGCACCAAGCGGAGGAGGTGACATCGGACTCGAAACGAGACTTGTATCTGCGACATTTGGAGACCGACATAACTGACTTTTCGACGTTTGTAAAGTTTCCTTAAAATATAATTTCTAAGAATTTCTCAATATTCTTACTAGAATTGATTATAATACTTCATCATTTTTTTAAGCACTGCAAATAAAAAGTAAATGACAAATAATAAATGGAAGTAAACATCAATATTCTTACCACAATTGATTATAATGCTTCATCATAAAGGTTTGCTTTTAACGTATTCTTTAACAAATGTTTTGAACAAAGATGTGACAAAAGACAAAGAAATACATACTTTTATGCGTTGACCGACAGATTTTGGAGGTGATTGCTGCTGTGCTTGAATTCCTGCTGACTGCATGCTCCTAAAAGAAACGAATTCAATCCCGCCCCATGGGATATTTCCGATTCAGCAGGAATTTTACCTGGGTTTCTTCGCAGGTGGACCTTGGTCTGCGGCGTCAGCCAGCGAGTATTCCACACCACGCTCCACAGTGCCCGTAGATGAGGTCGAAGGCCTCAATTCTCCACTCTGCAACAAATTCTTTAATACTTTGTTCACCCAAAAATTGCACATGAATCGAGGACTGCCTAAATTACTGCAAGTGCATGCATTTGTATCAAAAAATTTTAAGCTGACTAACAAAATCATTCATGACTGGTCTAACATGCCGACATACATTTTAGACAAGCTTTTCCACACACAACCTTTCAGTGTCTTATTTTATTTTTATGTTAAAGTCGAAATCATGAAATTGTTGCAGTTAATCATTAATCAATAATACATATATGAATAATAATTACCATTTCAGATCGAACTAAGTTACCGTGCAGTTATATGAAGGTTCAACAGACGACCTGGATTAATCGCATACAACGAGTTACAAGATTCAAGGGCGAACAAATAACAAATTACCTAAAGTAGAGCAGTCTACTCAGTTACATACATAGATTACTTAAAATACCCTCCACTGATCCCATTTAGTGATCCATGCTTCCATTAACATATTACTCATATTCATCTATACCATTGTATTATTCCGTAAATTAGTCACTAGAATAGCATAAAAATTTTGTCATATGCTTATCTCCTAACCCATAAACCTATGATCAATGAGAAAGTTTTCAAGGAATAACATGGAATACGGTCCAATACCGTAATTCGAGAGCATCGACTTATTATCATTCAGTGGCTAGTTCACTAACAGCACAGACAGTAACATCAAGAATAATTATACCCAGCCACCAAGAGCATTCTCTTTCTTGACCGACTTCCCATTTTTTCGAAAAGATAAGTAGATTTCAGATAGCAGAGTAGCTTCTCATGAAAGTTTCTTCAGAGCTAGGAAGGGCGTAAAGGAAAACGGACAAATCCTTCGCAGCCCGTTAATTTCTACTACTGCTCCCTCCGCGAGACGTAAAAAGGAAATTTCAATCAGAAGCACTGAAATCTAGGGATTATATTAAAAAACAAATATTGGGATGATTCATGACAATAAAGAGTCTTCCTTCAATAGCACATGTAAAACCATTCAGGAATAAAATGAGATAACATTTAGCAAATTGAAGTAATTCTATAATTCAAAATTAACAATTCGATTTAGCGTTCACAAATCATTCTTTTTCCCTCAATCATATTTCAAACGCGTTCGTGCTTTCAAGAAGAGAAACATCACAAGCATACTTAAACTTATACCATCATCACATTTCTCCAGAATCACAGGCAATCTTAGTAACCTTTAGTTGTCACAGTTGAGTTATCACTGTCACTGCCATTTATCACCGACATCATTAAAATCAACTTAATGCCTCAAATTCGGTGTCCAACAATATACCGTTTAGAAGCCAATTCTTGCGGGATTTAAAGCTGTCAGTCAAATGTCACTAAATTTCCATTAAGAAAACAGGATTCAGCAGCAGCTCAGAGTGGAGAGTAATTTATCTGCATCTATGCAAATATAAGTTACTCCAGCATTGGTGTCTCCATTCAGTTACTATGCAAATAGCCTGCTCAATCAGACGCTATTTATCCCCCTGCCACTTACTTTCTCATCCAAATAATACAATTGAAGTAATACGTCTGTCCGAAGCATTATTTTACAACGTCAACTTCCACGGAAACAAGCATAGCAAAAACCATAAACACTGCGTAGAGCGTAGTGTTGCGCTTCAGAGAACGCGTCAAATACTCGCTCCCTTATCCCCTCTCTCTCTACTCTTTATTATTATATGAGTGCGTCTCTGCCTGTCTGTCCTGTAAGTTCGATGTATATTTGCCTATGTGTATATGTGTTTGTAAAAGCACGTGCGCCCCTGTACATCTCCATGCATACAATGTATATATATATGTATGTATGAATGTATATAGATGTGTATTGAAAGAGAAAGAGAGCAAAGGTACGGAGGAAGAAAGAGCACGATAGGGACATTACGTATTGCGTTCGTCGGACGGAGGACAGCTGCAAGTGTTGTAAGTACTGTTTCCATATGCTGACGCGTGAGCTGGAACTCTCGTCGTAAGATCGTTTATTGTCACTGTGGTACTTCGGTGCTTGCGCGTTGTAGCAACGCGGTGCGGTAACACGCCTGAGATACGGTAGTGGCGTCATGAATTCTGTTGTCGTAAGTGGTGGCATTACGCTGAAGACGGTGGGATTGTAAGTGCCGAAAATCGTCGGACCACTACCTATTGTAACCGTTGGTAATTGATTTACGGATTGTTCTTGTGGTCTTACTGAATTCGAATATTGTTCGGATGTCTCATCATCAGAAATATTATGAACGAATTGGTGATGTTCCGACATTTGATCTGAAATATAGTGTTCATTATTAGAGTGATTCAAAAAGTGAGAATCTTTTTCAAAGCAACAAAAACGCGAGCTGATGACGATTGCTCGTAACAAAGAAGTTTGGATAGTCAAACAGTGCGAATGCTTTTCCATGCACTTCTTTTTTTTCACCTAAATAATATGGCAAACAACTTGTAATTACAATGACAGCCTGGTCAAAATGACAAGAATATTGACAAATGAAAGGGACGATGGTTGCTATAACTAACTGTCTATCCATCGGAAGAGGAAATTCTGTCCAAATGGCATTACAATGAAATATGCTTGTGGCGTCGAAAGCATATACCCATTTATTACTCATACAAGCTGCTGTACTGATTTCAACATAAAATGAAATGAGTGCAAATCGCTTGAAGACTACGTTTTAAAATAATTTCCCTCATGCCCTCTTCGTATTATCATCCCTGAATTTTTGACTGCTAATCTTTTCATTCAGTTAAGAAGACCTGGAATTACTAAGAATAAAAATTACTTTGTAAGCATTCAACTATACCTCAAAAATGATATGCGGAGCAATGAGATAAAGTAGAAATCGCAGCAAAATATGGATGCGATATGATTCAAAAGCGTATGAAGATGACCTGTGAAGTGATTAATGATGAAATAATAATTTCTCTCCGAAGATTATACACGTATGGGGAGGGGAGATTTCTCTTCAAAAACAACTAACATATAAGTTTGGGAAGTAGTGAATCAAAATAATAAGCGACCGACTGCTTCGACTGCACGTAAATCAATAATTCTAGGAAGGATAAGCACTACGCGCAACAGAACAGAAACGACCGCGACCGAATGAGTGAAAAATGAAAGGAAACAATGATGTGGCATAGACTGTACAAGAACAGAATTGTGGAATAGAATATGTAACAAATTTTAAGCTTACAATTGCAAAAACACGTGGAGGAATCATCTAAGATAACTCTCCTGGATAGGCAGCAGGGAGGGAAGACCCGACAACCGTTCAGAGTGACTCGTCCCGAATGGTTATTTGAGGGCAATTGCCATATCGCGCTCCTTTAGTGCGTTGTAAAATTTGTCGCACAAATGTGTATACACATATACATGCAAATATACTTCATCTGGTAATCTTTGATGTTTTCTGCTATGAAGATGCAAGTTTGGGAAATAGCATGCTTTTTACCTGTATGATAGTAATAATAATGATAATACTATTTTTTCTGAACAAGGATGAGATGATTAAGGCGAGGGAGGAAAATCAATCGTTCAAGGAAATGCAAAATATAACAAATATAATTTTTAAAAAAATTTAACTTCATTTAGTGATTTAATTGATCTATTGATCTGATTGTTATCGTTTGGGAATGAATCAACAAGTGTTGTTATGAAGAATGACATCTTACTTTTATTCATTTCTCTACTTCACAGATGATGTTCGATTAAACTTCAATACAGATATGATCAATGATTTTGAACATATCTAAATATGAAACAATACAATTTGTGAATCATTATACAATTTGTCTGCTTTTTTGGAATTTACATCTTACATGTCTTTTCTCTAATCGAAATAGAAGTCAATCTTTTGATGCACTTCGTACACATCCACTAAATAATTGTTACTTTCTTATGGATATAAATACTAATTTGTGAATAATTTCCAAAGAAAAATTCCAATGGATCACAATTAAATGTTTAAAAAATCAGAAGAAATACTGAACCCGTTGAAAATATCATGTCCTACTGATTCTCATGAATGGAAATGATATTATGGCTTTCTTAGGTGTTATTTCAGAAATTGTCGTAAAATCTTCCCAACAAATGAACTTTGCTCCTGCCTTTTAATGTCTGCAGGAAATCTTTAACGAAATCACAAATTATTCCCTTAGGTGTCATGGTCCTCCGATCAAAGAAGAAATTATAGAGCGGCGAGATTCATTTTCACTCATTTAATATCCGAGAGTTATGCAAGGAGACAACTGATGATAAACAAGTGAAAATAATTCAAATGAATGATCGGTACGTATCGATGATGAATCCGTTCGTTGGTGCCTCCTGCAGTGCCAATGACCTTCCTTTGCCAGTCATTGGTACTGAATTGAACGCAACATTATTGTACAATATGGATATAACGTTTTTACTGCAACTTGCCATAGAATGCTTCTAAAACTCATTCTGACATGCGTTAATTAGATTTAGAAAAAACTGCTATAAGATACTATTTCTATCGTAAACATTTTTACAATTTATCTGACAGAGATAATAACTCTACTAGGACGATACATATGTATCACATAGCAAAGTGAAGACTTTGCCGACACAAGTACCTAATAGTTAATAACAAAAGAAGAGAATATTACAAAAAAGAAAAAGTTGAATTATATGCATGCAATGACCCGCAAAATCATTTCGTTCAATGAAGAAGCTTATTTGTCTTGAAACAAAAATTAAGATAGGGAAAAATCTTCTGACTGCCTGGAAGATAAGTCTATGAATATGGCATACCTGAAAAGAGCCAGAAAAATGCCTCTTATTATCCATTTTGCAGTCTAATCTAATGCACTCGAAATATTCATGTTTTTTTTTCACGATGAAAAAAGTTTCTTGGATTTCGTTATCTTTTAATTCTTTTTGCTTTTCCAACGATATACGAAGTTCTCCTATATATTTTAAATTTATTTCTTTTATTTCCAATGAATGCATTCATTGCTGACTTTTCAATTCGTAATTGTAATATTTCGTTAACAAGAATTTTCAATTCATAATTAAAACATTCCGTTAGCAAGAAATATCTTTTTGCGACTTTTATCGGAATTTATTATAATCAGTTCCTAAATTCTCGTAAAATATTTTTGGAAAAGTCCGGACATAATGCAAAAAGATGGAAAACTGATAAGGTAACATAGCATTATATTGAATATCTCAGTAACAAAGCTTTCTTCGAAAACAAACTTAAGAAGCAAATATTGCAATACGAACTCAAGCCTATTGAATGAACCAATTTGGATCATTTGTGATTTTGATAGCATCTTTTTCTGTGCAACTTTGTGTACACTCAATTTCTTTTCAATCTCTGGTTGCATTTTCTGTAACATCTCCCACCAATCTTTTCCGTCTCCTGAAGCCAATAGTATATGTATTTATCATTATTACCACTATAGAGTACTGTAAACAATTTTTGAAAAAATCTACCATTATTTGTACAGCTTTTCAATACTGGACTAATTATGGTTAAATCATGCATTATCGGCACTGTTGCTGTTAACAGCAAGATGAATATACTGCTGTTGTTGCCAAAGTTAAGAAGAATGCAACAAGTAAGGATGTCCTGAGTAAACTTGTTCACTTTAACTTGTTGTTTACGTCACTGGTGTTGTTCATACATCTCGTATGTTGGGACTGATTTTGATAAGGATAAATATTAAGATTATGAATGATTTATAGGAATGGTATCGGTTTTTGCCAGGAGGACAGCTTGGTTTGGCCGGGCTCTATTGAAAGATGTAACCGTTTCAGAACCATCAACTAGCTGTGGTTTGTTTTTGTTTGGTTCCAGACGAGCTCTTTCATTATCAAATGCTTATCGACATGCTGGTTATTATGCCTTGTACGTTCATTTTGTCGTATTAATTTTATTATGGTATCTTTTTACAGATATTTTCTTTTTCTTTTCAATAAAGAATCGGCTAATAATGTATTGGTCTGTTGCGATATTATTTGTTTAGGTAATGAACTTGACGCTTGAGATTTTCTGTATGTTACAGATTTCCTGTTGTGCCAAATGCTACACCCGAGAATAACAGATTTGTAGCTAACATTTGCAATGCAGAAGACTGGCCAGCCCTTTGTATTCCTCGTAAGTTTTCCATTATACCATTATTTCAAATATGTGCACTATGTCAGTTCAACTGAGCTAAAATGCGAAGTTGATTATGCCTCCATTGATTTGCTTCAGTTTTGCAACATTGACCTTGTATTATTCAACACTTTCTCATTCGTTTTTATGTCCAGTTTTGGAAGATCCATGAAAATGACTAAAATTGAGTATGGCAATATATGCTTTAGTTATTGGTGAAATTCACCAGTAATATTGAGTATCGTTTCACAGTATTTTTAAATTTTAGCGAGAGAAATGTATGAAGGGACAGTACGATTGTTGTTGGAATATGGAGCAACAATACATGAGCATATGAAATTATTAGAAGGAAGTAAGTTAAATATGTCCGGTATATGTTTTCATTTTTATTAAAATTTAGAATTGTTGGAAATCCGAAGATTCATTCTTAAGAATTTTGTTGTTTTCTCAGCAATGGAATTATTCTTCGTAACATGCTCACTAGAAAAATGAGATAGAAGAGATTTTTTGTTCTGTTTCATTTTTCACTTCTATTCATAAATATGTGGGATATACTTCAGTAAAACCGGAAGATCTAACTTTTGAAAATGTCATTGAACCATTCATCGCTGAAGAAGAGAAAGTATTAAGCGCTTTTCATACACTGTGGACTAGAATGATTACAGATTGGCCAATTTCTGGTGAATTACAAGCTGATTTCATGAAAGTAAGTTATATGGCTTGTATTCTGTGCTTCCAAATTAAAAGTTGCTTCTCGAAATATGGTTGTTGAGAGATCCAATGAATCATTTTATGTTCACAATTTTGTTGTTTCATCGCTGTAGTGTTTCATCCCTATCATTTCATATTCACAATTTTGTTGTTTCATCACTGTAATATTCTTCCGAAATTGCTTTCTACGGACACACATTTCATTCATTCGCATATTTTCTCTTATCAAAAAGATTTTTATATTTGGAATAATTTTTGGAGCAGTTAATTATAGATTCACGAATTAGCTATCAACGAAGTCTCAGCGAAATGGAAATATGATGCCTTTTTAAAGCTGTCAAGGTTATCTTTGCTGATATTTTACTTTCAAATGAGTGTAATTTTGATAACATTTTTATAAAAAAGATCCTATTTGACTATCTGAGATTAAGACGTTACAACAGTAAATTAAGCCATTGACTTGCTACAGTTCTCTAACAGTTTGAAGTTTGAAGACATTGTATTGTGCAAGAAATATTACGACAAGTATTACATATATTCCTTTATGACTTTTATATATAAAAGATTTCGTAGTTTTATTAATTTATATTTGTTCGGTATGAATGAAGTTTAGACACTTTGTGAAAGAAATGAAACCGCAGATAGATGGAAGCGAAGGCTTGCCGATTTCTATTATCTGCAAATGAAATTAACAGCCATGGGTGAAATTGCGAAAAAACATGAGCAGTTCGCAGGACACGACAGTTTTGTTGAGCATTATATACTTAAATATAGGTATACGTAAACATATTCGTTAAATTGCATTTTATCAAGATTTTGGAGGTGTCGAAACTTATGCGTTATATATAATGAGGACAACTGTCTTCGATTGCATCCAGATAAATAAGCAGTTTTTAATAAACTTACGTGAAACGTTTATGTGTTATTTATTGCATTTTAGAATTTCCTCTATTAAGATTGGTGTTGCAAAATTCAGAAGATATGGAGAATATTCAAGTTACAAATCGAACGGTATTCAAGGGTGCGCCTCCCGAAGTGTTAAGAAAACTCGCAATAAACAGGCAATCTAAACATATTTTTTTGTCACTGCATATTTATGATAAACATTTACATATATTTAATGAAATTATAAAATGGTTTTTCAGAATGGAATATGAAAAAGGACCTTGGCTTGTTACTGCAACAGCAAGATCTATAAAGCCAATATTGACTTACTGCTCAGATAAAGCTATTCGTGCTGCTGTCTGGGATAAATGGATTTCTCGTGCCTCAAAACCACATAATTTAGCACGTGCTACAAGTAATTCAAGGACAATTGAAACTATCAGGAGACATCAGTAAGTTTTCACCAGGATTATTACTAACAGCTTCGCTTACTCTTTATTAAAAGTTACACAATTTTATGTTCTAAACTTCTCATATTTTTGGTGAGACGTGGTTCAGGTTCCAAGAATTGTATTTTTTTTTACTCAAGAAATAATTATATCCGCATTTCAACCTAATAAAAAGTGATTCAAGAATCTGATTTTTTTGTTCACACTAAAGCTTGATTGTTTTTGAATATCTCAATGTATTCAATATTTTTCAGAGCGAAGAAAGCTGCATTGCTTGGATTTTCTACATATGCTGAATATCGATTGGCTTATAAAATGGCGGAATCTCCAAAAATTGTACGGAAATTTACTAAAGCGTTAGTAAATTTCATTTATTTCTGTATTCGAATCATTATGTGTTATCCTCAGCAAAAAGTTTGATGAAGATTAATTCGAGCGTGTCTAAACAGCACGCTTTGTACTGTGAGGTGATCACTTCTGTAAAAGTGCAAGGTCATAGGGATCAAGACATTTACAATGCAACAGGTTTAAATCCCTTCACCTTCCAAAAATATAGCAGTGTGATCATGGCTTAAACGTTATCAGCCTGATCCTTTTTTTTTGTCGCTTTTTTGAAAAATTTAGTCTTTAGTTTATCAAGGAGAATGCGACCATTATTCGATGATCGGATGCAAGCATGGTCCAATTTTGCTGCAGAAAAGGAAAAACTTTATACCCTAGCTCCATCAGATTTATATTATATTTGCCGTACGGAAGCCGAAAATTTACACGAGTAAGTTTACTATACTGAGTGATGATCAGCTTCTTTATTACAGTTTTTCATCAATATATATTTTCATTGTTTGTTTTAACTTTCAGAATTATAAAACATTTCTCAACCGTTCAATTTACAGAATTGATTCTTTGGATCTCATGTTTCATTTTCCTTTCTGGCCTACTTTCGAGAATATGTTGGAAGTGTTTTCATACATATTCGGTATATTATTTCAGGTAAGCTCCTGTTTCTTTAATGTTCAAATTAACGATGTTATACTTGCTAGTAAACAATTGCATTTCTAGATTGTTTTCTCAGTAATGCAACTCATCGATTACACTTCTACGTTTTAATTGCCTAATGCAAAATTTTTTAAGGATATTACCGACAGCAATCTTGATCGATGTCATCCAGATATTCGAATCTTCTCGGTAACGGACCAAACATTAGGCAAGTTGTTTTAACTACCAACATTTGCATTTGCAAAAAATATTTCGCAGCGTTAGCATAGAGCATATTTTAAACTTCATAGAGTCATTGCAGTGTTAATTTATCCCCAAGAAATAGCCTGCAATAGCAGTATTATTTCTTTATTTTGTTTCTCTGCTTATTTGGTCAGTATACTTTTAGGATTGCATTTGGGTCGCCTTTATGTCGATCCTTTTGAGCGACCCAATAAGTGCTGTACATGGGATGCTTTGCTCGGACGAAGTGGGTTATTATTTATTCATTTGTTGCATTGGCTACTATAAAATTTTGACAAAATACACCGTACCATATTTTGATGTTTAGACTGTCTATTAACGAGGTATCCTTATCGATAACATATCATTAGTTTTGACAAATGCTATTTTCAGTACAAAAATTTCAGATAATTGTCCTGAAAACAGATGGGATAAAATAGTTTATCTCTTTGCTAATCTCAGTGTTTCCAGTTATCCAGATTCATCCGCACTTCTACATTATGAAGAATTACAGAATCTTCTTTTCCACGTGAGTCTATCAAATTCACCTGTCATCGGCGACAAATAAATGCATCAAATAAGCTTAAGAGTAAAATTTGTTTGAACAAAGGAAGTTAATGTATAGAGCACTCAGAGAAATTTCTTTTATCGTCTAAGAATATTTTTTAATATATAAGAATAGTTTATGTTTATTCAGAATACTTTATGATCACTGTATTCTAATTATACAAAATATGCCTGGTATGTAAATTATTTTTTGTATATATATACATCTATTGTAGTGAGCTATTTCAAATGTTGTAGGCAGGTCGTGCATTGCAATTTTTGCTCTCTCAATCACCATACAGAGATTTGATAGTACCATGGAGAATTTTTCATGCTCACGATATGGATGCCGTGGATCTTCTACCAACTATTGTGCAATTTTTCGTTTTTAAACCCGTGTTATTATGCGCTTTATCTTCTAAACATTTGGTAAGTATTCAGTTGCATTTCATCCATTCTTTTTCTCAGTGTTGCAGCTTAACAGAAATTGTAAGAAATTTATCAGAATTAATTTGTTCTCAGAGGAGCACTGTGAACATTATTTACTTAATGTATTACTTTCAAGAAAACTGGTGAAGCATTATCTGAAACCAAAGCGAATAATGTTGCATTGGCTCTATCACGCTCTGCATTTTACGAAACTTATCGTGCATTATTTTGGGCAGACTTTGATCTTACGCTTTTCGATATGAAAGATACTGATCAGTCAGTTGTTTGTAATTTTTCCGTTAACGTATGTTTTTGCATCTATTATTTTATCCTTTGGAAAAATATTTATGTGGTCCAGATGTTAATGTGTTTATCTCAAGAATTTGCTAATTTAATCTTGGTTAAGTGCCAATCTAATCTTGATTAAGTCGGAAATTGATTTCCGTCCAGAGTATGAAGCAAATCTGAGAAAAATGAAATAATGATTCGGTATTTTGACCACATTTATCTCTATCTTGATATGAAATACCAATTCTGAAAAATCACGCAGTTGTGACATGATTGAAACATAAATAAGCTTTAGTTTGTAACTGAGGTGTGCTCTTATATTTGTGACATCTAGGTCGATCTCTTGTGTAATGAATATTTGTAAAACTATTAAATTCTCTTTACAAGCATTTATTTGAAAATTTCAATGGTGAGACTTTTAATTGCTACATGAATTTCATAGAATTACATGGCAAGAAATCTATCACGAGAAATTGACGGAATATTTTGCATTCAAAAATGTAAAGAGAGATATGCTGCCATGTTCTTTTGCTGCAATTTTTGGTAAAAGTATGTCGATGAGCATGTATTATAGTCGGCTTTGGTCAGAAGTATGCTTTTTTGAGTTATGCTGAAGAAACAAAATTGAAGTAAAAAGGAATTTGCTATTTGCACTAATATAGATAGTATATGTGCAGCCTGCTTATTTTGAATGTTCCTGAGTTGTTTTTTTTTTTTTGTAATTTGTGATGCAAGCTTGAATTCTTGAGTAGTATCTTCGTTATGTTCTGATAATGACTTTAGAATAATATAAGACGTTCTCGTAGTAATTTCTTTTAAAGTGTTACAGTTCTATGAAGAAAAAATCAGGAAATTTAGCCCGATTTTTTCAAATGAACTCGTTGAATGTGCGGATGCATTTTTTCCTCAAATTCATTTTAGATGCTCGCTTTGGATATCCACGACACATTTGAGAAAGAAAATGATGTTTGTGCAACTGGTGATCGTCTGAAAAAGCAATTTTGTTCGAGGGTGCAAGTCAACCGCAAAGAGAACTTTATCGACGCTTTCAGGTACGGATATTTAATTAGAATTTTCTCATTTCGTCGAGCATAAACATAAACAACTGTTCTCTGTCGGTTGTTTTCCTTTTTTAGCATAACTACTTGAAATTAGTGATTCAGGGACGCGATCCTAGCCCTGATGCTATGTGCGACTTTTACGACCCTCCTCAATACCACATTAGTAGTATTGCTGCTTCCAAAGACGCTATCCCATATTTGGCTTCGGATGCACGGGATGATACAGAGAAACTTGAAGCGAAGTAAAAGGATTGGTCAGAAAATGATATATATTTGCAAATTGTTAGCAGCCGTATGGAATTGTTTATTACTTAATTATTTAAGAAAAAGGATTTTAAATGATACATATTCCTAGCAGTTGTATGACTCAGTTCAATTATTTCTAAAAAACTATCGAATGCAACCAGGGATAACCTATGGCAGTTATCGAGCTATGTATATGGAAGCAATGAATTAAGGATTCTAGAGGCGGATTGCGCCAAGTTATCCCACAACCTTACGGTTCGTCACCCAGCAATTGTAAGCAAAGTTATTTCTGTGAGTAGTTTCTGTTCCACTATACTTAAAAATTCAAAACTGATAAGAATGTGACCTAGCATCCTAATACATAATGTTTATTAATATTGGTCAGATATAGTTTTGTTGTTATAACACAGAATTCAGCACGGAAAATATTATGAATATGAAGCAAGAATAACATTTTGATTTTATTCAGAGAAAAAAAGTACAAAAATATGCACATAGAACCTTAGAAACCATTTGATAAATCAGATTGAACAGTTTTTAGCTGCCTTTTCACTCATCAAATTATTCAAAAGTTGTCGTCTAAATTCATCGTCTTCTAAACTCTGAATCTTCCTAAACAGTTCCTCTTCATCCGAATTTAACTTTGAATTCCTTGCCTCTAATTTCTCTAACATGTCGCTTGCAGTCTAAAATTTTATCTATTTTAAAATAACTACTGAAAGCGTACAGCTTCCTTGATTCATTTGCTTACGAATGCCTATTGTTGAATAATAGAACTAAAAATATTGATTTGGAAATTAGCATACCTGAAGAACATTGTCTGGCAGACCAATCATTTTGCCGATGTTCAAGCCAAAAGAACGACCCGCAACACCCGGTATTATTTTATAAAGAAAAATGAGCTGCCCGTTCTCATCAATTTGAGAAGCGGTACAGACATTTTTCAACTGATTCGAATATATGCGGCCCAGTCCAGTCAATTCATGATAATGTGTAGCGTATATGCAGAAACATTTCACCCGCGAAACAATATCTCTATAAACTTTTTTTCTGTTAAGGGAAATAGATGATAATGAAAAGACACTGCAGAAGAAAATACAACCAACTCTGCAATTGCCCAAGCTAATCCGAAGCCATCATATGTTGATGTACCACGTCCTAATTCATCAACAATAATCAACGAATTGCGTGTTGCTGACTGCAAAATACACGGAAAGAAACACTATCTCTTTTCATTTCAGAATTTCTATAAGGCTGATTCGAAAAAGTTTAAGATGAGATACTTCAGGCATAAATTATTTTTGCTGTTTAACTTGATAATTAAGATAGGAACCTCGAGAATTGATGCACAGTCACTCATTTCTGCCATAAATGTGGAAACTCCTTTACACTGATAATCACAGCTGCCTATCCTAAATATGAAGAAAATGAGAATTAAGCGTTTATAAATATTCCCGAACTTCTGAACACTGAGTGACTTTCCTAAGCAAACATGCTTCTGGCACAATCCTTCACGCAGACGTAAATCATCAATCAGGACTCCAACTACAAAGCGAAAAGTACCTAGTATGAATGCCATCTATAAGAGAAAATCTGGCGCTTTCACATGGCACAAACGAGCCCATTTGTGCCAAAAGGACAGATAGTGCGCAGCAACGCAAATACGTACTTTGCCTCCCATATTTGCACCTGTCAATATCAAAACATTGCACCACCTGAAATGGACCGCAATGTAGTTTTGCTGCAACTTAAGGTAGAAGTAGGATTTCAAAAATATTCTGAGAAAAAGATAATTTGCACTATTTGTCATAAAAAATGTTCTAACCGCCTTGTTCGTTGCCGAGAACTATATCATTGGATATAAATTGTGGGGAATTTACACTCGCCTCCATAACTGGATGACGACACTTTCTGAGTTCCAGAACTTGCTTATCTGAAACCAAAACACGTAGAAGCATGATTTCGTGAATAGCATCTGACTCGACGGAAGACTTGAACAAAATCAAAAATTTTAATTATTTGAAGTCAAATCTTCCTGATGTAGCAAAACACAAGATGATGCCCCAAATTTGTAAAAAATAATGGAAATTAAAATTATAATTTAAGCACAATTCCTTTTCAATTAAAAGATTCACAAAACTGACCTTCGTCAAGTATTTGTGGTCTCACATACATAAAAGAAGATCCGCTGGCTAGTACAGAAAGTGCGACCAAAGTATCAATTGTGGCGACTGCTTCAGATAATTCACAAAATGTTGAAACATAACCCGCTAAATATTTCTGATATGATAATCATCCCAAATATGTGATGCGCAAGAGAATAGTAAATTCTCACATATTTTTGAACAATCAAAAAGCATTCCAGTTGAAGAAAACATAACTTACAAGAAGTTTCGACAACCATGTCAATGAAGCTACTTTGGATTGCTTCATAATAAGAGGAAAGTTTCAGATATTCGCGATTTAGCACATCCAAATCGTCGCAAGTGAAACGCACACCGGAACCTTTACTCGTTTCAAAAATATGCATACCTGACTGCCTAATTGATTTTTCAGCCTGGAAACAACATCTCTCCCAAAGATGCCATGTACAAAGAAATCATAAATTCTCACATACTTTTGGATAATCAAAAACTTAAAAATAAGACCTGACAATATTCAATAGTTTACACACATCAGTTACGCAGAATATTATAACACCAAATCTAACCTTTAAAGTGACTCGAAAATGAAAACCACGATTTTCAATGTTTTCGAGTTTAACTGTTTCTGGTTATTCCAGAACAAATCTAGAAATAAGATAATGCGAATAATATTACTTCAAATAGTTAAGGCTATCTTAATCAGCAACAACAAATAATAATATCAATCTGATCAATGCATAAAAAATCTGAAACCTTTTTAACAAAGTATTGCACTTCATTTCAATCTCATGCATTCTTTCAGCAGCTGCAAGCAGATTTTCATCAATATTTGGTAAGATCCTATACAATCCGTTTTCCTTGAAATAAGTTATATCGACTGTGCTTTCAATTAATGCCATGAATTTTTCAAATTGCAGTTGTGCTAGAGCAAGTGGTTCCTGCAAAACATATCGAAATATCGAGTTCTTGATTACAAAAGTACAAACAGAGGCATCAAAATTAAATTCCTTGCATAAATAGTTTTTTTTTTTAATTGGAGAATACAGCTTTCCTACCAAGCATAAATCATTGACTGATGGTGCCAAGGATCCACAAGAAGCATGAAGTCCGTCTAATACTTGATGGAATCGTTTCAGCAGACGGATGATTTGATAAAGTCGATAACACTCCTATAAACAAATTGATATATTTTTTCTAA
The DNA here is from genome assembly GCA_024305405.1 of Dirofilaria immitis. Classification (NCBI taxonomy): domain Eukaryota; kingdom Metazoa; phylum Nematoda; class Chromadorea; order Rhabditida; family Onchocercidae; genus Dirofilaria; species Dirofilaria immitis. The sequence continues at coordinate 2,684,168 of JAKNDB010000110.1, forward strand.
TTATAAAAGTCGACAATGACTGCCTTTTTTGCCGCAACAATTCCAGTCACTTCATTCCCTTCCTCAGATATGGAAACTAATTTCCAACAAAATATCGAAAATTTACATGAATCAAAAAGAAAAATTCCAGAACCTGTAAGCCCGCCTTCTTCTGCACTATTTTTTTAGTAATTGATGTAATATCAGGTATTCGACGTAAAATGTCGTCATGAAGTATAGTACGACACGATGAATCATTGACAAAAGCCTCAACAACATCTAATCGTTCATTAATTCTGCGTATATCATGTAAAGGTCGCCGTACCCAGTCACCTAAAATTGGATTTTGAGAGAACAGTACAATTAGTTATCACGCTTTGAAATATATTGCAAGGGAATGCCCATCCATTTCTTTAGAAAGAACTGTTTCTTCAATCTAAACTATACATTTTCTAAAACTTACGTAAAAGACGTTGTCCTTGAGGAGTGCGACATTTATTTAGCAGTTCATAAAGCGAACCTCCGTGATCCATTAAATCTTCTAAAACTTAATCCAATTATACATTTTGTTTGGATAGTATTTTTACCTATTAACGCATCAAAGAATCCTGCAACGGACAGTTACATAAACGTAATAAGATCAGTGACAAAGAAAAGAAAATACCATCGTCCTGCGATGCGCTGAACAATTCGAGAGCTTTAACAGCAGCAGAATTCAAATACATATAACCTGCCGATCTATAGTTACGTAACTGAAATTTTCTACTTTTCATTCCATCATCATTTAAATGCAAATGTTGAATCAACCCCACAAGACAACTTTTCTGTGCTCTCGAAAGATGAATATCTGAAAGAATGCAAAGTTTCCATCGAAATATCTGTTAATGATGAAAATTAAGAATACAACGATAAGAGATTAATTTAATTTTCAGAAGATTTCTTAAAGAATGTTTGTACTGTCCTAAATATCTACATTAAGAATCTGGTCTAATCTATTTTAAAATTATCAGATGACAAATGCAACAGTGTTATTTTCCAACACTCATCTAACATCAACTCAACCACTGTGAGTTTCAACAAAAGCTTTAGCATAAATGTATAATTAATTAGTAACTCATGCACAAAATTACCTTTATATTTTGGATCGAACATCTCAGTTATCTGATCAGAAAGCGCAGTAGAAATTTGCTCAGTAAAATGAAAGATTTCCTTGCCAACACCAGCTTTTTTGAGCGCTGTATTCAATTGGCTATTATTTCCACCTGATAGACTGACTGATGATATTCCCATTTTATTCGAAACCAGCAAACATTCCCGGGGTACCAATGCAGCCAAACACTTCTGTGGAAAATCTTTTGCGACTCATTTGAATTAAGACCACATTAACATTAGAACTCTGGTCAATTATGATAAACATTGGTAATTTTAGAGATGTTTGGTTTGCGTTTACCTCCAAATTCACGAAATGCTCAGTATCGAGAAATTCGGCGATCGTAAACTGCATTTCTCGTACATTACAGGATACAACGGAAACCAAACACTGAATGTAAAATTTTTATATTCCATGTATTACTATAATTCTAATGAATCTAATTATGATCGTCAATTGAAACAAATTTTCTAAAAAAGAATTTTCGATGTTTAAAAATAGAAATCGAAAGTTAAATGAAATTCAGAGCAACGAAAAAAGATAGCGGTACTTCGGTAGAGTCGTGTCCTTCTGTTACAGTTAATGCTGCAACTGTTGTAAGCTCGTACAATTCAGCACTATCACCAATAATTTCTTCAAAATCATTTAAGCATCCTAGTGAACCCTCAAAAAATAAATTTAATACTCCTTTTCAAGTTCATGAAATAATGTTTGGAATAAAGGAGAGCATTTGCAACTACGACAATGGATAAATATGAACGTAAGCGCAATCTGTACTATTTTAATCACATTATACAATACGTTGACCTTTTATTTAATTTTACTTTTCAGCATTTAGTCTGAAATTCAGCTACACATAACCTGAATGTATCATTTGATATATTATTTGATCTCTCCCATTTTTCGCTTAATCCTAATTATAGTAATATATTTGCCTTGAGATATGAGCGGATTGTAAGTCCACAAATTCTCATTCGTCTTCGTGAGGCAGTATGGAGCACTGTCAAAATTTAGCAAAGCTTTATTCCAATCAGCAGAAAGCTCACCTTCGCTTTAAGTTCCCATTGTCCATCCTTTAAAGCATATACTTCCACACGATAATGCTGTACTAAGATGGAATCGTGAATTACGCGTAAATACTGTGTATTATTCAAGACATGATACATTAATTCGGTTTCACCTAACAAACATTTATCAATTAAAATGCGTCATACCTATTTACAGTATATTTTTACAATCAGGCACTGTTGCATCAGTGACATATTTCAATGGCAAATAAATTTCTTTCCTCTAGCTAAATATTTTTCGTACTAACAGTTGACTCGGAGAAGCTCAGTACTCACCAATTTTGCATCGTCGAAGACCCACTTCGCTGCAAAAAACATCATTTGCAATGAAAAGTGCATCGTCATCATAACACGCATAAAACTCCTAAAGTTAAAAACTATCTAACAAATATGCGGAATATTTTAAAATAAAATTAAAAAAAAAAAAACAAAAACAAAACAAAACTCGAGACCCATCTAAAGCATGGGATGGATCTTGTATTTTGGTTCTAAACAAATAACAATCGCGACGAATATAAAAACCTACGTTCCGTTCGAAAATGACAACAGTTCCCTTCGCTTTATTTCGAATTATCTTTACCAAATCTTTATCCAACTTATCCATAGACAGGAACTGATTGTTGTGTGTAACCAATACTAGTGACTGAGAATGCTCAACACAAGGTTAGTCTTAAGAGGGATAATTTCCGATATAAGACGATTTCAATCTTTTGCATATTTTCGTACGATTAAAATATACGGATCATTTTAGATTACTATCTTAATCCATATTTGCTACGTCATATTGCAAAGGAAAAGCATTCTCTAACAAAACACTAACGAAATTACACCTCTGATGTTTTTGAATAATTTTAAAATATTTTTACCAAAATGATAATTTAAAATCTTTTTACCGATTTCTTCTTTGAATGCCTACTTTTTTCTACTTTAGGTCTACTTTGCACATACTAATATTAGGTATCAAAAGCATGATTCAACACGTCTTCATCCAAATTCATTCGAAATTCAAAAAGGAAAAAAATTGGAAATGCCCAAACTTCGAAGCGAACCAAAAACATGACGATGAATGGATAGATTAATAAAACAAGTTTATATTCTTAGGCAATCATTTTTATTTTTCATATAGAAGATGTAAATAACTCATATTAAGCGGCACTTTTTGAGAGCATATCATTCTTAAAATCAGAAAAATCTAACAAATAATAGACAATAGATTTAAACCCTACATGGAAATAAATTCTATTTCCTGGAAAGGCAATGATAACGGTCATATTGAAATATTAATGTATCATCTGAATAAGTTAATTCAAAATGTAACTATCGACTGAATATTTTGCCACTTCTCAATTTTTTTGTCGGCACTTCAACTGCTATTGGATCCTGCAAATCACATATAGATATTAAAGTAAAACTGATTTAAATAACTTAAATAACTTTTGCAATTTGAAATAAAATTACTCTTTCATGATATACAAATTTATTTAAAGAACAGCAAGCTTTACAGCAGCTTTTTGAAGAAAATTTCAGAAATATTCTTAGGATAATAACTGACAGACAAAAATGAGTTTAATTCTCAAAAAATTTCCTTATCATTGATCTGGAAATTACCTACCGTCTCCTGCAATGGCCTAATAGCACCTCCGAGTATTTCATCTCTCCCTTCTCTGCTTTCAGAATCCTTATACTGGCTTTTATTAGTTGCATTCTCATTTCCCACTCGCACAAAGTCGGTTCCTATCAACCTCAGTATATCTGGTGGAAGGTTCTCTTCCAAAATACCGCGAACAGCATAATCGGAATCTGATTTTGAAAAACTTTTAAGGAAGATTCATGAATCCTTCGATTACAGACATACATGAACTTTTAATAATACAGATATAAATGATTGATAAAAAGATACTTATTACTAGAATTGTTATCTTCTTTTCCATTACTTTGTTCGAAAAAGTTGTTTAAACCAGTTGTATTGAATCATTATGAAATTATTCTATTTGTAAATAGCCTTATCGATATCTCTTTCTTTTATTTTCGTCTTTGACAGACATGAAAGCATTCCTTAAATTTTCCATCTTCCCCATAAAATTACTTGAAATGTGATTATCACCTGTTTTTAATAGCATTGCAAGGAATAAAATATATACAGCTATATACAATCCTAAACGACTTATCAAAAAGCAACGTGCAAACTCCACAAAAGAAGAGCTAAATTCCAAAAATTCAAATGCTGTTGAGGTTTTAAAACAAAAAAAAGTTTCATTTCATGGAATTAACCATAATGCAGTCTATTAAAAACTTACTGCAGTGATTAGACTTTTTCATCAGCTCTAATTTGTTCATAATATAATTCACCAGTAAAGATTCACTGTATTTGTATGTTTCGATATTTGATATCTCTAAATATAAGATGAATCGTGAATTTCTAGAAAAATTTTAAATAAATATATCATAATACTACTGCAAATCACGAGTGGTTTAACAATAATTTAAGAAGCATACGAACCCTTAAACTGACAAGAATGTCTCAAAGATGATTTTACAGCTTTAACATTTTCAAGCAATTTTATCGCTGGAAAATAATCATCCACTAGAATGTCCTTCAGTGATACGTAATCATCCTATAAGAAACATATAAATGGATCTGAGATGAACAGAAAATTTTTATCACAGTTTAAGATAGCTTATCGAGTTAAATTCAACTTCGCTTTTAAAGTACAGAAGGTTATGTTATTTACTTCTTCCATATCTGCGCATAAACTAAGGGACTAATCAATCACTCAGAGTTGTTGTTTTCTTTAATATAAATGCCATGTTTTTCCGAACCTTCTTCACGTTGAAATAGTCCTTCGGGAAAAATTATTTTAAAAAAGATGCAAAAATGATCCTCATCTATTGTTTTTACAAATAATTGTAAATTGTAAATAACTACCTTCGCATACTTTCGTAAATAAGGCAGCAGTAGCAACGTGGGATTCATTGGCGCCAGTAAAATCAGTGAACCATCACTTATCACGTTATTACCAAGCAGAACTGATCTCAAACAAAATATTGTACTATAAAGAAAGAAATGCACATCGATAAACTGATCATTTCCATTTTCCATATTTTTTAGAAGAAATTTTTCCGTCCTGATCCAATCCTTCTTAAAATTATAAATAGTACAAATATTAATTAATCACACCATCTAATTTTCATTATTTCATTTTAAAATTAACTTTGTTATCAAAATTTCAAGTCTTCTCAAACTATACCTGAAACCGTCATCAAATTTCAATAATTCTTCTACCCTCTCATTTCCAATTGCATATAATGTTGCATTACCCGTTTTTGGATGGCGAAGTAAGTGGAGCTGTTTCTCGTTCAGTTTACCTTAAACGTATGGTAAACAAGGAATATAAAAAGAGAATACTAAGTTTAAGTAGATACATTTAACTTTCATAACTTTCCATTCTTGGACTTTACGCAGTGAACCGTCCGCAACATTCGAATGTAATAGTAAAAAAAAAAAAGACGAACCATTTGACAAAACAAACCGCGTAAGAGATTGATCATTCTGTTGATAATAATCACTTCTATCTCTTTCTTCCTTACACTTCTTGTTTGATCCTGAATCTCCAACTGCTGACTTCGAACATGAACTCGCTGAATCCATTTCAACTACTGGAACTTACAGGTTTCTAATTTAGCAAAGACTTGATACTAAATAAGTATAGGCTATATCACGTTGTAAGTCGCAGGATTCAAATTTTTTCAAATTTGGAATGAAATCAGAATAGGCCACGAGAACAAGAATTAAAACGAAAGTGCTGAATAGACAAGAGAGAGATGAATGCAAACATGATAATCTAGAAGAGATGACATCCCTTCTTTACAAGTTGTCATCACGATGCCTAAACCGCCTACGGGATCGAATTATTATCCAGTCAATCCCGTTGCAATCATTCACGTATCCCATAACATGCTTACTTCTTATTTCTGGATAATACCCTTCGCTTCTTTCCTCCCCATATCAACTTTACCGCCTCAGAAAACAAAATGAACCGCGTGCGGCCCTAGAATGGCGTTGCAAGACACCATGAAAAAATGTTCTTTAAGGATGTACACAATAGACCAAAGTCGAGGCAAAGTAAAAGTGGATTTGATAATGTTAATTCGGCGTGCATCTTTCCAATTGAAGTTTAAATGATGAGATCTCAGAAAATTTTCCAAATGGAAAATTAATTAGAAATGAACCATTTGCATTTAACTTGGGCTTACCTGTAAGATACCATTTAGATCACATTAATAGGTTGATAATTGAGAATTTTATGTTCATTATTAAATAGCACTGCATTTCCAGAAAATTGCTTTGACGATTGTTGATTCTCATAATTTTTGATTCGGAAAACTTCACACCATAATATCGATCTTCTATTCAATGGAATGTGAATGTAGCAAGTGTTACTTTTACTTATGCTCTATAGATGCTATGAGGAAGTTATTTAGCTAAACACGGGAGTACAAAATTGATTTTTACTCGAACGAATTCTTTTTTATTAGAATGTTATAAAAATTAGCATTCTCGATCAAAATCATCTGAAAGTTACCGGAAATGTTCAATTTGGATAAGAATGAAAAAATAGGGCAAAGCAACTTTTATTACACTATACGTAATAAAATTTGATATATTGCAATTTCATACTTTATCTTTTCCTAAACAGCATGTAATTTATCATCTATGAAACATGCTCTAGGCAATAATAGTAGCTTCATGATGGAAACACAAATAATCAAATTATATATTTTTGATCATTTGCTGCCTCGAGAAGGTTAAAGCTTACTAAAGATTAAAAGCATAAAATATGTCCTCGAGAACACCAGTCAATTCTAATCAGGCTTGGAATGCATTTTCTCGAAGTATCACGCCTATTCATCCATTTTACATTTTAGAAGCCATATGCATATTCTAACTATTTTGCTACTAATTCAATTCGAATTTCAACTTTCTTATTAGTTGTTTAATATATATACATATATGCCTGTATGTGTACATGTCTGCCACATTTGTATGCATTATCTAAGTCGATTGTCAAACTGATAAACAGTGATTGGCAATTAATGTGGGCTCTTTAGGCAATCGTTATCAATACTTGCCATCATATACATTTTTCTTGCTAACAATTTTTACCATGAAAGTTAGTTATTAAAGTGCTTGTTTTTTTTTGTAATTTCAAACATGGATTAATTATTACTTCCTTCTATCTTCGTTTTATAACTATTGTATTGTTGATAATCATGATTGCCGGATTATTTCAATTCCAAGTTTGAATGGATGAATTGCTCTTACTGAATCTGATATCTAAGATTAGAATGTACTAAATATAACAAATTTTTTGCCACTTACATAAGGAAAAAATATTGTCAGTGATGAATAGCTATAGGTATCAAATTTTTCTATCGTCCTCGCTAATCGCCAATATTCTCCTTGATACGCAATCCTGATCATGACAGCTATCAACATTTCAGGATTACACTTTCATAATTCGACAACAAAAATATGCCTTCTCATTTTTACAATCACTTTATCCATATATTCTGTTGCAACTTTCCTTCCCTATCATTTTTTATTTTTTTTTATTTTGTGTGAAAAGTTCAAAGTTCACCATCAAGCATAATTCAATGAGAATAGTCTCATGTAGTAAGATAGTTGCATAATTTATACAAAAAGTGAAGATTTCATTTAGCTAAAATAGTTCATGTTTAATTAATATTTATATTATACAAAATGGATGATAAAAGTAATATGTCAATGGTTTATTATCTCAATTTTTAATGAGAAAAGATGAATCATCATGTGATGTGATGTGATATAATTGAAAAGATATAATGAAAATAAGAAAACGGATGCCAAGAATGCTTAGAGAAAATTCTCGGAAAAAATGATATGCAAGCAATAGATGATATACACACACCTGCTTAACTAACATACACAATAATCATTAATCATCTCATTCGTTCCTCATCGTTTCTTGAACTGTGAGTGGAAAAAAAAAATGAGAAGGCGGAAGCTCGAAGTTTGAATAAATCATCTTCCAATGCCACAAATGTTACCATCAAATAATTTATCATATCAGTTAACTGGCAATCGTATGCTGCAGGAAGCTTTGGTCCATTAGCGGAAGGAACACTTAAATCACGCAGAATCTCATTCATTCATTCACGCTTCTTCCGCTTATTTGCATCATTGCAATGTGCACAGTCTTTTAACTATCTATTGAATTTTGCAAGTTTTTTCTTTTCTCTTTTATTTTATACTTTTAATTGATCAAATAATGTTTAACCCTCTACATCACAACTTACTGAAGATTCAGGAAGCAAAACTTCTACTTTTCATTCCCTGTTAACGTCGGTTTTTCGCTTCTCCGTGATCTTTTTTGAATAAAATTTTGATCTTATAATTTATCGCATTATGGAAGGGGATAGCAGTTCAATGTATTGTGTAACACATTATCTTAAAGTTATGAGTAAATCTCGAAGATATTGTGCTTTATAATAGCCGATTAAGTTGGAACACATGAAATCATTTACAGTATAATAAATGATGTCAATTTGTAAATGCAAAACTATTCCTTTCAGTGGAATAAAAGATCGAGATATATTTGCAAAATATTTTAAATTTTTATTTTTTTCGTTATATATATATATATATATATATATATATATATATATATATATATATATATATATACTATATATATATATATATATATATAGTAGTAGTAATATATCAATCCCAGTGCCTGATACCGTAAAGTTTACCACTTAAGAGTGTTAATTTTGATAAAATTCAAGAATTTTAATATATATTTCAAGATGTTGCGGAGTTTTCGATGCGACAATTGATCGGAAAGATAAAATTTCTAGCATTTATATGTATCATTGGTAGGTTATTCATTTTTATTCGTTGAATAGCGTATTATTAAAATTGATCGCTCTTAGGATGTGATTTCAGTAAACGCTTTTTTTATTGAAATTGGCGAAAATAGAATATTTTGATTATGACATTTAAATTATTGATAACATTAGAAAAGTTGAATTATTTCAACTATCCTATATTTCAATATCTCACACAAAGATATCTTTATTAGTTACTTTTAGGTATCTTTCACTTCTTTAATACAGCTTTTTGTCAACGTGATAATGAATTGCATTCATTTGGTACCTAGAACAGGCTTATTCTTTTTTTTTTAATGTAATAATATAAATTGAAATATCATTCGATTACAAGTTGAGAAAAAATTATAGCTCTCACTGATGCAAGAGAATTGTTATCAAATTGTTGTAAAAGTGGCAAGAGACACTTTGAGCAGTTATCATCGTGTTCTGAAATAAAGCTTAACGAAACAACGAATACTTGTATCCTGACAGCATCGATATGCTGTATGGATACATTGTTGGAACATAGTTGCAACCACGGTATCAAGATGGCTAAAAAAGAAGACCATTGCTCATCGAATATTGATCAGGTTGGCGGTGGAATCCATAAGGTACTTATCAAATTAGCATTATTTGAATACATTGTTAGGAAGAGATTAACAAACTTTACCTATAAATTAAATTTAATACCTAATTACAATTTCTGCTTTAATTTATATTATAATTTAAGGCTATTGTTACTATAGGAATGTTGCGAATGTTGTCTATTGGCCAAGGAATTATTACGGAATGATGAAGGTTGCAGAGCACCGAACGGTTTTGGTTCATCATGTTTACGCTCTTTTCATCAATGTTGCTCTGAAGATTCAGATTCAAAAGTCATTAAGCAACATCAGCGTTATGAAAGTTTATAATTATTCTGTTGTTATACTGCTGGAAATTAGTTTCTAATCGGTAGTATATAATGAACCATGCAAAAATGTGAATCTTTTGCTCTAATAAATTATCATTCATTCATCATAAATCCTGAATCAGAATCCGAAAAATGGAATCTCTAAAGATTCGGCCAAAAAAGATTTCGAAAGTTGCATAAAGGAAACAATCGTAATGAAGCTATACTTTGGAGCTAATGAAGATATAATTGAAGTATTGATTATTGTGTTAAATTATCCTTGACAATTTATTTCTCTTAACTTAAGTGTAGATTGACTGACATTTAATTAATAAAATTTAACATCACTAGAAAGTCAAATACTTCCAGGTCAGTCGGATGTGGTAGATCTTTTGAGTATCAGGGATCGCTGTACATCAGCAAAATGTGAACATTTGTGCACGGATCGGGAGATACCACAGTGGAATGCTCCTGCCATCCTGGGTTTGAATTAGGATCGGATGGTTACTCTTGTATCGGTTAGCGAACTTTTATCATATAATCGAACTTAAAGGTATTTCACTGCACTTTTCTATTGCACAATCTTGCATATGCCTAATTTTCCAATGAATGCTTATCTGCACTGCAATTTTGCTATTATTCGGCACAGTATTATAAAGCTTCTTGCATTTTGTCAGGGAATGTTTAACTCATTGATAAATATGTTTTTTAAATGATAATTACCTCTGAATAAAGTGGGATACATAAACTGAGAACAGGTGATATAAGGAAATTTCGCTTGAGTACTTATGCTGATTGTACGCTGAATGAACGATACGATAAAACCACTGGTAAAGGGGTATCATTGTTTAACGGAGGATCGTTACCTGAATGATAGTAGCATGACTTCATACAATCCGATGGAAGCAAAAATGGCACATGGGTCTAATACTATGAAGGATCAGGCGATCTTAGGAGAAACTGAAACGAAAAAGATGTGTCTTGATGGTTGGGATGTGTCACCTTCAGGACATTGCGTAGGTAATATCACTTTGAAATCTTATGCTGCCTTTTTGATCACATATTTATTTTATTCTGATTTATGTTAATCTTTTAGTGATATCGTTGAAAAGTATGAATTTCATTAATTTAACACATTGCAATATCTCTTGTGAATAATCATCATTTTCGAAAAAATTTAAGCTTTTTCAATTATAATTATAAAATGATGTCCATAACACATTTCAAATCGTATTTTGCATATATGTACATTGCATCTTGCATGCCTTCTAGCAAACTGTAGCATACTAAAAGTTGATCAATTATAGATTCTCGACTTATCATAAAAATCGTTTCTTATGCAATTGCAAACTTTTCTGCTTGCAATTTTTAAATGAAAGTCTTAATTTATTTTGTTAAATATTATGTTTTCTGTTTTGCGAAAAAAATTCCCATTATTTTTTTGCTTTCCAAAATAATCTCATATAAAATAATAAGATTCTTGAAGTTTCTGAATTGGTAATTACGTGAGATTAAACAAATAATTGGCAAATTTGGAAGGCGATTTTAATATTTGAAAGCGATATTTGCAAATATAAATAATTTTCAGTAGATCAACAATGGAAGCTAAACCTCTCAGTAATTGTTATTGGTAAGATGAATGCTTTCAAACAAAAAAAAAAAAGCTTCCCACATTGCTACCGCCTCACCTGCGTTTTAATAAATTGAAATCTATGCGAACTAAATTTCTTTTTCAATTTCTACCATTTGCTTTCCAGATTTTTGCTTTTTAATGATCCCCTTTAATTTTATAATTGGCAGCTACATTAATTTCTTTTTTGCTACCCAAGAAGCTTGGCTTCTAGACATAAACGAATGCGATACGCGGGATTCAGTGTGCTCACTGCCTAATTCGCTCTGTCTCAATACACCTGGATCGTTCTCTTGCGTCTGCTTACCGGGTTTCTACTGGAGCGATATCGGCTCCGTTTGTGTAGGTAATTTCTTGCACAAAATGCAAATGTCGGTTACCTTTTTTAATTCTCTTTTAAATTATGAAATAAATTAAAATTATTTATAATAAAAATGATTGAAGTTAGTGTTGCTTGTGTTTTTCGATCGATATAAGTTATATTCTTGACATCAAATCATTAATAGACATCTGATGATGGATGAATATAGTCATTGCTTTCTCATCATAAATTTAAACATATGTATTTGTCATAAATTTAAAAGTTAACTCGCTTTTAACATTCTGATTGATGTTTGCATGTGATTTTTTGATCTTAGATATTGATGAATGCTTGCTACTAGCGGATGATTGTTTGGAAAGTCAACGTTGCTTGAATACTCCTGGCTCATTCAAATGCATACGAACATTATCCTGTGGTACCGGATACGCGCTAAATAGTGATACTGAACAATGCATTGGTTTATTTTATTTTAACCTATTTCTTCTTTTATGTTTTACATTCATTTTATTAACACTTCAAAAACTACCTGGTGTAACTTTAGTACTGCTCAATACTTAATAAAATTAATAATTAACATTGGTATGAGCATAATTTAATTGATATTTTCTTGATTTTATCATTGCAATAGTGTGCTTCGCTAAATCTTATCATAAGCTAAAATAAATGATAACGATATAGTACTGAAATTGGATATATCGTTTTGAAGAATTTTTATAACTAATATTCGTCTATCCAAGAATGGATTCTTACACTTTATTTTGTTGCCTTATATGGATACTTCTAGAATTCAAATCATGTTAAGGACAAACGAATAAGTGTGCTTTTTAGTTATCAGCTTAATGAGTTTTAACAATAGAAAGAAGAGTTTAACTATCGACAGATGTGGATGAATGTAATCTTGGTTCTCATGACTGTGGACCGCTATATCAGTGTCGTAATACGCAGGAAGCTATCGCTGCGATCCGAAGAAGTGTTCGGAGGGTGAACTGATGGATCCACGAACTGGTGAATGTATAAGTATGGATTGTCCCATTGGTTATAAGCCACTGCGAGGACGTTGTGAAGGTTTCCTAACTTTTATGTCATTTTTTTATTTCTTCGCTTTACAAAAATTTGAAACTGTCTTCTCAATACTTCTTTCAAAAATTTAACGAAAGCAAAGATTTAATTTACGAGAGTAACGCTCATTCAAAAAAACTTTTACGATAATGTTTGAATTTATAGATGTTAACGAATGCGAGATAGCGGGACGATGCAAGCAATTTGAAGAATGTATAAATACTCCTGGATCATTTCGCTGTCAGGAGCGAGGAAATCTCTGCACAAATGGTTATCGTATGGATCGCGAGACTGGATTCTGTGTTGGTAAATATTGTTGAATGTAAGAAAAGCATTGTTTCCAAGATAGAGTAATGAGAAATATTATCAATTAGAAATATTGCAGAAATTTGCTGCAATTTTCCTCAAGGTATGTAATACTTAAGGATCGGCTAATGATTGATGTTACGAGCTTTTATTTGATTCTAGAGATAATGATGTGTTTTATACAGAAGCTGTTTTGAGACCAAAAATTATATTTATTAAAAATAAAAAGTTTATTTTTTATAACAGCGATTATGCTTCATTATTGTTATACTTCGCATACATCTAAAACTTTCTCTGTTTCAGATATCAATGAATGCGTCGAAGGAACCCATTTTTGTGGTGACAAACAATGCATTAACCTGTTGGGTAGCTATAAATGTCGTTGTTCAGCGGGTTTCGAATTCAATGATACAGTAAGTTTTTAGTCAAAATAAAGTTGGAGAGAAAAAATAGTAATACCAAATTTCTCTTCTCACGCAATTGTTTTATAATATTTTAAACAATTACCTGATGAAAGCTTTTCATATATTTCAATTTTTAATTTTTAATGTATCAGTTTAACAATGCAAAGCTATGTCACTACTACGAATAATATATTGCAGACGAAACGTTGTGAAGACGTAGATGAGTGTAAAAAGTTTACGGGACACGTTTGTTCGTTGCATGCGACTTGCGAGAATACGTATGGTTCATTCAAATGTCACTGCAAAGATGGCTTCAAGATTGCCAAAGATGCGCGAAACTGCGATGGTTGGTTTAATGAACATAGTTAATAAAAGGTATTAATGTTTAGAAATATGGTTAGGTGATCGGAAAATGGACATTTCAAATTGGACAGTATGATCCGTAATAGGCCAAATTTCCATTTTTCACCAACTCTGAGCTTCTAAAATTGTTTCGAGAAGACTTATCAATCATATATGCAACAAAAGAACTTTTGGTCCATTTCGGGCTTTAATGTGTGCTTAATTCAAATATGGCAAATTTCAAATTTTCAAATTATAGATATTGATGAATGTAGTCTTGGTAAGGCGAATTGTGCACAGAAGTGCATCAATATACCTGGGAGTTATCAGTGCATCTGTGAACGAGGCTATCGCTTAGGTGCTGATGGGATTACCTGTGAAGATATCGATGAATGTACTCTTTGGGCCGGTTCAGGTATACATCTACATTCAATTAATAAAAATAGTACTTGCATGACTAAATTTGGCTCCTATGTTGAAGGTGATGATCTTTGCATGGGCAAGTGCATTAATACTCCAGGCTCCTATAAATGTCTGTGTCCTGCTGGTTATGAAATACAAGAAGATGGCAGAACATGTAAAGGTAAGAACTAGTTTGATTATTTTATTTTCATTTTTAAGTAAAAATTTGAATCTTTGAAGATTTTTACATAAGTATTTTTGAAGTCGCAGTAAAATGTGACTGACGAAATGAAATCGATTGATTGTGATTCTTTAGAAATAACTTGGCTTGCAGATATCGATGAATGTGCCAAGGGTGAGTGCCAAGGAAACGATCAGATTTGTGTAAATACATTGGGAAGCTTTAAATGTCATGTGATACGTTGCCCACCGAATTACGTGCACGATAAAAATTTTAAGAAGTATGACATTTGTCAAATCTTTAAATTAAATTTGTAGCATGGTTTTTAATCTTTATCTTTTTGTTTGATTTCTTCTTCTGCTTATTCAACAACTTCAAGAATAAGAATTCTGTGTTGAAACTATCACTAACCTATGGATGAATGAAAAGGACTATTAACCTTTTAATTGCATGTTATCGATATTTCGATTCACTTTTTGCAATTTAGTCGCTGTAACCGACTGAGTCATTTATGCGATTCATTAACTGAAGAAGCGTGTAAAAATCATGCGATACGCATAAGTTGGGAGTTTACATCTATACCAAGACAAGAACCAATTTCATCGAGACGAACTTCTATCACACTCTTTACTGTTCGTGGTCCGACGTCACCTTCAAGCAATGTTCAGTTCGAATTGAAGCTGAAAAGCGCCAAACCAGGTTTTTTAAGATATAGTTTCATAATTTAAATTCCATCTACATTAACCTCAATAATGATGAGATACCGTAGTACATTAAATTAGATTTCGGCTTATTTCGTAGTCACAAAGAGATTTTAGAGCAGATAATATTCCATTGCTTGTTTTATTTCAGTTTAGTTAACTAACGCGCTTTACAAGATTTCTGAAGTTTCTGAGACTTTTATCGTGTCATGGTTCTATATTGCTTCTTGACGTTATCATTCAACTTAGATTTTATGAGAATCTGATATGCATAAAATCAGACACACTTATGTAAAATTTGTTTCTATAAATTAGGAGATTTTTCGTTTTAGAAGGACTGGTGTGTATATCTTTTCAGAAAAATACTATGTGTTGCCAGCAGTTCGAAGTAATTTTCTCTTACAAAAAGTGAGGAAAAAATGGAGCAATAATTGCTCTGAGAGATTCGTTGGATGGACCACAAGAGGTCATCTTAGAGCTTATTTTAAGGCTTAGTATTGATGGTACATTTCAGAGTAAATATATTGCTAATTTGGTAATTAACGTTGCTTCTCATCGCAGACAACGAACAACCTCTTTTCTGAAATTTTGACTACTACATAAAATTTCCCGAATTAGCAGCCGGTTTACATATGAGGAAGTTTGCGGGCATTCACTTTTTAACACTTTGCTTGCTTAATTGGTGTTGAAATACTCAAATAAATTGAATAATCAGCTTGCTATTTGAAAACATTTAAATGATTAACTTATCTGTAATCAGTTAATTACCTTTCTTATTTCTAAAATCAGGATCAATGGATGCATATATTAATATTATATGAGTATTTCTTTATACTCATTTATGATCTCTTTTAAGTTTTAATGATTGAATTTTCATAATTCCCGGGCAATTTTATTTCTAACTGAATGTTTAATACTTGACTGAGCTATCAATCTGTTAACAGTATTTTATACATTTTGACACTCTTCATAACAAAGCTCAAAGCGAAACATCACATAACTACGGTAAGATTAAACCCATCTACTTTTGTTTCCACTTCAAGTAAATGAGGAAAAGCATATTGACATCATTTGTTATACTGATGAACAAAATGTTATATTGATGAGATTCTGTTGTAGATGTTTTTCAATTTTATTTCATTCCTCTCTGTTTGTAATTCATAGTTTTGCGTAACAACTACACTAATATATGTCTTTCATGTGATTTTTTAATAATCTAAGCTTTATCAGTAATGTTACGAAATTTCAATGAATTGCATGTTGCACATATCAGTATAATATTCATTATCATGTCACCATCGCATTGACGATCTTTATTGCTTGACCTTTCTTATTTTTCTATTACTTCTTAATGTTAACAAAAATTTTTAAATGGCAAATAATAGCTCATTCAAAGAGAACAATTTTGACGCTTTTTAATGTTTTTTTTTTTTTTTTCAATGATAACATAGAAATGAATGTAAAATATTATTTCTCGAATATGATTGTTTTTGTGAATACATTTACAAAGGCATCCTTGGAAGTTCTTCATGAAAGCTACAACATCAACATCAAGTAGATTTAAAATGTGACCGAAATTAATAATTAATGTTAGTTTGCTCAATTCTACAATGCCATTGGGCTTCCTAATTTGTGTTCGTATGCATCCGAAATTGCAGATAAGCTCGGTCGGGAATATTCCATGTGATGGTTTTCCAGTTTGGATCTCGTAGTACTGTTTTTAGAACTAATCTAATTATTTTTGTTTTTCTTTCCAAGTTAATGGCTTTGGCTTGCCTTATTAGATAGTTTCTTATAGATTTTGTTTGACAGATATTTTTGTATTTATGTACGTATCTTTATAAGGTACTACAAAGATTTATTTTATCGTTATTTTACAAATGTTTCATGCAAATTAACTATATTGTATTGGGTGTTAGGCTTGATAAATTTGATGAAATGTATGTGCCTTTTGTTATCTAACATGCAAGAAACGCAGGAGCATAATCCTGATGTGTTAACCAACCTCTTGATTCAAGGTATCGTCAATAATAATGCCATGGAAAATGAAAATGATTGGAAATCTAAAAACCGATAAAATTGGTTCATAGGGTAGCCTGGAATGCTTTACTAATATAGTTTGAGTTGTATGCTTAATAAATAATCAACCTAATTATGTTTCCCATAGATTATACTGTACCAGCTGCAGAGGAAAAATCATTTTTGTGATTTAGCAAGCATATTGAACAATATTCCATCAGTTACAGCATTCAAGCTAAGTCAAAAGTTCATGAGTTAATCCAATGAATATATTGTAATTCAAAATTTTTTTACTATTACTATATCATAAAAGTCCTCATCACGATTTTAACTTTTATCAATATTCATCACCCAAATTCATTTCTTATGATTTAGCTGAATGAACAAATTATGTACTAAACTTGACAAAAAAAAAGTGAATTCAATTGGATTGCAGTTTGGTGGAAGATGGTTATTCGTGTTTAAAACGATGCCACTCACGTGATCCAGTTTGTATCAGCAATCATACACGAGAAATATTATATCAGTTCAGAGGTTTACCATCCACAAAACACATAAAATATCCAATCGAAGTTAGCCACTACTTTATTTAACATTTTTTCTTGACCACAATTCGTAATAAAGTTTTCATATAATAAAGTGATAGATGGAATTATTTTAAGAATTAGTTTTGAATTTATTTTTGTAATAATTAACAAAAATTATCGTCATCACAGGTTTCTCGTATACGAGCACGAATGAATATGCCGTTTTCAGTGGAGTATCAGGTGGATAAAGTGAATCGAGATACATTTATGGTACAACAAGACCGTAATATAGGTAATACATTTTGGAAATAAAGTAATAATGGATAGTTTGCTTTAAAAAGTAGGAAACGAATTCAATTTCAATTCTTACTCCTTTAACCTAGCAATTATTCAAAATGCTTAATATCTCGAGAAGTAACATTTAAATAAATACTAAAAAATTATATGATCAATCAATATTAAAATTTGAACTTCAATAAATCATTGATTTTTTCCGCAACTAAAAAGACAGAAAATAATTTAATTTGAATAAAAAAATTTTTCTTCTATAATATCTTTGAGTATTAGAAATATTAGATTTTGCAGGGATTGTAAAAATGACAGCACCTATCGAAGGGCCGAAAATAGTAGTGGTAAGGCTACACCTGAATATATATTCACGGTCTCACGTACTTCTAACACATAACATTGCTATCATAACCGTGTACATTTCACCGTATACGTTTTGAGTATTTTATGACTTGATATATTATCATCTCAATGTCATATTTTATAGATAGATCTTCTTCTCATTCTTTCTTAATGTCATAAACTCATCGATCTTTCTTCCCGTTTTTTCTTTTGAAGTTAATGATTTACAGCTCAGAACAGGTGTGCAGTCGGAAAATTTGTCTTCCACTTCTACTTATTTCGAAAATTATATGTTTTGCATTAAGAAGTTCACTCGAATATTTAATCAATATGATACGGAGGACACACTGTACAGAAAATATTTCCAGCTCACATATATATTTCGGCAGTGGTTTGAAACCTGTAAATTCAAATTCTTTGCAACTCAATTTCAATAAGCTGCTTAGCTATCTAAACCGAATTCTCGACTCTTTCAAAATTTCCTTTCTCCATAGATATTCAAAGGTTAATAATATACAGAAATGAACTATCAAAGAATGCTAAGCTTCGCCAGCTTTTCTGCCTTATTGATTTTGAGAGGATGTCAGAAGAATGATGAGAAGAACAGAAAAGATTATCCTTCCACTTGTTCATAAAATAAAACTAATATTTTTAATTATAGAAAGTGTATAATCTAATCAATAGTACCATAAATTTGGGCAATACATGCTCAAAAAAATTACGCGGTATTAAATGATGTAAACAAATTCTGCAGATTTGTATAACGCAAGCAATAAAATATACAACAATATATCCAATACGACAATATAAAAGATTTTTCTTTAATTTCAAACAGTGGTATAAATTATCGACAAAAATAATAAAAGGCAATGCAACTCAACTTATTATTATTAATGTTAAATTGTGTACATCTCTTAGATTCGAGTATATCAAGAGCCACATATTTTGAAGAATTCATTTGAAGAGGAGCAAATCTCGTAAAGGAGTGGTAGAATCTGAGGGTAACAGTTTTATGCCAAACAATTTTTTGATTTTAGGATGCCTGAATGCGAAATGCTGCGCGGATCCAGTCAATGCAACAGACAACCAAAACAATGAAATACACTGAAAAGAGTTGATTTTAACGCTTTAATTATTCAGTATATGATTTCAACAATTTAGACTCTCTCTTATGTTCTTAATGAACGAAAAAAATTCGTGAAGATTTCAGCATGTTTCACTTGAGTGAGAATTTCGAACCTCATTATCAAAAAAAAAAAAATTACCACAGGCAAATGCGACATGAAATATATACCAAAAACCATGACCAGCGAGTAACAAACACTGATAAACCGCATCAGTTTAACCGAACTATAAGTATACATACGTTGTTGCGCCTGAAACAGTGTATAAAAACTTATTGGAATATATCAAATTAATAATATTATAGGCAAGTATAATAGTTCAATTAGTTTTATGTATCACTTCATTAACAGCAAGGATAAACAGTCAGCACCAACAATGCTAACAGTACCGATTGAAGGACCTTTTGAACAGCATCTATGTTTTCAATCTTTCAGTGATGTTGTATGAGAGAAATAATCTTGTTCAGAATATAAATGCATGATATACTTTTCAAAGTCACAAGAAGATCAATATTTGTAAGCAAAAACCTACAAAATAATTGAAAATTCCTAAAACGCCAACTGATGTCGGTATAATATAATAAGGATCAGGCTGTAACAAATCTGGAAACCATAGGATGCCTTGAAAAGGATAACCAATTCCCGCTGAAACGATAGCTTTTTTTCAAAAATCTTTCAGTGACTAGATAAGTGTATCAAAACCGGTAACTGTGAACAGAAAAAATGTGCGTTTACAATCTAAGGAAAAGGAGAAGTGGGTTCAAAGAAAAATAATGCTAACAACTTATGACATTTCGTATTGCAAATGAAGAAAACGTCCATACTGACAAAGCACAAAACCTCAAATACTGAATACGAGGAAGCTGTAAACGATGCTTCCAGCAAACATCTAATATGATTTCCTTAGACTGAAAAAATGAAATTATTGTACTGAGTAACCCAAAAATTGAAATTAAAATTTTCAAAAGTATCGAAATTTTGGAGAAAATTTTCATGAATTTTATTTTTTGAGGAATAATGGCTTACCAATTTGTTGGTTTTGTGCAATATGGATTTATCAGTGGTATCAAGTTGCAAGAAACGACCATTACTACTTGAAATAACATTCAAGTTATAATGTTTGCTGAACTTCTGGAATAAAAATTCACTAGAAAAACTATTTTAAAATTATAAGCATAAAACAAGTTTATTAGTGAGAACATCATGTTCAATTCTTCATACTCAATTTGATCGCCATGTCCGTTTGTTTACTCAATCATAAAGAGCAAGATAATTAATTACTACTACTGAAGCATTTTAGTTCCGAAAAATTAACCAACTTTAATGAGCTCATGATTTAAAGTGTTGACAACATGATATCTTTCAGCGGACAGTCGTTCTGCATATACATGTAATGGTAAGCTAGCAACACGAAACAGTACACCAGAAAGCATAAATGTGCCAAGCCATGGTATTTCCAATGCGTGTATGCCTCAAAACAGTTTAATAAATGTTTGCAATTTATGTGTAGATACTACTAAATAAGAATTAATATTGAAAATCACTTCGAAAATGATGTTTTCCAATGCAATTTTTTCTTCCAAAATCTAGTGATTCCTAATAGCACAATCAAAAACACCAGAAACGTTTTTCACCTCTGAGAAGTCAGCAACCGGAAAAATGTCCGGCTAGTTCAGAACAAAGCTCATCAAGGTTCGTCATCCTATCTGCACCTATTTTTGTTTTAATCAAAATAAAAATTATATAAATAATCACGCAAAAATAACCTTCAATACTGTACTGTAAAGCCTTTGTAAAGTAGCAGGATTCAGCATAAAGCAATGGAGTGAGTGGACTGAAACCATGCAGTTTCCTTGACAATACGTTTGGACTCAATACATGGCTTGCCCAGTGCCGATGCACCGCGAATCTCATCAGTAAAGGGCACAACACTAAAATGATTATTCTTGCAATTTAAAAAGTTAATCATATGAACAAATCACTTCTTTGACGCATTTTATCCTAAGAAATTCATAAAGTTAAAAGAAAATATAGACAGGTATTTGACAAAGGCATTGCTCTGTACAACTGTCTGAATTTTAACCTTTTATAAATTTAATAAAGAGAAAAGATACTAATTTCATTTCTTTCGTCAATAGATAAGATTCCAGATGCGTAAATCTTCCGCATTCCACAAAGCCTTCCTTTCTGAATTTTTATGTCCATTTGTGTTATGACTGACTACACAGTGTTTCTATCACTTTAATTGCTTCATTTTGCATTATTACAAGTTAGATTATTTTAAATTACTTACTTTAAATTACTTAAGTTGTTAAGGTGATTTCGTACTTTTAGCTAACACAATAAATTGATAATATAATAAGTGCTGCAACGAAATTTCATCGTTGATTTAGGAAAACGAGCTTTTATACTCTCTGCATCGCAAAATGTAATCGGTAAAAATAAAATCTGAAAATAATCATTTTTGGAGAAACACACAATGCCTGAATAAGAATGCGTATCGTAAAATTACAAATATCAAAAAGGTTGTTGACATCGTCACTATACCACCACCACTTCAATACATCCATGAAGTCAACTTATTTACCACGAAATGTTCTCCAGACATAAAAATATTCTAGAATTCCTAGTAACGAATCTGCCTCACTGCAACACAACAAGAAATATCCTAAGTCAGTGAATATTTTACGGTTAGCCGCCGTTTGTTATGGTAGAATTGGTTAGATTTACAGGTATTTCGGGAATGTTGTCGTGTTTCACCGTTGACGGTTGATTTATTGGTTATTTTATTTTGCCACTGGTTTCTTCTTTATCTCCATAGCTATATAGTGGATTTCGTTTTCCCTGCTATCCTTCAATATATCTTTTTTTCAACCCCTTTTCCAACATGGAATGTTGGATATTTACATCAGATAATTTATTTTCTGTGGGGAGATTTCGTTGAAAGATTCCATGTCATGATTATCTTATCGATCATATGATTAATATATTTCTTTCTTTTTAGCACTTCTCTACCGTATATCTTCAAATGGCGGAGGAAATTGCTACTGCTGTTGGTAATATATTTATTGATGAATCGGATCACAAAGTCAGAGCGCGAGGTATTCTTCCTCTGCTTTCCCTTTCTTTTTCCTTGTTTATTTAAAGCAAGGGATATTATATATCTGAGAGTCCTTTCTTTTTCCTTGTTTATTTAAAGCAAGGGATATTATATATCTGAGAGTATGTTTAATTTTCGTTGATAATTTATTCTAAAAATAAAATTTGGGATTCTGCTCTCTGTAACAGAAATACATCCTACCCTAAATTATATTTTAGATTGAAAGCATTGCTAGTATCCATACTGAATTCTGGCACTAACGAGAAAGATATCAGTAATAATGTTAGTCGAATAGCAGAAGCTGGTAGATTTTAATTTTTATCTGCAATATCTTTTTTTTAATTGCTAAAATAAGCTCTTTTTTTCTAGTTGTAATTGTAGTGATTTATGATTCTGTTGAAGAAGAGAATTTTTATCGGAAGCAGATGGTATTATAATGATTTTGGTATGTTGATCCAAACGCGATCTTATGAACTCCGTTTATTCCAAGATAAAAAATCAATGACGAAATGACTTTCTTCATCATGTGATTCACATATTGTCTTGCAGGAAGAGTTTTACAGGCAAATATACTATTTATAGTTGTGAATAAAGAGACTGTCTCGATGGTGGTATCTAGACAATTCGTTAGTGACATAGTCGCAACATTAGATGATTTAAAGCCAAATCTTGTCAAAGAAGTCGCTAGGGCTTTATTGAATATTGTGCAGTCACGTCTAATTTCTTACGAGGAACAAGTAATATTGATTGTTGTATTTATAATTTATCATTTTTGTTTTATTTGCATCATTGCTAAGTTTATAGTTCCAATGGTTACAACCATAATTTACATGTACTATTGGCTATCTCGTTACTACAGTATGATGCACTAGAAAATCTTTTAATATTCATAAATTTGAAAAAAATTCATAGCGTATTTCAGGTAACGCAATTGCGTTTTCGACTCGCTGACTTGTATGAAGAAGATGGTGATAGTGAGGAAGCAGCAAAAATACTTATGGCCATTCCTCTAGAGACAGGGCAGAGGTAGAAATTTATATATATATATATATATATATATATATATATATATATATTAAAATCGTTTCCTCACTAATATTCTTGGATTCATGAAATACCGAATATAAGAACATTAGATTTTTCTTGGATTACGATAGTGAAATGTTGATCATTTGGATTGCATTAAGACTATCCAGGAGTGCGATCCTAATTTTATTGATGAAATAATTATGTTTTTGTGCGAATTCTATTCAAATAGAATGCCGTATTTTTTATCCTGTTAAAATTTTAGGTTATATAATTTAGCAGTTCCAGTTTTTCAACTTTCAACTTCAGAAAACTGATTTCAGGACGTACTCTCCAGAATTGAAAATGCGTACATATTTGAGGATAGCACAGTTGGCATTGGACTACAAAAATTCAGAGGAAGCGGAAAGTTTTGTAAATCGCGCTTCAATGTTGTTCAATGATGTTTCGAAAGATGACGAGCTACTTGTGATATTCAAAGTAAGAAAGGAATAAACAAGAGAGATTGTTGTGGCTTTTTTTAATCTTTTATATTTAATGCAGAAGCTAAAAACGAATCTAATAAGAATTAAATTAGATTGAAAAATATATATTTAGAAAATTTTTCAAATTATGTGTTAAAGTTTTTGCTTTAATATTAAAAATTAAAGACCACATTTGATGAAATAGTCTTTAGTCTCTATACGCGAGAGTGTTGGATCATCGAAAGAAATTCATTGAGGCTGCACAGCGATATTATGATCTTTCTTTATTTCAAAATATGCTTACTACCTCCGAAAAATGCAGGCACTTACGAATGCCATTTCCTGCACAGTTTTGGCTTCACAAGGTTTATTACAGTAATATTTTATCGTAAACATCTAGTTCACCAGAACGTGTGCAGAATTGATCTTTGCTATTCATAGTTTATGAGAATCTTTAATTTGAGAAAGTGACAGGTAAATATTTAAAGAAGTTCACAAAGCTAAAAATTAGACCACATATAGCAGATTACTATGTTCCATTAGATCTTGAAAAGCGATCCTGGCGATTATATCGAGTGTGCGTCATATAGAGAATATGTGGTTCAGATTGGAAATATTTTGTTGATGGTCAAAAATTTACGCCCTGATCCGTATAATTCTACAGGTGCGCAACGATCTCGTATGTTAACAACATTGTATAAAGATGAACGATGTTCTAACTTATCTGCATATGGTATACTGCAAAAAATGTACTTCGAGAGGCTGATTCGAAATGACGAGGTAAATTTCTATACAGTTTTTGATATCTCATGAATAATACTACGAAACTTTCTGGTTCTTTTTAATTTAACTGCTCTGTTAGTTTTTGTTTTTGATATTTGCTTCTGTGATTCAAAATTAAAAGGAAAAAAGACTTGCATAGTTTCTAAAATTTACAAAAATGAATATATAAAGGTGTCGAATTTTGTTTATAAATTAGATGTAATGCTAAACAATAACGTCTTATTTGTTTTGAGGTAATCGAATTTGAAAAATCTTTATCCTCGCATCAACGAGTTACTCAAGATGGTTGGAGTCTTCTGCAACGAGCCGTCATCGAACATAATTTCACTGCAGTCAGCAAAATTTTTACCAATATTACATTTGAACAGCTTGCTAGACTGCTCGATATTGGTCGTAAACAGGTTTCTTAAAATATTTTATACTCACAAATTATATGTATATCTTTGCTGTTTGAAATAAATCCTTATATATCAATAAAAAGGAAACCTAGATATATTTTCGCTTCCATCCTTACCTTACAAAAAAAGGACAAAACGCTGTTTTGCTCTTTTTTTGTTTAGAGTTTCAACTATACTTGTCTTACCTCATTCCTTGTTGACAAATGTTGAAACAGGTTTTGTTTTGTCTTTGCTTTTAAAGTTCCCGAACGATGTTACTGTCGTAATCTTAACGCTTCCCATATCTTTGTGAATGTTTTTGCAAATCCCATTTATTCATTGAAGGCTGAAAAATGGCATGGCAAATTATCGCTGATGGACGTGTTGGGGGCACTATCGACCAAGTTGATGGAATTGTACACTTTACTCGTTAGCATATTTTCCAATTTTGCTTTGTTATTCGTAATTGATTATATGTTAGTACTTGATATTTGCCTTTCCCTAAAGTCTCTTAGTTTCTTCGTTTTCGTTCTATAACACAAGTCTTTTTCGATGATTTGTATTGTTGAATTAGTTTAATCATATCCTTTTTTGTCTGTTCTGCAGTCAATATTTTTATGCAGATAAATTGAATTAAAGGATCAATGCTCCGTTGATCTGGATAAAATTGATGGGATTAACTCTTTATCGGTCTGGATAAAGTATCATATTGCAGATGCTGTGGATGAAGATGCACTACCGACAAAAGAAGCTTTAGCAGAATGGGATCAACATATTGCTGAATTATGTCAGGACGTCAACATTGTCACTGATATGATCATTCAGAAACATAAATTATGGGTAGATGCACGTAAGCCAGCATCCTGAAATGATTCTAACTCGTGGTATGAATTTGTTATGGCATAAATGGCAAGACCCCGGTGTCCAGCAAATCGTACGATTCTAGCGGGTAACTCTAACATTGTGCATTAGTTGTATATGTGGTTAATATGAAAGCTGTGATGAGCTTCCATTTCAAAGGTACTAATAGGAACATTTTGTGATTATTTATCAATTTCATCGTCACTAATGGAATTAAAACTCCTGATTTTCATAAAAATTTATGACCACATTTACATAAAGTTTAAGCGTTCACATGTACTGAATTTCATTTCTGTTCGAAACAGATGTTTTTATTTCGTATTTCTTATAGAAATCAGTTCATAAATGTGGTATATCAATGATTCTCACGGTGTAATAAATATCGATAACTTTGTATTAGGAGTCATATCTTGCGAATTCAGTAACCTATTTCATATTGTTCTGGTTGCTTATAACATGTTCAGGTCTAATAAAAAATGTTAGAAATATGTCGCCATTTTTTCTTGTTAATAAGCATTCAGTGAAAGTTCTGATTCGCGACTAAAAAGGTAGGTGAAATGCTATAGCTGCAATAAAAGTGTAGAAGAATTTTGTAGAAAATACTTTTAGAAACTTTTCAGATATTTTGTCCCGCAAATATTGTGACCATATTATTAGATTTCCCTACCATTACTTTTGTTTGCTTATGTCTCTCTGCTATATATCAAATAAGGAATTATCTGTAAATTAAAATTTGTAAAAAATGTCCTACCTCAAAGAGAAAGTTTTTTTCAAGTTTTTACTTACTATAGCTACTGGACATCCAATTGCCGAAAGTTTTAAAAATTAGGACAGCCTATCCCTTTATTACAGCGATGTTATCGATGATACTACTAATGCCTTTCCTGGTTAACTTGCAACGGTTACTGAATGCTGCTGTTACGTTCTGCTCTGGCTGTCTTTTAGTTTGAGCAAAAAAAAAAAAAAACTACGAGTTGGCACCAACTGGTACAAATTACGATCAATGGCAATACGAATGCTCACATAAACACAGCATATGTATATATAAACACATATATACATAAATTTTTGAAGTTATGTACATATATACAAATTATTGAACTTTTCAATTTGAAAAAATTTACGAAAAAAGTAAAGTGCCAAATGATATGTTATCAGGCAAAATGAGAAGATGGAAACCTTCATTTATACCCGATTTATCCTTACTTCTATCCATTACACACCTACTCATCTACTATCCTCCCCAAATAAAACCCACAAATATATATATGCATTTATAAACATACATCCTCATGTTGTGGCGGCCGTTCAGCCGCAGGGTGCCTATTTACATTTGCAAAATTCATTCTGGTGTTTGATCGTTGACATTTTATGCTTTGGCTGATTGTAAATGATAAAATGATGTGAAGTAAGCATAATTTAAGTATTATTTTATATGATATCAATATCTTAATTTAAAATTTTCATCAAAAATGTTTTAATTTAGAAATTTATAAATTATTCTATCCATCTAATCAGACTTATCGATTGGAATAAATATGAATTTGTATATAATAATATTGAAAGATAATGTATACTAATATATATATTCATATAGAAGCTTTTATTAATTTATCGTATTAGTACTGGTTAGCTTAAAATCTCAATATATTGCATGAAGCAACATTCACGAATAAGAAAACAACGTAATACAAAGAACGAATTTATTCATTTTACTGGTATGTCAAGCAGAATAGCTATATCTTCAATTATATAATTCAGGATATTGTTATCCTTACTATCATCAACTGATAATAAAACTGATTATGGTCAATTAAAGTGACAACAATAGCAAGACCAACAACAATAATAACCATAATTGCGACAATAATAATAGGAGTGACAACAGTAATATATGACTCTGTCTTACGAGCAGTCACATCACTAGTGTAGAATCTGACCTGTTCAGTAATCAGTGATAAATGGTAGTTATCTAATGCTATCACTTCAGCAGGATCATATGCAGTAGAGACAACATGCAGTTTAGGTCAAAGTTCAGTCCAGTTTTCGTAAAATTTGCACTTAATATATATATTCAATCTTTCACATTGCAATATTAAATAAGCGCAAAATATAACCAACGTTGCGCGATTTACATCCTTTGATCGAAATGATAGAATGTAGCGATGATATCCTAATTACGACTTAATTTTTATGATTCTATTTGTTTCAAAGATATGATAGGAGTATAAATTAAATTTCCGAATGTTATACAGCCAGTTAATATTTAAGCAATCGCATAAGTTGTAGATAATTTCTTGGATATATATTTGTATTATGCGAGTTCGCGCATGTTTTTCTATCATTTTTCGTTTGAAGTTCAATTCTGTTTAGAACTGACATAGAATCAATCAGTGGTATGAGAAATAATGAATTGTTATCATGTTAATTATCAAATTAGCAAAAGTAATATACTTTAGAAATGTTGGTCTTCTCCCAAATGTGATCCTTCCACATATTTTTAACTTATTCTTGTAACTGTTTGCTGCTATCACTGAACAATCAATATATTATCATTTTTTTTTCCTGAGATATGCTAAAAGTTTAATAATCAATACGTTATCAACGCTATTGAAAAATGAATTGTTCTGCAAGCGAAAAAAATAAGCTGAATTCTTTAGATCTTACGACCTTCACGTTGTATTTTCCAAAACGAAATTATGCTTTATATTTAAACTAAATATGTAGGAAGAACTGCAAAAGTATAAACTACAAATTTCCACATAGATGTTCACGATCGCTATTGATAGGTTTATTGATTCTATTGTTTCCAGTGAATTCATTGCATTGTTTATGTATCTCTGCATTAATGGCGGAGGTCATCTGCTCAGAAAATCTTTCAAACATTTTCCTTTCGCATCATTTCCCCGCCGGTCAAGTTTGCGGGTTGATAGAAGCTGGAAAACGTCACTATCGCCGCGCATTCTTTTTGCTCCTCCACTCACCGTGACATTCAAAGAAGTCATCCCCTTCATCCTCCACGTCTGTCATCATCCGAATTGGCGTTATTAATCCCAACAAATATCAACACAATCAGCACAACCTTTAAACCGAACGAAAACAGTAGTCCGATCACAATAAAGGACAATTTGAGGATAACCTGCAAACAACTGCAAACAACGTAATATCAATCAATAGATATGCTATTGAACTTCCCAAAAGATTAGTATATTATTAAACTACGCCGTGAGCCTCATCTGATGCCCTGCTCCTAAAATATACGTGTAGGAGCTAGCATTGCTCCTCATTCATGATCCCCGCTTGAATAATCCCCTGCTCACTCCTTGTCCCTTAATTCGACTTCATTACATACGTGCTCAGCCCGTACTTCTTCCATCCAATCACTTTCCCTTATATGATTATCATATATCAGTAGCATGGCACTTTTTGTTTTCCCTTCATCGTTCATCAAATTATTCTTGAAACTATAGCAATTCCCGCTGAAAATTTGGGTTAGCTGTCATTCTATTATATCTCATCCATTTCTTAGAATTACCGAATCAATGATAATATTTCTTCTTTACTTTTATATCAGTTACTTTTTTCCCCATTTTCCTTCCAAGTGTTCAATATTTTCTAAAATTTTTTGATTATGTTCATGGATATTTCCACTTTATTCATAACAATTACATATGTGTGTATGTATATATACATATATATATATATATGTGTGTGTGTGTGTGTATATGTGTATGTGTGTGTGGTTTTTGATCCAATAAATTTGAATCGATTTAACTAATTCGAGCTTCTAACCTTTGACATTGTGAAATGAAGAAAAATGCAGTTTTTCGATGTATGCATTTATCTTTTTATCTATTACTACAAATGCGTAACAATCATTATGCAAGTGTATGAATCACTATTAACATGGACGATTATATTTAAACTCTTAACAGTTATTAGTATTATTATCAATATTATAATAATTGTTATTCTCATTGTTATTATTATTATTATTATTATTATTATTATTATTATTATTATTATTATTATTATTATTATTATTATTATTATTATTATTATTGTATTATTATTATTATTATTATTATTATTATTATTAGCGTTGTTACTATTTTTATCATTATCGTAGTCGTATTTACCATCATTGCTACTCTTACTATTAATATTACTACTTTGATAATGCATGATTATTACTAACAGAGAGACGAAGAGTAATATAGTTCGGCTATTAACTTTTAAATATCCATCCTATATAGATAAATGGTTCCCTTGAGAAATGCCATCATTTGGCATTTATAAACGACCGGTCACACATAACCTTTTACCAATCTTTTTCTATCAAAGAAAGTAAATAATTGGTGTGATGTGAATATCCATTTCACATGATTAGGATTTCTAATAATTTTATAAAGAATAAAATGCTGCGAATTATCTACGAATAGGAATTCTCAAAGGATACTGGCCGAAGTAGTCAAATTATTCTTGCAAGAAATGGAAAATCGAAAATGCGACAATTGGTAATAAAGATATTTGATTGATCGACAATTTTAAATATTATTTATATGTAAGGTTAGTCATTTGAAATCATATTTTCTCGAGAAGCAATGCTATGAAATATACTGTTTCTTACAAAAAAGATGAAAAACTTTTATGCATTTAAGGGAATTGATATAGCTGAATGACAAGAGAATCATTCATAGTGAAAATAAATTTGCTTGCTACGAGCTTGATGGCATGTAATATGTTTTTCCCTTTTCAAATCATTCCGAAATTACAATTAGTGAATCGATATTTTAAAATAAGTGGTTCTCGAATTTCTTTCATTCATCCGATCATTTCAGGAAAATCTGCAGATTTGAATGAAATGTCTAAAGTTGCTTAATGACATATAACTTCAAATGTTTCATAAAAAACGAAGAATAAATATGATTTATTCTGTTCTTTTCTTCCGTTGTTAGATTTATCGTTGGAGGTTGGTGAAAGGATCACCGGAGGATAATGACAATGTCAGTGTCTTCATTTATTCCGCAATGAGTGAAAACCAGCA
The DNA here is from genome assembly GCA_024305405.1 of Dirofilaria immitis. Lineage (NCBI taxonomy): Eukaryota > Metazoa > Nematoda > Chromadorea > Rhabditida > Onchocercidae > Dirofilaria > Dirofilaria immitis. The sequence continues at coordinate 2,715,473 of JAKNDB010000110.1, forward strand.
TGTGTAAATTTTCATTGTTCTCGTTTTGTCCTGAGGCACTTCTCCAAAGGTCAATTTGTCAAAAAGGGGTCATTTGTGTCAACGAAATTAGACATTCACTTTTCTGTCCACTCCCTAATCTTCTAGTCGACAGATGACCCTTTTGGTTTTTCCGTATGTATATATGTCCAAGACACAGATGATGATACCACCCAAGGCGAAGTTAGATTACCCGATCAGAAAAATCCGGTTCTACTGTAGCAAATGTAGTGCTCCCAGCATTACTTCACTCCCTCTATTTCTGATAGGATCGTCTTCAATGGCAAAGTGTCAGTGCTCATTTCCTTCATGAAATTCAGAATCGTTTGGCATTTTATCCTAGAATTCAGAACATTAGAAATTATTTTGCAAGGCTGAAAGGACAAGAAAGCTCTCATCATTTTTATCCCTTTTTAATTTTTATATTACTAATTTCGGTTATTAGTTTATTAAATATAGTTATATAGCACTTGAAGCTCTCTCTCTAATTGTAGCATTTAAAGTTTTCAATTTGAGCTTTTTCGGATATCGATAATAGGCATCAGTTTGACATTTGACTATATTATTTAGTTACTAGCGGCAGCCATTATTCTTATATCCGACGTCCTCTTTAAACAACGACAACAACGACAATAAGAAGGATGACACACGGAAACAATGGAAAACCAAAGAAATAATGTGATGTGATGATCATCAACCATCAAGAAATATAAGGGAAGTCGCTTTCCCATCCCGACCGAAGTGTGGCGTAACCGACGAATCTTCATTCTTTTAATAGTGGTTTCGTGATAATGTTTTACCATTCTTTTTGCTTCCTGACGATCGAATATCTTGAAACAGAAATTGAAAAACGAATTGAATGTGTTACCACTTAATGATCTAAGCTTATAATCAGAGATAATATAAGCAATCGGCTATATTTGGATGCAAAGTTTGCATTGCTATGATATTCGGCTTCTATCACTTATTTTTATTCATAGGCTAGTAAGGCAAACATATCACCATTAACTAGACGTATGGGTGCATTGTTTTAAAGTTGATATAAGGAGTTGCTCAGTGATGATATATCGTTAGATGGATCCTTACCTAACATTCAAAATGATAGTAATTATAATAACCAAAAACTTTAACATACCGAAATATAAACTTTTCAGTTTCAATAATATGTAATCATAATCAATTACTATTATCTACGTTTGCAGAAAAAAATCGGGAAAAAACAGTTAATATTATGATAGAATAAATATATTCCATTGTATTTGTATAAAAGGAAATGGAACTTTCTTAGTTTTAATTTTTCAGACATTTCGAATTTATCTTAATTAAGAAAAATAATCATTTGTTATATTATCAATATCTTGATTATAACAAATGACAAATACTTATATACTCATTGTTTTAAAGAGGCGATTGCACAGCACAAGATGGCACCTTTCATCATTTTAATCGTCATTATTATCATCATCATCATCATCATCTCATCATCATTATCATCATCATCATCATATCATCATCATCATTATCATCATCATCATTATCATCATCATCATTACAAATTGTTGTGTATTACTCTTACTTGCTTTTCTTTCCCTCATTCCTTCATTTTTTTTCGAATTGTTCAATTACAGTTTGTTTAAATTCTCTCTCTTCATCATGTGAAAGTTTACAAGTAAAGAGGAAATTTTACTTTTCATACGTACTTTTGCAATTCTTTATCACTTTGCAACAATTGACAAGATCGATGAGAAGTTGCAAGTTGGATGTACCCGCTTTATCTTATGTTATCATATTAAATGGGTGATAATGATTATAATTACAATTATAGTGAGGAAGATGTTAATGAAAAGAATTAATTGGAACAATAATAATAATAATAATATTGAATTGCAATAATGATGAATATTAGGATATTAGTGGTATGGCTTTTAGGCATAACTTTGAGAATATCGAATAGTATTATTGCATGTAGTCTTGATAGATAAGATATGTGTGATTAATATAGCAAATAAAATTTAATCGAATCTAACTATAATATGTAGTAATTCTAATGTAACTGGCATGCTTACCGTTTGAGAAGATTATTGAGACAAAAAAAAAACGGCAATATCATGATAGTATTTTTAAAATGATATTAACATAAGTATCAGAAGGAAAGAAATAATCTCAGGGAGAAGAATGGTTATTATATATTTTGGTATTTGCTATTTCATTCTTCCCTTTAGATTTCAATTAATTCGATCATTCAAAAGTTTTTTCTTTTTTAATTCTTGAATAAATAACTAATACATATTGAATGCCATTTTGTTATTCTATAAAAGTTACTATTTGTTCGAGATTTACCCATCCGAACTAATAGTAATCAAGTAAATTATTAAATTTCAAAATATACCAAGTGGGTTAAAAGTTGTTCCATAATCACCTTTTTTACTGGATGATATGGATTGGATCGCTGATAATGGAATGCTTGTTATCATTAAAAATGCATTTTTTTTTTTTGGAAAAATTTTATCAAATATTGGAAGAACGAAAAAAAAAAAAAAAAAAAACATATGCATTGTCGTCAATGTTTTATTACAAATTGTTTATCCAATTTAAATAGAAACATTCAATCGCAGTAACAACAATAGCTGCTCCATCTAATTTCTCAATATTATATACAATTTTGTTATGTAATCAATCTCAATGCCATACCATCCATACCATGATGCCATGCCATGCCATTCCATGTCATGATGCCATGATACCATGATGCCATGATGCCATGCCATCATCATTGTATTGTATTGTATTATCATATTTAGGGAATGAATGAATATCTTTAATAATAAGCAGCTATTTTATCTCTTCTCATATTTTCTCCTTTTTAACAAAGTTTATTTTTCAATTTAATTTTGATTTCGAATAATAAAATGAAAAAATCTAACATATCTTATAATATATCAATTTTTTATTTTCTCTTTAACGTGGAGGATGGAAGGGAAGGGGAGGGGAGAGGGAGGGGAAAAAAATGAGGAATTTTTAGGCTTAAGTGAAATTCTCGAACAATAAGCAAATGATGCGGGAGTACGAAGAAGTGGGCAGAAGAGAGTAAGGGTGAAATACGGAAGAAGTATTTCCATAATAAAAATAGAGGATGCTGATGTTCCTGTTGCTCTGGTCATATGGCGTGAAGGCTTTGCTTGCTTGCTTGCCCGAGTTGTATCCCGTGGGCGGACCCGTGGTGCCAGGAGGTGTTTGTTTGAGCAGTGTTTATTTCTAAACATGATAAATGTGAAAAATGTTTGTGAGTAGTAATACGGTGCTCGTCTCAGGCCTCTTTTCTTCATGCCTTTCTTGACCACTATTTTATGCCTTATTTTTTTTTTTTTATTCTCTTCTTATTTGTTGCTATTTGTCTTATTCTTTTTTGCCCATTCTTTGCCTAACATTTCCTATATATATAGTAGATATTGATATCTATCTATCTATATCTATATACATATCAATATCCACATCCATATTCAATACTTATCTTTTTTTTAATTCGTTTTTGATGACCAAAATATATACTACAATTAAAAACACCCACAACACACACACACACACACACACATATACACATACACATACACATACATACATACATACACATACACATATATATATATATATTTTAGATGATGGCTTCTTATTACATTCAGATCGAATATATACTGTTGTATAGCATTATTTAAAAATTACTGATAGTTATTTGAGCTGATAAGAGAAATCTTGACCATTTATTTTGTTAAGAATCAATCAATAGGTTAATTAACTTTTTTATTTTATAAATGACTGATAGTCTTTTTATCTTATGACCTTTTTTTTTTTTTTTTTTTTTATGACATAATGTAATGTATCAATTAGTGAATGCGATATTAAAGATGAAGTAATTAGTTGCAACATACTAATAGAATAATTGTATTGGAGAGAGGAGGGGAAAGGAGGGGAGAGAGAGGGGAGGGGGAGGGAAAATAAAATAAAATAAAGGACAATTTATTTCTTGTTTTTGGTGTTATTTTTCATTTACCTTACAGCACTTTTATGATTTATGACGTTGAAAGATTAATGACAGATTCCTCAAGACATATCATATCTATCTGTACATACTTTTCACACTTATATCAACCACTGAATTGCTTATGATCAGGTTGAGCGTTTAATTTAAAAATTAGTAATAATCTTATTGTATAAGATTATTTCATGATATTATTCCTTTTCTATTATCATTTGCATGCATAACTGTCTATCCAAGATTATCATTTTTTGAGTGATCGAAAATAATATTATCATCTAAATTATAATATATGCAATTTTATCAATTCAAATATTCACTGCTTGATTAGTTTTGCATTTGAAGCATTGGGATTCGATATATTTTTCATCGAATTAATCGAATTTTTGTCGAATTGCTATCGAATATTCATATTAAAATGGTAACAAGAGTTTTTTTTTTTTTTGGGAATGTGCCAGCTAATATGTAATAGTCAACTTGTTTATGGCTTATTAAATATATACTTATTTTGGCTTCTTCAAGATCCAGCAAATAACTTCTTCCATAATTACTATGTATAGAACAGATAGTTTTAATTTCCAATTTTGAAATTACCTATATCAAATTTTTTATTTAGGATAATTTTAATTAGAAGTGAAAAAATATATTGAATATTTTTTAAACGTTTTTGCTTGCTGACTTCGTCTTGCAAAAAAAAAAAAAAGTTGTTTGTTTAAGGTTCACGAATGTATTTTGCTATTTTGGTTGCGTAAAATGGTCAGTGATATTGTTCATTCAATTTCTTCTGATTATAAACCACTGCTTTCTTCAACAATAATCCTCCATCTATTAACGTTCAATTCGTTTTTATTAGCTTCCAAAGCTACGACAATTTCATCCATTTTATACTACATCATATCGATTTTTGTCGCATTATGAAGCAGGTAATTCATATATTTTAAATTTCGGATGCATACATTTCTGAACAACTTGTCATAATGAAATTATTTCTCTCTCGCTATCTTCTTATCAGTATCGAAACACTTTGATATTCCTCAATTAATGACACATTGCAATGCTCCTAATCTATATCTGTAAAACGATTCATAAGTACTATCATTATCATAAATATAGTAGTTTTAAGTTATTTTTCTTTTTTGCTTCTACAAATTGTCTTTCTGATAAGCAAAATCATTTTTACTTCCTATTCATGCTTATTACTTACGTAAATCGCAATCTGAAAGTATATATTGATGTATTTTACAAATATTTACTAATTTTACTAAAGATAGATAGCTTTACTGATATTTTTGCCATTTAATTATGAATGATAAATAATAGTTTGAGACGTGTTCAGACTTATATCATATTCCGCTCGCTTTGCGGCATGTGTTCCATATCAAATCGTTGGAAAAATAAATCGTTTTTTTGTTTTTTTTTTTTTTTTTGTAAATTTGTAGAATTGAATAAACTAAAGAAGACTGGAACATAAGTCGAGAATTATTACACAATTACTATTTGATAAAAGCTAAATAATGCAAAAAAAAATATGTGTAGTATGTGTGCTTGCTGTTTATGTTAACATTCATTTTAGAATTTTAGTTTTATTGTTTGATTAATGTATTATTTATTACTTCATTCTGCATAATCATTATTATTGAAAGCGATAGCTAGACAAAATATGCAAACTTTACAACTAATATCGTAAATTCTTTTAAGAATAATATAAAATAGTATAGTTGATCATCTAAATATGATATGGAATGATGCCAAAATTAGAAATTACGAGATGATTCGTACTAGATAGATTGTTGATGATAACGGAAACATAAAATGATAGCTAAAGGAAGCAGTTATGGTATCACGAAGTTAATGATGTGTATGAAATAAAAAGATTTTTTTCAAATAGCTCTTTTTTTTGATACATTTCCAAAAAAGTTTCAATGCTAAAATATTGAAGAAAATGCATTACATGAGATAGTCAATGCATGCAGCGTAAGTTATGTAGCACAGTGCACATGCAATTTTATATTTATTAATAATCATAACATCAATATTTCTTGGTCAAATATCGAATATTGTCTCAATTCTTCTTCTTCTTCTTCTTCTTTCTATTTATTTATTTGTATCTTTTAATTTGATCCTAAAATATATACATAAATATATATTATTATGAGGATAGATACATTCAGAAGTAACTAAGTTCATTTTCATTTTTAAATTCATTCTTCTACGATTTCATAATTAATTTCTATGCAAATTTTATGGAAATAATTTTTGAAAATATTTTCTTATTAAAAAACTAATATGCAAAAATATTATTAATGCCATTTTGAGATTAATGAAAAATAGGAAATTTACTTCCAACAAAAATATTTTACTAATTATTCGGCCTAAATCTAAATGTTTAAAAAAGAAAAAAAAGTCCTTCGTAATATTTTAGGAAGAGTTAGACTCATGTGTTGTTGAAGCATTATCAAAAGCGGCTCGTATTTTGTCTGATGAATCTGATTATCCCATATCCGACTCTTTATCATCAACATCTTCACTTAGTGAATCATTAACGCAGGTGCCTTCAACTATATCTACACCATCGCAATCACAGCTACCAATAACTTCTTTTTTCATTGTACACAGCGAAACGGCTCATTCAAGTAGCGAACTATTACCATCTCAGGTATCATCAACAGCAGCAACTAATAATCATATTGGGAAACGACATGTATGTGAAGAATGTGGCAAGGTAGTCATTCCATTATCTATAAATAATAGATTTGTTATTTGGGCCATATTCTGACTTATTGGGCTTTTATACTACTCCATCCATCATTTATATTGCCATTGCATGTTATATTTATGAGGCCATGCATGCAGGAATAAAATGAATAGAAGCAAGATATTATAGAGGAGAAGGTTGTTAAATTTAAAAATATTTAATATTAGTCAATAATTGATGTTTGAATAAGGCGCTTTTTAATTCTTGAAAATACTTTAATTTTTAATATATGCCAATTTTGAATTATTATTAATGTTAAATTGAAAATCAAGGCCTTTCCTTATTTGTCAATATTGGAATCTCATAAGCGTTGCCATACTGGCGAAAAACCATTTGATTGCCATTTTTGTGAAAAGAAGTTTGCCCAAAAGCGACGTTGCAAGTTCACGAACGAACTCATACCGGTGAACGGCCGTTAGTTTCTTACCTGAATTTTTTTTTTTAATTTGTTTTTTTGCATTTTATTGTTTTTACAGATCGATAAATTATTTTCTTTTTTTTAATATATAAATAAATGTAGTGGGAATTTTAGATAAAGAATATAGAGAGGAAATTTAGTATCTCAAAAATGTAAATAAAGCTTATTTACATTTTTGATATTTGATTGTGGGAAAACAAATTATTTAAAAATCAGTTTTGTTTTCTCTGTTTTTTGTTCCCAAACTAGCGCACTTATTTACAGTTACAAATGTAAATACTGCGACAAAACGTTTGCTCAGTATGGTACAAAGACCGTTCACGAGAAAAGTGCACACTTGGGTATATATCATTTCCGCAGTTGGATTGTATCTCATCTCTTACTTATCGAATGATTTATTTTATAAAAAATTTCAACAAAAAAAAATATCAGTTATCATTAAATGCAATTATCACTAAAATCTTCTTTTATCTTTGTTTTACTTCATTCCGTTCGGGATTTTTCAAGGTTACACTAATCTCAGGTATACGGAACTACAAATGTCCAAAATGTAGCAAATGTTTATCGTCACCCTCAGCATTATATACACATAAGAAAACTCACGGTGAAAAACATTACAATGCGACTATTGTCCTAAAACGTTTGCATTGAAAAATTATCTAAAGTTACACGTGAAACAAGTACACGAGCAATCGGATCGTAAACATATTTGTCATTATTGTGATAAGAGTTTCGCTTATGCAGGTAGTTTGCAGGTTAGAATTTTTATTACTACATGTAAAATCTCATTTTCATTAATTATTTTAATCAAAAATAAAAAAAAAGGATCGATAGTGTAAATATATATTAATACATGCCATAAGTATACTAAATAGTTTTACGTTTAGTAAATACTAAGTAACTTTTACGTTTGGTAAATACTACATATAACAACTACAACTATATCAAGCCAATATTTTAAGGTACACGTACGAACGCATACTGGTGAACGACCTTATGTATGCAGATTTTGTCCCAAAGCATTTGCTAGCCAAGGTAATTTACAGAGCCATGAGCGAACTCATACTGGTGAACGACCGTACACTTGTGTACAATGTGGACGATCTTTTATTCAAAAATCACAACTAACTGCCCACGAAGCGACACATCAATATCAACCTGGTGTATGTTTGCCTTATTTCATTTACTTTTTACATTATTTCTTAATTGAAACCTTAAACTTTGTTTATTAAAATGTCTATAAAAATTTCAGAGTACTGGATGGAATATGTTTGAAGTTAAATCTTAGGTTATAATATGTCGTATATTTAGTAAAAACTACTGAGTAATTAGTTATATCTATTCAAATATAGATTTGTCCATTCATTTTACAAAGTGCATCTATTCATGTATGGATTATAAATTTGTTGTTGAGAATTATTAATCATTCATTATGTTCAGTTTAAGAAGTTGGTAATTATTAATTATTAATTATGAATTTTAGACATCACCTGAAACAGTACAAAACAAAAAACCAACAGAGTATGTTTGCAAGTATTGCGGTAAAAGATATGCCTATGCTTCATCACTTTATGTTCACACTCGGTTACATACTGGTGAACGACCATTTCGGTTAGTTTTTTCTACTAATTTCTTTATTTTCTTTTATTGGAAAAATATTTTCGCATTCTGGAAACTCATTAAATCTCGAACTATTCTTCACACGATGATCATCCGTAGCTATGTCGAATTGCGAAAATTATGAAAATAAGGTTTTGTGAAAGAAATCCAGTGACTTTCAAAGCATTAAATAATAGCTCGAAAATTTCCTTCGTTTGATGCATATTTAATAAGTTCCATAAATTCAGTATCATAAGTTCAGTATAAGCCTTCGATAGCTTATCACATCGAAATAGCGAATAATGATAAAATTTCTTCTTTATCAGAACGAACCGAAACTCTTTTCCTTTCTATTCCACTGCCAAGATTTTAATTGAAATGCTTGTTGCATGAAAGCTCGATATCAAGCTTTTCATCTTTTTTTTGAAGAAAAAAAAACATTTTTGAAATTCTCCTTTGCTCCCTATATTTCTGTGTCTGCTTGTGACGGTTTTACGGTTGTCGTGCCAGGCGCTGCTTTGTACCATAGCAGCAGATCGCTATAAAAGTACACCAGTATTTTCTTTGCTTTTTAAAAAAAAAAAATCTTTTCTTCTGGATGAGGAACCCTAAAGAAAAAGAAATTGATAGCTTTATCAGCTAAAAAAAAAAAAACAGTAAAAATTTCACAAGTTTGAGATCGGGAATCAATAATATTAATTCTACAGGGGATGCGATAAGCATGCAATTAATATGATTTGCTCAAATTTGCTTATCATTTCCAACTTTACAGGTGTAGCTTTTGTGATAAAACATTTACAAATCAAGGCAATATGCAAGTTCATCAACGTGTTCACACTGGGGAAAAACCGTAAGTCTAGCTATATACTGCTTTTTGAGGAAAAATGATATTATTAACGGAAAATACGTTCTCTTCTTGTTGCTTAAATCGTAACCTTCTTTTGATTCATCGTACCATCCATCGATTGCTAAAATTTACGGAAAAAAGGTTGAAATTTTGGAGATAGTTGTGATTACCTCTGAGGCATGCATTTGGGATTAAGAAATATGAATGCAATGATTCTTTCAGTTATAAATGTAACGCATGCGAAAAGAGCTATGCCCAAAAAGTAGGCTTAAAAATCCATTTGGAGCAGTGCCAAAAATATTTAAACTGTCAACAACGGACAAGTCCAAATGCAGAATTGGATAGCGCTAAAACACTAGATGGTCTATTGCCTAAATATTTGAGTAAGTCATTGGCTTTCATTTTTAATAATGGTAATATGAATAAACATCGTTTAGAATCATGTTGAAGTGGAAAGAGAAAAAAGTATGACCGTTTGCTGATTGATATAAATAAATTTTTATTCCCGAAGTCTATTTATGGATTAAATAATGATTGGCATAGAGATAGTGCTAATTTCAAAATTATTTTAAACTTCCCTTTAAATGACGAATAGTACGAAGATTAATTTGAAAACGTGCTGTAAACAAATAAGCATTTTTAGGCATACCAGATGGAATGGCAGTAACAGCTCTCCAATATCCAACCTCACCATCCGTATCATCAGTTCGAGATTTGACTAGTCCTTCATTGGGCTTAAAATTACCAACTTTACCTGCAACCACTGCTTATAATACAACCACACTAAGTGCAAATGATACAATTATAGATCATTTGGGTCGAAATGATTCTATTATCGGTATTGCCAGTGAGCAGATAGTGAAATATGGGAATGAAACTACTGAAAGCAAGCAGTCTGCATTTCACGGAGTTGTTCCGGATCCGTATAAAAACACTATGATTGATTCCTATGATTCACAGTTATATGCCTACAAGCAACTCTTGGAAGGTGGTAATTCACCTGGAGCATTATTCTCTCAACAGATGATACTTCAGAGTCAGCAGTTACAATTTCTTTTGCAATGTCCCGAACAGTGGTGCAATGTGTTGACACAGCCTATAAATGTTTATCCGCCCATAGCTACGATACCAACTCTAAATTCAACTTCTCAACAGTCTACACCCCATCTAACAACAATTAACATTTCAAATGATTATGCGCCTAATTCTGTGAAGCATGAACCTGTGATGCATGTGTAAGGTTAACCGTCTTTATATCAAAATTCTTATCGAAAATAGAAGTTCAACCCTTAATATCCATGGTTATTCAATGAAGCATGAGCCTACAATATGTATTTTCGCCAGTGAACTACAACTGCTCAAAATGTTCCACATTTTCACGTGAATAAAGCCATTTTAGAATTCGTGACTTCCCGGGAGTTGTACTGGAAAAGAAGTGTCTCTGAATAAATTGATTTTTTTATCAAAGATATAGAATTATTGGCTTTGTTCATGAAATTTCTTTTTTTTCTTTTAATATTACTGGGTTTTGTTGTAATATCAATCATACTGTTACCGCAAAAAAAGAAGTGGTTTCCTTTGTCGGATTTTCATCATTGAATGTACAATTTTAACGTATGACTGTTTGAAACTATAATTGCTAGGAAAAACATTTTACCATAGTGTGTAACATTTGTTGGTAGGGGTATAAGCTGCCTAAAGAATAACTCATCCTATCAGACTTTTCAAAATTCCTATGAAAGTTTTTTCTAGTTTTTTCACGATACCGTATGATACATTTGACATGGTATGATGGTATTAGTCACTTATTTAGCTACAGTCAACAGCGATTCGTTTCTTATAACGTGTTGTGAAATGTTGTATGGCTACAGTATGATTACTTGGTATTGTTGAGATGAATTTATAAGCAATATTATATTGGATTGTTATGCCTTCTTCATTCATTCTAGTCTAATTATACTTTGACAATGAGCCGATCTGTTTTGTTTGTTTCCAGTTTTTAAATTATTTTGATTTGTTGCTATCAATTTTACGTAATTGATAGCAAGAGTCTATTAGTTGGTCATTTGATTGTCGTTTTACTGTTCTGTCCATTATGTATATCTGTCCCAGAATTAATATACTGTGCATATTTGCCATTCTGGCAATGATACATACTTTGCTGCAATGTTATATTCCATTTATTGTATACTATTTATTATTTTCATCTTTCGCAGTCATCGATTTTCTGAACTTTTGCAATGTTTTTTGAAATTACATATCGAAAGAACTTTGGCACAGTCATTGGGTAAGAATGAGCCAGTTCTTTGGATTTTTCTTATTAGGCTTTCTATATTAATTTGTGGCCATTTTTTTTTTTTTTTAAAGTATTTCCTATTAAAAATGTGTAATATATACATGTTCAAAACAATGAATTTTCACTTGGTCACTTTTGAAGTCTGAATTTTGACCTTATAAAAAAGCCACTTTGTCTTTCTTCTTTGTTTTATTCCGTTAATAATTCTTTTCTTCTTTCGATTACTTTTTCTTTGAAATATTTTTGACAGTTTGGTTTTTACCAACTGTTCGTGTTGTGCGTTCAATTTCGATTCGTATCCTTTTTAAAATTTTTTTTTTTTTTAAATAATCTTTTGATTATCTTTATCAATTTAATTTTTGTTGTTCATTCAATATTTTTCGTTGAAGTATCTCATCAATAATTTGTCTTTCCGCTTCTTTTTGTGCATACCAAGCTAATTTAAATGCAGCCATGTCTTCTTCTTCTTCTTCTTCTTCATATTTTTGTTTTCATTCTGTGCACAGCAATTTAAATAATTTTTTTTTTTATTTTCTCATATGTGTTTATTTTACAAACTTCATCTTTTTCTCATCCATGCTATATATTAATTGTATAATAAGACTAGCCTTTTCAAATTTAAGTTACTATAAACAGTGCATTTAATTATTGAAATTAATTGACGCATTTTAGATTTGTGAATATAATGTGTAAATTGTTACAAAATGACAATATATAAATCTTTAATTCATTCAATCAATTAATTAAATTAAGTTGAACGAATGGTAAATTTCTTCAAAAAAAAAATCATTAACATTTTAACAATATGCAAGAGATTGATATTGAATATTAATATAGCGAAGGATCGTCAACATTATTATGTAATGCTTTCAAGACTTGATCCAAGAAATGGAATTGAGGACAGGAATAAATGAGAGAAATATTAAATGATGAACTGAATCATTGGAACTCATCTAGATTCAACAAAAGAAGGAATGATTGAATAATTGCATATATAGATGAAATCATAGAAGAATCAGGTCATACTTCCTCCTATCTTCTTCAATAATGTATCGTTATACATATTGCTATCTATCTACCCTCAAGAATAACAGTGAATCCTTCCATTTTCCATGAATTCATTCAATCAATTCGAACGCATTTCCATACTTATTTTATTACTTTCTCCTATCTTTATTACTGGTAAGTAAGTATCCATCATTTCCTTTCATTTACTACAGCAATGCTATTTTACTGATAATTTCATTCCTCTGATAATTATAAGAAGCGTTTGATATGAAATTTCTTTTAAAGTATCATTATTATATTATTTTAATTAATATCTATTTGGTAGTAATCATCACTTGAAAGATAATTTCAGTTAGTTCCAAGATATGGAATTATAATTTCATTTTAATTGATGAGTTTTTATCAAATTGAAATTGAAATGATATCAATATTTTAATCATTTGTATTCTGCTAAATAAAAGCAAAAAAACAATCCGGTATCATTAGCAGGGATGAAATGTCTATCACGAAATATAATTTATGTTCGAACTGAAGGTTACTATTTATCAGAAAGAATACAAGCAGAATTTCAAGATTTAACACTCTCGGAATGTGCTGATCAATGTACATTCAAGATACAGGTGCAAAAAAATTTTTGAAACATTAATTTTAATTTATAAAATGTTGTGAATTAAAATAAGTTGAAAAATGAAAATATCTTATAATAAATTTTAAAATCAAATTATTCGATTAATCGGTTATTTAATTTATTCCTATAAAAAAGCAAATCTTCTATTAATCATTTCTGTTATTAAAAGCAATAAAATTAGAATTGAAAATTAAATAGTACTTATAAATTATAAAACTTGATCGTATTCTATTTCTTAAAAGGTAAACTTATATAATTTACATTCAACTGTCTTCAGGGAGTAAATTGTACTTCATTTGAGTATGATGCAATACAAATGAGATGTGTATTAAAAAGAAGGTAATGGAAATATAATGGATAATAGTAGTATATTACCATTGAAAATTGGCCATAATATCGCATTATTTCAACAGCTCTGTCTTCCTGGTATGATAATTTTGCAGTGACTTTTAGAGTACGAGTAATTAACCTTCCCTCAAACTTTTGAGGAATAATATTAGCATTTGCAAAAGAAAAAATCAACAAAAAAAAAATACTCATGTTTTGCTATCCGAATTTACAGTTGACGTAAAATATGAACAATTGGAAGAAAGCCGTTTACCAATCAATCAATGTTAAACGATCATATATTTATGATCAATCACTTTCTCCCATTTCCGTTTCCCGCCGCTCTTATCTATTTGCTATACGGGATTGTTTAGCAGAAAGATATAATAAATATTCCAAATGTAATAGATTTAAACAATGATCCAAGTTGAATAATAATATGCTGGGATAAAATAAATTTAAATATGGAATAAAAATTACCCTATTTTTTAACTGAAGATATTTTTACATCTATTTTAGAAGAGCAGGTATGTCCTGCGCCATATACCTTTGAACGTCTTCCAGGACATGTTCTGGTGGGAATCGCTAAAGAGGTTTATTCATTTTTCTTTTTTTTTAATTCATATAAAAATATGAAATGAACTTCAGGATCGATTTTTTAATAGAAAATAATGCGAGAAAATAATTTCAATGCATACTTTCTCGACAAAGTTCTTCGATTTTTATTGCCATAGTGTTTTATGCTGAATTTTGTATACCTATCATTTGAAATAATGCAGGTATTGCAAGCTGAATCTGTAGAGAAATGTCTAAGCATGTGTTCAACTGCTAAAAAGGAAATCGAAATCGATTGCAGGTATATGATTATAATATAAAATTTTAAATTTGCTTGAGTGAAGATTCAAAAAAATTAACAATCATTCCAGAAAATACTATTTATTTCTTATCAAAAATTTCACATTTCCTATTTATATTGAAGTGAAATATTTAAAGGAATATAATTTTATTATAAAAATAAAATTTCATTTAAATGTTTTATATTTAGACATTAGACATATTTCTTGAGGATAGTTAATTTTTGAAGAATACTTCTTTCTTAGCAATTTTTCTTTCTTTCTTTTTTGATAAATATGACGATGAACCGTAAGGAATATGCAGATCAGCGATGTATTACTATGATACTGGCGAATGCATTCTTAATGATGAAAATCGAGTAACAAGTGCAACTATGATAAGTAATGATACATTAGATATGCGAGTGGATTATTTCGAAAATAATTGCTTCGATGGTATTTTTTTGTTGTGTTATCTTTTTTGACAAATAACTTGAAATGATAAAACAATAGCTCATTCTTTTTTCTACAATAATTTTTTTTTTTATTTTTGATAAGAATTTATCAAATGGAAATTGCAGATAGTACCTAACTTTTTCCTTCTGTTTTTTTCTGATGAAATTATCTTTTCTGGTTAAGATGATAGAATAGGAATATATCCTAATGATCAGATAGAGATTTTTAGATAATATCTTTATGGGCATTTTTGTTTTAAAATTAAAAGAAAAATTTTCTTGAATATACAAATATTTAATGATTCTATATGAATCTCATATCTTCAGTGCAGTGTTCAACTGATTTCACTCTACATTGGATTAAAGTGGAAAGATTTACGATGAGTGATAAATTCGATATTGTGATAAAACAAATATCTAAAGAAGAATGCTTCAAATATTGCCTAGTAATCAACTATCAATCTTTTAAATTCTTAACATATTATTTTTAAAGTCAAATTATTTAAATAATAATATTGGTTCTTTTGATAGAGCTTAAACAATTTTCCCAAAAATTCCATTATTTTTTAAATAATTGTCATTTAATTTTTCGTTTTTCAGGATAACAAAATTGACAGCCAACCTTTCCCATGCAAATTGTATGGATATAGTGAAAATGAAATGACATGTCATTTGACATCAGAATCAAGTCTAATATATTCAACAACAAATGATGATAACCAAAAGATATCTAATGATGCGGGAGGATATGATTATTATGAAAAAATCTGTCTAAAAGGTAGCTAAGCTCAAAATATTCATATATTTTGAGTGATGCTTATTATTTTGTCAACTTCTTTGAATTTATATTTATGCCGTGCAACAATCTGAAAAAAGTATTTCGATAAGTTATTTGACAACACATCTGATGAAGTATGATTAAAATTAATGCAAACAGAATAGGTTAGACTGATTCTTTTAGACTAATCTTGAACTTCATTTATGTTTTCAATGTTCAAATTTTAATTTTTCTGCATCTTCAGGCTCAATACGATGTCAGGATAGCAGTTTCGAACATGTTTCAAATCATGCTTTGTTAAACATAGGAAACAAGGTTATCTATTTCACCTGTAATAGCTATTTTTGATATTAACCATAAAATTTGATATTCATAAATTACAGGTAACAACAACAAGTTTAACACGTTGCTTAGAAAATTGTTTACGTTCTGGTAAACAATGCAGTTCAGTAATGTTTTTTCGCGACAAGGTAATATTACTCATTAATATGTTATTGATAATCTAATCTTTATTGTAATTTATGTATAGGTATGCAAATTTTTAGATAAAGAAGAAAAATAAGTAAAATGCGAGGAGATAAAAGGAAACGAGTAATTTATAATAACAGATATGTAAAAAATTTTTGAAAAATTATGAATGTTTGATATAATGGATTTCTTTCAGGATGAGTGTATTTTAAGTAAGACTAATCAATATTCAACAACTGAACAACTTCAGTACTTTTCGGAGATTAGTATTTTATGATTATTTCAAACTATGCATCCTGGATGAATTGTTTAATAAGTGATTATGTATCAATAATAGGATCTATGTTCTTTCTATAGTCTGTAAAAAATATTAGCATAATGTTATAGGTGAATTAATCATTCAAAAAAAAAAAATTCCTAATGCATTGTTATAGATCAATTAATGATAGCATTGATATCATAAAATTTTTCTCAACTAAATTACACATAACTAGATGCTTAAATTATTTGAAATGATAAATGGTTGTAACTGATAAATTATTTGTTTCAGGTAGATTACTTCGATAATGTGTGTGATTATAGAATTGCCATAAATATGTCCTTAAATGATAAAGTAAACGAAATGGTGATACCAACAATGAATAGACAATTAAATGGTACCAAAAATTTGTGGCTAAATGGAACACAGTTCATATCATTTGCTGATAATCATGATTCTCTCGACATCAACGACCATGAAAACTTTAATCTGGAAGCAATTCATGAAAGTTGGATATTCATTTGTTTGGTACTAATTTAAAAAAAAAAAGTTGAACTGAAATAGTCAAAAAGTTTTGCAAATTTTAGCAAAAAAATATATGGAAATGGAAAAATCAACATATATATTGATTCAGGATTGGAAGCAGAGTGTGGCGCAACTGGTATTTTAATATCTGTACTATTTTCTAAACCTACAGTTGGCGCAATATTTCTCAAGGATCATTTTGCAACATGCCGTTCTGAGTTTAGCAATGCGATAAATGCAACAATGGAAATTGCACTGTCCACTCTTCGCCAAGATATTCCATTATGTCCTGGATTTGAAATTGTTCGTTTTATCGCAATTTCAGTTTAGAATTTGATTTTTCAAAGTGTCCATTTCAAAAAAATCATAAATAATATTACAGTATTTTAAAAGATTAAATTCATAGAAAGAATAGTGAGTATGACATATAAATTATGCTGCAGATAATTACATTGTATTAATTATATCCACCTTATTCTATTGCTTACAATCCATCCCTGCTCAGAATCCTTCGATTTGGTCTTTCATTGTGGTAGTCCAAAAGAACGGTTTGAGAATACCAGGATTGATGACTGAAAAAGATCGGGTATTCAACATTACCTGTGATTACTCAAATGGTCAAACTACGAATGATTCAACTCAAGATAGGATGTTTGTTAATATTTATTTATATGTGATGATAGCTAAAATTTAGAATTTTTATCTCGAATTTTTGTTTATAAATAGATGCTTTCAATTTGATGTAAAAAAGTTATTAGATAATTGAACAACTAAGAAGTTCAATTTATCAGCGTGAATATTAATTATGTTAATTTCAATAAATTAATTGATTTTAATAGAAATTTTGCATAAATATTACACTATTGATTTTGCTACTATATTATTATAGACTTTTACAAGAAGCATCGCAAGATTGGTTATCTATTCCCACTTCTAACGATCACGTACGATTAACAGTACTTCGTGATAATCAACCAGTGAGTACAGCTGTGATGGGCGAAGAATTGGAAATGAGATGGACACTGGTCCAAGAGAGCATGGATAATCTTGGATTATTCGTAAATCGATGTATCGCAGAACGTTTGGATGGAACGCCACCTCCACCAATCCCGCTTACACTTATCGCTAATGGGCAAGTACTGCTTATTCTATATTAGTATTTCGTTATCATATATTTTAGTAAATAGCACAATATCCCTTATCACTACTATTCCAAGATCTTTTGGTATCCTGGATGAATTAGTCTTATTTCCATCCTGATATTTCAAAATAGCCAAATATCAGCCAAGTCCAGTTCGATATGCTTCTAAAAGTTGTTACTTATGTTCGAGAAATTTCTTTCATGCCAGAAATCTATGCTTACTTGAACAATTTTTAGATGTATTGACAGTAAAGTGAGTCGATTATTAATGCAACATCCTATTGTACAGTTTGATGGCGGTCTGAAGACTAAAATTAAAGTTTTTCGATTTGACGGATCACGTCGTGTTCGAATTCTTTGTTCTGTGGATATTTGTATCGAAAAATGCTTGCCGGTCTGTATATCGCTGCTTTCAATTTTTAATATGAGAAAGAATGAGAAAGAAGATAAGGATTTTTCTTCCCGGATAAGGCAAGAGAGCTGTAAATCATAATACAACAAAACTGAAAAAGATTGTAAACAAACTTTAATCTTTCATTGAGAATAAATTCAGGTAAAGTTTGATATCGTTTGATTCCGTACTTTTGATTTTCAAAACAAATCATATCACAGAAATTTTCTGAGCATTAAAAATACTGTAATTAAAATAAGCATTGCTTGCTTTTCTTTTAAGCTATCGTCTGATATCTGTGTAATTTATGATTATAGGTCACTTGTGATCATGAAATCAATGGCAGCTCAACAAATCCTTATAAGAAGAAGCGGGAAACTTTTACTTCGACTGCTAAACAGGTAAATCTATGTGTTTTTGCTAATATTGCAAGTTTCTATAACGAAATCATTTTTAGCATCGAATGATGAAAAACCAGTTCTACCTATGACACGAATTCAATTTAGACTTCAATTCAGCGAATTAGACGAGAGTTGATCACTGGGACATTTACGATTGTTGAAGAAAATACTGATATGGAAGCTAATGAAAATGTAACAGAGATCGGCAGGCAATCGTTAAATCAGAGTAAAATAATTCCAAAATTTTGCAAAATTTCCTGACCATTAAAGATACTGTATTCAAAAATCAAAGGTTAAATATTGAAGAGTGAAAAGAAGGGAGGAGTTTGATTCGCTTCATCAATTTTTCAATTTCACTTTTTAATGGACAAACCCAAAAGTACATACTTTTAAAACTGACATTACACTTTATATTCATTTATTCTTTGTTGTATTTTAAATAATTTTTATAAATCTTTCTGCAGATATCGTACCATTCCAATTTCCTGAAAGCAACCAATTATGTATTCAAACTTTTGCATTTTTCATTCTCATTGCATTCACAGTAATACTTTTAACGCTCCATATCTTTATGCTATGCAAGTATACACGATTTAGAACTCAGAGATCTGTATTTCCTGGTAAGCTATTATTTTTATCAGCATTTATCAAACTTTAATAAGCATTTATTTATATTAATAAAGGGAATGCTTGAAATATTTTCATCACTTATTATTTACTGATTCGATATATAGACGAAGTAATCATATGATGATGTCTTAATGAAGTTTTTGAAAGATTCATTTTTCAGATAGTGAAAGAAGCTGCAGTATCGTCTCAGCTCCTCAACGTGTTTACTTTGGACATAAGGAATGTTATTGCCCTGCAGAAGTGCGTACGACACTATTCAAAACAATCAGGCAAAAATATTTAAAATTAAATTTATTTATTTATTTTTCACATATTATTAATATATAAATAATTTTTTAATAATTTGCTTTTTCCATCAATTCGTTCAATTTAAAAATGTATTTTATAGATGATAATTAAAAAAGAAATTAAAGGGAAAAAGACGATAATGGTACTAATAATAGCATGTTTAAATAAGAAATTTTGAATAAATACATTTTAATTCATATTTTTCCATGAATTTTCAGGATTCAAAATGAGGAAACTAGTAGCAAAGGAGGTATTCTGATAACGTAATTATAGTATGCCATATGATAAAGAAGCCAGCCATATTATTTATGGTTACGTTGAAAGGATAAAATACGACCATTCCCGAATGAATTTTTTTTTTTTTATTTCTTCTCTTAAACTTTATTTTCTTTTTTTCCATATGACATATTTTGTTATTGCATTATTTTTATCGATAACGCATATTACTAAATTTTTAAATATATATGTCCTTTAGGAGTTTGTAAATTTTTTTTAATAAAACAAAAAAGTTTAACAAATTAGATAGATAATAATTGATAGTAGCCAATGCTCATACTATCTATCATTGCTATATAGACTTAATTTTGAAAAACATGAAATTAAATTGGTAAAAGATTTGATTAATGAGTATTAGAAATGATTAGATGATAATAAGAGGAAGGAAGAATAGAATACTTCCTCTTATTATAATTAAAATAAGCTGTTATATAGCATTATCAGATCACTCATAAAGATTCTCTGTTTTGTGAGACAAAATTAAATTTTCTCGAATTGTTCATCAAAAGCATACATGTTACCCACTTTATCATGTCACTTTCAGTTATCATGGATATGAAATAACGTCAAAAATAAATTGCAAACCATTTAACGCTTCGTTGCTTCAATTGCCTTGCCTTCTCAAAATCTCTTTAGTTCATAATCGAGCTTATCATTGGGCCCTCTTTCGTTGCTTCTGTCTTCTCATTGTAGTTATTCATTTCGCATTTCCATTTCTTCATCAAATTTAAAATTTTTTAAATTTTTTGCGTATAAATTTCATGATCCATAAAATGGCTTAACCTAAAAATTTTTGGTACGATGGTTTAAGTCAAAGAATAATCAGTAAAGTGATATGATTAATATTGAATTTACGAATTCATTTCGCAAATTCTGAAATCATTTTTCAAAAATGCTGCTAAAATTTCTCGTTGAAAATTTATTATGGAATGAATGAAAATACTAATTTTTAATTCTTAGTATCAGAAATGTATTTTAAAGCAGAAATATAATTATAAAATGAACGAGCAAATTCTGAAACAATTTAATTAAATTTTTGAATGTGCACTAATCATGCTGATATAATTTGAATTTACCTGCGAGAAATATCAAACTTTCTAAGCAAGATGAAATTTTAAGTACGATTTCAAATATTTACGCCTAGATCTAATTATTTTTCATCAATTTATGCAAGGATAATTCGGTGTGAACAACTATTGGAATGAAACTGGTATGTTCTTCTTTTTGTTAGATTTCAATTATAGTTCAAAGGAAAATCGAAGTATATCTTATAAGCCAACTACTTTAATCTACCTTAACTTTGATTAAAAGTTTAAAATCTTTATACTAAAATCAATATACTCCTATTGCGTATGATTGGAATAAAAGAAAAATTTTCAAAATTCAGAAAATCTAGTTCTTCGACTTTATTTAAAGCGTCGCAATAATTTCAGTTTTCGTAAAAAATTTCAAGCTAATGTTTAAGGAATTAAGTGCTCGACAAACTGGAGCAAAATTTGGTTCCCAAGGTGAGGAATCAGAAGAAAACGATCAGATGGATTGGTTCGTTGATCGTCGTGCCGCTAATTTTCGGGAACGCCGACGAATGTGTAGCATTAATGTTGCTTTTATGGTAAACAATTTTAATTCATTATAATTAATCAATACATTTTTAAGGAAAAATTAACATATTTCTTCTGATAACGATTTAAAATTATGATGGAAATTTCCTTAGAAGTTATAAGTTATCTTATAAAACAATTTTATTCGAATATAAAGAAAAATAAATCACAAATTAAACAATTCATATGAAGGAACTAATAATTTTTGTTAATTTTCCTTAAAATTTTCACTTATAGCATTGATAAGAAACTTTTGATAAGAAACTTTCAACATTATGTATTTATTTGTATGATAGTGGTAAGATGGTTGTTACTATCAGTGTTAATGAACAACAATTAACGAATAATGGAAAATAGTTATTTTTTTCCTGATCACTAGTAAACTATCTTTCTAGTATCTCAATTCTTCAAACTTCAGCTGATTTATCAAATTTATGAGAGCAAAATTTCTCTAGCACTGAATAATTATATATGTGACGTAAGAAATTCAAACTTTTTAATAAGAATAGGAAATCGATACTCCATAATCGTTTCGATTATTTACGTTCATAGTTTATGCTCGTATCGTTTATTGAAATACTAATTTATTAATGAATGATAATTGATGAGTAATAGCAAGCATATAGCATATTACGCTTTTATGGAAAATAGTACTTTGCAGAAACTACGGCGATATATTCCAACATTCCCATATGAGAAACGGTTATCCAAAATAGATACATTGAATCTAGCAATTGCATATATTTCACTTCTTGAGAATCTACTAAAGAGCGATCATCAAAATATGCATGCTTATTTGAATGAAGCTCTTATCATGGCACGATCTGGAAATCCACAAGCACCTCCTTGGAGTACCAGTGGTTCGTTTTAGCTTTTCTTTTTCTCTCTAAATATTTTCCAACAGCATTGATGAAAGTTTCTGAAGAGGCGCATAACGAATCAATACAGTAATTTTTTTTTTTTTGAAAAACGCCTGTTTGTTGGCATCAGATCCAGCAGCTATGTTACAGTAAGACTTATACTAATACTTTACAAAAATCTTCACAACAATTTCTCGAAAAGTATGCATATAATTTTGCTTATATTTTTGTTCACATTCACCCTTAACCTTTTATCTCCAGTTTATTTATGTAATTTCAATTTAAATATAAATTACAGATCTCATAGCACGTCTTAGTTGGATTAATTGGAAGAAATTGGGCATTAAACCGATATAATACGAAATGCACTACTTTATGCTATAAAAGAAAATAATAAAAATTCTTTAAATAAATGATGAAAATATTATGGATTTCGTGCTTTCCCACCGAATACTTGTTCAACACCCGTCAAAATTGCATTTAAACTGAATGGATCATCTGGATTAGTGCAGCGTGATCCAATCAAAGAATCCTGCAAAATTATTTTATCAATATGTGAAAATGTTACCATATGAAGAAGGGAATAACCTGTTTATATTTCCTTACCTGTTTATAGCCACACAAACATTGACAAGTGCCGAAACGACATTCTGAGAAATTTGGACATTGCTTATTGGTCACACATCTTTCAGCTAGCTGTACTCGACGTACACATTTATCCATGACAGCGACTTCATCAATTCCACAACTTTTCTCGCATGTTGCAAATCGACCATCGTTACTCTACAATAAACTGAAGATGACAACAAAATCAAGAACAATAATGAAATATGCGGAATGTCTAAACTGCGTTGTTGCGATCAATATCATTACTAATTAATTTGCACAAATATGAAACTGATGACTAAGCTCTACTACTAGTTTACACTACAATTAAAACATCTCACCGACAGCATCGTTTTCACAGTACTGTAGAGAATACCACAATAATAACATCATTGTACAGGAATCGAGCCTTTTGTTGAACCAGTATTGCTCAGAAAATCCAATACCCTAAAAGCACCTTTTCAAGCCTACCTCGATATAGAACTTTTAGTTTAATCGATATTTAATTTTGTCAATATAAAAAGGGATGGCAACAAATTAGTCATAACATTTCTGATAGAAGAATTTATTCTTTTCTAAAAGATATCACAATATGACATCCCTTTCATTCATTTTAGCATAATTTCATATCTTACAATCAAAAATTGTTTGTAACAAAATATTGAAAATTATCAAACGGTCAATTTCAATTTTAGCATTTTTTGCTCTTTTAATCTTTTGGAATTTATTTTAAACAAATAAAGTTACCATTACATTCATTAACAAATAGTTATATAGTAAATGAATTATTCCGATGATCAATAAAGTAAAGCTTAGTCATTTCAAAAAAAGAAAAAACAAAGATCATATTTTTTTGTTTTTTTTTTTTTTCATATTTTACATCACGCAACAACGACAGCTAAGACATACCGCGTCGTCTTAATTTTTTAGTGATTCTTAATACTTATGTAATACAAAAGAAGCTTTCTAAGTTTAAAATTAATAGTTGTGAAACGTTTCATCAGAATCCGAGATTTCATTTCACTAATAATAATAATGATAATGAGGATGAAAATGGAAATAAGGCAATTATAAAATATTTCATTTACAAATCAAATAATCATCAAAAATTGAAATACTAATGTTAGACACAAAAAAAAATTAATTCCAAAATTTTCAGTAAGCAATTCTTAGATAAATTAAATATGAATAGAAGTAAAAGAAAATCCCATATTTGTCTTGCTATTTGAAATATGCTAGGCCATTTATTACTTGGCTAAAACTAACAAATTTATATGTCTAATATTTCGAATTGAAAGTATTTAAACGAACAATTGATAAATGTATTCTTTGTAAAATTTAAACGGTAACTTACAGGAAGAAATCCATCTTTACATTGACAAATTCCCAAAATACAATTCATTGTTACGCCACCTTCGCACTGAAATTGAAAATTCGAAATTATCCGAATGATTGATTATTTCAGCTTAAATTCTTCGTAACATTGTTAATATTAATGAATATTATTTCAAATAATGTGTATTCTATACATGTTCATCGTTAATTAAGCTGAATTTAATTCAGCTTAGTGAAGCAAGAGATAAAGAAATTAATGAATTGGATGAAACAAAAAAAAAAAAAAAAAAGAGAAAGACCTGCTGATGAAGCTGACAAGGGTCCTCTCTATGCGCTATACTTAAACATTGATTATTAATATAAAGCGGAGTTGGATCACGACATGGCTTTGGACAACACAAACTTGTTTTCCAACCAGGCTCCGAAATTGTATAGCAATGATGAGTAAGTGGTCGACATCGATGTTTCTCGGCGACACCCATATCGCATGACTGCCTAAAATTTTACGAACTGCGACATCATTTATAATATAATTAATTGTATATTTATGCAAAGAAATTAAGTATCTTAAGTTGAAATGAATAATCGTTCCATTTCAAGTTAGAAAAAGAAACTATTATGAAAAAAATAACAAAGTGTACATTAGATCAGGTTCGCCATAAGGGCACTTCAATTTGCAACAATGGCCCACGTACGGACTACCGTACGCTACACATCGATAACCCAACGGGCAGCTATCCGTCGATGCAGCGTTTTCAAGCATATCAATATCATTAATAAAAAGACGTCGACACGCTTGATGAGGTTGTGTTCCATCCGGACATACTAGAAAATTTTTATTAGAAGAAATAACAACATATTCACTTCAATTCATTCATATCATATAATTTTAAATTTATAATGGTTCGAATTAAATTTCACTTCGAATAGATAAAACAATTCAATTCTGAATCATCGTATGTTTCAAAGAATTTTCAAACAATTCAAATTTAATTAGCAAATTTTCTGCGATAATATATACGATATCGAATAAAATTCAATAATTCAAAGTATTCAGAATTATCTATTACTTTACCTTGGAGAAATGCTATGAATAATTTTACTAATATTCATTTTGTGTTAATTTCAAGAATTTAAATTTGCTACAAACGTACACGCAAAACAGCGCTGTTTGGTTACATCACGTGTAGTACCGGGAGCACATTGGCATATTCCAGCAATGCATGCATTGAAAACATCGACACATTGATTATCATTTTCACAACTTTGTCCCCAATGTGCTACTCTTTGACATTCCACTCCATATAATTGCTGTCCCGATGGACAAGCTTAAGTATACCTTTATACAATTCCCGGGATAATGCAACAAAAGAGAAAAAATTTAGAAATTTAAAATTAATATGAAAAAACTTACATACGACACATTCACCGTTGATAATACTACCACCCCAACATTCACATTTTCCATCTCGACAAAGAAGAGGTGGTTTACAATCTCTTTGACAGCTATCACCAATCTTGTTTGGAGCTAAACAAAACTATAATTTAAAATATAAAGATTATTAGAAACAGAACGATAATCAGAAAATGAATTACAGAATTTATTGGTTAATAGTCAAGGAAATAAAAAGGCATACAATTAACAAATTTTGGTTCAACTATTGATGATCGTTTGATGGGAATGTATAATTTTAAGAAAAATAAAATCAAGTTTTTAAATAAGTCTCTGAACTATTCACATGAATTATATCATTCAAGAAAATTTTTATAATTCGAAATAGCATGAAAAAAATTATACATATAGTTTAATCATATACTGATTAAATGACGTATTTCAATAAAAGTTAAGAAAAAATATAATGCTAATATAATGCTGATAATGATACCTAATCTACATATGGTTGTCTGCCCATCAATATCAAATTCTTCGAAATTTGTTGGACATGTACAACGTTGTTCTCGACAAACACTATTCATGCCATAACAATCTTCATCAAATAAACACTTACTTCCAATTAGCTTCTCTATAATTAATACATTTATAAAATATCATTTTTAAGTAGTCAATTAAGTTTTATAAAATTTAAATCAATCTAATTAATATTAATTAATGAAATTTTGATTACTATCATCGATCCGATCCAATTTATGAAAGTTATTCAGAAATAATCGTAAATAATTAAAAGGAATTAATATAATTAATGGATAGATCGATGAATGTTATTATAACTTACGTGTGCAAGGTACATCAAAACTATGGAAAGATTTGGTAAAATGAAGTAAGACTGTTGTGATGACACTCAAATAGTACGTCGCCATTTAGATTCAATAGAATCATTCGTTTTGATAATATGTATGTGTATGTATGTATATGTATGTATGTGTCTGTATGTGTGTGTGTGTGTGTGTGTGTATGTGTGTATATGTATGTGTGTATGTATGTGTTTGTGTATGTATGTATGTGCATATTGTATGTGTGTGTGTGTGTGTGTGTGTGTGTGTGTGTGTGTGTGTGTGTGAGTGTGTATGATAAAGAATGTATTACACCTTTAGGGAGATCTGGGTCGATGAGCGATCATCAATGTGACAAGTTTCCCTTCTATACGCGTCGACAATCGCATATTATCGAAATGTTCATATATATATATATATAAACAGACGAATATGATAGCATTGTTTTCATCCATTCTTTTCGCTCAATAATGTGGCGAAGTTGACGACATAAACCTTTTATTATGCTAATAATCTGATATAAAATTCCTACTCATTAAGAAAATTTCTATGAAGATTGGAATTATCAGTTAATTGCCGTTATGCTTCGATGCAAATGAAAGTATGTAAATATTTAATTTTAGAAAATAATTCAACGAATAGCATAATTGATGAGATTTTTACCGTTTCTAAAATGTTCGTAATTCACGCCTTTTTATCAATAAAAGAAGAATTAGCCAACTTATCACC
The DNA here is from genome assembly GCA_024305405.1 of Dirofilaria immitis. Classification (NCBI taxonomy): domain Eukaryota; kingdom Metazoa; phylum Nematoda; class Chromadorea; order Rhabditida; family Onchocercidae; genus Dirofilaria; species Dirofilaria immitis. The sequence continues at coordinate 2,743,210 of JAKNDB010000110.1, forward strand.
CATAATTATTACATTTGCAATTCAAGAACATCTTATCTAAACTTAATTACTTTGAGCAATTTATCAAAATCTCCATTTCATAATGACTTTTTCGAATAAATATTTTCTGCATATCAATAAATAAATGTTTGAGAAGATTCTGATATTTTGAAATTATAGCGAAACTTGTAAAAATAAAAAATATAGTCAGCACACCGAACCATATCCCAAATGTGGCCTGCCATTTTTTTTTTTTTATTAAACTGAAGTTTAACATTGTTACTGATAATGGACAACATGATTTAAAATTTAAATAATTTTATTATTAATATTTTTTGATAGACATCAATCTGTTTCAAAATCAAAAGTGGAAAAAATTTGCACAAATTTTGCATGATATATAACAACAATACAAATTTTATTTCTAATTAAAAAAATCAATAATTTATTTTTATTTTTTTGCGGAACACTGATTTCATGTAATGAATAGTCGACGAAGTAAACTAAAAGATCTATCCATTTATAATACATTCTTTAAATATCACCTAAGGAAAAGATAACAGGAATTTTAAAAAGGATAAGAAATAAACAGAGAAAATTTCAATGCTTGTTTAGTTACATGTTTTCGCCATAAGCAATCATTAATCGATGATTAAAATTGACATTTAATATATCCTAAATTGTAAACAAAACTTCAACTCCACATTATATACTAATTACAAATAAATAAGTTTCTGCATTTTGGCCTTAATAATACGTAGACAATAATAATAATAATAATTATTAAAAGAATATTTATTTTTATCTTCTATACAACTTTGGAATAGTTTTAAATCTTTATAATAATTTATTAAAAGTTATTCCAGTAGAAACATAGAAAATTATAATTTCTTCCACCATTTTTTCTCACTTGCTTCTCAAACAAAAAATAAAAACTTATTAGTTATTGATTTTTCTCTGTTATCTAAATAAATGAATTGCTTTTCCTTCAAATGCATCAGAATGGAAGAAAAAAGAAATTTATGAAGTATAGCAAAATGATCAGATACTTGAATATAATTATTGCTTGATTCTGATCCTTTCAAAAACCGGCTTTATATTATATACGATTATTATTAACATTTCAGTGGAGAAGATTGGATCAGCTTCACTTAAAAAGAAAGAATGAAACAATGGAAAGAACAGTGGTAGGCAGCAAATTAACTAAACCTCAGAAACAGGAAGAAAATTAATTTAAAAAAAAAAAAAATATTGCTGATAATCGAGTTCTGCTCGATTGGATTTTTGAGCGCGCAAATCGATTTCAATATCTATTTGTGCGTTTGGTTTCACTTTTTATAGTTTTTGTACCAAAATTTCTAAAATCCTGCCGACCAATTATTTTCTCCGTCCTTAATGTACTACTTATCAGTTCTTAAGTAAAACAACTAGGAGAAATTTTGAAATTCAGTAGAAATTAGTTGAGAATAAATTGTTTGCAAATAACTCCTTTAAACAAAGTCAACAGGTAATAGCAAGATCAGCACCTGCTAAATGATGTTCATTACATAGCACTGAACATGATCAAAAAGGAGTGTTACTGAGGAAAGTAATAAGTGAATGGTAATTATGCTCCGAGCCTAACGTTGGCGATACAGAACTCTGATACGTATGCGGAAGCACGAAATCTAACGCTATCGCATCTGTATCTTTCGATAGATTCGCAACGGAGGCTCGGAGCCACATGATTGATAAGACATATATATGAGGAGTGTACAGTATGAGAATCTCCTCTCTTAAAAAGAAAAAAAAGGAAAAACGATGCTGTTTTCTTATAGAAATTTTGCCAATTTTATCAATTTTCATAATTTCTGAATGGGAATGAGATGTACAAAAAAAAAAAAAAAAAAATAACCTAATTCAAAATGCATTAGAAAATTAAAGAGGAAAGGAACATCCGCAAAGCCTCCTCGTTAGACATCATGCATTTTCCCTTCCTTATTATCACAATATTTATTCCATAAAGTTTTGGCAAGTTCATAACACGGCAGTTCTCCAGCATGCGTTGCAACCATGCGTAATAAGAAAACACCGTCTTGTCTGAGAAAATGAAATACGAAACGTCGTAATGATTGACTATCTACCATTTTATAACCTTCAATTCCCGTTAGATACTTTCCAACGAAGTTCAACTGCCTGTAATTAGTAATCTTCTAAATAATAGTTAACAAATAAAGAGGTTATTAATCCTCCTCAAAAACAAGGATATGTGCACCGAAATTTGGATATCCCTAGTAAGTTTGGTGATGTTGGACATGATCAAGAGGTATGAACTCTACCAGCTAGGTGGCGAATGGTAGAATTAGGATACTTTCGTTTGTTGTACTTCCGGTTATATTTCGATGACATTTTGGTTGCCTTCGAAATATTTAAGCTATTTCGATGAAGCTCGAAACAGCATGAACGAGATATGTCACAATGCCATTTGAAGTATGATCAAGATTGATTTCCTTGACACGGAATACTTAAAAAAAAGAAGAAAACGAGCCTGCTAGGGACAATGGAAATATATATCCAATATAAAAGGGAACAAACTGTGGCACCAGCTAATAAGAAATACCAAAACCATAGAAAGAGAAATATTTTCTCGTTGAACATGTTGATCATGAGAACGCATTGCACTGTATGCCGATGAACATTGCCGAGCACCTAAAAATTTTTAAGGAAGATTTGAATTAAAAATAGAAAATTGCATATTTGCAGCAGAATCATATTAAATGAAATTAGATTAGGTTGCGCTTTAATTTAATCATTCTTCGATCTGTAATTAATTCCCACCGCAAGATTTCTGAAACATAGAACGCCGAAAAAGTACCATCTTTTGAAAGTAATGATTTAGATTTCATTGTTGAAGGCAGATGTGATTAATTTTATCGAATTCAAAATAACACAGATTAGTACAGATGATTTAGGATAAAGTTACCGAAGAAGTTATTTGGTGAAAGCTAAACTGATAAACTGGCTTATTAAGTAAATAAATTAAAACAAAAATTTAAAATATTTAATGAAATAAAGTTCATCTTTCACATGTCACATTCAATTTTTACTTTGCTATTCTCATGACATACTTTTTTCAGTTGCTTCCCCACCCAAGCGTAATATCGAAAAATAACTATTTGCACAATTAGTTATGCAACAATGATCTTGCAAAAAATGAATACTTACTTTCACTTCAAAATCGCACAAAGTGACGCGTGGAAAATGGCCAGATTCTTCCCATTCTCGACCATTCATCAAATCATTCAACACCTGCCGAAAGAATTTATCATTGTCATGAACTATCATTTTCTTTCTTTATTATTATATATATCATCAATTTTTTATTATAACACACATCGTTGCAATTAAAATCAACTTCACCATTCTTATTTCTATCGTCATATCATTATCACCTTTATTCTTAATAAAGCATCCTTGGTTTTGATATTTTTAGTATCTACCGAAATGATATTAGAATTTGATATTTCGAATTCATTTCGTTTTTTGAACTAAGTTTTCAGCATTTATAATTAATGATGTTACACTCTTTCATTTCCAAAAAGAAAAAGTAAAACTTTTGAAGAGAAAAGGAAAATTTTTGCTAATTTCTATAGCTTGATGAGATTGAAAGTGATATGTATCAATTCAAAGAAAAAGAAACAAATTTTTAAATGGCTAAAATTTGTAACTGATTTGAGGTATTTCAAAGTATTCAATCAATTCTGAAATTTTTAGAGAATACACATTTTAAGAAAAACCAACCTGTAATCCATACCATTTGCTACGATTGCCCAAAAACGTATTAAGTAAAAAAATTTGTCCAACAATATTTACCGTATAAAGGATTTTTACCGAAATATACAAAAACGTTACAGCGGCACCACTGCTACGAGTACAAATGATTAAATTTAATAATTTCAATCGATTTCCACCCATCTAAAAAAGGCTATAAATCCGAAGGAACAAGAAACTTTCATTTTTTTCAACATTAAGAATTCTCAAAGATCAAAACTAGTATGCCTAAATCATTTTTGAGATCTGTTCAACAAATCAAATTTCAAGTGCTCATAGTAACAATTCAAAAAATTCCAACGAACAATATATGAGTGACAAGTTTCAGAAAATTGAAACATTTGCTGAAAGAAACGAACCACTTGATGTTTCACATGAAGTGCCTCTTCAACATTCGTAGCAATTGTTTGCAAGGCTTTATTTCTGGAATCCAAATCCAACAATCGTGAATCGCATGCCATTTGCACCAATGACTGCACATGAATACCTGTAAATAATTTAGCGATTGAGGAATAAGCAAACTGAATAAACATAATAGAAATTGAAGAATTTAGAATTATGCATTCGTTAAGGAATCAAAATTCAAAAGTTATTTCCTATGTTAATTGTGCTTTTTAAACGCATGAAAAATCATCTTACGGTAAAAGAGAATTTATTTATTTATTTTTTCATATTCTCGAGAGAAAATCAGTGAAATTCATGAAGCAATATTGATTAAAGTAAAACATAATATAATATGAGTTGGTAGACAAATGATATCATTTAATAGGCGATAGATACGTTATTGTAAAAAGAATAATTAGCATGGAATCACCTGACTGCCAATTGAGTAACCTCCAAACGATAGTCGGTACATAGAAAAGGAGTGCTTCCAAAGCAAGTACAAACGGTACCCATTGATAATATCCAATTTGTCTATTTTCTCGTTCAGCATAATTATGAGGAATATAATCATGCAAAGGTAGGAAATATGTATTCTGTACCAGCAATAATTTTCTGTATATTGTTCCATTGGTTCCGTAAACGTTGCGGGTACCCAGCATTGTATCGGAAAACCTACATAAGATGGAAGATATCATGATAATAATTTATGAGCTCGATGACAAACAGGTAATCATTCTGAATAATCATAACATTATACTTATTGTCATTTTGCATGAAAGAAATAAGTATATAAATAACATCAAATCTATATAAAATATAGGTTTAAGGTGGGAGGAAGGCGGGGAAGAAAAACATCTAAACAAAAAATAATTGATTTGAAATTAATAAAATAATACTAAATATGGCTTACTGTTAAATATATCAACCATAAAATGAGATTAAATCACTTACCAACATACTGCTTCGCAGATACGAGAATGGCGAACACTAAAATGTAGAAAACGATTTAACAGTTCAAAGAATGATCAATTGAATCTCTTAATTCTACAGCTAATTTTTATGACATTCTTAGGTAAGCTATTTATGATATTTAATAAGCAAATAGAGGTTTCTATTTCTAAGGATGCTCTTAACTTTATCTCATTTAAATCGGATTATCATTTTGCTAAAAAATTTAAGTTTTTAATATAAATCATAATATCGCAATTATATGATTAACTGATGGCTATTTATCAAATTTTAGGCTTACTAAATTGAATGTTTGTAATACACGAATATAACGTCTATATTTTGCATTCTGTTTACTTCTAAATTTTCACTTTTACAAAATGTGTTTTAGCTCAAAAATTTGATTATAGTAAACAAATATTAGTTTTTGTAATAAAAACGTAAAGCTAAGAATAAGAGATGGTTATCGTTTCAAGCATAACCTATGACCTTAGCTAATTATATTAAAAGAAATAAATGGGAAGTTTTTATGATAAATAACTTTTAATCTTCGCCTCTCCTCCTTTATCTATTCGAATATATGATTGTTTTTGTTTTAGAATTTTTTAAACGCTCTTACTGATTACTTTTTTTACTTTACTCTTACACTATTTAGTGGCAGATAGTTTAACACTGATGTACTCTTATTATTTCGAGTGAAAAGATCAATGGCACATTATATTTTATTCATTTCATTTCTTTCTCTTTTTTTTTTAAATGTTTCTTCAAATATTTCATTTTGCATCAGTTGTTTCGCATTCTCGAAAATAAAAAGCTATTATGACTTAAATGAATCAAGCAAATTAAAGAAAAAACAAAAAAAAAAAAAAGAACCATAAGTTATTAGTGATCAAAGAAAGGAAAATTTACTTTGCGAAAAATGTTCGCTTGAAAATTAAAAGATTTCGCTTAAAAATATCAGCGATTATTAATTTATGATCAGAAGCGATAGCTGCTCTATATAACTCAAGTAGATATCATTAAATTTGCATAATTTTTCATGTATGACTGATTATTATCAAGGTGCTAAAACTTATTCAAGGCAATCTTTAACACTCAAAACTTCCCACTACATTTGACTACAATCGGAGAGCTATTAAAATAATTATGTAATATACATTATTTTTTATGTTAATGCAAAACGAATAATATAGAAAGAATAAATTACCAGTAATGATTGAAGTGGTATAATAATAGTTAAGTTTATCGATAATATCATCATCTACATGAAATTGTATTGACTTAACAGCACTAGCAAAATAATACAAGAGCATCGCCTCTTAACAAGCCACCGATCCACAATTATCCACTATTCTTTATCTTTTATTCTTATCACACCATCTTTTTGCCCGAACGATCCAAAATCTTTTAACTCTGAACAAAAATAACAGATTTGAAAGAATATATCTGACACATCAATCGTTAAAAATAGAACCGTTGTAAAGTTAAAAATTAAATTTCAGTTAAATTTATCATTTCAAAATGATCAGTAATTTATCAATTAATTGGAAAATAGATTTGAAAGATTTCTGATGAGTTGGACTAACAAAGTATATAAGAATAGTCGCAACCTATTTTTAAAATTATGCCTTCTCCGAATTGTTGTACTGTTATTTTCCAACATAGGTGTAGTATGATGACGCTGTCAAATTCGTATTACTAAAATTTATTCATAACTTGGTATAAGACAAGAGTAAAAGTACGCTCTTATCGATTAAATTACATTTTAAAATGTCATTGAACAGATAACCCGTTATTTTCATCGCCATTAGATATAGACATTATAACATTTCAGATATAAGACTGCTTCGGAAGAGACTGCGAATACCACAGATTGCCTTTTCTCTTTTCGCCACCTTAATTTGATGATGTTGAAAAGCCATTTTTGTTCTAATGTTAGTATCACTTACCAGGACGCCTAAAACCAATTTAGTTCATCAGTGCCTGGTGCTAAATTTGCCTAACATTTAGTGGATCATTAAATCTGCTGCAATTTCGCAAAAAAAAGGAGAAAAAAAAAAAAAAAAAAGAAAGTAAATAGCTGCACGTGAATTTCAATTATATTATTGATTTTCTCGAAGAGAAAGAGGCTCTCTTATAAATGAACTATTGAAAAGCATTTAAAAAGTTTGTATAAAATTTTGAATAATTTTTGCAAAACAATTTAAATGAGAGTTAAAAAGTAATATAATATCATTTGCAATATAATTTATGAATAATTGAATTCATTCATTATAAATTCCATTTGGTTGAAAGCGATGATGAAGAGAATCTAAGGAATAAGATTATCTTACATAATGTTAAGATTAAGAGATGAAATATTATACATACTAAGATTGCCTACAAATCATTAAATTAAGAATTTGATATTCAAATGCAAAAAAATGTGAGTATGAATTATTTTAAACAATTACGAGATAACCTTCATTTATATCATACAGTTTTTGGAAAAAAAAATTACGGTAGTGAATAAGATGGATCGCATACTGTCCATCCCTTCACCTTCATCTCACCTTGCAATCACCAATTAGCAGGTAGTAATACTCGAACATTATAGTCATGTGTAATTTTTTCTTGAGTTATAAATATAACTTCGGCCACTCCTCCAATAATTCATCAGCTAATAATACATAATTTATGAATTCCTACAATTAACCAAAATTTCTTTCATCTTGTCTTTCTTAAACTCAATTATATCCGTATATATATCTTATAATATCATCTTAATTTAATATCCAATTTATCACATTTGATTTATCATATTTGAAATTAGGCTGTTATGAGTTGACGATTTACAGTTATTAATGTTGAAAATACATGTGATAGAATGGTTTTTTCAAACCAGGTAATTATTTAGTAACTTTTTTTTGCAATCTCTTTGGATTTTTTGAGAAAAAAAAAATTGGATGTCTTTTACAATCATTGTTCAGTGATTCCATTTCACATAGATTATGTAGGATACGATATCAGTTTATCTAAGCTTTAGATAATCAGTACGAAAAGATCGATAAATATTATATGAGCGTACAACGTAACTAGCATTCCCAGCCTGATTGTTTTATTAGAATATTGCTTAATCAGATTCTATATTCATTCCAATTATTTTTACACTATTTAGTATCAGAATAAGTACTAATTGGTCTATAAGAAAGAACAAATTCAGATTTCCAAGTTTAGATAAAAGAATGAATTAGAGGGAGAGATCTTCGAAATGCGACTATTTGATAGCTCTTAATTGAGCTGAAAAGAAAAATGATGATAGTATGATCTCGAAATAAGTCAAGAGCAATAATAGGAAAACCTAAAATGATAGAATGGATGGAATGTGAAGTGAGAGACGAATAAAATACTTGGAAACAATAAGATTATGAAATGACAAATATAGAACTGGGGCAATAAAAGATAAGCAATTTTCAATAATAACAAAACAATTTTTTGGCCTATTAGGCAAACACTAAAAAATTGCACAAAGGAGATGGATGAAAAAAAAAAAAAGAAAAAGAACGAAAATAGGAAGTAATTAGCTGGCCTAGGTACAAGGGACGGGGAATAAGGATGGGCCTATAAAAATACTACGTTTGAAGGACGAAGAGAGTAAACAACATACAAATAACTGGCCTACTGATTTCGGTGTGGACTGAAGGCCTCTATTCACACAAGATCGATCTGACGTATTATAGATGCTGCTTTTGCTCCATCCGCTATATAGCATACCATGAAGTTACGTCCATTTCTCCATTCTTCATATCTCCTCTTATGTCTCCTCTTCCTCCTCCTCCTCCCCTCCTCTTCTTCCTCCTCCTTCTTCTTCCTCCTTCTTGTTCCTCTTCTTCCGCGAACCTTTCCTTTCATTCTGTTACAGCTTTACCGCATTTTAATCCAGAATCTCTCTTCCATTCTTCTCCTTCTATCGCTTCATTCCCTTCCTGATAGTATAGTATTGTTCATTCAGGCTAAGCAGTAGCTATTAGCAGCATCCATCGAGCATCAGCATCCTAACGATGCCTATCAACTGCCTACTTCATTATCTCTGCCAGTTATTTGAGGTATCTGTTCCGTTCAGCAAAATTCTAGCAAACTCTCTTTCCCGCCGCATTCACTTGTCTCCGGAATGATTAACCTTCCTTCATACACATACACATACATACATACACATACACACATACATAACATACACACACACACACTTAGACACATACATATTATATCTATATCTATATACATATGTATATATGAATGATAAGAAAGCAAAAAGTCAATGTGACCTTATATGCATAGCAATTCTTATTCTCTTTAGCGAATTTTATTCATTTATTTATTTAGGCAATCACAAGTGAATATGCCTTAAAGCGTCAAATGGATTCTCGTTAAGAGCACTTTAACAATTGCTGATGATAGTAGTATAATCTTGATACTCTCGATACCGCCTTCTCTGACACTCTTCCACGTTCTGGGTGCAATAGCAATAGTGATAAAAACCGAAGAGGCTAATACAATAAGTATTAGTCTTATGCATGATGGACTACAGACGCTGATGTTCCTTTCAGTAGTAATAGCCAAGGAATATGTGAATTGCTATGAGGACAATACCACAACATAATCATCTAATTACTTGAATCATCACCTTATTCAGCAGTTTCTTTTTTTTTTTTGTTTTTAAATAGCTGAAAAAAAAAGATATCGGATATCGTCTGAAGAAATTTTGGCATATTAAATTGTTGTGAATTGTGTGATTGGATGTATAATATTGGATAGACAAAAATTAAATACTTGTCACTAAACGAGCCAATGCATTTGAATGATATGGCAATTGTTCAATGATATATTAACTAAATAAACATTGTCATGTTTGTTAAATTGGATACCATAAAAAAAAAAAAGAAAAAATTCCAAGCATATTATAGCAATTGCAAATTGATTTATGAAATTCTATTAATTTATTCAATTTAATCAAATTACATCAATAAGAATAATTACTACAATACAAAGAAGTTGATTATTCATATTCATAATGATTTCCATATATATATATATATATATATATATATATATATATATATATATGGATATGGAAATATAATTCGAAATAAAAGAAAATACAGGAATTGTTGTATCATCAGCTCATTCTTTTGATTGTCGCGATAGCACACAATAGCAATTTTCTTGCTTTAACACAACGAATAACTCTAACTTGCTTCGTAGAATTCGCAGAAGACTTTTACGATGTATCTATGCCATTTTCAAGTTCAATTATGCATCCATGTTTAACTATTGTAATGATGTTATTTTATTACTTATTTATGTAAATCTTAATCAATATATGCATAAATTATTTATGCATAAATGAATGGATTAAAAATAGTAATGTTACAGGGAAATAATTTTGTTGCAGTATTTCTACTGATCCGTTTAATGTTTCAAAGAACATTAAACGGAAAATGTCTTTTCGATTTTGTCGATTAAATTTAGATCAATGTTAGGAAATAAACTTCATATCGCTACAATGAAATAAACAAACACCCAAAATTTCGTTAGTGAAATGTTCAAAGTTCTTGAAATAAGTTAATTTCTTTCAGTATAAGGATTAACATTACGAGACGAAAACAAATGCTAAATATCAACTAGCTCTCAAGTCCAAATTCGATATTCTATTTCAATCGAAAATTTTCCTTTAAAACGTATAAATGAAGCTTTGTTATATATTTTGGATCAATAGATGCAAATTTTCCTTCATGGAATATTTCGTTATTGCATTTGATGATTAAATGCTTGAATATGTTGTCATATCTCGCCATGTCATCTCAATTTCCAAAAAGTTTTGAAGCAAAATTCAGAGAAATAAACTTTCTATCTGAATGTAAATGTTTATAATATGATAAATTTGAAAAAACCAATTCCATCTGAAGTAGAAAATATTTACCAAGATGAAAATTAAATTTAAAAATATATAATAGGGAGAATCTATAAATTTAACATCTCCATTATAAATCGTTACGACTAGTCAGTCAGTTGATCATATTCTATTCTTTTGCTTAAAATGCGAATATAATCAAATTCGATGTCCTTTCATTTCGTTAGAGTAAACCGACATGACCAAAAGTTAATTTATTCAGCAAAACTAAAAAGGAATAGCTTAATAAAAGAAATAAAATATTAATTGGAATACGATAATACAAAAGAGAAGTCAAAAAGAAGGAAATAATAAAAAAGCATTAAATGTCAGAAATGATTCAAAAAAAAAATTCACAGTCTAATTTATCACTTCACTAAATTTAACACTGCCACATTTGATGCTATTTTCTATAGTTTAATTTCAGTCAACATAAATCGATAGGAGCATAAGGATAGTGGCATCTGGAAAATAAACTATTTCAATCTCTATAATCACTTTGCGCGTCTTGATCAAGCCTGCTGTTAAATAATGTTCAGATGATTGGTGAGGTGAGGGTCCATTAATTCAACACTGCAACGGCATCAATTTACTGAGAAAACCAACCGTGAATTGCTCTGCTGAAGTTGTACTTCTAACGTAAATAAAAAATAAAACTGTGTACTGATGAGTCATACTGTTGTCCTCTCATTTATTTTCTCTTCCGCATGTTTACTTTTTTTCTTTCAATCTAAACAAGCGCCTGAATATTCATAATTTCAACTCATAAGTACATATTAAATTGAACAGTCCATATGTTGTCTTAAAATGCAACCAATTAAATAATACTTAATCATGATTTTGAATCAAACAAGAACTTTAATTTTGGAAGGTAATGTTTGCGGTATTTGCTCATTCCAATGAACCGATGATCCTCTCAAATGGTAATATCATCTGATTTGCGATAATTTATCAATCAAATGATCATTTAAATTACAACATAATCGCGATTTCCAACAGCAAGCAAAAAAGAAAGATGAATAAAAAGAAAAAAATTGTGTCATACAAATGAATCATAGATCAATCAATCAATACGAGAGTATTTCATTTTAAGCGGATTAAGTACTATTTCAATTTATTGAATCATAAATAATTTTTCGGCACTGTGAACTATGCTTTCTTTTAATCATTTTTCTTTTTAACTAATGTGTAGAGTATTTTTATTTATGCCGAAAATTAAAGCATTATTTAAAAGACAGTATAGGAAGCACATTACTTTCTTCCTAGTATATTTAGCCATTATTATTGGGCCAAACTTCTACCGCTCATTCTTGTGATGTTTTTGTTTTCCTATTTTTTTCTTTTTCTCTTTTATCTCTATGATTAATGCAGAGATTTTGAATTGCTTCCAAAATAATGGATAATAATAACAAACAACAGAGAGGCATATATATATATATATATATATATATATATGAATTGATGATGATGGATGATGAGATGGCATGGCATTTTATGGCAATATAATGATCCATGAATTCTGGATAAATTTTCGAAAGTGTAAAAATTTAGTTGATTATACCGAGATATAGACACTCACAGACATACACACACACACACACACACACACACACACGTATGTGTATATACGTATATATACACATACATACGTACATATATACATATACATACATAAACAGACACAACAAACATAGACACAAGTGCATACATATATTAAGAAACAAGGATAAATGCGACACTTGCATGTTTCGACAAAGCTTTCGGTTTCCTATAGAAAGCAGAATTTTTAAAAGAAATGAGCAAAGTTGCTGAGAATGAATATTGACATAAAATTTTAAATGTCATAAGGAAAAGACAACAAGAAGTATGAAATAATTGTTGGAAATTTTGAAGGGAATTATGAAAGAGAAATTATAATTGAAATTTAAAATTCTAAGGGCCAGAAGTTAATAAAAAATACGGCCCATATGAAATGAGTAGTTTTAGGGACTGAGAAAAAGGCTTTTTAACGTTTATGTGTCATTCTTTTCCTATTGGTCTTCTGAAATTCTGCATATAATTATTCTTTCAGTAAGAATATGTGAAATGATTGGGCAATATGGCATTATTGTATTAATATATCATATAATGAGGAATAAAAAATTGTTGGTAAATAAAAGGAAGGATGCAATAGACAGATGGCTTATGATAAGTGATAAGAAGAAAGCTTATTATTTGCACAAAGGTCAATGATGGGTGATGCATGATACTTGGTTGGGAAGGAAGCCGATATGTTGAGCATTGTACCTAACCAAGGTGTTGTCCCATAACCGTAGCAGCACCTTAGCCGAAGTACAAAGCTTCACAAAGGGCCTAGCTATGGGTCGCAATGACTCTTGACAACTACCACACTAAGCAGGTGAACATTCTTCTTGGGAAGCGTTCCACCAGAAAATGAATCATCATTCAGTTGTAAACCCACTCTTTTATAGATGCGATCTGTGACCCGGCGGGAAAGGGGCAGGAAAGGGGGAGGGGAGTCTCTTCGTCTATCATTCTCTATGCATCTGTGCGTCTGTTCCTGCATTTCTATAAGTGTACATGAGCGTTACCCACGGCAGGGCATCCGTTGTTACCCGTGATGTGATGACACGACCACGATGATGTCCAGGTTTCAGGCATGCCTGTATCTGTGTGTACGTGCATGTTTGTATGTATATGTATGTGTATGTGTATGTATATGTGTATGTGTATGTGTATATGTGTATATGTGTATGTGTATGTGTATGTGTATATGTGTATGTGTATGTGTATATGTATGTGTGTGTGTGTTTATATGTGTGTATATGTGTGTATATGTGTATGTGATATAAGTTTATGTGTGCTATGTGTGTATGCGTGTGCGCGTGTGTGTTGTATGTGTGTGTCATATATATATATCCATCCTGAGTGACAAATATTTCGTCATCTCTACTGAAAAGAAGGCCTTAGCAATGCCTGTGCACTAAATGCCTGTTTTGAAAGAAAAAAATTTTTCCCCACTCCTTGCCAATGACTCATCATCTCTGTCTCTCCATTCTCTTTAAACGTGATTGTGAAGCATCAGTGATCCCTCCTTTCTTCTCAGCTGGATGAATGCATGCGTTGAAGGTGACGTGTTTTCACGAATCCTAGACTGATACTTTCTTCCTATCAAAGGGTGAGTCTCAATGAAAGAACATTATGAAATAACAGGAAGAAGAAGACGTATGCATTTGGTAGATATCAGAAGCTTATTACTGTATCTATTGATAGCGACAACTAAGTCATATTAATCGGATTAAACTCTTTCTTGAATGAAATTTGATTAAAGCTTCCGCTTAATTAATTGTCCTCAAGACATAACACTGAAGTTCACCAACCTTCGAAGATTCCTCCATGCCAAATAAAACTCGAGAATGAAAGAATATGATATCTGTGAAAATCGAAACATTTACTGCTAGATTTGAAATAGACTATTTTTGCAATTCAAAAAGCAAATCTCTTCACCCTTCCTTTTAAGCAAATCAGAAGTTTGTGATTAATTATAAGCATCAAATTTAAATAGCTGGAAATTATGATACTATTAGCTAGAAAGGTCAACATGCGATTCTACACTGATATGAAGATAAACATCATTTCTCTCCAAATCCGTTCGAGAATTTTTCACCTGGAAATTGAATTGGTCAAAAATTAGCAAGGGATGGAATGTCACTTGCTTTAATCTTTATTCTGGATCGTTTATCAGTTCTGATAAAACGAACTTACTTGAGCGAATTTAATGAGAATCATCTTACTGTATGACAAACTCTCGACTTCCAATAAGACGAAGGAACTTTTCTATTTTGTCCAGAAATCTTCAATCACAACTCAATAAGTTAGTATGATCAAACAATCTTGCCAGTTGTACTGAATTTCTAAAATGATTCAAGTCGTTCAGGAAAGGGATTGGCTAATTTTTTGATAGTCTGGTAAATCAGATAATTGAGAAATCGAGAAATCCCAGAGCTGGAATTTTTAGCACCGAGCTAGGTATTTGAAAATATTATTCTTTCAATTTCCAATCTACATTAACAATCTAAAATATTGATTTGAAGTGATCTGAAGCAAAGATGCAAGAATTTAAAGTATTCTTTTGTCACAAATTAAAAATTTTTTTCTCTAAAAGTTTTCTAAATACTTTGCAAAATAAAAGGTCTTTGCAGTTCACCCCAAGTACCTTGCTTACTAATACCCTAAACATTGAATCCTTGGAATGGTTTAAAAATATACTTGAAGGATTATTTTAAACAACAACCTTGAAAGCCGATCTACCGGAATGAGATTTTCTCAATGAAGTACTTTTCTCCTTCTTAGCTAGAAATGGAATGAAGTAAAATTCATAGAAAAATAATTTTGAAAATGACGGAACGCATTGCTCGTATCGGTCCAGATGTACCCACAATTGCACTCATACATTCCGTTCGATAGGATCATCGTTCACTGTATGATATCATCTATAAACAGAAAAGTAATACAAGTGTTGCTGGCATCCAATTGCTCAATTCATTAAAATGTTCCGTAGAGGAAACATACATCATTCAACAAGAATCATATTTAATCGAAAATTAGTTGTTACAAACTATTCCATCGAATCCTATCTTGCCATTTATCGTAATGAAAAATTTAAATCATTCAATACAACATTAAAGGAAAGCAGCATGACTTTCTAATTAAGCTTAGAAGACTTTAATATGTATTTTATTAGGACCAGATAGTCTCGAATTATCTATAGCCTGCCTATTTGCAAAAATATTGACGGTTACTATTACTACCACTTCTTCACTAGGCTTTAACAATACATGGCTTCATTAATTTTCGAAATTGAATATTTGTGAAGAAATGAGTTGATGCCATACTGAACCATCGGAGTGAATACGAATTACTTTACATTACTTTACTCATCAAAAATAAATTTCATAAATTACTCTTCGGTATATATATATTTAAATATATTTATCGATTATCTTATACAAACGAATAGCGACAAAAAAACATTATGATAATCTTTGAATCTATCATATAGATAAATGATCTTTCGGCAAATAAATTTGAAGTTTGATACAAAATAATAGTCATAAAATTCTATCGAATTGAAAAAAAAGAAAAAAAACTTTGCTTTTAATAGAAAAAATATTTGGTTTGCATGAGATGATTATTTTTAAGCAAAAAAAAGCATCGATAAAACGTTGAAAACATTGGCAGAATAAAAGATCCATTAGATAGATTCTCGAATAAAAATACTCGCAGAGATGGATAAGTGATAAAATTTAACAATTATAAAATAAAAAATTAAGCATAAAAACATTTTTTCAGCTGATATTTTCCATAGATTAAATTATACAGCAGCATATCTATAGGCGTATTTCATGTGTTTCAAAGTGGCTTGAAAAAGTGATGAAAAAATTTCACAAGTTTTCTTTTTTCTTCTTAGCAGCACTTCTTAAGGATCAAAAGAAGAATGAATATTCGATAAAATTCAGAAGACGGAGCAATGTATTCCATTTATATTATAGTTGTTGCAAATTGTAGAAACTTAGCAAGCAGTCGAGAATAGCATTTTGATATTGTATTTTTTGCACTAAGATCGCTCAAATCGTAATGTGAATATTTTTAGTAATGAATGCTTTTATTGTCAACGAAACAAGACTATAAGGCTATTTCTTTAGATCATTGCTTTTAAAAATATTTCAAAAGGTGACGTCATCGATCAGCTCTCTCGATTCTATTCAGATGCGTTCACATTCAATACATTTTCATCGATGACGCTAATTCATCGATAAATTATGTTTATTTCTTATTTATCAATTATCATTTGTCCTTTAATATCTCATATTTGAAAAGAAATGAAATCGCTGTTCAATAAAGAAAAAAAACACTTGATTAAGTGATTCTTGAGAAAAGAATTCCAGAAAATATATATCACTATCAATGTTTATTAGCATCTTAAGAGGATTCTGATTTTGTTGTTCGACTTGTTTCACCTGTATACTGTTAGCTTGAAAGTTCTCAAAATATTTGCTTCCGTTCCATCCATCTTTCTAGAGAATTTACTCTCTAAAAAATCAGCTAATAGTAATCAGAAATTCATTGATTACAACGATGCAAACATATTTGAAATGAACTATCACCTGCTTACACCATTTCGCTGTGCAGTAATTTCATTCAACTCCAAATTCCTGGCATTCATTGTCTTTCCGCTACTTGCGATTTACTGTATCCTGGTAGTTAGATCATCACCATTAACAATAATGACTAATGTATACATTAGTATTGACTGTATTCTAATTGATTTGAAATGTTTTTCCTTCTGAATATATCTTCGATATAGTTTAAAAGAGTGAAAATCCATTTCAAATTGGAATCGAAAATAATTAAGTACACGTCAGTTTATCCTACGCGTTATTTATTTACGTTCAAAATCGTTACTTAATTACTAAGTTTGCTCACCATTTACTCATAAAATCACAAATCACAAAGAATTCTCGTTTTCAAAGTTTCCGCAATAGTTTCTGCGTCGAAATACTCGAAATAGAGCGTTATAATGAAAATTAACCAATTTTATGACTACTTTTAAGCCATTATTTGTTCATGCAAATATTATTCATTCAGCAACTAATTGAGCTTATCGAATTGGATTCTAAGTCCGCTGTGCTCTTCATAGAAGAACTTAGTGAAGTAAACAAAAGTGCATGCAGGTACATGTAGTTATATATATACATATCATCTCAGAGATATTGCTCCCGCTCTCCAAATACATTTGGATTGCACCTACTGCTGATATGTACAAAGCTAAATTTTGGCAATATGATTAATTAAGATACAATTATTTTATGAATTATTTTTAAAACCTTCATTTCATGATTTTATGTTCCCATTATCATTTTCACGAACGATGATCCTATGGCAAAACAACAACTATTCCTCTCGAAATGATATCGACGTTAGTAATCGATGTATGTTCCAGATTTCACAGGTGCATGTCATTTGCTCTACTATCGGGACTTACTTTTATTGAATATCTATAGCTTATAGTTTAAAATTAGTTCGACCGATTCCAGGCATCAAACGCAGAAATAAATTTTTACCATATTGTTTATAACTGTTATTAGACTTGATTCTTTCAAATATTATTTTAATTTAAAAGTTCTAATACGGCAGATTGTTCTAATTCTTAAATAAAGCTCTATTAAAATTACGTAAAGAATTTCAAGTAAACAATGATCTTATATTTAGGTGCAGATATCATACTTCCCAAAATAATTCTAACAGTCTTCATGACATGCAATCCTGTGTCGCATCAGCTTTTCCTCATAATTTCTGAAAACTAAAAGTTTTTTTGTTTTTCAATCTCAAACCTTCCATGGTATTATTATATATATATCGTAACACTGTTTTTCTTTCGCAATTTGTTGAACAAGAGTGGTGCTGCTGCACCACAGTGAAAACAATACCGAGCGCTAGCTATAAGTTTCGAAAAACTGATGCCCCTGGATAGCATAAATTCGTTAAGCATAAAATACTCTTTGCCCAGTTATTTTATGTTCTATATATAAATTGAAAATTTGCATTTCTTGAGTAACTAAAGGATTCGTAATAGTGAATGGGATGTATTGTACAACTGTCACAAGTTTTATATTAATGTGAAGATTTTATTTTGCAACTCATAAAATAAACTATCTATATATATAATTCATACACAGTGGACAACAAATAATCCCTCAAGTTTCAAGCGACAGAATGGAATATCCAACGTACTGATATTGCTAATATTCCACATAGCATTAACTTTCGTTGGAACACTTACGAAAGAACGGAAAGAGGAGGTATAACCCAAAACATTCCATATATTATATCATTGGAAATAGACTAAAATTAATCTAGATCAATCAGTTATAGTAATCATATTTATAATTCATAGTAACCATATTCATTAATAAAAATCTAAAGGAACCATAAAAATGACCAGCAATATATGTAAGCAAATGAACTGACAATCACTGGAATATTTTCCAGAAAGTAGTTCTATTCAATAGTCATACAGGTCAAGTAATGATAAGTATGCCTACAAGGCCTAAAGTATCAGTAAATGAATACATAGCGAAAAAAACTGAACAGCTTATGCGTGCTATTACACAATAAGAAAGACATGGAAGCAAAAAATGCGATGCTATGCATGCTATAACATAGTACGCATCAGATGCTTCCCGCAAATGTCCCGCATGAATCCTTTTATATCCGGAAATAAATCACATTTCGAAAATTTACAAGTTACTGGTTAAGGTCTATTTTGAAAAGCGTAGAAATAGCAAAGTTCTAAAGTTTCGGAACAGGTAGTTACGAAGGACCACAATTTCACATAATATGCTGCGATCTTTCCACTTGATCAAGAAAACTTCCTGATTATCATCTTTTCAAATATCCAACATCTCATTTAACGAAAAAATTCTGGACAAAATTTACCGATGATCCATGTTTGGCGATTCTGAATTTTTGGTTGGGCCACAATCAATATAAGCAGGTCGGAATACTGTGCGTACTTGCTCCGTTAGCCGCTGTTGTTGTGATGAGTCTGGAATTGGCGAACTACGTGAACCACGATCAAATTTTCCTCCTTCACCTCTCACGCGCGTTAACGCGTGTTTATGTCTGGATTCGTGAAGGTATTTCTGGAAAAAGAACAATCCACAATTTTACTTCAAATCTTCAATGAATATTTATAACTTTCACTTACAATGGAATGTTCATAGAAAGCATTAAACATTTAGAAATAATAAAAACAATCGAAAATAATTACTACTCACCCTCCTTTCCTTGGGAATTCTTCCCTCACTTTCCATTTTTGCTCGAGCCGCTCTTCTTTTCAAAATTCTGTAAAATGTCTTTAGGTAATACACACAGGAAATTTTCATTCGACAAAATTGATGATTGCAAACAAAAATAAGAAAATACTCACCTATGATATTGTTTGGCATTAACATAAAGCGGCTCTTCATCTGGTTTGGAAAATAGGGAACTGTTCGATGCTCCCTAGAAGGACAATGGATAAGTTAACTAAAAGAAAACTATCAAATCCGGAAATATTTTATATTTAGGGTCAAACTGAATACATTCATTTAAAAGCTTCAGAGAAAAAAACTAACCTGTGTCGTTAGAAGCTGCACCACATTTGCGATATCAATTCCTTTCGCATCTGAAAATGCAACAACATGCAAGCAAAATAAATAAAACATAATATAATGGTGCCTTCCTTAGCATTTCACCAACCGATAGAACCAGCCGACTTTTCAACGAAACAGTATGGCTGCTTATATTGCTAACCAAAACTTTTTTAGAAAAAGTTTATGATACATGTATGTCTCGAGTTATTCTTACCGTCCATTCATCAATCATTTAATAAGCATATATAGGATATGGCAAAGAAGAAGTAGAGCTTTTAGAGACATCGAAAATGTTTATGTAATTTATTATGAGTTGATAATGAACAAAGATTTGCATCAATTAAAGTTACATAGTACTGAAAAAGCTATTTAAATTACTCCACAATGAATAAAATCAATTAAAATACCTGCGAAAAGGAATGGCGAGCTTATGATGGGTGAAGAAGTTGAAGGTTGTTGGTTTTGCTCGCTGACAGATAATGAAGGTGAACTGGGAAGGGTGATGTATGATGCAACATCATTCAAATTGATTACTTGAACGTTACTAGGCAGTACCTGAATGATTACTGCTATGAGAAAAAGACGATGAAATGCATTTTGGTACCAGTTTTTAACCACACATTATAGTTATTTGATACAGTGTGAAAGCATTATAGTTACGGAGTGAAAAAAAAGGCCATTAAAAGACATAGAACTGTAAGAAAGATGAGAAAAACATACAGCTAAAGTCATGATTCAAAAATGAGATCAGTTAGGAGTATAAAAGATATCTTCATCTAACTAAATACTTGATTGTTAGCCTTTTAGAGAAATGGAATCACCTGCAGAGAATTTCCATTTAGTTGAAAAGTTTGCTGCGCATTTGGTATTAATATATATGACTTCTGATCATTACCATTCACTGTAGTATCAAGATCAGTAGCCAAATTAACTACCTGCACCTGACATGATTGATACTGAAACGGCAACCAATGTTATTTTGGCATATCTTGACAACAACTTTATGTGTTGAGCTGTAGTACAACGTTATCATAAAAACATATCACATTATCATAAATTTATCACCAACAAATGTAATATCTTAAATTCGGGTTATTTCAACAATGTTTTTCCTGGAACATCAAAGGGACAGAATAGCTTGAAGCTTTAAAATATTCCAAACAAACCTGAGGGAAGGATGAGGTTGACGTAGATTGACTGCCTGTTGCAACAACATATTGATGTGTTGACGTGCTGTCGTCGTTCCTGAAGTGAAATTAGTTATCCATGATGGCGTAAATTGTTGTCATAAGATGTTTATGTTATAAAATATAATCTGTATATTATATTATAATTATCTTACAAGATTTCCAATAAGAAAAGATGCTACTACAGGAAGAAGCAAGGAAACAAAATTGCTGTCATAAGATGTTTATGTTATAAAATATAATCTGTATATTATATTATAATTATCTTACAAGATTTCCAATAAGAAAAGATGCTATACAGGAAGAAGCAAGGAAAGAAAAAGAATGGATGCGATATTTCAAAATTAGGCACGTGATTTAGAATTCAATGGGAATTTTCCCCAAATCCCGAATGAATCATTCCTCCAGTACATTAATGGGAATGAAACACCTCATTACCCCTACTTCCCGCGGAGAAAACCCACCAAAGCCCGAAAATAGCATGTATCAACTCCCGCCTACTAATCCGCGTTCCACTTACATCTCATTGGCGGACGATGCATCGCAAGTTGGCTGATTGGCCGGCACCATTCGGGCAGTCCAATCACAATCGATTACCTCCTAAACAAATACAAGCGCGACACGCCCGACAATCTTTTAACGCTCGCTCCCATAGTTTCAGACCAACCTGTCCCATCACGTTCCATCCCATCCCATCTTACCCCATTGGAATTGGTCTGGTCGTTGTAGCATATCCCAACCGGGAAACTTGTAATGGGGAGAAAGTGGACATTATTTACCGGTTTGTTCGAAATGGTATGTTGATTAGGCAGACGTACATAGGTTGTCCGGTGAATGCACGTGGGCCAAATAATTGCAAGCCATTTTTTGAAAAATACAAAATGTTCATGCTTCTCTAAAAACCTCGTGTTTCCAAGAATTTCATGTCCTCAAGACAGCCATGTTCTCAAATAATTTCAGGGAAGAAAACAGAACTTTTTGTGTCAGACACCTTACTTTCAGTTTCTCTTTATGTGCATAGGCGACGACGGAATCGCATTGGAGGCTCCCCACCGTGCTCATACTTTCTTCTCTTTTCAAGATTCGACTAAACGAATGGAACTTCGCTCCATCCTACGTTTTTTACCTAGCTTTAATCCCTAATTAGTTTCACTTCCATGTCATAAAGGTATTAAGCTTATTGACTGGAACAAGCAGTTGACAAGAATGGCTAAGATCTCAAGCAATGACTCTTCGCACATGGCCACAAACAGTATATGCAATATGTGTTTCTCTATGCACTTCTTTTTATCAACTATTTATTATTCAGTGTACTACGAAATACATCGTTTTTAATTTTGCTTGAAAGAACACAAGTAGCAATATAGAGACAAAACACATACAGGACAAAACGCAGAAGTAAAAATGACCAAAGAAAAAGTTATGAGAACATCATGTGTCATACAATGAAATGCCATTCCTTATGCACTGACTTTTTTGAATATTCCTTACTATGTCACAGAGAAAATGGATAGTTTGATATTTCGGACTTCCATATTTTAAATTTTATAAAAGGCAAGGTGCAAACATTTTGATATATTTGCGCATTAACTTCCTGCACTGCGTGCATTTCATACAAATTATACCATAAAAATATGGAGGCCCTGCAAACCAATAAAATCAAACGATTGACAACATATGCAAAAGCATACATATCAACGCAGTTTCTCAAGATTTGTCAACTGCTTGAATTACACAGAAACGTATAGTCTGCACTTTTCTGTTCTTCCACTTTTGCATTTCAAATTTAAACAAAAAAAAGGTGGAAGGGAGAGGGCGAAGAGGGAAAAAATGATGATGGAAACGAGTAAAATGACGATGTTGAGATCTGCAAAATAATCACTGTCAATGCTTAAGAAAAATAAAATCATAAAACTAAAGCATGTCAAAAAACCAACCATCCTAAAACCCTAAATTTAATAAACTAGATACGCCTCGATATCTCATTTTAAGTTTATTTTAATTTCTTATTGCAATTTCAAGACCCTAAAAGTTATAAAGTATACTATCAACAGACTTTAAAAATCTGATCTGTTGATAGTTCAAACTTTTGGCAAACGACATTGTCGAAAACCGAAAGAATGAAAAGAAATACGAACCCTATATAATATCCGCATGAATAATTCGACAACTCACAAATAAATTAGAAATAAAATCAAGACCAGTAATAAGAAACATTTTTTATACAGATTATCTCAGCCAACCGAAATTCATATCTCTTTTCTAATTTCCAAGTGTTTTCCCAAGCACGAAAATCAATTGCCACTGATTTGGAAAAATTGCATCAAATGAGTGCAAACCAACCGCTTATAATTACAACCATACTAAAACAGTTACTCGATGCAATATAATCCACAAACAGCACTATTTCTGTATGCTTCCTCATCCGATCCAAAATTTTCATGACGATCAAAAACAGATGCAGTAAAGCAAGGAGTCATCTTTTTAACTGAAAGTCCAAAAATGCTATCCAAAGCTAGACAACGGTTCAATAATACTGCGATCGAAATGCAGATTGCAAACGAAAAGTTACCATCCAGTGGTACCTGGAGGTGTGGTTGGAGTGCTTACTCCATTAGCACCAGTATGCGCCATGCTTGAATAACCGCCTCCCATTTGACGGCTTGACGAACCGGCCAAACGCCGTTCGTCGCCCGACATCATTTCAGTAGTTCCCTGAAATTAGAAATAGTATAAAAACAGCAGAGAAGCCTGTGCAAAAAAAAAAAAATTAGATATAAAACAAAGAAAGAGCAAGACTCCTAAACATATGAATTGTGTGACTACCAAAGGAAAATGAAATCCAGTTCAGCCATCGGCAAATATACGAGGAAAACTTCTTTTAAAAATTATTGTAGCGATTTGCAAAAGAAGATCAACTAGAGCTATATTTTGATGTGAAGACCAAAAGATAGCTATATTTTGAAGTTGAAGGTGAAGTGAAGTGAAACTATAATTTCCAGTTTTTCATTTCAGTCATTTTTGAATAATAAATATAAAGTGCTTAGATCCAAGAGAACATTCACACCACATAATTCTCAATTTTCAAAGCAAAATATGTTAAGTTTTATATTAAGTTCTTTCCTATAGTGTTCAGTTCATAAATGCATAATTAAATAGCACGCTATTAAATTACAGGACATAATAAAGGTACACTGAACAACAGAATATTTCAGTAACCCTGATTTCATAGAATCGAAGTCAGTGTACACGATACTCTTTCTTAAGTAAAAAATCGCAGCATTTATTTGAAAGAAAAACCTGGAAACGTTTTAGTACTGACCGGTCGAGTCGGATTTGAATGCTGCAATAAAACAAACCATGAATTGTAATTTAATAAGAAAAATAATGCATCTTTATATGCCTCAAAATGATCTAGTTTGAATATAAAGAGGCAGCTTTATAATAACATATCCCCATTTCATGAATAAATAATACTACTTCCAATTCTGATATTTTTCACCTACTCCGAATACATATTAATAAAAATGATTAAAAATTAAGTCGTGCCAGTCTTGCAAAACAGAACTTTATGATACAAGATCAGAGAAGATAAGTGCGTCCACTTTGCTTAAATTTAATTTAATATAACAATGAATCAAAATACAAACTTGTGTATATTGCTGATACTGTGGATGGAAGTTATGGATAGCATCCTGCATAATATCTTTAGGATTCATTGTTTCTTTTAATGAACTGCTAATACTCTGCAGTGTAACCGGTCGTCCACCAACACTACCGTTCAACACTGAAAGTATTATATACTTGTAAATTCAGCTTTGGATGCCTTGAAATCACCTTTAGTTAGACTAAGAAATGGAAGACTGCTAGAACAATAGTTAGAGAGTATCAGTCAAAATAATCAAATATTCCGAAAAGTTTATGCCAACTAATAAAAAAGTGCGCAGAGATGAAACCTGTATTGGGATCGATGTACGCACTAATGCTAAAAGCATATCGTAAGGCCACCGCTGCAAAGAACATTTCAACACAAATAAAGAAGTTCTGCCAAGCCGCAGCAACAGTACCACGGGATATAATCTCACGACCTTCGGTATCATAAATTGGATCAATAGCCGAAGTAGAACCAAGAACAGCAAGCAAGAAACCTGAAAAGTGAGCGACAAAGGACATGTCGAATTAAATTCTGCCAGTAATTTAAAATGTATCAGACTATAATGCTATTCGATGTTTGTGACTGCAAAATAATCCATCAAATAAAAATAACATATTTGTAAGAGCTGAAGACTGTATCTGATGCAATATTACAAAAATATTCATAAAATTATGTGTAAGAATTATCTGTTTATATACATATGAATAAAAGTACAATTGTAATATTTTTTAATCAATATAATGTTGTAAAACTGTTATAACTATAGAACGTTGCAAAGATGGCCTAGAAATTACAAACAAAATACTTTTCTTTTACTCTTTCATGCCTTCCGATTACACTATAGATTATGTTAAATAACATTTTAGACCACATGAGAACGTTTAGTTAAAAAAAAAAAGAAAAATAAAAACATAGAAATACAATTAACCTTGCCAGAAAGAAAGAAAAATAACAGATTTGACTGTGAGGAACTTTAAAACAGGTCGATATGGTGAGAGCAAGTCACGTGTAGCCGTGTAGAATAAAAATAGTCCGTAAAGAGCTAGAGAGACCGAGACGTTGTAGACAATAGTTATATAAAGATAGCCTTGATCACCACTGAAAGCAAAAACCAATTACTTTTCAACAATGAAAATAAAAAACAGTGCTTTTGGATGAATTAGATGCAATCTGTTTTCACCCATCCACTAACCACACATCGACTGCATTATATTACAAAAAAGCAACTTACCTCCAGTTTCCATCTTCGTACTTCCCTAGAATCATTAGAATAACGGTAAGTGTAGCCATAATGGGCTTGATAATACAAAACTGAAGTGTCGCCTGCTTACAAAAACGTAAGAACTCAATTGTATATTGTTTTCCTGCTAAACAACATGTACACGTGTAATAAGTTATTGGCCTGAAATTTATCTCATAGTATCCAATAACACACGTCTTTAATTGTAGTTCATCGCTAAAAGATTAACTAAACGATAAAAAATAATGCAGTGTAAGATAATTTCATGTTAAGCCTCATTATTCTATAAAATATGTACCTGAAAAATAAAAAATTTCGAGAAGAAATCAAAGTCGTGCATGATTACATATAATTTATCAGGTTTAATATATCTAATCTTAAAAGCTTTTTGAAAAACAGAACTGAAAACCAACCGAATTGGTTTTCCTCTTATTTCAGCCATTATGTTACTTTCACCACCAAGATATTCATAGCATAAACTCAGGAAACTGTATATAACGAAGGCTGAAAAAGTACCAAATCAAATTACTAACAACAGTTTGAATCTGTTAAAAGTAAATGACGAATGACATTGTTACCTTCATAACAGTCGCGAATAGCATTGAAGTAGACATACACGTTGTTAGAAAGAAAAAGCAGACTCAGCCACGAATCTAATGAATACATTGGTACAATAAATAAAATACGAACAATCCATCGCTGTTCGATTGGGCAAGTATACCATCGTAAATGTTGATAGATCTAAAGATATCTTTTTTACAGTTTTTTTTTTTGACGATAACACTGCTGCACAAACCATAAAAAGTTATACTGATAATAATGCTTATGGCGATTCTAAACACAGGAAATTTCACAAAAATCTTTCATGATTTATAAACAGCAACATGTCTTGCAAAATGTTATCGTCACATAAATTATTACTTGATAAGATGTAATAATAAGAGCAGCCCAAGTAAAGAATCCAGCGATGCCGCGAGCGAACGTAGAACGAAGAAACAAATCATCTATCATTGTTACATTCGTCATTTTTGTCTGAAAAGAAAAACAATGCGCAAAACGATGCAGAAATGTATATATAATTTCTAATAATCAAAAGAAATAGGAATGATTTAACTGCAATCAGTGATTCTAAATCAGTTGTATGTAGCATAAAAGAAAGGTCACAAGATTAATTTTAATTTCTATCGAAGCTCGCTAATTATTAATTTATGAAAGTTCTTCTTCAATCACAAGGAGATGAAATAACATTTCAAGAAATGCAAAAGAACGTACAGATAGAAAACCGATAGTAGATTAATAGGAAGCACAACATAAAATGTTGTTGCCAATTTGTTTAAGCCGAGAGGAGAGAGAACATCAAGTACGTGACGTCCACAGCGAAGGAGAGGAAGGAGAATGTGCTGCAACTGTATGATTTATAATAAGAAAACGCACTAACAAATCTGTACCTCAACGTCACGCCGAATTTATCAGATTCAGATACTTTCTTCCATTCTCTCGCTTACATAAAAATCAGTTACTCATGAAAATAATATGCTGAGGTCATGAGAGAACAGTATGAATTGCACCATAAACTCAGACAGGCACAAATCGAACTAATATGCATGAACTCCGAACTCTGAACACATTGAAAAAAATATTGTTGATATATTAGTCGGCAATGAACAGCTGCTTTAAACCATCGACAGCATAATCAACGGACTTATAGGAGAAAAAGGTTGACAGAGATGTAGGGCTTTTTATAAGGTTCATTAAGTGCTATTGGCGTCATGAGCAGAGCAGAGTTCTAATTAAAATAAATCAAATAATACCATCTTAATCAGATAGTGATTACCAGAGATGTTTCATATGAATTACATGAATTGCCTCAAAAGAAGCTACGCAAGGACTGATTCAAACTGTTGATAATCAAATAGTGTTGGATGAGAAGAAAATTTAGAATAATTAGAACTCATTTACTAACTGTTCTTTCGCCATATTTTTGCCTAACAGTGGAAGATTGTGGCATTCGCATAGTGTGCCAATGCTGGCTGTGACAACAACCGAGTTGTATCGAAAGGGAAGGTGTCGTCTGTCTCTTTGAGGTCATATCCATTTATAATTCACTCTATCTATTCATCACCACACATACATATATACATACGCAAACTCACAAACACTCATCCTTCATGTGACTACAAACTGATGCAACTGCCGCTCCACGATCAATCCATGAAACCCCGTAAAGGAGGAGGATCTGTCCTTTTGCCAAGCATTTCGATAATATTCTAAGAAGGGTACCGATGACAAAAGGAAACTAAAAATACGGTGTGCATCTGTGTGCAAACATCCACATAGGTGGCATTCTCCCGTGGCCAAAATATGTAAATATCACCAATGCTTTTGCAGACCCGTGCCCCTTCTTCCTCTTTGAGGTTCATCAATACCCCTATGTGCATCGAAGCATTTGCGTCCCTTGTATGTATATGAGTATATACGCTCATCACCCAATTGGATTGCATCTGTCAACATAATACATAGCGAAAGCCCACACGTGTACGTATGAAACAGGCAGTTGGACGGAAGCACCACAGATCAATTTTATCATAGCGACAAGCAAAGTCTCGAGCCGAACAACCCATAATCAATTGTAGCTTACGCCTGCCCACTCACTCGCTCCGCTGAAAAATTGTGCCTTACCAATGGTTTGCATCTATTAAGTATGTTAGACTACTTTGACGGTTATGTTGCGAAAATTTCTCGCTAACCGCGAACATCAAAATTTCAAATGCCATTCATCGTAATATATGACACTGTATGTATGTATATGTATACCGACATTTAAGGAATGAGGTGCATCGCGTGATAGATATCCTCCAGGTCCGGACATAATAAAATTTTGTGGCTGAGAATGCAATCCAACTACATCACAGACGGTCCAACTATGTCTCAGAAGGTCAAAGAAAGCCACGTAATCGGATTAAGTTCGATTACTTTCATCAGCGATGATATTTCGCAGAATTTTTTTTTCATTATGTCGATATAAATCTACCATGAACGTGTTTATTTGTAGTGTGACATAGAGATGGATCAGCAAACGATTTATATACTTGAGTAGTTATGGATATATTGATTTCTCTGAACTTTTTTCCTAAGCTCGACCATGATCTTAAGAAATGGCGCCGAATGTGCTTTGCTCATTTCCAGTCATTCATTGTATCAGTTGACCTTTACCACTTTCTGCTGGTCTATTTATCAACACTCTGTCAGCTAATAGCATCATCATCCAGGTAGATTATTCATACAGCTAGAACTTTTGTAGATGTATATATTTTTTCTGGGTGAAATTAAATCATATTTCAACAGTGTTTAGTAGTTTAGTGTTATCTTCGATTGGTATCTTTTACTTTCGCTTAATTTTTCAAAACATGGATGCCGGGATATAAAGTTTAGAACAACGAGCTGATTAACTTATCTTATCTGCAGATCCAGTAAGATGGATGGAGAACAGATCTGCAGTTCAGACGAATCATTGAAATCAGTATGTTGTTGTGTCCGTTTATTATTTTTAGTAATAATAGTGATTATTAATGTTAGTTATTATAGTAAGAGATCTGTGGCAGACAGAAGTAGCTGAAAATTGTAGGTATGCGCCCCGGAGGAGTGGGTTGTGGTGTCGAATGCCATAGGCAGCAAAGCTATCGAGATTCCTGTTTGTCCTTCGCATGGCGTGTTGCATCTCAGGACAGTGAGAAATGTTTTCAAGGATGCTACTGGACTAAAGTACCGAAATCCTGACACCGGTCTTGATAGAGTGCTTTCGTATGTTTGAATTTTCATTACTAAATGAGTAATTCGTATCGACAAGATAACAAGTGGTAAGATTTCCTGTTTTTGTCCAATGTTCAGAAATGAAAAGGATACCAGTACTCAGTGACCGTCACTTTAAATAATAATAGCTCTTTTCCTGAATTGCTTGCCAGTCCATAAAACTGGACTCAAACCTTACCGCAGTACAAGATTCGAAGCGGGTTGGAAAATGCTTCAAAGCATAAGTTAAACGAAGCTTCACAAATGTTGTCGTCATAAACCTATCAGGAGGGATAGAATTTGGTAGATCGAGTTTGTCGAATCTGCTTCTTTGATTATATATTCGAAATAGGCCACTATTGAAGGCGAATCGAACGTTAAATATTAATCCGTTTAGAAAACTAATTTGTTATTAGTCGATCACTTTGTAGGATGAATCATGATGAAACAAGTTTCCTAGCACCAAGTGGAGGATGGAAGAATAAGCTGTTCACCGTCGTGCGTCCTGTGAAGTTTGGTCAGCTGTCTTCGTTCCACCCTTAGATTTTTTGAATTCAGTTTTTTCATTCTTGTTTTTCTAGTAATTCATTTGTTCACTACAAGAAATTAATGAACGTCTAGTGTCGAAAATAGCGACAACTAACCGGCGCGTAGTTTTAGTCCGTCTGCAAGGGAACGCGAAAAACAAGTGAAACGTTCACTAGCTGACAAATCAAAAACAATAATTGATATGGATGCAAACTTCGATAGAAAAAATGAGACATGATCTAGCAAGTTCCAAAGTCGGATCTGGATCAGTAATCCCAGAAAGTGCATGTTGAAGCTGATGGCGTCTACTGTAAAGTCGCTAGCCATTGTATTTTGATCGCTTCCTTTTTTTCTCGTTTTCGTGTTAGTTTTAGTAATAAATTTTCTCAGCCCTTTTGATCTCAGCTTATTAGCTTTACTTCTTTAATATAGAAGACATCCAAAAACAATTGAGAAAACTTGAGCTTCTCCCCGGGCTATTCTAAATTCAAATTTACTCTAGTTTCGGTATTTAATTCATTTAGTTGAATTCTTGATACATGGTTATTCTGAAGTTACTGTTCGCTCTGCAGATTCAAGCTTTGTTCAATTTTAAATTGAAGTGGTAGATTATGAGTAGAAAATAATTATTAAATAACTTCCAGCCTTACTCATATTTTCATTTATCCTTACTGGGACTTTTCCGCAAAAGTCCTTACTAGAACTTTCATGTAAGCACGTGTAGGCAGAAGACATATATATGCGCGAAATCCAACATGAGAATCTTATCTGGATGTGGTAAAAACACAAATAAACAATAAAATATGTTCATGTTTCCAAAACTAAATTTGAATGAGGCATCATAATAATGTGATCGGATTGAAGTGACATGCAATTAAAGTTAAGATCGTAAAAAGATAAAATATCTAAAAGACCGCTAAACATAACTGTGTCACTATGTGCACATGGATGCAGCGATAAGATCGTGTATATGCCGGTACAGTGAGATTTTTATTCTAAAACTTAGCTCCAAGCATTTTTAATATTGCATCTTTATTTTCGATGAAATACGTCGATACTGTGATGTATGGATCTTCTTGACACTTTTTTATTTGCTCTTCTATTGATTGCTTTTGACCATCTTTTGTACCTCTTACACTGTGACGCGTAGATTGTCCAATCCTTCTGAAAACAGAAAAGTTTACATCCAAAAATCATTGTTCCTAAAATTTGGGGATTAAGGTAATTAAATTGAACTTGTTCGTGACAAAATAACTGATATGTGGTAATATACTTCGTTATATAAAAATGAATAACAAGATTAAAATACGTAAGTCAACCTTTGCACTTGTGGCACTGCTATTTGAATGGACACATATTCGGAGCAGTAATCTTGAATCCTCGATAATTCTTCCAGAATTGCTATGTTACTTATGTGCTTTACAAGTCCGGCACTTCTTAATGATCCCTGGAATCAGATTATTACTCTAAAATTAAAATTTATCATTACTTGCTGCATTCTGCTTTTATTAAATATTATTTTTATATAGCGCAAGTATTAAAGAGTGCAAGAACTTCTATTTTGAAACAACTGAATTCCTATGTATACCTTTGCTTCCACATGTCGCATAATGCGATTAAAACATCGATATCCCTTTGTTGCAAAATCAATTTGAGATAATACAAGAAGAGCACCCAGTAGCTGATCATTATCGTGGTCCATGGTAGTTGATGTATAAACCTTGAAGCAGTAGAAATATTTTTACCTTTCATAAATTGTCGTAATTGGCTTTATGAATGAAGTGCTATGTACGGTTCCACAAATTTAATGGATGATAGCAAAAAAGTACCCGAAATAAAATATGGTACGCAATATCGTACACAATTCTTCTTAATCGTTCTTTCTTGACTATTATGAAAGTCGACTGAAATGAAAGCTTGGGAAAAAGAATACTGAAATATAAATAAAAACTGATTCCACTCGGTTCCAAACATAAAACTAATTTATGACAATTTATTACTATAAAATGCGAATACAGCAAAATAATGTTTGATATCGAAATTTCGTCAAAGAACATATTGTACGTAGAAAAATCACGCAAACCTGGGTGTTAGTTACACAAGTCTGGGTATGAGAGTCGTTTGTAGTATATGCGTTTAATGAATGTATGCCGGAAATAGGCTGTAAACGAGACATGAACTAGCACTGTTGCGCAATTAATATCTACTTTATGTCATTCGAAAACAAAGCGTTAACTTTTTAGTTAATTGGTTTTAGAGTTTCACAAAACCTCAATACATAGCTTACAATATTTGATAAGCTTATTTTTGCATGAATGAAATATGTGACAAATGACTTATTTTTTTATTCTAACAACTGCAGAACTAGATAAAAAGTGCTTGATAAGAACAAAACCATTTCTGATCCGATATCGTTCGCTGTTGAAATATTAAGCATATGAATTACATTTTCACATGCATCAGGCCAATTCCGATCCAAGCAGTGAGCGCAGGCGAGTTGGAAATAAAGCACCTCCTTCGTCCAAAAATCATTATTTCCCTGCTGCAAAAATAAAGACGAGGTTACACATGCAAGTTAAAAGATCAATTGATCGAGAATAAAATCACTAATACACAAAGAATTTATATTTTGAAATTTCTTGACGACACTCACATCATCAACATATGCTATTAATTCATTCACTTTGCATTTGAACAATAGAGATTCGGTGACGAACTGTCGTATGTCACTATAAAAGAAAGCAAAATACAGACTTTCAACAACAATATCAGCAGAAATCGATGTCATATATGTACAAATTGTTGCACAGCAAAGTTCGTATGCCTCGCATAACTGAAAAATATAGAGTTAAAAAACTTGTCACATGCTTATATACAAGAACATGATAATCTTTCACAAATTCCATGCCAATTTCACTACTTCACAGAAGATCCATTTAAGAATATCGATATCAATCGCAAAT
Organism: Dirofilaria immitis; assembly: GCA_024305405.1. Classification (NCBI taxonomy): domain Eukaryota; kingdom Metazoa; phylum Nematoda; class Chromadorea; order Rhabditida; family Onchocercidae; genus Dirofilaria; species Dirofilaria immitis. The sequence goes on from JAKNDB010000110.1 coordinate 2,776,819, forward strand.
AAATGCAAAAATTCAAAAGACTTGACTAGTTAATTCTAATAAAAACTTTTCGAAATAAAAAAGCTACCTCACGCCGCGATGACATCAAGTACTCTGTTTGAAACGTTACTACTTCTTCCTTTCGTTCTTTGAGTTTTGTTTTTTTGAAGGAGTTAAACATTCAGTATTACTGTTCAGTAACTTGTCGACGTCCATAGCCCAGTTATCTTCTGGGATCCATGCAAGTACTTCACCTAATGAATTTCGTGAAGTGAACTTTCTTAATATTAAATTTAGTTCAAAAAAGTTGAGTCTTCCATTCGCGAATATGTTTGGTAACAAAACACACTTGTATATGCATCAATAAAAAATTAACTTCGTAACTAAAAATATACCAAAAAAAAAGTGCAGAAAGACACCTTCACTGATATTTGCCTTCCATTGCTTATAACTGTACCACATAAAAAAAGCAAATACGATCTTACGAGCTTCACTTTTTAAATTGTAAGCTTTGTCCACGATAGTTGATAAAACGCCACATCCACTGAAAGATATATCTATAAAATGTACATATTTTCCATATATAAGCGAACAGTGAAGTTTCGAGTATTTTCTTGAAAGAGACTTTTGCTTGTATAACAGTACCATACCTCATATTTGAAGATAAGTTAACAGGTGTTCCAAGATCATATAAAATGACACATTTGTCGAACAGTGCAGCCCCTATTTTAAAACTCTCTTGTGAGAAATGCTGTGCTTCGGCTGCATAATTTTCTGAGACTGCCCTGAAATCATTGAAACTGACAGCTGTCAATGACTGAAATAACTGTTAAAAAAGAACCAAATGGATGAAATATGAAAACATATATTCAAGACAACAGAATAACTGTTTCTTCTCGATATGAAAAAATATGAAAATTAATGACCGCAAAAGATTAGTCCAGGTACCATTATGCTCTGGCCAAGCGATTCCAACGTGAAGAACCGTGATAACAATACTCAAAGCTCTGCTCACTGTTATGTTTGTAAAATTCAACTTCAAGAGAGCAGGAGCAACAAAAACTGCTAAAAAGAATTATACTGAACAAAACAATGCAACAGAAGTGTTGCGCAAATTGCTATTTTAATTTTCATTAATCAAATGATCACTTTCAATATGAAGTGTTACGCTCATGGTCATCATGCACATATTACGAAGTTAAAAATTTATTTTACGAACGCTTACTAAATGATTAACTAAGCAAATAATGCAAATCATATTTAGTAGTTCTAACGCTTATATTGTGAAATAGCATTCGCTTTCAGTATTTAGGTCGTACAGTCCTAAACTATGGAGATTTTTAGATTTAAGGAAATTACCTAAATATACATGATACTTGCCAATGCCACTTTTGAGTTCTTTGTCATTGCTGGCTCTTTCCGTTATGAATGTTACGGCACGGTTCTACAAATTCAATGTTGTAAGGTTCTAAGATTACTTTGATATTCTCAGGAATACTAGATCCTCTTCTCAAATTTTTTCATGTCAGAAAAATAATCCGAAAAAAACCACTGCTACAAATAAATAATAACATGAAATCTTAAATAATAAAAAAATAATGAAACGAAAAATTAACTAAACTAACCAGCAGTTTGTTGAACTTGTTTTCATCGGCATTACGTAAACAAAAAAGAAGTAACTTTGTTTTCAGAAAATCATCATTGTCGAAACGCTTTGTTAAGCCACCAATGATGAATTCAAATGCATCGTTTGAAATTTCGGTAAACAAAACTGGAAATTTTTCCGGTGCTATTCATTAATAAAAATTAAATTTGAAGAAGCAACTCTTCCAGTGAAATAAGTACCTTTTTCAGTAGAATTCTCTGAAGATGATGCTTTCAGGAAAAGCTGATGTATCAATGTCCAGGCCTCATCTGATGTATGTGTTTTTACGCTAAAATAATAAACACCAATAACTGATCACTTCAAAAATAAAAATGCTTGAAATTTTGTATGCCTTAGAAGTCTAAAATATATAGATAGATTTAAATAATAGTATATATATATAAGGCAAAATTATACATGACTTTATTTCATGACAATATGATAATAATCATGGAAAATAATCATAATGAAAACTTACAGCCGTTCCAGTATGGGGACAGCTTCTATGGCACGATTCCATTTCATATAAAATCGTAGTTCAGTAATCTATAAAGCAAATTCAAAGTTCTATCAAAAACTTAACAGCATAAATGGTTTTATTTGATTCCATTTTATTTTTTTCCAATATTCAAACTGATGGAACCGCATTAGTGAAGATTTTTCTCAACGTATACTTTATTTATTCTTAATAAGGAAAATAAATCATTATTTTTCATTGAACTACTGATCTTTTTCCAAACACTTCTCATTTTTGCTGCGGATATGTGTCGATTTTTTCTCTTTACATATTTAAAATGGAGTTTTTTAAAAGTGTCTTGCGCACCTACAAAGGCTTACATCACATAACAATAAATCGAAATCAGGATATAGTGATGCCAATCGACAATGCGCTTTCCCGATAGCATAATCGTGCTCCTCTGTCAAACAACGCTCCAAATGCTTCTTAGCCGATAATTCCATCATCCAATTCTTTATCTCTTCGCGTTTATTACATACGCATTGTCGCCCATCCGACAAATTATATAATCCGAGAAATTAATTTAAAATACGAATCGAATAAACAATGGCAAAGTCAATGCGAAATACGTTTTTCCCTTTATTCGCATTTCTATATTTAAATTATTTCTCTTTAGAGGAAGACATTGGAAGAGGCAAAAGTAGAGAAGAAACAGGAAAAGAGGAAAACAGGAATTGAACAAATATAATAAAACCTCCCTCCCAAAACCACTCCTCCCGCTGGAAAATTGTTGTGTATAATAACCATCTCCCGACCATTTCTCACATCCCTTTACGCTACTTAGCAATCTCTGTTTTTCTCAAAACTCAATACTATATTTTTTTCAACCACTGTCATATTGACGCATGTTGATCATATGCCTCTAATTCATTAAATATTTGAGCAGGAAAATTTTCCCGCGATAGTGACTGAACGCAGAACGAGCGATGCGAAGGAAGATAGCACGATTCCGGGTTATCATATTCGTACTCTGAGTGACACCATAGTGACATCATTACATCCCTGGGATGTACAACACTCCTATTTGGATTAACCTTTGACTATTCATCCAGCCATGCTGAACATTTAGTTGAAATGTGACGTTCTTTTGCTCCATACTTTCGAACATTCAAATTACTTCATCAGTGGTTTCCGTATGATTTCTCTTTGAAACTTTTCTAAATTTGTTTGAACGTTTGAGAATCCGAAATTCCGAATTACTGAAAGGTTGTAGCTCATAACACTTTGGATTTCGAGAACAATCCGGTTTTTATTGTCAGTCATATTTTCATGAGCGTGTTCGTACTGAATAGCAAACAAGGAAGATATACAACAGTTTTTAAATTACTAATTTGAAGGTACAACAAATATTCATTTCATTGTGAATAAATGTCAAAGATCATGGAAACGGTACCAAACAGAGACTATAGTATCGTAGCTGACCGTTTACCCAGTGATTGGCCGGCCAGTGCATCAAAATATCTTTGGGTAATTCACGGGAATTGTCAAAGCGTATCCTTTGCTGTCTGCATCGGAGAATGGATTGATTACTCCGAAATTTCGCTGCAATTAACAGTCTTCAGACTTCTCAAGATTTTCAATTTCGATACGTAATACTGAAGCATCTTATTTTTACTTCTGCCGATCTTTGTACTTTTTGTTTTTCGTTCTATAAATGCAGTATCGAAATACAAATTTTAATTAGATGGAGACAATGAAATTGCTTGAATATTATCTATCCGTTAAATGCATTAATTTGTAGCTAAGAAATAGATTTTGACAAGTGTTCTAGGATGGAAATTTGTTTTTCAGTATATTTTCAAATTTTAAGTAAATACTAGAATGATAAGAGAAAATTTTTAAGCGAAATTTTATTCAAAAAAGGAATGTAGCTTATCAGGTATACGAAGGACTAACCATGTACAAATCACCTCTATTATGATCGACGTAAAATCCTCGACGTGAAGCATATTGAGATTCAGTGCGGTAAGCTAATAGTATCATACTCCATATAACCATCAACAAACATGTTGCTTTTGTCATTGTTGTTCACTAATTTTTTCACTGATGAGTTATTTCAATGTCGATTCACGTAACGTCCGTATTTGTTGCTAAGCAAATAAGGGTGAAGCATTCAGGTGAGATAAATTGTTTTCCAAATTGTGGTCGTAAGCGGAGCGATAACGTAAATTAAAAATAGTATTATCAATAGAAAGATAGTATCAAAAGATAATTAGAAAAACGAGTTTCTAGATTGTTGAGTAAAGCTACAATTTGAAATATTTCATAAATTTCAGTAGTATTTTGCAATTTTTTCATCCATCATTCATATTCTGGGGTGAAATGATTTAGATCAGCATATCGAACAATACAACGAGATTAGTTAAGCAGATGACATATTGCGGGATTCACGATGTTCAATTCTTTTACTAAAAGTTTTTGCCTATTCAGAAAAAAATTTCTTGGATTCAAAACATTTGGGAACTTTCGTTTCTTGAAGAATTTCTTGGAATTAGAACACAGTGGCAGATGAAAGAGGCCAAGTGCAGTTAAAAAGGAATGCGCAATGGATGGTGGGTAGATGCTAGTTTGGAAAAGTTTTACAACTTCAAATCTAGTACCTACCCATTTCCTGTTCTGTTTTATATGAGGTATATTATCCTTCTAGAATACGTCAAGAGAAATTTAAGAAATTTGTCCGATATTTTTTTGTTCTATTTTTCCATTTGCTAAGTAAATAACGAAAACAAAGAAATGAAAAGCTTGGCATAAAAAAATTACTCAAAGCAATAATAATAGAATCAACATCATTCATGCTAGAAATCTTAAACTTAATAACAACATTGACTTGATTTAAAGTATATTTAACAAAAGATGATCATTTGCTCAGCATACGTTTTGTCTTATTTTAATAAGAAATAGAATATGCTGTTAAGGTTTAGTAAGTAATGACTTACCAATACTGATTATCAGACGACTGGAAATTAATCCCAAAAGTCAGTGAAACGTTGCTGCTTATTAGTGCAGGGAAGTGTGCAATCCGAATCATTGGATATTTAAGTATTATAGGATTAATGGGATGTTTTAATAATTAATGGTGTAAACTTTTCTCGAGAAGACGATGAGCAGTCAATTTAAATCTCATGAAAGAAATAAATTACATAGTTTCATTTACAAAGTGTATATAAACTAAATGGAAATTTCAGGTCATTTGGAGAGTTTGTAAATGAATGGAACCAAAAGTGTTTTACAGTGATGAAATGCATAAAATGAAGACTGTATGAATGTTATTAATTATTTGAGAAGTTTTAAACTTCTAATTCTGAGACGGATTTGTTATCCATCATGATTTGCAAAATGTTTAATATTCCGATCATTCAAATCACTGGAATAAAGAGATTAGAAACCTGCTAACCAAAAATAATGACGAATGTTATAAAGGAGAGAGCAATAAAATTTAATGAAAGGATAGTGAATATAATGTTTATGAAGAAGAGCTCCAACTAAGCTAATATTTAAGCAAGATAGTTGAAATGCCAGTTATACTTTCTTCTCAACCTACCGTCTTATTAACTAAACTGAACATTTAATTGGTTGCTTAGATAGAATTCATCAAAATTGAATTTTGCTCATAAAAAGAAACAGCAGTGTAGTTAATGTTTAAATTTTTACTTATTAAAATATTGAAACTAATATCAATTAGAGAAATGTTGAAGAATTAGAATAAAGATAAAAGTTAATCAAATTGATGATAATGGACAATTCCTGGATTCTGGTCGAGAGCGAAAACACAAAAAGCATTAATGTATGTAAATCATTTTTTAAAGTTTCTTTGAATGGTATCCTAATTTAACTATTCTTGAAAATAGCTGTTGAGATTATCTTGTTCCAAAATTGTAATTCTATCTCATATCGAGTACAACATGAACTGAATATTATTCCATTGATATACAGATCGTTACTTTGATATCTAATGTTTTGCTTTCATTCTTTATATAGTTCTCGAATAACGGTTACTGACTAAATATTTAGCATATTGTACATATATTCTACATGAACTCATTTTTGTGCTTTTTTAAAAATAAGAAGTTTAAAAATTATAATTATACGACGGAAAACAACAATAAGCTGCTCAGGTAGAATCTTGAAATTAAGTAAGCAAAATTTTATAGATATAAAGGTGAAATGAAAATAGTGATTTTGCCACGCGGTTACAGCTATTTTCTTTGGAAGGCAATAAAAAAAGAAAATAAGGATCTGCAAAAAAGTTGTTCATTTTGTTATCACTAACAGGTAATTAATGAACTCGTTATGTGCAACAGGAAGTGCTTGCTAATTACGGCTGCTTTAGTAGATCTAGTTTCAATAAAAAAAAAGGCGCAGTTGTCAAACTATTTATATAGTTGCTAGTTGATCTGTGAACATATCTTTTAAGGCGATCAAGTGCAGAAAATCATTTGCTTTCTTTAATGAAAAATGACAACCGCAGAAGCGATATATTTACCAGATGAAATCAAACAACTTAGTAATTAGAAACGAACATTGCTAGTATTTGACATATCAATAAATCACATCAAGTGAAGAAAGCCAAGTAAATAGTTGTGAAAAGGAAATGCAAAATTTCTTTTCGATGATGAAATTCGCTGGATCGATAAAGCAAATTATTCATTGTTTTGAATTTCAGATGATCAGAGAAAATTTAATTTTATAAAAACTTTTGCATAAGATATATGGCTTTATCTTATTTTGACTGTGAACTAGAAAAAGAGATGGTCGAAAACGAACTACAAATTCAGGAAAAACTAATGCAATAGACCGGATTTCTGTTCTGTCTTTAAAATTTTGACATATCTTAATGAATAAACTTACGTATTAGTAGAATATAAGAAAGATTTTCGGAATAGTTGAAGCAAAATTCTATTTCCATAAGTTCATTGGCTTGTATTTTTAGGCTATATCAGAAATGATGAAACATAGTTATTGAATGGTACGATAATAGTTCACTTTAATACTAATTCATTTTTTCGATTCTTGCATTTGAGTGTTGCTTCTTCTTTTTTTTTTCTTTTTTCTTTTTCAATTATCAAAATGTGTGAGCAGATTAGTTTCATAGAGATATGATTTCATTCAATTTTTGATAATTTTGTTTCGCAACGATATTATTTTTTTTTTTAAATTAAATTCCTAACATTAAGAAATTTTATTTAGATATATATTTTTGTTCATTTTTAATAAGCAATAATTTAAAGCAGTTTATATTCTTTACCTAATTAATTTATGTTGCATTAAGTTTGTTTAGATTAATGAAGATGACAATTGTTCTAACGGATTCACCAATAATCAGTTTTACAAATTGATCAGAACAATTTTTACTGATTCTAAGAGCAAGGAAATATCTTTACTTTATTTACACCTTATTTATCGTAATAAATTTATTTTTTATAATGACTGAAATATAGGGATCTTAAGTTTAGAACTTGGATAAGACGAAGAAGCGAACATCATTATAAATACTTCTTATCAAATGCATTATTTCATTTGTTACTGCCTCGCTAACATATCAATAATTGAAATTCCAATTTAAGAGAAATGAAAAGAGTGATTCCTTTACGTTTTTGCAAACGATTCTTGGAAAAATATCATATAAATTTACTTCAACAAGTTTCCTTAACAACATTATGATACCATTGTATCACTTTCCCATATCTAAAAAAATGATTAAGAAGTGTTTGAAGATCAATGTAATAAATAACGGTTTTACTTTTCCCATTATTTTTATTTGCATTTCGAAATTATTGAATTTTTTGGAATAATTTTAAAAGTTTTGAAATATTATTATAACTTAGGAATTTTGATTGAAAGATTTTATAAAAATGACGTTGGCTAATCCTTGTTAAATTATGAAAGAAATATTTTTATTGATTTAATAAAGCTGATTTAATCATAAAATGATAATATTATCAAGCATGTTATCATTCAATATTCATTAAGAAAATCTTATCTTAAAAATAATAATGATAATAAGCAATGAGAAACGTATAGAAGTCATAAAGATGATCCAATCAAAACATTACTACTCACAAGTGCATCGCAAATAACTACAAAGTTCCCGGATCAGTGAAATAATTAGTGCTACACAATCATAGCCGGGCAATCATCGGAGCAAATATTGTTATGATGAATTGAGTGGAAAAGATAAATTTGAAGAAAAATCAAATTGTCTTATAAATTAGTTTATTTCTCATAAACAAAATATGCTTCATGCATGAAATTTGTACGCAATGAACTAAAGTGAAAGTTTTGCAAAATTTTTTACTAAATTATCATAGATAGATTGGGTATCCATAATTATCAACTGATAGAATGCATATTAATTAAAAATAGCTCAGGCTTTTGCTAAAGGCAATTAGCAATCATATTAGAAGAAGAATGGTTATTGCATGCTACGACTTCTCGAGCGGATGTCACAAAAATGAATGCATCATTCGGCCTCCATGCTATAAAATGAGAATTATTTTTTTTTTTTTAAAAATTTTGCAACTTAAACAATCTTTTAAAAATTGATTTAATTTATAAAATTTATGAAAATAAAATATACGTTAAATTATACGTCGATTATGAAATCAGTTTTGACAAAAATATATAACAATTGAAATGTGCTAAAATTGTTTTATGAAATAAATTCTTAGTCGAAAAAAAAAAAAGTTTCTAATTCAATACGTCATTAATACAATTTCGTTTTTAGCTGAAACCATTTCTGAATGCACACTTACTAATTACGGCATTGAATTTTGGGACGAAAGTATTGGGTGCAATTTCTGGATTAGCAATATTTCGCAGTTTTTTCGATATCTTGCTCGTCGATTCTTGAACCATACCTAAATTGGAAATTATTGCAAAATTTTACATTTGTTCATCGAATCTTATTGTTTTTCAGTATCATGGGAAAATAATAAGTAGGACAAGAAAGCAAGAAAATTTTCTTAATCATCCAATATGATTTATTATTCGAATAAAAAAGCATGAATAAATGGAAGGCATTTTTCTCCTTAGTCAACGAATCATACAATATCTACTTCTTTTCTTCGAAAATTTTTGGTATGCAAAAAGAATAAAGGGTCATTGGAAGGTCATAAAATGATTAGACAAGTTACAGTCTATTCGATGGATAAGCGATACTTAAGTGGTTGTGAAAAGGATGTTATCCGGCCACATCTGCCCGCATTACCGATTACCGATAGAGGCTTAGATTTGTTTGTTTAGTACAGTAATACTTCGGTAAATATCATCATCAACAGCTGCAAGTTCGAGCTATACTAATGATTCAGCAAGTCAACAGACATAATTTACACTAATCTGATCAATTTTTCACATTTATATTTTTCCCAACGAAAATCTTGGGAAGACATCCATTATATTCTTCATCATTTAATAATATAAAATTAATACCAAAACTTATTGTAATTTTTAATTTAGCATTAATGAAAAGATACCAATTTCTTTATATAAATAAAAAAGTGCATAATTAAGATGAATGAAATGTTAGAATGAAGAAGACCTGAATTCGCATTTCTGGTAATTGCGTTTCCAAAGCTAGCTTCATCCTTGCATCTATTTTTGGATATTGACACTTTTGGAAGGCATTTTCGAGCTGAGACAATTGTTCATCGGTAAATGCAGTTCGTCTGCGAGGTAACTTGCTGTTTCTTGCATCCTCTAATATGAAATTCAAATGCAGTAAATCTGGCAAAGTTGGTTCTCAATTAATGAATATCTTTGGATAATCATTCATATCACTGTTTATTCAAAGATTTTCATTGCTTGCGCTGGCATAATCTCTACATATAGCTTTCAAAAAGTGGACATATCAAGCTACTGAATGATAAAACGGTACCTGAAACCGACAAAAGATGAAAGACAAGAGTCGCATTAAGTAAAGTAAAAAGTGTAAATAACGACAATGATAAGTAAATCAGTATGCATCATGATAATTAATCATTTCATTAATAAGAAGTCATAATTAAAGTACAAGAAAAGTTACCTCTTGAATAATAACTTTTCTCGAATGCAATGTTGCAGTTTGTTATTGTAGTAGATAATAGTAATGGTTGTTGTTGTTCGCTCTGCTGTTTTTGATAAACAGCCATAAGGAAAGGAAGTTTCAACAGTTCGACCTTCATCAATACCATCTAATTAGTATGGTACTCATTAAGATGATTGATCGACCACGCCTATGGTAATTCACCAGTCGAAGTTTACATATGTGGACAAGATGTTTTGTTGACACAAGTAGTACAGTGAAATCCCAGTAGTCATATCCCTTATTGATGCTTTAAGCAAATGATCAACTTTTTATGGCATAAATTAGAGATTATTGATCAAAAACAAAATTGATCAGTCAAAACTAAGTGCAATTAAACATGAAGCACATTAAAGTTGTAATAAAAAAAAACTTCATGGATTCATGATAAGCGCTACCAAGTTAAAATAGCTTGTAACTGAATGATTATCAGAAGATACGAAGAATTCAAGTTTCAAGACTACAGAAATAGTGCAAATAGTCTTTTCTTGGTCAGTCTAATCATAATATAACTTATCCGCTCGTAGCAATTATGTTTTCCTACCTGTTGTCTTGCAAAAATATATTTTTTAAATAGAATATAATGAGTGAAATAAAATATATATGTGCAACAGATCGAAAGTATATATCGAAAATATATAAACTTCGATAATAATTATGCTGTAACAAGCAATATAGAATAAATCGCATCATTAGCATGCTTTATTGATTTAGCCAGTTGATTTTTAACAATTCAAAGTTCTTCATGAATCCCAAATAATTCATTTATAAAGAAGATTCTTAATGTTTATTTAATGTCTTATATTGATGATTCTTTCTGATGAATTTCTCGAATTGCTTGGAATAGTCTACCGTAAGCTACCTGCTATTGTAACAGTTTCATGACAGCCAATAAACGACTAATTTCTTTACAAGGATTTCTTATTTTCTTTAAGATGAATTGCAAAACACAAAGTGATAGTTGATTGTAATCTTGCAGTGTTGTATTATCATTTCTGTATCTTTCAGTAATATCAAAGTTGACAGAAATAATTTGATTTTGGTCTTTTGATTTTATTCAGTTTTAGTGGATAACCGAACTTTGATATGATTATGTATTTAGAATTAAAATTTCTGAAGAAGTGAAGTAAATTCATTTTTTTGATTTCGTTGCTCAAATTTTGTCTGTATATCGAGAATTAAGTAATAAAGTTTGACACGAATAATATGTCGTTCCAAAAGGAATTTATATCCAAATCATGAATCATTATTGTTATAGTATCAAAGAAAGGTTTATTTTAATCTCTTGATCATCATCCTTTCTGATACCTTTTACATTCTGAATAATAAAATTTTTTAGCAAATGATATGATGGAAATTGTTTCATAAGGTTTTTATAACTTCGAGTTTGCAAAACATTTTTTTTTGTGGAAAAGATGAGAGAAGTTTTCATCTTCAATCTTTATCATTGAAAAACATGGTTGGCATCATTATATCATTATAATAGTTACGAATATCAGTAATTACATATGAAAACGTATCATTATATTGCTAATTGAAAATATTAATCGGTTCATTTGCAAATAGCACTTAATTATAAATAAATATATGTTTCATTTATCTTTTTAACATGAATGTCAAATGATAGTGCATTGTATCATTTCATAAAGTTAAATTTACGTATTGTAATATTTTAACAAGTAAAATCTATCAAACCTATATCACAATATCCAGCATTTAAATTGCAAATGTTAATCAGAAAGACTCAAACTGTTGATGATTTTGAATATCTCTTAAGAGAGTAATTCTATAAACAATCATTTAGAACTGATGAATTCTTGTTCTGAGACAGAATCAGAGAATTGTAGCATGATTTAACAACAAATTTTATCGAACGAAATAATTACTTTAATTTCTCAAATGAAGTGCGAAAGCCTTTGAAATGACAGTTACAACACATCAGCAATAATTCGTTTGAAAATTTAAAAATATGGACATTGGTAACCAGAAGAAATCGATTGTTCGATTAAAGAAATCAATCATCACATATGTGATGTGATGAAGATCAAGAATCGAAGTAATTTGTATTTGTATGGCTATGCTTAACATTTGATCCAGTACCATCAAAGATACTGTATCAGATATACAATAGCGTTCTTCGCAATTACATATCGCTTATTCATATCTTATTGATATCATCTTATTAAAAAGTAATATAAGAAATAGAGGAACAGTGAAATATTTCAAATATTTTATCTTGATAAGAGAGCATTAAACAGGTGATGACACATTCTTTTCCGGTTGCTCAATCTATCATGTAAAATCATTTTTTTTTTTTTGTGACAATGCAATTATTACGAACAATTAATGATAATTTAAAAACATTTAATATAATTAAAATTCAATCAACCAATCTTTTTTAAAAAGAAAAAATGATCCATTACCTTTACTGTAATTGATTTTGTTTCTTGAAATGAAATTATTTCTAATTTTATTCTTTAATTTTTTATCATCCAAATTCATTTCCGATTTATTGGAGCGTTGCACAAGACGAATCATTTCTTACAATACATAATATTGCAGTATTAAATGATTGAAATAAGCACTATGATGACGATTTACATTTCGCTATAATTCTAAAAACGATAGAAGAAAAAATTTCATGTTCATTACAGGTTCGTCGAGAATTTATATCAAAGTACAGATTTCCTACATATGCCCAATCTGTATATATTTGTGTGTGTGTGTGTGTGTGTGTATGTGTGTGTGTGTGTGTGTGTGTGTAAGTGTCTGTGTATAGGTGGTTTATGTATATTCTATAGAGTTTCAGGTGAACAGTGATAAAATTTTTAATTATTGCAGTAAATTTCATTTCCTCTTGAGCGAACATCTTTTGAAAAGTGAAAGTTTTTATTGAATGATATGATTCCAAGTTCATACGTCATCTACACATCGACATTACTTGGCATTATTTTGGCGACTTTTCGCTACAATTATCATATTGGAAATGTAAAATTCTCTTGTATGGAAGGTAAGTTTGAGCTAGCAAATATGAATATTATTTTCATCTTTACCTGAAAATGTTACTTTTATAAAATTTTGGCTTTTTATTATTTGGAAATTAAAAGGAAATCTGTTGATTTATGTGAAAAAAAATAAATATAAATAGTAAGTTAAAAGGGCAAAAATTTACAGGATGGACATTATATGGAAATTCATGCTATATTGTCGTTCAGGAAGAACTTTCATGGACAGAAGCTAACAATCTTTGTGCTTCTCAAAGGTATTCTATCAGCATTCACTTTCCCATTTCTAAAAAAGTACAGGTATCACGTAACATAATGTTGACATTTGCAGATACAATTACAGTCGAAGTATTGCGTTGCATGATTGGTTTTGATGCGTGATATGAGCGTCGGTCTGTTGAATTCAACAAACAATTACTGGACAGCATTTTATTATCGAGGTTCAGAGGATTCAAAAGGCAAAATTGTCGTGCGGCAAATGCAGTGCTACATGCGAAATACTATTCTTATACAACATCCATATATAATCCATTATGGTCATCACAACAGGTTTCAAATAAATCATTTAAAGTTGTAATCTAATATTTCTGGCTTCTTTTCTCAAGAAATTTGATATTACAGAGTTGTTTGATGACCATACAGATGTTTAATATGAACTATAGTTTTAAATTAAAAATGAAAAGACAATAGGAAAATATTTACCAACTATCTTGTCCTTTCAGCCTAAGGTTGAATATTGCACTACGAATAGTTGCATTTATATACATGCGAATTTTTCGGATCAAATCAATTATGGTTGGAAAATGGCAGACTGTTCTGTAAAATATCCTACAATCTGCGAAACGTTTTCTTGCTTGGAAGGTAAATTTCGGATTTGAATAATGACTACCTTCAAATGCCATACTTATTTTTAGCATTCTAATGACAGATTATCAGTATCGATGTAATGATAATAGCAAGTGTTATCCACGGAAGGGCCGTTGTGATGGAATACAAGAATGCAGTGATAACTCCGATGAAGCAGACTGTTCAAAGAGACGTGCTAAATGCGGTAAAACGTTATTCGAAGATGAAGCAAACGAAATAAACTTCGAAATGAGTTCCGCTGAATACGCTTCATGCCAATGGACTATCCGACAACCCGTTGATAGCAAAATTATCCTAACCGTTTGTTTTTATGAATTCTTTAAAATTTTATGCTTAGTAAATAACTTAATAAAAATTTCTTTCTCGATATTTTCAGAAATATCTTTCATTTCCAAGAAAATATTATTTAGGGCTTATCATGCATTAAAAGAATGTTATTGTAGCTGGTTAATGTCAACATTAGGGATAACGATGAATTGATCATTAGCGGAATTCAAGATAGTACTATGAATGCTACTTCTAACTTACAAATAGTATCAAATATGTCGGTAGCAAAAGCACAATATACTTCTATTGGTAATACGTTGACAATCACTTTTCGTTCTCAGAAGATCGATTCAACGATTGTTAACATGATCAATATCATTCTAAAGTTCTCATACATCACACAAGGTTTATTATTTTCAATACTTCCAAAAATTCATTTATCCGAAATAATTTCTCTTTTTTAAATCCTTGATTAGGGTGAATAACTGAAAAAAAAACATTTCGGGAAGTTTTAATGATAAATTTTAGCTCTTTTTCAGGAAAATATTGCTTTTTGCCAATAATTGGGTATGGCTCGGTGATAAATGTAACAGGTTTTGAAATGGGAGATGTGTTATACTTTGAATGTCATTTGGGTTATCAAACATCATCTGGACAGTTCTCGTTATCACGTTGTAACAATGGTAGATGGACACCGAAGCCGAAGTGCAAGCGTATCACTTAGATTTTGTTGGATATTAGCATTTTGTAAGAGGTCTCTAATATAAAAGATATAAGAATTCCTGCAGAGATATTCAGAAATAATTCATTTTACAGTTTTGAACTGTGGTTCAGCAGCTGCACTGTACAATAATGCAATTCTTACTGATTACACTAGAAATTTAACTTTGTACAGTCGAGCATTATATTCATGTGAACCTGGTCTACATATAAATGGCAGCTCACCACCGTTTCGATTATGTACCGAGAATGGAACATGGACCAATCCCGATTTTTTCTTGTCAAGGCAATTTTTGATTTTTATTGATTAGTGGTTTGAAAAGATCTGATCGATTGACTAGAAATATTTGAAGAGCAACCAGAATTATAGCATCGGTTTGTTATGCTACGTCATTTGCCTATGGACACTTCGTTGAACAATTTTATGCAAATGGTACAACGGGAAAATATGTATGTGATGAAGGATTTTATCAAAAAGAAACTGATCCAGTATGTATATATGGTACTTGGAAAGGCACTCCTTATTGTTATCGTTAGTATTTAAGTGAATTAATTCCTCAAATATGATTTAGTTTCATTAAAATTTCAATTTAGTTCAATTGTAACAATTAAAAATGATGATTTATAGCTGAACATTCTTGCTACCATAATCCATGTGGAAATGGAACATGTATTCAACTTACTGGTGGTTATAGTTGCATTTGCTATGAAGGTTTTCGCATGATTTCAACATCTAAAGGTTATATATGCTCAGGTATCGATACAACTTTTTTGGCGCTTTCTGATAATTACACTTACTGAATAGGATAAATTGCTTCTTTTGAGCAAATTGATCATGTTTTAGAAATATATCTTTGATTTACAGATATCGATGAATGTTCTACACCAGGCTATTCCCTTTGCGAATTTACATGCATTAACACAATCGGTTCTTATGAATGTAAATGCCCCGATACTCATCAACTTTATACCGATCCGAACAGCGTGAAAAATCTTGTCAGCAATACCGAATTTCTAATTCTAAATAGAACATGCATAGGTACGTTTTTCAATAGATATAAGTGTGAAGGAAGTAAATGCTGTTTACAAAATAATTTCCATCTTAACTTCCAACTCTCGACTATTGTAAAATTCATCGAGAGGAAACATGCAATACATTTTTAGTTTTTTAATTCGCGTTAATAATTATTTGATTATTATCAATACTGGACAAATTCAATGAATAACCACAACTTGCATGACTTAATAAATGCACTAATATGTTAGATCGTGATAATGTAGTACCCATATCATTTGATTAACATAACTTTCAGGCAAGTAAAATCTTGTAGCATAATAGAACTATATTATATTTGTATCATATCTTATCATTTTAAATACGATAAATGATGAGTGTATCATTGAGTTGGATAATATTTTATGAATTTCAGACATAATAAATATTGCTATTTTTTTAATTCTAATTTGTCTTTCTTGCTTTTTCTTTGTTGTCTTTCATCTATAAATATAAATATTTCAGAAAAAAAATGTACTGTGCCTGAGATTCCGCCAAATGTCATTCCTTATCCGTTATATACTGATCCTTTTTCATATCAAAATGGACTCTATCATACTGATACAGTTATTTATTTTGCTTGCGATCATCCTGTGTCTAATTATACAAGTCTCGTTTGTAACAAGACCGAATCATGGGTAGTGTTGAACCCTTGCTTAGGTATATATGAATATTATGATATGAGCACTAATGTCTTTGAAATTTTCAGGGAAAAAAATATATTTTATAACCCTCTAATTGAAAAGTACCATCGATAAACTTATTTAGTTAAATTATCAAATTGCTTGGGGAGAATATTTCGAATATATTGTTAAACTGCTTGAAATTATTTAGCATACAAAAGATTGACAGAATCTTGTTCACATATGATTCCCAAGGATGATAATTTGCAATATTCTCCTAATGTTTTTTTAGGCCTAACTTGCAAACCACCAGAAATCACAAAAAAAAATTTGATGATCTGGCCTATTAAAAGAGTTATAAATTTAAAGATGAAATTCATTTTTTCTGTGACAAGCCTTATCATTTGAATGGTCCATCTTCATCATATTGTATTGGTGTTGATAAGTGGTCCTTGACTAAATTACCGGATTGCATTGGTAAATTGTTAAGTTCCTATCATGATCGACGATGTGGCCTGGAGCGGAAATTCGATCGAATTTTTACTTAGTCATTTCATAGTATCTTAGAATATTTAACAATTTATTTTAAATTTATTCATTTCAAATGTCAAATTGAGACATCAAATTTTCAATGATTTCAAGTATAATTGCAGTAACTTCAGATTTTATGTACGCATTATTTTAAGACCATATAATTCTTTCAAATGAATGAATGTAAGCAAAATAACGTGTAGAAGCCTTTTTAGTAAGGAGATGTCCGGGCTTGGAACTTGATGGCTATGAAGTGATTTCTATGAATAACAAAACAGACAATGCTGAGACTAACTTGGAAATGTTTTTCAGTCAGCTACTCATATTGTAGATACACCTGGATACAGGTAATTGTATTCAAATTCAAAAAAATTCGAATCTGGTTAAAATCTTATATATTATTGATGACTATACTGAGGAAGTCAAATTCTCCTTGCAGAAGATATTCTGGGATATTCCTTTATGCAGTATATTGCACTTTGTTGACAAGACTGAAAACTGAAGACTATGATGAACGTCTAGACTTTTCGATATCTAGATCAAAAATAAAGCATTTTTAAGTTTTCATAAAACTTATGGTATAATCTGCTATATTTCGTCATCAGTTAGTCATTAATCCGACTGTTTCCTGATAAAGACTGCAATTCAGATTTTATGAAGAAATAACTCAGAGTGTTTGTTATGCTTAAGAAAATAGCCGAAAACATTGAAGCCATTGTAAGATTTTGTGAAATAAGAGATCAATTGAGAAATCTATAACCATTATTGTTCTTACAGTTCATTTTTTATTTTGTATTTCAGCTTATCTATCATATGCAAAAATGGTGAGAAATTTGCAAATGGTCAAACGAAAATTCTTTTAGTTTGCATGCATAATTACACCTGGAATTTGAATAGCCTTCCTGCTTGTATCCGTGAAGGTAATTGTCCTCTTTTACTATATTATCGTATATCAGATAGCAAATATGTATTGAAATTTATTTTTCGTAAAAATTTTTAAATTTAAATAATATTTCTTATCATTTAGAAGATACACAAAGAAATCAGTCTGATGATAATAATGCGATGATGAATGAATACTCTAAAAATTGTATCAGAGATACCGTGAGTGATGTACATGTTAACATGAATACCTCTGCAATGTTATGGTGTTTTCTTAGTGCTAACTGCACTAATATTACTTCGGTAAGCGATTCTTTCCAGTTCATATTCATAATAATGGATAGTATATCGGGACTGATAAATAAAAATACCTTACAATATATGTTGGTATTTTGTTTATGATTAATAAACATTGCTCATTAAGAATATGAATTAAAGCTATATTAAAGCCATTAATGATTTATTCATTCAGATCAAGTGGTATCGTAATGATCATCAAAACATAAGCGGTATATCTTTAAAAGGTAAAAATGGCAGTTGGGGTTGTTTTTTGAAAGCGTTAAGGTTAATTTTCTATTTGTATTGAAACTATTTATGGACTCATGACAAGCTAAAAGTTTGAAAATTATTTAGTTTAGCATGAATATTTGCTTATTTAATTTCCTAAATTATGTTAATTTTACAGGTAGATGATGATGAATATTGCTTATTTAATTTCCTAAATTATGCTAATTTTACAGGTAGATGATGATGAATATTGCTTATTTAATTTCCTAAATTATGCTAATTTTACAGGTAGATGATGATGGCAGATATTATTGCGCAGTAATAGATAAGAATCAAGAAGTTTTGGAAAAATATCCAGCAGATCTTTATGTTTATCAAACTTTTGAAACTGGTCGCAGTTGGCCTGAAATTGTTCAAAACAGTGAACCAATTAAAGGTAATTCCTCATATAATTTGTTTTTTTTTCGCTTTACTCATCAATGAAAGCGGACTACATTTCTCTGTTCTAAACAGCTTTTTGTTTAGAGATATTATTTACGGCTGATAATAACGACTGGTCCATTATCTCGGAAACTGTAAGTTTTTATCATTTCATTTTTATGTCATATTTTCATCTAATTGACTTAATTATATCTTTAATGCTTGAATAATATGCACTTAGCATATACCTTTCCTATTTAGGTATCGGTAGAAGATAGTGGCATTTTGATGAAAGAAGGTCTACTAATAGGTATGTTTCTTTTGTTGCGACGATCATATTATAGCAGGAGTGTCACTTTCATCTCATAATAATGATAATCATAATGATAGAAGCAATTCAGATCATGAAACTTTCTTTACACGCTGCGCTATTAATAAGTAATAACATTTTTTAACATATCCGATCTTGAAAAAGAAAGGAAGAAAATGCTATATATTATCAACAACATGCAATTTGCTTATTGCAGGAATTGGTTGTTCCAACAAGTAGTTCTATTGTCAGGTGGATGTAATGTCGTTGAAGTAAAATATCAATCAGAGAGCTCGTTGGAATTAATTTTGCATTCTGTAGAAAATACAAATGTAGCGAATTATTCTTCAAATTATTTGAATATATCAAATATCGATTTGATAGATCATAGACTTAACTTCTTTCAAAAGAAATCTGCTCTCAGCATTCATATTTATTTGTTGGAATTCGAGGTGATGTCAACAGTGTGGTATTGAAAAGCGTTAAAATTTATGCCATAAAATGTCCAGAGGTATAAAATTGAAATAAATTACATTCAGAGAAATCAAAAAAATATTCAATCCAATATATTTTCCTAACAAATGTAGGTAACTTTGATTATATTTTTCGGTTTGTCCATTAGTATAAAATCGGACTATTAGCAATGCTATATAACTATAAAAGGACTATTTGTTATATTAATTTAACTTTATATTAAACTATATAAATCTCAGATGAACTTTTCTTGAGTTTTTAACTAAATGACGAAAAATTTGAGACATTATTTTGTTAAAAAAATGAATTCTGTACCGTTACCGATTACTAGGTACGTGTGAACTTTGCACTGTTCCCACAAACAGCTGCTATTAAAGATGGTATTATCGTTACTGGACAATGTTTGCATGGTGCACATACCATTATCCAAGGTCAGAATCCAAAGCTCTTCTGTACTCAGCATGGAAAATGGATTTATGATGTGCAGAGCGCAAACTTATGTTTTTGTAGCTCAAATTATACATCGGAAAATGACATATGTGTGGAACGAGGTAAAGGATTTATCAGTTGAAACCGATACTTACCTAGATTGAGCTGTTGGGATTCTAATATTGATTTTTGAAGTTATACAGCAGAATATATTCCAAAGAAATCACTAATGTAACCGCCCATATATTTAGGTCCGATTTGTTACATTTGTTCGGGAAATAATGGAACCGATTGTAACGATTCTTCCGCTGTTTTCTGTGATAGGAAGCAATACTGCTTCACGCAGATAACTAAGATCCTAGAAGGAGATGTAGTACGGAAAGGATGTACGAATGAATGTACTGCAAGTCGTATTGGATGCAAGACGAGAGAAGAAACCTGTGAAATGTGTTGCCAAGAAGATTACTGCAACAATTGGCACAACATGTCAAAAATTCATGACGAGTACTTGCGCCCATATCGAATGTTTAGAGCCATATGCCCCAGAAATATTACAGTATTGAGGCATGCTTTCTTTAGAATGAAAAGATCCGAAAAAAAGATATTATATTATAGTGATCTCACAATGATCTCTCACTTATTTTTTCGATTAAGCTAATATAATTTAATTAGACAATGTAATTAGAATTCGTACAAACCTATCTATCTTATAAAAGTAATTGCAAAAGTTCTATGGAACTTTTTTTCAGAATTTTTCACAAAATATGTCAGAATTGTTTTCTATCTTATGAATTTTTTGAACTTAATTTTGATGCTTTTAGGTATTCAAAAGAATTATTTTCTGCACCAACAATAATACCCCCTAATACATAATTACGAGCCATTTTATCATCTTATCGTTGACCAGGATATCTTTAACGGTACACTACAACTTATTGAAAAAACAAATTCGATTTTATGGACAGTGACTAATCGGATGTCACAATTTAGAAACTGCTCAACACATGTTTTTTACAAAGGTTATTTGATATGTCAAAATTACATATTAACATGCTTAAATCACATAGATAGTAAGAGGTAAAGTTTGTCGAATTTTGGTAAAATTTAGAAAGTAAAAGAAATTTTCAGATTACTGGGCTCCTGTTCTTGATTGTCCATCTTTATACATTGATTTTTGGCAAATACGACATCGCTGAAGTTCAGATCACGTTTTCCAAATATCGATTACCGTGATGTTGGTTCACGCGTTTCGTTACATTACATTCCTCCAAATGGTACCGTCGTAGAACTTGGTCAACCGGTAAAAGTTACAGTTACTGCAACTGATGAAAGTAACAATTCAGCGCGGTGTTTGTTTTGGTATATCGGACAAGGTCAGCTATATTAAAGTGATAGATAATATAAGCATAATTGACAAGTTAAGAATCATGTTATTTGGTTAATAAACGTAGATTTATATTGTTATCTGTTCATAAGATGACTTTTATTTGCAAGTATCTATAATAATCAGAAACTTTTCTAATAGAAAACAATTTGGTTACGTTTTGTTATTGCAGTGAGTTTTTTTTTTTTTTTTTATGAATTTTTCTTTTGCAAATACAACGTCTTATACTAATCCATCCTTTTCAGTAGCTGATTGTCCATTATGGCCAATAAATGAAACAGAATATGAATGTAGGGGTTCAATGAATCAACGAGTATGCAAAAGACGACGAGAATGTACTGGAATACAATTCCCTCATCACGTGACTTCTTTAAAATGTGTCGCCGGTCAGGGATGGAGTTACGTGAGTACTCAATCCACTGCTGTTGTCCCTATGAATTTGTTTCGGCCACCAATTTGCCTAAGTTAGTAGTATCTTTGTGAAATTTTTTTGCTTAGTGTTTATTTATCGTCTTTTAAAAGATATAACGTTTCACTTATATTTATTTATCCACCCTATATTTATTTCAAGTTTCTAGAATTTTTAAATTGCATATTAATCATAAACTTACAGCGTTATCATCTAAATTTCTGTTTTATGATTCCAGAAAATTCTGCTGATGTTGTTTATTTATCTGTAAATCTTGCCACTAACTCAAGCCTGGATGAGCCCTGTAAAGCTGCTTTAATTCTAAAGGTCATTATCTTTTATGAATAATTATAAAGAATTTAAAAAGGTTAATTTCATAGATTTAATTCATAGTTAAGTGTTCCACACATGATTGTAATATGCCGGAAATATTGCTTTTCTATCGCGTATTGGTTTTTCATATCAATCTGGAAATAATTACAAATTATACGATTGATAAGAACTTTACTACATTGTCGTCGTTGACTTACGTTGAACACTACGCTAAATAGTTATGAAATTTGTAATTTATTGAAACTTCGTCATCATCTCGTATTGTTTTTTGCTTGTTTCACAATACATTAATTTTACAGCTACATCAACTGCCTAAAACGTACAATGCGATTTGTCGTCAGTTAGAGTGGACATTTACTGGGTTATTAATCGTAGACAATAATATGTTTGCAAACTACACAATGCGCCATGAAAATATATCGACTACTTTTAAGTGTGCTGCACAGATTGTTCGTCGAATTATTAGAGAAAAACTTGGATTTAACGTGAGTTTTTTAAATAAATAATTCAAGGAGATTTGTGATTTGTCAAATATCGAAAACCATTCATTCAAGATTCCGGAACAGATGATCCAACTTTTGCTAGCATCTTAACATTCTGTAAAGAAAAAGTTGAGTTTTGCTGAACTCTAAAAGACAGGCATCACTTAGAATTATTCGGAAATGTAATACCGTAGTTCGCTGTAGAAAACCGACCTTTTGCAATAATGCAGATATTGATTCTAATTCTTGCAGGCATTAAAGGTTATCTGTAAAAATATTCAATTCAGTGCTTTGTATGCGAATTACTCCAACACCTGTTCCAAAAGTTTTCGTTTATTTTTTCAATACCTAATTTCATTATGCTTTTATTTAAATCAATATTAACTATTAGCATTATTTAAAATGATAAAATAATGATTGAAATGTGAACATTATGCAGAAAATTACTAATTTCATAGAAGAATGTGCTCCTGGATTTTACTCTGCTGCAAATGGATGTTATCCTTGTCCGCTTCACAGTTACTCCGAAACTATAGGTATTAAGAACTGTACAAAATGCCCAGAGAATACTTTTACACCAAAAACAGGATCATTTTCTTCTCAATTATGTCGAAGTAATTATTAGTTGAAATGCATCTCATCAAATATTTCTTGCGAGAATTTTCGTATGCTCGTCTTATATCAATTAATTTAAAACATGCATTTTTAATAATTATAATAATTCATGTGACTTAAAATTGTTTTTTTTTTTTATTTTAAAACAATTGTGAATATTACTCAAATTTTGTTCAGATATATTTCTGATTTATGATTTCACTTCCTCTTTCTATTAACCCAGCTTTATTAAATTTCAAATACATGCACATCCTAGCCATAACATTTCAGAACAGTGCCCACCTGGCTTCTTCTCACCAACTGGCCTAGAACCATGCCAGGCATGTGGAATTGGCTTTTATCAACCTCTTTACGGTTTGAAATCTTGCAACAATTGTACTTCACCATGGACAACTTCAGCAGTTGGCTCAATTTCAGCTAGCGAATGTGTGTGTCAGTAATTTCAATTATCATTCGCATATTTCTGTAAAGATACGAATACGATCACTAAATCATTGTTTAAAGTTATTCACGCAAGAAAGCTTATACATATTAAAAAGAAATACAGAAATCAATTTTCATTATCTTCAACTTTTGCTAAGTTTGAAATAAAATTTTGAAAAATAAGAAATCGTGCAGCTTTTTTTTCTATATGCTTTAGTGAAGTGCAAACCCGGATGGTTTAGTAGTACCGGTTTTGAACCATGCATGAAATGTCCCGTGGGTTTTTATCAGGATAGAGCAGGGCAAACGACGTGCAACACATGCCTTATAAATGCAAATAACAAGCAAATATCGATAAATAATCATTGTGAAGGTAATATTAATCATTAGATGAAAGTGAAAAGCTGAGAAAGAAGTAACATTAGTTATATGGTAGAAATAATGCAAGAATTATCAAAATTTTTCAGTATGACAAGACTGATTAATCACTACGATAATGATTCTTTTGGATTAGAAAACCTTGATACATCCACTGTTTAGGTTATTAGTAATGTCTGCTACGTACTTTCTCTTCACTCTGATCCATCTTTACCTGAAAACGAGATGAGGTACTTTGAGTAGGTTGTCAGCTACTCAAAAAGTATGTAAATAATTCAATATTTCAAATACTTCAGGTTTTCTTGTACAAAATCAGGCTGTAAAAACAATGGCAAATGTTTGAATGGACGATGCATTTGCCCGTTCTTTACATTGGTCTTGACTGTAGTGTAGCCCTAAATTTATGCTTGGCTAATTTTTGTCCTGAAAGTGGAGAATGTCGTTTTGATGGGGTGATAACATCCTGCGTTTATAATAGCGATCCATTGGCAGAAGGTACTTACTTTAAGAGTTGTCGCAGATTATTAGATCTATTTTGTAGTATTAATTTTTATTAAATTAAGTTGAAAAATTACACAATCATCTGGTATCTAAGAATAAGCTGCTAGATGTAACAAATTCGTTCAATAATTTGAATCTAAAATGTATTGTTGTGCAATGTTCTAAATCTCGCAAACAAAAAAGGACAATTGCATTATGTTGAAAATTAATTGATTTAAAAATATGCATGAAATTTCAGTCTCAAGAATGACATGGTTAGAAAGCTTATGGAAATTGAAACAACAAAAGCAACAAAGGCAGTTGTCGAATGAAGAAACTTTGAAAGCAATGAATGATTCATCATTATTAACATCACCGATAAGACTTGCAAATACTTCAACAAAATTAAAGACGGTTTCGGAACTGGTTGACAAACAGTTCTCAGTATGGAGCCATAACCGAAGAATTCGAAGGAATGAGAATAAAGAAACAGTAATCTCCACTGGGAAATATAGCTCGATATCAGATCAAGCTGAATCATTTATTTCTGATCAATTAGCTTCATCAGAAACTGGGACTACTCAAGAATGGAAAAGTGATCTATCACATAGAGCCAAATTTGTCACAACCTTTTCTCCATCGCTAATCAAAACAGGTGTTCACGAAAGGAATAGCATTAAATCTATCACAACAACATCGACTGTTTTGATAACAATCAATGCAACTTCTGCAATTTGTTCTAATAGACTTAATTTTTGCAAAAATGGTTTGACTTACCTGATTTGTAAAAAGATTACAATACTTTTAACTTCGACATGTTACGCATGTTTTGCATTTTGCTGAAGAAGCTGAAGAATGCCACGAACAATAATACATGAATTTCTTCTATTAGCTAAAATGTCCTCTAATGTACCTAAAATATGCAATAATTATAAGTTTGAATTTCAGGTAGTTGCGTGACTAATAACCATGGAAATATTAGTTGTGTTTGTCAGGAGGGCTATAAAATTAATGGTAGCGATAATTGTATATTGTTGCAAAATTGTGATTACAACCCATGTGGAGAGAATTCATGCAAAAATATTAACAACGAATATTTCTGCCAATGTTCAACTGGTTAGTATTTTTGCGTAAACGGTCTATAGATTCAAGCAACGATTTCACATTTTGAAAAATTCGAAACACATCCCGGAAAAAATATGTTTTAAGTCCAAGGAAAAACATGAGGAAACTTTTAAATATTGCTTTATTTTTAAATAGTTTTTACATATTTTAATGTACGTATATATATATATATATTATAAATGATGTTTGGTTATAGCGCATGATACATTTCATCGACAAAAATGGTGCCCAAGCAGTAAAGAATGTGATCAGAAGAATTTATGCAAAAATAATGGCATCTCGATATGTGATTATAAATCGCAATGCATATGTCCGACATCTTATTACGGAAAATTTTGTACAGAAAAAGCTGAACCATGTAAAATTTACCTTGCGATCATGGCACTTGTATTGCACAATTTGATCACTTACAGCCTTATTATTTTTGTAAATGTGATCCAGGTTTGTAAGCACTGCTTCTTTAAACCTTAACTGATTAAATTATAGATAGCATTTCTTAAATTTTAGAAAATTTTCTTGAGAAATATGAATTAAGTATATTTATTTCCTAAATTTGATTCAAATATTTGACATGAAGAGCGAATCTCTTCAGTTCATTGATTATGGCATAATTTAATCGTAAAATGAATACATTTCTGATCAATACTTATCCTCTTTTTCTACAATAAATAAATACATTTCTGATCAATACTTATCCTCTTTTTCTACAATAAATAAAGTCCAGATTTCTTCATCGTAAAAATGAATATGATAATCCTGAATAATATCTTGATTTCAGGTTATTATGGGGAGGAATGTACCGCGCATGCAACTTGCATAGACAGAAATATCAATTGTAAGCACGGTTACTGTTATAAAAATGACAAAACTGCATATTGCAAATGTTATCCTGGATTTACTGGAAGCGATTGTTCAATAGAGATCAATCACTGCACTTCATCCCCATGTGTGAATGGGACCTGTAAACCAAAATTTCTGGGTTACACGTGTATCTGTGATGAAAGCCATAAAGGAGATCGGTGTGAGGTAATTTCATGTTTAACCTTCAATTCTTATATTTGGGCAAGACTATCAAGTCTCATCAACAGTTCACTATGACATTTTATATAGTGACATGTCAATGTGCATACACAGGTACGCATGGTCTTTCAAAAAATTGTTACGATGCCTGTATCAATCTATTTACGTTTGATCTTTCCGTTTATGACTGAATGGAATTAGGCGAAAATTTAACTCATCTAAGTTACTGATGATTTAGTTTTCGTAATTTTACACGAATAATCTTTTATCAAATTGTTTTATGTTTCCGTCTCTCTTTAACATTATCAAGTTCAGGGTTAATTTGGGAATTATGAATATAATATTTATCTATAAGGCTCTCCTTTACGACGTCAATTTTTAGATTCTAATAGATCCATGTGATAGAAAACCGTGTAATATTAATTCCGAATGTCGTGCTTTAAGCTACGGGTATAAAGGCAAATTTGTATGCAATTGTGCTGCAGGTTGGACAGGTACCATGAATGTATATTTTTAGTATGTAATATTTTCAAAACCAATGATATTATACATATCTAAATGCATAGACATATATAGATTATTTCTCTCAACATGTATCATTTTTCAGGAAAATATTGCAATGAATTGATAGACCTTTGCAGTCATTCTCAGTGTGGTTTTGGTTCCACCTGTATAACCCGACCTGGAGTTAACGGAGATATCAGTTATGTATGCATCTGTCCTCTAAATAAAGCTGGAACTTTTGCAATGAATCAGTTGATTACTGCAAACCAATGAATCCATGCTTACATGAAGGTATTTGTCAACAGAGAGATGATGGCTACACATGTCTCTGTAAACCAGGTATTCTTATTTACTAAAAGGCAAATTTGCATTTAATCCACTAAAACAAAAATTACAATAAGCTGCAATGATTTGGCAAACTTTTATGAGTGATATACAGAACTGATAATGAGTCAACAGTTGATAAGCATTAATATTATATTATTATATATTAAACAAAAGTCAGAGTAAAACTTAAAGAAAGTGTCATGGAAAGGAGAGGAATATATGAAATACCATGATTATAAAAGGATTGTAACAATAAATATATAGAAAGAGGATAAAGTTACTGCCAAATTTAGTACATTAAATATGTTATAAGAAATAGTAATTATTTTATACAATAATCTTTAATGCATAAAATGTTAGATGTCATTGAAAGTTAGTAAATTCGGCTTCTGTAAAAAATGTTCCAAATAATAGGTTATCGAGGTGATCACTGCCAATATAATCTATGCTCACCGAATCCTTGTCAAAATGGCGGTAATTGTACAGTGTTATCGTTGACAACTTATAACTGCTCATGTCCTCAGTATTATGGAGGTATTAATTGCACTGTTATTACGGTAGGTCATTTGAAATATTTTTAAAGTATGTGATTTATAGCTTAAACATATCTGCTAAGAAGTCTACATATGTATTTTAATTATGGTTCGGACTGATGGTTTTCTCATGATGTTAAAGAGACATACGTCGATGTGATATCCTGATTGATGGAAAAATACACTTTTGAATCTCACATTTGCATGTCCAAGTTTTCGTGTTATTTCTAATGATTACTTTTGCAGGATGCATGTGCGGTGAGTAATTTTGAAGATTATTGTTTGAATGATGGTAAATGTATTTCTAACAATTTTGAGCCAATTTGTCATTGTACATATCAATATGAGGGACGCAGATGTGCAAACAGTTAAATTTTATTAGCATTAATTTTCATGCACTGATACTAGTAAACATTTCTAATGAATGCTAAGTAATTAATTGTTGAATTTTTGCAGAGAAAGATTTGGACTTCAATGTTATGTTTAACGAGCAATCACAAAATCTGACATCCACATCATTTGATGGCAGCATATTGAAACAATTCACATTATGTTTCTGGATCAGAATAATATCCATGGATAATAATTCCTTTGCCTCTTTTCTTAATATCAATCAACAAGGGTATAAATTTTTG
Organism: Dirofilaria immitis; assembly: GCA_024305405.1. Taxonomy (NCBI): domain Eukaryota; kingdom Metazoa; phylum Nematoda; class Chromadorea; order Rhabditida; family Onchocercidae; genus Dirofilaria; species Dirofilaria immitis. The sequence goes on from JAKNDB010000110.1 coordinate 2,805,756, forward strand.
ATGATCATTTTATTCTCATCGGTGAACTAAGCTAATTCATTACTTGAAAGGCTAATTAATTTATGACAAAGCAAAACATATGTTAATATTTAATATGGTTAAGTGTAAACAAGACCATTTGATAACAATAATACTAGATGAAACATTTTGTAATAGATAAAACGAAGAGAATCAATAGTTGTGTATCGAAATTAGCTTGATTTAATGCACGATTGTATCTTATTGTATCGCATTTACCTTTCTATTATATGAATGTTTTTATTGGTTTATCTTGTTCTGTGCTCTATAAAGAATCAGTTTAGATTTGCAAAGAATATTCTATCAATAACAAAGAATGTAGTAAAATTTGGCAAGCATGTGGGATTAACAAATATGACAGAAAATCAATGGCAGCAAGTAAAAAAACTTTTATAAGATAAAGTGAACATCAGATCTCCTTAGCTTATTTTCAAACTATCGATTTAGAATATGACCATAATTTGAAATTCGTAATTCTTTCAGTTTTGCTTTCGTAGAAAGATGGATGGAACTACCGATTGGATAAGAAATGGCGAGATTGTTTGGGAAAGAAAATGGGATATATCACCGATCAACGGAAGTTTAAGAATTTTGTTGGGATCTGCACAATCATTTCAGGCAGAGATGAGTATGGTTCAGGTTTATTTTTACATCTCGTTCCTTTCAAAACAACATTTTGCCGTTTATAGGAATCGGTAATATCTTTTCATGGATAAGAAATTAAAATCAGAGGCATTAATAATTTTTGTACTATTATGTAAGAAAATTTTTATAGATTTTTGAATGTTATTGATTGTCATATCTGCTTTAAATTAGTTCTCATGTTGTGAAAAGAGCAAATTCGGCCAATCTGAGCTGTCTTCTAGATAGCATTCAAGAGAAATGAAGAAATTAGAAAATGATCTTCAATTTGATTTGACCTTTATAATAGTTCCATTGGTAAAATTACTTACACTGATCAATTTTTAGCTGTACAGTACAGTTGTTCGCAACAAACAAATAAATTATTCTATTCGCTACTGCAAACAATGGTTACAATCTATCATAGCAAGTAGTGAAATTCCTCTTATTGATTGGAATCAATTCACTGGTGTTAAACCTGGGAACCGTAATTTTCCAGGGATTTGTACGTTTTCCGAATGTTTGCTAAATCCACATCGCTGCAGTTTGGCTGCGGGTAACCTTTATTTTATCGTTTCATATGCAATCTATTAAGATGGTAATTTATTTCAATAAAAAATTTTTCCATAATGACCGACTGTCATCTCTGTCATGAATGCTAATACCAATTTCATCTAATTATTATGAAATGTTTACTTTAGATAAAGTTCCACCAAAGGTAATAAACTGCCCATCAAATATAAATATAACATCTAAGGATAGATTGACGATCGTAAATTGGTTCCCATCGAAATCAAATGAAATCTTTGCCGGTAACGATATTATCAATACATCATCAAATTACAATAGCGGCGATGTTTTTACTTGGTAAGTTACAAAACGTACCCATAACGAATATCATTCTAGAGTTTTCATTTAATATTCATATGCTCACAATTATTTACAAATATTCCATAATTAGTATTGTTGTCTTGATTGTCAAATAAATATTTAAGGATTAGATGTCAGTTCATAAATTTAATAGAAAACTAATACATGTTTGAACTATCCAAAATTTAAAAAATTTTGCAATAAACGATGAGATCAAAGTTGCTTTACAGGTAGAGATGATAACCATAAAAAAAAGACAATTTCTAACAGAATACTAATAATGTAGGGGTAAGTATCATATTGTGTACATTGCGCAAGATAAAGCTGGAAATATCGAAACTTGTCAATTTGATCTTGTCATAGCAACAATGAACTGCTCTAATCCTAAAAAACGGATGGCATTAATTTTACGATTAGGAATATTTACTCAGAAAACGTTCAAAAGGTGGCATTTGTTGAATGTGAAACGAATTATATGCCTATTCATTCGGTCACTGATTTCTATTTCTGCGATTTAATGGTCAGTCTTTCGATATTATTCCAATCAGGGAACATTAGAGCTGCTGAAAAGTTATGGAATCTGTAGTAATGAAATTAAATTTTACTCAAACTTGAGTCCTGAATTTATCAATTCTTTTATCAAGAAAAAATCTTGAAACTTATGGATTTTCAGCAAAATTTTGCTCTATTTTCTCTAATATAATTATCAGAGCACTCAATAAATAGCGATGGATTACTCTGATATTCCATTTTATAGGGTCAATGGACTCGGTGGCCTCATGGAATCAATTTTTATTTTCCAAGTTGTTTAGAGTATCAAGCTCCGCTGCAACAATTAAGTGGTTAATACTCTTTTCGTTTTAATGAAATTTGCATGATGCAAAAATGTGTTAAAGTAATCCTGCAAAACCAATCCAGGATGAAAAGTTAGCTCATAGGTTTTCTGTGCTTATTTCAGGTTTGGTGACTATAACAGCAAATTGTAGAAAATTGGAAGTATATAAAAAAATCTCACAGCTGTAATTTTGGTTGGTTTACAGCAACATTTTCTTGAAAAATGCTTGATTAGTAGTATTAAGTTGATCCATTATGTCACCCATATTTGAAAAGTTCTTGATTACTGTATTCTATTATTTTATTAATTCAATTTTTTTTTTAAATTTGTTAATTGAATTTTTGTTCGTAGTTTCAAGTAATATGCCAAGTTCACGTTAAGAGAACTTACAATTACTATAAATTTTACACTTATAGAAGCACATTTTTGAATTTTGAAAAAATAGAGTTTTTGAAGAAATCGTTGAATAGTTTATTTGAAATACTTTTGTTTTTATTTGTGAAAAACGCAAATCATTTCAGAATGCCAATAAACAGTTCAATCATTTTTGCACCACTCTAAACTGTAGCAATGAATTGAAAATCTGGTCAAATTCAAGTTGTAAAAATCGAGTATTGAGGCAATCAGCTAATCAAACAGCTGAAAGCATGTATCTTTATTTTCGATCTCTGCGAAGTTCGTTGCTTTCCAATTTTTTGTTATGACCAAAAGGAAAATGAAACTTATAGTCCGATATACCTTTCATAATTATTAAATACATAAATTTTGTATTTTTACGATTTCAGATTAATCTGTTTCTTTTTCTTTTTTTTTTAATGTAAGTATCAACATTGATATAAGTCATCTTCTTCCAATGCTGAAAGAATTTTTCGAATTTTCCACACTCAATTTGATAAATTCGGTAAATTGAGTACAGGAAATTATCCTACTATTCTTTATATTTCTGTGATTCTTAAACTGAAATAAAATCAAGAAAAACGAAAAAAATTATGTCCAAATATGACAATATGGTAGTCATTACACTTTTATTAATTTTCATTGTTCCTGTTTTGGAAAAACTTCATTCATACTGCCAGTGTATATTATATAGTTTACAAGTCTAAATAGAAGATGATGATCTCTGTCCAACAGGACTTCATTTTGTCTTGGCATTTCCACTTGTTCAAACAAATTAAATCAATTTTTAAGTACCACAATAAAGTCAATAGAATCTGTAATAACCGAGAATTTGAACAAAGTATTCGGCAACAACACTGGAAAGCCAAACACTTCATGGCAATGCCCTTCTAAAAATTATCCTATTCAAATTTTTGGACACGATACCCACTCTTGTGGTAGTATTTTTTTGTTTCTTCGTATTTTCCTTATCACAATCTTGTCAGAAAATGAAACGATTTCGTAACAACAATTTTTAATAATAAATAATTTCGTGAAAATTTTTAGTGAAATGTCCATCTGGTATGTATTGTCTAGACAATAAATGTATACCATGTCCAGAAAATACGTTTAAAAAAGCTCCGGTTGTAATCAATGCATTCCATGTCCGAATAATACAATAACTGGTCCAATAATCGATGACATCGGTTACCAAAGTATTTTTGATTGTTACAGTAAGCTTTTATTCTATTATTTCGAATTGCATCGATAAAAGATGATGAAAAGAAAGTTTGATCCAAAATATCTGATATCAAAAATAAGTCATAACGTATGAAGTTCTTGTACACTGAACGCTTTAAGTGAAAGTTGAATTTGACTTTTCGTTGTTAATAAGTTGGTATTTATAATCTGAATTTTAATTTAACTTTCCCATTAAGATGCTCATTATAATTTCAGCAAACTGTAGTGCTGGTCATTATTACAGCATTCAAGAAGGAGCTGCGTTAAATGTCCAAAGGGATGTATCAAGATCGACCAGGACAACTAAGATGTAATGCTTGTCCAGAATCTCGCAGCACACTGGAAAGAGTATTTCTATTTTGTCTTCTTTCTTTGCTCCAATTTCAAACTTTTTCTACTTTTTATATGTGCTAAATTCATATTCTATTCCAATGATAATGCTCAGGGTTCAGTGAATGTTTCAAATTGTACGGTTACCTGTGGTGCAGGTATGTCAATGAGTGAGCAATCTCAATGTGTCAAATGCGCAAAAGGAAATATCGGCAAGAAAATTCTGCGGAAGTTCGCTGTACTTCATGTCCTGATTACTTTACCACACCTGATAATGGAAGCGTTAATCAGAGCAATTGTACCGTGCTCAATTGTCCTCCAGGAACATACATTAATTTGTCATCGCCATCAGAATGTTTCTTTTGTCCTCGAAATCACTATCAAGTAATACAGTTTATGTTTTAGATGAATTTTCATGCTAACCGACCGTTTTAAAAATAAAGTAGAAACCCCCGTAATTTACATAAGAATGCATGGCCGAGTGAGTGAGTTAATTATGGCATACAGTAATGAGATATGAATTCATCAACAAAATTTGATCATTAAGTGTTCCGCAGGACAAAATGGGAAAGCATTGAGAATGGATGACTAATTCTTGGAGTTGAAATATGAAGAGCAAAAACATTAAATGTTTGTTTCAGGAAAAGTCAAATCAAACCGAATGTCGACCATGCGTGAAGCCTCTCATTACCCTGGCAATGGTATACTTATTTTTCATATTTTGCTCTTTCTTCTTCACATATTAAGCGAAACCAAACTATTCATACATATAATTTATCAATAACTTTTAAGTGATAATAAATTCTAAATAAATTTAACTTACAACTTTCATAACTTTGATTAAGTTTCTTTTTAATACACCAATATTTATTTAAAACATTTCTTGTGATGGTCCATTATTCAACATTTGCATGATTGATGTAGGTAGGCTCTTGGCCATTTAATTATTTTGACAGATTCAGAGAATGTGTGAGAAAAAATCGCCCATGTGATGAAATATATTCATTATTCATTCGTGTTTATCAATATGTATAAAAACTATAAAAACTATGACTTAATTTCATAAAGAAACTAGCCTTAGAGTCCTGTCAAATAGTGTTTCATAATGCTAATAATTTTGGCTAATGCAAATAAGCTAAAGTTACTAATGTTATGAAACATCATTATATAGGGTTGTAAGGCCAGTTTCCTACTGTATTCTAGTTAAATAAAAAAAAATAAACACTATCATATTTGCAGGGTTCTGTACACCCTCGACAATGTATGAAGCCTTTATTTTGGAATCCAGTGATTTCAGATGTTAATATTAGTAAAAATTTCAATTCCAGTTTACGGCCAGTTTTTGGATTTATTTGTTTTATCGGTGCTATCGCACTTCTTGCTCTATTTTACTTCCAAAGACAGAGGTTAAATCTTATTTTATAGAATTAATTATATTCCCTAAAATCAGTTAAAGATGATTAAGGTTTAATATCTAAGAATATTAAATAATTGACAGGAATACAGACGTGAAAGGCTTAGTTGTAATGATATTCAACTTGAATTTTCTCATATAAAATAAGCGAATAAAAGTTAATCTGACTAATGAATGCACAGTGTAATCATTAATTAATTGTATTAAATAAATGAATTTGATAAATGTCTCTCTCATTTCAATAATTTAAGGATACGAGCGTTATTTTGCAAGGTTAGAAGAACACAGTTAAAACACATTGCTACAACGAATTATTATCGTGATGCTTCTTTCACTTATCCAATCGTTACCATAACACCAACAAACATTATTGGTACACCAGACTTCGCCGAAGGCATAGTTTCAAAGAATCTTGAACCACGGGTAGCAGTTTTTGTAATAATTACTTTAGACTTTGCTTCACTTATGATATAATCCCTCAGTATTGAACATTAATTTACAAATTTAAAAAATATAAAATTTGTTAAATTAATTTTTTTAATAAATACGGCAAACTTATGCCGAAATATGCATGAATTGATGTCATAGCATTGCAGGAAATGGTAGAAATTTATCAAGAAATTTACGATGGACTACATAGCATGGCAGAGGGAACATCACGTATGCCAAACGATGAATTGGCTTCAAACCAGCACTCCGCATCTATCTCAAGAGTTCGTCTTGAAGTTGACACAACACTTAGGGCTGAGTTTTGTGGTGATCCGAAAGCGATAGGGATGGATTCATCCGGCTTCCCCATTGATTCAGCCGACTACGAACATGCCGATCAATGTAAATCGATGGACCTAGGAAATTTTGAAAATTCGCAAAGTTCAGCTTTCGAAGAAAATCAAACTTCAGGGTAAATAAAGATCAGTAATTTTAATAACTATTACATAACTGCGTGTGATTTTATCAAATTCGTTAACGCCTTTATTTAGTTTTCAACGACGATTTGGTGCATATCGAAACTGGAATCTACGAATACCCTTGGATGAGATGTATACAGAGCCCACTGAATATAAATTATTTCTCCCAGGAGCGAGTGATGTTTCCATCGAGGAAACAAGCGGCATTTTGCGAGATGAAAATAAGGATAGAGAAAATAAAGATGAAGAAAGCGATGATGAGGTCGGCACTATTAAAACTTAAGGATGATGAAGTAACGGAGCAGAAAGACTAAATTTTGTTTCAATTGTACATTTATATTAAATTACAATGCAAACTTTCAGGATTACTTTGGCTAATTATGCGGAATGCTATTTCATTATAAAATTCAACGTTTGAATTCAAAACAAATACTCTGCAGTGAAAACGAAGTATCAAATACAACGAAAATGTTGTACAACAAAATATAAATGATATCATGAAAAGCAGTGAAATCAATAATCCTATCTGTTAGTACAACATTTTTGTATTGCTTGCCATTCACATATATTTGTTATTTTCAATCGCATCAATGATCTTTTACTTTTTACATCAGCTCGGATCAATAATTATGTACAAATTACTTGTACCGATTGGAATGCATTACAATAACAACCTTATATACGAGAATTTGTGCAGGAGCAAATGCTGAAAAAAGTACAAATAAAAATCTGGAATAATTTAGGCTCTGTTTGAAGTTCTAAATAATGCGAGGGATAATTCTTTAGAAAAAGTCATTTTCATCGTCAAGATGACAATGGAAAATCAGCTTTTTCGATATAATCCAAATCAGTGTTTCACTAATTACTGTTTTACATCCCTGATGAAAATATAGTAGTCTATGTATCCATTGACCAGCCATTTAACTGCTTATGGATTTTAACTGATTCTCTTATCAGCGTACTTACTACGCTGCTTTTTCTTATTTTTCGCAAGTCATTGAAATCATTTTTTTGCGATTTTTAGAAAAGAAAGATCACTAACCCATTTTAGAATTTCCAGTATTTATTAATATCATCCTAGCGAAAATATGAGATACAAAAGATCTCTAAGAGAGAGAATTTAAATCACATAAATTCGTAATACAGAACCAGAATTCTTCTGGATGCGGTTTTAATTAAACGAACGGCACTGTCAGAGAAATTGATCATGATGAACTGATCTTCTCCTGAGCACAGCATTTGAAGCGAGATCGAGTACGGCCATCCATTTGATTTGTGCTTCTTCACTCTCCACAGTAACCATATATTGTCGTTGCATATGTTTTATGGTAAACGTATGCCGCTCATTACTCATCTTAACTTCACAGCCAGGAAGTGGAAGCATTGCAAGGGCACTCTCTGCCTATAAATATTTTGTAATATCATAAAGATCATCTTAATCGTTTCAGACTTCAATGCCAGAAATGGGAAGTTAAAAAGTATAAAGCATTCCAAACCATCCATCTTGACCTCATTAATTTATAAACTTCCCGATTTAGGAATTTGAAAGTTTAAGTATAATTTATTAAAGGTAAATAAGGAAAGAAACTCACATTGTCGGAAGCATATGAATATAAACAGAAGTCCTTACGCACAACGAAATACCTCTTTAACGGTTTGTTCAACAAACCGCGAAATTTAACGTTACTAGCATAGAGTATTTCGCCTTCATTAGCTCCTAACGACAGCGGATTTATTCGTGTTCTCAGATGGCTTTCCTTTGTTTGAGAGTACTCCTTAAAATTCATGATGATTGGAATCAAGCAACTCTTTTAGTTCGTCTGAGCATTGAATGTAGTGATAACAAGCTGATTCGCCTCCGAGACTGTCTATTTTAATTTCGCATTTATAATTAAATATAGCCGTGATCTAAGCAGTTTTGGAGATCTTCAGTTTATAGGTTTTTATAAGTCAAGCTGGATTAAAATTTAATCTGAACTCTGATAAAGATGAAGTTATCTTCAGAAGCATTTACTTAATACTTTCTCAAATATTATATAATCACGTCATATTAGTTTCTTCAAATGAAAATTTTCGTTTATGCAACTTACGCGCTTTCGCAGGCAAATATCACAAATACGCATGTTTTTATCTTCGCTGCGTAACTTTCCGAAACATTTTTTACAGAACCGATGCGCGCAATGAACACATGCAATACCTTTCGAGATGAATGAGAATTCGGCGTCACATTTCGCGCAAGAACGATTTTCAGACCGCGGTGATGTGAGATTCGCTATCTGTAAAAATATCCTTGATTTTCTTGAAAAATACTTACGAGTCTAGAAGTACGCTCTTATCAATTATTGAGATTACATAATAAAAACATCAATCTATATTTCCTATTTATATTAGATGCTGCAAATAAATCAGCAGTGTTGGATACCGGCGGACTGAATGATTTCTTGCGAGATAAACTTTCACTGATAACATTCCACACTGCATCAATCCAATCACTTTTTCTTTGCTATTTTCGGTCATCAATTCTACACAGCTGCAAGATAGCAATAATCAAAGTCATGAAGAAACAATAAAGACGTCAGTAAAATTATGACTGAAGAAATCTGGGCTAGAAAAATTTACCGAGAAGGACCAGTCGGCGAATCAGAACCGCGCATGTAGAAGGAATTTTCACGTTCAAGATTATCACCTTCACAAATCTGAAAATAATTTACTCAAGCTTTAAAAAAGCACGTCCCATCATAACTATTATTTCCAAAATTGGAAATATTTTTTTTTCATTTCCAAAATTTTATTTCCAAAAACTATTATTTCCCAAATTTAAATTATTTATCCTCATCTGTAATACCATTTCCGATGGGCAAATAAGATTTCTGCTCTAACTTTACGGAAAGAGCAAATATAATTACCTTTTTTAGGTGAGATCTTTATGCATTTCATGCGCAAAAAAAAAAACAACTTAATATGAAGCTATTATACTTACTATTCGATACGACAGAACTACTTGTCATTTACTTGTTACGTAACTCGCTAACCTAAGTCTGGAATAATATTTCATAGGTATTTAAAACATACTATAATCAATCATTAAGCAATTTATTGTCAGTTTATCAAACGATTGGTGGAAATGAATATTTTTAAACATTTAAAGAAAATGGCAATAAAACAGACCTGTGCTAATGTCGCATCAAATATTGCCCGAACTTTAAGTTTAGAAAAACCAGGTAATGTCCTTTCCGAAGCAGAAGTAATAAATCATTGAAAAGAAACAAATGCCTTTCTTCAGTTTTTTCCGATGACGACAATATCTTCAAAATAATAGTTTATATCCCTTCCTGAATAGCACCATCTTTGATTCATGTATTGTATTTGAATATGTATATAAGTCTTTCGTTTGCAATAAAATTTCAAATTTTTTTGCAAAGGATTTAAAAAGAAATAAAAATGGTCATAAATATGTGATTTGTAGTTCCCGCATACAATTATAAATGACGGAATATGTCAAATTCACCTTTTAAGAGCATCACGAAATTGCTTACCTTCATCACCTTTCCTTACGGATTAATTCACGACCCGGTGATACCAAAGATACTGCATTGCCTAATTGCTCTTGAACTTCTAGAACGTTTTTATAACGATCCTAAAAGTAAGTATCATTAATTTTAAATTCCTAATTAAATTATTCCGGTATATGGATGCAGCCATCATTACACACACCAATTTCCGCATCATTTCGTTTGCATGACTTGCGGCATCGAGCACCAATTCCAGAGCAGCTTCCGTATCATCGTAATCAACATCTGAAGGATCCAGATGCTTCTTGTATTCCTTAAAAAGAAAAGGTATTTTATAAAATAATTATTCATATGCGAAAAAATTATTCATATTCATATAAAGATCTGCTGGCCAATCAAGATCTAACTTTGTAAAAAGCCAAAGCTAACTAGAGCATAAACTTTGAATACTGGAACAAATAATTTGAAAACCTTTTACCTGTAATAATAATTGATATCGCATGACACGTTGTACTGGACATATCAAATGTGAAACCAGAGGTAGATTTTCACATTCCGGTTTTGTCTAAAAGAAGTGAATCTTATAGATCTTTTTTGCAATTCGATTTTTTGAAAATCAGAGGTACGAAGAATAATAAGAGCTTGCATTTGAAATTAATATCTTGCGGGCAGATCTTTTAAAACGAGAACCTCAATTTCATGAACAATTTGTGCAAAACGTCGCTTCTTCCTCAAACATTCATCGAAGACTTTAGTCGCTCGTTTATAATTATTTGTGTATTCAGAATACATCTTCAAGAATGGGGCACGTTTTCGAAGAACATCACTGATTCTTAAAAACATAAATATTCATGTAGAATCTATAAGGGACATTGTTTCACTAAATCACAAGTCCTCCTTCAAGCAATCCGTGACCTCAAAACATTTACCTGAAATATTTGGTAAAATTAAATCGCAAATAATACTTTCATGAAATAAATGCAATGATAATAAATAATAGAATTGTTTCACACCTATGCGTAGTATGCCAATCCCGCGAACTTTCCATCAATGCAGGTAATAAATGGGTATTGTGAAACTGATGCAAACTGGATATATTTGCAAATAACTGTGTTATTCTATCTCTTTCCAGGATTTTCTCTTCATCAACTTTCTTCCGGAATGTCTGCAAAAAGATTAGAAAGTGAATCTTATATAAGCACTTCTTGTTGTATTACATTTACTTATCCCTTGATCAAATGGAAAAAATATAATAACGAAACTTAAATTATACTTCATCAAGTAAGCGAAGTTTGTCAACATATCGTTGTTCCGAATCAACTAATTCTTTGGCAGCAAGCCATGCTTTTTCGGTACGTTTTTGATTTTTTCTTTCATTGCTGGTATCCGATTCAAACTTCCTCCTGAGATCATCACCGATTGTGTGTCTGGGATTTCTGAGATTTGCGACTGCGTATCTGTGATAATATCATCGCTTATATCATCAGCTTCTTCTTCCGAAAGATCATCCCCAGAGTATCACGTAATTTCACTCTGAAACCGCCATCCGGACCTGGAATAAAATGAAACTGTTAATTATATTATAAAGAATAATTAGGCATGAAATAAAGAGTAGCTCGCATAATAGGAGATCCTGTGAACCTTCAAAAATTTATTTCAAAATGAAATTTAATTTCTACATTATGCACAAATAATACATACCCTTATATTCCATAAAAGCTCTGAATTTACTCTTTGATTCTTGCTTCACGCCATTTATGTACATTTCTGTGTTTTGAAAAACGCGTACTAAATTGAGGAACTTTATCAAGAAAGAGAAATGATTTTTGAATAGTAATAAAATGATTTTTAGTATTGCAGTTCTATTTTATGCATTAAATTAGAATTGTTGCTCGAAAAACGAAGGGTCTGGATTTTTTCCTAAATTTTCAATGAAATATTCATTTTTGTCTCAAAGATACGTTTCTTCCAATTGATTTTAATTTAAATTCAAATAAATTATAATCTTTCAGCATAGTTAAAAATTTTTAAGGAAATCAATAAAAGTTTCGATATAAATGGATAAAACATTTGAATCTAAGATTTTCTCACATAAACTACGGAAGCACTGTACACTTGTTAATGAAGGAAAACTATTCTTTCATAACCCTGCTCGAAAATTCTGAATAATAATATGCAAGCAATCAAAAGATTAATCCATGAGCAATATTCAATTAAGTTAACCTGTAAGCCCTGGAAGATCGCATTCGTGTTGTTGTGCTACCATCCGGATTAACAATCGTTTCAACTTCGGTTTGTGGTGTATCCAAAAGTGATGAACTTGTTCTCATCTCCGAAAACAATTCGGGAAACATATTTATAAGCTGATCTTTCTGTTCATTTAACATGCTAAGAAATTTTTCCTGTGTCTTTTGCAATACGGCACTAATTCCTGAATCCTGAAAACCCAACTTTTACTTCGTCATATTTTTCAACCACAACCTTTGAAAAAAAATTCATAACATAAATTTATATTTTCTTCTTGCTAATACCTCAGAATTAGAAAAATCCATAACAGCTTTAGATCTATCCACAAGGACTATTGGCTGCCGGAAACCGTCGATATCACCAAATAGTCGTTCGGTTTTTCCTCAATTAAAGCTTCCCGACCTAAAAATACAATGCTCAAAACTAAGGAAACTAAAAAGCATTCTCATTTCATCCAGTTTTTATCAAAACTGGCGCTAGTTATTAAGTCCAATACTGAACCGCTAAAAAAATAAGCGGCTCATCCAATTTGTGCTTACCATTTGCAATTTCGGTTTTTCTGGTACTTTGATTACATTCAATTTTCAACTTTCTTCGACAAGTTTTTGTCATCTCTTCCTGACCATCTGCAGAGAGGATATGATATTCGGTGACGTGTACCTTGCAGCCATCCGTTTCGTCGACTTCGTCAAACTGCAAACAGTCTGAAATTATCAGAAGCCGCCCAAACGTATCAGTCAACTCTCAAAATTCACTGAATACTACCCAATAAACATGCGACAATATAAAAGAAACCTCTTTTACATCGAGCAGAGTTCCACCCTTTAAATCTATGGTAGCAGGTGGAGATAATTTTTGAATGAGTGATTCATCTGGAGTGGTAGCCATTATTTCATTAGGTTAAGCAGCGACAGGTAGGGCTGGCTGCTTGATTAAATGTCACCTCTTCTTCCTGCAAATGTATCTTTCAGCTTGATAATCCATCAGTTCTTCTAGCTGTTTATTTCTCCGATGTTCTTATTCTCAAAAATTGCTCTCTTTTCTCTTCTAATTCTACAAAGAAAAGAACGACGTCTGTGAATCGTCTTGCTGGACAAATCGTACGAAACAAATTTCACTTCACAAATACGATGACCTCAAAAGGAACAATACTGGAAGATCTTTCACTTTTCCCATTCTTATAAGCTAAAGATTTAATTCTGCGAACTAGAAAATTAGTTTTACAATTTAATTTTATGAATTAAAGATTTAATTAATTATGAATTAAAAATCGTAGAGCGGAAAAGATTCGTCGAATATTCGAATAATATACAAAGTTGTTGAATATATTTAAAAATATCCAACTTCCAGATGACTTCACAGCAATTTTTCCATTCGCACTCCAATCGGAAAGGTATAGGGGACGTCTCGTGATGCCATGAGAAGCGAAATGTGGGTAAACAAGTGAAAAATTACATATTGTTAAATATGGCAATAAATAGACGACATAGGGAAAAGCACTCAGAATCCGCTGCAACTGAAACATCAAAGTTAGAAATACTACGGTACTGCTTGAAAATGATACCTTTTTTATATTCTTTTTGTATCTTTTCAATGTTAAATATTGATTGCATGCTATCTGCGATCTCGGGGTATATCCCTGAATAAGTGAAATCGAAGTGAAATCAGGACTGAGGAATTAAAATAGTAAAGAATTGTTTGCTGACAATAAAAGTAGTAAATGCATTTTGATCCTAACAAATTTTATCAAGTGAATATGATATATTTTAAATTAAATGTAATAATTTTAAGCATTTTTAATGCACTTCGATATAAATGAGTTAGAATTGGTTGTGAATTTATCGTTTGTTGAAAAGTTTCGAGATTCAATCTACAGTTCGTATATTGAAGTGAAATTATTCTCTCCAAATGAGTATCATATTGAGGGAAATATGATAAAAATTCTAATTTAGAAGTGATAAATAATGAAAGCAGAAATCCCATGGAACTAAACATATCAATCAATGGAACAATCAGCCAAACAATTATTTCGCTCATGACAAGAAAAGTTATGTCAGACGATGCACTACGATGATGGATACGATGGTGCACAGGGAAAAACATCACTGTCGCTCTTCCTCTTCTACCATCATCACCACCATCGCCATCATCATCACCATCACTATCAACAACAACAATAACACTTAGAACATTTTCAAATATTTGTTGAGCTCTGACAAATTTCATTTCATGTATTCATGTTTGCCGTTCACATATGATCACCAAACCTATCTTCACATGCTATTCTGCTTCCTCTCTTTCCTACTTATCACATCCAGTTCTATTCTATTTTCTTCTATTTCAGTTCTCCAACAGCACAACATGTGGTCCAACATTGCTTATATCATCGATTGAAGTAAGTGATAGTATGGTATACAGCAGCCGGTATTCTAGAAATCAAATCAAAATGATGATTCGAATCCGAATCAGCAACGGTTATTGCCGGATCAGTTGATGATACTAGCAACAGTTTATCATTCAGTAAAATTATCCGTGAAAATAAAATTGAGAATGCTACAGTGTTTAACTGCATAAACATATGTGTTTAAAAATATGGCAACTGTAATTAATGTCCGTCTGATGTTAATCAGATAACAAAACATATTGCCATATTTCATTTTCTTTTTTTTTTTTTTTTTTTTCTCTTTCCATCAAATGATAAAAATTCGCATACTTTCTACTAAATTCATAAATATCACTAAAAATGGTTAATGTAAAATGAATCTATCAATAAAACTAAAAATAAATAAAAATTTTTGCAGAGAAAACATAAGACCAACATCGCTTATTTTTAATCCCATTAACTTCTAAGAATCAATTCATCTATTCAAATAACAGACGTAAATTGCACGTTACAGCAAAATTTAATATGCATAGAAAAATCTCTGAATGCACGAATGTACTTACAAACATAAACATATTTCTGTGTGTGTATGTGTATGTGTATGTGTGTATGTGTGTATGTTGTGTATATATGTATGTATATGTAGGAATAAATCATTTTTATATTCAAAAGATATGATAAAAAATTAAGTAGAATAATAAATAAGCATAATTAGAATGAATGAGTGATCCGTTGCACTGATATGAATAAATATGAATCATTGTTTATTAAAGGCGATGAATTAGCGGTGATTTGTTATCAAGCAACATTGAAGATAAAAGAGAAACCGGAAACGGATCAACAACACATGAATCTTTGTTATCTTATTTCCCTAGGGAATAACTACTATCGCTAACCAAAGCATGAAGGATTAACTATGAAACATATGCAAAACTATTTGAAAACTTTTCGAAATTGAAAACTGTTCACTATTTGAAATGTTTCATCTAAATCTTTCAAATATTGCCGATATTTAAGACATACCCATTATATATCCATATACATATACATATACATATACATATACATATACATATACATATACATATACATATACATATACATATATATATATATATATATATATATATATGTCTGAAATGGTTATAATCGAGTTGAAATATCCTGCAATGGAAATATTTCGTAAAATTTCCTTTTGAAAGACATAGCTTATAATCAATCAAAAAGGAAAGATTGCAAATAAACCAATGACCAATGGCCTAGTATTTAAAAGACTTTGATGTTTCACTTTAAACGATAAAAGAGATAAAAAAAAAAAAATGGCAGCAAAATTGGAAGTGAAACAAATCAAAGTCAACTACAATCTTGTTTAACTTTTATTTGCCCAACGAGAATTAAGATTGAAAAGTGATTGGTAAACAAACGGAAAAAAGAGAATAAATTATATTGACGATAAATTTATTGAATGATGAAATGAATTTTTGAAAACAAATACCATTTACTGGTTTATTGGTGGAAGAATGGATGAAAAAGGCTAACAGATAGGAGCAATCTATCAGTGATAAGAAAACGAAATATATTAAAGAGAGCAATGAACCACAAACACCTACACATACATCATACACATACATCATACACATACATCATACACATACATCATACACATACACCATACCACATACACCATACACATACACCATACACATACACATACACATACATATACATATACATATACACCTATACATTACACATATACATACACAAATACATACAAATATACATACAAATATACATACACATAAAACATACACATACATACAAACTAAACGGTTCTACTGAAAAGCAAAGAGGCACAACTAACTACCCTCAATGAGCATGACTCAACGATTGCTTGCTATATGAATGAATATGACTGTCAGTGCATGTCAGTTTATGTCTGTGTAAGTCTGTGTATGTCTTGAATTGTACTAGAATGATTATTATGCAAACAAGCTGTTTCCTCTTATTTTCTTTCCTATGCAAATAGGTTCAACCTTATCAGTTCTTATAAACAGTTTTTTTTGTTTTTGCCATGGAATCAAGCAGATTCGTTATTATGAGACTTGGAGAAATATCAGGTAATGATAACAGGTGAGATGAAAAAGAAAGATATAAAGGTGAGAAGGAAACGAATAAAAGATAACAATTTGCAAATTTTAAATGTGTAAGTTCAAGAAGTTTACTAGTAGTGAGAAAAATAAAAATCGATAGAGTAGAATGAAAATCAATAAATTTTAGTTTGAACTTTATATTTCAACCATTATGATTAATCCATCTGTTCAAATATATTTAAATCATTTGATTTTGATTCATCAATAGCATCTATTATTCATGGCAAATAAAAGGTTAATTATAGTTCATCAAAGTTCATATTTATCAATTAGAACTTTTTTTTTTTGGAGGGTAATATTTTACTGTATACTGCTATATATATATATAAATATATATATATATATATACATATATATATATGTATGTATAATATATAGCATATATATTAGAATAACCAAATAAGAAATGTCGAGAGGTCAGGAAGATAAAGATTGATCCATGAGAACGGTTGACTTAGCATCCAATGACATTTGCCATTTTCCATAGGGATTCATAGAATATTTTATAAATCTCGTTAATAATTTAGTATCATAAATTTGAATAAATTTGTTTGGAAAATATTAGATGATAAATATTTAAGATAGGATGAATTCAATCTTTCATCAGGGAAAAAAAAAAACTGGCGTAAACTTAAGCATCAAATGGTTTTTGCTTCATAAGTGGATTGGAGTGCTTCTCTGAATTGTACCAATATAATGAACTTGGGAACACTATGCTTGTTCAGTCTTTCAACTGCACTTATGCTAAGCTTGGCCATTGCTAATAGCAAATAACAGCTGAGATTATATCGGAACAATTACGTCTAAAACTGATGATGAAATAAGTGGAAGAAATAAAACGGAAACAAGGACACGTGGGAGGAGAAGGAAAGATGATGTAAATGTGAACAAAGATGCTCAGATAGGAAGATAAAAGCGAAGAAGGAAATGAAAAAGATATGTCGAAAGGACGAGAATAATTGTTCAAGCGAGAATTTATTTATTCAGAAGATTTTATCACGTTTTGTGACATTTATAGTAGCATGAAATGAGAAATAAAACAGTGGGAAGAAAGTCAGTGAAGCTTAAAATATTTGAGGAAAATTTGAATTCTCATGGCAATTCGTTGTTTACTATGCAACTTATAAGTTTTTCGTTTTATATTGAAGCGAAAACGAGATTGTATGGATAAAGAAGTTTTTGTATTTCGAAAATCAATGAAATGTATTTGAAAAATTAATGAGTTTTCATAATCATCTTATATCATATTAATGATTAAAATAATTTTTATCTGATATAATTACAGTAGATTAGAGTTGAATATGATCCCTGAGAATTTGGCCATTTCATAGTCATGAAAATGAAAAAGAGGAAGCAAAATAGCAAAATACTAAATGAATCTTAATTTGAAAAAGCGTTCCAATTTATTGTTCCATTTTCGGCTAGTACAGCGATCACTTTATGATAATACAGTAAAAACGTTTTATAAAATAGAATAAAATCAAAAAGACATAACTCAGTCGAATTATTGAATATTGCAGAAACGTACTGTAAATGCTGTAAGATAGATAATTGATGCTCCCAGATGGTGCCAAATGCCTTAATTAATAAAACGGCGAAAGCTGTTTTGATATTGTTGCAATAACTTAAGGATGGAAGATTTCCATATTGCAGCATCGCGATGTAGGAAAATAAAAATAAAATTTTATATCTTGCATAGTCGCATTTATTTGTGTTGATTTCGAGACTCTTGGGTGGAGTGTCAAATGATCTAGGCAGTTAGGATTTATTTTCATCTTAAAACGCCGATTAGCAGTACGTCTAAAAATATTTATTGGATATCATAATTTCAACTGTAATAATGATTATAAATAAATAACATTTTTTTCTTCAAATTATTTTTTTGAAATTTCGCTTCGTTTTTTCATTTGTATTTCATTCGAGTAGTAAAGAAGCTAAGCAAATGGTATAAATCTTTTTCAATTTACATCAATAGTTACATTACTACTAAGGTATAAGAGTCAAAAATGATCTGGTGAAGTCAAAAATTTTATTTAAAAGCATATAGATCAAGAGATGAGAATTGAGAATTAAAGAAATTACTGATAATTTGAGGAATAAATCGATCACTGAAACGATTGGCATTCCAATTGTTTGGCTGACTTGATAAAGGAATTCAATGAAAGGGCTTTGATGATGATTGGTACGCTGTTGATGGGATCATAGAATATACATCCTCTCTCACTTCATCTCCCGTTCTCTTGACAGATCACCTAGTTAATTGCTGCAATTTTGCATTAAGCAAATATCTTCTTAAAATCGACATGCGGTTCTTTGGAAGCGCATTATTGAGCTAAGTTATATTAGCAAATTATTAATGGGTTTATTTTCAGAATTTTTGAATATTTCCATTTCAGTTGAAAATAATCTTAAAATTCATTGATTAGAAACAAGAGGATGACGATTACAGTAACAATTTTACTTTTTTTTTTTTTCTAAATCGAATCATTTTTTTCTAATGTATTCCCTGAGATTTTTAAAAAAATATTTTGATTTCGATCCTTGAAAAATTCCTGTTGTCGTCATTTTTCTTCCTCAACATTTTAACATTCATCATTCTTCTACGTCTTTTAGAAATTCAGAAAAAATCTCTTTAAGCATTCTTGAGAATTTCTAAAGTTCTCCATACATTTATGTTTTAGCACTTTAAATATTTATAATTTTGAACAAAATAGTTTCACAGTTAGTTGAAAGCTGATGCAATGCCTAAACTTCTGAACCTAATATGCTTATTTTGAAAGTTATGTTTTAATCTTTTAGAAAATTTCGAAGAATTTAAACTGAAAAAAATTTGCTTTTAAGAGATTCAATGACCAGATCAGATATTTGTCGTTTTCAAGGCTTAATTCCATCCATCATCCATGTAACTGTTGTTTTACGTCATAGTTTAGCCTATTTTCATATTATTTAAAATTTACGATGGTACTATATTGCAACTTTAATCTCAGTACCAGAAAAGGAAATTCCTTGAATTAATATAGTATCACAATTGACATGAAACGAAAGAAGATGAAGTAATCCAAAAATGAATCTATCATGTCATGAAATTTGGAATAAAAATGTATAGCATGATGGATAGTCGAATTTAGAAAATTATTCTAATTTCCAAATGATTACATCCTTTCTTGCCATTTAATTGCCTTCTTGTACCATATCAGGCAAAATGAATCACTGTCAATTGAACCAAAATCGAGTAATTTAAAACATTCTATTTAAAATGAAAACATGAGAATCCTGGTCTGAATCCATCAAATTGAGAAAATATAATAAAAGATTTTCGGTCTCTGCAATAATGCAATCAGATAATGAGATGCTTTCAAAATGAAGCATTTGATATATCTTGCTTGATATAAAACAAATGATGATATCATTGATATAATTATAAAAACATGATGAAACTAAGTAATTTTTGAAATTGAAAAAAAAAAAGTTCTACAGAGAATTCTTGACATCCTGATGTTTGCCTCTAGAATAGAAGTAAATACATAAATTGATGTTATTTTTGCAACTTCGAGAAATTTTGTAAGGCTGGAAGAATAGCAAGTGATGCAATATAGAAAAAAAAAAAAAAACATACAAAATGACCTTTTGTTTCGAGCAGCTGACTCGTCAGTCACATGTCGGAACTGATGTGCGATTCGGTAAAACTAAACTTACTCGACATTTTCCTTTTAATTTTTGGTTGAGACTTTTCAAAATGAGAAACCCAAACGAGCATATAACAGATGCATATTTTCCCGGATTTTTTTTTTTTTTTTGTAAATAAAAACTGATTTTGCTAAAGAGAAAGCCTAAAAGGATAAATTAGTTATAATTGGAATTAACTATTCTGTGCTATTTATTTCAACTTTTTGGCTTGAGAGAATTATTATGAATATTCTGCAAACAATCAAATAACTAATTCATCATATTCTATTCATATTTATTGTACATGAAACTATTCATAAAGATTCTGTATCCTCTTCATATTTATTGTACATGAAACTATTCAAAAAGATTCTGTATCCTCTAATTCCTTTCCAATCTCGACAACTGAAGTACACATTATGATATTGAGAGCATTTATATGTGTAAATAGTTTGTAACGGCAAACAATAAATTTTAGTTCCTCAAAAAAGCAGTTAGTTGTAAGATGAGATTAAATAAAAATGTAAAAATACACTAACTTCTAAACCATTTTCTCTTTTTCTTACTAAAATTTGTTCCTCGAAAAAGATGAACTGTACCATATAAAACACTTCGTTGGAATCTTTCAGAAACTTCTCTCTTCCGAATGATTGAAGAAGGAGGAAGAAGTCAACGAATAATATCACGATGTATACATTTAATTTCCTCATTCATTCAATTACTCAATCATATTTCAATATTCAACAATTTATTTTTTTTTTTAATGAAAGAATAAAATTTGTTAAGCAAAGATATTCATCATATCTCTTCGATGTATTATGCAATTGATTATGCATTATCATTAGCAATGATTAAATTGACAATGAAGAATTAAATTAAATCGCTGGAATAATAGGCCGTTCATAGTAAAGCAGAAATTTCTTAATCATACCGCTGTTACATCTCTATGGATCATATTGAACAGCAAGATGTTTAATGTTCATGCATTAATTATCATGATAATCAATTTCTTATAAAACAAAGTATTTGTTTGACAATTAAAGACTAAATATGAAATGTTTTTGATAGAAATTTGACCAAAACGATTGGATTCTCTTTTTTCTTTAAGTAAATAGATGTTGTTTATCATAATAAATAAACAGATAAGATCGCTGATGCTGCAATACTTAACAAAGAAATTTATTAGAATTGATAGCATCACAAAAGTGATGCAAACAAATATTTTTGGAAGTTGAATTGAAGCATCAGACTTTGTTTAAATATCATATTAAATATCCGATTGAAATCTGCTTCAATTGGAAACTATACTTTTCAATTTTTTTGTTTTTTGATAAGAAATTTTTATTGCAATATTTTATTCAAAAAAAAAAGAAAAAAAGAACTGGGAAACAATTGGGATTCTGAGCCATTTGTAGGAGACTGATACTTTATTGGGATTGATATCTGATTGCAATTAATGCTCAAACAGAGGACACATTTTCTGATAGTGTTCGGGCCAATTCTGATATTAAAATATCCAACAAAATTCTGGATATTTTCATTTTTGAAAAATTTCTTTAAAACAGACATCTGGATTTAGTCCTTCATGTTCTCGTTAAAAGGCATTGTAGCGGACTAAAGTAGCAATTCAATGGATAGGATTTATTTCGTGTTGATCGTCGAACACGTAATAGAAATCCATTTTCTCCATTGTGGGAATGCGTAAGATAATTGTAAAACATTCCAATCCTGTAATGAAATCAGTAAGTTTATAATAGAATATTAATGATATTACTAATGGGAAATATAATATAAGGGAATGAACATAAGGGAAAGAAATTAGAATTCATTTATTGTGGTTTCGCATTCGAATGTGGAAAGATAATATCATTGTTGATAAAAAAAAAGGAAAGAAAATTCAGAAACAAAATTATATCTTATCTTTTGATTAGATCGACATTTTCTATTGATAACAGCAAACTTCCAGTATATGCAGTACTAAAGAAAAACTTTAAAATTTGAATTTATTGATTCGCATAGAAAAATTAATCAGTGCTAATCAACAATAGCTTCGAAATAAAATTAGGGAAAAAAAATGAAAAGTTTAAGACTATTTTTTATTTGGAAAATTTTCCGAAGAAAAATTATTGTTATATAAATGATATAAGTGGCATCTCTACTAATTAAGACTTGTATGGAGAGATAACAAAAATAGGAAAAACTTTAATTTCCTTAATCAATTAATCATACTTCCATTTCAATTCTTAATAATACATTGATGAAAAAACGAAAAAAATAGAGCAGATAGCTAATTATTATCGATAGTAAGTGATAAGAAATATTATCAGAAATATTGTTTAATCATGTCAAATTGGTAACCTTGGAATGAAATATGATGATGCAGCTGTTTCTTCAAATGTCCACAATGATGAAACATTTGCAAGTAGTGCTGTAACTATAATTAATCGCCAGTAATCTTTCATTATCTCTTCCAAAATTCAATGATAATTTGAAGATTTAATAGCCACAAGTAAATGTACACTGAACAGCTCAATTTTCGGTCATTCTTTTTGTATTTATAGAAGAAAAAAAAAAGGACAAAAGCAAGTACTAGAATGGACAAGTAAATTTAACAAATTGAAATCTAGAGATGATGTTTGATTTCTGTAGCAATTTTTCGAGAGTAGTGAATTTGTCCTTTTTACAAAAAAATAAAAAGAACAAGATATACTTGATGTAAAGTGGATAAATGCAGTCATTTTGCTGTTTAGCTTCAGAACTGCACTCCTCGAATTAATTTCATATATGTACTGATTTAATCAATCATTATAGTAACAAATTATTGCTATGAAATGGATGTCATCTCTTCATTTTCATTTCTTTATTTTTTTTTTCAGTTCAAGATTTTGGAAATAATCATTAATGAAGATCTGTTAGAAAGTTTCATGCAATCATACTTAACACACATTGTTATGATGCACATCTGAATTTGTACACAACCTGTTTTGCATAATATTTGTCGCCAATTCGTTAAGCAAACAAGCGCCATCATATATTACTGCTTTATTCACTATTTTTGCCATCACCAACTTACTTGTTTTTTTTTTGGTTGTTCTATCCCAAAATCTATCCAACATTTTTATGGCACATTCACCTCTATATTATTCCCTTTCTTAAAATAAAGACCTTCAAAAATTATATTCTGCTTCAAGCAAAATGATGAATCAGAATATCATTGTTTTAAATTACTTCACGATGATAATTTGTTACCAGATGTATTTCAACAGTATCTCATTCATTTCATTGATCGAATAAACAAGATATAATTTCGTCCAATGCATGCACACTTTTAGAATATT
This sequence comes from Dirofilaria immitis, assembly GCA_024305405.1. NCBI lineage: Eukaryota > Metazoa > Nematoda > Chromadorea > Rhabditida > Onchocercidae > Dirofilaria > Dirofilaria immitis. Next base: position 2,829,668 of record JAKNDB010000110.1, read on the forward strand.
CATAACAAAGCGTTTAGAATCAAAAATTTCATTGAGCTCAAATATTTTTGCTTTTGATTGCTTTTTCTTGAAATCAGATATCATAGAATTTGCTAGAAACGTTTATTAGTTTGTTTTACTGATCGAATCTGACATTGATAAGGAAATATTTTATCAAACATTTTTGAATAGACAGTTCAAATTTTCATATTTTGGAAAATTTCTTAAACTTTTGCTATTTGATTATTGCGTTAAAATTAAATATATTCTACCTGAGTACTTATATGAAATATATATCATTTGTATTATTTAATAATAACAATAACGACGAAATAACAATTGTTTCATATTTTGATTATTACTTGATCAGTTTCTTGAAAACATTTTTTAAAGAGAATTGTGAAATTTTTTTGAGCCACCTATATTATTTAATTCTTCCATTGGCGTACCCCATTTACTGTTCAATTCATTTAACTGATCCGGAATATAGTTTCGTTCTATTTCAAAATGTGGTCGTTCGCTAGAAATAAATAATATATCACAGCAATTATAAATAATTATTTTGTCAACAAAAAATATGCAAATTACTTGAAGCATAAAATTTAAAAATTATATCCAATTATTAAAATAATGAAAATTATTTTAATAATTTTCAATGGCTTTATACCTTAAAATACGTATTTGTAATTTTAATAATTGTCGTTTCAACGCATTTTGTACTTCACCATTCAAAAAGCAATACAATACAGCAATAAATATGCCCTTAAAAATATAAATTTTTGTTAAATTAAAAATTTGAAAAATATATTCAAATATTTTGTTGAATTCATGAAGACATGAAAAAATGTTAATAATCAAAGTTTTGATGAAATTTATTTTTAAATCTAAATTGATTTTAATATGAATTTTGAATGAATATCTTGATAGTATAATTACTTTCAATCATATTATTAATCAAATAAGTTATTTGAAAAGCAACCTGAGAATGTTGTAAAATAGCAGAGCCAAGCATATAGACACTACTAGGTTGTGATGGCTCATAGAATAAGGGTATATTTGAAACACCTAGAAGTGGTACCAGTAAAAGTGTCGATTTTACCGTTCTCCTGAAATGAATATTAAAAAATTGGCATCTACAAGGTTTCTTCAAGTTATCAATATCAATCAAAAATACTTCATCTGTTCCAATAAAACAAATTCGATTTTTGATTAAACATCATTAAGACTAAATAGTACTCAAAAAGAACGGCGAATTATATTACTCCTATGAGAAAACAAGTGACGATAAACATCGAGAGTAATCAACTAATATTCAAAATGAAAAAAGGTATGGTTCGAGAAATCCTATGGAAATGATTTCAAGCAAAATTCGTAAAATCCAAATAAACATTGGACCAAATTTCACAAGGTACCGGAATATTAGTTATACAAAGAATAACCATATTTTCTTCGATTCAGCAGTATTTTCAGCCTGCAGCTTTTGTACTAATATAATAGCGATACCCAACAGGAATAATAAATTCAACTGAAAAGAAATGAATAAAAATAAACAAAAGATAAATTGAGCCGAAATGATTATGGAATGCTTAAATGATAATTTATTACAATTGTAACTTAAAAGTATGCTACTATAAACAATCAAAATAATTCAGTTGCAAATGTCGGAGGAAGGACGAACAATTAAAGCCAATCCCATTGTTGCAGATAATATCCAAAGATGAGCGCCTTGTGCATATGGCAACCAACAAAATGAATTTTGGTTCTGACTCGATTGTTTTTGATGAATAATGGTCCAACTGATAACAACAACAAATGGGACACCTGTATTTTTTATATTAATTTATTTTAGTCAGCTATTTTATGAAAGTGATTAATTTAGTTTATTGTTATCATATCATTAGAGTATGCAACATCATTTTAAAAAAAAAAAGTAGGAACAAGTTAATATTATTGGATCAAATTTGATGTTTGTCAAGTGATATCTAATTATCAGTGTCATCAGGAATAATCGGTAAATGCGACAGCCTTTTTCCATATATTACAGTGCATGATGCAAATATATTTTGATCCTCTGTTGGCGAATATTAGCTAACAAATTTTAAGACCAATTATTATAAACTTACCCCAACCGCAAAAAGGAAAGCATAATTGGGATAGTCGACACTTCTCATTGCAAATACGGTAAATCGACTATACAAGTAGCCACCTTCAATAAGCATCCACATAACCGATGCAACCTGTAAATTATTTTATTTATAATTAATTACCTTTAAAAGTGAAATTGATATAAAACTGATTAAAGCTGTATTTTTTAAAACATTAAATTTAAAAAATATTAGATAAAAGTACGTTAAATGAAATGAGAATCTTTTTTAGTCCTCTTTTTCTCTTCTCATTTACTTTTTATATATATTTTTTAAGCGTAAAAATGATATTTACACCAATTTCAACAAAATTTCTACTCCTTTTCAACTTTTCTTCTTATGTCAGGAAAGAAGGAAAGCTAAAAGGATAATGTTGTTGTGTTACAATTATCTTTAAATTATATCATTGATAAAATTCATTTAGTATTTAAAAATCAGTATAAACCTGAAAATAAATGACCAGCCAAAGCAACAGCTTACAAATCCATTCCTGAAATGAAAGCATTTCTTAAATTTTTACAAGCTATTAGGCTATTAAATTATTAACACACTAACTGTGAGCTGAGAATTTTTTCTCAAGAATTAATTTTTATGATGCTTTTACATAAAAATATTTTAGTGAAGTCTGCATTGTTTTGAAAAGCATTTTTATAATGCTTGAGACATATGAATGAATGAATGAAATATGAAATATAACTAACATATTGGTATAGAGGCATTGAGTTATAATAAGAGCAGTCTTGAAAAAATTCGACGTTTGCGCAATTGTCCATACAGCCAATACGGTAAATCGAAATACAAAAGAACTTGCAAGGTTTTTATGAATTGAAAGACGTCGACACTGGATAGAGTCAAATATACTAAATAATATTAGGGCGGTTAATAGTAATAACACGGAAACAACACTTAACGTTAAGGATACGCTGATAACCATTTCACGGAGTAAATCTGGACACTGAAAATATTGCGATAAGTTTAGAATAGAATTGTTTTTGATGAGATAGGACTTTGAAATTCTTTAACATTTGATTGAATTTCTCAAAGTTTTTCTTATTAACTTAAAATCGCTTTCTATAAAAATCATTTAAAGTTTCCACTAATACTTCAATCACTTTAATTTTTATTTACTTTGACATGTATTAAGTACTTTTTAAGAATAAACTTTTAAAAAGTTTTTCCAAACAAAAATAATTAATTACCGTCCTACAGAATCCAACGATACAGCGGGGATGATATTTAAGGATATCAATACATTTTGCATACATTGGTTCAGCCCAACTACCATTCTCGTTGCACATACGTTGTACGGTATAATTATCTACAAAGTTTTTAAACATATAGTATTAAAAATTTGACAACAAAATACATCTGCAAGTGTTTGCAATAAAAAGTATAACATAATATATTCGCAAGAAAATATTAATAGAAATGTAATATTAATGTATTATTTTCTATTCACATAATACATCAGTTTCTCTTTTATTTCAAACTGTCATTTGTCATGAAATATGCTTCACAGTAATTCTGGCTATCACAGATATCATTGATATCATATCTAAAAATTGTTAAAGTTCAGCAAATGATCGAAATTGTACTTCAAAAAGAATTAGTTTGCTAATAAGTCATAATCAACTGACTTTTAATTTCTTCACAACCTTCAACATCTAGACAATATGAAAATGGACACTGCCTTTGTGCAACTTCACCCACTGCCGTCTTTTTCCAGCATAACGATCGATCAAAGTTTGCCATGCAGTAGCTGAAATTTAAGCGGTCAAAGGAAATATTCATAAAACGCCGAATCTATCATTCCGCTTTCAATGTTTCCGTCTCCTCTCAACCAGTGAAATTTATTACAACTTCATGAATTTCAATTGTGCACGACATCGCAGTTTCATCTTGACTTAATTCTCGACAAGTGACAAGCATTTTAGATTAATGATTTATGAAGCAAAACATTTTTTGTTAAGAAATTTCATGTAACTTAATGTGCTATCATCCAGTATATGTGGTAATACAAGTTAATTACCAAATGATAAGCGCCATACTCAACAATTTTTAATCAATAAATGGAGGATATGATATGATTTAAGAGTATAACATAAATCATTTCATCTTAGAAATTCAGACAATAATTTACGTCGAATTTGTTTCTGTTGCAATTGTTTGATCGTACTGATCGACCAGTTCCAAGCAGATATTTCGCTCTTCGCCTACAACACTTCCGCTCATACGTCAGCTTTCAGTTCCTTAATTTAATTCTTTAATTATACTTCATTGATAAACAGTAGTGATAAAACGATTTAATCGAATATATCCAAAAGATGTTTCGTTTTTGTTGAGAACACTTCCTAAAATAATCCATTCTTTTTCCAGAGCCGTAATTTATGCCCCAAATTTGCTTCAGTTCGATTCACTTCACTGAATACAATATTTGCATTGAACATTATGAATAAAAAAATATGCTAATATGAAAAATACCCTTTAAATATACGACTGATATTTTTTATTAAATACATCAACAACAATTAATGATAAGAATAGTTGAACTTAATGCTATTGGCATAATATACGATAAGATGAATTAGAAAATCATACAAAATAAAAATAGCTTCTATTTTCATTTCTATCATAATAAAAAGAGTAAAACGAAGTTTAATATACATTTGTTTACTTGAAATTTGAAAAACTGTAGGAATGATAATGTGATAATGAAATTATGATATTGAAGATAAGATTATTCGTTATACTATTTATTACTTAATAGTTTTTTCAGTTATTATCTGGAGATTTGATAATGTGTGAAGGAGCAAAAACTCTTTAATTGTCTATCTGTTTTATAAAATGTTTATCTACTTCATTAAGAAGTTAACTGATGAATGGAAGCAAAACGAAAAATAGGTGTTTAATTAAATAGAATGAAATAAAACGTCGTTGATGTGTGTAATTGTAATATCAGTCATATAACAATGATGAATGAAAAACCCAACTGTTAACTGTTAACAAGATAAAACATTATAACTTAGGCGTAAATAAATAAATCTATGGACGCTTATAAATGATGAATTTTTAATTGATGAAACATCGCTTCACTTATATTAGATATTACTTATAATTTTTCCTCATCATTTATGAACATAATCAGACAAGGCACAGGAGAAAATAGCTTTTCTCGACTTATATTGAATTACATTCTATCAAAATATTTAAAAGATCTCTATAAATAGTTATTGAATTTCAAAACTAAATTTCATAAGGTTGCAATCATTATTATTCTTATGCGCATTTTTGTCGAACTCGTTTAATATTATATGATAAAATGTATGATGTAAAATTATATTCTTAATTTTAACTGCTAATGAAATATGCTAAAAATTCTTCAATTTTTGAATTTCCTTCATTAATTCCCAAAAAAATAGGTTCAATGAGGAAGGGATGGAATAAAAATATTGAATTTTTAATAAGTTATTCGATAGATAACACCTTATTTATTTTTCTCTCAGGATAAAGCAAGCAAAAATATTATTTCTTATTAATCGAGTCGTATAAAAACATGCCCCCAAATGAATATCATATGCAAAATTATGAATTGAAAAGAAGTGACAAAAACATTAACATTAATGATGCAAAAATTTAAGCTTGATGGATTATTATCAGCAATGCTAGAAGAGTGAAATTATTTCTTTTTAATCACTAATCAGTGAAATTTGTGATTGATAATTTAACTTGATTGATTCTATGATTATAAATTTGCCTAAAACTATTACACGGAATCAGAATATTACATCATAATGAAGAAAAAAAAGTAGCTTATAAACGAAATATTCACATCTATGCTTTTAAAATGAATAAAAACAGATTGAATGGTATAGAAACAATTTCTTTTTTCCATTTTTTTTTTTTCATGTCAATAGTTCTAATATGAAAATTAAAGAAACGAAATGAAGAATGACGAGAACGAGACGGTCAAATTAGAACGAATAGATACGACCATAGAAAAGTAATTGTTTAATTTCAAAAATTAAACTTATCACAATATTTAATTGAAGTTTTTACCAAATATTGATTAATATTGTCAATATTCTGAATAATCTAAAAGAACATACTTATTTCTTAGTATTTTCCTATATTGTTAGATGTTATGGAGGAAAAAGGAATGAAGCTAAAATTTTCAAATTTACTACAGTTGTTTTTATTAAACCTTTTTTAAATTTCATTTCTCGAATATTCATATATATATATCCAGTCATCCATTATGGAGAAATTGGAACAAATGGATCAAAATGAATAAGCGATTTAAGACAATGCTTGATAACGAATATAATAGAATAATTGAATGGAACAAAAATTAATATGTAAATTTGAAATGATACAAATAGATGACGTATAAAGCGAATTATATTTAAAATGAATCATCGACAATAATGTTGACCAGATGAAATCAGTTGATATATTCAAGTATCTGGATTAATTAAAATGTTATCTGAATAATCCGAAAATGCATATAATTATTAGCATTGAATCGTAGATGTATCATGAGTTTACCATTCTAATCAAATTTTATACAGATGGATATGATGCGATATTTGAAATGAATTCATTTCAGTTTTGAATAATTCAAATTCATTAGGATTTCTTAATTTTTTGAAATGTTTGTATATAAAAATAATTTATCGTTTAACAGTTTGTTAATGATATGAAACAAAAAGTTACATAATAATTAGTATAAGTTTATTTGCTGGCTTTTTCTTTTTTTTTTTTAGGAAATAAATTGTTTTTAAATAATATTACAACAATATTATGTTTGGAAAGTTTATCCACAATCCAACCTTTAATTTATTTATAGATCTGATAACTGAATTCTTTTAAAACTTTTACATGCCTTTATCACTTTAACGAACCAACAAGAAAATGCAGTAAATAAGTTGTATAAAGTATCAAAACGACTGACTAAAAGAATTGAGTTAGAAAAAAAAATTGGTAACTTAATTGGGAATAGATGTCGATAAAATATTTTCATCCTAAAATAGCATAGCTTATATTGCTTTGTTGTAAAAAAGTAAAAATAAATTGTCAGAAAAATTCAGAATTTCTGAATAAACGCACCCCTCCCTTCTTCCCCTTCTTTTTTCCTTGTTTAATATTTTTATAAAAAGGATTAAAAGTTCATTCATTTCACAAGCGTCATATGCTATTTTCACATTGCAGTAAGCCACTTCATTATTCAACAAATTTTTCAGCTTTTTGATCGATCAAATATTCTAAACAAATATTTGCCAAAACTCATGAACAATTCAAAAATATTTGAATATAATAATTTAAAGAAATTAAATTATATTAAACAAAAATTAGAGTACCACTGGAATGAATGTTTTCTCATCAATAGTAGAAATAACGATGAACTAATAGTATATGTTGTATGAGTCAAGTGTGAATTCAATAAATTATATTCATTCTTATTTCTCCCAACATAGTAGAAGAGGAGTGCAATAAATTTTATTCATTCTTCATCGTTTCATATTATCAGTTCATGTTCATATATACACATATTTCTAACTTTTTCTTCTCCTGCTATTTGTCACAAAAAGAAAAAAAAAACTGATCTCACAAATGATTGAAAGTTAGGTTTGGAAAAGTGCAAATAATGATATTATAGTGAAAAGATAAGTACATGAGATAGTTGCATGTAATGTAAACTATTAGACTCTTTTTCTTAATCAATTAATATTCTTGAATTAATGGTAATAATGAAAAAATTTAAAATGAAATAATCACTAGAATGATGATAAAATAATAATCAGTCTATAGCTAAATATTTTTCAAAAAAAACGATTTACGAAGGTGTAATTGAGGAAATTGAAGAAAGCCATTCATCAAGTTTGAAAAAGTACTACTTATTGTATGCCTCTAATATAAACTTATTCCATTTTCAAGCAATCTTCTTCTTTTTTCATCCTCTCATCAACTTTTTTTTTGGTTCATTTTTTATTGAATCAGTAGAATTATATTTAAGCAAAACTACTAATCAAAAAAAAAAGGTCAACAAAAAGTGGTCAGAAGATTGGTAAGAAATAAAAAAATTATATAGTAAGTGAAGCTTAACGTTAAAATGTGTTTGTAAATATTGAAAACCTTTTAGCACTTATTTTAAATAAGCATTAGTGCAGTGCAGTCAGTCTATTATTTGATCTTATTAGTTATTAATGTCCTTCCTAGTTGCTTATCGTCAACTAAATTTCCTCCCTTTTATATGGATCATATCATTTTGTGGGGATAAGATCGGATGAATGGGTGGATAGATTGATTACATATACTACAAAATTAAAACAACTGCTATTGTATAATTGATTTATCAAAGATTTTTTGTGGCAAATCGAAATTTCTTTTTTTTTTTTAATAACTAATTTTCAACTATTATTTCCTGAATTCAATTATGAGATTATTTAATATTATGATATGAATGAGCTTCGAGTATAGATATATTTATTTAATCTATAAATGATTATATATCTTTTTGTGCTTTCTCATACCTGTATTATTAGATGATTTTCATCGAATTTTAAATTGACATTACCGAATCAATCATATACAGAAAACTTTATCAATTCTTGAAAATTTTTCAGTGCAATGATTATGCACATAGCATTAGATAGATGTATCATAAAATATTTATTCTGAGAAAATGCTCATACGATAGAAAGTATTTAAAGTTCGATGAGAAAATATGTCAGAATCTTAAGGCGAATCCAAAACATATTCAGAATACAGCAATCGAGAATTGAAATCGTTTTTTTTTTTTTCATTCATGTACAATGATGTTTAATGCAAAGTTATATTTCTGTGTTACGTGGATCTACATCCCTATTACACAATATTATATAATCTTAAGTGGAAGGCTGAATATCGCATAAATTATGGTATCCAAAAATGATTGGGAAACTACTTACATATTTCTAATACTCGAAATATTTATAAAAGAAATTTAAGTCATAACACAATGTTATGGTTATACAGATTTCTTTCATTTAGTGAATGGATGAGGAAGAAGCTATTGAAATTGGCGAAGTAACCTTAAATAATTCGTAGAATATTTGTACTAGTCAAGATAATCATTACCATACTTATTTTTTACGAAAATACTGGATTCAGATGTATGCAACAGAAAGTTCATATGAAATCGAATAAGAAATAAAAAAGTTGATTTATTAAATATCATTAATCATCTAATACTGTCTGTATTAATTCACAAAAACTTCTCAGAATGAAGTAATGAAAGACATTTTTGAAAAACAGAAGATCAAGCTGTAAACAATTTCCGTATATATTCTTCTGTCTTAATTTAAGAAGACTGCATATATTAATCATAATTAGCATTCTTCGATAAAACTCTATATCTTATTTAAAATGCTGCTTTCTCAATCAAACTTTCTAATTCAAAGCGTTTTCCTCTTATCAGTTAATTCAGTCAGTAAAAGTTTTTATGCATTATTTTAAATAGAATGTCTTCTTACTATCCAATATGCGCCTTTGTAAAGCCGCTACATTTGTCTCAGTTATGAAGTAAGTAATATAGATAGATGCACATAAAAATTTGAAGCAATACGCTAGCCATTTTTTTATTTGTTATATATTATTTAATTTCTATTTCAGATTTCAAAATGTCTTAGAATTCTGGTAAGTAGATGTTATTCAAAAGAATTATTCTTTATCTCCAGTTGCAGTGATTTCTGAGATTTTAAAGATGCAAGGCTGATCAATTAACATCCTTTTTCCTTTTCAATTCATCCCTAAAAGTAACTAAGAATACGTTTGATGATCAAGCTACAATCGCCATATTTTGATTATTCTCGTATATTGTTGATTCCTAGTGACAATTATCAGGTGTAACCACTTTCTGAATTCTTTTAGAATGCTTCTAATCATTTCTAATTTTTGCTGGCACATTTTTACTTTTCATATTATTGTGCATATTCTTTACTCTTTCAAAAAATTGTAAAATTTGAATGCAAATAAACAATCTGTTTTCTGATCTCATTAGCATACTGGCCAGAAATTGAATTTTAACTAGACTCATCCATTTCTTAGTTCCTCATGTCCCATTTTCTTCACCACAAAAGTTTGCTCAAGATCTATACTCAAGTACTATCGATAATTTCTTAAGCAAAAATAAGATTCTGCCATGAAGGGGTTTCGTGATTAAAAAGCAAAAGATGCACTTTGAATTGATGCACCTTCACTGCTCCAACATTATGAATGAATTTAAAATTCATAAGAATTTCGCTTAATAATACAATATCAAAGAACTAACAAATATTGTCTAATCATTATTACTTTTTTATGAAACTGAAAGAGACGAAATTGTTTGACAAAGCATTTTGAATTATAATTCAAAAAGGTAATTTTAATAACCTCATTTTTCTTTCTCATAAGTATAACAACAAATGATGCATTTTCATTAGCAATAAACATTACTTCAGAATTTTCGCATATATATTACGCTTTACTCTGCTCTTACGAAAATTTAAAAAATCGCAATGATGAAATCAATTTTTGTCGGACGATAATCGAATAATAGTTTGCTCAAATATGCAAAAAAAAATATTCATATTACTCTCATTAAGAAATATTTACCGAAATATTTTATTATGCATGAGCAAAAAGAAGAAAAAATATTGCAGAAGTCTCGAAAAGATTTTTGTATTCTCGAAACAAGTTCCTACAAAATCGAAACTTCCTTCATGGTAAAATGCTTTGAGAAGCAATGGGAAACATATAGAAAAGTTGACAACTTTGCTGTATACGACAAACAGTCACTTACGACTTTCTTTACGTCAATCGAAAAGCTGAAGTGAACTTTTATTATTAAGAATGAATCTTAGTAAATATATACCCTTTAAGTTCATATTTTCAGATCTTCAGAACCATCTCTATATAATGATCAAAAAATTTCTTTCTCAAAAAACATTATGAAAACTTTTGAAATTTGTGCAATTTTAATTCATATAAGCAGCTGACGAAATGAGTAAAATTTAACCCTTTCAATTGCTTTACGGATTCCTTCATATATTGTTTGTTAGAGTTTTTATAAACTCTTTAACTCTTAAAAAAAAATGACTATTCTCATTTCACAATATTTTCAAATAATGTTGGAAAGTTTTATTTTTCAAATGATTGATTTATTCCCATAATTATCACTTACCACTAAGTATTTCACAAGTTTGTTGAGTACTTTGTAAAATATGCTTTTTTAATTTTTAAAAACTCAAAACAAATAATGAGTATATCATTTTAATGAAGCAGAACAAAATTTCTGAACAATACCAGGTCACTTAATTATTTTTTCAATCGAATTAAATTATTCAGATTTAATTTCAGTTATTATTTATGAACAAGTATTTTCATTTTTTTAAATGGGCAAATATTTGATGAATATTAAAACCATATTATAGGCTTTGAAAATAAGCAAATTCAAAGTAAGAATTTTTAATGCTTTCTTCATCAATGGAATAGAAAACAATTCGATATTTCAATACATGCTATTTTTCAAAATTTTCATATTTTTGCAATCAACTTATCATATTGATATTATCTTATTGATAGGCTGAAAATAATTCTTCAGAATTCTAAAAATTAGCATATTTTCATATGTCAAATATTGATTACAAGTTTCTTTTGCTTTTTAAGATCCAATTTTTATATAAATCGAACAAGCATTGAATGAAAATATTTTCTTTTAAATGTCTTTAAACGGCATCGGTTCAGCAAATTGTTTTGGAAGCTGTAGCACAAGTTAAAAAAAAAAAAAGGAAATTGCATTGCCTTTGGAGAATTGGTTAGAAAAAAAATGCTTTTAGTATTTTCTTTCCGAGAATACTTTTTCTATTAATAACATCGATAATTCGCTAATCAATTCTATTTATTGCACCTGATAATATGCTTTGAATTTTGAAATTTTTATTTTCAATAAGTTCATTTTCAATTCCTTTTAGTTTTAAAATTTTCATATGTTCAATTTGATATTTATTTCGAAGAATTGATACTAGAAAATGAAACTATCAGATCTTGTAACAATAGAAGTGTAAGAAGAATCAAAGTAACAAAATTGGATTAAACAAGATTGCATTCTGTTCTGTTTTGTTAAAAAAAAAAAAAAAAAGATCAAAAATCTCCAACATTTAATGAAATTTATCAGCAACATTTTTTTATTGGTACAATTTTTTTTCACTATTAAGGTTTCACTATTAAGCTGTTATCAGTTCAATAATTTTGGCAATTTAAAATATGCTGATTAAATGAACTGATTAAATTGCTTATTGAAATATTCAAAAATATTCTTTACGATATATATATATTTTTTTTGTTCCAAATCACTAAGTAAATATAAATATGTGAAATATTCTCAAAAATAAGATGTACATTTTGAAATTATTTTATTAATATCAAAAAAAAAAAAATCTGTGTTTATTAAAATGATAATAATAGATTGGGAATTAAATTGGTTATATATTTCTTATAGCGATAAAGAATGTTACAAAATTTGAGTGTGTAAGTGTCTAAAAACTATAATTTCGAAATTAAAAGAATATCGGCTAAAAAATAATTTCGATTTTAGCTAACAAGAAAAAAAATGTCAACTAAGAATGTAATCTTCAAAGGAACAAATTAAAAAAAAATTTATTGTTCTTCAAAATGAACTGAACATTTTGAAATAAGCAGTGCTATTTCAAAAGCCGTAATTTTTTTCGTAAAAAGTGAAATTTTATTTCATTTTATTTGGTCTATATTATGAATCATCCGATTGATTGAAACTTTATCAAATGATAGATTCTGATTAATTTATCAAATATTTACATGCTAAATCTTCATCTGTTTTTCTGATTATGCTTTAGTGGAATGATGATAATAGCCTTATCATATCAGAAAGTATAAATTTTGACTTAAATTATGTATTCTGCTAATAATTGATGCAATTATAGCAATATGAAATAAGTCATAGAGTTGAATTGAATATATTTCGCTTATTTAAGTGACATTGAGGTTGTTTAAACGATATTCTTAACAATATTTAAAAAGTTATCTCAAATACATATAGTTTGTTTATGATGTATGATATGTCTTCATTTGTCATTTTGTGATAATATTACGTTAAATGAAATCATTTCATTTTCATGCATAAATTTTATGCATGAAAAAGTTGAATTTCAAGAGAAGTATGAACCAAAAAAAAAAAAAAAAAGAAAATATTATATTGCTATTTTTTTTTTTAATTTTTGCAAGAAATTTGTTTTATAAAAAAAAAAGGCAGCAAATTTTATGTGTTACTGTGTGAAAATCAATTAGTTGAATTGGAAAAAAAATGAATCAATATGTTACGTTAATGTTATGCGACAAATCTCTGAAAAAAAAAATTAATAACATTTAAATTAAATTTCGGGAAAAAAATCACAATGAGCTTTAGTCAACTTCAAGAAAATAAAATTTATTTTTAGCTATCGAAATTGCAAGCTTACTTATTTACATTTTAATTTATATTAGAAAAATTCTGCATTTTATTGTGCATTTATATATATGTCTTCCATTATCTTTAATAATGCCAAAATAATTGAACTTAGCAATTAGATATGAACTATTATGCATATTCTAATATAGCTAATTTTAAAAATTGAAATTATTTTTAAAAATTAAAATTAATTACATCACATATAACAACCATTTTCCGCGAAGAAAAAGCGCTAGAAAAATTTCCGATATGATAAATTGAAATTTCGAGAGAGTGAAATTTAAATAATTGTAAGGATGAAGCATTAGAATCGATGATAAACTGAAGATGATAAAAAAAATTTTTTTGATGACCATATGATGAAGGTGTGTGATGCATTTTAGGCTTCCACTGATTGATCTTTTTGCTAGTCAAATTTCAGACGAACTCATTAAAAAATAAATCAATTTAATGAAACTATAACGTAAAATTCCATTGCTATTTTACATTTGCTATTTAATTAATAAACATACCAAATTGAATGTTACTATTATGAATTCTAATTTTATTTTCTCATTAACATGATGGATGTGATTTTGTTGTCAAAAATCAAAATCTCTTAGGAATAAATTGTTCTATTATATTTGATGAAATTTGTCGCCAATTTTGAAGCATAAAGCTTTAAATTAAAGAAAATCAGGGATTTTTTACAAATTAAATTGTATCTGACAAAATGAAAATTCATTTCATACCACTTATTTGTATTTTAACTTAAAGCTTCTTATAATCATATCAGCTGAAAAAAAAGTAGCAATTTTATTGCTATTTTACTTTATATGATGTCTTTTTCTTTCAGACATTCTATCATCATATATCAAGCATTCTTTATTAATATAACGAATAATCTATGATAAAAAAAAAAAAAAATTAGAAATAAAATCGTTGCTCACCCAAGAAGATTACAAATGCATTTTTTTTTCATTTATTTACGATCTTTTTCAATGTTTATCATCTATTAATTTAAAAAAAAAGTTTTGATGAATAATTTTTAATTATTCTAAAATGAAGAAAAAAATTGATTGATTCATGGGATGTAAATAATGAAGGTAAAAGAGGAATAAAAAGAATTCTATACGAGACTAATGAGAAATTCACAAGACGAAAAATCACTGTTAATTAGTACAAGGGAAAAAAAGCTTGGATAAGATTATTTTTAAAAAGAAAGAAATCAGAAGATTCAAGCAGTCGAATGTACAGTGATATATCATTCAGTGATTTCAGATTCAGAAATTGAAAATTATTTCTTGGAAAAGAAGAAGATTCTGGTAAAGAGAGAAAAGGAAAAATAACTGATGAAATGACATTGATAATCCGCTGCACTAATAATGAATGAAGTTAATTGAACTTTAATTTGACCCCGATGCTGCATCACTTATCAAATTGAAGTCAAGATAAAGTTATTTAGAAGACTGAAAAATTACTGAGGTTGTCTGCCATCACAAGACACATTCATTTCCTATAGTAGAAATAAATAATAGAGAAAAATGAAACCAAACTTATATATGGTAAAATTTTTATCTTAAACAAAATTGCAGAAGAAAAAAATTTTCTATCGATTAGTAAATAATAATTTTGATAGTCTATTTATATAACGTTGATATAACTTTGAATAATCCGCTCATTTATATAGCTCTTTATGAATAAATTAGAGAGAGAGAGAGAGAGAGAGAAAAAAAAAGAATAGCAATTTTTGCAGCTAAGTACTTTTTAGTAAAATATTATGAATTCTTGTTAACGCTTTCCATCATTTTTATATAGTTTTTTTTTTTTTTTCAAATCTTATAATTTCTTAATTTTTTTTCTTGCGAAAATCTATTTGATAATCGCAAACTGAAAGTTTCTGTTTGATATTTGCTGCGTCAACAATTTTCAAAAATTTGAATCTAATTTTTGAAAGACATCGGTAATGGTCAAGACTCAATTTAAAAGAATGATTGGATGAAGGTATATTTCATCAGACATACTAATGGCATATCGTAATATATTGCTTTTTAAATTCAGTTGATTTATTTCAACCGATTATTACAATGGATTATTATTTTTGCAATTATAATACATGATATTAAAATATGTGTTGGATAATGAATTCGTTCTTATAAATTTCTAAGGAATTGCAATGAAAAATATTTAAAAACACAATTAGATGACACAAATCGAACATTCTCTCAGTTCATCTGATGATTCATGCTTTGCATAATAATTATAAAAATCTGAAGGAAATTTTAAAAAAAAAAAATCAATATGAAAATGATTATCTATTACCACTAACTAATAAGCAAATGTTACTAAAATAATAGATATGGTTATAAGGAAATATAATTAATCTGAAATATTGTTTGTGACAATGTCCTAAAAAAAAAAAATCTCCTTTTCTATCTTTCTGACATATTTCAGAATAATCTAAATTCTTAAAGAGATTTTATTAATAAGTCAGATTCATAGCTTGTCAATAAATAATTGTAAATGATTGATTGATCGCTTCAACTAAACTTCCTGACACTTTCTTCAATCACAGTTATTTACATAAAGCAGCTAAATATTTACAGCATTCGGTAGTAGGAACAACTGCACCTTTCATCGCCAGATACTTTAGGATAGATGAACAGCAGCTACCACGGACAAGTACTGCTAGCTTTCGGCTCTTTAATGATCGCTCAATTTAACCACTGTAACAGATCTTCTGTATATCTTTGTTTGTATAGTACGATAATTCTGTATCTCCATGATGATCGATCGCTTTATCCAACTCTATCTATTTTTTCTTCTTTTTAACAGTTCAATCATTTTTATCATTAAAAATATTTTCATTATTTATTATAATTTTATTGGTTGTAAAGTTCAAGCCTTTATTAGTTTATATGATCACCTTACTACCATTTAAGTCATTCCAAGTTCAATTGCTTTTTAAAGAAACATGAGAACAGAATTGAAGACAAAAATGCTTATCATGATTCGATCAAGGTTACTTGGTTTCTAATGATCAGCAAAATTTATCGATCATTTTATTGAAATGTACTCTTAGACTGTAATTGATTTAATCTCTGAGCAAAAGTACAATTTCAGCATAAAACGGGTGAAAAATTTTTTTTTCCTCATGGGACATTTTACGCTACGGGAGTATTGATGAAATTATCCCGAATATTCCCTTTACTCAAACCAGCATTCAACAATTAATCGATTTTGGTCATTTTACTTCAGTACCACTTTTGCTTTTGCTGAATACCGGGAAAAGATTTGCTATAAAAATGCTACCTTCATCGTTACATTCCAGGTAAAATTTTTATTTGAATATTTCAGTTGAAATATTCATTTTAATGCTCTCTCGATTTTTGACAATAATAATAATATATTTCTCGATTTCATTAATTTTAAGCATTATTATTAACAAATATATTGAAATAATTTATCTGAGTGGCTGCTGAATGATCATTTCATCCTTATTACACTTTTATTCAATCATGATCCTGCATTCGTTTTCTTCTACACAAGATACATTATGATAAATTTCTGACCTATGATATTAGAAATCTTTATACAGAAATCCTGAAAATTTTTAATAATATTTCGCTTTTAATTAAAAAAGTGTTAGCTATGAAATTTCCAGGAAAACAGGTATTGATTCTCGAATACCGAGTAAGTCTTTATTATCACTGAGAACATTTTATGCATTTGGGGCTCGTAGTGGACGAACTCCTTCATTACAAAGGTAAATATATCTTTTCAATTTAAAATGGAATTTTGAGAAAAAAACTCTGTAATCCAAAAACTGGTTTCAAGATTTCCATTTAATTTTTCTTCCTATCTTTATAATCTCATTTGCAGAAAAATGAATTTCCAGTTAAGGACCGTAAATACAAATATAGGATGAAATATATTGAATACATTAGTAAGAGACTTAGCTCAAAGTTCATAGTTTTCTTAATGAAATTGGGAAAATTTTTGAAAAGCGATATGTTTGGATGAAAAAATTAAATGAGATGATATATAGGAATAGGAGCACAATTCTTGAATTTGTACATTTTAGAAACGCGCAATATTATTAGAATTTAAAAAAAAAAAAAAAAACAAAAAAGTTTAAAGTATAGCAGAAGGAGGACGTAGGCATTATGCTTATAACTTTATTCAGGTCCTTATCGCACAATGTGCATGGTACCAATTCGTTGTATCAATCCATGGAAACAAGTATCACCCTTCAGCGTTCTTCCACGGCATCCTCGATACATGGTTCAAGACGAAGCATAATTTATCATAACGGATATTATTTTGCGCCATTCTCCAATATCTCTAAGCCTTATTCGACTTCAGTTGTCAACAGCTATAGATTTTCTGTTTGTTATTCATCAATTTTGAGAATGATTTCTTTTCAGAAAAATTTTTTGATTGATTAAATTCCATTGATTTTAATTTTGTCTTACTGGTTATTAAATTTTACCTAAAGAGATGTTTGCATTTGAGGTTATATTAAAAGCGAATAATGTTAAATTATTTCAGAGATGGGATCGCAAGCAAAATGGGCAAATAAAAACAGAAAAAATCATTTTACCGAAAATATTGCGGAAAACAGTAGTCAACACAATGCAAAATTCTGTTAGGTTTTCAACATTTCAGAACGTTTGCTAAAGTTTGTATTAAATTATGATATATTTATATTTCATTTTTTAAAAAATAAACTTTTCAACAAATTTAGCATTTTAAAATAGTAAGCATTCTTTAGGATTCTTTTACGCTTTGATTAATCGTTTTGTAAATATTTTTAGGCCATTTTTATAGTAAAAATCTGTCTTACAATATTTCCCCATTTGAATATGAAATAATCTTATAAATAAGTAGCATTTCAGTCAAAATTTCAAAATTATTCAACTGAAATTTTTTCATTGATTATGACATCAGCGTATCAGTTTCAGATCAATACGCGAAGTTCGTACCATACAGACAATGATATTAGATTACAACGATGCGAACAACCGGTAAATGCAACTGCTATTCCGGAAATGAAAAGTCAGTGTATTTAAAAATTTCGTAGTTTATAAGATTCATTTCAATATTTATAGTAATTAAAAATCCGAAATTGAAGTTTTCCTACTTTCTATCGAATTGAACTTTTACTTTTTAACTTAGAAATATCAGATCATTCAAAACATATGAAAAATTTATACATCTTCACATTATCCATACATGCAAAATGTTATGTTCTGATTACCATTGTAATATAAAAGTTTCTCACTAGCCATAACTTCTTTCTAACTTACAAACTATGATAATTCTAAAGGTTTGAGAAGTTTTTTTATTGTTGACATTTAAACTTGCTACATTGTTGATTTTTCTATATTTACACAAACGCTTTCAAGAAGTTTTAAAGCAATATGTCTTTCAGATGAAATGTCAAAACCACAAGAGGATTCTTTAGAAATGATCAGTTTAATAGAAAAAAATAAGGTAAATAATTATTTAATTTATAATTCCAAATCAGTACATGAATTTATTTCGTTTGCGAAATTTAGAATGACAATTCGAGCGATACAATATTGCACGATGTCACATATTCGAAAAATATATTTTGCTTTTCATCTGACTTTAAGTTTACAAATTTATTTCATTCAATCACTTCAAGCAATATTTTATATTTATCTATTTGATGAAAACAAAAATAAACTGTTGGGGTGAAGTACCATGATGATATGTAGGTAGTTTTAGTAGTATTTATGCATGATGTCATTTAACTTTTTGTGGAAGAAATGAAAATGCTTAAAAATGAATATTTTAGTCGTTGGAAGAAGAAGTGAAACGACTGACTTTAAAGCTTAGAGAAAAAGAACGCTCGGAAAGGGAATTCAGAAGGTCAATCCCTTTTTGTTTGTTTTTAGATTTCTATAATTCACAGATAGAAATGTTTTCTACTAATTTATCAATCGAGCAGATCAATTGTTATCTTTGAAGTTATCAGAATTGGTACTTACATGTTAACACTCCTCTTTTTCTATAGGAAATTGTTAGAATATGCAGCAGAAATAAAAATATGGAAAAAGAAGTATGAGATACAGAAACAAGCAGCAACCATGGAAATCAGGTTAAAATATATTCTGCAATTTTTGGTCTAAATATTGAACGTTGTTTAGACTTATTTCTTCACAACTAATCTCTAGTTTATTGATTTCAAATATATTAGTAAATCAAATCGAACAGTATGATGCTGAAAAAATATACATACAAAGTGTATGATCACGTTATTATAAAATGAAATAGTTAATTGAAAATTGGATTCTTTCTTTATTCTAACAAATAAAAGATGATAAATTTTTGATGAGATGAAAACAATGTAATAAAATTATAAGATTTTTAAACTGGCTGTATAAAAAAATGTTTAGATTTTTTTTTAAAATTTAATAATTACATTATCTTCATCGAAGAAAATGCAAAAGAAAAAGTGAAGAGAATTTTTGCTTTTGTTTAAAATATCGTCATTGAGTATTCATTTTTCTGCCTAAATTTCTTTAGTTATCTCAATTATTCATCCATCGAATTTCGTCTTCATTTTATGAAATGAAAAAAGTGATCCATTGCCAAATTAAGAAAATAAAAAGATGGAATAATTTGAATTTGAATTTCGTTCACAATGAATACAGCAAATTTAGTGAATCGAAAGGCAATGAACAAGAGATTAGTGATATAATGGAACAGTTGAATAATGCGGCCGAAAAATTAACACGTTTGGATGCTGTTAAGGATCTCAAACTCTTACAAGTAATATTTTCTTTTTCAAAATTGTGTCATTATTTATGAAACTTCAATTTCCGTTTGACATAAATTTTGAACTTTGCTCATTTATAAATGAATGAAAAAAAAAAACCGCAATTAGATTTGAATTGAAATAATTTCTATCGTATATGTAATATCGCTCAAAGAATTTACCAATTGTTATGTCAATAATTGAAATTTATAAATAAATAATTGAATGCCTTTATTGCAGAGTGAGATGGAAACAGCGCTAAAAGAAATTGGTAAATAATTAGCGTGAAATTATGAAGCTACAATTCATTGAGTTCGCTTTTGTAAATTTTGTATTTCGAAGTTCTTCGATATGGTCTTTCATTCTTATTGACGTAAAGCAAAGCTCAACAGGCTTATGCCTTGAAATTAAAATTGCTGATTAAATAATTTCAATTCTTTTAATTCTAAATAAATCTTTTAGTCTTTTTGATATCCATTCTACGATTGTTGATTATCATAATTTTTTTATTTAAATATTTTTATCTGAAAAAATTCTCCTATTTTTTTTTTTCAAATGATTGTCGGGTTAACGCATTTACGTTCTTTCGAAATTTTCTACTAAAAAGCTATGTTAAACCAATAATTTCTTGTAAACATAGTAGATCAGTAAACATCGTCTTTCCTAACCATTCCAGATCATTTTCTTCTTGAAATTTTGGTCATTCATGAAACACTTATGATGATAAAATCTGAAATATCACCTATTTTTGCAATTAATAAATAAAAGTGCAAATAAACATGAAATTTTATTCCTATTGCATATGAAGATTATGGAAGATCTTTTTGTTTTTATTTTGGATTGAAATTTCATAATAAAATGGTAAATATTTTCGATGTCAATAATGATAGTATTGAAAATGATAATATCATTTTATTTAATATAACTTATTTCAACACAATGTACAATGTTTTATAAATCATTTCGATTAAAAATGGATTAACAACATAATTATTTCTTTGAATAGAGAAGAACTCAAACAATGATAAGGAGTTTAGATCTTCTGATATTAATTATTAAAGAAAACGAAGGTGGAAAAAATATTCGGCAATGTTTTTCAGTTAATTGTTAAATCACAAAAACAATAAGTGAAATTTCCGGCAATTTAATTTGCCAATTCACCATTCTGTCGACAACATAGCATATATTTTATAGGCCTGGCAACCAATGAAAAACATCATAAATCATTTATCATTATCACTGTTATCAGTAGGACTATTGATCATCATATGAGCTATTTTTATATATCAACTTTATATCTAATCAAGCAAATAAGAATTATTTAGGGCCAAACTACTTTGGTTATGATTTCTACTTCATTATATCTATTCATTAATTGCACAATAAGCCTTCATTTAAAATCATAGAGCCTAGCTCATAAACAGAGTTCAAGATTCAACGAAGAGTTTGCCTCATCCTTTTTCTTTGATTATCAGAATTGTTATTTTCTAAACTTGATATGAAAAACGAACATCCTGATAAATGGATTGAAAAGGAATAAATGGACAAATAGAAATGAATGAAATACGCTGGTAAGAATATGTCAGGCGTTAATTATCTGAATTTGTTCATCATTCTGTACAATATTCCTGTGTATAGCATGTTCTCCGATACAGGACAATAACTGATAAAGTTGAAATAAGGAACTCTGTGGCGAAGATTGCCAACAAAAAACTGAACGACACCGGTGTCAAACAAATAGTTATATGTTTCAGTTCTTTCGCTTCAAATCGTTGCAGTGAATCAGTATCTGCAATTATAGTTATTAACAAACTTTGTCTAAAATTATTATACACTAAATATCAATATGATAAAATAACCATAATTTTGGGACTTAACTTTTGGCTAATTTTTTGGTTAGAGATGAAACGAAAGAATTTTGATTTCATACGAAGCATATATCTTTCCTAACATTTGTTTAAATATGAAACAAAGATTAAGTTAAAAAGAACTAATGAAGTACTTATTGGATCATCTATATCAAATACTGTCATCAACTGCGAAAATACATCAACCACTGTTTCGTCGGTATCACCGTATCGAGAAGCAATTGATAGTTCCTCTTACCGCGTCCTGATCCAATTGAACAATCGTCGCTTGTTCTCTGTAACAATCTTTCGCATATTACTGGATTTCTTTCATTGATAAACAATGAGCGAAAAAAGAAATATTTCTGAAAATTTGATTGTTTCATGCAAAAATAATCATAGAATAGACCTTACAACTTCCACGCCTCAGTGAGAGGCGTATCTGACAATGAAAGTATAACGATGATTGATCTGCGAATTTAAATACCTGAAAAAATCATGACTGGAATATTTGATTTTGGAGAAAAACTGCTAAAAATGATACTAAGAAGATATCTGGCGAATTGGTACCGATAAATTCGATGATTACTGATAATGAAAGACTCAATTATCAGGACTTGAAAAGGATAAAAGAAGCAAGTTTAACGAAGTTTAATCATAGATTTCTAAATGAATAAATCCTATTTTAGCTTAAAATAACTGTTTCCTAATATCGCTTATTTCCCTCATCTAACGGTGTTTCTGAAATTGGCGAGATCAAAAGATAGGAATACTACCTGAGAAACTTGTCCACCTGTCAAATCAGACGTATAAACTAAATTATTCAACAGATATTTGTCAACAGCACAGCCGTTCTCGTCCAACAATTGAACCTCTTTTCCATTTTCTTCTTTGGCAACACATGAATGAACGGTTGTACAATATAAATTTGTTTCTGCAAAAAATACCAATGTTGAACCATTTCAAGCGTAGTTTTTAATTCAAGAATCTCTTAGGTAATTCAAGACAAGAAAAGCAAATCATTTTGAACAATCTTTTTAGCTGATAAGTTTTTTGAAAAAATGAAATAAAAAAAAAAAACCGAGATTAGTTCATCATTTAGATGAATTTAGATTATAGAAGACTTACCTGGAACTCTCCCATCTTCATCCGCACATGACCATTGATGATAAACTTGTTCTCCAACAGTAGTGTATTTTACAGGGGAACCATGTGGTCCGTCCATAAGAACTTGATATCGACAAGTTGGAAGAGCTATTTGTTGTGTAATCACTCCATTTGAAAGAGTATCACTTCTGATAATTTTTATCGTTATAACAACAAGTTTTCATTTATCACGCAAAAGTTTACATTTCTTCAACTAAGTAGAATTTAATTAATCTAATCGAAATATCTCAAAGTAGTCGAATGCCAGTGCAATTGAAGCTTAAAAGCTTAAATATATTTTAAGAATATTTTATAGAATTATAGTCTTGAAATTACTAAACTACCTTAAATACTTTAATATATTACTTAGAAACTGCTGATTATTATAAATTATATAATTAAAGAATTTCGCATATTGTCATGTAATATAAAATAAGTGTAACTTACTCAAAATCATCCACTGTACTGTTACGATTGGTAAGTGCTCTTACATGATGCTTATCACCACCGATCATTACAACAATCTTCCTTTGTTGTTCACTATTTAAACTAAAGAATTTTGATACTAAAGTTTAGATATTTATTATTTTTAGCTTAGTTTTATTCAGCGTCATTTAAAATCCACTTTACTTCATTCTTCAAAAAGGAAAAAAAGATTTATGAATTAACCTAACATCAAGACGTGTTGTTACAGTACGATCTGTTTCCATATAAAAGCATTTCACATAATATGATTTATCAATTTTTGTGATAAACATCTGCAATAAAAAGAAAAATCAATATTTTCAGTAAACATGTTGGTTGCATTTAGAGAAATTTTTAAAATTTTAAAAAACAAAAAAAAATACCGGATGAAAAGTAATGATGACAGTCATACAGACGTATAATCCTCGTGGATTACTCTGAAAAATGCCATATATAAACTAGAAAGAGTGTTGAGCTTAAAAAAAAAAAAAAGAGAAAACTCTTAATTAAATTCATTTCATTATCAATTATCATAGATCAGTTGAATATAATTGTTCGCCATCGTTTCATCTACAAAAAGCGAATATTCGATGTCGTTTTGTTGTGACAGATTTCTAAATTTTAAGTTCGAAAATCGAATGACAAACCGAACGCTGTCTTCGGACATCACAAAGGGAGAACGGTACGGTAAAATTAACATTTTTCTTGAGAGTGGCATCTGTGCGGCATAGGCTATTATCATAGTGACCTTTCACATAAACATGTCCTTCAAATTCTTTTTCTGTCATGAAATTGATGGACATACTATCTGCTGAACATTCTAATACCGGCTCACCTGCAAGTGGCAGCAACGATTCATTTAAAAAAAAAAATTCGATCATTTTTTTTCTGAAAACTTTAAATATGCAAAGTTGTTCAGTAATGGGATTATTTCAAATCTATCTGAATCATTTTTTGATGTAAAAATTTCTAGAGACATTATTTGTTAATTAATAAATGATCTAATTGCTAGTATTTCCAGCAATTTTATATACCATAAAAATATTTCAAATTAATTAACCTTTAACTCCATTATCGATTGTATTACCGGATACTCTATATATCTGCAATGTGGCATTTTTAAAATTTCTTCACTGAATTCAAAAAAAAAAAGAAAAGATTTAAAAGGACGAACTGTAATGGTACGATATGCCGATAAACACTTTTTCAAGACAACATTCTTGTTTATAATTTTGATCATTGGCATATGACGTCATCTTTTTAATTAAATGAAGCATTAGCTTGCAAGAAATATTGTAGCCTAAGTGATTTTAAAAATCATAAATGGGAAAATCTTAGAAAAAATTTATATCAAAGACTAAGGATGACGAATAATTACATACTGTAAAAATATAGATATAAATAATAATGTTGACAGCAATTTGTTTTTGATCCATAATTATTGTGATTCTCTATCACAGCAATATTACAACCATAAGACTTCGTAATATAATTATTTCCAATTGGTTTGAATTTCTGGAAGATACAAAAATATTAGCTTCGAAGGAGCTAATGATAAAAATTGATACTTCTAATGGATAAACAATGTTGAAATTCAGATTTAACTGAAGTTTATGATAACGAATATATGGATATTGTAAGAGATTTTACAACTTGTCACAAGATTGAAAAATAAACAAAACATGATCGTTAAAAACATTACAGAGGATGCGCTTCAGCGAAGTGGTTGGAAATCTATAATTTGAAATAATTTCAAGAGAATTATAGTATGGGGAATATTTCAAAAGAATTATAATTATGTAATATAAGCTAATGAAAAATTACTCCAGTTATTGCTATCATTATTTGGTTCAAAATTTACAAAAGAATACTTCAAGAAATAAATTTTTCTCGTCATAAAAAATGTGATAGTCTGATAAAATTATCAACAAATGAAGCAATTTATCAAATCTTTTATGTCAAGATTTATCTAAAACGTTGTATAGGAAAGGAAAAAAATGACAAAATTTTGTTAGAAATTTCGGCGCTCAAAAGAAGGGAATAATAATAAGATTCGATTTGAAAATTAACGGTAAATGAAATAATTCGATTCTATATGACTTAATAAAACATTTGAATGAAAGAAAAGTAATTTTTATAATTATATATATATATATTTTTTTGAAGAACATTTGGAATAACAAGTCAAAGAATATCAAAATCTCTCTCTCGTCTAAGTTCTTTCATTCGATATTTTTTATTCAACTTTCTCCTAAATAGATATTATAGCTGTGTAAACATTTTGCAATAATTTTGAAGATACTAAATTAGTTTACTAATAAAAGATAAAAAAAGCTAGATAGATATGGCAACAAAAACTTTTGATTGCTAAAGCATTTTGCAAGAATGCTTAGTAGATCATTTTCATCACCTAATATATTTATATATATATATATATATATATATATATATATATATATATATATATATATATGGACAGAATGTAAAATATATCAGTATAAAATTTGCGAAATAGTGACATTTACAGTAATATATAATCAAATGAAAGTTATAAATTGAGAATAAAATTTGAAGAGTACGAAAGTTTGTAGAATGATCGAGGTAACACTTCCTATGTCATTTCTGTGCTACGAGATTTGCTTATTTATGAAAAATAATGCCATGTGAAAAAATATTCAAGGACTACGACGCTGTGGAAACTATCCCTCAATATCATTCATGTTATTAAATTTGTTTGGGAAACTGAAATTTATTAAAATTTTATATGATATTTTCTTTTCTTATTATAACAATATATGAACATTTCCTAACTTCAAGTGATAAATGTTAGCCAGCTGATTTTGACATTTTTAAAGGACGCATTTTCAGAATTTTCTGAATATTTGGTGAAGTATGACGAGGAAACAGAAGCATACAGAAAATACTTGCAGCAGAAACAAATGAAATGAAATAAACAAAAACAATGAATAAAGATTCGTATTCAACGGTAGCTTCTTGATCATACAAACTGACCTCTCCGAAAAGATTTCTAAATGGCTTCACAAGTTCAACAACACTTTATTCTTTAAATATTTAATTGATATCAACACATTGAAGTAAAACTTACCATTTGGATTAACAATTATTTGATGCTTTATTAGTATACGTAATTTTATTGTTATTTTTTTGATGATTGCTAATAAAACTTGCTTCTCAAGTTTTTGGGAAAAGCTTTTTCAGTCTCAATTTTTGCATATTACTGAATTTGCAAATCACCCTCCATAAAAGATTTATTCTCATCAATTATAAATTTGTTCTAATTTGAGACTTTTTTTTCGAAGGTATTTGCTTTCGAGATTAATAAAAGTAAACTAAAAACAAGTGATAAAATTCAATAACAAACAATCGTATCACTTTAAAAAATATTTCGGAAGTTTCCAACAAATTTCATTCAACATGTTTCTAACCTTCAAAAACTATGAGATATCGAATGTTCTTTAGAAAGATTTTTCACTTCCAAGATGTTTTTATTTTTGACCCTTTTAAAGAATCTTCTTTAATGATAGATAAAAATTTATTGTCCTTCGTTGAATGGCAAAAAGTTGAAGTTTTTAGTGAGACATATCAAATTTCCTAAATAAATACAGGTATGATGAACCAGGGTACCAGTGAAACCAAGGGAGTATAGGCGGAAACTTAACCAAAGCCAACCGCTTGGTGATAGTTAAACTGAAAATAGATTTTCAGCAAACTTCTGTCAAAGATCGAAAAAGATGTGAAAGGAATGGTAAAGATGGAAGTTGGCTGATTGTTACTGTCGACGCCCTAAAATTAGGGAAATTATAAGAGCTGGGCTGCAAAATGAATGTTAAATTCAAACAGCTCTGAGATTTTTGATAGATACACTCGTCTCAGAAGTAGATGAGGAGCAGGACGACCTTGCAGCGAAAGTTCATAAGTTCTTAATCGGAATGAAGATTCATAGTTGGAATGAATAGACAACTCTGCATTCATTAGGAGAAGTTGTAATCAAAGCTTTGAACACATAGTTCCCAATAATAAAGTTATCACGTATGCTCCTTCTTATCTTCAAATTCAGCCTTCTTAACTACTGTTATTTTATTGGTCGAATTATTAGTTAATATTTTTCCAAATCTCTTATAAAAGTACACTGTCGTGGTGTATGATGGATGCTATTACTACAGTTTTCAAATAAATTAAAAAGACAAATTGTATGTCAAAATCAGCCGATTTTTCTAGAGACATCTCCAATTTTAATCTACTATTTGCTTACCTATTGAATCCACTTTATCCAATATCTATACGTAAATGCAGTAGAAGAACGTTGCCATGGTCGAGAGCGAAATAATTAAAGGGATAATTTAAAATAGTATTGCTTTTAAATAACGTGTTAGCAAGTTGCAAAATTTTCGGCCGACAGAACTTTGGACGTTATTAAATAAGAAGTAAAATATATTTTATTGAAAAATCATTTAATAGATCAATAGTTGTATGCTGGTGAAAAACAGGACAAATTCCGGACTGCCATCACCTAACAGATATGAAAATTCATTGATAAAACAAATGCAACACTGTGCAAATCACATAAATAATTTTTTTTTCAATTAAAAATATGAATAAAATTAAGTTTGTAAATTAAGTTCATCCTATTTTGGCTACAAATATTGATTTCTTCATTTGCGTGAAAAACCGGTTAACAAAAAATGATGATAATAAAGGGAAGAGTAATATCTTAAAAGGTTGAAATTATTAAAGAGATCAAAATCCAATTTTTTTTTTTTTTTTTTAATAATTTGTTGTCGAGAAGCCTGTAATATCACATGAAGGATGATATTTTCCCTGCAGTAATGTCGTGTAGATGTCATATGATAAGTTTCGATTGACCTGGCATGTTTTTTCATCCAATTCCAGAGTTTTTTTGAAAGGAAATATCTGGACAGTCTCATATCATCCATAAATATGCAAAATTAAACTATCGTAACTGAAAGAAATTTCTACAACTTGTTTTGAGAAGATAAGTAACTCTCATCCAAAGAAGAAAAAAGTTATTAGCTAATAATTTTTATTTTTATTTTTTTCAGTCAAAGCAGCAATAGTTTTGTAATTTCAAACTATTTCCTCGAAATGATACATTAAATTTAGTTTACAAATTTCAATAAACTTTTATTGCCAAAAAATTTAAACTTTGTCATTTGCTCAGTCAATAACAATTCGCAGTTATTAAACTCTGACGGGAAACTGAAAAAGAAAACAAACGTTACAGTTGCGTCGATTGTGATATCACTTTATCACTAACCACCACATGATAAATATCTAAAGCATATTGACTTCTTCCGTCTTGTCCTTTGTCTTCCTACGCATCGCCCGGTTATCTCGCTTATCACCCTTTTCTGCTGCTATATCGGTATTTCATGGCTGGCCAGCTTCACATTATGGAGATAAATAGCTGATTGTGGAAAGGTACTCAGCTTTGTTGTCATTGGCAGTCGGGTCGGTATTCTTCATTGTGAGCCGGATACTTGGGCGATTTACAGAAACAGGTTTTTTCTGGAATACTAGGTACTAATAATGATTAAACGTTCCTGTACAACTATGCATGACTGTTCAACTGATAGCAAAAAGGTCTGAACTATTATTTAAATGAAAATAAATTTATTGATATTGTTGATGTTAATATTGTGCAATTTCTGTTCTCCAGAGTAATACACAGTATTACAGTTTCTTTGACTATGGCATCATATTTCGAATTTTAGACCGAAAGGATGGCGAGAGTGAGAAGTATGTTCGATGGCGTAATGTTGGCAAAGATCTTATAATCCTTGATTTCGGTGACATTAATCATTGTGCTAATGTAGCAGGTTTTGATTTTGGTTCGTTACTGCTTTTAATTCATAATATTAATTTGCTAATGCGAAGTAATTTAAGTGTTATAATAGAAAAACAGCGTTTTAATATACCTTTACTCAAGGAATATACTGCGGTATATCAATAGTCCTTTAGTAAATTCCATAATAATTAATTTTAGTCTACTTAATTCATCCCCAAAATAAAAAGGAAAATACTGAAAACGGTTAGATTTGAAGCAGTTATCTTACTAGATCGGGAAGAGGGAAGGATCTAATGTTTGATATGGCAGATTTGTGATGATGTATATGGGAATTTGTGTTTGTATCTAGAATATCACTACTGTTTGATTCGCTTTATGTTGAAACAAGGATTTTATTTTGAAAATTGCATTTATGAAATAATGTTTCACACTTTGATTTTTTTATTACGGAAGATTTGTAAAACATAAATGGATCTTTTTATTTGATATAGTACTTAAGATGGTACTGTGGTAGTAACGAAATCAGGCAAAACATTTCCTGAAGATGAATATGACTGGAAGTTTTCTGTGATTCCGTACCACAAGTATTGGCCGAAATTGCCGGAAGAGGTTTTAAAGTGGTGATTTTTACAAATCAACGAGGTATACAAGTAAGTGACATCTTCAATTTTATTTCTTTATAAATAATGTAGAACATTTACGCTTAAAGTTTTCGACCTTATTAAGATGACATTATTGTGAACTACTATACAACAAAAGAGAAACGATATAAATTAATAATAAAGAGAAACGATATATAATTAATTAATAAAAATTGGAAGCACTGTAGTATTTTTGTGATAAATTCATTGCGGGTTCTAGTTTCTTATTTATAGACGGGCTCTCAAGATCGTGATGCCTTCTGCAGAAAAATGGAAAAAGTATGTCAGCAAATCAGGCTTCCTATTCAGGTATCTGTTTAGGAATATCGAAACCATATTTTACGAACCGGCTATTTCGTTTTCAAAGGCTGAATATTGTTTTTATAGACCTTGCAACTTGAATTTCGGTTTTAGAATAACCTAAATTTGACGATTTGTCATCACGTGCTACAATTGTTAGAGTCAGGAAAATTGATTTGTAGATGTAAAACAAACTGGTTGGATATTATTGTAATAGAACACATTATTCACAATTAAAGAATTAACACGTTCCTTTTGCAGTGTTTTTTTTGGCTTGAATTTTGACTTATGTTTTTATTCTCTTTTTCTAATCTGTAGTGAAAACATTACCATATATGAATGGCATTTGTCAACTTAGCACCACATGTTTGCTTTCAATGTGTTTGGGTTTTTTTAGTGCTTCATTTTCAAAGACATGAAAAGGAGAAAAGATAAAAGATTGAGTGCTTAAATTACCACTGCATTTTCCATCTGCAGTTTTTCATCTTGCTAACAAAATTTTCTTAATGGTTTCACTTACTAATACTGACAATTTATCTTTGATTCGATTTCTTGCAAAACATCTGCTAAAAATCGAAAACTATGTAGATATTTTCAGTTGTCAGTTGTAGTAAATTTTAAAAAAAAAGGAAAAAAGAAAATTATTTTCCAATGAATTGTAATACCAGGACTTTGTACTTTTGGAAATCATTTAACTTCACAATGGTGATGACAACATATTGCAAAAATTTAGTACGTCCTATTAAGGTATTTGTTTCGCTGGGAACATTGCGGTACCGTAAGCCATATATTGGTATGTGGAATTATTTTGAAAGTCATGGGAATGGCGGCATTTCAATCAATCGGGAATCATCATTTTATGTTGGTGATGCTGCAGGTCGCATACAGACGAATGTTTGTTTTTTCCCTTGATAATCTCAAAATTTTTTCTCTATCATCCTCTGGATCGTTTATTTTTAAATTCGTCATATAAATAATTGTTCATTTCTTTGCACTTTAGTTTTATTCTATTTAGTTTTCATAAAATAATACATTAATGGAATTTATTAAAATCGTACTCAGTTTATTTGAAGAGCCGAGGGAAAAAAGACCATTCAGCTGCCGACCGTTTATTTGCTTTGAATTTTGGTATTAACTTTTCACACCAGAACAATATTTCTTGAAGCAGGTGGAAGTCGAAGATTATACATTGCCATCTTTTTCACCGTCACCTTCGATGGATGAGAAAATTAGTTTATTTGAACCAGGTTTGCCCTTTTCTTCTAGGCTGTTACATATAAACCGAAACACTTTGCTTGATAATACAAGGAATTATATCATGGATGATGTAACATAAAATGGCATTGGAGATGATTTAGTTGATAAACAACAATGTTATTCATATTTTGATAATTGTTATTATATTATTCATTTTTATACGTTTCTTCTTTTTAATTGTAAGCTACGCTGTTATGTCGTTACAGTTTTGAATTTTGATTTTTCGCTAACATCATTTCAGAAAATACTCCAGTACCAGGTAATGGCTTGGAAGTACTCATATTCGTTGGCTATCCCGGATGCGGTAAAAGCACTCTTGCTCACAAATTAGCTTCAGAATATGGCTATGGTATAGTGAATCGAGACACATTGAAAACGTGGCAAAAATGTGTTGAGAATGCAAAATTTTTTTGAAACGTCAGCAAAGCGTTATTGTTGACAATACCAATGCTAATAGAGAATCAAGGTTTCATCTCTTCCTCTTATCTTTGTTTTCTTTTCCGTTTATCAACAGGAGCGCAGTCCTGTGATAAGCATACTCGAGCGTCATTTTATCTCATTAAAATATGTTCGGATGTTTCTAGGGATTGTGTTAAATTAAAAAACTTTAGCTATAATATGTTTCATTTATACAAACTTTAAAAAATCTGTAATTTTCTAACTTTTATTTAAAATGAGACTACGTTGTGACGTCATCAGCAATATGAACAATTACCCTTTCATTTAATTTCAGAAAGCGGTATATCAGTCTTGCCAAATCATGTGGGGCTGCTTTGCGGTGTTTTTTATTCAACTGTACATTGGAACAAGCAGCACATAATTGCAAGTATCGTGCTATTGTTGACACCAGCGAAAAACATCTTGAAATTGGTCGAATGGTACTTAATAGTTACAAAAAAAATTTGAAGTACGATTTAAGTTTCGACTGTCAATTCCAATCACCGAGAAGGCATTTTGTTCTTATGATGCCTAGATAAATTCCCAGTCTTGAGGAAGTGTAAAGATTCATTTCTTGGCATGCTAGGTATAACGCTTTCTGTTTAGTAGAAGACGCTGACAAAGATGCACACAGCAAGTAAATTTTTGCTCATTCAATAATATGGATTTCAGTAATTAAAGTAGAAAATCGTTCCATGATAATTGAAGTAGCCAGTATTTATGAATGTTGTCATTGAGGAACCGAAATTATCGGAAGGATTCTCATCAATTGTGAAAGTGAATTTCGTACCGGAATTTGATTGCTATGAACATGAAGCGATATACCGGATGTATTTATGTGATTCCTGATGGAAGTATCGGAAGTTGTTTGAGCGTAATTTGTTTGAAGGTATCATCGTTTTATTTGCTGTTATCTCGCATGTTCAATTTCTTATAATTTTTGGGAATTTTGTACACATTTTGAAAAGTGAAATAAATTAAAATCGTTGAATAAATTGAATGAATTAAAATTGCTTTTTCCTGCCTTGTGCATTATCCAATGTTACTTGCAAGTGAACGTTGATCATACTTCTAAACGAATTTTCTGTCGAATCTGCACAATAATAATAAAATCAAAGGTAGTTTTGCAGTTTCACAAGAATATACTAATAACCAGTGATTCACAAATGCTTTATTTGAGGATTCTTGTTAGTTGTGAAAATAAGTTTTTCGTTGAAATCTTACTGTCATGAGCATGAGACGACACATCGATTTTGCTCATTTAACCGATAAATTATGTATTCTGAATCTGCGTGATAGGCTTGGCATTCCAGCGGTGTTTGGGCTATGTTACAGCCAGGAATTTAGACAGGGTGGAGTTTGGAACTGGCCCAGAAGAACAGAAGCTGATGTTACTGTGATGTGAAAGCAACAAAATGGATGAATAGTCAGAAAAGCAATTTAGCAGGGAAAATAGTTCCGGCGATGATTGCCAGTTACTATGGGTTGTCTTGCTTGTACAGCAACTGAGTGACCCGCCTGCATGATGAAAATGTACATAATGCTATTCAAGATACGCAGTGTTAAGTGTTTTTTTTGCTGTGGTTGGTATGATCGGCACTTTATGCTGATTGTATGTCATTAGAATTTACGATTTTTACAATAGATCACACACTGCTCTCTCTTTTAAAGAGAGAAGTAGTGAGTTAAAGATGCTGACTGTAGTTTTTGAGATACCTTTCTAAGACTGCAAGGGTACTTTTACAACCGCTCGGATATCATTAATAATGTAGAGGTTTTGGTGATCAGTTATCTATTTGTTATAGTTGCATACTAAAGAACCATCTATATTAAAGTAGACTTCAATATCGTTTCTTGCAAGAAGTTTAAGCGAGGCTTCTTGTCATAGTACGCAAATTGCGCGGACTAGAAAAAAGTACACTGGGATTTTCAGAATATTCTAGGACTAGATAATGTTGCCCCTATTTAGTCGGTCAGTTCAATTATTTCTGCTCATTGATAATTTGACTTATAGGGGTTAAGTCGCGCGATTTAATAGTGGGGTCATTGTGTACAGAAATTGCAAAGTTTCCTGTAGGAAGTTCTTGTCTTTCGAAAAATCGAATCGCATTAATTCCATCATTGAACACTTACCGTCATATGTTGGCAGAGTTTGGGAAGAAAACCCTGAGATTTCGGATTTTCTAAAAGTTTGAATTTACTTTGTTGCAGGTAAGAAGGATGTCATCTTGTGTCGATGATGAGAGACAAAATAATGGAAGGATTTGGATCAGGAAGTATGCCATTGCTGAGAAAAAAGGTAGTTGTTTTCTGAAAGAATTTGTAAAAGTAATTGGTTTTTATAGTTTCTCATAAATTATTATACTTCATGCATAAAGGAAATAAGGTGTTTTTTGAATATGCTTTTCTGAGTCGGTTGTTATATTTGTTTGCAGATACGGCTATAAAGTATGTGAGTTTAATAGTTCTTGTGATTCAAAATGCATCGCAAGTACTAGTTATGCGGTATGTACGAACCCGACCGCGTGAAATGTTCCTGTCGACTGTGGCAATTTTTTTCGCGGAAGTTGTCAAATTGATCGTTTGCATTCTATTCCTTACCATTCAGGAAAAGAGTTTGATAAGGTTAACTGGACATTATTAGTTGTCCACCAGGGATGATATTTTCCAATAGTCCCCAGTAAAGTTTTATTCAAAGAAGTGAAATTCGCCATAATTTTTTCATCGGGAACTTATTCGGCTGAAGGGTTTTGAAGATAAAGTGTTTATGCTAATGGAAGATTAATTAAGTAAGTGAAAACTGTAGAGTAATGATTCAGAATAAGCATATTATAAATGTTGAAAACTATGATGCAGAATAGTTCAGTCATTAATAGATTTCATTGTATTCACCAGTAACGTTTTGTTATATATTCTATTTTGCTAACTGTCCATAGAAATGCTCGCGACATTTCAAATCTTAGGGAATGATTATGATTGTATTCTGATACGTCGATCATTGTCAATATCATGATTTGTTTCCAGGTGTTTGAAAGTAATGTATGAAGACATAATCAAGCAACCGATTGATACTTTGAAAGTATGTGTGCCAGCTGTGATATATGTTATCCAAAACAATCTGCTTTATGTTGCCGTATCTAATTTACCTGCAGCAACTTATATGGTATGTCGTTAAACTATATCATTTCAGATATATTTTTGGTTGTTTGATATAATGATGTTATAGTTTAACAATTTAAAAACGTTGTTGTTGCTGTTTATACTTTGAAAATACTGTCTGAAATGCTTTTTTGTTCTCAATTTTATTGATGATGTCTAGAAGCTGGGTAGAAGTACTTGTGTTAAATTTAGCCATCTAAAACTAATTGATTTAGGTAACTTATCAGCTGAAGATTCTTACAACAGCAGTTTTCACTGTAACCATCCTTCGAAGACGTCTCTCGCTACTGCAATGGCTGGCACTCGTTTTGCTTTTTGGAGGAATTGCATTGGTTCAACTGGTAAGTTTTTCCATCTTATTATTCTTGATCAGGCATAAACACATTGTGAAGTTTTTACATAAATATTTTAAGAATTATGAAATTAAATGCTTCAGCTTGGATTGCTTTATGATTATAATTAAATTTTAATTTTTTTATATTTTCACAGTTTTTCTTTTCTGCTGCTCAGATTTGAATTTTTGCTGCAGTCATTGCGTATCCTTGAGCTTATGTGGTTTTAGTGAAGTATTTTTTGAGGGTGATGAAAGAACCAACATGAAAATGATAAAAGGAAATATAACATCGATTCGAGATAACAGTTCCGGAATTGCAGAATTGGAAACAATTCGAGATGACGGTTCCGGAACTGCAGAATCAGGGACATCTTACAAATATGTTGTGGAACAAAATCCCATCAATGGTTTTGCCGCAGTTTTAGTTGCCTGTATTTTATCAGGTAAACAAACAAAAAGTCTTCTGTACAAAATTTGTTATCATTAGGACAGAGGCCCACTAAAATTTTTTTCGCTAATTTCAAGATATATCGAAATCACCAACTTTACCAAAATTAATAATGGAGGTAGTTAATGGCTAAAAATTCGTGTAATTGGTCTATGTTTGAAGTATCTCATTACTCTTATAGGGCACCAACAAATTCTCATGTGTTAAAATAAGAGCCCATCTATAGCAAATTCCGGAAATTAATGTTGTAGAATTTATCTGAATTTTTTCAGGATTTTCTGGCATATATTTGGAAAAAATACTGAAGGATTCAGATGTTTCAGTGTGGGTACGAAATGTGCAACTTGCAATTATCTCACTCCCTGTAGCTTTAGTTAATGTTTTGGTAAGTTTTTGTTTCCTTAACTTTCTCGTCACTGGAAGTGTGTAAGGGAATTTTAGTTTTTTTCACCAGCTGTTAAAAATAGATGGCAATGCAACACTAGTAGGCATTTCCTTCAATTTTTATTGCTAAAGATTTCCCATCTTTCTCAATCTTTTCGGTTTTTTAAAGCATAATTTATTAAAATTTCAATTTTTCTCAACCTATTTTTCGCATTTTAAGATTCAGGATATCAAGAAAGTATTAAAACATGGTGTATTGGTTGGTTTTGATATTACGGTATGGTGTCTTATTCTTCTGTCATCTGTTGGTGGTATCACTGTTGCGATTGTTATAAAATACGCCGATAATATTCTGAAGGCGTTTGCCGCATCTATTGCTATCATTGTAGCATGCATTGCATCGGCATTGCTTTTTAAGTTCCGCCCAGCTGTTTTGTTTCTTGTTGGCACCGTATTTGTTATTGGAGCTATTTTCATGTATAGTTTGTTTCCTTATAAGAAAAAATATCAGCAAGCTCCGACTGAACCTCCGCATCTAATTCAGCAGAAAGAAGAAACGGCAATTGTTTGAAATATTGATAGTTGCTGACAGTATCCAAACTTTCTTACTTTTTATAGAATTTATTTTGTCTTACGTTGTCAGACAAAGCAGTCGTGCAAGCGGAAATATTTCCCTGTTATAATGAAGAGAATCAATATCCAATAATGTTTCGAGTAACTCCGCATAGGAAACCGTGCAACTGAGAATCATTTTGATAGTTTCTTAAATGTTGTTGAACTTTTACTCTTTTTTATTTCTGAGCATTGTTATTTGCGTGTTATTTTGCGTGTTATTTGTATTGTGCTTCCACCTTCGCAGAATTCGTTTTATTCATGGGGAATGAATCCATAGTCCACAGAAAAAGGAAAAAACCCATTCCTGACATTGTTTTTTAATTTTAATTCTATGCCACTTTGTGCCCATGTTTGTTAAGTTTTTGATTCTAGGTTTGTTGGTTTGATTTCTAATAGGTGTCTCATTTATTCTCCGTCGAATTATTTCTGCTTGTCATTTTTATTTTTTTCAAAGTCAATGGATTGATTTTAATGGACGCTCACTTAATATGTCCGTTGCTATAGTTTAATTTTTCATGCTTTTCGATACGGATAACAATCGATAGCTTCCTAGTATGGGAAGAATTTCTTTAACTGTTTTATTCAGAAGTTGTTATTGGCTTCACAAATATCCATTATTTGTACCAGTTTAGTTTATTTCAAGTCTGTACTTTCATCTGAAAATTTTTTGTTGCCTTGCATATGTGAAATTAAAAAAAAAGAAACAAGAAATTTCGTTTACGAAAATTGTTTTCTCCATCTGGTACTTTTTGATATTTTTGTAAGTGTTGTCATAACTACTTTGAATTTGTTGTTTATTCCTTCACACTTTTCTACTTCGTAAACAATTTGGTATCTCTAACGTTTTTGCATAATAGTTATTCCAGAAGAGTATGACTTTTACTCTAGAATGTTGAATGTTGGTTGCCCAGCAACCATTGATTCCGTTCGTAATAATAATTGATTAATATTCGTAAAATTCGAACCGGCGCGAAAGCAATATTGAAATGATACGGTGCAAAGATATTTATTTGTCCCAGTTTTAGTTTATTTCAAAAAAACATAATTTATTCATTGCAATGCTTTTAACTCAATTTACTTTTTATTGTTTTTGAATGTTTCAGTGTAATCTTATTGTTAAAATGTTTTATGAATGATTTATATACGGCTTCTTATAGACAGTGAGTAATAAGGACTAATAAGTGTTTTCTTAATGTAATCTGTCTCATACCTTCGTTTTGTTTTTGAATTTTGGTCCAGTTTCTTTTTTTTCTTTGAGAAACATTTAGTAATGACTTGCGGAAAACTTTGGAAAAGTTAGTCAGATTGAATTAGTTATGAATTACTGATATTTGATGCTTAGATTCTGCGGACCACAGGGTCATATAACTCATATACATCAGAAATAGAGATTGTGGAAGATCGGACGGAGTAACATCTCTTTAGCAATTTTTATATCTCATTATTCAATTATTTTTTAATTGGTATACTGCGGTGAAACAAACTAAGGTGAAAAAAATGATGAATACAGTGAAAGTGTTTTAATCTGCAGCAGTTGAGTTAGGGGCCAACTCATAGCCTTAACAAGGAAAAATACTGAAGTATACAAGAATTTTGAGTCTTACGCGATTCAATGCAAGGGTAATTTCCGGTCATTGTATGCTAATTTCATATTTCTTGTCCTTGTTTTAATTTGAATGTTGCATTCAATAAATTGACATCTATCGTAACAACAGAGATTAA
Source organism: Dirofilaria immitis (assembly GCA_024305405.1). NCBI lineage: Eukaryota > Metazoa > Nematoda > Chromadorea > Rhabditida > Onchocercidae > Dirofilaria > Dirofilaria immitis. The sequence continues at coordinate 2,868,640 of JAKNDB010000110.1, forward strand.
CATTTGAACACAGGTAATAAACATCAGTATATGAATGAGAAGTGAAGTCTTAATGGTGGTCGCTCATGCGAAATGCGCTACAGTATACCTTATTATTTTGAATGGAACATTGCTCCTGAACTTGCGCAATGGAAGAGATGCTTTTGTGCGAGCAGACTACCACGTATTTGCCGTTTATTCTTCTTTGTATAGCTTCATAAATTTGACTTCTCGAAGTATGGGTATTATTTGTCAAGCTCTTCAAAATAAGTGATTTCGCAGGGTTTAAAAATTTTGATCAATTTCAAAAGCTTTAAAGTTTGCAGAATATCTTGTAATCTCTAAAGAGTCTTAGTTGAACCTTGACATCGAAGAAGTTTCAGAAATTCTGTATCATATTTTCATTCATAGTATGAAGGTCATTATTTAAACAGAAAGAAATGTGAAAGTGATACTGTCGAAATCAATCCATGTGACAGTGAATAGTGCAAACTCATTGTCCCCCTATTTTGCTCTTGCAAGGAACTATTTTTCCCCATTAATTTATCAAAACTTTTCGTGGAAGTGATTTCCATCCTGTTTCTTATCCGTCAATTTATGTCACATATTTCGAAAATTGTATAAAAGAAAAAATACTTTTAACATCAGTTTTTTGAGGCGTGGACTGTCGCAGATATCATCTGAAGATTGACCATTTTCCTGCATATTCGAAATCCATCCAGTTGCTTCTACCGATCGTTTTTTGCGCCCTGAATAGGCATAATGGTTATTCATATATTAAAGAAAACTTTTGGAGTAACTGTATATCTCAGCTCAAAGAACGCAACCGGGAAAAATGTAAATAAACGGCGAAAATCTAAGCAGCCTGCAGGACATTAAAAATACTTTTTGAGTGGTATATGAGATACGAATTCAAAACTTTAAATTCGATTAAGAAGTTTTTCATGATAAGTCTTTAAAGAAAATGAAATTTAGAATAAACTCTTGCTGAACTTACAAATCATCTAATTAATTATGGATAATTTGACAACGTATCTTTTTTTTCGTTTCAAATAAGAAAACTGTAGCAATTAATTGATATAAGGAGTTGAGGGAATTATATTTTTTTAGTATTAGCTATGAATAAGAAAATAAACTAATTAATTGATTAATGAAAAAGTTACCAATACAACTATCACAGCAGCAATCCGTTTGGCCGAAAAATCGAAAAGGGTTTAAATTTCGGAAAAAATTTGAGATTGAATCCAATATATCAGTATCACTACCACAGCTGCCGCAAACAGAACAGCCCGTGAAACTACCACAAGCAGAACAACTTGCACAATCACTACTGCTGATATGAGCGAATAGCGAAAAATCATAGCGACAAATTCAATGCGAAGTAAATTCTTCATTGTTTCAAAAGACAATTATTCTTTTCTTAAAAATCTGAAATTTCAAAGAAATTTTGCTTTTCTCTTCCCATCAGAAATCACATCGAAGAAGCTAAAATTATATGACAAGAATATCACATCGCTCTTAGAGAACTGGTTATGACGAAAAAGTTGAAAATTTTGAATTAAAATTTGAAAATTCTTGGAATACTCAAAGATAATGCAAACTGTTTCACTAATATTACTGATTCTATGAGTACTTTCGGAAATAATCATGTATTTAGTTCACAAAAGCCACTAGAAGAATGAAAAGTTGAGTAATTTATAAGAGTGAATAGTAGATTTAATCACGGAAAGATTAAAAATATAATGAGAAGTATAAAATATAAAATGTTGATCTCCAAAAGACTTAGATTTATGGGAGAATGATGGAACAACCTGAATTGTCCAAATAAATATGGATATGGATACAAGTATTAAAGGTGAAAATTTGACAAACAAGTTTTCTTGAAGAAATTTAATAAATGGACTCTTTAAAAAATTTTCACGAACCATGTTTAACCTGATCCATATTGCCTGTATTTTCTTTTTGATTAACATTGTCAGGTTAAAAAAATGGCAAATCCGTATGGCAATCACCTTTTTAAAATCGGAAACTTATCACGCTTGTCTCGACTACATTATCCAACAATGACATCAAAGTGGCCATCGTTCATATGGAAAGTCGGTTAATAATTTTGACAATCCTTTCAATCTCGAATATGTTTTCTCTTCTTTCTGAACATAACCAACTACAGTCGCTCAGATTACTATAGAAATATAGCAATTCTTGTCATTTCAACTATTATCATTTCAACTTTATTCGGTTTGCTGATTAATTTATTATGTTATACCTCCTTGGCTTGACTGAAATTTTTGAAACATTTATTTTTAACTCTGTATAGAACTGCCTACTCTTACATTGTTGTAAAGATGGATTTTAAAAAGGCAATGAAAAATGTGAAAATAAGAGACAATAATCACTGATTTAAAGAATTACTATTTGTAACTAATTGCTTTAAAATGGACTAATATATCCAAGAATGTTTATTTTCCACAAATCATTCCTATGTTTTGTCGTCAATTCTTCCTTAATTTATGCTTTATTATATATATTTCCAAGTTATGATAAACATGATTCTTACAATTTTCTCTTCGTCTGCATATATCACGAAACTGATCCACTGTATTCGTCATCTGATAGATATTCATCGCCTCTGTCAAAGCGTACTTTTCTAACATCATTGTAAACAACTTGCAAACGAACCCTCCAAGACTTTCAGACCAAAGATCTTGGCAGTTACAAATGCACTTTAAACGAATCTAAAAAAATTATTTCATTATTCTTTAAAATATATTTCTGTTTATGCAAAAGAATATTGGTATAGAAATAGACGAAAAAATAAAATTTTTCAAGAATTTAATTTACAAAAACGAAAATAACCTTTTATCAATAGAGACACTATTTGAAATTTGCGGAACGGCGGAATCAACGATGATATTCAAAAAGTATCGTTAGGAAAGCCGCATAGAGTTCTCAAGATTTTCAAAATCATCGCAATTCAGTGTTGCCCGTAACTACAAACATTATTGAGAAGCTAACAATTATAAGATTGCATATCACATTCTATATTTCAGGAAAAATTCGAATTGCCGCGCGTTTTGGAATGAGCTCCGGCATACCGTTACGCACCGGATACAGTATGATTTTAGGAGTAATTGGCCTAAAACTGGTTGATGGAAGCTTAGCGTTTAATTTGCAGTTTTGCATCGTTGCAGTGCGGTTGGTTCGGTGTTTTTTTCCGCGGTTTGATACGGGTCTTTTGCGCTAGTACTGAAGAATCGCAGCAAATTCGTTTTGCGTCGTTTATGTGCGTTTTAATACAGTCCAGGCAGATTTGTTTTTAAAAGGAACCCTGAGTGAATAAATTTTAATGCGCACTTTTTGATTCTTTCAGGAAGAATGACCCCTCGGAATTTCCGAGGATTTCGAAAAGTGATCTGCATACCTGAGATTTTTCCTTATATAAAAATTGTAAAATTTAAAATTCTTTTTCTCGACTGCTTTTTGTTTTTCCAAGATCCTTCGGTTTCCATTGAATTTGAGATAGTTACGATCCCAGGCGAGAGTTGTCATGTGCGTGAAAGCGGAGGGCATAAGGATATAAGGGACATGCAATGTCAAAGAAATTGAAAACTAGTATAACGGGTAAGGCACTTGGAGGCCATAATGCTGCATTAATTTCATGATTGGTCGGGAATATAGCCGCACAGATGTTTTTCTTTTTTTCATTTTTTCTAACTTTGTTGCAATCTTCCATGTAGTTATTTCAGATTAGGAGTTAAGAATGGCTGTAATGTCTTTGCCACCAATGGTGCCAGACTTCGAAGGTGAAATCAGTCATGTTGTTGTGGCAGGAAATGAAACGCTGATTTTTATCAAGCCATCTAATTGGCAGGAAGAGTGGAATAAAATTGATGCCGAGCTCCGAGATTTAGAATCTTCCTTACAGAAAATCACTTCTTTTTCAGATGTGAAGTCTGGTAATTTTATTAAATTCCATCCAGATACATTAAATTTAAAAAAATCCATTTAGTAAGAAAAAGCTACATTACCATAGCTTGCTAATCCTGTATGAATTTTTACGTGGGACCAGATTACATAACGACCATTTGCGAAAACTAAAATTTTGAAATTAGAAGCATTGAATAACGCAAATAATTAAATTTGCAGGTGAAATTAACATCGTAAATGTAAAGGGTTCATTTGAAAGAGCGTATATCATTCGACGACCATCGCCTGATACATACTCGGTAATGCATACTTCTCAGTGTGTAGAAAAGAAAAAGTAATTAAATTGAATATTTTACGCTTGATTTTTAAAAAAATAATGGATAAGAAAATAGATGTATAGTTAATATTACAGATTTATCTTATTGACAAGGGCATGCAGTGCGAAATACAATTTGGTGAAATTTATGAATTTCCGTCGGAATTGCTACAATTTGGATTGTTCAGTTGTGTTTGCCCTGTTCTGGTCCCATCTGCAGAACAACTGAACATTTACAAGAATTTTGTTGGGCATAAATGCAAGTGCATTGTGGGTAAGTTTCGATAAAAACAACGAAGGATTGTGATATAATGTATGTATAACTTTATCTTCTGATGTTGGCATTGTACTCATCAGGGTACTATAGCATATTGGACTCTCCTGAAACTAAAAATTTCTAGAGTCTGTATCGAAATCTGCAGTGGTAATGGGATTTGTTCGCGGTCGATTATTGATAGAGAATGAAGGATATTATGAGGATCTGCAAGATCTTGTTTTTGGGAAAATAGCAAATAATCCTGGTAGTAGTGGTAAGAAAGATGCAATGTTTCTGCAATTGAATTTTTAGAAATGAAATATTTTAAAATTATTTAGAGTATGCAAATAAATAGGATCTGGAGATTTAATCTCATTAAATCTTTCTTGATTACTCCTGGTATCGACGGCTCTGAATTGATTCTATGAAGTAAAAGCAGAATTATATCACTATAGTAATATTGCTTTTTCCATCCTTACCTTTCTGTTTTTGTACATTATTGAATACAAATTTGTGAAGTTTTATCAGTTGCATTTATCTTAGTCTTAAACAAATTATTCGATTAATTATAATATCGGTTTTTGTCTTTCTGATCTTTCATATTAAAGGTATGGCATCAGCAAAATTGCATGTAACAACCAAGAAAGTTGGGCTAGTAGATGATAGTTCCAGTTCAAGTAGTGACTCGAGTTTACGTCGTTCTTTCACTCATAAGGTGAAATTTTTCGAATAAAAGAAGTGTTACTAATGAAATTATGTCTTGGATATGAATTTCAGAAAAAATTTTAGGCCATACTGAAAACCAATGCAGGATTATTGTTCCCGGACAGAAAGAATTTTGCGACTTCAAAAAAGGAGACATGTGACAAACGTTTTAATTCTCTATTAACTTTAACTTGTTTTTTAAGAATGTCTTTCTTTATTCATAATAATATCCGCCTAAATAATAATTTTTCTTTTCCTAGCTGTTCGTACGAGCACAGAATTTCTCGCGGAACACGATAATACTAAGGTAGTATTGTTATCGTCTCGTCTCTACCCTAAAAAACAGAAAATTTAGCAAAGAGCTCGTGATCGGTAATCATCGTTTGCGATTTAAGGTTCATCTCAAAGATACTTTCTGGTCTTTCAACTGTTCAACTTCCAACAATACTGTTGCTACATATTTTCTCAGAATTATTTTAGTCTGGGACTCTATTTAATCAGACAGCGTTCAAGCAGTATAAACCTGAAATGGTACCGATAAAAGTAGCCGCTCGATTCGACAAGAGAGACCGCATGTTGAACACTTTTGGGTTGTCAATAAGAAAGTTTTCACAGCTGCTGAAAGAGCAAGTTTTAAGACATCGTATTATTTCTGAGAAAGAACTTATAATTCGGGCATCATAGAATATTTGTTTCAATTTACTGAATGGAAACTAGAGAAATACAAAAACTCGTTTTTGTATGTTGCATTGCTTGCATTGCTTTTTGTGATTGAATTTGCTACTGGAACATTTATTTAATATTTTTGAACTATAAATTATCCGTATGAAATTGACCCTTGATAGCAAAAAATTTTGATCAATAAAATGATTTCAGGCACTGAAGGAAGTAGAAAGCATGTTAATGTATTTTCCGCCCTTGCTTCGTAAAGGTGAGGATATCCGAATACGACAGATACCTTGCATTGTACGTGCTCGCGCTGACAACGCTCACAAATCTCTCTATCGTGCTGTCCCGGCTCAGTATGATTCACGTACGAAAAGGTATCCTTATGCTCATTCCAAATTTAGTATTCTCATTTGTATCGGATGTTTGTAAAGAGTAGTTTTTTAGACTTTCAGTGTTTTTGGTGGATTTTGGCTGGTTTAAGTGGGTGTTGGCTAATGATATCGTCGACATTTCTACTATGGATAAGGCTAGCGCTTTTTCCAAAATCTAGCCAAATAATATGACTAAATTGCTGAATAGGTCAGCGTATTATTGATTTTATATAGTCGTCAAATATCTTCTAATTTGGAGTGCTCACCTTTTTACTCTATTTTCAAATATTGCAGTATAACCCAGTCAGACATCTGCCAGTAGCAATGATACATTGTCGCGAAGACACATCGAGCACCCTTCATGCTAAAGTTAGTAGTTGTGGATTTTTCAGTTTTTCCGTCATGTGCTTGTTTTCCGTTATATGCTTGCGGTTTTACTGTCATATATATTCCTTATATATAACGTCATCTAACGAAGATTGTGATGCTTTTGTAAGCAATTGGAATAATTTATCTCTAGAACCTCACTAAGGGAGCAGACTGTGAAATAATTATCAAAGAGCATGCCTTACGAGATGTATATACAGTTGATTTAGTGGAGTCTTCTCTTATACCAAATCGAATCGACAATATAATCAAAGAACAGTGTAAGTTTTGATGAAAAATTAATAGAAAATCGGTGTTCATCAAATGCATATGTTATGCTTATGCTATGTATGCCTATATTAATTCTTATCGCTATTGATAGATTTTTCTTCTAGCCGTAAATGGAAGGGAGGCTGAAATGATTTCATCATGCAAGAAGTTGATCACTGAAACCTGTCAACGACAGCTGATGACGTCGATGATGATGGAAACGTTGAATATTGCTAATCGTGAATTAACACAGCATCCTCGAACTTTTTGGTATAGTTTTGATTCACAACTGTGCCTTGAAAATTAGGAGTGTAATATCTACAGTTCGTAGAGTCGTTTCACTTTGGATGAATCAAAAATTATCTCTTGGAATTGAGAACATGAAGAAGTAAATGTCCAATTTAAAATTTGCTGGAGATTAAAAAAATGCGAAAGGAATCGAAAAAAAGTTAGTGTTTTGTGAATTATGGATTATTTCAGGCCAACTTTCTGCCCTCCAGCTTTTCCAATGGCGATGCCCATGATGATGCCAATGGCATTTCCAGTAATGTTTCCACTTCCAGTGCCGAACACTATTCAGGGTACTGGAAACGGAGACAGTGTTGCTGCGAGACCTGAGAATACAGCGACCAATAGTTGCGAAAGTGTTAACTTCTCGAATAATAACTCAAGAACTCGATCAGGCCCACGTGTAACGAATAATAACCGTTCTCCAAGATCAGATTTTTTCCAGAAAAGTGGAGTCAGGTTGTTGAGATTTTTGAGATTCGAGTTAATATCCAGTTGCCATAAATCATTGATCATTGATCTCATTGAAAACTTTTTGCCATCTATTAAATCAATTCTTTCTATATTATTGAGAAAATATGCTTTCTTATAGATTTTAATTTTTGACATTAATTGCTTTATTTCGGTTCACTTGTTATGTATGAATCTTACCATTTCATTATTTTCATCAGATTCCAAAGCAATAATTCCCAATCAGCAAAAGAATGGTTGCGCAATGACATTAACAACAAAGAAATGATCACGCAACCAACGAAGGATTGGTCACGCTATGATTTCAAAAATGAATTTGGTGTTGCTCCTAGCGATAAAAACAAACAGATGCCACGAAATTCGTCTGAAGATGGTACTTGTTATGTCATTTGAGTTCCATTTTAAAACATATTCATTATAAAAATTGAAGTTGCAGATCATCATTTAAATATGGGAAGAATTGGTCGAAATGAAAAACAGCTAGTATTGATCAAAATTTTCTCGTCTCACCTCTAATAAGTATTGAATTGGACTCAAGGCTGTTAAGAAGCTTTCCTGATACAGTGATGCATTTAGTAATATTTTTAGGGCTGTCATGGGATCTTCCACCGAAATATACAAAAGAGCGTCGCAAGTTTCAGAAAAGTATGCATTTCTCACAGTCGAGATATGAATTCTAGCTAGCTGTTATATTTGCTCATGTTTGGATTGATTGTTCAGCAGTAAGTATAAAATAAGCAGCTTGCAAAAAAGTAGAGCATAACCGCGTCTCAGCGATATGATTGTGGACTTTATCAAGCTTCCAAGCCAGTTTTATGATTTTAACTAGATAGCCATTTGTATGCTGTGAATGGTCTGTTTTTGGTTGACAAAATTTTGATAGCAGTAAATCATTAATATATAGGTTGGGACAATAATATGCAGAAAGATCGACTTACAGGATGGGAAAAGGTTTGTATTTTTTTCAGCTATGATTTTTTCTGAAATGTTCTACGATTGAATTTGTCTCTTTTTGTTCCATGTAAACAGATAATGGCGACCTATTCAGGCTGTCGCAGCCGATCGAGCAGTTCGTAAGCAGCAGGTTCATAATCTGTCCGGTGGTATTTAAATTTCAGGAACTTGAACTATATCCAGATATCACGGTATTATCGGTCTTCATTGTTGATTTATTGTTCTTCGTTGTAATTATATTTTACTAACTTAAAGATGTGAAAATAATCATTGTGATTTATAATATTTTTCGTAAATCTTTTTTGCTTCAGTGCAGGACTTTTAAGCTAAACTGTGGGGTTGCTGAATTAGAAGAGAAATAGTGTTCGATAATCATTCAATAAAGTATCGTGACAGATTGCTTGACGCTGACAACAGATAAACTGCTAAAATTCTATCACTGATCAGATTCTGAAACAAGATTGAGATGCCATAATTGAGGAACGTATATAGTGGTTATGGAATTTTTTTTTTTTAATAGTCTAGAAGGAATAGTTCGACAATCAGTCGAACTTGTCTTTTGATCGTACTACCAGTCATTACTGAATTTGAGAGACATTAATATATGTTTTCTTGACTGGGAGTTCTCGTTCTTGGGGTCTTAATATTTTTTTGATGGTTGTGGTATGCATCCAAGATGCAAATTATTAGGTAAGTTCTTCTGATGTATTGAAATTTCCTCACTTTATTTTTTGCAGAGACAGGACAATCAGGTTCTTACGCAAGGCTCAGTCAAGATGTGATATTTAAGAACTGGTTGTATTAATGATTATACAATTTCATTTCTGGTGAATTGAGTATAGGAGAAGTTCACAACATATTAGAACGCTTGCGGAATAGGTCTGAAAAAGCATTGTCACCAAAGGAAAATATTTATAGGTAACTCAATTTGTGAGCATCTATTTAATCAGAGGAATAATAGGTGATATTAGCATTACTTTCTTCTTGGTAATCCCAGAGGATTTCGGGACTTCATATTTTCTGGCAGTCATATAACATTGTATTTGAAAACAATTTTAAGATGTTTGTTATTTCGTAATAATATTTCTGGAAACTATAAACGGGAATATCCGAAAAAGTTATAATGGATCTTTATTTATTTGTAGGGCAAAATGTCACTAGTATGAATCAAAACGAAATAAATCTGCATATTAAACGTAATAATAATAATAATCTAGGTCACTAGAACTGTGCGCGTGAGGAGGAGCGAAGGATAGCTGATTGGGAGATTTGTACTCCTGGTGAAGCTGTCATACCACTGCGACTCTTGGCTCGCATTTTAGAAAGCGAATTTTCAGCGTGATCGGCACGTTCTTCTGCATCGTCCAACTGATGCTGTATTTGGCGGAATTTTTGCAAATTCACGTTTGCTAGCTCCTCCTGAAATTTCAATCGAAAACATGGAAATTGGCGTAGGCGCAGATATAATGTGCAAATTGTAAGAGGGAGAAATGGGTAATTAAGTTAGATTATCTGAATATGATCTGAAACCCATTAGGAGCTTACGGCTTCTTCAATTTGCTTCTTTTGCGACTTTAGTTTGTTTTGCAGTTTTTCAATGAGATCTCTTGTTCTTTCGGCATTTTTCTATCTTCATCCACCTATAATTAAATCGAATTGGAGGATAGTAAACTCTTCTCACAACATCTCGTGCAAAAATGATAAATTAAAGTATATTGCAAGTAAATCTGTTTGATTTAATTTAATGATTATTTGGCCTAACCGTCAAGTCAGTGCATCTGACTGTTCCTATTGATAATGGTTAAAAACCTGGAATTGAAGTTCTCGAATGCGTCTTTCATGTTTAGTGAGACTCTTATTTGTCTCCTGATATCGTCGTTGTTCCCCATCGAGTTCGTTTTCGAGCTCACGAATACGAGACTCCAGTTTGGCAATAACCTTCTTGCCACCTTTCAGGGCAGCAGCTTCTGCCTCATCGAGGCGTGCCTGAAATTTATGGAATGCTACAAAATAATGCTACCTTCACAGCTTTAAAAGTACTATATGGGGATCCAGCTTCTTGGTTTCTCTCAATCCTGAAGTAACGGAAAATAAAATAAGATTTTAAGTGGGAAAGTGTTCAAAAATACCTGCATCTCCTTCAGTTGGGATTCTAAAGATTTTCTTATGCGATCATTTTGTAACGAATTCTCCTGTTCTTGCCGCAATTGTTCTGCAAGTCGTGCAGCATCGCTACTTGCTGCTTTGCAGCGTTCTTCCGAGGCTTTGTACTCATTCAAAGTCTCGTCCAGATCGGCTTGAATCGCCAAAAGTTCAGTGTCAAGCTTTTTCTTGACAGAACTCAACGATTCAGCTTGACCAGATAACTCATTACATTGGGCATGTGCTTCATTAGCATCACGTTCTGCTTGTTTGCGGGCTCGTTCTGCTTGATCCATTGCAACTGACATCTCCTCTTTCTCCGACTGCAGCAAGGTCGCTTTCTTTCCATGTTCAAGTATTGCTCTCGAATCTCTTCTCGATTACGTTGTTCGATTTCGACCTAGATGAGGTGTCTTTCTCACAAAATTTTGAAAAAAAGGAACGAAATATTTCGGAAATTATACGCATTATTTGAAGCAAAATATCAGTAGAAAAACCAATTAAAATGTGCGAACCTGTTGCTGCAGCTCCTCATTTGATCTTGATAGCGTTTCACATTTTTCTGAGCTTCCGCGTTTGCCTGATTTGCGTGATCCAGCGCAATTTCCAACTCATTGATATCCGATTCCAGTTTCTTCTTCAATCTCATCAAATCCGCCTTACTTCTCGTTTCATTTTCTAGTGACGCCTGCAGTTTTGGTTTTACAGATCTGAGTTGTCAACAAATCAACAAGTTCCTGTAATTTAAATAGCGGAACATCTCATGGTTAGGTATTAAAAAGTGGAGTCTAAAAACTGAAATGAAATTAGATGATTAGTTGTCTCACAGCTTCAATTTCCTGAAACTTCGCTTTTTCAAATTTTTTCCAAATTCAGTTTTTTAATCTCTAGGCTTTCCTAAATTCAGTTTTTAAAGTAATGAAGATACTGGAATCACCTGCATAGATTCGATCGCTCTTTGATGGTTTTTGCGCGTATTTTCGAATTCTTCCTCTTTTTCTTGGATTCTTTTTCAATTTCAGCTCGTATTTGTGAAACCTCGACCTGTGCCCGAAGCACTTTACTTTCTTCAGCCTCTAGTGCAGCTTCGGCTTCATCTAGAGCATGCTGCAATTCATCTTTTCGACTTCCAGTCGACGAATTATCTTTTGCATTTCAAAAACGGAACGACCACCTTCACCCAATTGATCTGTTAAATCCTTAATTTCTTGCGCTAACTCTTTGTTTTCACGTCTCAAACCTTCAATCGTTTCTAAAACTTCATCTTGTTCACTTTTCAGTTTAAATAATTCGGTTGACACGTTGCGAGCTTCTCGTTGCGCGTTGTCCACTTCAACAGCAATGTCATCTGTCTTCTTTTTCCATTCGTCGATTACTTTATCGAATCCTTTCTGTTTTTTCTCAAGTTGACTGGCATATGAGTTGGCTCGTTCCACATCCATCTGGAATTATAAATCAAAATATGAATAAAAATTTTAAAAATTAAGAGCAGCTTCCAAAGTTCAAAACTAAAATTTAATATATGATTTTGCAGAAAAACACAAAATGTGTCATTATTAAAGAGAGATAGGAGACTACCTGAGCATCATCAAGGTCAGAAACCAAACGAGATTTCGTCTTTTCCAAAGAGCTAATCTTTGAATTGGCAGCATCAAGTGCTTCCTGAAGTTCATTAATTTTCTGCATCTGCCGTTTCTTCGATTCTTCTAGTTCATCACCTTTCAATAAGCCTTCGCTTTCGAAACGTGTTTGCCATTGTTGAATTTCAGCATTTGCACGACTCAACTGTTTCATCAGCTCACTTTTAGCTTCAATTTCTTCCTCCATTGACTCTCGAACTTGTTCGATTTCATGTTGATAATTTTTCATTTGTGCTGCCAAATTGTTACGATCACGCGCTTCTTCGTCCAGTGAACGTCGAGCTTCTTCTAATTGAGATGTCAGCTGAGCCTTCAGTCTCGTCATTGCGTTCACTTGCGATTCCGCTTCTTCAATCTGTTTCCCAAGATCACTATTTTCACTGTTAAGCCGGGTCTTCAAGGTGGTGAATTCCTGAAGCTGCCGATTTTGCTCGTCGCATTTGGTTTGCAGTTCTGCGATTTGCATTTCGTACTGCTTTGCAAGCTTTTCATTGTTCATTCTTGCTGCTGTTTCGCCATCAATTTGTGCCACAAGATCTTCGGCGTCACGTTGTGCTTGCATTTTGTCTTTCTCAATCTTTGCCTTCGCCTTCTGCGCCTGTTCAATCTGATCGCCCAACTCCGCAACCGCATCGTTGTGCTTTTTACGGATTGCCGCCAATTGATTCTCATGGTTCATGTTAGCTTCTTCTAAATCACGACGAAGTTTTGCCAATTCTGCCTCTCGCTTCTTGTTTACTTCTACCTGAGCAGCCGTAGCACCTCCTTGTTCATCTAAACGATCTCCCAATTCTTCCAGTTCACGTTGCAAATCTGATTTTGCTCTTTCTGCTTTACTTCGTGATTGCCGCTCATTCTCCAACTCTTCTTCCAATTCCGTAATGCGATTTTGTGTTTCATTAATCTGTTTCTTTAGCTTCCCAACAAGATCCTGTTCTTCCTCCAAGCGTGCTGTAATTGCTTGGGCTTCAGTTTCTTTTTTCTTTAGATTACTTTCAATTTCATGTCTCTGCCGCTCAATCTCTTCCATGTTCTCTTGAGCAACTTTCAATTCGCCCCAATTTTGCGTTTTTGCTTTTCAATTTCATTACGTCCGCGTTTCTCGCGTTCCAAATTGTCCTCAAGATCATCTAGACTTTGTTCCAATTTACCCTTCAATTTGTTGCTATAGTTTCCTTTGTCTTCCTCAACTTGCAGATCTTCCATTAGTTTCCGATTAATTTCTTCCTGATGCTTTTTCTCCTTATTCAGTTTAGCAATATTTTCATCTTGCTGCTGCATTTCATCTTGTAACGTTCGGATCTGTTGCTCACGGCTTTGTTTATCCGCATCTGTTTTTTGCAATCGAGTTTCCAATTCTGCGATTGATTTTTTAAATTCTCAACGTCATTTTCAATCTTTTTCTTCGAGCGTGACAAATCAGAGTTACGATCTTCCTGATCTCCAAGTCGTTCTTCCAGTTCCTACAACACAAATACTCATAAAAATAAAAATTATACGTCTTTTTACTAAAAAAATTTTTTTCTTTCAGTCATCTATAAGCCAATTCATAAGAGTTTAACTACTTTTCAGTACGGGAATGTTACTTGAAAAGACATAAACTAACATGAATCTGTTTCTCAACATCAGTTTTCAGTGTTGACAGTCTATTGAGACGATCATCGACGTCAGATAGTTGTGCTTTGGCCGCTTCGAGTTCATTGAAAACATTGTTTCGTTCTTCAAGTAGTTTCGTAGAATTGCCTTCCAATTCCTTACGAGCTTTTTCCTCGTTTGCTATGTTTTCTTCCAACTGTTTGATTTGTTGATTCATTTTTTCAATTTCTCGCCTTCTCTGCCGCACTTAAGCATAGGTTTGATTTTTCCATAAATGAGGAACCAGTCCCATGTACGCAACACACACCAAGCACGAATGTTCCGCTGTAAAACCAATAAACCACGGCGTTGCTGCATACGTCGGCGGCGATCTGCCAAAAATACATAGGAGCGAATTCTAGCCTGGAATCCAGTAAGAGCCTCGCCAAGTTTCTGATCTCGAAGATCTTCTAGATGTGCCAAAACACCAGCTTTGAAAAAACTTTTGTTTTACCGATACGGAAATTCTCTTCAGTTAATGCTCCATCATTCACAAGTTTGCTGAGCATCACTTCAGCAGACTTCTTCGGATCACTTTCACTTTTTGCTTCTTTAGCAGCAAGAACTGCATAACGTTGTTTAAAATCGGCATGCAAATTTCGATTTGGGAAACCTTTACGGCAGATACGAATACCTTCCAATACTCCGTTGCAAGTAAGCTGGTTCAAAACCAAAGCAGCATCAAGAAGTCCAGAAGTCTTCTTCTCATTCGGAATGATGCAACGGATGAAATGGGGATGCGTCATGTTTAGCATGGTCATTAAGCTGTTTAATGATTCTCGATACATCATGGAAACTGTCAGAAACGATCCTGACTTACCCTTCTTTTTTCCACCGCCTCCATCTGAAACATAAAATTGACTACAATTTGCAGAGATTTAAGATGATGGGATTTAATAATATTCATAAAACTGAAGATCGAAGTTTCCAGATCGTGATGTTACACACAAATACATATCTATTTTTCACGTTATAAATGGAGTTTGGCGTTATAGAGCGATGTAAGATTGGAATGATCCTTAAAACGGATGAAAATAATGATTGTAAATGTTAACTTCAACATATAATGAAAATAGTCTAAGCATTGCTATATGCCATAAGTCTTATTGGACAAAATTAAATGTAGATAAGATTTAGGGATGTATTTTTCGGACTGATATTATGAATTTTTCTCCGGAAATTAAACAGTCCTGCTATAATGGAGAAAAAAGCTGTGAGCAAACAAACAGTATTGATAGTCTAGTGAAGTAAGAGTTTACTGAAGTTTGATATCATTAATTTTGATTTCGTTAATGAGAGTATCGATCAACACATTCTATTCGAAATTAAGTTTCCATGAATGTGAATAAAATATGGTAGTGCAAGGTCTAAAATTTTAACCTTTTGCGGCAGCAGCTTCCTCTTGCGTTGTGTAGTCCTGCCATATTTCCACCAGAAGATTATTTGCCTTAGATGCCTTCATAGTAGAAACAACAGTATCGTTAAGTGGGTCCTTATTTTTCTCCAACCAATTCAGGACATTGTAACGGACTGTACCGGCATAATGCTTCATAGCAAAATGTGCTTCACTTTGTTTACCTTTCGGAGGTTTTGGTTTTTCAAAATTAGGATGCTTCCCGAGATGAGTATCAACAAGTTTTTGAGCTAAAGTCAGGTCAGTAGCTTTGGGTACAATGCATTCTTCATCCAACATTGAGATGATTCCCATAGGTTTTTCTATCAGTTCAATGCAGGCCTGTAAATCAAGGCCGAAATCGATAAAAGTCCACTGAATACCTTCGCGTTCATACTCTTCCTGTTCCAAAACAAACATGTGGTGGTTGAAGAACTGTTGTAGTTTCTCATTTACAAAGTTAATCCACAGTTGTTCGAATGAGTTAAACTGAAAAAAAAAAAAAAGGAAACGTAGCAGAATTATGAACAGATCTCGATGTTGATCTTAGATTTACATATATGAAATACTCATAATTTCGCATGGTAAATGCTTACGCAAACTTTCTAATAAATAGTAGATTGCCAAGAAATGATCCTTATGAAGGCATTCATTGTGGCGTTCCAAATCTTGTTCACTTTTTATGTCAACGATTAAATAGTTTGTCAATAATTCTTTTTTGAACAAAATGAAAAATTCAGATTAACTTACATCGAAAATTTCGAATCCAGCAATATCTAAAACTCCGATAAAGTAATCACGTGAGAGACCTTTCTGATCCAGAGTTTTATTGCATTTGTCGACAAGCCATTTGAAAATCCTGGCATAGACCCCTTTCGCCATTGCACCAACAGCCCAAGTTACCTGATCTACATTTTGTCCCTTGCTGACCCATTCTGTTCCAACTTTAACACGTGGTTTGGTAAGAGCTTTTAGGAATTCCTCTGTATCAATTCCATACATGCTCGCTGCTTTCTCGGCTTCATCAGTACCATCCGGTTCTGCTTGTTCCTCACGTGGGCGCTGTTTGAATTTCATACAGCCCATATGCATGATGGCTGAAACCAGACGGTAGCAGTTCATTTTTTCTTCCGGTGAGAAATTGAGAATATCAAAGGCTTCATCTGTTAATTGGTGCTCTTCCTTATCATTAACACCATCGATGGTCAATTCAGCTTGCGCTACAAAGTAATAAGTTTTGAGTGGTTGGTCCAGTTGTAGTTCCTTCTTGAGAGTTGGATTGAAATCGGAAAAGATCTGATAAAAAATATGATAGCATCGTTCTCCAGGAGCCTGACGAATCACACGAGATTTTTCCAACAGATCTGAAATGTTCACAGACATACTATCAGGTTTTTGTTTGATAAAGCAAATGTAGAAAATTCGAATATCAATTATCTGTCCAAACCTAATCTGGTTTTAAATCGTGTAAATGGATAATATCTTTAAACGTGTGTGAGCAAACTTACAATGCTCAATATCGCATGAAGCAACTTTTCCTTGTCTCGAGAAATGGATACGAATGAATTTGCCGAATCGCGAGGAGTTGTTGTTACGTACAGTCTTCGCGTTACCAAACGCTTCCAAAACCGGGTTTGTTTGCACGATCTGGTCTTCCAGGGTAACTTTTTCTCGCCTTGGCTTTTATTCTGCGATGCACCAACCACTGCGAAATATGCAATAACCTAAAAATCATATGAAGTGAACTCTGCATCTGTTCTTAATATTTGAAATTTAATATTTTTTCTATTCTTAATCATCAAATAATCAAGAATTTTCTTATTTATTGTTTTCAGTAAGAATCATTAATGCGCTGAAGGAAGATCTTATCCTTGAAAAATCTTTCTACCAGAAACGTTTTTTTAATCTGTTTTTAAGTTCAGTTTTAGAAAGCATGAGGAAATATGTGCTCTTTTATTTGAATAGTTGCAAATAAATTTGGTTAATAATTCCGGTTGATAGTTACAACTTGTTGTTCAATGGGGATGGCGATAATGCACATAGTTTATGAAATCTTGTTCCATTTTTAGTTTAGTAACAATTGTAACTTCTTACTTTTTTGGTATTTTCTGTTTTACCAGCACCAGATTCACCGGTAATAAGCATTGACTGATTCTCATGATCCGTAAGCATGTTTCGGTATGCTTCGTCTGAGACAGCAAACAGATGTGGCGGCATCTCTGTTCGTCTTTTTCCCATGTACATTTTCGCAACTGAATCGGTATAAATAGGAAGACGCTTGTAGGGATTGATAACGACACAGAATAAACCGGAATAAGTCTGAAATTTTCATACATTCATTATCTAAGGATTTCCTCTCCAAGTGCTTTAATACAGAATAGTTACAGAATCTTTCAAAGATATATATGCTTAAAAATGGATCACTGAGTGATGAACTCTAATATGAAAGAAGTCTCACATAAATAAGCATTGAGGAATATCGTGCTCGGAGGTTGTACAGCACAGATGCGTCATTCAAAAATGTCAAATTTGACATATCTTCCGTTTTTTCGAATTTTGGTGGATTCATTTCTTGCAGCATATCCTTTTTAATGTTACCTAAAAGCGTTACATATTGCTTAATAAAACTTCGCACTTCTTCAACAACCCTCAAACAATATCACGCTTCTCCTAACATTCTTCACCGTCCGTTTTCATCAAGCAAACATACCTCATTACCACGAGCAGACACCACAGTGACATTATCGCCCTTCGTGCTTGTTATTTCGGCAGCAATATATCCATCTTCAGCATCCGGAATCCAGCAGTTCTTTTTCGAGTCAAATGGTCGTGACTGCTCCTTCAAATAAAGATTACTTTCGCTCAAAAAAAAATGATTATGAATATGTTTTAATTCATTTTTATTTCTCAAAACATTTTTTTAATCTGCTGATTTTTAATTCTCAAGGTTTAGAATTATTTGATGCAGTATTAATTAGATGATGCAAACTTCGGTGTTTCGTGTTACGCAGATCAATAAATGGAAAATTCAAGAAAAGAATAATTCATCCAACGAAGTTCATTTTAAAAAATGTATCTGGAATCCTAAATGAGTTTTTCCGGGAAAGAAACATTCATAGTTGAATTACACAAAACAATCCAATACTTACAGCAGCCATCTGCTCACGAGTTTGTCGCAAGTACTGCCATCCCGGATCCTTCTCATGATCACTTTCGAGTTTGGACATGCCGAAAGAATACTGTCTGCTTCAAAGAAATATTTAATTTTCAATAAATTTAAGCTTTATTTTATCTTTTGTCTTCACGGAAAACCGAAACAGCGAGTTCAGAAAACTTAAGTTTGAATCATAATAAAATATCTCTTATGAGATTGCTTTTTAACAGGAGAAAAATATAGATTTACTAATAAATCTATAATATATCTTAGAGAATACAAAAATAAAATCTACAAATATATT
Organism: Dirofilaria immitis; assembly: GCA_024305405.1. Taxonomy (NCBI): domain Eukaryota; kingdom Metazoa; phylum Nematoda; class Chromadorea; order Rhabditida; family Onchocercidae; genus Dirofilaria; species Dirofilaria immitis. The sequence goes on from JAKNDB010000110.1 coordinate 2,887,480, forward strand.
GATGTAGACATAAAATAAATTTTATAGTAAGGACTCCAGAAAATGTTCAAGGAAAGATTTTTTGATGCTATTTGGAAAACCTAAGCATTGAAGAACAAGTACGAACGGGGTTATTTTTTTAATTTAATCGAAATTCTATAATTCTGTTGCTTCTTCCAGTTTATAATGTAGTAACAGTTTGCCAACATTAAGAATTGAAAGCAACAACAGAATCTGGAAAAGCTTGAAACTTATTTACACAGATCAAGATGATTGATTTAAGTGAATCATGAATATTTTAAATCCAATTATGAGATACAGAATAATTACAAATCATGACTGGTTGTTGTATAAAGAAACAAATTATTTGCAGATGATTAGGTTGCAGAATTATAACAGCATATTATATAGTGATTTATGTACAAAATAAGCCAATCTTGATTTCCAGTAACCCTGATTTCTCAAAGTTATTCTAACGAAAGCACACCTTACTTCAAATAATTCTGTAAATTCATCATTTTCTAAAATATGGATAAATGCGATGAACGATGGGAATTCGCATTTTGTTAAAAGATGGCTTAAATTAATAACAATCAACGTAAGAAAAAAAAATCAACTACATGTGACGTTCACGACCAACAGTGAGAAGCTGTAGTAATGTGGAATGCGATAATAAGAGAACTTTCCATCTTCTTAAACGAAGTGTTTAAGAATGACTGAGCTTCCAGGAAATGATAATGAATTTTTGAAGGGTTGATGTAATGAAGCATGAAGAGGAAAGGAGGAGTGATAGGAAGAGTAGTTTTACAAGGTTGTCTTAATATTAGCTGCACAGAGTCGAGATGTATGCCTCGGGGTGAAGAAGCCTTAAAATAGCTAGTTGAAAAGCTCGAGAGATAGAGTAACAATCTATTCTTTCTGTACTCTCTTGAAATCTTCAACAGTTCTCGACAAGCAGCAGCAGTAGCGGTAGCAGCAACAACAACTGGATAGGCATTACGTTAACAATTCTTTACAACATATTCACTTAAATTTCCCTAGCTTGCTAGCGAAGACTTGTTAGCAATAGGGAATGAAGAGCAAACTGAAAGTTGAGGGAGAGTAAAAAGTTGAAGCTATATTCTAAAGGTGGAATGGAAGAAGAGGAGAAGAGATACGAGTTCTCGATATGTTGACATGAACAACTGTCACAACATAAACACTTCGCCACAGCTTTAAGCTCTTGAATTCAAAAACTAATCGAGTTTTTACCAGCACATCTTCCAGAAACACGCACAACCAAGGGCTTTAACAACAGCGTATTACGAAATGAATTCCACATTTAACTTGCATAAAGAACATTTAAAAATTTGGTACAGTTTATGCATTGGGAAACAAAAATCATTTGTTGAATTCTTTTTCTGCATGCCCGAATCATTTTCCGATTTCTTAATCTTGTGAACAACACAGCGACCATCTGTGGAACATTTGTTTTGCTTTCAATGAAAAGTGTGGGGAATTTCTTTCTCCTATCACTTCTTTCTGATCTGCATATTCAGCAAAATAACCAGAAATTCTGAAACTTCACTTCTTTATCGCTTCCCACGCATATCCATGCTCAGCAACCCGATACACCTTCAATCAGGATTCACTGTGTTGAATGATCAGGTAAAATTTGTTTTAAAATAAATAATATTACTGGCGTGTAATGTTGTTTTGCAACTAAAATTCATTTTCTTAAAACGTCAAGATCACGAGAATTCAAATTGATTAAACCGACCCTACTAAATTAATCTAATATGTTTTTCAATATTCCATTTTCTCGTAAAGCACTGCTTGCCATCCACTAAACATTCTTTTTCCATCTCCCACGTAACCCGATAATACGGAGATTGTTTTTTTATTCTATCGATAGCAAAGATTTTATCGATAGCACCTATTTCTTTTTTTTATTTCAGATTTTATCGATATCAATTATTCAGATTTATTTGATCTGAGTAAAAAATTATTTGCAAAAAAATTCAGACATGAAATTCAGCGTACTACTGATATTAAATGTGATCGATGATGGCCTGTTAGGTGATTCGAATTATCTCATGAAATGAATTCCTGAATAAACCGGACATCACGCAGCCTCGGACAACTCCAAAAGTTCCTGATTCCCTCCCGTATCTTGAGAAACAAATCAACTTTCCCAAGCATCATTTCGCTAACTCTATCTGTCTATTACCTCTTCTCAAGCCGTTCTCCCTATAATCTCTCTCGTTTGTTCGGAATGTCTGAAATTTTCATTTGGGTCTGACGAATATATATCACTAAGATCAGCAAGTATTATCAGCAATAAAGAGGACGAGGGAAGGACGAATTTCCAGGACTGGTATATATCGTAATTTAGCAAACTAGCCATGCTTTTGCTGTGAAGATTGTCCAGTACTTATATTTTTTTATGCAAGATTTGGTCAAATTTTCTTTGGAATTTGTTCATAAATCTTTGACGTAAATATTTGTTTGGTAGCAGTGTTGATGTCAGTTATTTTATTTTTGCTGTGCTATTATGACCTATTGCTGTAGGAATTGTTTTGCTAATTATAATATTAAAATAGAGTGATAAGCTGACTTTGCATATCGATATTCTGGTCATATCCTTTCATCCAAAATTGGTTTGTAACGAAGTATATTAATATCATATATTTTTTAATTATACGATAGTTTGTAATGTAAATCTTAAGATTTCAGGTTGTTTGACTGGAGGAATTTTCATCTTATCGGTCTTTATGAACGGTAATATATTTATTCTCCTGACATATGCAGCAAATCTTGTCGAGCAAAGTCATTTTAGCAATATGTGCGATATAAAGTTGCATTTGCCATCAAAAGTTGCGCTTGTTGAATAGAATAATTTCAACTAAACTTTTGAAGCTGATGCATAAGACGCATAATTGTATTAAAGTATTAGTTCTGTATTGTGAAGTCGTCGATTTGCGACTATCAAAAAATCGAAATATTTACAGCATATTCGTTCGATGGTGCTATGATTGTTGGCTTGTTGGTAATTTGCACTTGTGCTTATCTAAAAGAGTGCCCCGTATTAATTCATGGCTTCTTAACGAGAAGAAAGGATTCTTTGGTATATTTTATAAAGTAAGTGGTTTTAGATTTTATTTATTACCTTTCGGAGTAAATTGATTTTTCGCCTTATTTTAGGTTTCATGATTTAGTTCATAATATCATCATTCTTTTTATCATTTCTTAGTTTCAGGAATGAATTTGTCCACTTTTATTAGTTTCATTGTAAAATTACTACTTCGAAACTTTGAAGCTTCCCATTCTCGTGAAATTTCAAATGAGATGTCACTCCATAGATCAATAAATTACTGTTTGAGTTTGGATTGAGTATTTCTGAGTGCGTTTTATTCTAGAAACACTTGCAGGCAGCAGTAATCGGAATTCGTTTGCACTTCATAGTTTCGCTTACTTGTTTGTTTTCTGCTGGATATATTTTATTTATCAGATAATACCGACGCCTTGCGGAATCCTTGAAAAGGTTCATTACTGCATTTATCTTAATAAATTAGCAGTTTTTTTTTAACAAAAACAAATCAAAGTTTGAACGTTATTTCACATTTCTATTCAATGCAGTGCCGAGAAATAAGATATTTGTGTCTACATTCTTTGACGATATTAAGATTTTTCTAACAAAAAGTGTTTTTGAAAACATTATATTGAATAATTAAATATAAAAAGGATTTAGACTTACTGTAAATTTTTTAGACAATGCATTCATAATTGCAGTGATTATTTTTGAATATTCTGATGTTTTCCGTTATGTTCAAGAAAGAATTTTCAATGTTAACGCAGAACCACAAGAGATCATGAGGTTATATGGTTTGGTAATTTGTTGTTATGAAATAAACGAACGATCACTATAGATATTTCCTTCAACTTTAAGATGATGCTTGGTGATGAATGTTAAATCAGTCGAAAAAAATGTCATATTCTGGGTCTCTTAATAACTGAGTGAATTGAAAATATGAAGGTGAAGGAAGTCTCTATGTATAGAGATCTTAAGGTTTTCCCAAGAAACGTTTTGACTTAGAATGGCGATTTGTTAATTACTCAATGCTCCGAGATGAAGATAATAGTTGAAGTTCAAAAAATTAGTGGCCCTTATTAATTGAATTCATAATTGAATGTATCAACCGACTTATGATGTTGAATGCGCGATACTATTTGCATGATATTGGTTTTATGTTTTTATTCGTGACATCTCTCCTTTAATGCTAACTTTTCAAAGTGCCTTCTCTATAGTTATTTTGCGTATCATCATTTGTGATTGTTTAGTTTACTGGATTGTTTTAAATTTTTTTAAATATCGTATATTTTTGTGATATCGATTCCTAGCTCGCATATGTATAGTTTAAAGGTATTGCTATTCTAAAGTGATATCTTTCTAGAGAGAATAAAAACAAATGGATAAAAAGTTAAATCAAATAATAAGAGGCATTTTTGATTCAGCGGTTATATATTCATCGGATAAATAGAACTACATGCGCTGAAGCTGAAAAAAATCACATTTCAAGATGGAAAAGTGCTTGCGCTTTTGAACACAGCAAGAGAATCAAATTTTGATTGTAAGGCGGAACTTAAAAAATGTGACGGTGAAAGCTTGTTTAGAAGATCAAATAAATTGAAAATTAAATACGATAAGGAGAAAATCAGAATTTTAAAAGATCAGAGTACTCTGAAGTTGTACGGAGATGTACATGAGTCGCTATAATAGTAGGAAAATAGAGTTAAAATGGAACTTAAATTTTTTGTTGTTGAGGGAAGAATTTCTTTAAACCGAAGAAAGGATAGGAAGGCTATCAATTTATTTTGACTTATTAGTCAAGAGAATTTCATGTTCCGAGTTTGATGCCTGCTAAAAACTTCATTTATTTGCTGGAAGACTTCATATTATCAGGAATCATAAGCAACCCCATCTTATATTCCGAAATACTGATTTTGGATTATTGGTGTTTTAGAATTGGGCATATTTCTGTGGGGAAAAATAAAAATTTCAGTATTCAGAAAAAAAAGATTCATTCAAGTTATAGCCATCCATTTTCGTGTTAAATTTTGCCAATAGAAACAGTCGAACACAGAATCTTAACAATCAGGCCAATAATTCATTAAAGTAGATTTCGAAGAGACAAATTGCATGAAGCAAATGTTCCTGTGAAAGTTATAAGTTCACCCACCGATTTTGTATGAAAAGAATTTCCATCTTGCTTGTATTGTACTTTTATTTATGCATAATTGGTGCTTTCAACTAAGAATTTTTCCCTAATTTCTTTTCTAAAATTTGGATATTTTCTACATTTCAAGCAATTTATTCCTTCCAAATCTAGAATAATTCTTTAAAAAAATTCCTAGAATTTTCAAGATGATTGTTTAAAAAACACGCTAATAAAGATTGATAACTATAGTGCATTTAGAAAAAACCAGTAGTGTTTGATAACACTTTCTCCGTAACACAAGTTTCATTGCTTCATTGATAAGAATACCCATTTAGAGAACGTAATCGGAAATGGTGCAATACTGTCGTGGTAAGGTACTGCTCATCGGTATCCATTAATGGAATTCAGGGCAATAAAAGATGCTGTAGTGAAGGATTCGGGTCATCCAGTTGTCTTCCGAACTCAACTATCAACCTATCTTTTAAGGACTAAATCCATGATGTGTTCTGTTCCGCCCCATTACCCTATTTAACGTCATTTCTATTTGAGTGTTGGATGTCCATCTACCTGACATTTTTGCAATCATCGCACACTGCAAATTTAGTCATGCTAGCCATTATTTTTGCATGCTTGCTGCCATCATTTAATTGCCAGTATCCAGGTTTAACTGACTCAACTGTCAATGAAGCATCTGAAACAAGCTATGGAGAACAGGAATCAGGCAATAACTACGGAAAACCTACAGTTCCTTTAGCTCCACCACGTGTTCCAACAATAAATAGACCATCACTAGGGTATCGGCCACCACCACCACCGATAAGACGAGATGCCAAAAGTTCTGGGCAGTGCGCCTTTGGTACGTTTGTTCTAATCAAATTGAAATGGCAATCTATTATTTGTTTATTTTCTTAAATATTTTTGTCAGTATCAAATGAAATTAAAATTGCGGTAGTTAAAGACTTAGCGAGAAAAATCTCGCATAGAAGGTATTGCGTGCATATTACAGTAAGCTCACAAATCAACCCTTCCTCCCTGTTTTTTCTGTCTACTTAATCGAAACTTATTTCCTTCTTATGATAATTCCCACCAATAAATACATAAAATAATGTGGAACTATTTTGTTTTAGATCAAAATTCCTGGCGATTTGAGCCCCAAACAGCAATTGCAAATGCAATAATGTTTGAGCGCACCACTGGCTCTTCATGCGAGGAATGTGTTAAAAAATGTATCCAACTTCAGGTAGCAATTGGTTAAGTCATCTTTATTTAGCGGACGGGAGAGTGATTCATCACTTTAAGAAGTACAAATTCTATTTTTATTTCTTTATTTCCTATCGCAAAATTAATGAAAAAGTCGACAATTTAATAAAATATTTCAATTTTCTGCATAATAAATCAGCAATTATCCTAGGATCTCAGTTCGGAATGGGTATGCCGTTCACTGACTTTTGACCATCAGTGGAAAATTTGCGATTTGTTTGCTGTTAATGGCACGAAACCTCCTCATTTTCTTACTGAATACATGGATAGAGATTACCTCGAGTATTTAAGACTTTTTTTTTTTTTGTTTAAATGGTCACATTTGGCTTATAACTTCTTCCAATATAGCCTTACTTTATCGCTGCCTGACGCAATGATATTTAACCGGCCGGTATATTTATTAACAATAGTAACTGCAAAATTTGCATTTCATTTAAATAATGACATTTCTAGATGCGTTTTGGATCATTTTCGAGATCGATAGCTACTTTTAGAAATATGATAGCACTGTTCAAATTATCATAAACTAGCTAAATCGTTACTTTTTAACAACTAAGATGTATATCTATTGATTACTTCAGGTATCTGCAAGTTGGTTCATCTTCCGGTATTCATTCAACTGAGTACTCAGCTATTGCTGATGCCGGCAAAAAGAAGTTTATCCGGCTTCAGATGTTCATTCAACTGGGTACTCAGCTATTGCTGATGCCGGCAAAAAGAAGTTTATCCGGCTTCAGATGTTCATTCAACTGGGTACTCAGCTATTGCTGATGCCGGCAAAATAGAAGTTTACCCGGCTTCAGATGTTCATTCAACTGGGTACTCAGCTATTGCTGATGCCGGCAAAAAGAAGTTTATTCAACTTCAAATGTTTATTCAACTGAGTACTCAGTTATTGCTAATGCCCCTAAAAAGAAGTTTACCCGGCTTCAAATGTTTATTCAACTGAGTACTCGGCTGTCATTGATCAAACAACTCAGCAAAGTGTGGAAATTGCTGAAACACAATATGGATCAGATGCGACTCCGAGCTATAAAGTACCAATTAGATTTCCATCAATTTTTATGATAACTTAAAAGTGGAAAAAAATGAGAAAGTTCGAATGCTTGCATGTAAAAAGTTGAGACTGGAACTGCAGAGAACTCAAAAGTTAAAAATGTGAAATCTTCAGTTTAAGATACCATGATTTTATTGCTAGTCCCTTCTTTTTTTGTCAGGCTATACATCGAAAATCAACTGGCAAAAGCAGTGAAAAGTTCTGCAGAAATGGAGATGTAACACGTTACGCAATGATTTTAAATCATGAACGACTAAATTCCGCGACCGACATGCAAATTGTCAAAGGGGAAAGTTTGAGAGAATGTGCAAGAGCATGTGACCAAGATGAAACGCTCATTTGGTGCGTCCGAAAGTTTTACTTTCGAATTCTTGAGTTAGAAAATTCGTACATAATAAATGATGTGTAATGAAGTAAGAATGAAATCTTTTATTCCTTCAAATTTTATTCCATTTCGAAAATTATGAAAGAAAAATCAGAATAAAACGTAAGTATGATTCTTAAATAAATACTTTTATTCACAGTTGGAATTTGGAATAGTCAGTAGGATGAAAATAAAGCTTGCATTATCTGCTTCAACTATATAATTCTTGTCATATATTGCAGTTCATCTGCAATCAGTAGGGGTAAGGAATGCGAATTATCAGTTTCACGGGCTATTCACAAAAGCAGCGACGACTTTATTTTCAACGAAAATAGCACTTACCTAGAAAAAGTATGTTAAAATACTCGTTATTTTCATTGTTTTACTTGGGATTTATTATAATCTAATCTCATCATTGCTTTTATTACTTATTCATCTCATTACTTCTAATTTAAATGAATTAGTGGAAAACTCGAATGCTGCAATTTTTCTGAGCAATAAATCAGAAGAAATTAAAATTATAAATTCGCAATAGATAACTATTGATCGAGATGCATAAAATTTTCTATTTAAATTTATAGTCTACCTAACAACATGTAAAAATTTGCATCAAAATAAATGTCGGTTTAGTGTATGACGGTTTCCGAGAATAAATTTCGTTTATCTCGTCAATTTCAGTTTTGCTTCCCAAAAGGTTCGGCAGAAGCGACAGAAAAGTTATGGCCAACAGTCCTGGATCATATCCTTGTTGGTCATGTTATGGAAGTGATCGATGCACCTTCGTTCATCGAATGTATGACTGCCTGTTTACAAGCTGAACAGGAATTCTCATTCGTGTGCCGATCAGCAATGTGGTACCCAAATGATGAAGATCAGGTATATAGCCTTTTCTTTACTATGTATACTGATACTTTATTTCGTAGATAAGAGCATTATTTAGGGATTAAAGATCCAAGGGTGAATTACTCTACATAAATGTTACGTTTGCAGAACTGCTTGCTAAATACGGAAAACCGCGAAACTCATCCAAAAGTATTTGTCGCTGAAGATCAGGGAGTTCGAATGTTTTATTTCGAAGTTCCACGAACCCACAATAAGAAGGAAATATCCGACGTTTTTCGAGTTCGCTTATAAATATTATAAATTATCATATTGAAAATATTTGACAAAACACCTATGGATAAGTTCCGCTTAAAGTTATGGACTCATGGCTTCCTTCAGGATGACCCAGTTGAAGACGACTATACACGATGGTCATCGTGCAGTAGTTCCAATTTGCAACATCGCTACTTGAAATGTAAAGAGCAAACGGATGTACGAAAATGTCCACAACAAACAAGATTTTGCAAACAAGGTAACTTTGACCTCAAACTAGAATAGATTTCTAACTGGACATTAGGTAATCCATTCTTATCAGTGAAATGATTAGGACATCAAATACGGTACTAACAGCGCCGATTTTCTATCAGGGCTAATAACTTCGACTTAATTTAGTTCCCAACATACTGCGGAAAGGAAAATGCATAGCAGTACGAGATTCGAATGGACGTAAGAAATGCCCACATGGAATTCGAAGAGTGCCTGGCGGACACAGCGAATACTGCAAGAATCCCACCGACTGTGATTTATGAGCTCCATGGAGCAAACCCAACATAGAGAACGCAAACACCCAACCAACGAATACGATTTCAACACACTCGTCCTAGGAAGAAAACATTAACTAGACTTCTTGTTCCATATGTATATAGACCTTTCCTTTTTGAATCTACTTGCGACAGTATAAAATCACAGATTCTAAATAAATTTTCCATCAAAAGGCAAAACAGCTCCTCCTTAACTTTCTCCAAGATAATCTAAATATGATATACACACCTCAATGCTTTATTTCGATAAAAAATGGAATAAAGGAAGTGAATAAATAATGTACTTATATCGCAAGCTGCAATGGTACAACATACGATATAAAAATTAGCAGGTAATATCGGAACGTACCGCAATATAAAGAAAATTTGGAAAAAAAGTGCTCTTAGCACCGTAAAACAAACACTATATTCACCAATAAGTTCAGCTTGCTAATAAATTAAATAAAGATGAAGTCTACAATTGAAAACACAACATGATCTAACATACTAAACAACTGTAGAGTCAAAAACCTGATAGTTACTGGGACTCAAATAAACCATATACAAGCATAATATGTAAAACGAAATAGGAGACGAACTAAACAGTCACTGCTCTCGTCTTTCAAATACTTCAATATAAAAAAATAAAGTATTAAAGAAAATTGGAAACTATTTTATCTCAAACAACTAAGAGGTGAAAGTATGGATATCCTCAGTTTTAATAATTTTGAGATGTTTTTGATTATGCTCAAATTAAATTTCAAACTTCAGAACATTATGCACAACAGAATCCAAAAGAACAATACATTTATGACAATCAAAAATAATGTGCGGATCAAAAGAAAAAATAAATGAATCATCGAGGATGCTTAGGTTCTCATATTTTCTAAATATCGCCGATTCACCATCGACCTTGCAGCCGTTTCGCTTTTATAATTAAATGTCATATTCGTAGAGTAAATGACACCATCATCACGAACTAACGATAAAGGTACCGCAGCAGGTTCACCACAATAAGGGGCCCAATTCGGACAGACTGCCGACAGTGGAGGTACCAAACAACCCATCATTTCTTCTGATCTATAATTATTTCTATGAAAGTTAACTCCATCAAACAAAAATTATCAGAAGCACAACTTTTTGTTCATTTTGGGTCCTTCATTACTCAGGAAAGAGACCTGTTAGCTTCAAACAACCGCTTTAAACAAATTCTAAAAAACCCGTTATCTCTCCAGTCCCTCGCTATAATCTACTCTGATACAATTCGCACTGATTCTGATTATAAAATTCGCCAATTTAGGCAATAAGCAAACCTAAAAATGGTGTCCACTGGTATAGTGCCGAACCAAATTTTGAGATTCGTCCTGAAATTGGAACCGATGAGATCGACTCGTGCAAGATCACCATCACCGTACAGCTCCATACCACTGACAACAGGTACCGGAGTTATCGGTTGACGTACCGGTCCCATCGCTTCATAAAATCGATATTCAGCCTAAATTGGAAATTATTAGAGGATTTGAACATTCTAACGATTATAAAAACCCAAAATATTTCTAAAATTTTATCTTTAAAAATATCATAGCGTTAATGCGCTTCATCAGTAAAGGAACATATTGTATAGAGATTCAACACAAGACAAAAATAGCTCCTTCCATTAATCTGTCTGCAAATGCAACTGGATAAAAAACTACTCTCCATGAAAAATTTTCGCTGAAATATCTGAACTTACCTTATCAGTGGAAATGATAGTCCACGATGCTCCATCACTAATCTGGTGCCGATTTGTGTCAACGGGTACGGCCTGCAAAAGCGCAATGAAAATTAAAGCTAATTGCTTACTTTGCAACCAAATCACCATAACATCTAAGACTACTATAAAGCTCCAAAAACCATGATGTGTATGATACATTTCTCGATTAGCCAAATATAAGAAATTTACCTGATGCTGGATAATTTTATCATGCGAAAGACAAAGATAAACTGTATCAGAATCAACCATTTGAAATGCACATTTGTGTAACTGACTAACTGGCTCTTCGCTTGCGGATGCATCTAGTACAACATGTTGTTTATCAACTTTGCGAATTCTCTAAAAACAAGGCAAGTCAAAAACATTACATCGATGTACAAATGAACTTCAGTGCAAACATTTCGCAACCAACAATTGCTAAGGGTTACATGAAAAAAAAGTTGATACATACCAAACGAGGCAAAGCAATGCCTGAAACGCTGTCAACGAGTTTCACTAAAGCACCATAGTAAATAAAGCCATCTTTGACATTGAAGTCTTCCGATTCACCTGCGTTAGGGTCATCCTCAACTGAAATGTTTACGACTAGGAGACTTTAATAACTTTTTAAAGAGAAACAAAGAAATGACTAAAATCAACAAATCAACAAAACTAACTTAGATGGATCGTAAATGCACCCCACTTTGTCGAACTAGCATGGAACCCTCCTCCTTCGACATGCAAGTAACGTGTACTGACTGTCTGGGATCTAAGCCTATTGAATAAAGCGACCTGAAACAAGATTGAAGAATCTGTAGCATTTGCACAACAAAAATACAAAAGATAAGGGATGCAACTGTTTGCAGAAATACAAAAACGAAACTCACTTTAGTACCAGAAGCAATGCAAAGATATTTGCAGTCAGTATTCTTCATGCTTTGCTTTTTTTTGCTTGGTTTACTGATAACTTTAATTCGTTGAGAAGAAAAACTCCGATTTCATGTCCAGACCCGTAGAAGAATTGCACAGAAAGCTCAAAATATTTGCGTTTATCGGCATCCGAAATATATAACGTCTTCGCCGCACAATAATCCTAAAAGCATATTAACTACAAAGGATAAGAAGTATAGAGAACAAAGGAAATCAGTTTTGAAACAAGGATTTATTCAATAAGGAGAGCATGTACTAACAGCTTTGGAATATCACCAATATTTACATTACCACTAGTTAAGAAGTATGTTTACGAAATAATTTCTTTGTATTTGCTCCAACAGTTTACTACTCTTACCGCCATAATTGCTTACTATTTATCTAAAATAACATATACGGGAGAAAACTGATAGGTCGATTGCATAATCTATAAATGTAGGCTCACAATTCGAAACCATAGAATTTAAATTCGCACGAAGAAAGGAGAAGTTACCTTATATCAGTATCTGATACGGAGTTTACAAAAAATATCTGATACGGAGTTTAATTTTCAAAATAGAATTACAAAAGTACCTATATATGTTTGTGTAAGCTCTAATAAAATGATACTTCGACTTAATGACTATATGACTAAGTCCTGAAGATTAAGGTCATTAATCCGAACTTAAATGTATCCGGTCTCATCACTAAACATATAAGTGATTAAAAAGAAGCAAAATATACTTTGTTACTAGAGAAATCGAGCGTTTGTTTTTCCTGCTCAGATGGTGCTCCGATTCCGATAAATGCGCATAGCTCAGTAGATCGAGCTTCACTAATATGTTCTGCATCTGAATCAGTTTCCTGAACATCGTTTCGTTTTTGGTATTCACGATATCGTCGGTATAAATCTTCCGCCATTTTCTTTTGTGTTTCCACCCATCTCCGAAAAGATAGATGCACGGTGGAGGACAGAAAAATCTGAAACCATTACTCATAATGAAAATCAACTAGAAAATTTTTCTACAAGTACCATGTTTACATGAGAAATTTAACAGACACGATAACGGCAATATGATACCATTTGTATGCTTACAGATGACATAATGGGGGCATATTACGAGAAATAAAAGAACTGATATTTTTAATGAAATTATGAGTTGCAAGATTCCATTGAGACGATTCACTCAATTTATGTTTCTTTATTTTGTCACATTCACTCATGAATTTCTCAGTAATGAATGTAACATCCTATAGGACTATAATCTTCGACAAAATAACTCCAAAAGTCCTTCAATCAAAATCACGTTTAATTCTGTGTAGTATTCTTTTTCTCCACTTTACAACTGAGAAATATTTCGCCGAGTTTGGATATATATAACAATCGGTGATAAAAGGAAGTGGCTCTTAGTTAAGACGTTTTTAATAAACTTAACAAAAGTATAAACAACTGAAAAGTTGTTGCCTAAGCATGGAAAAGAATCGATTAGATGCAGACATAAGGGATACGGTAGAAACACTACACGCCTGCAATAGGCCACTCTATAGGAAGAAGTAAAGAAGGTGGGAAATGTGAAACCAGTCATATAAATACAGTAGTTAAGGGGTATGCAGAGTAATAACAACAATTAAAATGTACTTCAAACAAAAACCAGTCCGATTAAAGGATAGATAGGATTAGGTGAAAACCAAAATTAAATAAATGTTCTCACGTTTTCTAGAACTTACTCTGAATAATCAGTATCACAAGCCGGTTTTTCAAACAAAATGCATAGCGATTTCTAATTCGTAACTTCTTTATACATACTTAATATGTAAGAGCAAACGAGGAGAAATGAAAAATCTACATATGAAACAAGTTTTTAAATGAAAGACCAAAACGAGAAGGTCAGTAAAGACTAGAAATACTGTTAAAAATGCTTATAAATAATACTAGTCTATATCTTTCCATAAGAAATTGAAGAAGCAGTTCCACATTCAGGATTACAAAGATAAAATAAATGTGAATTCAATCTTATAAATCTTGCTTCTCTTAGAAGTACTGAAATTGGAAAAAAGTGTAATCTAGATCATAGGATGAAGAAACATGCAATCAAAAGACTAGTGTATAGTCAAATTATTCAGAGAATTAATCTAATGCTAATAATCAAAAATAAAATTGAGACCCTGACCGTCTTAATGACAATTTCTCCGATTCGACAAATTCATTTCATTAACTAAGATTAATTACTAGTTTAAATGATTTCAGTTAATTTTTTTTAAATTGAATTCTTGCTTCAGCAATGCCCGAAATTCACATGAAGTGTACGACAAAAATTGACGCAAAGAACAGCATCAAAAATTCCGGGAGAATTTCCTATAAAGCTTTTCTTAAATTTTATAGTCGAAAATTTTACAAATTGATCCACCAACCTTTTCTCATTTCCATAAGATTTTTGCGCCACTTTAGCATGAAATATACTAACAATACAGTCATACTTTTGACGATTATTCAAATAATCTTGCATTACTTCTCTGCAATTAAAATATATTCAAGCAGAACATGAAAGTGAATGTGATAAATGATTAAGGATTTTTTAATAACAAATCACAAGAATATCAGACTTGGAAAAATAAATAAAGTAAATAGTATGACCGAAAAAGTGCCTTCGGTGAACTAAAAATTTTACCAAAAACGAGCAGAGAGATTTAAAGCACAATTTTATTCCCTGGTCATATCACTCCTTTCCCAGTAAATCATAAATTCTCTTTCCCATGAGAACAAGCTCTCAAAATTTACCTGGTCAATGGCTGCTGCTCACCAATAACATTTAAAAACGGTAACTGTTGCGGTAAACTTATGGCAGCACCGTAGCTGACATTTTGTTGCGGTGTGATCCCTGTACGGATACCACTAAATGAATCAAAAGCACCACAGGATGATCCAAATGTTGTACCCGATGGACTCGAAATTCCTCCATAGAATGAGTCTAAATGGATTTTTACGGAAACACAATTTGATCTGAGTAAAGCAGAAAGTACAGCCTTCTCTCTATAAGACTACATTGTTTGGTGCCAGTTAAAAGCTTTCCCTGACTACAGATAGTATAAGTAAAAGCTAGAACAAAATATAAGACGAAACATTAGTTTATGAGTCATTTATAAATCATCAGATTTGAGAACTTGTTTTTTGAAGAATTTATGAAATTGATGATAAAGGCATAATAATCTGATAAAGGCTAATAGAAAACTTGTAATGAGAACTCCTAACCTAATGACCCACTTGCAGTGTGAAACAATACTTATTAATCTTCATAGCTTTTAATCTCAGTGAACCTTGTGATAAGTTTGATATTAAAAATTAATCATTCCTTACTTTTCTCTAAGATTTATGCTCATGTATTTTATACTTGTTAACGATATTATGGATACCCTAATGTTCCAAAGGAGCTATAAGAAACAGATCAGTTATTTCACATAATATAAAACAATTTGAAGAACCAAAACTCTTGAAAAAATAGCATGATGAGCTCTCACAAATGGTTGATAAATATAAATTTACCAGTTCCCACTGCTGTGTAATGACCAAGATGTTGAGGTTGATAAAGAAACTGTTGCTGCTGGATTTGATGATATGATAAAACGGCCGTCTGATTACCGAAATGTTGGAAATTTCCGACAGAAGGCCATAAAGACTGGGAATGCAAATTAGAATACTGCGAATAGCAATATGAGGAAGAGGAGAGCTGCGTGGTACCAAACTCAATGGACGATGGAGGGCAGTAGCCAGCAGGAGATGTAATCGGGGAATAAAAAGGTCATTAGGTGATGCAGTGATGGATGGGGACACTAAAGAACTTGCGGACGTGCCTTGCGCTGAAATAGTTACCGGTTGCTGGATTTGCAGGCTGTCAGTTGACTCTGATGAAAGTGGTATATAATCCATCCTTGAAAAGTAGTAAAAGGGCGGACAGTCAAAATGTGTGATGGGAATTCGGAAAAGTCTCAAGAATTCTCCCACCACAAACAGGCAAGAATTATTCCATATCCTTAATCATGTTCGCATCCATCATTATCCTTTACCATGACTACTTTATGCTACTGCTACTTTATCCGATGTTAGGCCCATAAAGATCTCACAAGACAAGACGGTCGAGAACCGCCCTCAATTATTTCACTACTTCAAGCATTTCTCATCATGAAGGAAAAGGAAGGAGAACGATAAGTAAGCCATATTAGAGGCGGAGCAACTTTTATCAACAAAGACAGGAATAGCATCGTTTAACTAAAGCTAAGGTCTATTAGCTCAAGTCATCATATATTCCAAGAGTAGCATGGCACACAGAGCAGTGCGACATATGGGGACAGTTCCCACGCTTAAGATAACCAATCAACGAGACAAGCTAATCTCGAGGTCCACACCTTCCGAATATTCCGGATTCAATTTTTTTCGCCTCTTTCCTCTTCCAAACTTTTACTTCTTATCTGATCCATACTTTCAGATAGTTAATTAGTGTCATCCCAAATACTCCATAAGATAACCATATCATACGAAAATGAACTACATAACTTCCGTTATCCCTTCCAAATATTCCTATACATCGCTCGTGTTTTGCAGATTTCACTGTTCGACCTAGACAGATAAAAAAATTTGCAAAAAGTCCATCTTTCCTACGCGTAGCAGATTCGCAGTACTATCAGAACTTAGGTCATACTTATCTAATAACATGATACAAAAGAACTGCAAATACAGTAGCAAACATGTGACCAAAAATTTTTTCCGCCGCATTCTAAGATTTACGAATAGAAACCACAAAATTTCCATCCTTCCACAACGGAATCATGACTTTTATGCAAAATTTATTTTTTTTGACCAAGCAAAATTTACTAATCGAAGTTGCGGGAACCCTTGTGATTCAAATTAGAAAAGCTAACCATCTACCAACGGCTAATTCGTAGTACTACTATCCCCCTTATGTGATAAAATTCTGAACCTCTTTGTTGCGGAAGGTCAACTTACTGCTAGAGAAAATTATTGGACAAATAGATAAAGATGCAAGTAAAATGAATGATAAATATTGTACAGATTTATGGAGTATAAATGCTACAAACAAAGTGTGCATCTCTTCGATCTTAAGGTATCATTTTGCTCCATTATACACATGCCAATATGTCTCGAACATGCGGTAGGGGTAACGATTGCCTAATAGAGTGTTTGTCTCCAGATGACACTCATTCCATTCCTTAATTGATTCTTAAGCGCACCACACTATTCAACCTCAATGCTACTGTAATCCAGCTATTCCCACCATTCTCAGGTACTCACAAATCCACTACTCATATTCCACACTAACTAAAAACATACACGAACAGACGGATGGCACACATGCATATATATATATATATATATGTATAAGCATATACATATCTTATGCTCACTAAATATTTATCTCCAGAATATCAATAACTATTTTTTGTCTGCATATTTTTCATTTGTATTTTTCATTAAATTAACCAAATTTTAGAAAAAGATAAAAATTATATCAGGAATTGTAATGCAATAAGAATCAGTAACAAAATTTACAAGGTTTTAAACAGTAAATAATATCAAAACTTATTTTTGCCTATTTATTCTAAATCCGAATTTATTTAAAATAATGTGCAACATCTTCATTGCGAACATGACTCTCTTATATTCAAATTAGTTATAAATTTTCCAACTTAACCACAACGAAGAAAAGAATATTTTATTGGTGTAAAGCAGAATTTCGATTAACTTAATTTTGTCAAGAAACCCGAACCAATGTATTCCGCGAAATTTGCTTGCGTCAACATAAAGAAATTTTCTGATAAATAATAAAGGCAAATTTGGATCTCACTTCGACTCATGTAGTTACTTCCAAATTATAACGATTAAATTATTTTTCGTGAGAAAAGGAGATTTCTCTTTAAGCAAACTTCAAACTATGATTAAAAATACCTGTAGTAATATCACCGCTGCTACCAGATATACCAACAGTTGATGCGATAGTGCTGATATGCTGAGATGTCGAGGGTTTTAATGAATGAGAGGAAAGACGTATTCTTTTCGCATCTTGCTCGTTTCCACTTTTAGTTGAAACCGAATTGCGACAGAGAATTTTATCCGAACCTTCAACCTCTTTCTGAAATGATAATTGACAATCCTAGTAGTGAATCAAATTTTAAAGCTACTTTTCGAATGGAGAGTTAAAAATCATATAATGAAGTAGGAAGATTTGCAACTAATTACAAACCATGGCTTCTACAACATCATATGTCCATCATTGCCAGTTATACGGTATCACTTTAGTTTAAATTGGACTTCTCAGCTAAATTATTTTGCTGTCGCAAAACGTTTTCCAGAAATAAGCTACATAAGTAAAGTTAAGTTTAATCAAATGTGATAAGCGAAAGAAAAAATCAGGGATTGCATCAGCACAACGTGAAATAATATCTATCGAATTATTTCGCATGTCTATAAAAAAGACCGCAGGAAAGTTTTTTTTTATCTGTTCACCACTATCTCTATGAAAATGGTAATACTCAACTCAATTAAGACCTATCTTTTACTACACTTATCCCTTAATGAATTCTATTATCCCACGAGCTCAGTTTTTCGAAAAACGAAAATCAAGTCAATACAATTCCAGTAATTGAATCTAAATCATCTCTAACATCAGAATTACAGATCATGCCTTAAGAAGCGACCGGAATTTCCAGATTTCCAAACTAAAAAACTTCGAACTTTCGAGAATCAAAGACTTCAAAATAATTTGTGGCAACACAAAGTGATATAGTTACGAGGGAAAGGAATCCTCTAATTACCGTCCGGCCATGCAATATAGCGCACTTTCAACATAACTCGATAATATAAAAATAGGGCAGAACAAAACATTTTGAAATAGTTGTATTCGCCAAATCACACTGCTCAGTTGGCTATTGGCTATATCAATTGCAAATGTAGCATAATCTTGGATAACAAATATGATGCGTGTTTTGTATTTGTTTAAAGATTTAGAGAACATTTCACTCGTACTTCAACAAAAGTTTGCCACCATTATTCTGTACTGAGAATGAACAAGATTTTGTGAGTGTTAGAAATTTCTTCCGAGCTTACCACTTCAAAAAAGCGGATTCAATAATTTTAGCGGACTACCTCATGGAACTGCACTTCCTAATATTCATCTCGTGTTTGGCGATATCTCTAAGACTTGAAAATCTCGCTCGTTTCGTTAAACTACTTTCTGAAGTAATACAAAAGTACTTCTTACATTAGAGGGAAATGTTACGATCGCATTTGTCTTCGGTGAGGCGAAACCAATTCCAGACTGCACGGCAAGCGTTTGCAAGAATGGATTGAGCTGTTGTAACGTACCCGATGTTGAATTCAGCAACTGAAATAGAACATGTACAATAACTCCGGAAAACACCACACTAAAAAGCCAAATAATCTAGCTAATTTATAGTTTGCTTTCCAAAATGGTATCATAATTTTAAAGTACATACATGACTGCACTGCCCTCCACAACAGGGAAGCACAGCGAAATATTATTTAAAACGCATTATCGACCCTTTTTTTGTAACATGACAGGTACTTTTAACAGTTGAAATCCATGGAAGAAAGAGAAAGGCATAAGTTATGTATCATTCTGATAACAATTAAAAAATCAACGACAGTGTAAAAGATATATCTATTCAGTATCAAAACAGAAAAAGATAGGTAAACCACGATAATACTCTCAGAAAATAAAGAGCAAAAAATTATGGGACGCCAAACGCTGACCACCATCACTGATAATTCTTTCCTCTATGTATTGGCAGCATAAATATTTTAGACCAGCTGATTTGGAAGAAAAATAAGGTATAAATAACAGTCGTCCACAAACATAGAACAAAACCTACCGGCTGCATAAATGAATTGGTCGAAGCATTTGTGCCTGCTCCAGCGGCCAAAGCTGCAAGATTCTGAGTCCACATTAAAGCAAAGAGCGAATTTGATTCAGCAGATATCAAAGGATATACTGCTTCTGCCTAAAATACTGAAAGTTAAGTACACTATGAGGAAAAAGAACAGAATGTACAATAGAAAATGAAACATAAGTGAGTTAGAGTTTGTGCACCGGGAGATTTTTTGGAAAAAGAAATGCCGGACCAGATGTTGTTGATAACAGTCGCGGATACATAAACACAAAAGAAAAGAGCAATCAGCAGATCATATTCAATACCAGTAGCAGTGCAAGGTGTAGAATCGATCATGGAAACAAAAATAAGTAGATAAAATTATTAAGGGAAAACAAACTAGTAGATTCAAAAAAAACCCGTCGAGAAAGTATAAGTCGATACAGTGAGCAAATGATTAGATATGAAGAAACGTAACGAAACCATTACACTTATAATACATAATCCTGTTGTAATCAAAAACAAAAACCAACCTCGCAATCTTCAATTTTCACGTCCTTCATCCGCACTTTGTGAACACACGTCGCGAAAAACCGCGATTATGACCTGCAAATCTTCCACATAGAAGTTTCGAGGATTTATTTCTCAATAATGCTGATGTTGAAAATGCAGATTTCAAAAATCAGGAAATAATTTGAAGACCGTCGAACAAATAATTCATATATTTATTCCGTATCTTTCAAACAAATTTGAACAGTTATGTGACAAATCAACAAATCTGTACGAGGATAATGTACGCTCTATGTATTGACTACAAATTATGCACAAATTTAGTGGGGTACAAACAAAAAAACAAATATGACTTCCATAACCCGTTTCAGCTTTCATTTGGTAGCTAGTCTAGAACAGCTTTCGGATCAATTTTTACGAGGATACTCAGAGCTATCATCGAAACAGTCGTACGCATACATAACTAAAACTTCCAAATAATCTGATAACTATGAATGCTAACTCATCAATCAACATACAACGTGTTCCACTGATGCCTAGTTCACAAATCATGCCCCATCATTCACCGATACTTGCCAGATCACTGCCACTAATTGAATTATCGTGAGGCAACGTCAGTCGAATTTCCCTTTCCCTTGCAATGAAATCAATTCAAAAACTGGTTGGCCCCGCGTTTGATAGTACTATCACTAACATCACCGTTCTAATGATTTTAAAAAGGAAAAATAGACTTCCGCAATCGTAATACTAGCTACAAATTACTACTGCAGCAGAGCAACACCACTGACAGAAATGAACAATGGCAAAGAACAACTTTTGTACGATGTTGTAGGGTAACGAAATGGAGATAGACCGCAGTCAGGCCAGGGTTGAAGTTAGAGTTGGAGTTGGAGGTGGATTTTAAGAGTAGGCGGGAGGAGCAACTCTGCAGCAGCCGGTATGATATGATGGCTTGCGAGAAGAATCCGGAGGTAGGCGAGGAGGGCGGGATGAGTAGATGCGGCAACCAAAACAAAATATGATGATATTTTGGAATGGGAGAAGTTGCGTGAGAAAGGAAACGGGTCGTTAAATGAAAGGGTGTGGGAATTCCCACGATAAGAGGTGAGAAACTGGAGCCTTCACCAATTTTATCAAACATACAGGTTATTTGAGCTGTGTAATCTCAGCACGTCTTCCTTCCATTCTTTGCCTTATGCCGTTTAATCTCAATGGTGTTTTATCAATTATCTATTTTAATGGTTTTATGCGTCACAAAGTAAAGTTATAAGTTTACAACGCTGCAGGAAAACTGAAAATTGTAGGGAACACGCGTATTTTCTATTTCCTTATATAGATGGAAACGAGTCAATAGGTATATGCTGTTGGTGCTGCTATTGTCCTTCACATCCGCTCCACCAAAATAACTAGTGTAACGAGAGCTTTTGTGACCTGACCTCACTAATCACTCCCCACTTCTCCCTCTTCAATTTCTATATAGTAACGGATACTTCCATATCCTTTACTCTTCTAACCTTTGTTCAAATTTTAACTTTCTTTTTCACTGATTTTTAAAAGGCAGACAATTGGTACCAATGCACAACTTAGCTTTAGTACTACCAGAACTATTATTTATTAACTAAAGAAATGACAAAGACAAAAAAATGACCGTGTTGTACAGACAAAGGATCAAGTGATGGTCTTTTTTTTATGTAACAATATTGAAATAAAAATCGAAATTTTCAGAAAGAGAAAAAGTACCGACTCAAGATTTTTCGGTGCCATATTTTCTAAACTCGGAAGCAAAGGCAACATGGAAATAGAAACGAATTAAAATATCTTCAGCTAAAAGAAAACACTTTCAGATTCAGATTCAGTACGAACTGCGTACTATTGTTTAAAATCGTAATGTGCAATGAGAAACAAAAATGATGCTTTAAAACGTTTTCACAAAATGCGTTTTCCCATCATGAAAATTCTAACATTTTGCTAAAGTTTATGTGATATCTCTTCGCAGTTGCCGGTTTTTTCCCATAGTTTTTCCCCATTTTATCTCAACGTTAAATTTTGATTATCTCATTTCTTCTTATCTATACAATTGTCGCATGCGGATATAAAAAAATTGTCTATTTCTATTCGCTTTCTTTTTATTAACAACTTTTCTTGGTAATGATGATTGACAGAAATAAAACAGCGCCTACATCTGTGAACTTTACCGTTTAAAGTTGAAGTAGCAAAAAATCATTTAACAATCATTTCATCTCTTCTATTCGTAAAATCCAGTTTCAAAAAAACAAAAGAAAAAACGATTAAAGAATTAGCTACAAGAGAAGATAGTTATTGAGAATACTGAAGACACATAAAAATATATTAACAATTAAGAATACAATTCACTGTAAAATAGTAACGAATTATGGCATGAAATTGCAAACCCTGCAATTTGTAATTTTTAAGCAGAACTTTATCGGAAGTATATCGCTGGTCCACGAAATCAAGTTTTGCTCATGAAAGTAACATATGAAACACAGTTCTTATCCTTTTTTTTTTGAAAATGGTGAGAAATGAAAGACAAAATAATTTAATACGGAAGGCTTGTCCGTAAATTCTAATAATACTGCTTCATCTTTCTCGAATTGTGCTGCTCTTCTCTGATAACCAATACCTTGCTCAAGCACCACAAAATTACTTGTTAAGATGAAACGTGCAAATATGGATGATCGAAGTTCGAGATTTTAAAACTTACCACTTTTGGCGCTTTCTTTGAAGATGTAACCTTCCACTGTAGTTCAGAAATCGAGGGAAGTTCCAAAGCATTTCAAAAACATCTCTTCCTGAATGCATGGCATTTTTATTCGTATGGCAACGCTACAAATATATTTCAGCGCACGGTGAAAACATCCCTACAAATTTGTAAGCTTTATGTAGTTTCGAATCAAAAATGTCTTTTCTTGCAGGAGATGTAGGAAACACTGTTTACGAAATCGCAACATTTCGTGCTCTAAAGAAACAAAAACATTAATTCTTTTCTTTGGACTAATTCTTATCATTTCGGGATACTTCTCAGATACAACTAAAGAATGGAGACCATCGGGCAAAAGTAGATTAATAGTTACTTTCATGATCCTTCCATTAACTGCATTTAAGCAAAATAGTATCCCAGTAGAAAGATCAAACATATAATTTTAACTATGCTTTTAAAGAATCAAATATCAACAAAATCACCCGGAAATTCATTCGTTACATAAATATTATTCCTGTTGTCACATATAAACACATGGAGAACGTCAAATAAAATTTGGTGCTACAATATTATTATCATTCCATTTTTTTTTTAAAACAAATTCTCGTGAAGAACTACTTCTTCAAAAGTATGAAGCGTTTTCATGGTGAGAGATACGTCAAACACTGTGTTACATTGTTTCACTTCCCTCTCATATCCGATTAATGATTTACTGCACTTAAAAATACATACACATGGGGTTAGCGTTATCTTGAAAATTTCAGTTAGTTTTGTATTTTTGGGTCGTATTTAGATGGTTTGACAAATAAATGCTTAAAAAACATCCTAATTAATATTTTGTCAAAAAAGACGTACCTCAACGTTATTTGCAGAGTACTACTGGTTTTACACTTTTTCACAGTTCGAGATACCCTGAAAATTTGTTGCAAAGGCCCTTCAGAGCCTTCAATGAACGGATTGAATTACAAACATAATGTCAAAGTCCGAATTTTAACATGCGAACAATGTCGATGTGCAATTGATTTTCCCATTGAATCAAAAGAAATAGAAAATGATGTCCCCAGATCTCTCCACGCTGCCAAAGTTGTTTGTATAAGTTGTTTGTATGATTGATAGAGCTACATATTTAGAAATGACCGAATGGAATCATGGTGCAATCGATGATCATTTATTTGACTTGTTCCCTTATTCTTTTACAAGGCGAATGATGGATGGAAAGCTTCCGTCTACCGAATATTTGATTCATAAATAGGCTTGAAACTGTTAACAGTAAGCAACAAATATGTCATTCAAGTATCATTATATCATCAAAGAACACATAAAGAAAAGAATTACTCTTTTCTCTCTCTCTACTTTTTCCCTGAAGTGTAGTTAGATTCCGTCTTGCCAGTACTATTTTTAAAGTTTCGCTTGTTGTAAAGGAGAAATTTTCGTTTTTTTGCGCGCTTCATGTCTTGTTGTGTGATTTTCTTTTCACTTAATTTATTTTACTGTTAGATATATTCATATTTGGAATCGCATCGATTACTTCATCCGATAATTTTGTCAATCTATGTCAGCTCTTCGTTGGTATCTTAACTCATTAAACTATTTTCATCATCAAAGTATTATGGCAATTTCTTTTATAATGACTTAAGACTTTGTAATTTTGTTATCAATTCTTTTGATATATAGCCTTGAAAAGCGAGAATGATAACAACAAAAATTTTAATTTTTAAATTTGACATTTTAAATTCACTCTTGTGTACTGCATTTGAAATTTGAATCTTATATTTTATTTAGTGATGCCTCTACAGCTGAACAACTAGAAAATTAATTTCGTCAATAAAGCAAAAAAAATCCGCGTCTTTCGTTTGGATGTGGTTGATGGTTTTGATCTCTCATCTCTTCTGGAACAGAATTGAGGAATTTGTCCGAAAAACTTTCATTTCAAGGGACAAAATTCAATTAATTTAAATTTCATAATCTCTGAATTTTCTAAGTAATGAAGAATAGGAAGATAGTTGACGCGATAATACGTCTATACATGAATTTTCCACTTTCTTTTCTTCATTTCGATATTTAAGCATGGATGAACCGTTAACTTGTCGTGTCCAATGTATGCTCTGCAAACTTTTTTATTAGTTAGCGCCATGCCAAGAGGGATTCATTTGCAGTGGTTACATGTAATTACGCTATTTAGTCGCATAATTCAAATTATCAAAAAGTGTAGCTGTTTCTATTTTAAAATTTGAGCCAAAGGCTAAATAATATCAGTTTGTTATTTCTGGTCTTTAATGGTATATACTTACGGAAAGACTGTGAAAATTTTCGAGCCATAATGACCAAGGAATGTCAACGGAGCAATCAAACCAAGCATCGTATATTCGCTTCATTTCATCATCTGTCAGAATGTTCTGAAAGATTACAGATAATTTATTTTGGTGATATTTGGATAATTTTGACTATTATATTGATAAAGTGCAAGTTATAGAACTTTGGGTTCACTATAATTTGGATTAAAGTTTGGAAACCATGTTTTATCATACTGCAACTCATAAATTAACTACTCAATACTCCACATTGAAATATAATTTCTAAATACAATATGTGATTGCGAATGCTACTTTTAGTTGCTAAAAATGTTAGACAATCTGAAGCCGGTTCGGAAAATGATCTAGAAAATAAATTTCATTTCCTCAACACTATACTGAATTTAATTAAAAGCAATACTGGTTATGAAAGGAAGTGCAACTGACCTTAGCGTTTTGCAACTCATGAAATATCTCTGGTACTTGTTTCAACGATTTATCAGGATGAAGTTGTCGAACTCGCTGTCGATACTCCGCCATAATTTGCGATTTCTGTAAGTGAAGCTCATGAATGTAGGAAATTCATGGGATTGAATGGAGCATAAGAAACCTTCATTGAATTGAGAATTGGCCTAAGAAGTAAATACATCTTAATTATAAGCACTGTTTTATAATGAGCAGAAAAAACATTTATTTCGAAATTTCCAAGAATATTATTTACTAACGGATGAGCATCTATCACACCCAAGGATCGCATAATAATTAGGATATTCATATTTACGTCTGTCTTCAAATGAATCGCGCGCAGTATGATGTTTCATCTTCAATATGAAGCGAATTAAAAATAAGAAAATTGGAGATGCAAACATAAATTCAATTCCTTGAAATTATCAAAATCCGAGCTTTAGAAAAAGAAAATGCAACGTTCAAGAAATGCATTATTCGCGTTTTGGCTGATTTTAAGAAGCAAGAAGTATTGTAATGCAATCTTCGCAAAGTGTAAATCAGTATCCATTCCATTATCTTCTCATTTTTTTCATTTTACTCCAAATAAACGATATTTTCAAAAGCGATGGAAAAGGCAGCTTACTTTGCCGAGTAGAAATGAAAGTATTGGAAACAAAGATTCATCACAGTCATAAAAAAAATGTTAATGTAAAAACCTATGATAGGATGATTGTCAAACATATGATTATTAGAAAGTAGGAGTGAAACGGAATGATAAGTTCAATGACATCCAAAAAAAGACGAAGCAGTAGGACATGAAAATTCATGAGATTCCATTGATCGTTAGTTGTCACCCTGGGCATAAATGGTGGGAGAGCTTTGGCTAAAGAGCCTTTTTCTAATTGGCTTCAGCAGCGCTGTTTATGCAGCGAGCGAAAATGAAGCATGCGAAGAGCAACAAAAATTTAGATATATGCATAGAAGAATGCAGAGACTGCTGCAGTTCCAACAGCAGCAGTTTTAGAAGTCACATTGCTCTTGACAGCCGATCCTGGAAATTTTCAATTCATCAATAGAAATCTTTTTCCCCTCTTTTCGTCCTATTTTGTTAAGCAACCGTTTTTCAACTGATACAACAACCGCTTTGCATCTCAGTATCCTATCCTTTTGTGTTATTCATCTTAATCTGTTTTGTATTAAAATAATCAAGCGTCAGCCTCAAACTTCTTAAGATCGTGTTGTGATGCTTCTTCTTACCTCTATTACTTTAACACTCCAAAAACTGATCGACCAATGTCAATTGTCTCTCTATTTCAGCACTAAGTAAAAACTGTGAAGCTACGATATTCTCGCAATGTAATGATAATACTGCTCTGATAATATAGCTTTCTCATTGCACATGTTTTTGCATTTGGTTTACTCTTCTATTTTCCTTCGTTTTCTCATGCATCTTGATAACAGGAACTCCCTGGCATAAGAAATTGAGAGGATAACTTCTTGAATAATGTATGCTTTGGTTGCATTGCAAATAAATCGATAGAGAAGTAAAATTAAAAGTTCTATCGTAAATCCCTTCCATTAGTTCGTTTTCTTCAACGTCGTCATTATTTTCTTCTATCTATTGCAATCTTAATTCATCAATACAGCATTTTTATTATCATTTTTTCTATAGCGATAATTGTCACTATCTTCATCAATGTATACTTTTATATGCCATGACCAATGTTTTTATTTTTTTCATTATCTGCAATTCATTTAATAAGCTCCTCACATATTTATCAATGCATACTTTTTTAAAACAATATATTTGTAAAATATTTGTGTAAATATCTTTCCATGTCCTGCCAAAAGTTACTATATTTTTATATTTATTTCAATTAATGGATAAAATAAT
The DNA here is from genome assembly GCA_024305405.1 of Dirofilaria immitis. Taxonomy (NCBI): domain Eukaryota; kingdom Metazoa; phylum Nematoda; class Chromadorea; order Rhabditida; family Onchocercidae; genus Dirofilaria; species Dirofilaria immitis. The sequence goes on from JAKNDB010000110.1 coordinate 2,915,361, forward strand.
GTCGATAGTGTCTAAAAATATTTGCTTTATCCACCGCGAAGAAAAATGAAACGACATTCCTCCTTCAGTCGTGATTCAGAATATGTTAGGTTTAACTTGATAAGAAAAGATACTATAAAAGTATTCTTCTAAAAGTATGGATTTTTTGTACTTCTAAAATATTTTTTTTTTTGATATCATATACTATTTTTAACCGGCTGTGAAAGGATTTATCATTGAATGATAATTTTATTTTGCTTAGTACAATTTGTAAAATATTCTATTTTCCTCGAAAAGAAGAGGATTTTTGCACTGAATTCAGTTCCTTCTCTTTTTCAATGCTTTCTAAATTTGCTATGAATTTCCTAACTACATCGAATCCTTTAAAAAATATTAATTAGCAAAATAACTAATTTGATTTTTCTGACTGCTGAAATTTAGCATTAATCATTATTTGAAAATATACTTATTCAAAAATTTTATTGGTTCATTTTTTCTAGTATAATGTGCACAGTTAACTCAGAAACTATTTTTATCTCTTTATTAACAAGAATTATCATTTCTAAGAAAGTTGCAACTTGCAAATGAATGACAGTAAATTTGGAAAATTATGAAAATTGATTTGCTTTATATTCGTCTGACTCAGCAGTAGTAATTTTAAAAAATAAATTAAAAACAAGATCCGTGCAATATGAATTTAATCATCGCAAAGTTTTTTTATTTACTACTAGCACTACTTTGACATATTAATCATCCCTTTTAATATTATCTTGTATATCAGTATCAATGAATATCGAAAATTTTTCATAAATTTATAAATTCAATAAATATTTCTATTATGTCTTGTTATAAAATATTTGTTATCTAGTTGTTTTAGCCGGTAACTTTTTTTAAAAAAAAAAAAAAAAACGAATTAAAATATGAAACTTTGTTTTTGATAGTAGATTTTTATTGTCTTTTTAAAGTTTTGAAAACTATACTCTTGTTTTTTAAAAGCTAAAACCCTTTGACCAGCTACAGCCATAAAATATTCAATACATCATTATTTTTGGATATTAATCTGTGCACTGAGATACTTTCAATTAACTTCCCTTTCACAATTATTATCTTCCCTTTTCCAATATGAAAATGCATTTCTATACTTTAGCATTAAGAGTCAAAGGCCATGAAGATGAAGTTTCAACCGTAAAGTTCGCGCCGGCTTGAATTTTGTTAAATACTGGCTAAATTTTTTGCCAAAATTCAGAAAATAATAATTTACAAGCAAAGCGAAAGGAAATGTCAAGTTGGTTAACGTTTTTCCGGTGAGTTTATCAAGTGAACGACCTTCTCACGTAGAATTTCATATTAAATCTATTTCATATGTTTGTTGCTGTCTTGATTAAACTCATTCCAAAAGCAATTTTTCTGCAAAAATTTTCGAAAAATGCATTTTTATCATCAATTTTACGAATTTCAGTTCGTTTTGCAGTTTATTCGTTCAATCAATCAATTAAAGAGGGTAATTTAAAAGAAGAAATAAATTGCGAGAGAGTAATGCTTAATAATGATGACTGTTGTTGTACTGAGAAATGTAAGAGATTTAAGAAAAATAAGCTTGAAATTTCTAAATTAAATTTATGAAAAAGAAAATATAATTTATTTATTCCATCATGATATAAAGATTGAGTAAACAAACATATGCAACATTTTAGGTTAAGAAAAGTAGGAGAGGAAGAAAGTAACAATTCGGTAGAGCAGGAAAAAGAATTGCCGATAAATCCATCAATTTTACAGGAATTGGATGAGGAACAGCAAGCTCATATAAGAGAAGTATGGATTTCTATGGCTTAGTTTTCATTTGTTATTTTACTTAATTCCATTGTAATCAAATAATACTGTTGAAGCTGATGATGCCAATGTAATTAAAGGAAACACGCTTGCGAAAATTAAGAATGACTGAATTCACATTCAATATAAATGACTGCTTCGCTTATTAATACAGCATAGATGTCTTTTGTTTAGTAGATTTAAGTTGAACAAATCAGTTCATCAATCTGATCTAATACAAAGACTTCAACTTAATGATCAATACAGGTTTTTCGGCGAGCACAACAGTCCCAGAAAGAAGCCCGAGTTGTGCTGAACACAAACGAGCTTTCAGGACTCAGTGATATAAGATTTCGAGGAGTGGTTGATGAAAATGAAGAATTTTTTACAGTTCGAAATGAAAGCTTTGTGCAGATGGATTCACTTCCAGAAAGTATAGATTCTTTTACTTTTGCTTACGATTTGAGAAAATCTTCGCATGAATTGCACAAAGTTATAGATTGATACCCAAACTAATTCTCAACATTTCTTAAAGCAATGGAAGTCACAGAGATATGCGATTCTTTGCTCAATTCCAATCATAATTGTTCAGAATCCTTGATGACTGATTCAAAAGACATGAAAGGTTAGCATTCAAAAAGATTATTTTCTATATAACGTCTTTCACAATTGCTAGTGGCAAAATTCAACAAAGTAGCATCAAAGAATGGCATCAATGATCGAATTCTAGAAATATGTAAAATATGTAACTGGAAGTTTCAAATGAGATATTTGTAGATTCGTCTAGCGAACATCCTGGAAATTTTACACAAAGCATTAAACGACTTAGCAGACAATTGTATCGCTGGATGAGCTCTCTTGATGAAGACGGAGGTGACATATTGACGTCTGCACGCAAATGTGAGTTTTATTAATGAATAATGTTCGTCGCTAAATGATTCGCCAAATTTATGGATGACCGAACGATATATGTTGTGAGGATACGCAGTGATACATGTCTTTGCATTACTTATATCTCGGGCTTGCGACATCGCTGCAATCTCCAGATAGCAGCAGTACTCGAAAGTTTAAAGTGTTGATTTGATCAATTTCGTTTTGTGAAAGTGTTGTACCGTACTGCTGAATAAGTACTATTTGATAATTAGTAGAAGTAATTGCAAAAAAAATAGATTTTAAATGAAAATAAAATCGGTTCTTTTTTTTCTAGTGGTTCGCTTTTCAACGCCTCTCAATATAGAAAAGAATACAGCCTTTGCGAAATATGTATCTAATATGTCACATGAAATTTGCACACTTGCCATTGCTGATTCTGTCTGCAAGATTGTTCTGGATCAGTACTGTCATTGGCTATGTACCGTTATATTTACTGCCGTATATAACGAATTAAAACTGAAATATGGGACCGATGCAGAGATAGATAAATATTGCTCGAACTGACAATCAATATCTTCAAATGTGTCTATATGAATGCAGTGGAATTACTTTGTGGTCAAGAACGGCTACATGCGACTTGGTCTAGAAGTGATCAAAATGTCCATATTGCCTTATTGCGTGCTTCCTCTACAACCTTTAAAAATCAATTTCTTGTGAATGTATTCAATCTTTAGCACATCTCATTGACCAGGAATCAGCATTGTACTGCCATTCAGGTAATTTTCTAACATGAACTGAATAGCTGATTTTATTCGAAGTAAATGCAAAAACATGAAAAAGCCTACTGAAAACACACTACTTAGAGTGAAACATGGATATAATTTCAAGTCTGAGGCTGTGAAATTTATAACAAAAATTTTAAATTTCTTTCAGAATTTGATGACGATTCTGCGGAAGAATTCTGTTACGTCCTTCTGGAGGAAGATAAAGAAAAGCTTTCGCATGAATTAATATCTGTATTACAAAACTTCGCAGAAGAACTTTGGATTCATATTTTAGCCTTAGTTCTGGCTGATGTTATGCTGAAAAAACAAGGTTCAACGTTACAGGAACAGTATGCCGAAGTCGACCCAACTTCATCGGTACAGGAAAACATTCAGGGAGGAAGTGGAAATTCTTCGTCTTCCATGGATTACTATACCAATCTCGACGAAAGCAGTTGCAGTGTGTCATCTGATGAATTTGTAAATGAATACACTTTATTGGACAATGAAAACTTCTCTATATGAAGCAACAAGTAGACGGTAGGATAAGTCCACCACTGATACTTTATGAGGTAGATCCGACTCGAGATATTTACCTAAATCCTTCACTTATTAACGTCTGTGAAACTAAAAAGCGGGAACCAGTTTCCAGAGATAGTATTGGCTCGGAGGATTCAGAAATCGAGTGGAATATGGAGCGACAGAACGATTCGAAAAGTCATAGCAATGGGCGTTTTTATCGCGAAAAATCCATTTCCGCTGAAAAGTTAAGCAATGATGAAGACAAAAAGAACACTGAAGTAATGAAATACATAGAAAAAATTATAAAAGAAGCTGAATGTGTTGTATCAAATGAAGTTCCAAAACGACTTACAATGGGAAGATCTTCGATCAGGAAAGAAATAAGGGTAATCCTGAATTCGACTTGATGACAGGTTTGGAGGAGTGGTCATCTTCTACAATGAATGCGATGATACATCATTCAACCAACATTTTTGATAAAGAAGTAATACTGGAACATCATGTGGAAACAGATCTAAGTGGAATTTTGAAAACTAAGGACGGTATATACAACCAGGAAATGCAAAAATCATGGAAGAAAAAAACTGAAGAGGAGCACACTTCACCTCATTCCAAGGGTGTCTCAGAGTTATCGATCGAAATTACACGCAATTGTATCAAAGAAAAGGATAGTATGGGTATAACATCTTTTTCTAATCAGATTAATAAGGATCGCGGTGACATCCTGGAGTCGCGCTCCTCATTTGAAAGGGATAAAGATTCGAATATCTCACAATTTATGACAGAAATGGGTTCTCAAGATTTAAAAAATGATCCAATTTGGCAATCTTATGATTTTAAATATGGCGAAGTTGAAAACTGCAGTGAATCTAATAAAATACACACTGAAGAAGCTCGACATCTTGATGAAAAAATTAATATACGACGACAATTCGTTATATTTTTTTGAGGATGATTCGGATAAACTAAGCTCAATATTCAGGAAACAAAAATCAAATTCGGTCTCAGCCATGAAATCTGATGATACTGATTCCACTGCTTCAAATTTTTTAGATGGGATATATTCTGACTTCGATATGGTAATAGAAAGGGGATGAATGAGGATGGACAATCATTGACAGCAGAGAAACGGAAATGCTTTAAATCTGCAAACAAAGAAATTGATAAGAAACTACCGATTCAAGGAATGAATTTAAAAAAATTCGAAAAAGCTGAAACGAAATCAGATTTACAGCTTGAATTAGCAATAGCAGAAGTAAAGCAACGTGAAGATCAGAAAGCACGCGACCTGCGACAGATTGATTTGGAAAATGAAGGAACAGTCTTTGGGCTGATACATTCCACAAATAAAATAAACTACGAAGAAGTCACATTTAATGATTTCAAATCCAGAAGAGAAGGATGGCAAGCTGAACCATATCATTACGCTAGTACATCAGGATCTGATGAGGCATTTTCACTTGATGACGATCTTGAAAGAGTTCTGGATGAAAAACTGGAAAACGATATCGAGAAAATGGGAGCCAACAGAAGTATCAATGCAGGGGACACATTAATAACTCAGACAAGAGAAGAAAATCAAGCTGAAGATCTAGTAGTTGAGCTTCATTCAGATAGAGATCTTGATCAAAAAAATTTTGACATGGAAATGCAAGAATATGAAATTGGTGCCAAGTCAGGTTATTATGCAACATCTGCAAATGATGTCGTCTTATCTTTGGAGAATAAGCCTCTGAATAGTCTTTTCAGTCCCAATGATGGTGAAATCTTAACGGAAACATTTTCACCAGGAGAATTTCAAGAATTCAAAACGATCAAAAATGAAATCCAGAGTTACCAGACTGCTAGTAACGTAGAACTTCTTCAACAAGAAGGACAACATTCAAATAAAACATTCCTTTTAGATTCCACATTCATTGAGGCAAATCCAAATCATGATCAACATACGATGAATATTTCGCAGAATATAGCTCCAGTTTCGGATGAAAAACAGCTAGCCAAAAATCGATTTTCCGCGTTCGCTGATGAGTAATAGTGTTGCTTCCCAGTCATATACATATGAAATAGATACAAATAAAAATGCAAGCTCATCAACATTTAAATCAGGCATAACCGTTTCCGCTGATTCTTTTTGTTCGACTACTTCAAGACGTACTATAATTACTGATAACAGTAGGAAACCGCTCATAAAGAAAAAGTGAAAGACGCAGAAATATGCAATGACGAGCTCTTCAGAACAAAAATTTCATATCAGGAATTAATCAAGAATGAGATAGAACACACTGCACGTTTATGTTTTGCTGAAGAAGCATTCGGCGAACAAATTTCTGAGACAAAATTGCCCATTAATAGAGATTTAGATGATGTGGATAACAACCGATCAGAGATATTTCCGGAACTAAATCAATCGACAACAAGTTCTGCAACTTCAGGTCCAGATTCTCTACACGAATCTGTGGATATTTTACCGTCTGATGATATTGTTCCAGTTGATGATATGAAATTGGCAGAGGATGTTTCATCAATTGGAGATGTAGCATCAGTTATTGATATGATTCCATCTGAGAAAATAATTTCAAATGAAGATGAGAATTCAGATGATATCGACACGGTGCAATATGAGCAGAATATTCGAAATGAAAATATGGCACATCTCACCAATGCAATCAGTAGTAAGGAATCATCCGTTGATAGAATTTCATTTAAGGATACTGTCAGTGCTTCGAATTTATCACCATCTGCCTATATTACTTCTGATGAGACAAAA